>CM060355.1:128687682-130071806 GCA_030545235.1 Helianthus tuberosus | reverse complement strand
ATGCTTGCTGATTCAGGTTTGCCATTAACTTTCTGGGCAGAGGCAGTAAACACTGCTTGCTATGTCCAGAACAGAGTTTTAATAAACCCAGGCACAAAAAGACTGCTTATGAAATTTTGTATAAAATCAAACCACTGATCTCATACTTCAAGGTGTTTGGCTGCCCATGCTTTATTTTGAACTTAAAAGATTCCATCTCAAAATTTGCAGCCAAAATTGATTGTGGTTATCATCTGGGGTACTCAACCACTGCCAAGGCCTACAAAGTGTTTAATACACGGACCAAGGCAGTGGAGGAGACTTTGAATGTAAAGTTCGATGAACTTTCATCAATGAAAATTCCAGCAAATCCTGCAGATCTGTTTGATCTAGATAAATTCACTTTTGAAAATACTGCTATCAAGACTAACAGTGCAGGTCCATCAGAGGATTCAACACCAGACTATGGGTATGAAATCATCATCCTTCAAAGGTCTGCCAAAATGGGAAGAGCATCAGATGTTCAAAACAGCTGTCAAAACTCAACCACTGCTACCTCAACAGTTGTTGACCAAAGTAGCCCATCAACCACTGCTTCCACATCCTCAAACACTACTGACAAAAGTCCCCAAACAATGGATAAAAGTCAGCATGTGTCCACTTCATTACCTCCCATTCCACCACCTTTTGAAGCCACTGCTGGATCATCAAAGTCCCCAGCAGTGGTTAGCTCAGATGATACACATTTGCAGCCTTCACCAACAAATGCCATCATTCCATACCAAGGAGATTTAATCTACTTGAGATCTCATCCACCTGATGAAATCATTGGCAACATCAATGAAGGGGTGCTCACAAGAAGCCAAACCCAAAACATTTATCTTTTTGCTGGTTTTCTATCACTCCATCAGCCAGTCAAGTACCAAGAGGCACTGAAAGACAACAGCTGGGTAGAAGCCATGCAAGAGGAGCTCCAACAGTTTAAAAGACAACAAGTATGGGAGCTTGTACCACTGCCAGAAGAGGTTAGTCCCATTGGCACAAAGTGGATCTTCAAAAACAAAACTGATGAAAGGGGTATTGTTGTCAAGAATAAATCCAGGCTTGTGGTTCAAGGTTACAGACAGGTAGAGGGGATTGATTATGATGAAACATTCGCCCCTGTTGCAAGATTGGAAGCCATTAGACTGTTCCTGGCCTTTGCTGTCAACCACAACATGAAGGTGTTTCAAATGGATATCAAAAGTGCTTTCCTCTATGGTACAATTCAAGAAGAGGTGTATGTCTGTCAACCTCCCGGTTTTGAGGATCCATTTTATCCAGATCATGTCTACAGGCTGAACAAAGCACTGTATGGCCTGAAACAAGCACCAAGGGCCTGGTATGAAACTCTTTCCACCTTTCTTCTCTCAAATGGTTTCAAAAGAGGTACCATTGATAAAACACTGTTTCTAAAATGGAGAGGAAAGGATTTAATGATTATCCAAATTTATGTGGATGACATTATTTTTGGAAGCACATACAACAAAATATGTGAGGAGTTTAGGGAACTCATGACAGCTGAGTTTGAAATGAGTGCAATGGGTGAGCTGTAATGCTTTCTTGGTCTCCAAGTTCAGCAGATGCAAAATGGAACTTTCATTCATCAAAGCAAATATGCAAAAGAACTTTTAAACAAATTTGATATGAATGATTGTAAACCATGCAGCACACCCATGGCAACAAATAAGCTTGTCATGTCTGATGAAAAGGATGAGCAGATTGACCAAACTCTATATAGAAGCATGATTGGGTCTTTATTGTACCTAACTGCATCTAGGCCAGACATCATGTTTGCAACATGTGTTTGTGCAAGAAGTCAATCAGCCCCTAGAAAATCCAACCTTATTGCTGTAAAAAGGATATTCAGATACATAAAAAGTGCTCCCACACTTGGTATCTGGTATCCAGCTAATGGGAATATCAAGCTTTCAGGATTTTCAGACAGTGACTTTGCTGGATGTAACACCACAAGGAAGTCCACATCAGGAGGGTGCCAGTTTCTAGGTGATTGCTTAGTTTCATGGCAAAGCAAAAAGCAAGCAGCTGTTTCAACATCTACTGCTGAAGCTGAATACATTGCTGCTCCAAGCTGTACAGCCCAACTCCTGTGGCTTCAAAATCAGTTACTGGATTTTGGTATCACTGCCTTAAAGACACCACTCATGTTGGATAGCCAGGCAGCAGAAAATATCATCAAAAATCCAGTTTCCCATTCAACCACCAAACATATCGACATCAGACATCACTTTGTGAGGGATTGCTATGAAAAAGGTTTGATTTCTCTGCATCATGTTCCAACTAAAGACCAGCTGGCAGATGTGCTCACAAAAGCATTGGATACTGCCACCTTTGAAAGCTTGGTCTCTAGAATTGGCATGCTAAACATGGAATAACAAGCAACATCTTGTTTTTCTATGAATAAAAGCATTAAAATGTTTTCAGAAAATAAAAAATCCATCCTTAAAAATAGCTAAAAATGAAATTTTCATTAAAATCCTTAAAAGTCTGCCATAACCACTGATTGTTCAAAAGTCTGCTCTACCTCAAAGTATATCCACTGCTGAAAGCCATCCTCTATCCACTTATTTCCTTGATAAACTCTGTTGTTCAAAAGCAGTGTCTTATCCACTGATATGCTATCCACTGATAGTGAAAATCATCCACTGCTTTCATTATACCGTTGTAACCACTGCCTTCATCAGTAACTTTCATAAAAGTACTGTCCTTCATTTCTTCAGAGTTTGGCATGTGGGCAGTACATAGTGGTCAGTACTTTTGTAACCGCTGCCACGCCAGCCTTCATTTTTTCCACTATAAAACCCCCACTTCACACCAAAAACAGGGTTTTACTGTCGAATTGAATTCTCAAAAATTCTTTTCTCAAAGCAGTTTTTCTTCACATTCCTTCACAAATTTCTTCGATCATCATCTCCAAAATGACAAAATCGAAGCCATCTACAAAACCCACTTCCAAATCATCGTCGAAAGCGGCCGCTCGAAAGGTCAATACCACTGAAATCCCACACAAACCATCTCACAATCTTCTGGGTCTTCTCACAAAACCCGGCACCATAGATGCCTTCGACTCCATCATCGCCAAAATGGCTAAATCAAAGTACAAAACTTTGTTAACAGCCGATGCACCAATTTACTTAGCAACCCAATGAGAGTTTTGGAAAAACGCAATCCTTGACAAACAAGGTGAAACTGTGGTAGCCATTAACTCCTCTTTAAAGGGTAAAGTTGTTCAAATCACGCCACAATCGATATCAGAAGTCTTTCAACTCGAGGATCAGCAAGGTAAAACTTCTTTCCCTAAAAACGAGTTAAAAATTGACTTCATTGAGAGAGGGTATGCAGACACAATGATGAAGAAAGCTACCTTACAAAAAGGTTTCTTTCCTTCTGCAACAAGGTTTTTATTCCATACCCTCCTAATGTGTGTTTCAAACAAAACCACCTCTTTTAATAAAATACCATTAAAGATTCAAAATCTGGGATATGCTATTCTTCAAGAAGAAAATTTTAATTTTTATCGGGAAATCTTTAATGATCTGGTTAACAATGTTGAAACAAAATCATTCTTACTGTTTCCAAGGTTTTTAAGTTATTATTTTGAAAAGAAATTCAGTAAGGATGATATTGCTACAATAAACCAAGGTGAATATTTTCAAATGCACAGCTTAACTGCTGAAACTTTTACAAGAATGTTAACACCTTGCAAAACACAAGCAGAGGTGACTGAGCAGAATTTAGCAGCTACCACTGCTCCTCAGGTATCTGCTACTGAGCCCACTGCTCAAGGTGATCAAAGTGGCACACCAACTACTTTGAAACCCACACCTAAAATCACCAAAAAGCCAACAAAAAGAAAAACACAACCCCCCCCCCCCCCCAAACCCATCAAAAAGGCATCTCTGGAGGATGAGATACCAGAGCTACTGCTAGTGACAACACAAAAGTCACAAGAAACCACTGCTGCTACTTCCTCACAGCAGTTGGTACAAATATCTCAACCCATAGCCGAAACCCCTCCAGCTTCTTCACAAAAAGAACAGGTTGTACAAATTGGGACACCACATCATGATGCTCTGGAAGTACTTGTTTCCATCATCCACAGCTCACTTCCCGGGGCAAATCCTCTTTCTACACCAACCATCACATCCACAATTCCCACACCAACCAAACTTCTGTTGGATGCAATTGATTTGAACCAGGCACTAACCAGTCCTTGTCAATCACCTATTAATGAGAATATACCTCAACAAATGACTGGGTCTGATGTATCAATCCTTGCTAACCCACCAACACAACCTGAGGAGGTTACACCCCTTGAGTTACAAGTAACTCTCGGTGGTATTCCAAGTGAAGTAGCCACTACAAATGTTGAATCCACTGGTTTACATTTGGACAGTGGTTACATCAATAAGACTTCCTTGGAGGCAATTCCTTACATAGCACCTCTGCCAACCACCAGTGGATTTATTTTTCCCACTGGCAACATCAAACGGTTGTCAAGTGTTGAAGGAAGAAGACCCCAGTACCAAGACAAAGGGGCATCAGTGGTTAGTGTTTGGAGTACACTCCCTACCTCAACCACTGATAAAACCACTGTTAGTGGGAAATCAGATGATCCCATTAAATTGGGTGATGATTTAAAATATCAGGATTTGACGGAACGAATTGAAAAATTGGATACATCTGTTGCAGATCTTAAAAATATGCTACAACAGGTGTTGAAAACACAAAAGATGCAATCCACTGTTCTTCCACCTCAAGCACCTGCTCTACCACAAGCATCTGCTACAAATGAGCTCTGGAACCTCTTCAAACCTTTTCTCCAACAACAAAAAGAAATGGCTGATCAGCAACATGAACTACATGTCCAAAAGCTGAGAAACATAATGGAGTCTAGGTACAAGAACACTCAAGCAGATATTAAGGCAATCATGGCCCATTTATTGGAAACCACTGGCACTGCTCCTCCAACAGTACTTTTCATTGATCAACTTCCAGAAGATAATGCCAAAAAGGGGGAGAAAAATCAGGAGTGGAAGAAGAAGGGAATAGATGATGGTCTGTACATTGAACCTGAAAGGGATGCAATGACCAGAAAAATTCCTGTGCCAGATGGTAGTAAAAAGGTTGATGCTACTCAAGAAGCACTTGATGAAGGAGTAGCAAGTGTAAAAAGGGATAGAATGGCAAAGGATATTTCAAGATGGAATGAGGAGAAAAGAGCTTTCATGGAACTGTATGCGCAAGGTTGTTCTGGGTCAAAGGATTCTAAAAATCCTAAGAAAAAAAGAAAACCTAAGTCCATCCCATCCAGAATTCCAAAGCATATTCCAAAACCACCATCCAAAAGCCATCAGCATCAAACCTCCACCCAAACAGCTGTTGTAACTCCTGCTGTATCAACTACTGCTGGTACTTCAGAGGTTTCAACATCTGTTATCACTTCAACACACACCACAACCACTGCTTTACCACCACCATCATCACCACCAAAAACAAACTCACCTCCATCACCTCCTGCCAAAAAGCAGAAGACAACATATGTTATAACATCTGTTGTAATGACAACAGTGGTTGAAACACCAGTTGTTTCAACAGCTGCTAGTCAATCACAAACCACTGCCACCCAAATTACAACCACTGTTCCACCCAAAACATCATCAGTCCCCCCTCAAACAAAAAGGAGAAGGCTAATTCTCGAAGATGATGACTATTCACCACCACCAACATCTTCAAAATCCCTGTCACTTGTCACCATTCCAAAACCCATACCTCTCTCTTCAGCTCAAATTTTAAAGCCATTACCTCCTGCTGGTGTCTCATTTCCTCTGGAACTCATTGCAGTTAGGGAAGAAATCAAATCCTTTTACTATGAGGATGACCCAGCTAAAAGGAGTTTGCCATCAGTTGAAGGATATCCCAGGCCTAACAATATTGAAGAATATTTGAAACTCAAGGCCAAACAAGCAGAGGGTATTGCAATAAAAAATAAACAAGGGAAATCTGATACGGAATTTCAGCAAAACTATCAGTTTCTACTCACACAGGTCAGAGCTATGGAGCAATTTGCCAAAAATGTATGTCAGCAAATCTCAGAAAGGGCAGATGAGTCCTTGAGAAAAGACTACATTGAGAACATCATGACCTACAAGAAATACAAGGGGGAGAAACACATGTACAAAAACTGTACCATTCCTGAGCTTGAAAAAGAGGCAGCCAGGATTCAAGAAATGATCAAAAATAAGGTCAAGCAGACTCCTCCTAAAAAGTTCAAACAGTTTGAAGCTGATAAGGCATTAGAGTTGAAGAGAATGAAAGAGGAGCTAATAGCAGCTGATTATGGGTCAAAGAATTCAGTGACAATGTGGGGAGAAGATAGGGTCAGGGCTACCTACAAAAGGTTAAAGGAACTTAGAAAGAAAGATCCAAAAGTTCCACAAAAGCCTGACTATTCCAAAGCAGAGGTCTCAAAAAGACCACCAAAGCTGCAAATCAAAAGAACCACTGCTCCAGCTGGTGCTGCCATCTACAAAAGAAGGAGTCAAAACCAGTCAGGTGCTGAAACAATTCAAGATCTAAAAGCTGGAAATGATGTTGTAAAAGAAGGCATTAAATTAATGATAAAAGAAGATCTTGAATTGGAACAATCTGCAAGTACTGCTCAGTCAGTCATGAATAGGCCAGCCTCACCAAACACCTCAGCAAATAAAAATCTCCCAAGAAACCCACCAGGCTCAAAAATACAAAAGTGGGAAACTGATAAACAGACCTACGTATTGGCTTTGCTCAGGTCTGGTGGAGAAGGGAAGAAAATATCAAGGGAACAAGCTCTTGGCCTGAGACTTGAAGATTTGCAGGATCTCCTTGATCTTCCACTTAGTAGGGATGATGATGACACAGATGCCCTAGACTTTGAACTACAATTTAAAGGTCAGATAAGGGAACTGCTGATGAGGCAATAAAGAATTCCACAATAATGAAGAGTTTTGGCATTATCTGTTCCAGGGGGAGATTGTTGGGATTGAACCCTACCAGAGGAACAGATAATTAAAGCCAAAACTGGGTCAGAGCAGTGGATCCAGAATAAGCAGATGTTACATACAAGTCTTTCCCCTTGAAAGTGATTTCAACATCTGCTGACCTCCTATCTACTGATCATACAAGCTACTGACCGTAAAACTACTGTTCAAGTGAAGACCTGATGAAATACTAAAAGTTCTGCTGTTCAATCTATTGCCTTGGTTCAAGCACTGCTAATCCAGACAAGTACTGTTGGGTTCACAGCAGTGGAAGGATACATCAGTTGTTTATTATGTCTTTATGTAATGTAATGTAATAAGCAGTAGTTAGTATAGCAGTGTTTGTATAGATCAGAGGTTAGAGTTTGTTAGGAGGTTAGATGTCACTTTCATGGTGACGTCAGCTTAGATGCTCAGTGGTTTGCTAGTGCCTATAAATAGAACAGTGCTCTGTACTGTTCTATTAGCTCTTTGCAACAATCGTCTTCTCTGCACGAACAAACACTGAGCTCTGGCTGAGGGGGAGTTTGTATCAAACATTGCTTTGTAATCGTTGTTGAAACTAAATTCAATCTTTCGGTTCATAGTGAAAAGTGTTTTGATCAAAGCAATACTCTCGTTTGATTGTATGCAAAGTTTGTTTTCATCTTTATTCCGCTGCACAACTCATTCATTTCCATCTTAATTTCAAACGTAAAATACAATCAAAACCAAACTCAGATCCAACAGGAGAAGATTGAGAAGTGTAGAAAAGATAGCAAGGACCTTAAGTAAGAGTTTTAATCCCTGCTTAGTCCTTTTAATTAGCTTAAAGACCAAAAAGTCAAACCATCGTAATTAAGGTTTGACTTTGTGATTAATCACTAATGGTCCAGACAATTCTCGAATTGAAAGTAGCTATAAGTTGGTAATTATGTGGGTAATAAACCCTTAAAAGGGCACCCTCTGATTCCCGCTCTAACTAGGTCAATTGTCGGGTCAAACTTAATCATAAAAAGTCAACAGAAAGCTAATTTTCAAATAAACACATAATTAGCAATGTAGAAGCCATGAAATCTGTTTTATCACTTGTATAACTTGGTAATTAATGTAAGAACATGTCTAAGCATGTTCAACCCGACAATTTTCAGTTTAAGCTCGGTTCGGAACCGAAAGTCGCAAAAATAGACTTTTTCTTTGACTTTCAGTTCTGACCCAATGTAGCATATTTTAGAAATACCTTAGAGCTCTATTAGGACCAGGTTATAGGTTAGTGTAACCCTCTGAGGTTATACAACTTGGTTCCTTAGTTATCCAATTCATTTGCATGTTTCCGTTATATACCTAAATGTTGACCAGTATGCCCTTTTGACCTTAAAACGAGATTTTTGAAGATGTGAAAGGACAATAACCTTTATTACTGATTTATAAACTTGTCCTAAAAATTTGACATCAGTTTGAGGTCTAGATTAAGAGTTATGCTCAATAGCGTAATTAGAAAGCTTTTTATTAATTAAACGGCGTAATTAGCATAAAGCCTATCTAAACCCAATTTCCGACACCAAACCTTTTACCCACTGATGTAATATAATATTTTGGGATTTTTGAAGATTTTTATTTATTTTTAAACTGATCATGGCATAGGGTTCATGCCTTGATTCGGTAATTGTCGGTTTTGCCCTTTTGGTCTATAAAATGAGTTTTAAATAATATTTTGATACCAAAATTGTTGCTACTGATTTTATGTAATAAATAAAATATTTTGAACTTTATAAACTGATCAAAAACTTAGATTTCTTATTTAAACCCGAAAATCGCTTAAAACCGACTTTTACGCGTTTTAAGCGCATAGTATGAGTTAAAACTATTTTTGGCATATGAAACTTAATGCCTACTGATGTTTTAAGAAAATTTTTATAATTAAACAGTAAGCAAAAGTTTTGAACTCAGAATTCAAATCTTGACCTTTAAAGTATATGTGAAATTACCAAAATGCCCCTACGGTGCATAGTTTGGTTATAAAATATAAATTTCACATATATTCAATACCCTACTGTTATGACTTATAAAAATAAATATTTTTACTGATTATATCAGACCTAAAAATCAGATTAGTATTTAAACTCTTTTATAACATTTAAAATGACCAAAATACCCCTGCGGGGCATAATTAGAGTTTAAATCCATTTTGGGCATAATGGAAGGTATCCTACTGATATCACAACATATTTAAGGCATATTAACTTAGGAAACCTATTCATAACTCATTTGGTTACCCGTTACGCATTTTAGCGTTCGGTGCGGTTTATTTAGCTAGTTTGCATAAATTAGCCGAAACTGGTCAAACCTTATCAATTTTATCTCAAAATCCAGAATGTGTTTAGTTTACCCATATTATACAAGTATACAGACTTGTCGGGTTTGAACCACATTCGAATCCGGTCTTCGCTTAATCGTGCGTTTTGAACCGTGTATCTTCCTTTAAAACTAACCGGTCTAAGTTTAGATTTAATTAAGACCCGTTAGGAATCTAATAGGTTATTAAAACCTTCGTTCCAGATTAGGAGACAAGTAAGAGATACTTGCACTCGCTGATTGTGATATATACTTGCTCGGGTAAATACTTTTAACTTATTTTCCCTTATACGGGCTTGGGGTACGGTATATAAAATACCGCTTGGTCGGGCATTGAATTGTTAATCATATGAAGGTTAATTTATTGAGATGACCCGTTTAATCTGTTTTGTTTGCTTAAAGCCTTTGGGGGGTTAATGACCATGTCCCGAATATCCTTGGCATCATTCATTGAAATGGCCACGACCTAAGCACGGGGTGTAGGCATACACCTTCCGGTGCATATAAATAAAAAGGTATAACCGTTTGTTCAAGAATAACTCGACGCGGGATTATATCATGTGGTGTGTCTATTAATCTTTAACCCGGTATTCAGCCTGGGCTACTGAACGTGTAACGAACATGTAATTCTTTTACAAGTTTATATGTAAATGATTATCCCAAGTTATAAAAGATGTTTTGTGCCATGTGCATTCAAATCAATTTTCATAAACATTTTCAAAATAAGTCGGTTAATTGTATTTACCAGTGTAAACTGACGTATTTTCCAAAAAGGGTAAGTGCAGGTACTAAACGGAATAGGCTGGCTACCCCTAGCATCAATAAAGAGTCTTGCAAGCTTAGATGTTATAAATCTGCTGAACAATGATCTTTTAACTTTTGATCCGCCTGTGGATCCCTTGCAACCGTTATTGTAATACACTTGATATTACTTTTAATTCGGTTTGTAATGATTTTATCTTTCGACTTCCGTTGTGTATATAAACTGTGATAAATTGTCTATGATGATATCAACTACGTCACGATACTCCCCACCGGGCCCATCGGTAATACGTGGAAATATCGGGGTGTGACATTTGACATCATCAGTTAAGACTTTATCCCTAAGGTTTTCATTCACCTCTTTAATGCTAGCAAATGCAATAATGCATTTGTCTGAACACAGATTTTCAAGAACCTGAGGTGATACCTTGGCAGCAGCCATCATGGCACAATTACATTAATGATCACTTTCTTCATCAGCTCTCTCTTCTTTCTCGCCCTCTTTCTTCTCTTCCTTTTCTTCTTTGTTTTCTTTGGACCAAGGGTCAAACAGTGGTTCAATCAGGGTTTCTGAATTTTCTCCCAGCAGTGTTTCACCAACAACTGCAGTAACCACTACTTCAGCCACTTCATCCACTGTTTCAACACTTAGCTGTTCTCCTTCAGCTTCTACCCCTTCTGGTATTGACTCTAATGCCATAAGACAAAATTCATCATTAAAATTATCATTAGAAGTATAGAGTGCAAAATTTTCATCACCAAGCTCATCAGGCATACTGCTCCAGTCAACAAAACCTTGGGTGAAAAAGCTTTGTTGATCTGGTTGAACCACTGTTGGAGCAGTTTGTTGGGGTGCAACAGGTTGCACTGGAGCTTGAGGGACAGGGGCTTGAACATACTAAATTTGTGGAACAGTGGTTTGAACATAATGCACAGGCATAGGGGTTGCAGCATAATGAGCAGTGTTAACATGGGCTGCAGGGGTATATTGGGCATAGTGCACAGTGCTTTGGTGTTGTGGTCTAGGGTTTGAGCTGGGATGAGTTATAATTGGACCAGTGGTTTGACTCCTGCATTCCCTAGCAAAATGACCTAGCCTATTGCACTTATAACACTTGATTTTTGATTTATCCAACCCCACTTTTAAATTCCCATGTAACCCTGGGAATTTTCTCCCTGTTCTTTTTATAGAATTTGCTTGTTCTCACACTAAGCAAATCCAATTGATGCAAGATGTCCATTTCTTCTAAGACAGTGGGATCAAAGTGCTGCAAATCATTGAGTTCAAAACACAAATTATCAGATTTCTAGCTTTCTCCATTTGCTGTGAAAGCAAAATTAGATGAGTGAGGATCAGAGTTGAAATTACCTCCAACAGTTATGTCAATAAAATGATCATAACTCTGATCCTTACTGCTACCATACTCTTCTTGACCCAGAAGAGTTGTGTTTCCAAATGAATAGTCATCTGTAACTTTGCCAGACTCTTGCAACTTCTTTTTCTGGTTTAACTCCCTTTCATAGGTCAGGAGTCTACCATGAAGTTGGGTCAGTGTTAGGTCTTTGAACTCAACAGAATTTCTAGTCACAAAGGCAATTGTATCCCATTTTTCAGGTAGTGATCTAAGAAACCTGCTATTTTATGTGGATTTAGGAAATTCAACCTTAAAAAGTCTTAGCTCACTAATGAGACAACTTAATCTCTCAAATTGTTGAGTCAATGACTCTCCCTTAATGTGACAAAAGGTTTCATACTGCTGATTCAGAATTTCCCTATTATTTTCAATTACTTCTTCAGTTCCCCCGAATTGTTCCTTAAGTGCATCACATAGCTCTTTGGCACTGTTACAATGTAACAGCCCAGCATAAATTTCGTTGGGTAATGCAGATGCAATGATGCTGAATTCTTTGTAATCTAGTTTGAACTTTTGAAAATCCGTTTCAGTATAGTTTTCATATTTTTTAGGTTCGAACTTCTTTGAATCCTCAGCACTCGGCACCATTGGAACATGGGGCCCAAAAACAACAGATCTCCAACATCCAGTGTTCTGTTGAGCAAGGATGTGACCCATCCTTCTCTCCCATATGTTGTATTCATTACGTTTAAGCATGGGTGGTTTACAAAGTGAACCGATGTTATTCTTATCATCTTGTGATTGTGACGTCATCCTGGTTGTTTTACAGGCACTGATTAATCAACTTTGAATGTGATTAAACCTTACTATGTTTTTTCAACAAAACAAACAACTATCAGTATCAACGATTGTGAGCTGAACTATTTATGTCAAAATGATTGTTAAATCAAATTTGACTGTCCGGGCTCTGATACCAATTGTTAGGATCTGAGTTTGGATTGATTGTGTTTTACGTTTGATTTAAGATGAAAGATGAACAAGTAATGCAGCGGAATATAAATGGAAATAAACTTTGCACACAATCAAACAGGAGAATTGCTTTGAACACACATTTTCACATAGAACCGAAAGATTGAATTTATTTCAATTACGATTACAATGCATGCATGTAACAGAGTGGCGCGAGTGGTCGGACTTGTTGTTCTGGTGGAGCCCGAATGAGTCGTGGTACGATGGTGATGAACTGAGCGAGACAGAGCGTCTCGCAGGCTCCAGGTAAGTCCTCCAATCCTCGTGGGGACTTGAGTTTAAAGTTGCTGAAGGAGTTCGCCGGCGTGATGGCCCGGCCTCATGGTCATTAGGAGCAGTGATTGGCGCCTTTCCTCGTCCACCTCTTCCTTTGAATCGTGGTGGCATTGTAGTTGTACCTGCCAAAACAAACAAAGGAAACCAACAAAGGAAAACAATAAGATTAGGATTAGTCCTAAGTCATTAGCCTAGACTCGAAGGTCAAGGAATGTGCAAACTGTGTCATTGAGATTAAACACAAAAGGCTAGTGTTTAATTCACTCAATGTTGGCTCTGATACCAACCTGTCACACCCCGATATTTCCACGTATTACTAGTGGGCCCGGTGGGGAGTATCGTGACGTAGTTGATATCATCATAGTCAAATAATCACAGTTCAATGCACAGTGGAAGTCTAAAAGTAATAATTATACAAACCGATTGAAAGTAACATAAAATATTTACAAAACGGATTGTAAAAGGATCCACATGCGGATCTAAGATAAAAAAAATATTGTTCAATAGATTTAAGCATCAAAAGCTTGCAAAACTCTTTATTTGATACTAGGAGTAGCCAGCCCATTTCACTTATTACCTGCACTTAACCTTTTGGAAAATACCTCAGTTTACACTGGTAAATACAATTGACAGACACTTATGAAAATTTTTAACAAAATTGATTTAAATGCACAAGGAACAAATATTCTTTTATAACTTGGGATAATTATTTAAAATAATCTTGTAAAAGATTTATATGTTTGTCAACATTCAGGATCCGGGATAGAAGCCGGAACAAGATTAATAGACACACCACATAATATAAACCCACGGCGAGTTATTCTCAACAAGCGGGTATATCTTTTTACATACGCACCGGCAGGTGTATGCCTACACCCCGTGCTTAAGTCGTGGCCATTTCAATGAATGATCCGAGGATATCCAGGACATGGTCATTAACCCCCCAAAGGGTTAAAACAAACAAAACAGATTAAACGGGTTATCTTAATGATTTAACCATTATTCGATTAAAGATTCAATACCCGACCAAGCGGTATTATTAAATACCGTACCCCAAGCCCGTATAAGGGAAAATAAGTTAAAAGTATTTACTTGAGCAAAAATATAATTTTTATCCCAGCCGTTTATCAATCAGCAAGTACAGATAGCTTTTACCAGGCTCCTAATCTGGAACGAAGGTTTTTAATAACCTATTAGATTCCTAACGGGCCTTATTTATGCTATAACTTAGACCAGTTAGTTTTAAAGAAAGGTATACGGTTCAAAACGCAAAAATATGCGAAGACCGGATTAGAATGTGATTTAGACCCAACAAGTATGAAGACTTGTATAATAAGGGTAAACTAAACACATTCTGGATATTGAAGTAAAAATGATAAGGTCTGACCCGTTTCGGTTAATTTATGAAAACTAGTTACATAAAACGTACCGAACGCGAAAAAATGCATAACGGGTAACCAAATGAGTCATAAACAAGTTCCATAAGTTAATATCCTTTTAATATGTTGTGATATCAGTAGGATACATTCCATTATGCCCAAAACGGAAAAAAAATTAAAATCAATTTAAGCCCCGAAAGGGTATTTTGGTCATTTAAAGTTTATAAAAGAGGTTAAGTAGTAATCTGAGGTTCTTTTCTAAAATAATCAGTAAAAATATTTATTTTAATAAGTTATATCAGTAAGATATCATATATATGTGAAATTTATCATTTATGGCTAAACTAGCAGGGGCATTTTGGTCATTTCACATTTGTTAAAAGGGCCAAATTTGGAAATCTGAGTTCAAAACTTTTACTTACTGTTAAAGTATAAAAATTTATTCATAACATCAGTAGGTAACAAGCCTTAGGCATCAAATATGGTTTTAAACCATACTATGCGCCTAAATCGCATAAAAATCGGTATTTGACGGTATTCGGGTTGATTAAGAAAATCTGAGATTTTGATCAGCCTCTACTGTATAAATTCATTAGAAAAAGTTTTGATATGTAAAGGATGTGTAAAACTTATTTTATTAACAAAAAAGGGCATAACCGTCAATTACCGAGTCAATGCAAGAACCCTATGTTATGATTAGTTTAAAATTTAACAAAAATTTCCAAAACTCCCTAAATATTGTATTACATCAGTGGGTAGAAAGTTTGGTGTCAAAATTTGGGTTTAAATAGGTTTTATGCCAAAAATGCCGTTTAATTAATAAAAAGTTTGCATTTTACGATATCGCGCATAACTTCTATTTTAGAGCATAATCTAATGTCAAACTTTAAGGACATGTTTAAATATCAGTAATAAAGGTTTTTGTCCTCTCACATTTTCAAAAATTTCGTTTTAATATCAAAAGGGCATAATGGTTAACTTTTAAGCATTTAACGGAAACACGCAATGAGCTAGGATTTCTATGGAACCAAGTTGTATAACCTCAGAGGGTTATACTAACCTATAATATGGTCCTAAAGAAACCCTAAGGCATATCTAAAACAAGCTAAATCGGGCCAGAACTGAAAGTCAAAACAAAAGTCTACTTTTGTGACTTTCGGTTCCGAACCGAGCCTAAACTCAGAATTGTCGGGTTGAACATGTCTAAACATGTTCTTATATTAATTAGCAAGTTATTTTAGTGTCAAAACATGTTCCATAACCTCTACATTATCAGTTATGAATTTATTTATAAAAATGGATTATGTTGACTTTTTATAAATAAGTTTGACCCGACAATTGACCAACAAAAAGTGATAATCAGTAGGTGCCCTTTTAAGGGTTTATTAACTACATAATTACCAACTCATAGCCACTTTCAATTCGAATAATGGCTGGACCGTTTGTGATTAATCACAAAGTCAAAGCTTAATTACGATAACTTTGACTTTCGGTCATTAAGCTAATAAAACTTGAACTTAGGGAACTAAGAACACTTACTAGGGTACTTAGCACGAAATATGAACCGAGGAAAGCTTCCTAGAGCTCCAAGGGACTCTAGAGAATGAGTTGTGAAGTGATTTTCAAATGTGCAAGTGAACTCATGAACATAAGCCTTTATATAGCAAATTAGATGCTCCAAGATCACTCCATCTGTACCTAGGAGGTAATTCAGATGTCCACAGGTGTCCCTAGGGTAGTAAAAACCATTTACAAGCCCCTGGTATTGCTCAAAATGTATGCAAAGGTGGTGGAACTGGCTGAACATGCAGCTGTCCTTGTTTTCTGTCGCTGGCACTCTTACGCGGACCGTGAGGCTCCTTCTCAACCGGAAATCAACTTTCAAACTTTGCAGTTTTGGTCCCTAGTCCATAATTAATTTAAATAACTTCTATTTATTGCATTTAGGAACCCCATAGTTAACTATTAAGGACCTTGAGTCATAAACTAACTCCGTTAAGCTCCCGGTTAGACTTAAGATCACCCGAAAAGTCTTGTTTTCTTCGAGACTCCACAAAATTAATATCCAATATTCTTGAGAGCAAAATATATAATTATTTCAATGTTTTTTGCGATCTTTTAAAGGTCACTCAGAGGTAACATTTAACATGTTGACACTTTTAACCCCTATGTTTCGTAAGATCCTTATTTTAAGCACAAACGACTTTCTATGTTCGACAAATTATTCATTGAAGAATACGAACGTCGTGTGAGGTCAAACAGAGGCATAAGAATGGCATGTTGACACTTTGGATCCTTTTACTTACATATTTACATTGCTTGACAACTTTAGTCCCTCCAGATCAATCTATTACACGCTTAAAGTCCATGAAACGTGTCTTTATTATATTGCTCGTGATTTTACAAGGTGTTACAATATTCACTCTCACCTTTACTCTGAGATATAGAAAAGGAATAACACCCGGCCTACACCCCAAAATAGTAGCCATATCACCCACATCACTATTTTCCACCCCAATCCCAAATAAATTAGACTTATGAAGATTAATTTTTAAACCTGAACACAAATGAGAACATCTTAACTATGAGCCACATTTTTAATATTGAAGATTGCCCAATCTCCAATGATAATAACATCAGCAGCATAAAGAAAATGTGACATCAGTGGGGCGTCATTAAGCGTCTTGATTCCAATGAAGGACCCAATCTCACAAGCCTTCTTAAAGATTTCAGAGAAGGCTTCCATGACTAAAATAAATAGAAATGGTGAAAGAGGATCTCCTTGTCTAATTCCTTTTGGAACTGAAATTCGAATGTTCGAGAACCGTTCACCAACATAGATGACCTAGCTGAAGATAACACCCCACACACCCATTTACACCAAAGTTGAGGGAACCCCATCTATTCTATAACCAATACTAAGAAACCCCAATTAACATTGTCATAAGCCTTTTCAAAATCAATCTTCAACATAAATAACTTCTTCTTTACCTTTTAATTCAATGCCATAATCTCATTCACAATAAGAGCATCGATTATCTTAACTAATATAACCTGAAAATTATGATCTAAGTGAACATTATTACTCTTAATAAAATTAATTGTGAGTTAACTACTTGCAACACTTAAAAACGTTAAACAATATTAAAAAAAAAGATAAACCGTTATGTAACAAAAAAATTACCAGTATCAGTGTACTTTGAAATAACGATCCATGATCCATGATAAAGGATTTTGGTTAAAAGAACAAAAAATACATAAAACAATATGAATAATCAGATCTACCAGTCATCTAACCTCCACAAATCCACACAAAAAAAAAATCTTATCAATTCAGCCTAAACCCTAGAAATCCTATCAATTCAACATAAACCCTAGAAAACAAAAACTTAACGACAGATACCTTTTTATCCTAACGACAGAAACAGATGGTTCTTAGAGCTAAATCAAATAATTATATTGTATTAGAAGTTGTGTTATTAGGGTTACATTAGGTGTGGTTTATATAGACCACAATGTTACACTTATAACCCTATATTAACGTACTATTATATTTTGTCTAATACTCCCCCGCAAACTAAGCATGAGAGTGACTTTGTTTGAAAACTTAAAACATAAAATAGAAAGATAGTTGGTCTTCATTCTCCTCCTCCTCAATTTCGCCTTGTTCTTCAGCAACACCTTGTTCTCCAGCAACACTTCTTAGATCGGTAACACTTTTGTGTAGGTTTTTGTTTTTCAACCGACAATTTTAAGAGGGATTTGTTTCCCTTTGTCGGTCTTCTCCTGACCTATTTGTTTTGTTTTGTTTTGTTTTGTTTTGTGAGGTGTTAGTTGTCGAAAAAAAGGCCACTGCTGTAATGTGGCGGTGACGACTTAGGGTATTGATTATTGCAAGTTATTTATACAACCCAAAGTGTTGGGAGGTATGGTTGTTTGTAGCAACAATGACTGTTTCTTTATATCAGCGTCGACTGATGGAGCTAGGGTTTCATGGTAATGACGGAAGCTGCGGCTAGGGTTAGGGTTAGTGACGACTACGGCTAGGGTTAGTGGCGGTTGAGTTCTAGTTGTTGTGGCGGTTATGGTTGCCGGATTTAGTGTAAAACGATGGTATTTGTGGTAGCGGCTAGGGTTCCGCCATGGGTGGAATCAATTGTAGTGACGTTGGTGTTGTGGCGGTTAAGGGCGGTAGAAGGGTATAAGAGGAAGACCGTGCGTAGGTTTTGTGGTGGTGGTAGGGCGGCGACGTTGGTCGGCCACCCCTCCGGCGGTTGTACTCCAAAGCTCTGATACCAAGTTAAATCAGATAATTCTATTGTATTAGAAGTTGTGTTATTAGGGTTACATTAGGTGTGGTTTATATAGACTACAATGTTACACTTATAACCATATATTAACGTACTATTATATTTTGTCTAATACTTAGCGCCAATAGCAGCAGCAGTAGAAGAAGATAATATCGAACTGAACAACAAAAGTTCGTAACCACTGAGCAATCAATCAAAAATGATGGCGATAAAGGGATTCAATTAATACATTCAATAGGAATAATAAGAACATAAAAGAGAATAAATCACGATCGCAACGGGAGAGACGGAGGAATTGTAGCGGCACTTTCAAGATATTAAAATTGTAGGGAGGAGAGTGGATCGAGGATATTGTAGATGTGGATGAGGCTAGGGTTCGTTCAAAACATATAACAATTGATTAGGGTGAAGGGAACTTGAAAAGGGTGAAGGGAAGTTGAAGTACGATTGTTAATTGTGGCATTCAAGATGGTTGTTTATGGAATTGAATAGCTTGAATTGATTAGGGTGAATTGTAAATAGAAGGAATGTCTGAATGAAGGGAGTGAGGGGCATTAAGGGAAGAAAAGTGTAAAAAAACATAGCAAAATGATGAGGTTAGTGTATGAACAGAGAGCACGGGGTAGAAATGAAAGAACACGACAAAAATATGTGAATTTGATGTAGATTTGTTCTTGACCTTTGGTATGTCATCTTAAAAATTTGTGTAAATTACCATAAGGGTAGAATACCTATTTTCTTTAATAAGCTAGTATAGATCTAGATGAATTGTAAATAGAAGGAACATCTGAATGAAGGGAGTGAGGGGCATTGAGGAAAGAAAAGTGTAAAAGAAACATGGCAAAATAATGATGTCAGTGTATGAACAGAGAGAGAGGGGCAAAAATGGAAGAACATGACAAAATATGTGAATTTGATGTAGATTTGTTTTTTTTATCTTTGGTATGTCATCTTAAAAGTTTGTGTAAATTACCATAAGGGTAAAAAAAACTAGTTTCTTTAATAAGATAATATAGATATAGATATGTTATTTTTTTCACATAAAATTGATCAAATTTTAGCACTTCACAAGTTAATAATTTAACATATAACTCATAAATTTTTTTATGGTTGCGTACTAAAATTGTAATAGCTATTAATTAATAATCTAATTTCTCAATTGATTCAAGCTTGTTCCAACCCCTTTAATATTTTTAACGTGCTTTGATGTTTTTATTGTTCTTATTTGGTAATATCAAAATAGGGAGCAATATACAACTGAAAAAGAGTCAACAAAATAAAAGTATTTATATGTCAAGAAAAGCATGATTACAAGCCGTATATATGTCGCAAAAACAATATTACAAACAACATCTATATGTCAGAAAAAAGCAACAATATTACAAGATATATGTGGAAAAACCATTGTAACGACGTCGACCACTATATATACATGTTACAAAAGCAATACACACACACACACACACACAAAACCCCTGACACAATGTACTCAGTGTATATATGTGGCCACATAAACAGTTTATATGTCACAAGAACAATTATACTTACTGTTAAAAATATAACCTATGGTTATATTAAATAAAAGTCATTCATATGTTATATGTGACAAATTATTATTGGTTCTTAGTTCAGGTTAAATTTGAGGGACTGTGTTGGACTATTTATTATAACTGGAGGACTGGACGTGTAAGAGTTTAGGGGTACGATCATTTATGGCCATAGTTGGAGGTTCAAAGTGTAAGTTTCACGGTTGCTGGTATAAAATGGCTAAAGATCTTGTTACACCTCATTCTCTCACTTGTTCAGTCTTTGTTTTCTCTCTGTTAGGGTTTGTTGTAGATTTGTTGTTCTTGTTAATCTCTCGTTTGTATCTTTGAGATCTTACTTTCAATAAGATCTAGGGCATTTGGGGGGATTTTTCAGGTTTGGGTTAAATAAGTTCTTCTCCACCGTTTTGTCGCTATTTATGTTGTTGTGTTTCGATTCGTTATAGTTTTCATGGTATCAGAGCATTATTGCTCTTGATCTTCGTTTTCCGCGTCTTAGTTATGTTGATTCTGGGTTATTAGGGTTTCTGATCTTGGAAACCGGTTGAGAAGGTTGATTAGTGTTATTTCTAGAGTTGGAACCCTAGATCTAGGGTTTGAGGAGTCATTGGCGTTTCTGAAGGATCTTGGAATTGCTGAGAAGATCTGTGTTGGTCTTTATAGTCACTCATTGATTATAAGCTAAATTGACCAAATTAATCTGTGTTCTTCTTGATATGTGACTAGTAACCCTTGAAGGTTACAGTCCAGATAAGCTTGGAGTTATACGCTTTTGTGAGATCGTTCTAATCCCTTTCTCTTTCTGGTTTAATTATTTTCATATTATTGTTGTGTCTAGGCATAATTCTTACCGGGCTAGTAGGACCGGCACTTGATCAAGTCATTTGTGCTTATGTGTTGCATGATATTGATTGTTGCATCTTGTAGTTGTTTGTTTTGATATGTACCTAGACTTTGTAGTATAGCTACTGTGAAAATTTTAAAATCAAGGATTTAGGTATCTTGAAGTATTTCCTTGGTATAGAGGTTTTATATGATAAGCAAGATGTTTGTTTAAACCAAAGAAAGTATTGTTTGGAATTGTTAAATGAGTATGGGCACTTGGGTTGTAAACATGTGTCAACACCAATAGAGTTGAGCCATATTAACTCTAAAGATAAAAATAACCAAGTTGAGTTAAAAGATGTTACTGGTTATAAAAAATTGGTAGGTAAATTAATTTAGGGGTTGTTTGACAACTTCTGAATGGTTAAGTGTTGAACTAGTAAGAGATCTGAACCATTAAGTGCTGAACCAGTAAGAGGTCTGAACCATTAAGAGCCGGTATAATGTTTAACCATTCAGAGGCAAATGTCTGACTAATTTAGATTAGAGGTCTTAACCATTCAAACTCGATATAATGCTTAACCATTCAGAGGCAAATGTCTGAACCATTCAAACATCTGCTCGCGAAACAAACAGTCTGAACCATTAAGTGTTGAACCAGTAAGAGGTCTGAACCATTAAGAGCCCCATTAAAAGGTAAACAAATGGCCCCTTACTTGTCTTTAACAAGACGTGACACTAGTTACACAGTTCAGTATCTTAGCCAGTTTATGTATAAATCATTGGATTTTCATCTAAAAGTTGCATTATGTTTACTTAGATATTTGAAGTTGTCACCTGGCAAGGGGCTATATTTTAGAAAAAAGTGATAATCTTGACTTAGTCAGCTATGCTGACTCTTATTGGGCAAAAAGTATTAATAATAGAAAATCAACTGGGTACTGTATTTTTTTTAGGAAACTCTCTAATTTCCTAGGAAAGTAAAAAACAAAGTGTTGTGTCCAGGTCTACAGCCGAGGCTCAGTATAGGGCAATGTGTTCCACTGTGTGTGAAATGTTGTAGATAAGTAATGTGTTAAGTGAACTTAATGTCATATGTGAGTTGCCTTTGAGGTTGTGTTCTAATAGCAAGTCTGCAATCTCAATCTCTTTAAATCTTGTGTTTCATGAAGGGACTAAACATGTTGAAATTCACTTGCATTTTTTGAGGGAAAAAATTGCTGATGGCTTGGTGATACCTAAAAAGGTAGATACTGAGCAACAATTTGCTGATGTTTTCACAAAAGGACTAAACTCTGTTCAACATGAGTTCAGTTTGTTAAAAATTGGGGTTAAAAGATTTGTATAACATATGAATGAAAGGGGGTGTTAAAAATATAACCTATGGTTATATTAAATAAAGGGTAAAATACTTTTTGAGTCCCTGTGTTTTAGGTGTTTTAACCACTTGAGTACAAAATCAAAATGTTTAACGCCCTGAGTCCCTATAGCCACTTTTCTTAACCATTTGAGTCTAATTTTCTAAAACTGTTAGAATTATTTTGTTAAAATTTGTTAAATGACCAAATTACCCCTATAATTAAAAATTAAATAAAAAACTAATTTATTTTTAGTTTTCTCTTTCTTCTCTTATACTCCATCTCTCTCATTTCTAAACACCTGCTCTCTTTCATCTTTCATTCTTTCTGTCTTTCTCTCTCTAAACCTTAACCACCTCCATCCCACCACCACACCTCCACCATCAACACCACCGTCACCACCACCACCACTACACTGTCACCACCACAACACCCACCACCGATACACCTCCACCGTTACCACCATCACCACTACACCTCCAAAAACACCACCACACCAGATCGGACAAAAAGATGAAGATACCAGAAGAAGTAGAATGAAACCGGACAAAAAAGATAAAGATTATTATGGTAAAAGATCATCCAGGTATGATTCTGCAGATTGACCCAAAATTACCCAATTTCAAAAGTAGAAATGCAGAGGTTGTGTAAAATTACCCAACTTTTAAGCTACTACTGTTATCAACATCTTTGATAGCATCGATATTAATCATATTATCACCTACGTTAACGGAATTGACACCATTTGTAACGTCAACAAATTCAGTTTGATTAGAAATGACAGAACCTGATTGAGACGCATCTTGTGGCTTTGAATCCATGAGTTCTGAACGTGTTAAAGAAGTGGAAATTTATGAAATTGAAGCAACAAATAGGTGGATAATTAGGGTTTATGATAAGATTTTAGATACTGAGGGAGATAAGGTTTTGATGTAGAGGGATGAAATTCATCACAGCCGCTACAAGAATTTGATCTTTTGTGATTTGTGATTGTTGGTGTGATTATTGTTGTTATTAACTTATTTGTGGTGATTTGGGGGGTGAATTTTTTGGATCAAATATGATTTGGTACCACCTGTTTGATGAGAGAGAGAAGAGTGTGTAAGAGAGAGAAAGTATGTGTAGGTGTGTGTTTTATTATATATATATATAGGGGAAGGTTCATTTGAGAAGAAACTTAATGTGAGAAGAAAAAGAAGAAAGGGCATAATGGTAAAATATTAAATAGTTTATAACTCCTCCCATTAATTATGTTATCTCTCATTAATAAAGCAAAAAACATTTTATCCTACACATTTCAAAATTTATCCTACATATATCTTACATTTACCGAAATTTACCCTACGCATATCTAAATTTATCATACACATTTAAGAATTTATCCTACACATACCAAAATTTATCCTACACATGTCGAACATTGTCCTTCACCCTAAATTATTTTATCTTGAAAAAGTATATTTAAATGTGAGTTACAAATTTAATTAGTTAGCTGATTAATTACAATTAGAAATTTACCTATATGCCCTTATTAATAACATTAAATACACATATTAATGAAGTAAAATGGAGCATTTCTATTGGTTTAAAACTTATTCTTTTTATTCTTACAAAATTTGACTTCTCATTTGAACCCTCCACTATATATATATATATATATATATATATATAGGGGAAGGATGTATAGAAAACCCACTTTTGTTTAGAAAACCCGAGAAACTCAAAGCTCTCGATATTTTTTTTTTTTGAAAAAATTTACACATGTTATATACATGTTTTTAAGGGTTTTGGGCAAAAAAAATCAAAAAAGCGCCGAGTAGATATTTTTTAAAAAAATAAACAAGTTTTGGTGGAACATATGTTACATTCATCTGACATATATGTAACATATGTTACACCAAAACTTGTTTATTTTTTTTAAATATCTACTCGGCGCTTTTTTGATTTTTTTTGCCCAAAACCCTTAAAAACATGTATATAACATGTGTAAATTTTTTTTAAAAAAAAAAAATTCGGGAGGTTAGAGTTTCCCAAGTTTTCTAAATTATAAGGGTTTTCTATAGATACTTCAATTATATATATATATATATATATATATATATATATATTAAATGTTTATGCATTAAAAACTTGTTCCTTATACTCATATGCATAAAAGACTTGTACTTTGTGTGTAAATGGCCAAATTACCCTCATAGTTAACAAACTTGGTGGACGGTGTTAGAAATTTGGGCTCAAATGGTTAAGAATAGTGGCTATAGGGACTCAGGGCGTTATACATTTTGATTTTGGACTCAAGTGGTTAAAACCACTAAAACATAGGGACTCAAAAAGTAATTTACCCTTAAATAAATGTCATTCATATGTTATATGTGACAAGTTATTATTATTGGTTCTTAAGTTGTTTCAGGTTAAAGTTGAGGAACTGTGTTGGACTATTTATTATAACTGGAGGACTGGATGTGTAAGAGTTCAGGGGGTGCGATCATCTATGGCCGTAGTTGGAGGTCAAAGTGTAAGTTTCACTGCTGCTGGTATAAAATGGTTGAAGATCTGGTTACGCCTCATTCTCTCACTTGTTTAGTCTTTGTTTTCTCTCTTTTAGGGTTTGTTATAGATTTGTTGTTCTTGTTAATCTCTCGTTTGTATTTGGAGAGATATGTGTTGTACTGTTATAGATGATCATCTGTTGATCTGTGGAACTTGTATCTCTGAGATCTTACTTTCACTAAGATCTAGGGCATTTGGGGGGATTTTTTAGGTTTGGGTTAAATAAGATTTTCTCCACCGTTTTGTCGCTATTTCTGTTGTTGTGTTTCAATTCGTTATAGTTTTCACATACACCAGCAAATAAGTTCATAACATGCAATATATATGCCACAAGAAGAAACCCTAGTCACACAATTATTGCTTCATAAAAAAGTATTAATAAGAGTAAACTGCCATTTTGGTCCTTGAGGTTTGGTCACTTTTGCCACTTTTGTCCAAAGCTCAAATCTTTTGCATCTGGGTCCCTGGGGTTTCAGTTTTATTGACATTTTGGTCCAAAAGCAAAGTCAGCTCAGATTTCAAAAAAAAATTTGCTTTTTTGTTCTTTTCCTCAGTTTAGTGAATCACATTTTGGTCATTTTGCCCACCGGCCCACCCCCACCCCCCACCCCTCTCTCCTTTTCTTCTCTTTTTCCCCTTCTGATTGCATTACCAATCACAACAACTTTGACTGGTCTCCATTGCTATAAAGCGATGTTATTGGACAAAAGCCATAAATCTCTCAACAGATTCTCCGCCACTACCAACTGAAATTGGAAGTGAATCTGTTCATTACAACTGAAAATTCTTTGTAAGACTGTAAGATTTTAGTTAAAATTTGTGTTTTTCATTTGGGGTTTTTAAATCATGTTGAAAATGATGTAACTTGAGTTGTAGTTTTGTTGCACATTTGGTGTTCGATGAAATGTCTCAATTACATTTTCAAGGATATTGCCCTTCGTTATTCACAAATTTTGTTTATAAAGAAACAGAGTAACATTTACAATTACATTGAACTGTTATTTAAAGATTTGACTGTTAAATTTCAGGAAAAAAAAATGGAAGAAGAAAGATCAGAAAGTATTATCATACGTGGCGAGTCTGAAGATAATAAAATCTTAATGCATCTAGATTTGAGCAATAATAAAATCTTCGGCGAGATTCCGGCATCGATTGTGAATTTAAAAAGCTTAATGCATCTAGATTTGAGCAATAATAAAATCTTCGGCGAGATTCCAGCAGATCTCAGAAAACTATCGATGATGAGTAGAGCGTTACTCAACCGGAATCAACTAATCGGTGGGGATGGTTGTGGTGCGGTGGGGATGGTGGTGGTGCGGTGGTGTTAATGGAGGTGGTAGGGGTCTCTATATAGAGAGAGATTGCAGGTGTGTATGAGAGAGAGAGAGAGAGAGAGAGAGAGGGGTGTTTAGAGAGAGACGGGGGTGTTTCATCTTTATATGTTATATAAATTTTTTATATAATGACTATTTTGTCCCTGAGGAAAATGACAAAATAAGAGGATTTAATTTGAGAAATATGATCTGATTTCACTTTTGAACCAAAATGACAATAAAACTGAAATCACAGGAAGCCAGATGCAAAAGATTTAAGTATTGAACTAAAGTGACAAAAGTGACCAAACCTTAGGGACCAAAATGGCAGTTTACTGTAACATATCAAACAAATTTATGCAATGACTAAAAAGAAAGTGAAGAACATACACTTGTTTTCAAAAGAACAAGGAATGCATAACTTGAAACACAAAGTTGAGAAGAAAAAAAAAAACTAAAGAGAAATAAGATCTAGGAAGAAATGCATGTGAAATTTGACAAATTTAAGGTTTAGAGAGTATAATGGACCCTTGTTTTTAATAAAAGATCAATTTTTAACAAAAGACCCGTTTTTAACAAAAGATTGTCAACTTCTTAAGCGGTCCTTAAAGAAAAATAGATGTCGTGGTTCCTTGTACAAAAACTGAGTTTTATTAGTTACTGAAGTTAAAAGGAAATCATATATATAGAGTAACAGTTGTTACAAAGAACCCGGTTTTATTAGTTTAACAGAAGAAAAAAAAACATTTATACAGAATAGCTAAGTTTTGGAAAAAAAAGGGGGGGGGGGGGGGGGGGTTAACTATGTGACAAAATTAGCACAAATTTGATCATCGTAGCAAGTCCTTTGCTTAGCAATCATCTCGATTAGCTATTGGATGCGGATGAATAACGGGTCAAGTTGCGACTGTGATTCTGCTTATATTTATAGAAGGCTCATTCTATACCCCCCCCCCCCCCCCCATTCCTGATTACACCCCCCCTTGTGAGAGGAAAACTTTCGGTCCCACGCAGGCCCCACCTGTAAGTATGTGAGAGGAGGGGGTGAAAAAAGTAGATAGTGGGGTGTAGAAAGTAGCACCCTTATAGAAATATGACTTTACTGAATTAAAAATATAACTTTACTGAATAAAAACTTACGCAACACTATAGCAACATCCAATAAGTCTTATCTATTGGAAATTTGCCAACCAATAGGATTAGCATATTTAAAGATTAGTCACAAAGAAAGAGTTGCGTCCATCTACTTGACTTCCTCCTTGCACCAAAATCACTAAATTGTCTGGATCAAATTTCTTTAAAATGTAAATAATCCAACATACTTTTTGAAGATGAAATCTTTTACCTTTGAAGCATATGATTTTTCTCCAATAATGACATGCACGAAACTGTATTTTACGTGTAGACATGTGCTTAATAAAACACACAAAACTAAAGAATAAAATATTATTTATTTTCTAGCCTTTTTTAGTTATACATATTTATTTTTGAAAAAATATAAAATTATATTCGCTTAAAAATCTAACTCGTCCAAAAATCTGTACTTTTATTCAACCAATTTAGATACATGTCGGGTTTTACAAGTTATTTTTGATTGCAGTCTTGATGCTACAAAGTTATTTTATTTTTATCACTAAAATATACATATAATATATTGGAATTTCTGAAAGGAATTTCTTTTAAAAATTCCAGGCTTTCACTTTTCACCCATCAGGCTATGCAGGGGGGGGGGGGGGGGGGGGGGGGGGGTTTAACTATGTGACAAAATTAGCACAAATTTGATCATCGTAGCAAGTCCTTTGCTTAGCAATCATCTCGATTAGCTATTGGATGCGGATGAATAACGGGTCAAGTTGCGACTGTGATTCTGCTTATATTTATAGAAGGCTCATTCTATACACCCCCCCCCCCCCCATTCCTGATTACACCCCCCCTTGTGAGAGGAAAACTTTCGGTCCCACGCAGGCCCCACCTGTAAGTATGTGAGAGGAGGGGTGAAAAAAAGTAGATAGTGGGGTGTAGAAAGTAGCACCCCTTATAGAAATATGACTTTACTGAATTAAAAATATAACTTTACTGAATAAAAACTTACGCAACACTATAGCAACATCCAATAAGTCTTATCTATTGGAAATTTGTCAACCAATAGGATTAGCATATTTAAAGATTAGGTCACAAAGAAAGAGTTGCGTCCATCTACTTGACTTCCTCCTTGCACCAAAATCACTAAATTGTCTGGATCAAATTTCTTTTAAAATGTAAATAATCCAACATACTTTTTGAAGATGAAATCTTTTACCTTTGAAGCATATGATTTTTCTCCAATAATGACATGCACGAAACTGTATTTTACGTGTAGACATGTGCTTAATAAAACACACAAAACTAAAGAATAAAATATTATTTATTTTCTAGCCTTTTTTAGTTATACATATTTATTTTGAAAAAAATATAAAATTATATTCGCTTAAAAATCTAACTCGTCCAAAAATCTGTACTTTTATTCAACCAATTTAGATACATGTCCGGGGTTTTACAAGTTATTTTTGATTGCAGTCTTGATGCTACAAAGTTATTTTATTTTTATCACTAAAATATACATATAATATATTGGAATTTCTGAAAGGAATTTCTTTTAAAGCAATAATGTTATAAACAAATTCCAGGCTTTCACTTTCACCCATCAGGCTATGCAGGGGGGGGGGGGGGGGGGGGGGGGGGTTTAACTATGTGACAAAATTAGCACAAATTTGATCATCGTAGCAAGTCCTTTGCTTAGCAATCATCTCGATTAGCTATTGGATGCGGATGAATAACGGGTCAAGTTGCGACTGTGATTCTGCTTATATTATAGAAGGCTCATTCTATACACCCCCCCCCCCCCCATTCCTGATTACACCCCCCCCCCTTGTGAGAGGAAAACTTTCGGTCCCACGCAGGCCCCACCTGTAAGTATGTGAGAGGAGGGGTGAAAAAAGTAGATAGTGGGGTGTAGAAAGTAGCACCCTTATAGAAATATGACTTTACTGAATTAAAAATATAACTTTACTGAATAAAAACTTACGCAACACTATAGCAACATCCAATAAGTCTTATCTATTGGAAATTTGTCAACCAATAGGATTAGCATATTTAAAGATTAGTCACAAAGAAAGAGTTGCGTCCATCTACTTGACTTCCTCCTTGCACCAAAATCACTAAATTGTCTGGATCAAATTTCTTTAAAATGTAAATAATCCAACATACTTTTTGAAGATGAAATCTTTTACCTTTGAAGCATATGATTTTTCTCCAATAATGACATGCACGAAACTGTATTTTACGTGTAGACATGTGCTTAATAAAACACACAAAACTAAAGAATAAAATATTATTTATTTTCTAGCCTTTTTTAGTTATACATATTTATTTTTGAAAAAATATAAAATTATATTCGCTTAAAAATCTAACTCGTCCAAAAATCTGTACTTTTATTCAACCAATTTAGATACATGTCGGGTTTTACAAGTTATTTTTGATTGCAGTCTTGATGCTACAAAGTTATTTTATTTTTATCACTAAAATATACATATAATATATTGGAATTTCTGAAAGGAATTTCTTTTAAAGCAATAATGTTATAAACAAATTCCAGGCTTTCACTTTCACCCATCAGGCTATGCAGGGGGTGGGGGGGGGGGGGGGGGGGGGGGGGGGGGTTTAACTATGTGACAAAATTAGCACAAATTTGATCATCGTAGCAAGTCCTTTGCTTAGCAATCATCTCGATTAGCTATTGGATGCGGATGAATAACGGGTCAAGGTTGCGACTGTGATTCTGCTTATATTTATAGAAGGCTCATTCTATACACCCCCCCCCCCCCCCCCATTCCTGATTACACCCCCCCTTGTGAGAGGAAAACTTTCGGTCCCACGCAGGCCCCACCTGTAAGTATGTGAGAGGAGGGGTGAAAAAAGTAGATAGTGGGGTGTAGAAAGTAGCACCCTTATAGAAATATGACTTTACTGAATTAAAAATATAACTTTACTGAATAAAAACTTACGCAACACTATAGCAACATCCAATAAGTCTTATCTATTGGAAATTTGTCAACCAATAGGATTAGCATATTTAAAGATTAGTCACAAAGAAAGAGTTGCGTCCATCTACTTGACTTCCTCCTTGCACCAAAATCACTAAATTGTCTGGATCAAATTTCTTTAAAATGTAAATAATCCAACATTACTTTTTGAAGATGAAATCTTTTACCTTTGAAGCATATGATTTTTCTCCAATAATGACATGCACGAAACTGTATTTTACGTGTAGACATGTGCTTAATAAAACACACAAAACTAAAGAATAAAATATTATTTATTTTCTAGCCTTTTTTAGTTATACATATTTATTTTTGAAAAAATATAAAATTATATTCGCTTAAAAATCTAACTCGTCCAAAAATCTGTACTTTTATTCAACCAATTTAGATACATGTCGGGTTTTACAAGTTATTTTTGATTGCAGTCTTGATGCTACAAAGTTATTTTATTTTTATCACTAAAATATACATATAATATATTGAATTTCTGAAAGGAATTTCTTTTAAAGCAATAATGTTATAAACAAATTCCAGGCTTTCACTTTCACCCATCAGGCTATGCAATTGCAGAGCTTATTTGTTAACCATCTCCATCAAAAATATTTATCCACCAGAAAGTTTATATTCATAGTTTCAAATCATTGCGAATTGATATGGGTGAACTGAATTATTATTACTTTTAACTCGGAAATTTGGGTCTGATAAACGTTTCATATATTCAACTTCTTTAGTCAGAAACATTAATATTTTAGAATTGTTTTATTAGTTACTCAGTATTTATTTACTTTTTCTTGTATCAAACTCAGTTAAAAACATACATGAAAAAAATTTTTAAAAAGTTTTTAATAGAAAAAAGTGCCAGAGTCTTGATACACTTTGGCGGCTCTTTGGCATTGGCAGCGGTTACCAGGGGCGGACCCAAGCCCACCCTAAGGTGGGCGGGCGCACCCCCGGGGAAAAAAATTAGGGCTAAATTCCGTCGAAAATCCCGTCCGCACCCCTTGGAATTTTTCGTCCGCACCCCTTGGAATTTTCGACCGCACCCTTTGAAATTTTTCGTCCGCACCCCTTAGGTAAAAAGTGTTATCAATTTATATTTTAAATTTTTTTTAGTAAACTCTTATTTTTTTAAAAATATACTACCTAAATTATATAACTTTTAATACCTAACCAACTAAACCCAAATACCTATACCTTTACCCACTTATAATTTCTAACTAGCTAGCCCATTAACCAAATCCAACAATATTTCAAACTATAATAAAATAATTAAAGCTCAAAACCTTTAGAAATTCTATCTCGCTCTCTCTCTCTCTCTCTCTTGCGTCCCTGCACTGCCAACGAACAACATCACCCAGTGACAACAGTCCAGCAGCCGGCGACCACCGTAATCAGCCACCATACCACCGTCGTTCGACACCAAATCTAACCGGAATCCGAACACGGGTAAGTTTCTTTGTTATTTTGATAATTTTGGTTGATATTATAGGAGAAAAAAGGGTAACAAAGTTGTTAAATAGGTTTGAAATTTTGTGTGTTTTGACGTTATTTATGCTTGTTTAGATGATTTTTAGGGTGATTATGTTGTTTATATATTTTTATGGCGATTACAACTTACGTTATGATTTCTAGGGCTTGAATAATTGAAAATTAAAATTGAAACATTATGGAGCGATAAACTTATGTTATATACAGAAAGAATTGCTTAAGAAATTAACTTTAGATGATGTTTTGGATAGATTTCAAAAAATGAAAACCCGTAGGGCGTCGACGTTTTAATTATGTTTGTAACAAGGTTTGACATGTTTTTGATGATTATATAAATTTAGTTTGATGTTCGTTTGTTTTACATGACCCGACCCGACCCCATAACCGATTTTTTTACTTATATACCTAGGGGCCTAAAATTTTTAAAAATGTTCCGCACCCCTATGGAAAAATTCCTGGGTCCGCCACTGGCGGTTACCCGACATCTTTTAGTGTTTTGACATTTTCCATGTTTTGAACGAACTTGTACACTTTGGTTTTTTTTTAAAGGTGTGAATTATTCGCGAATGTCGGGAGGTCTAGCATACGTTGTCTTAACCGGGTCCGCGCTAGAGAGCCCCCTCGCACAATAGATCCCCAATTTAAACCCCTCAATGAGAAACCCCTATCACCAAGACTCGAACTTGAGACCTTGAGGGGAAAACTCACCCGGGCCCACCATAAGTGGAACTTAAATACCCGTGGCCACCACTATAGCACTAGTGATGGTTAACTTGTACACTTTGGTTGTTTTCGTATCCTGACGTTTTGTTTGTACATTGTTTAATTATTTGGCTGCGTATTGGTGGCATTTTGGTCTATAACTACGTATGATTGTCGTATTACCAACGAGTTGAGCTCCTGGGTTTTCGGGGCCTTACAAAACATACCCAAATTTACATCAGAAAAGGCCACATAGAGAGCCTAAATTTAGCTAGTTTTTTACATGTGTATTGATTTGATTGGTTGTTTTGTGAACTCCGTATTACTTTATTTTGAGTCAATTAAAATTAAGGCTTCCTAACCGGCTTATCCTTTTGTAACATTTTGTGATTATTGCTTTAAGATATGTTTTTTAAATGGCAAAGAATCAATAAGTGTTTTATCATAACCTTAATACAAATAAACTTTATATGTATTTATGTTTCAATAATTCAAATAAAAGAATTCTAATATTTATCCACCAATAAAAAATTATATATCCTAGTCATATGTATCAGATATTTCCTAGGTTTAACTTCCATGTTTGAATAAAGAGACATGAGAGTTTGATTGTTGTTGCATATGGTCCTACACCTTCTCCCTCAAACAACAACATTGACAAACACCCTCTCTTCAATTCACACCTTCAACTTCACACACACTCATCATATATATACACACAACCAATCTCCAACAACCGACAATCTTCCATGCAAGTGTTTATGTTCCACTAATAACCGGCGACCTTAGTTAAAAAAGATTCACCAAAACCATGGTGTAAAGGAGTAAAATTTGCGGTTTAAAAAACAAAACTACTGATCAGTAACTGAAGAAGATCGATAAGATGAAGTTACGGTGGTCGTTCGGGTTGATAGTTGTGGTGGTGATGGTGGTGATCACGGTGTTGCTGGTGGTTCTACCGTTGCTATTGCCGCCGCTTCCGCCGCAGCCCCCGCAGGGGCTGCTGTTGATACCGGTGTTAATCATGTTTGTTCTTCTTTTCTTGGCTTTTACACCATCCAAGGTCCCACAATGAACCGTCGTCGTTTCTTGTTAATACCATGCAATGAATCTGGCTGGCATTGAGTCTATTTTAAAAGAGTTTTAATCTTTTGGTTCACTGTTGTTTGTCACACACATGTTAATATATGGTTAATAGTTTAATATTTATGATGAGGATTTGATTAAACTGTTTAATAAAGTAGACTTTGATTTCGATTTATTAATCTATTCCTGACAAAAAGTAACTACTTGTATTATTTGTTGCATATTTCTTATTTTTTTAAGTTATATATGCGATACATTAGGCTATAAGGTGTGGTCTGGTCATAACCCTCAAGACCACCATTATCCTTTAGTGTCATGTCACACCATTCTCATCCACCGTCCAAATCCAGCATCCTATATAGTGTGGTCATAACCTAAACCACCATTCATATTTTTTTAAATTTATTTTGTGTAAAATATATTTAATTAATTAAGGAAAGGGAGATGCATGGTTGTCATTGTTTAATCTATACGAACTACGGTGGTCACAGGTTCCTTCGTTTCAAACTTTAGGTAAGTCCAATAGCTCCCTTAATTATACATGGTGTAATTTATTTATACTAATAAATTAAACATTGGGGGGACACGTGTCACTCCCTCAATGAGTTTCAGTATTTATGTTGACCATTCCTAAGCAACGCAGGATCCGAACTCGTTGCAACATAGTCGAACCGTAATCAATGGATCCTTTATAAAATGTTTTGTCCGACTTCTACCTCATTCACTCTTCGCTCAAAATCGTTAAACCCTAAAAGCTCTGGACGGCGATCGTGTCAACACGATGAAAATCAACATCATCTGATCCTATTCTTCATCGATTTTCTTGTCTACGATCCATATCCGATCAACTAGGTAATCTTTTGTTCATTGTTCCGTTTATACTTATGTATTTTGGTTTTGTTTATCGACTAATTCTTATTTGAAATCTTTTTTTATTTTAATTATTTGTCAATCTTTGATGTATATTTTTGTTTTACATTCAGAATCATTAAAAACCCTAATTTTCACCTTTTATATTCAATGTTTCATATCATGTTTGAGGGATATCGGTTAATGCTAAGTTGTTGTTCATCATTATTTTTTGTTGTTTGAGGGAAATCGGTTATGCTAAGTTGTTCATAATTTTTTTTATACATCAGTGATGTATATTATAGAACCCTAATTTCCTTGGGTTTCTTCATTTTTCTTATTCTGATCGGATTGTAGCATCATAGCATTTTAGGGTTTTTATAAAATTAGTTTTATTGTGTTGACTATGTGTTTGCTTGAAAAATGTTTTCGTTTTTTTATACAGATTTTCAACAGTATCCTTATGGAGGCGTTTTTCAAAATCTTGCGATACCCAGGAAGGGATGAACTAGTAATTTTTAATTTGTACCCATATTTATGCATATGTTCTTATGCTTACTAAAGCTATTTAATTTTGATAATCCAGTTACTTCCTAAAGCCTTTGTCCGGAAAAACAGAAACCGACTGTCCTTGAGGATCAGTATATATTGAAGTTTGATGGGATGTGTTACTGGGCTCTTACTGTAACACCCGTCTCAATTCAAACATATTTTTATTCAAAATACGCACCTTTATATCTAAAAGTACGACTTTCAAAAACGAAACTTGATGAGTTAATACACATTCATGATTAAGTTGTTCAAGATTAAATCATCCATACTAGTTTTAAACAATTAAGAGTTTACATGTTTTTTTTTATATAAATGACTAAACAAAAACATCATTCGCGGAAGCTTCAAAAGTAATGTGTTCGGTTCTTGACATTTGCTTGATCGCCATCCGGGAATATCACTTACATCACCTAATATCAAAACCAACAATAAAGTTAGTTTTGACGGACAAATAATCATTTTAAACAAGTCCGAAATACAAAATAATCAAAATAACAAGAATTGCCAGCTTTTGGGCCTGTCGCGGGCCGCGACATATGAGACCCTAGCCTTCGCGGGCTGCCAAAGGCCGTGGCGGGGCGTGACTACCTTTTATCCGTCGCGGGGCGCGACGGCCTCTTTTTCACAGAAGGTTTCGAGCATTTGAGCTGCAATTACCCAGCTCCAAATCCTAACTTTAAATCTTCATAACTTTCATTCTATAAATTCGTTTTATGTTATTCTTTTTCCTACGCGTCTGTAATTTAAATACAAACATGTTTATTATCTTTATTTGCTAAAAACTTCGGTTTAAGGGCTGAAACCTATAAGTTCCCTTTTTATTTATTCGACCCGTTTAGTTTTGTATTATACTTTTCACAATCTATCAATTATGATTTCTAGATGAACTTACCCATTCTCGGGCTTGTGAACTTTGGCGTATCATTTCCATTCCATGGTTTTACGCTTTCATAATCTATAATCTTCGAGTGACATTCAAGTCACTTCTATACTACCAATTTAACCATTGTTTGACCCGTTTGGTTGTCTAATGGAATCCACCATTTCAATGACAAACCAAACATACTTTACCAATATTTTGACCCGTTTTGATTATCTAGTGAACTTCGTCACTTCTACAACACACTACATTTTCTCATAACACTAATTCAAGTTACTAACTACATTCAATATCTAAGCATAATGTAACGGAACCAAAGTTACGTACTTGCATAATTCATCATCATTGGTTTCTAACCATAATTACCCATTCCCGGGCTTGTCAACTTTAGCGTATCACTTCCATTTCATGGTTTACGCTTTTATAACTCAAATTTAACGAGTGACGTTTAAGTCACTTCGAACACTACCATTTCGACCATTATTTTGACTCGTTCTTTGTCTAGTGAGTTACATCACTTTATTTACATTCCCAATATGACTAATTAAACAATATTATCAATAATCATATCTAACCAACCATTTTGACCCGTTTGATTTGTCGAGTGAATTTCATCAATTCATAAACTTACCAAACACTTACAATTTCACTATTTCAACATTTAGCATAATTACGACTAAGGTTGTCTACACAAATATAAACAAAAGATAAGTTGCGTACCTTTAAAGCGTTCCCTTCAAGCGTGTGTCCGCTCCGGCTTGTCCGCTTGAAGACTCGAGAGTTCAATCAACGATTCGTTTAGAACTATATTCATGTTATATAACGCATAATTCACAATCATCATTCAAATATGCGTTTTGTTCCAAATTTCAACATTTAGTTTTCTCTTAGGTGTTTTAACAAACACCTTATGGGCATCGTTTTATAAAATCCATTATCAAGTTCATGACTAACTATTTAGCCCAAAATTAAACAATTTTTGCAAGTTCATTATATCTAGTATGCATAATAACATTTAGATTCACTTCATGTAAATCAACAACACTAGTTTAAAAATCAAATTCTCAGTGTTCTTTATCATTCTACAAAACCCATTTTATACTTAGATGGGTGACCATGAATTTCACAATTATGAACATCAATTCAACAAGTATTTGACTAGGGTTTACTCCTAGACATGTTTTTATTACTAATTTCACCTGAACATCAATCATGCAAGTCAAATTTTCGATTTCATCTATTTATCATGAATTCAAGATGGAATCAAACAATGAAATTTGGCATACCTTATGATCCCTTTACTAAGGTGATCACTAATGTGTGCTTGAATTTCGATTCGGGTTTGATTTCCCCTTTCAATTTGGTGAATTCTTGCAATTTAGGGTTTTGAGCATGAGAGCCCTTCTTGTGCTCCTGATGCTAGTCGACCAAAACACACAGTGTGTGTGTTTTTAGTTTTTAATTCTTTTGTTTATTTTTCTTTTTAGTTAAATAAAACCATTTTCCAATTTCAACCCTTTTAGTCCCTCTAATATACAAAGGTTATAAAAAGGTTACTACATCAAGTTCCTTCATTATTTTAAAACACTTAACTAACTAGGTTGATATTCCTAGTTATTTAGTGGGTTCCGGGAGTTATAACCCATTTTATTTTAAGTCACGTTAACTCGGGCTTCTTATAAACTTACTTTTCTCAAAGCTTTTATTCTCCTTTTTAATTAATATTCTGATTATTTGTTTAAATCCTAATATTCACCAGGTTAATTTTACCACTAACGGTATTTTACCTGTTCATTATTATTAACGTGGTTCTGTTACCAATCCCGTTTTTGGGGTGTTACATGTCACACCCTGACTTTTGCGGAAGCGTGATTATGGTGTGACTTTCTTAATACCATTGCATTCAATCATAACGACTATATGATAAAACCATAGATGTTCATCCAAAAATTAAGTTTAAAAACATGACAACATTGTTTGGAACATAGACTTCAAATTTAAGTTTACAACCATACAAATTGTTTACGAGTTCACTAAGGACTCATCAAAAGATATTAGATAAAACCAAGGTTTGGAAGACGTGTCTCGTCCAGGATTAAGACACCCAACCCAAACCTCAAAACCATGGATGACATCTTTATTCACAACGCAGCATGAAACTTCCAATGCCTGCTAGATCCACTTACTAATTTCCTGAAATAAATGTATTTTGAAAACATCAACAAAAGTTGAGCGAGTTCATGTGTTTGTTTGTGTGTATGAGTAAACCTTTGAAAGTATGTCTGTATGTATGTAAATCCTGGTATGAAAGCAACAAGGAAAACAGATCACCAATGGTTTGCAAGGCCATTGATATGTGTGAAGTGATGCAGGAAAACTCAAACCTAGCATATTTGTCTCTGGGAATAAGACATAGTCACCACATGGGCCACCCTGGTCCGTATGGGTGTGGGCTCGCTACACCCAAATAGATCTATCACTCATGTCCCTCGGTCCTACAATGAGGATTAATGGCCTTAAGTGTTGTACCCACCACTCACATGATCAAGTAGTACCCTTCCTTAGATAACCATACCATGTATAAAACATTTGTAAACAGTTGTAACATATATTTCACCCCCGAAGTTATAAAACTGCAAACAGTTAAAAGAGAAGGGGGACATGAACTCACAGTCTTGCGTCTTCAACAATCGTAACTCGAACTTCTCCGGTGAACACGACTACCTACAACGTACTAATGTCTATTAGACGAACGGGCCGTGCCTTGACTTGGTGATAACGTTTCTGAGTTACGTTTCTTTTATGCCTTTGTTATTATTCCAAGTTATATAATTATTGTCAAAATAATTAATATTTTAACTTTAATTATATTTATTAAATTTTGGAATAATTGTTAAATAATATATATTAACTTAATACTTCCCAAGTATTAATACTTGTATTTCCTTCCCAATGATGGGGGTATCTCATACAATGTGTATTCTTGCCATATTTTGGAGTCGTATTCCGGTGAGTATTTATACGTGTGAGAATATGTACTTTATTGTATTCATTAAGTACTCATATACTTAAATTTATATTAAACCTTCCAGAATATTATTTCTAATAAAAGTCCACCAATATATATTTCCAAAATATATATTCGAGAAGTATTACTTAGAAAAATTATTTATAATTTTTCATTTGGCAAAATATTTGTATTTTCATATAAGTTCCAAAAATAATATATTTTCAACTCTAACTTTAGAAAATATATATAAACTTATTTTTATCTAAAAATAATGTATTTCAAGTGTACTCAAGAAAATATATATGTTTCCCAAAAATTATATATCTTCTAAAAATTCCAAGAAAATATATTTTTACTTCCCAAAAACAATATATTTTCACTTTGTCAAAAATATGATATAACTTTGTAATAATTGTAAAAATCATATTTTCATTTCCTTGTGTCCAAAATATTATTTACCAAAATATACTTTGTGAGCATATTTTTCCGGAATATTTTGTAAGTTACATTTCTTGTTTGGTTTCGCCAATATTTTATGTGTAACTTGTATATTTATTCCTTGAGATTTTGGTAATATTTTGGATTGTAATTCTTGGTGTCTTTGTGAGTTATATTATTACATGCCCTAAAATAATATAACTAATACACAAAGTATACAAATAATCACACACATTGTGTCTCCTAAATATATATTTCTCAAATACATATTTAGTCACTTTTATTTATGAAAACCAACCCCCTATATTTATATTTTTATAACAAAAATTTATGGCAAAGTTTATGTAACCGTTTATTGTTGAAAATACACTTGTAAGTGTATGTTTATAAATATTTTTCTAAGTGTTTATATTTTTAGAAAATTTTGCCATAGTTTCCCCTAAAAATGGAGGTTTCCATGCTTTCAAGCATATCATTTTCTTTTGTAAAATCATCACAATCAATCCACAATCAACACTAAACAACTTACACTTACCAATTTTGCCAAAACGATGCTTATTCCACTACTTCATGAACTTGAAAGTTTATGAAAACTTGTAGTAACTTGGTAGTGTGTTTAGTGAGTTTAGTTACCCTTTAAAGTGTGGTTGTTTATATAAAAACATCATTCTTGAAAGATTTAGATGTTTAGAACTTGTAATCATGCTTTACAAAAATATTTCTTAATGAAATTTTCTTGTTACACAAGTGTTTCTATACTTGGGTAATCACTAAAAACAAGTCTTGTTTATGTAAGAACCAAGATTATATGAAACTTATCTTTTTAACTTGGTTTCTTTGAAATACCATTTATAAATATTTAGATCCATATGATCAACAACTCACTTTAATCATGGTTTTTCAATAAAACATTATTTCTTTCAAGTTCATGCTTTAAGTGTGGATGATCCATCATCCTACAACAATTTATACTTTCACATCTTGCTAAACTATGTATTTAATCATGATTTAGCAAGACCTTATGATGACTAACATTACTTCTACAAACAATCAAGATCAACAAGCATAATTTCTCATATTCATGAAGATATCTTTACTAAACAAGCTTATATTCATGTTTACTTCATATGATTCTTTAGTGTTCTTGATATTTTTTTATCATGATTCATCATTAACCACTAAAAATGGAAGTAAACTAGAGTGTACAAGGATCTTACCACTAACACAAGGCTAGGGATGATTCAAGAGTAGAAAGTGAGTGGATAAAAGCAACTAGAGAAGGTCCTTCAAGTTCGAAAGCCACCAAGCTTCCTTGTATGAACTCTAACACCTTTGTGAATGCTTAGATAGGATGAGGATGAATGATTGAAGGTGAGTGTGTGTGGGGTGATGTTCGGCCGAGAGCTCCCAAGGAAGAAGAAGGATGAGTGTTGAAGTGTGGCGTAGATTATGAGATGTTATGATCTTCAAGGTTTACTTATAAACCATTCTAACCAATAAACTCTTGTATAATGTGTAGTAAAAAGGGGAACAAGATCCATTAAACAAATGAAATAAAATCAATAAGGTATGGGCCAAGCATGGCCGTCCATAGGGGGGGGGGGTCTAGGTGTAGGTTTAATCCTTTAGTTGCAATTTAGTTCAAATCCAAGTGTTCGTTACGTGTTTCAGTTATTAGATATTTTTCGGAGGTGTTATGATGTTCGGGGATCATAACTAGCTTAGAAATATTAAAACAGTGCTTCTAATGTAAATTTGGTGTTTCGGGTAGTGTCCGGTTATTCGGTTGGATACTGATTCGTTAAAGTGCTAAACTTATAGTTTAGTGTTCCTTATGTTACCTTTTTGTGACACTTTTAATTCCCGACACTTAGGAAAGCATTCAGGACCATTTTACCATGTTTCTGCATAATATTAATGTCTTACGATGCTGAATTTTGCTGAATTCAGCACTTTGGGTGAGTTTTAGGCACTTTCCGGCACTTAAACTATCACCTAGCAAAGCAGTTTTAGGGTCCTTACTTCCCTACACTCTATACTAGTGTAGTACTTGGTATCTAGCTCATACTATGTCTCAATACAACGTCTGTCTATGTACTGAACTCCGTCAGCATATTCCTAATTTATCAGATAACTGTGTTAACCGTGCTTTGTGCATCATTCAAAGCAATATAGCTTTCATGCAATATTGATATGACATTAAACAATGTATGATGCACATGTATGTGTATGGCAGTAATCAGAAAGCAGTTAATTTGTAATTTAGCACAGTAATTAAGCACTAATCAAGATTAATTAATTGTACGGATACCTGGATTTTTGACAGTTGTCACATTCTCCCCCTGTTAAGAAAATTCCATCCCGAAATTTTAAGCTTTACTATTAGTAGCAGGGGTGTTAGGGAATAAATGCGGGTATTTTGCTTTCATGCGGTCTTCACGCTCCCAAGTAAACTCTAGGCCGTGACGTGCGTTCCATCGAACCTTAACAAGTTTAACACTACTCCTTCGGGTTTTGTTGACTTTCCAATCCGTAACATCAACGGGTTCTTCAGTAAAATGGAGTGTGTCGTCAATGTGAACTTCGTCGGCAGGAATAACCTCAGTTTCCTGTGTTGGACTCTTCTTCAGGTTAGATACATGAAATGTATCATGAACACCATTCAGTTCCGCAGGTAGGTCCAACTTGTATGCTACATAACCAATCCTCTCCAGGATTTTAAACGGTCCAATGAATTGTGGGTTTAACTTTCCACGCTTCCCAAAGCGTGCCACACCTTTCCAAGGTGAGACTTTCAATAGGACCATATCTCCCACTTCAAACTCCAAAGGTTTCCTTCTTTGGTCCGCATAGCTCTTCTGTCGATCACGAGCCACCTTAATGTGCTCTCAGATCTGAATGATCTTATCTATCATTTCTTGAACCAATTCGGGACCAACCAGCTGTCTATTGCCTGCATCTGCCCAGCATAACGGCGATCGACACCTGCGTCCGTATAGAGCTTCAAACGGTGCAGCTTGAATGCTTGTATGGTAGCTGTTGTTATAGGAGAACTCAACCAAAGGTAGGTGCGTGTCCCAACTGCCACCCAAGTCCATCACACAAGCTCGTAGCATGTCTTCAAGCGTCTGAATTGTTCTCTCGCTTTGACCATCCGTCTGTGGATGAAAGCAGTGCTCAAATTCAACTGAGAACCAAACGCTTCTTGGAAAGATTGTCAAATCCTTGACACAAATCTTTCGTCTCTATCAGAAATAATCGAGACAGGCACTCCATGACGTGCAACTATCCCCCTTAGGTATAGCTCAGCTAGCTTACCAGTGTTATCCTTTTCCCTGATCGGCAAAAAGTGTGCAGATTTCGTCAAACATTCTATCGATTACCCAAATCGTATCATGACCTCTGGGTGTCTTTGGTAACTTCGTTATAAAATCCATTGATATATGTTCCCACTTCCACATGGGTATTTCAGGTTGCTGCAAAAGACCTGAAGGCTTCTGATACTCGGCTTTTACCTTGGCACAGGTTAAGCACTTTCCAACATAAGTTGCAACATCACCTTTCAATCTCGGCCACCAGTAGAAATCCTTCAAATCTTCGTACATCTTATCCGATCCGGGATGGATCGAGTACCTTGATTTATGAGCTTCGTCAAAGATAACATCTCTAAGACAACCAAAGAGGGGAACCCAAATTCGTTTCATAAAACACAATGTTCCTTCCTCATTGGGTACCAACTGGTTCTCCATCCCACAGAGATACTCATCCTTAAGATTCTCTGTCTTAAGAGCTTCTCTCTGTGCAGCACGAATACGCAACGAGAGGTCTATTTGTATAATCATCTCCAAAGCCCTAACCCTTATGGGCTTAATCCTCTCTTTTCGACTTAAGGCGTCTGCCACCACATTCGCCTTTCCTGGGTGATATTTAATTTCACAATCATAATCGTTTAACAGCTCCACCCATCGGCGCTGTCTCATATTAAGCTCCTTCTAATCAAATATGTGCTGTAAGCTCTTATGATCTATAAAGATCATACAACGCGTACCATACAAATAATGTCGCCAGATCTTCAAAGCAAACACCACAGCGCCTAATTCCAAGTTGTGCGTGGTGTAGTTCTTCTCGTGAACTTTCAACTGGCGTGAAGCATAAGCGATAACCTTATGTCGTTGCATCAGTACGCAGCCCAATCCCTGACGCGAGGCGTCACAGTACACCACGAAGTCATCGGTGCCTTCGGGTAGGGATAAAATAGGTGCATCGCAAAGCTTGTTCTTCAGCAACTGAAACGCTTCTTCTTGTTTATCTCCCCATTCGTACTTTTTATCCTTTTGGGTAAGGGAGGTCAGCGGTTGAGTGATTTTCGAAAAATCCTCATTGAATCGGCGATAGTATCCTGCCAAACCCAAAAATTGGCGGATCTCAGTTGGCGTCTTCGGAATTTCCCAATTTTTAATCGCCTCAATCTTGGTGGGATCCACATGGATTCCATCTTCGTTCACTACATGACCGCAGAACTGAACCTCACGCAACCAGAACTCGCACTTTGAGAACTTTGCGTATAATTTCTCTTTCTTGAGCAGTTCTAAAATGGCTCTAAGGTGTTTCTCATGCTCTTCCTTCGTCCTTGAATAAATCAAAATTTCATCGATAAACACAATCACGAATTTATCGAGATATGGCTTGCATATTCTATTCATCAAATCCATAAACACTGTTGCGCGTTTGTCAAACCAAACGACATTACTAGAAACTCGTAATGTCCATATCGAGTCCTAAAGGCAGTCTTCGGAATACTTTCCTCTTGAATTCTCAACTGGTGATATCCTGATCGAAGATCGATCTTGGAGTAGTAACTCGAACCTTGCAGTTGATCGAAAAGATCATCAATCCTCGGTAAGGGATACCGATTCTTGATGGTTAACTTGTTTAGCTCTCAGTAGTCGATACACATGCGAAAACTACCGTGCTTCTTCTTGACAAACAAAATTGGAGCTCCCCAAGGCGAGAAGCTTGATCTAATGAATCCCTTATCCAAAAGCTCTTGAAGTTGCGTCGACAACTCTTGCATTTCTGAGGGTGCAAGTCGATAAGGTGCCTTAGCTACAGGCGCGGCGCCTAGAACTAAGTCAATGTGTAATTCGACTTGTCTTTGCGGCGGCAATCCTGGCAAGTCTTCGGGGAAGACTTCAGGATATTCCCTCACAACTGGGATATCTTCCAGCTTCGCCTGAGCTGCTTCCTTGTCCACGACGTGTGCCAAGAAGGCGACACATCCTTTCTGTAAGCATCTTCGGGCTTTCAAACAACTGATGATCCTTAGAGGCGTATCATGCTTCTCTCGATGCACTACAATCGTTTCTCCATTCGCCAACAAGATTCGGATTATCTTCTCATGACATACGATCTCTGCTCGGTTACTTGATAACCAATCCATTCCAACTACCACGTCAAAGCTTCCCAACTCGACTGGCAGAAGATCAAGCGTAAACTCACGCTCTCCAAGTTCTATCACGCAACCTCTAATGACTTCATTCGCTTGTACTAGCTTTCCATTAGCTAGTTCTATCGAGTATGGAATATCTAACTTACTAGCTACTAACCCAAGCATTTCCTTAAACTCTAGGGATACAAAGCTATAATCGGCACCAGTATCAAACAATACAGATGCAAAGTGTTGGTTGATAGGGAACGTACCCGTAACTACGTTCGGATCTTGGCGAGCTTCCCTAGCTCCAATGTTAAAGACTCTTCCCTGAGCTTGGTTATTCTTTGGGCAATCTCTCTTGAAATGCCCGACATCACCACAGCTAAAGCAGCCTTGTTTATTCCCAGTACCGCCCTGATTGTTGTTTGCCCCACGATTTCCATTACCAGCTTGGTTTCCAGAACCACCACGATTTCCATTGCCATTTCCTCTCTGGCCACCATTTCCACGACCAGTACCAACCCAACACATCTCCTTCGAATGACCATTCTTTCCACAAGTTTTGCACTTCCTAACTCTATACTGGCCGTCATGATGATACTGACATGCATTACATTTGGGCAAGGTGCCCAAGTATCCTTTTCCTTTGATCTCAACACCAGTAGCAACACTAGTAACAGCAACTTGTGCTTCAATTGGCGGGTTAGCGTCCTTATGCTTGTTGGCATTGCTCACAAGAGTACCCTTCTTGAAGTTGGAGAACTTCCGCTTGTTCTCTCCAGACGACTCGACATAAGTCTCCTTCTTCTTTCCATCAGAGATTGAGAACTTGTTCAGCCTAATCGCTTCTTCAGTCAATGCCACGCTCAAATCAATAGCCTCAGTGATCGTTGAAGGCTTTGACGCCGTCACCATGCTCATGATTTGGGGTGCCAATCCCCAAATAAAACGCTCAATTCGCTTGAACTCCGGATCAACCATGTAAGGAACAAAGCGAGATAATTCATGAAATCTCTGTACGTACTCAGAAATCTTCGGACCATCCATCTTAAGATTCCAGAATTCACTTTCTAGCTTCTGAATCTCATCCCTTGAACAGTACTTCTTGCGCATAAGTTCTTTCATCTCGTCCCAAGTCATAGCATATGCAGCTTCCTCTCCCAGAATCTGAACCTAAAGGTTCCACCAGGATAAAGCTCCGTCTAGGAAAAGTCCAGAAATGTAGGTGACCTGGTGCTTCGGCGCACACTTGCTCATCCGCAGCACACATGGTTGCAAAAGTCGCTAGGCGCTCCCTAGTCGGTCGACCGGGGAGTTGAGAGTACTCGGTTTACGCGGAGAGTACTCGGACATGTTAAATTATAAAGAAATTACTTTTTGGAGATTAAATATATGTCAAATAACAGGAATTTACTAATATTTATAACAAATACGTGAAAATGATATTCATTCTTTAATATGATAGGCATAGAAATTATGTTATATTATTATTTAAGTTAAACTAGGCCTGTGTTGACCTACTAGATCCAATTCTGGCCGAGGTTGACCGCGTTTGACCGACTCCGAGTAATTAGGCGGAGTCAAAGAAAGTCGCCTCGGCAACCTGCCTTATAGCGACTACTCGGGGAGTACTCGGCCTTGGAAACCTTGTTTTACAACCATGGCAGCACATAAGCTGTTTTCTCTGCCCATCGAACGAAAGCTACAGCACCTCCAGTGCCATCGAAATTCAGAGGCTCGCAGTCAAGGAACTGCTTGTAAGTACAGCTAGTTGGGGGATTATTTCCATTGTTTCCGCTGCTATGCTCTGAGCGATAGGCTTCATGTTGTGCGATTGCTTGTGAAATTCGTTCTTGCAGTTCTGCCTCTGTTGTGGGCAACGGATTGCTTCTACGAGGAGGCATCTTCTATAAAGAAGATTGTATAGGTCAGGTATTATGTATATAGTATGTAGTATGTGTATAATAGTGTTTATCAACGCAAGTAAGCATGTAACATCACATTCATATTACCAATGTATAATTTAACAACGTATATAATGAGAACATTGCGATTGACCTTTCATAAATCGCCGACCACAATACAGTTACATGTTCTACAAATGTATCATATCACATCAAAACGGACTACAGGGTCACACTACCCTTGTCCAAAATTGTCACACCCTGGCTTTGCGGAAGCGTGGTTATTTTGGTGTGACTTCTTAATACCATAGCTTAACCATAACAAGCTATATGAAATAAAAACCATGCAAGATCATCCATTAAAATAAGTTTTAAAACCAAAGTAACATAGCATTGTCTTGGAACTACACCATCATAACGTAAAGCATTGTTTTGAAAGACATAAACATTAACATGATTAAGACGCAGTTTAAGGACTGTGACTCGTCCAGGTAAAAGTCACATACCCTAAACCTGGATGACCTCGGAACCCATATGCAGCGGGAAAACATAACATACCGCGCCAGATCTTTAATTCCCTGAAATACATGTAAGTTGAAAAATCAACAATAATGTTGAGCGAGTTCATGTGTAAGTGAGTAAATAAACCTTTGTATGTATAAAAACCCTGGTATGTAGCAAATAAGGAAAAAAAGAGATCACCAATGGTCTGCAAGGCCATTGATATGTGTGAAGTGCAAGTAGGGAGACTCAAACCTAGCGGATTTATGCGTTGGGCACAAAGTCACCCCGAGGTCCGTTCTGTTTGGGCCTGGGGCTAGGCTCGCTACACCCAGATAGATCTACCGCTCCTGTCCCTCGATCCTACCTTGAGGATTAATGGCCTCAAGTTTCCGCCTACCCACTCACATAATCTTAAGTAGTAAACCTCCTTACGCTAACCATACCATGTATAAAGTATTCGTAATCATAGTAACATGTATTTCACCCCCGCAGTTTAGAAAACTGAAAACAGTTAGAGAAAAGGGGGACATGAACTCACAGTGGTGCGTCTCTACCAAGTATATCTCCTGATCAAGCAGCTGTGCGACGACCTACACGTACTAACTCTATTAGACGGATGGCCGTGCCTTAGCTTAAGGTTTAAGTTTTTGGGGGAAATAGTTAGACAACTATTTCGTGTTTATATTTTTGTAGATACTTGGTAATTATTCTCCTTCCCAAGGATGGGGGATTTAATACATGTGCGTTCGTATACCTTCAAAATATATTATTAAGTCTCACTTAAAAGTATATTTTATTTCTAACCCCAAAATATAATCATTACATTCGGTAATATTATTTTTACCTTAAAAATAATATTTGTATAGTTCACAAACTAATCATAGAAATTCACAAGTTTGTTATGAAAACATATATTCTAAATATATATATTTCAGGTTTTATTTTGTGAAAATCCCACCTCCAATATTTTGTAAATAAAGTCGTGGCGAAACTTACGTTTTGAAAACAAGTCAAAAATAGATTTACAACGCTTGTAGTGAAAATATTCCCAAGTGTTAGGTTTTTAGAAAAATTTCGCCAGAGTTTCCCCTGTAACTGGAGGTGGCCACGCTTTCAAGCGTATCATTTTCTTTTAAGATTCAAATCAACAATTTTCTCATTTCAACCAAAACAATATCCAAAGCACCAAACTAGTCAAAATATGTATAAATCGCATAAATTACATGAACTTGTAGTTTATCCAAAAATGCGTGATAAATCCCACTATTTTTAGTGGATCTTTATATAAATCAACTTCGTTTCTTGAAAGTCTCGTTTTTAAAGGAATTTCATCTTTACAACTTCTTGTAGAATTTGACAATACTAGTTCTTTGTCGAAACTTAGTGTTACACAAGTATTTACACACTTGTGTGTTTGCTAAAATCATTCTTGTTTATGAAAGATCCGTCTTTAAAAGTATGTTTTCTCTTGACACGTGGTCCTTTGAAAATACCGTTTGTAGATCCGTAGATCTACTAGTTTTGAACACTATTTCATAAGAAAAATCGATTTTACACAAGTTCATGTTTAATGTGTGGTAGAGTTTCACCATTTAACCCTTTGTACACTTAAACAAACTTTATGTCATGATCCATGATCATGACCAATCCGGGTTAGACGATGATCCGAGCTACCACATCATAGATCGGCACTAAATAATCACACAAAACAAATCTTACAAGATTTACACAACCCTTGTGCTATTAACCAACATCTTTAACATTTTAGTATACTTTTACATATCATCTTGTAAGTTCATGAGTTTTAACCGTCATATATTATTTTAACCACTTTAAAATAGATCGAGAGTGTGTTTAAAGCCACTTACTACTAGCTCGAGGCTAGGGAAGAATCTAGTCGAAAAATGCGTGGATAAAAGCAATAGGGTGAGGTCCTTCACGTTCCGAATGCACTAAGCCTCCTCGTATGAGATCCTCAACACTTGTATGCTCTTGATATGAGATGATCAAAGCTCGACGATGGATGGATGCTTGTGGGTGTTCTCGGCCGAGAGCCAAAGAGAGAGAGAGAGATAGAGAGTGTTGATTTTTTTGTTAAGTGGTTTAGTGAATATGATGGACTATGCTTGTTACTTATAGATAAATCTTTCCATTTTAACCAAAGGGTTTTATGTCCACTTGATATTAGACAACCAAGATTATTTTAATCTGGCAAGGACAAGGGGTGTCACCATATGGTGACCGATTTCGTTGGAGGGGGGGGGGGTCTATGGTTCCATTTCAACTAGATAGTTAAACATTAGTTAGATAATTAGGAGGTTAACTTAGTTACTATCATGTAGTAAGTTGTAACGGGTGTTAGGGTACTCGGGGACCCTAACTGGCTTAGAAAAAGAAAAACAATGTAGATGGCAATATTTTTATGTTCCGGGTAAAGTCCGGTTGTTCGGTTGGATGGTGATCCGTTATAGTGCTTAACAAAGCTTTAAAGTGTCGTTATTATTATTTTTAGTGACACAACTTATTCCCGACACTTTGGAAAGTGTCTAGTAATATTTTTCTCATGTTTTGGCACTTTATTAGTTAACCAAATGCTGAATTATTTTTTTTGTTAAAGTGCTGAATTTTGTACTTAGAGTACGTTTTAGGCACATCCGGTCACTAGAATCTCATTCCTTGTGACGCAGTTCTACAACCCTTATATCCCTACACTCACCACTAGTGTAGCAAACTATCTCAGGCTCTTACAGGCCTTAGAGGCAGTACCTGCCTGGTGCTAGTTATGACAACACGTTTAATAGGTTATCCGTTCATTGTGCTACTGTGCTTTTGGTGCATCAAGGTTGTCACAAAGGTGCTGTAAGCAAATCATGGAGTGACAGCAAGTAAGGTATGATGCAAGTAAGTACATGTATCAGCATTCAAGTAGCAGTTTATCCACAAGTTCAAGTAAGCACAGTAATTAAGCAGTAATTAATTATTAATTAAGTCGTACGGATACCTGGTTTAGTGAGGGTTGTCACACTCTCCCCCCGTTAGAAAAAATTCGTCCCGAAATTTTAAGTTCTGCTTGTAGATGCAGGGTTCTTAGGAAATAAGTGGGGGTATTTCTCTTTCATCCGGTCCTCACGCTCCCAGGTGTATTCAGGACCATGTCTGGCATTCCAACGAACCTTGACGAGCTTGACACTGCTTCGGCGGGTCTTGTTTACTTTCCAATCCGTAACCTCAACAGGTTCTTCAACGAAATGGAGCGTGCCATCAACATGAATCTCGTCGGTGGGAATGACAACGGTATCTTGAGTTGGACTTTTCTTCAGGTTGGATACATGAAATGTATCGTGAACTCCATTCAGTTCAGCAGGTAAGTCCAGCTTGTATTCAACTTCCCACGCTTTCCGAAGCGTGCCACACCCTTCCAGGGTGAAACTTTCAATAAGACCATATCTCCAACTTGGAATTCCGAATGTTTCTAGTTTGGATCTGCATAGGCTTTCTGTCTTTCGCGAGCTGCTTCGATGCGTTTTCGAATCTGCGCAATCTTGTCTGTCGTCTCTTGGACGATTTCGGGACCAATAAGCTGCCTATCACTTGCGTCAGCCCAGCATAGGGGTGATCGACACTTGCGTCCGTAAAGAGCTTCAAATGGCGCGGCTCCAATACTGGTGTGGTAGCTGTTGTTGTATGAAAATTCGACCAATGGCAAATGCTTCTCCCAGCTACCGCCCAAATCCATAACACATGCTCTCAGCATATCTTCCAAGGTCTGAATAGTTCGCTCGCTTTGCCCATCAGTTTGCGGATGAAACGCAGTGCTCAGATTTAATTGTGAGCCAAAAGCTTCTTGGAAGGATTGCCAAATCCTTGATATGAAACGTCCATCTCTATCAGAGATGATCGAGAGAGGCACTACATGACGTGCGACGATCTCTCGCATGTATATTTCTGCCAGTTTGCTCGTATTATCCTTCTCCCTGATAGGTAAGAAGTGCGCTGACTTCGTTAATCGGTCCACTATTACCCAAATAGTGTCATGACCTCTTGGCGTTCTTGGCAGCTTTGTAATAAAATCCATGGAGATTTGTTCCCATTTCCACTTGGGAATCTCAGGTTATTGCAAAAGTCCTGAAGGCTTCTGGTATTCCGCTTTCACCTTAGCACACGTTAAACACTTGCTCACATAAACAGCAACATCACCCTTCATCCTAGGCCACCAATAGTAATCCTTGAGATCTTGGTACATCTTATCCGCTCCTGGATGGATAGAGTACCGCGATTTGTGAGCTTCATCAAAAACAACTTTCCTTAAACCACCAAACAGAGGAACCCAAATCCTTTTCTCAAAACATAACGTTCCTTCCTCGTTTGGCACCAATAGCTTCTCCATCCCACGGAGATATTCTTCTTCAAGATTTCTTTCCTTAAGAGCTTCTTTCTGCGCGGCACGAATTTGCAAGGAAAGATTGGTTTGGATAATCATTTCTAAAGCCCTAACCCTTATGGGCTTGATCCTCTCTTTTCGACTTAGGGCGTCGGCAACCACATTCTCCTTCCCTGGATGATACTTTATCTCGCAATCGTAATCATTCAACAACTCAACCCATCGTCTTTGTCTCATATTCAACTCCTTCTGGTTGAATATGTGTTGTAGGCTCTTATGATCTGTAAAAATTGTACATCTCGTACCATATAGGTAGTGTCTCCAGATCTTTAAAGCAAATATCACTGCGCCTAGCTCCAAATCGTGCGTGGTATAGTTCTTCTCATGTACCTTCAACTGACGTGATGCGTAAGCAATAACCTTCTGGCATTGCATCAACACGCAGCCCAATCCTTGACGCGAGGCGTCACAGTATACCACGAAATCGTCAGTACCTTCCGGTAGTGCTAGAATTGGCGCACTGCAGAGCTTATCCTTCAACAGTTGAAACGCTTCTTCCTGTTTGATTCCCCAATCAAACTTCTTATCTTTCTGGGTGAGGAGCGTCAATGGTTGAGCGATCTTCGAAAAGTCCTCAATGAACCTTCGATAGTAGCCAGCCAAACCCAAGAATTGTCGAATCTCGGTTGGCGTCTTTGGCGTTTCCCAACTCTTGATCGCTTCGATCTTGGTTGGATCCACATGGATTCCATCTCCATTTACCACATGTCCAAGAAATTGGACTTCACGTAGCCAAAATTCGCACTTAGAGAATTTGGCATACAGCTGTTCTTTCTTCAGCAGCTCCAAAATAGCTCTTAGATGCTGTTCGTGCTCAGCCTTTGTCCTTGAATAAATCAAGATGTCGTCGATAAACACAATCACGAACTTGTCCAAGTACGGCTTGCAAACTCTATTCATCAAGTCCATAAAGACTGCAGGTGCGTTTGTCAACCCAAACGGCATAACAAGGAACTCGTAGTGTCCATAACGAGTTCTGAAAGCTGTCTTCGGGATACTCTCCTCTTGTATCCTTAACTGATGGTATCCAGATCGCAAATCGATCTTTGAGTAAAAGCTTGAACCTTGCAGTTGGTCAAACAGATCATCGATTCTTGGCAGAGGATATCTATTCTTGATCGTCAGCTTGTTCAGCTCCCGGTAGTCGATGCACATTCGAAAACTACCGTCCTTATTCTTGACAAACAGGACCAGAGCTCCCCAAGGCGAGAAGCTTGGTCGGATAAATCCCTTGTCTAACAACTCTTGAAGTTGTGTCGACAATTCTTGCATCTCAGACGGGGAAAGTCTATAAGGTGCCTTAGCAACAGGCGCGGCGCCTGGGACTAAATCGATGTGAAACTCCACTTGCCTCTGAGGTGGCAGTCCAGGAAAGTCCTCCGGGAAGACTTCCGGATACTCCCTCACGACAGGGATGTCTTCGATCTTCGGTTCTGCAGCTTTCTTGTCTACAATGTGTGCCAGGAAGGCAGCACACCCCTTTTGCAAACACTTTCGCGCTTTGAGGCAGCTGATAATTCTTAAAGGCGTATCACGCTTTTCACCATGAACCACAATTGTTTCACCATCTTCAGTCGGGATACGAACGACCTTTTCGTGACAAACAATTTCTGCCTTGTTGCTCGATAACCAATCCATCCCTACTACTACTTCAAAGCTCCCCAGCTGGACTGGTAGTAGATCCAAGGTAAACTCACGTTCTCCCAACTCGATTGCACAACCTCTGATCACTTCTTTGGCTTCTACTAACTTCCCATTAGCCAATTCGATTGAGTAGGGAATATCTAACTTACTAGCGGCTAAACCAATCATATTCTTAAATTCTAACGATACGAAGCTATAGTCGGCACCAGATCAAATAAAACGGATGCATAGCGTTGGTTTACAGGGAACGTACCAGTAACGACATTGGGATCCTGGCGCGCTTCCCTCGCTTCGATATGGAACACTCTTCCACGGGCTTGGTTCAACTCTGGGTAGTTCCTCTTAAAGTGCCCGATATCACCACAGTTAAAGCATCCAGGTCTTTGCCCGTTTCCACCTCCATTTCCAGCTTGGTTATTCCTTTGGTTATGATTCACATTGTTGCCTCGATTCCCATTACCTCCATTGTTTCCTTGTAGGCGATTTCCATTTCCACCCCGGTTATTGTTTCTGTTTCCAAATCCTCCTTGGCCTCCCTGGCCAGCAGTGGCCCAACAAGAATCCTTCAAGTGGCCAGGTTTCCCACACGCTTCACACACCTTCAAACTACATCGGCCAGAATGGTGACGCTGGCAGGTGTTGCACTTGGGCTGGGTGCCCATATATCCCTTTCCTTTCTTTCCACTACCAGCTGTAACCTGAGCTGGCGCGTTTGGCACTCCTTTCTTAACAACACCACTAGTGCCTTGTTTGAAGTTCGAGAACTTTCGTTTGTTACCTCCGGATGACTCGACGTGAGTCTCTTTCTTCTTGGTCTCGATCTCATCAAACTTGTTCAGGAGGATAGCCTCCTCAGTGAGAGCCACGCTCAAATCGATTGCCTCAGTAATTGTTGCAGGCTTGGAGGAGGTCACCATGCTTATGATTTGAGGAGCTAATCCCCAAATGAAGCGTTCAATCCGCTTGAATTCTGGAGTGACCATATAGGGTACCACATGCGACAGGTCGTGAAACCTCTGAACATATTCCACGATCTTCGGACCTTCCATCTTCAAATGCCAGAACTCAGTTTCCAATCTTTGGATTTCAGCGCGAGAACAATACTTTTTGCGCATTAGTTCCTTCAGTTCGGTCCATGTTAGTGCGTAGGCAGCAGCTTCACCAAGTGTCTGCACTTGCAAATTCCACCAAGATAGGGCTCCATCCAAAAATAGCCCAGAAATGTAGGTGACTTGCTGGCCTGGCGCACATTTGCTCATGCGGAGAACAGATTCAGTCTTCTCGGCCCAACGAACAAAAGCGACAGCACCTCCGGTGCCATCAAAGTTGACCGGCTTGAAGTCTAGAAACTGCTTGTAGGTGCACCCATGAGGTGGATTGTTGTTGCCATTGTTGTTTGAGCTGCTTCCGCTAGGTCCTCCTTGCGAGGCGGCGTATTGCGCGATGGCAGCAGCGATGACTTGTTGGAGTTCTGCCTCATTGGTAGGCATCGGCGTTTGACGTCTCGGCGGCATCTTCTAAAAGATGGGTTCACGTCGGTCAGGCCATAATAAAGCGTACGTATATAATGATAGTAATAGTACATAACATCTCATGTTATAATCACATTAATCACACAACATCCCATGTTATAAAACATACATAATCAATCAGAACATCCCATATGATGAGAATACTGCGATTGTCATATATCGAGATCACATAGTAAGTGTACAGGTACATAATAGTGTCATACATCATCAACGACTAAGGGCTACATCACCCCAGTCCAAAAGAATATCAAATCAGTGTCAATACATCCATATACATGTCATAAATGTCAGAATCAAAATGTAGTCTCCAAAAATGTTGTGCAGTCAAAACAATCGCCGTCTTCTCACCAGCGTCCACCCGTACGGTACTGAAGAGCTCTACACTGATGGCGGTGGAGGAGGGGGAAAATGGGTGTAGAACAAACGACGCAAATGGAGCCAGTCCTCCTCCATGGCTCTCTGGGTACGAAACCAAGAAGCAACCTGCTGCTCAAGTGCCAAAAGGCGTGCAGCATAGTCAGGTAACAATGGTCGAGGGTGCTGCGAAATAGCAGGGTGGGTCTGACCCTGACACTGGCACGGCGGTGGCTGAGCTCTCTCAAGCTCCTGAATGCGCCGTGTGAGTGCCTCCTGCTGGACAACAAACGACATCAGAACGTCCTCAATAGAATACCCCATATGGAAAGGATGGTAGGGGTCGGTCAGTGGCATAGCAGATGGTAACGTCCAGAGAAACGGCTCGCTGGCTGGATCAAAAGGTGGCACAAAGAATGGTGGTGCAGGGGGAATAGCAGATGAAGACTGTGGCATAACTGGAATAGATGTCGACACATGTACAAAAGGATGAGCCGAGGAACCCTCTCCAGGTCGAGCTGGAGGTGTGTACTGTGCAAATGAAAAAGAGAAATCAACGTGACGTGCATCAATGGTATGAGGAGGAATAGGTGGAAGCTCATCATCCGCAGGAATCCACCCATGCTGGGCGTGCTCATCTCGTGGGTCAATCTGTGCCTCAAAAAGTGCTCGATCAAACTGTACAGGCATAGGGCCAAGGTGAGGTGCAACAAGAGGGTCAGCAGGTATATCAGCGATAAGTGGGGGATCAACATGATCAGTAGCAATAACATGGTCACCCTCCAGTAGTGGTGCATCAGCAGGGTGATCATCAATGGGTAGGTCAGCAATCACAGGATCAATGGGCATGCCAACATGAGTAGGGTCATGCTCAAACACTGGGTCAGGAGCAGCTACTGGCTCAAGGGCCATGGCAGGCTCGGGGTCAACGAACTCCATATCAAAATCTGCATGATCAACGAATGCAGGATCAACTGGGTCTACTGGGTCAACCATAGGCTGATCCAAGTGGATGAACTCTATCTCCTGGTCCGGGTCAAATCCAGGGGGAAAAACAGGGTCTGAATCCTCATCGAGGTCGTGATCGAAAGCAAACCTAGGAGCAGAGACAGCAGATGATGCCCTGTCAGGATCTGAACCGTGTGAATAGTGTTGTGCGCTCTGAGTGTGTGACGATGCGGAGGCCACAGACTCGAAGGAGTCTGGAGCGGGCGAGTGTGCAGGTGACTCCTCAGCTGGAGCATCTGCGAGTAACAAAAGACCACCGTCAGCTAGAAGGGCCTCGCCCTCGACATCGTCCTCCAGGGGCTCATCATCAAACAGATCGACGTCGTCGTCAACGTCGGCGTCGAGGAGCATATCGTAAGCAGGATAAACGGCCAAAGGTATGGGAGCAGGGATCTCTACGAGTGGTAGGTACCTATCAAAAGGGCCATCAGCGGGCTCATCGACAGCGTCGGGTAGCGCAAAGGGCTGAAAGTCATCCTCGTCTGTGCTGGTAACATCTGATGTGTGGACCTCGTGCTCTGAAGACTCTAAGTCATCTGATACTATGGGTCTAGGGTCAGTGGTGTCCGAATCACCTGTGCCGGACGAGTCCATGGTGTCTGTAACACAAACACAAATATGTACAAATAATCAATCATATAATCAGATAAGCACATTAGTCACCAAGTAAGCAATCAGATAATTCTCCTAGTCCCACTAGCCTCCCAGCCTCCCAGACTGCTCTTCCTAGTCCCACTAGCCTCCCAGACTGCTCTTCCTAGTCCCACTAGCCTCCCAGCCTCCCAGACTGCTCTTCCTAGTCCCACTAGCCAACTACCTCAGCCTCCCAGACCGAGCCTCAACCTCCCAGACTGAGCCTATAAATAATAAATAAATGTGCTCAACATTTGTTTGTAAAAAGTTTTGGATCTGGACTTAAGTGGTATACAGTGTAAAAATGTTTTCGTGAGAGCCCTAGTGATCATAGTCTAGACTCGAGAAGGAATCCTAGTTCGCTATGATCAGAGCTCTGATACCAAGCTGTCACACCCTGGATTTGCGGAAGCGTGGTTATTTTGGTGTGACTTCTTAATACCATAGCTTAACCATAACAAGCTATATGAAATAAAAACCATGCAAGATCATCCATTAAAATAAGTTTTAAAACCAAAGTAACATAACATTGTCTTGGAACTACACCATCATAACGTAAAGCATTGTTTTGAAAGACATAAACATTAACATGATTAAGATGCAGTTTAAGGACTGTGACTCGTCCAGGTAAAAGTCACATCCCCTAAACCTGGATGACCTCGGAACCCATATGCAGCGGGAAAACATAACATACCACGCCAGATCTTTAATTCCCTGAAATACATGTAAGTTGAAAAATCAACAATAATGTTGAGCGAGTTCATGTGTAAGTGAGTAAATAAACCTTTGTATGTATAAAAACCCTGGTATGTAGCAAATAAGGAAAAAAAGAGATCACCAATGGTCCGCAAGGCCATTGATATGTGTGAAGTGCAAGTAGGGAGACTCAAACCTAGCGGATTTATGCGTTGGGCACAAAGTCACCCCGAGGCCCGTTCTGTTTGGGCCTGGGGCTGGGCTCGCTACACCCAGATAGATCTACCGCTCCTGTCCCTCGGTCCTACCTTGAGGATTAATGGCCTCAAGTTTCCGCCTACCCACTCACATGATCTTAAGTAGTAAACCTCCTTACGCTAACCATACCATGTATAAAGTATTCGTAATCATAGTAACATGTATTTCACCCCCGCAGTTTAGAAAACTGAAAACAATTAGAGAAAAGGGGGACATGAACTCACAGTGGTGCGTCTCTACCAAGTATATCTCCTGATCAAGCAGCTGTGCGACGACCTACACGTACTAACTCTATTAGACGGATGGTCGTGCCTTAGCTTAAGGTTTAAGTTTTTGGGGGAAATAGTTAGACAACTATTTCGTGTTTATATTTTTGTAGATACTTGGTAATTATTCTCCTTCCCAAGGATGGGGGATTTAATACATGTGCGTTCGTGTACCTTCAAAATATATTATTAAGTCTCACTTAAAAGTATATTTTATTTCTAACCCCAAAATATAATCATTACATTCGGTAATATTATTTTTACCCTAAAAATAATATTTGTATAGTTCACAAAATAATCATAGAAATTCACAAGTTTGTTATGAAAACATATATTCTAAATATATATATTTCAGGTTTTATTTTGTGAAAATCCCACCTCCGATATTTTGTAAATAAAGTCGTGGCGAAACTTACGTTTTGAAAACAAGTCAAAAATAGATTTACAACGCTTGTAGTGAAAATATTCCCAAGTGTTAAGTTTTTAGAAAAATTTCGCCAGAGTTTCCCCTGTAACTGGAGGTGGCCACGCTTTCAAGCGTATCATTTTCTTTTAAGATTCAAATCAACAATTTTCTCATTTCAACCAAAACAATATCCAAAGCACCAAACTAGTCAAAATATGTATAAATCGCATAAATTACATGAACTTGTAGTTTATCCAAAAATGCGTGATAAATCCCACTATTTTTAGTGGATCTTTATATAAATCAACTTCGTTTCTTGAAAGTCTCGTTTTTAAAGGAATTTCATCTTTACAACTTCTTGTAGAATTTGACAATACTAGTTCTTTGTCAAAACTTAGTGTTACACAAGTATTTACACACTTGTGTGTTTGCTAAAATCATTCTTGTTTATGAAAGATCTGTCTTTAAAAGTATGTTTTCTCTTGACACGTGGTCCTTTGAAAATACCGTTTGTAGATCCGTAGATCTACTAGTTTTGAACACTATTTCATAAGAAAAATCGATTTTACACAAGTTCATGTTTAATGTGTGGTAGAGTTTCACCATTTAACCCTTTGTACACTTAAACAAACTTTATGTCATGATCCATGATCATGACCAATCCGGGTTAGACGATGATCCGAGCTACGACATCATAGATCGGCACTAAATAATCACACAAAACAAATCTTACAAGATTTACACAACCCTTGTGCTATTAACCAACATCTTTAACATTTTAGTAGACTTTTACATATCATCTTGTAAGTTCATGAGTTTTAACCGTCATATATTATTTTAACCACTTTAAAATAGATCGAGAGTGTGTTTAAAGCCACTTACTACTAGCTCGAGGCTAGGGAAGAATCTAGTCGAAAAATGCGTGGATAAAAGCAATAGGGTGAGGTCCTTCACGTTCCGAATGCACTAAGCCTCCTCGTATGAGATCCTCAACACTTGTATGCTCTTGATATGAGATGATCAAAGCTCGACGATGGATGGATGCTTGTGGGTGTTCTCGGCCGAGAGCCAAAGAGAGAGAGAGAGAGAGAGTGTTGATTTTTTTGTTAAGTGGTTTAGTGAATATGATGGACTATGCTTGTTACTTATAGATAAATCTTTCCATTTTAACCAAAGGGTTTTATGTCCACTTGATATTAGACAACCAAGATTATTTTAATCTGGCAAGGACAAGGGGTGTCACTTGGCTCCGACTCGTGTATAGTGTAACCTTTGATTATTTCCGCACTTTTGCACTTTTTAAGAGATTATCTTAGTTATTGTAGTAGGCCACTCTTTTGAAGGTGACGTTACCCTCAACCCAGTAGTTTGAGTTAGCAAGGATACAATCCTAAAGGGTCGGATTATTGAAAGATAATTAATTAAGTTATTAATGCATATTATGGTAGGTGTAACACCTGTGCCTCCACGGCCATCAAACAAATACCAAACCAATGAAATATTATATTTCATACTTGGGATTTGTAAAAAATATGTGTATCATTTGCACATATCAATTCTTGTTCAATTTCAAACTCTAAATCGCTTTCTGGAAGGTTATACGCGCACTGATGCGTAAATATAACCAGTTTAATGCAACAAACACTCCGGAATAGTGACATAGGCTTAACATACCTTAAATAACCTTTACATAACTTAGAAATAAGTTTTGGAAGGTTTGGTATGCCGAAAACAAGATAATTCGCTTACAGGGACTAAACTTGACAAACTGCGAAAGTATGCCAATTTGAACTGTAACGGACATTCCGGAACATGACCATAAGTTAAACACACCTTAAATATCCTTTACATAGCTTATAAATAGGCTTTGAGGGGTTCGGTGTGCTAAAATAAACTTTTGGGTCATTCAGGGACTAAAAGTGTCAAAAAGTGCACAAGTTTGCACTTTCGCGCATAACTTACGTTCTGAATACATCCGGACATCCAAAAATTTATGTAAGCATGACTATATTATGCTTTAGTGTTTGGCTTGCCAAAAATCCATTCGTTGCGTCATTTGGATCGTTTTTCGCGCTTATGCGCATTCGGTCGTAATTAAGCGAACATCGCGTTCGTACGACCAAACGAACCATCATCCGGCATATTTTTGAGTATGTTTCATGTCCACAATGTTTAGACATCATTTTAGGGCCTTAAAGTTGGCTTTACGGGCCTTAGAAGTGTCGGAAATGGCATAAAGACATAACAGGGACCAAAACTGTCATTTCTGAAAGATGTTTGCTTATACATCGAATCTAGTCCTTCCCACTTGTTGCACATGGTTTTGGGAATCTATGGGCTAGTATTTTGGGCACATGGTATTACAATACCATGGGTGCTAGTGTATGGCCAAGATTGAAGCACTTTTTCCAAGAAACGATCCTAACGGTTCGGGAAATCCTATAAATACCCCACCCCCCATGCTTCAAAATTACAAGAACTTTGATTTGAGAAACTCTAAGTTGAAACTATTTTTTCATACCTGAGATTTTTGAATCGAAGTTAGCATTCGGGGACCCTTCGTAAGTATTCTTTCGTTCTTTTATTGCTTTTCGAGTCTTTCGAGTCTGAAAGTCAAACTTTGTTTGACTTTCTACATTGACCAGTTATGGTCAATGCGAAGTTCGTTTGAACTTCGCAACGTGAGTGTAATCACGTTGGTTATAGTCCCTTGGGACTATGCCTACTGATTACCACGTTGTCTAGGGTCGTAGGGTAAGCGATCTAATAAATCGCTTATACCTTCGAACCCGACCCAGTTTGGTCGATCATTAAGATCCGACCAAATACATTAGGTGACCATAGTAGGTAGGGAATAACCTCCCGAGGTTATACCCTATGGTCGCTTCGTTTGAATAGTTGTATGATAGGTAGTTTATATGCCTTAGGTAAATTACCAGAATACCCTTTTCATGTATAATTGGTAATTAAGCTTATGTAACCTAAACTTTTGTACATAACTGATTATACAACATAATTAAACTTGTTTAGGCATATAAATACTTGTCATAAGACTAGTTAGACGTCCCGAACGCATTTCACGCGAACGACGCGTTAAAGTAGCATAAGCTACCTTAATGGGTCGCGATGGGTCGAAAGCACTTAGGTTTGGTTTCATTGTAGTATGTAGGCCTTGTTAAACCATATCATATGAGTTCCAATACTCATTTGGTTTACCGAGCCTCATCCTATCCGATCTCCCGATTTAAGTCCGGTTTATTTATATAGTTCTAGATTGTCGACTGATTCCGTGCTCTCTCTAGCTTTGTTTGGTTGTTGTTCAAGACCTCTAAGCATTCTCAGGCGAGTACATTATTCCCCTATTTTACTGCTTTCAATTGTTTTGGGGTGACTCATATGTGCTAAGTGTTTTCGATGTTATAACAATGGTTTCAAAAACAATTAAGACGATTTATACAAAACTAATAACGATTTCAAAAAGTGAACAAACTTGTTGGTTGTAGTTACATAACAAATGACATTCATTAGCAATGATCAAGCCGACCAGTATTAGGTTATGGTACCATAGGATCTGACAAATCCCGTTAGTTACTACACCCGTAGTTATGTGTGGGTGTTGTGGGTAGCGACTGAATCTGTAATTGTTAATTTACTCTTTGGTAAGGGTTTATTAATGCGAGATGTTAATCTATCCTTTGGTAAGGGTTTATTAATGCGAATTATTAATCTATCCTTTGGTAAGGGTTTATTAATGCGAGTCAAGAAGGTTTGAATGTTATTAGCGAGACGACCATTTAAGTAGTTTCACGACCTAAAACGAATTTAACGATTGGGTAAACGATTGGTTTTCACACGATGTTTTAACGATTGGGTAAACGATTGGCTTCAAAGCGATATACGGTTGGGTTTTGGTTACATATTACATGATTTACATTGGGCATGAACATTACTTTGGTGGTTTGGTTTGATTAAGTGATTAAGTAACAATGCGTGTGGAATATGATACAAGCATGGTGGATACGCCGCTGGTACTTCCTATATATAAGTGTTTGTATGGTATTACATATTGTAGCGTTATTTGAATCATTTCAGCTCGAGACATAGAACATTTTATACAAGTAACATACTTTTCACAAGACATTTATTTACAAACAACTTATCTTATATAAACTCATTTTACATGGTTATTCATTTAATCATGCATTATTCTCTTATTATACATATCACCTGAACTTATTATTTTTCAAATGATTTACAAAGACAAAGCAAATTACAAGGTTCATGACTAAACATTTTCTTAAAACAGAAGTCATGAATCTTATTTTCACAAAACCTATGTACTCGCCAGCATTTCTTTGCTGACCTCGTTTTCACATATGTTTCAGGTATTGTTGAATGATATCGATTGATAAGATGCATGCTCACATAGGACTGGACAAGGCCTTAGTGACTCAATAACAATGATAGACTATGTTTAATTTGTGTATTTAGATTTCCAGACGATGTAATTATTCAATGTTTAATAAAACGAAACACTTTTTGGTATCCATGGTTATGAAACATTAATTCTGTTGCAACACGCCCCGATGTTTCCGCCGCGATTTGTTGTTTTACGCGGTCGGGGTGTGACAGTAGGCCCCTCTTTTGAAGGTGACGTTACCCTCGGCTAAGTAGTCTGAGTCAGCAGGGATACAGTCCTAAGTAGCCGGGTTAAAGTATTAATAGTAGCTTACATATGAGGGGATCAAAGAGTTTGGACCCCCGCCATCCAATATCGTTAAATATTGAAGGAGGTCCTACTAAATTTGACCCAGGTCGTTGCAGGATCTATACACTAAACAAGGCAAGACTCTTACCAAACCGTTCCCTTAACCCCCGACCAGGTAGCCAACATACCTCCATATAGACCGTGGAGAAATGAATGGTGAAAATCTTTTATTTTATATAGACAGTAAAATAATGCCAAGACACCACGGACAAACGATAAGGAAAAATCACCTTCAACAAAAGAAACTAGTTATTAAAGTCATTAATACATAACCAAGTGAAAAGTGCAAAAAGATTAAAAATAAAAAATTATTACACTAGACACTTTGTCTTCACCAAGTGATGTAAGAGACCTAGGCAAACATGGCCTTGATTGTCAAGAACTCTTACGATCAATCTTGGATCCCGAGACGACTCACACACTCTATGATGGACAATGGATGATGGTGGTGGATGATGGTGTTATGGTGGTGGTGGGTGGTGGGTGAAGTGTGAGAGAGGTGGTGTGCCAAGGGATGGTTTGAACTTGAGCCAATCACTCCTATTTATAGGCTGAACAGAAGCTCGGGCACGGCCCCGTGTCCATCCTTTTCTCTGTCTTCATTAACTGCAGTTTGTCTGCATTAGTTGACCACGCCCCCGTGTCCGCTGGGCACGCCCCCGTGTGCAGAAGCATATCTGTACTATCAAGATTTGTCTGTATTCTGCGAATCTTATAGTTGACCACGGCCCCGTGTCCGCTGAGCACGACCCCGTAGTGGGCGATAGAAGCTTCTACAGCTTTGTCTTTTCTGCTGGCACTGGGGCACGCCCCCGTGTTTACTGAGCACGGGGCGTGTTCAGCCTCCTGTTCTCTTGTTTTGCTTGGGAAGATGCTGTCGTGGGGTCGGGCATGTCTCTTTTGATCCTTTTCCTGTATTTATGTTAGATTTAGCTGTCTTTTTGCTTCTTTTGTTAATTTGAGCTCATTTAATCCTGAAAATACAAAAGGAAGACAAAAGCACACTTTTTCCAACATTAGTACTAAAAAAGGTTTAGTTTTATGCCACAATTGATGTAATTTATATGTTGCATTTTGCACACATCAAATACCCCCACACGTGAATCTTTGCTTGTCCTCAAGCAAAACTCTTTATAATGTGGCTTTACACTCCCAAATGGAATGGGTAGAAGAGAAGGTTTTTTGGCTTGTCGTAGAGTGTCGGGATTTCCAAGATTCTTTATTAAGTTTTATTTTTATTTATTTACAATCCTATTCGTCATGATTTATTTAAAACTTTTCATAAGATAAATTACTTATTAGGGCATAACATGCCTCTTTAAAATTCTATTTATATACAAGTTCACATACCTCACGGGGGATCACTAAACACTCGGCCGAAGATATATTTTAGTGAATCACTCGAGAGCGGCATGAAACTTACTCCTACCATAGGCTTGCCAAGCAATCAATCCTCCTCCTTTTTAACTATATACCTTTGTAGATATCAAGAGGACTTTTGGGTGAAGGGTTAGGCTTGGGTTAAAGGTAGGTGGTTGGGTTAGTGGTTAGTAGAAAAGGGCGAAAAGCGTAAAAAGCGTCGGTTTTCGAAAATTTTTTATTTTTTTATTTTGATGAAGCCATGATTCAAACAAAGGTATTTTTAATGAACTTGCTTGTTTATTTCTTTTGCTTCATCATCAACACACTTTTTTTTTTGAAAGTCATGCGAGAAACCGAGCTTTTTACTAAAACAAAAGGTTAAAAATAAAAAAAGGTTTTGGTGGATGAAAGGGGTGTTTGGTTTGGGTTATGAAATGAAAAAGGTTTAGGCTCAAAGGGGCTAACTAGGGGGATTTTGGGTAGGTGGTAAAAAAAAGAAAAATAATGGTGTTGAAATAAAAAGGGTTAGTCCTAATGCCTCCATCATTTACTTACTCGGGTTTAAGTTGGTAAGGACCGGGAATGTATCATCGTGGCAAGTTCTAGAGTCGTAAGAACCAAGCGGCTATTCACACAAGAAACGAAAAATGAGCATTTAGTTTAATGATATGTATTTGTATGCTTAATAAAGGCTCAAAACTCACTTTTGTGGTAATGGGTTTTTATGTGATCAAGTATATATAATCGAATTTTAACTAAGCTTGTCATGCCGTTTCATAATTTTCTTATGTTGGTTCTTTTTATCACGACGCTATCGGTTGTAAATTTGTAAAAATATAACCTTTTTAGAACTTGAATTTCCCGAGTTAAACCTGGACAAGTAAAAAAAATTGAAAGTTTTTGAAAAAATTTGGGGTGATTAGCGGTTCCAATAGAGTTTTGTGTAAGGTTTGTTATTAGGACTTGCAAGATTCAAGGTTTTAGCATCCCCCCACACTTAAATTACACATTGTCCTCAATGTGTCCCAAAAATAAGTTTTTAGGTTGATTGAATGTGTAAAAAGGTGTTAAAAAGCAAAAATTTGTGTTACTGGACGTCTGGACACGGCCCCGTGTCTGATGGACACGACCCCGTGTTCAGGTGCCAGTAACGAATACTTACAGAAGGTGGACACGGGGGCGTGTTCACTGGGCACGGCCCCGTGTCTGTCGTAAGTCTGCAGATTTAGACAAACAGCAGGTCTGGGGTAGTGGGCACGGGGGCATGTCGGCTGGACACGACCCCATGTAGACAATCTGCAAGGTTAAAAAACAGGTTTCCGGCTCTGGTTTTCCTGTCCCGGCTTTAGTAGCACCAAGGTTTAGTGCTCTAAGCCTCGTATGTACCTGTCTTAGCAATAAACACTACACCAAACCATAGCAAACTTCCTAAATTACCAAGTTCAACATCCATGTCACAAAGTTAAAAAGAAATGCAAAAAATAAAAAGAGTTAAAGGAAAGTAAATTGTTCAACACACGGCACGCAGGCTGGAAATTGTTCAAGATAAAAGGGGGTTAACCTGTGGGATCACCAACCAACCGCTTCTGCTTCCCCCGCCTAGTCCATGTTTTCGTCCTCATCATCATCTCCTCCACCGTGCCCCGCAATGTACTCCCGGATATTTCCAATATCATCTTGGATATCGGATATGTTTCTCTCGATTGCTCCAACCCGGTTGTACGTGTTGCTCGCCATGTTATAGGTGTTCCTAGTGCACATGAGGTTTTCCTGCAATAAATCATGTAAACTTTGGAAGTTAGGAAAACCACCTCGTTGTGAGGAGGATTGGCCCGGATCACCATGGGGCTGGTACTGGTACTGATGATGTTGTGGAGCGTGAAGGACAAGTGCCTCTTGCGGGTTCCATGCATGCCCTTGCATCCTTTGGAAGCTAACCGACCCGTCTTCAGCCTCATAAATTAAGTTCATGGAGCGGCAGATGTGTGCATCCACTCTTCCCGACCATGGACTCCTTTCGAAGGACCTAGGTATGTTCGTGAAGTGCTTGAAGAGACGGTATACCCACCCCCCGAAGAAGATAGGGGTTGGTGAAGTAGCAAGTCAGTTTAGATGCATGTTACGGTGCAGGAGGTACGGAACATCTAGGTGTCTGCGGGTATGAATGCAATGAAGGACCACCAAATCTCTCAACCCCACAACGCCACTGCTATCATGCCTTTGGCTAAGAGAGTAAGCAAGGACTCTATGAGTGTAACGGTAAAGCGGGTCCGTTAGCTTAGTGCTCTTAGTGTTGCTCGGGTTGTAGTGCCCTTCACCAATCTGAGCCCATGCGGCTTGGCGTTCGTTCTCATCCAACTCTCGCACCCCTCTGGTGTTTTCTTCATTACCCGCATCTTCCTCCGCATACAGCCCGACTATCGACCCAAATTGTGCCATTGAAATTGAGTACCTGGTTCCACCACATCGGAATGCCACCCCATCATTGTCAAATGGGTCGCACCTTGAATTGAACGTGAAGGTGCTATAGAATTCCATAGTGCATTCGTGGACTGATCGAAGTCGAGTGGTTAGGGCGACTCTTAGTGGTCCGGTGACTAGGTTGTTGAAGCGGTCAAGTTGGTTCACCAATGCTAACAAATCCATACATGCTTGTTTTGGGTATTCTTCCGGTCTTGTTTGAAGTACTTCGTATCTAGCCCTAGCATCGAGCTCATTTGCGTTGAACCTCGTGAATTTCCTTGACATCTGAAAGAATACACCAAAAGTTAGCATGAAACAGTAGAATTTTCGGACAAAACTGCAAACAGTGAGCTGGACACGACCCCGTGTTCAGCGGACACGGCCCCGTGTCCAGGTGTCTGTTACTCAAAAACATCATTTTTCGACCCGTTTTTGAAAACTTGAAAATTTTTGGTCCAATAGATGCGGTTTCCCCCGAAAATGAAACCGCAAGTGCCGTTTTTCCCAAAACAACCCGTTTACCCATTCAATTTTATCTTTTTCGGTTCAAAAACAAGGGTTTGGGGGTTTTTTTGTGAGAAATCAGGCGAATCTTTGAACAATACAAGTGGATTCACTTCCTATAACACTTATCTAACTAAATGCTAACAGATTTAGGCAAAAATTTGAGGTTCGATCCGGATGTAGTTCAAGAACCCTAGATTTTTCCCCGAATTTTTGAAGTTTTAACTACATGCAATGCTTAATCTAACCACTAAAGGTGATAGAATCATACCTTGATGTTGTTAGAATGATAGGAGACGTCGAAAATCTGCGGAAAATCGCCTTGAACAAGAGCGTTTTCGGGGAAACGGGGCGTGTGGAATGGTGTAACTGTTATGAAAAAAGGGGATTTATCCCGACAGTCGCGCGGACACGGCCTCGTGCCAAGCAAAGTTTTGAATATATATATATATATATATATATATATATTCTTTTTTTGTGCTCGTGTGAATGCCCTAGTTTTCCCAAAATTTGGTTAGAAGACTTAGCGATTAAGATGTCGTCCCCGTTGGTTCGTAACTTACCAGGTATGATGTTGATGTTTTTATTCTTCGACTGTTTGAAGCGAGATCTCCTCTTCTTCATCCTTAATGAATCCTTGATAGAGTTTCAGCCGTTGGCCATTGACTTTGAATGGAATTCCATTCCGAGATTTAATTTCTACTGCACCGTGTGGGAAAATATGGGTGATGGAGAAAGGTCCTGACCACCTAGACTTTAATTTACCAGGAAACAATCGAAGTCGTGAATTAAACAAAAGAACTTGATCTCCTACTCGAACTTCATTAGGGTTAATATGTTTATCATGCAAGTTTTTCATTATTTCCTTGTAAATTTCAGAGTTTGAGTATGCATAATTCCTAAGTTCGTCTAATTCATTTATTTGGCAAAATTGATTTTTACCAGCAAATTATAAATCTAAGTTTACATTTTTAATTGCCCAGTAGGCTTTGTGTGCAATTTCTACTGGCAAGTGACAACTTTTTCCATAGACGAGCCTATATGGGGTTGTACCTATTGTTGTTTTATAAGCAGTTCGAAAAGCCCATAAAGCATCATCTAATTTATCTGCCCATTCCTTTTTATTTAACCCTACGGTTTTTTCGAGTATTCGTTTTAAACCTCTATTAGTCACTTCGTCTTGTCCGTTTGTTTGAGGGTGATATGGTGTTGAGACCCAGTGATAGACCCCATATCTTGTTAAAAAAAATTCAAGTTGATGGTTGCAAAAATGGGTACCTCTATCACTTATTAATGGTTTAGGTGTTCCAAAACGAGAGAATAATTTTTTCAGAAATCTTACCACGACTCTTCCATCATTTGTTGGAAGTGCCTCGGCCTCGGCCCATTTAGACAAGTAATCTACTGCCACAAGTATATATTTGTTTCCTTTTGACGGTGGGAAAGGTCCCATAAAGTCGAGTCCCCACACATCAAAAATTTCACAAACAAGAATGCCATTTTGTGGCATTTCTTTTTGGAAGAAATATTACCTGTTCTTTGGCAAGCATCGCATGTCTTGACAAGACTTTGGGCGTCTTTGTAAATGGTCGGCCAATAAAATCCTGAATCAAATACCTTTCGTGCGGTACTAGCGGCACCATGATGTCCTCTGTATGGACCTTCATGACAATGGCGGAGAATTCTTCGTGCTTCGCTACCATGTACGCATCGTCGGATGAGTTGGTCGGCACATATTTTGAAAAGATATGGATCTTCCCAAAAATAATGTTTCACATTGGCAAAGAATTTTTTTCTTTGATGATGTGGCCAACCTTTTGCGACTATACCGCTAGCTAGGTAGTTAGCATAGTCGGCGTACCATGGTTCTTCCTTGTATTCCACCATTTCTAGGGACTCCGTTGGAAATTTTTCGTTGATTTGCTCGTCCCTGGTTGCCTCCAAAGCTGGGTCTTCTAAGCGTGAAAGATGATCTGCCGCGGTATTTTCTGCTCCTCTTTTGTCTTTGATTTCAATATCAAATTCTTGGAGGAGTAGAATCCACCGAATCAAACGTGGTTTTGCGTCCTACTTTTTGAAGAGATATCGAATGGCTGCATGATCTGTATAGACTATAGTTTTAGAAAGAACAAGATAAGAACTAAATTTATCAAAAGCAAATACCACAACTAGTAATTCTTTTTAGTTGTTGTGTAATTTTCTTGTGCATCGTTAAGTGTTTTACTAGCATAATAAATTGGGTGGAAATGCTTTTCTTTTCTTTGTCCCAAGACAGCTCCAACTGCAAAGTCACTTGCATCACACATGATTTCGAAATGAAATTTCCAATCAGGCGCTATCATGATAGGTGCATTGACTAGCATTTCCTTTAGGGTTAGAAATGCTTGATTGCAATCCTTGTCAAAGATGAAAGGGGCATCTTTTTCAAGTAATTTTGTTAGAGGCCTTGAAATTTTAGAAAAGTCTTTGATAAATCGCCTATAAAATCCGGCATGCCCTAGGAAACTTCTGATAGCTCAAACGGAGGATGGGGGTGGTAGTCGAGAAATGGTGTCTATTTTGGCTCGATCCACCTCCATTCCTTCGCTTGAGATTTTATGACCGAGTACTATTCCCTCCGTTACCATGAAATGGCATTTTTCCCAGTTAAGGGCGAGGTTAGTTTCCTCACATCGAGATAGCATTCATTCAAGGTTATCGAGGCATTAGTCGTATGAATCCCCGAAGATAGAAAAGTCATCCATGAAGACTTCCATTGTCTTTTCTTTCATGTCATGGAAGATGGCTACCATGCAACGTTGGAATGTTGCGGGGACATTACATACACCAAACAGCATGCGTCGATAAGCAAAAGTTCCATAGGGGCATGTGAAGGTTGTCTTTTCTTGGTCTTCGGGTGCTATCGGGATTTGAAAGTAACCTGAAAAACCATCCAAGAAACAGTAAAATTTATGACCGGATAATCTTTCTAACATTTGATCATTGAAGGGCAAAGGAAAGTGATCTTTCCTTGTTGCTTCATTTAATCGTCTATAATCTATACATACTCTCCATCCTGTGACGGTTCTCGTTGGTATTAATTCATTCTTTTCATTAGTTATTACCGTCATACCTCCTTTTTTGGAACAACTTGGACGGGACTTACCCAAGGACTATCGGAGATAGGATAAATAAGTCCGGCGTCAAGTAATTTGATGACTTCATTTTTAACCACTTCTTGAACATTGGGATTTACTCGACGTTGTGGTTGTATTACCGATTTGTAGTCATCATTCATTAAAATTTTGTGTGTGCACATGGAAGGACTTATTCCTTTAATATCTACAAGCTTCCAAGCGATCGCATTTTTGTGTTTTTTCAAAAGGTTAATTAATTTTTCTTTTTCTAAACTATCTAATTTAGACGAAATAATTACAGGTAATTTACCATCTTTGTCTAGAAAAGCATATTCCAAACCTTTTGGAAGTTCTTTGAGCTCAAGAGGTGGGTCTTTAGGAGACTCCTTATTTGGTTGCTCATTTTGATCAAGACTTTTAAAAGTTTGTTCTATGGCGACCTCTTCTTCAACAAAGTGGTCAAACTTTTCACTTGTATCGGGTGGTTCATCTTTATCTTCAATTAGGGGGTCATTATTGCCGAATGGATATTTCATTGACCGCTCAAGATCGACACTCTTTTTAAATGCCCCTAATTGAAGAGGTAGATTGTTGAACTTCCGGTTTTTCAAAGCTTCGTGAGTTTTTAAAAAGGGTCGTCCCAACACTAGAGGAGCGTCATCGAGGATGACAAAGTCGGTTGGGATTACCATTTGATTTGTTTGAACCAAGACATCCTCAACTACACCTTTTGATTTTATTATTCTCCGATTAGATTGAAAAATGGGTATTTGAGGTGGAGAAAAATCACTAATACTTAATTTTTTGAAAATGTAGTTAGGCATTATGTTAACGCAAAGATCTTTATCAATTGTGACATTACTAATAAATGAATTTTGAAAACAACATGGAACCGGTGTAATGTTGATTTCAAATGGGTCTTCTTTTATTAGCGAGGTTTGATCATTAGTTAACTTAACACTTACGGTTTCATCAATTTTAGTGTTAGTGTTTAATTCTTTTAAAAACTTAGCATGAGTGGGAACTAAACAATGATTTTCAAAAGAAGGTGACAAGAGATTAATTTCTTCAAAATTAGACTCTTCTTGAATTTTAACGTTGTCGGACTCACCTTTTTCGTTGTTTAACTCATGTGTCGGTTTTTCACTTGTTTGTTCTTCCATTTTACACTTTCAGTTATCTTTTCTTTATTTAATTCTTCTCTTGCGCGGGACTCCTCTTCCCTTGCGCGAGATTCTTTTATATAGCGATCGATAACTATAAGGTGTTCTAATATCCTATCGGTCACTTCGGTTAAAGAAAAAGGATCGGGATTTTCAAAGCTTGAATCCGGTTGTTCGATCCTTTGTTCCTCATAATACCCATATAAAGTAGATGGTTCACACCATTGTTCTTCATTATAAGCATATGATGGATAAAGGTCGTAATTTTGTTCTTCATAATACTCATATGAGGTGGGTTGTTCACGCCATGGTTCCTCATAATAAGTATACGAAGGTGGTGGCTCATATCTTGGTTCCTCAAAGTATGAGTAAGAAGGTTCATACCTTGGTTTATCAAATTATGAGTATGAGGGAGGAAGTTCATACCTTTGGTCTTCATAGGATGTGTATGAAGTTGATGGCTCGTACCTGGGTTCCTCATAGTAGGTGTATGAAGTGGATGGTTCATATAAGTTACAATATTGAACCGAGTGCGGGTCACCACAATTAGTGCAATAATTATTCCTATAATCATCCTCCTCATAGGTGTAGTTGTAACCTCCTGAGTATTGATCTATAAGAATCACTCAGCAGACCACAACCAAGTCTCGAGATCAGAAAACAAAAATAAAAACGGAAACAGAAGCTGGACACGGCCCCGTGTTCAGTGGACAAGGCCCCGTGTTCAGTGTACACGGCCCCGCGTACAGAATCTGTATCTGGGCGTTTTAATTAAAGTTACTGATTTAGTTGAGCGCGGGGGCGTGTTCAGTGAGCACGGCCCCATGTTCAGTTTCTGTTACTGGGTGTTTTATGAAAAATGTGCAGCATGGCCCGTGTTCAGGCTAATGTAAATGAAAAACTAAACTAAAATGCAGAAAAATGTGTGCGCGTTTTAAAAAGGTTTTGGAAAACTGATTAGGCCGTCGATTTTAAGCTTTCTTAAAATCCTTGTGTCCCCGGCAACGGCGCCAAAAACTTGATGTGCGTGAAGTGTGTTATGGTTTTAATGTTTATTTTAAGCCCTTTTACACTTTTTAGCCAAGTTTTAAATTTATAAAACACGATATTTACTAACACTAAACACACACATGGGCAAGTGCACCCATCGTGAGAGTAGTATAGTGTTGGTAAGATACCGAGGTCGTCCAAGGACACAAGAGCTTTTAGTACCGGTTTATCCTCAACATCTAATCAAATCAAAAAGTTAGAAAAAGGTTTTAAACTAGAAAAAAAATAAAAACTAACTAAAATGTTGAAAATAAAATAAAAGTAAAAACAGATAGACAAGATGAATCACTTGGCTCCGACTCGTGTATAGTGTAACCTTTGATTATTTCCGCACTTTTGCACTTTTTAAGAGATTATCTTAGTTATTGTAGTAGGCCCCTCTTTTGAAGGTGACGTTACCCTCAACCCAGTAGTTTGAGTCAGCAAGGATACAATCCTAAAGGGTCGGATTATTGAAAGATAATTAATTAAGTTATTAATGCATATTATGGTAGGCCCTCTTTTGAAGGTGACGTTACCCTCGGCTAAGTAGTCTGAATCAGCAGGGATACAGTCCTAAGTAGCCGGGTTAAAGTATTAATAGTAGCTTACATATGAGGGGATCAAAGAGTTTGGACCCCCGCCATCCAATACCGTTAAGTATTGAAGGAGGTCCTACTAAATTTGACCCAGGTCCTTGCAGGATCTATACACTGAACAAGGCAAGACTCTTACCAAACCGTTCCCTTAACCCCCGACCAGGTAGCCATCATACCTCCATATAGACCGTGGAGATATGAATGGTTAAAATCTTTTATTTTATATAGACAGTAAAATAATGCGAAGACACCACAGACAAATGATAAGGAAAAATCACCTTCAACATAAGAAACTAGTTATTAAAGTCATTAATACATAACCAAGTAAAAGGTGCGAAAAGATTAAAAATAAAAAGTATTACACTAGACACTTTGTCTTCACCAAGTGATGTAAGAGACTTAGGCAAACATGGCCTTGATTGTAAAGAACTCTTACGATCAATCTTGGATCCCGAGACGACTCACACACTCTATGATGGACAATGGATGATGGTGGTGGATGATGGTGTTATGGTGGTGGTGGGTGGTGGGTGAAGTGTGAGAGAGGTGGTGTGCCAAGGGATGGTTTGAACTTGAGCCAAGCACTCCTATTTATAGGCTGAACAGAAGCTCGGGCACGGCCTCGTGTCCATCCTCTTCTCTGCCTTCATTAATTGCAGTTTGTCTGCATTAGTTGACCACGCCCCCGTGTCCGCTGGGCACGCCCCCGTGTGCAGAAGCATATCTGTACTATCAAGATTTTCCTGGATTCTGCGAATCTTATAGTTGACCACGGCCCCGTGTCCGCTGAGCACGGCCCCGTGGTGGGCAATAGAAGCTTCTACAGCTTTGTCTTTTCTGCTGGCACTTGGGCACGCCCCCGTGTTCACTGAGCACGGGGCGTGTTCAGCCTTCTGTTCTCTTGTTTTGCTTGGGAAGATGCTGTCGTGGGGTCGGGCATGTCTCTTTTGATCCTTTTCCTGTATTTATGTTAGATTTAGCTGTCTTTTTGCTTCTTTTGTTAATTTGAGCTCATTTAATCCTGAAAATACAAAAGGAAGACAAAATTACACTTTTTCCAACATTAGTACTAAAAAGGGTTAGTTTTATGCCACAATTGATGTAATTTATATGTTGCATTTTGCACACATCAATCATGATCAGGTAAAGGCTCGGGTGCTAGCATCGGCTCATGATCAGCAGGTATCGGCTCAGGATCAGCTGGTGCATCAACAGGCTGATCGTCTGGGGCAATGTCTAGCTCAAGGTCAAGCTCAAAGTCGTGTGGAGGAGTAGGTGCGACAAACAGGGCCGTGTCAGTGTCAGAATCAGTGGGGTAACGTTGCAGTCCCAATTCATGCAGAGTGGAGGATAACACAGACTCAAAGGAATCTGGAACAGAATGATCAGAGGAAACCTCAATAACAGGAACCTCAATGAGTGGAACAACAATGGCATCCTCAGCTACAACTCCATCACCCTGGGCATCATCAGGGGGACCATCAATGAAAAGATCGACATGATCATCAGACAAGTCATCAAAAGGCAAATCCTCAAAAGGAAAGGCCGCAAGAGGCAAAGGGGTGAGGATCGGAGCCACGACATGCTCACCAACAGGATGTCCGAGGATGAGATGGTCCTGGTCAGGAATAGGAATAAGAATGGGATCCTCGTCGAGTATACCATCAGCATGCGGTACATCGTCGCCAAAATCGGGTAGCGCAAAAGGCTGGAAATCATCGTCATCATCTGACATCATCTTCAGGTCACTCTCAGTGTCGGAGGTAAAGATATCTGGCTCTGGGACGATCTCATCGTCCGAAACGATAGCCATGGGGTCGACAGTATCAGACAGTCCACTCTCAGACGAAGACATAGTGTCTGTAACAAAACAATCACAACATATGCACATATATAAACAATCATCAATAAGCATGTAAATAGTAACAATGTATTCTCCCTAGTCTCCCAGACTAAGCCTCCCAGTCTCTCAGACTGAACTACCTAGTCTCTCAGACTAAACCTCCTAGTTTCCCAAACTGAACTACCCAGCCTCTCAGACTGAACCATAAACATAACTTTGAAATGTGTTTCGTGTCTTTTGTTTGTAAAAATGTCTGTTTCCAGGATCTGGGCGTTTAGTGTATGCAATGAAGTTATGTTGTGAAAACATTTTCGTGAGAGCCCTAATGATTGTAGTCTACACTCGAGAAGGAATCCTAGTTCACTACAATCGAAGCTCTGATACCAAGCTGTCACACCCTGACTTTTTCGGAAGCATGATTATGGTGTGACTTTCTTAATACCATTGCATTCAATCATAACAATGACTATATGATAAAACCATAGATGTTCATCCATAAATTAAGTTTAAAAACATGACAACATTGTTTGGAACATAGACTTCAAATTTAAGTTTATAACCATACGAATTGTTTACGAGTTCACTAAGGACTCATCAAAAGATATTAGATAAAACCAAGGTTTGGAAGACGTGTCTCGTCCAGGATTAAGACACCCAACCCAAACCTCAAAACAATGGATGGCATCTTTATTCACAACACAGCATGAAACTTCCAACGCCTGCCAGATCCACTTACTAATTTCCTGAAATAAATGTATTTTGAAAACATCAACAAAAGTTGAGCGAGTTCATGTGTTTGTTTGTGTGTATGAGTAAACCTTTGAAAATATGTCTGTATGTATGTAAATCCTGATATGAAAGCAACAAGGAAAATAGATCACCAATGGTTTGCAAGGCCATTGATATGTGTGAAGTGAAGCAGGAAAACTCAAACCTAGCAGATTTGTCTCTGGGAATAAGACATAGTCACCACATGGGCCACCCTGGTCCGCATGGGTGTGGGCTCGCTACACCCAAATAGATCTATCACTCATGTCCCTCGGTCCTACAACGAGGATTAATGGCCATAAGTGTTGTACCCACCACTCACGTGATCAAGTAGTACCCATCCTTAGCTAACCATACCATGTATAAAACGTTTGTAAACAGTTGTAACATGTATTTCACCCCCGAAGTTATAAAACTGGAAACGGTTAAAAGATAAGGGGGACATGAACTCACAGTCTTGCATCTTCAACAATCGTAACTCGAACTTCTCCGGTGAACACGACTACCTACAACGTACTAATGTCTATTAGACGAACGGGTCGTGCCTTGACTTGGTGATAACGTTTCTGAGTTACGTTTCTTTTATGCCTTTGTTATTATTCCAAGTTATATTATTATTGTCAAAATAATTAATATTTTAACTTAAATTATATTTATTAAATTTTGGAATAATTGTTAAATAATATATATTAACTTAATACTTCCCAAGTATTAATACTTGTATTTCCTTCCCTAGGATGGGGGTATCTCATACATGTGTATTCTTGCCATATTTTGGGGTCGTATTCCGGTGAGTATTTATACGTGTGAGAATACGTACTTTATTGTATTCATTAAGTACTCATATACTTAAATTTATATTAAACCTTCCATAATATTATTTATAATAAAAGTCCACCAATATATATTTCCAAAATATATATTCGAGAAGTATTACTTAGAAAAATTATTTATAATTTTTCATTTGGCAAAATATTTGTATTTTCATATAAGTTCCAAAAATAATATATTTTCAAGTATAACTTTAGAAAATATATATAAACTTATTTTTATCCAAAAATAATGTATTTCAAGTGTACTCAAGAAAATATATATGTTTCCCAAAAATTATATATCTTCTAAAAATTCCAAGAAAATATATTTTTACTTCCCAAAAACAATATATTTTCACTTTGTCAAAAATATGATATAACTTTGTAATAATTGTATAAATCATATTTTGATTTCCTTGTATCCAAAATATTATTTACCAAAATATACTTTGTGAGCATATTTTTCCGGAATATTTTGTAAGTTACATTTCTTGTTCGGTTTCGCCAATATTTTGTGTGTAACTTGTATATTTATTCCTTGAGATTTTGGTAATATTTTGGATTGTAATTCTTGGTGTCTTTGTGAGTTATATTATTACATGCCCTAAAATAGTATAACTAATACACAAAGTATACAAATAATCACATACATTGTGTCTCCTAAATATATATTTCTCAAATACATATTTAGTCACTTTTATTTATAAAAACCAACCTCCAATATTTATATTTTTGTAACCAAAAATTATGGCAAAGTTTATGTAACCATTTATTGTTGAAAATACACTTGTAAGTGTATGTTTATAAATATTTTTCTAAGTGTTTATATTTTTAGAAAATTTTGCTATAGTTTCCCTTAAAAATGGAGGTTTCCATGCTTTCAAGCATATCATTTTCTTTTGTAAAATCATCACAATCAATCCACAATCAACACTAAACAACTTACACTTACCAATTTTGCCAAAACTATGCTTATTCCACTACTTCATGAACTTGAAAGTTTATGAAAACTTGTAGTAACTTGGTAGTGTGTTTAGTGAGTTTAGTTACCCTTTAAAGTGTGGTTGTTTATATAAAAACATCATTCTTGAAAGGTTTAGATGTTTACAACTTGTAATCATGCTTTACAAAAATATTTCTTAATGAAATTTTCTTGTTACACAAGTGTTTCTATACTTGGGTAATCACTAAAAACAAGTCTTGTTTATGTAAGAACCAAGATCATATGAAACTTATGTTTTTAACTTGGTTTCTTTGAAATACCATTTATAAATATTTAGATCCATATGATCAATAACTCACTTTAATCATGGTATTTAAAGAAAACATTATTTCTTTCAAGTTCATGCTTTAAGTGTCGATGATCCATCATCCTACAACAATTTATACTTTCACATCTTGCTAAACTATGTTTTTAATCATGATTTAGCAAGACCTTATGATGACTAACATTACTTCTACAAACAATCAAGATCAACAAGCATAACTTCTCATATTCATGAAGATATCTTTAACTAACAAGCTTGTTTTCATGTTTACTTCATATGATTCTTTAGTGTTCTTGATATTTTTTATCATGATTCATCATTAACCACTAAAAATGGAAGTAAACTAGAGTGTACAAGGATCTTACCACTAGCACAAGGCTAGGGATGATTCAAGAGTAGAAAGTGAGTGGATAAAAGCAACTAGAGAAGGTCCTTCAAGTTCCAAAGCCACCAAGCTTCCTTGTATGGACTCTAACACCTTTGTGAATGCTTGGATTGGATGAGGATGAATGATTGAAGGCGAGTGTGTGTAGGGTGATTGATGTGCACAAAATGCAACATATAAATTACATCAATTGTGGCATAAAACTAACCATATTTTAGTACTAATTTTTGAAAAAGTGTGTTTTTGTCTTCCTTTTGTATTTTCAGGATTAAATGAGCTCAATTGAATAAAACAAACAAAAAGGCAGCTAAATCTAACATAAATACAAGAAAAGGAACAAACGTGGCATGCCCGACCTCCCCGACAGCATCTTCCCAAGCAAAACAAGTGAACAGAAGGCTGAACATGCCCCGTGTTCAATGAGCACGGGGGCGTGCCCAAGTGATTGCAGAAAAGACAAAGTTGTAGAAGCTTCTATCACCCACCACAGGGGCGTGCCCAGCGGATACGGGGTTGTGGTCAACTCTAAGATTCACAGAATCTGGGGAAATCTTGATAGTACAGATACACTTCTGCACACGGAGGCGTGCCCAGCGGACACGGGGGTGTGGTCAACTAATGCAGACAAACTGCAATTAATGAAGAAAGAGAAGGAAGGTGGACACGGGGCCATGCCCGAGTCTCTGTTCAGCCTATAAATAGGGGTGCTTGGCACATTTGCAAACCATCCCTTGGCATACCACCTCTCTCACACTTCACCCACCACCATCACAACACCATCATCCACCACCATCATCCATCGTCCATCATAGAGTGTGTGAGTCGTCTCGGGATCCTAGATTGATCGTAAGAGTTCTTGACAATCAAAGGCCATGTTTGCTTAAGTCTCTTACATCACTTGGTGAAGACAAGTGTCTATTGTAATACTTTTTATTTTTAATCTTTTTGCACTTTTTATTTGGTTATGTATTAATGACTTTAATAACTAGTTTCTTATGTTGAAGGTGATTCTTCCTTATTGTTTGTCCATGGTGTCTTGGCATTATTTTACTGTCTATATAAAATAAAAGATTTTCTCCATTCATATCTCCATGGTCTATATGGAGATATGTTGGCTACCTGGTCGGGGGTTAAGGGAACGGTTTGGTAAGAGTCTTGCCTTGTTCAGTGTATAGATCCTGCAAGGACCTGGGTCAAATTTAGTAGGACCTCCTTCAATACCCACCGGTTACACTAAACACGAGTCGGATCCAAGTGATTCATCTTGTCTATCTGTTTTTATTTTTATTTTATTTTTCAGCATTTTAGTTAGTTTTATTTTTCTAGTTTAAAAACCTTTTTCTAACTTTTGATTTGATTAGACGTTGAGGATAAACCGGTACTAAAAGCTCTTGTGTCCTTGGACGACCTCGGTATCTTGCCAACACTATACTACGCTCACGATGGGTGCACTTGCCCATATGTGTGTTTGGTGTTAGTAAAATATCGTGTTTTATAAATTTAAAACTTGGCTAACATGTAAAAAGGGGTTAAAATATACTTAAATATATATCACACCACACGCGCATCAAGTTTTTGGCGCCGTTTCCGGGGACACAAGGATTTTAAGAAAGCTTAAAATCGACGGCCTAATCAGTTTTCTTTAAAACCTTTTCAAAATGCGCGCGCATTTTTCTGCATTTTAGTTTAGTTTTGCATTTACAGTAACCTGAACACGGACCGTGCTCATTGAACACGGGGCCGTGCTGCATATTTTTCATAAAACACCCAGATACAAAGCCTGAACACTGGGCCGTGCTCACTGAACACGCCCCCGTGCTCAACGAAACGAGTAACTTTAATTACAACGCCCAGATACAGACCCTGAACACGGGGCCGTGTCCACTGAACACGAGGCCGTGTCCAGCCTCTGTTTCCGTCTTTATTTTTGTTTTCTGGTCTCGAGACTATGTTGTGGTCTGCTGAGTGATTCTTATGGATCAATACTCAGGAGGTTACAACTACACCTATGTGGAGGATGATTATAGGGAAACTTATTGCCCTAATTGTGGTGACCCACACTCGGTTCAATATTGTAACTTATTTCAACCATCCACTTCATACACCTACTATGAGGAGCCCAGGTACGAGCCATCAACTTCATACACATCCTATGAAGACCAAAGGTATGAACCTCCTCCCTCATACTCGTACTTTGAGGAACCAAGATATGAGCCACCACCTTCATATCCTTATTATGAGGAACCATCGCGTGAACAACCCACCTCATATGAGTATTATGAAAAACAAAACTACGACCCTTATCCATCATATACTTACAATGAAGGACAATGGTGTGAACCATCTACTTCCTATGAGTATTATGAAGAACAAAGGATCGAACAACCGGATTCAAGCTTTGAAAATCCCGATCCTTACTCTATCACAGAAGTGAGCGATAGGATATTAGAACACCTTAAAACTATCGAGCGCTACATAAAAGAATCTCGAGCAAGGGAAGAGGAGTCCCGCGCAAGAGAAGAATTAACTTGTAATAAGGAAGAGATAGTTGAAAGTGTAAAAATGGAAGAACAAATAAGTGAAAAACCGACACATGAGTTAAACAACAAAAAAGGTGAGTCCGTTAATGTTGAAATTCAAGAAGAGTCTAATTTTGCAGAAATTAATCTCTTGTCACCTTCTTTTGAAAATCATTGTTTAGTACCTACTCATGCTAAGTTTTTAAAAGAGTTAAAAACTAACACTAAAATTGATGAAACGGTAAGCGTTAAGTTAACTAATGATCAAACTTCGCTAATAAAGAAGACCCATTTGAAATCAACATTACACTGGTTCCATGTTTTTTTCAAAATTCGTTTATTAGTAATGTCACAATCGATAAAGATCTTTGTGTTAACAAAATGCCCAACTACATTTTCGAAATATTAAGTATTAGTGATTTTTCTCCACTTCAAATATCCATTTTTTTATCCAATCGGAAAGTAATAAAATCAATCAGTGTAGTTGAGGATGTCTTGGTTCAAACAAATCAAATGGTAATCCCAACTGACTTTGTCATCCTCGATGACGCTCCTCTAGTGTTGGGACGACCCTTTGTAAAAACCCACGAAGCCTTGAAAAATTGGAAGTACAACAATCTATCTATTCAATTAGGGGCATTTAAAAAGAGTGTCAATCTTGAGCGATCAATGAAATATCCTTTCGGCAATAATGACCCCCTACTTGAAGATGAAGATAAGCCACCCGATACAAGTGAAAAGATTGACCACTTTGTTGAAGAAGAGGTCGCCATAGAACAAACTTTTAAAGTTCTTGATCAAAATGAGCAACCCAATAAGGAGTCTTCTAAAGACCCACCTATTGAGCTCAAAGAACTTCCAAAAGGTTTGGAATATGCTTTTCTAGGCAAAGATGGTAAATCACCTGTAATTATTTCGTCTAAATTAAGTAGCTTAGAAAAAGAAAAATTAATTAATCTTTTCTAAAAAACACAAAAATGCGATCGCTTGGAAGCTTGTAGACATTAAAGGAATAAGTCCTTCCACGTGCACACACAAAATTTTAATGAACGATGTCTACAAATAGGTAATACAACCACAACGTCGAGTAAATCCAAATGTTCAATAAGTGGTAAAAAACGAAGTCATCAAATTACTTGACGTCGGACTTATTTATCCTATCTCCGATAGTCCTTGGGTAAGTCCCGTCCAAGTAGTTTCAAAGAAAGGAGGTATGACGGTAATAACTAACGAAAAGAATGAATTAATACCAACGAGAACCGTCATAGGATGGAGGGTATGTATAGATTATAGACGGTTAAATGAAGCGACAAGGAAAGATCACTTTCCTTTGCCCTTCATTGATCAAATGTTAGAAAGATTATCCGGTCATAAATTTTACTGTTTCTTGGATGGTTTTTCAGGTTACTTTCAAATCCCGATAGCTCCCGAAGACCAAGAAAAGACAACTTTCACGTGTCCCTATGAAACTTTTGCTTATCGACGCATGCCATTTGGTCTATGTAATGCCCCCGCAACCTTCCAACGTTGCATGGTAGCCATCTTCCATGACATGATAGAAAAGACAATGGAAGTCTTCATGGACGACTTTTCTATCTTTGGGGATGCATACGACCAATGACTCGATAACCTTGAACGAATGCTATCCCGATGTGAGGAAACTAACCTCGCCCTTAACTGGAAAAAATGCCATTTCATGGTAACGGAGGGATTAGTACTCGGTCATAAAATCTCAAGCGAAGGAATGGAGGTTGATCGAGCCAAAATAGACACTATTTCTAGATTACCACCCCATCCTCCGTTAGAGCTATCAGAAGTTTCCTGGGGCATGCCGGATTTTATAGGCAGTTTATCAAAGACTTTTCTAAAATCTCAAGGCCTCTAACAAAATTACTTGAAAAAGATGCCCCTTTCATCTTTGACAAGGATTGCAATCAAGCATTTCTAGCCCTAAAGAAAATGCTAGTCAGTGCACCTTTCATGATAGTGCCTGATTGGAAATTTCCTTTCGAAATCATGTGTGATGCAAGTGACTTTGCAGTTGGAGCTGTCTTGGGATAAAGAAAAGAGAAGCATTTTCACCCAATCTATTATGCTAGTAAAACACTTAAAGATGCACAAGAAAATTACACAACAACTGAAGAAGAATTACTAGCTGTGGTATTTGCTTTTGATAAATTTCGTTTTTATCTTATTCTTTCTAAAACAATAGTCTATACAGATCATGCAGCCATTCGATATCTCTTCAAGAAGCAGGAAGCTAAACCACGTTTGATTCGGTGGATTCTACTCCTCCAAGAATTTGATATTGAAATCAAAGACAAAGGAGGAGCAGAAAATACCGCAGCAGATCATCTTTCACGCTTAGAAGACCCAGCTTTGGAGGCAACTAGGGACGAGCAAATCAACGAAAAATTTCCAACGGAGTCCCTAGAAATGGTGGAATACAGAGAAGTGCCATGGTACGCCGACTATGCTAACTACCTAGCTAGCGGTATAGTCGCGAAAGGTTGGCCACATCATCAAAGAAAGAAATTCTTTGCAGATCTAAAACACTATTTTTGGGAAGATCCTTATCTTTTTAAAATGTGTGCCGACCAACTCATCCGACGGTGCGTACATGGTCGCGAAGCACGAAGAATTCTCCGCCATTGTCATGAAGGTCCATACGGAGGACACCATGGTGCCGCTAGTACCGCACGAAAGGTATTTGATTCAGGGTTTTATTGGCCAACCATTTACAAAGACGCCCAAAGTCTTGTCAAGACATGTGATGCTTGCCAAAGAACAGGTAATATTTCTTCCAAAAATGAAATGCCACAAAATGGCATTCTTGTTTGTGAAATTTTTGATGTGTGGGGACTCGACTTTATGGGACCTTTCCCACCGTCGAAAGGAAACAAATATATACTTGTGGCAGTAGATTACTTGTCTAAATGGGTCGAGGCCGAGGCACTTCCAACAAATGATGGAAGAGTCATGGTAAGATTTCTGAAAAAATTATTCTCACGTTTTGGTACACCTAAAGCATTAATAAGTGATAGAGGTACCCATTTTTGTAACCATCAACTTGAAAAAATCTTAACAAGATATGGGGTCTATCACCGGGTCTCAACGACATATCATCCTCAAACAAACGGACAAGCCGAAGTGACTAATAGAGGTTTAAAACGAATACTTGAAAAAACCGTAGGGTTAAATAAAAAGGAATGGGCTGATAAATTAGATGATGCTTTATGGGCTTTTCGAACTGCTTATAAAACAACAATAGGTACAACCCCATATAAGCTCGTCTATGGAAAAAGCTGTCATTTGCAGGTAGAAATAGCACACAAAGCCTACTGGCCAATTAAAAATGTAAACTTAGATTTAGAATTTGCCGGTAAAAATCGATTTTGTCAATTAAATGAATTAGACGAATTAAGGAATTATGCATACTCAAACTCTGAAATTTATAAGGAAAGAATGAAAAACTTGCACGACAAACACGTTAAATCTAATGAATTCCGAGTAGGAGATCAGGTTCTATTGTTTAATTCACGACTTCGATTGTTTCCTGGTAAATTAAAGTCTAGGTGGTCAGGATCTTTTTCCATCACCCATATTTTCCCACATGGCGCAGTAGAAATTAAATCTCAGAATGGAATTCCATTCAAAGTCAATGGCCAACGGCTGAAGCTCTATCAAGGATTCATTGAGGATGAAGAGGAAGAAATCTCGCTTCAAACGATCGAAGAATGAAAGCATCAACTTCATACCTGGTAAGTTACGAACGAATGGGTTGACATCTAAATCGGTAAGTCTTCTAACCAAATTTTTGGGAAATAAGGGGCACTCATACGAGCACTTAAAAAATAAATAAATAAATAAATAAAAATTTAACTTTGCTCGGCACGAGGCCGTGTCCCCTGGACACGGGGCCGTGTCCGCGCAACTGTCGGGATAAAACCCCTTTTCTCAAACAGTTTCTTCATTCCACACGCCCCGTTTCCCCAAAAACTCTCTGGTTCAGGCGATTTTTCCGCAGAATTCCGACGTCTCCTCTACTTCTAACAAAATCAATGTATGATTCTATCATCATTAGTAGTTAGATTAGGAATTTGCATGTAGTTAAAACATCAAAAATTTGGGGAAAAATCTAGGGTTCTTGAACTTCATCCGGATCGAACCTCAAATTTTTGCATAAATCTATTAGCATTAGTTTAGATTAGTGTTATAAGAAGTAAATCCACTTGTATTGTTCATAGATTCGCCCGATTTCTCACAAAAAACCCCCCAAACCCTTGTTTTTAAACCGAAAAAGATAAAATTGAAAGGGTAAACGGTTTGTTTTGGGAAAAACGGCACTTGGGATTCCATTTTCGGGGAAAACCGCACCTACTGGAACAAAAATTTTCAAGTTTTCAGGACCGGGTCGAAAAATGAAGTTTTTTAGTAACAGACGCCTGGACACGGGGTCGTGTCCGCTGAACACGGTGCCTTGTCCAGCTAACTGTTTTCAGTTTTCTCCAAAAATTTCACGGTTTCGTGCTAACTTTTGGTGTATTCTTTCAGATGTCAAAGAAATTCACAAGTTTCAATGCAACTGAGCAGGACGCTAAAGCAAGATACGATGTGCTTCGAACCAGACCGGAGGAATACCCAAGACAAGTGTGCATGGATCTTTTGGAAATGGTGAACCAACTTGACCGGTTTAACAACCTCGTTACCGGCCCACAAAAAGCTGCCCTAACCACTCGACTTCGCTCAGTCCACGAGTACAATCTGGAGTTCTATAGCACCTTCGTGTTCAATTCAAGATGCGACCCATTTGATAATGATGGGGTAGAGTTCCGATGTGGTGGAACTAAGTACTCGATTTCGATGGCACAGTTTGGGTCGATAGTTGGGATGTATGCAGAGGAAGATGCGGGTAATGAAGAGAACACCGGAGGGGTCCGAGAGTTGGATGAAAACGAGCGCCAAGCCGCTTGGGCTCAAATAGGAGAAGGGCACTACAACCCTAGCAGCACTAAGAGCACTAACCTGACGGACCCTCTTTACCGTTACATCCATTGGGTCCTCACTTACTCTCTTAGCCAAAGGCATGATAGTAGTGGCGTTGTTGGGTTGAGAGATCAGGTGGTCCTTCATTGCATTCATAACCGCAGACACCTCGATGTCCCGTACCTCCTGCTCCGCAACATGCGTTGGAACCGGCTTGCTACTCCACCAACCCCTATCTTCTTCGGGGGGTGGATATACCGTCTCTTCAAGCATTTTGTGAACATGCCCAGATCTTTCCAAAAGAGCCCATGGTTGGGAAGAGTGGACATACACATATGCCGCTCCATGAACCTGATTTATGAAGTCGAAGAAGGGTCGGTTAGCTTCCAAATAGTCCAGGGGCATGCATGGAACCCGCAAGAGGCACTCGTCCTTCACGCTCCACAGTTTCAACAACCTCCTCATTACCAGTACCAGCCCCACGGTGATCCGGGCCAATCCTCCTCACAAGGAGGCGGTTTTCCTAATTTTCAAAGCTTACATGACTTATTGCAGGAAAACCTCATGTACACCAGGAACACCTATAACATGGCGAGCAACACGTACACCCGGGTCGGAGCAATTGAGAGAAACATATCCGACATTCAGGATGACATTGGGAATATCCGGGAGTACATGGCGGGGCACGGAGGAGGAGGTGATGACAATGAGGAAGAGGACATGGACTAGGCGGGAGGAGTAGAGGCAGGAGCGGGTGGTTGGTGATCCCACAGGTTAACCCCCCTTTTCTTTTGAACAATTTCCGGCCTGCGTGTCGTATGTTGAACAATTTACTTCCTTTAACTCTTTTATTTTCTGCATTTTCTTTTCTTTTTAACTTTGTGATTTGGATGTTTGAACTATGGTAATTTAGGATGCTTGTTATGGTTTGGTGTAGTGTTTATTGATAAAACAGGTACATACAAGGCTTAGAGCACTAAACATTAGTGCTACTAAAGCCGGGACAGGAAAACCGGAGCCAGAAACCTGTTTTTCACCTTTGCAGATTGTCTACACGGGGTCGTGTCCAGCCGACACGCCCCCGTGCCCACTTCCCCAGACCTGCTGTTTGTTTAATTCTGCAGACCTTTGCCAGACACGGGGTCGTGTCCAGCCAACACGCCCCCGTGTCCTCCTTCTGTAAGTAATTGTTACTGGTACTCTGACCACGGGGTCGTGTCCATTCGACACGGGGCCGTGTCCAGACGCCCAGTAACATAAACTTTGCTTTTTCACACCTTTTTACACATTCAATCAACCTAAAAACTTATTTTTGGGACACATTGAGGACAATGTGTAATTTAAGTGTGGGGGGAATGCTAAAACCTTGAATCTTGCAAGTCCTAAATACAAGCCTTACACAAAACTCTATTGGAACCGCTAATCACCCCAAATTTTTTCAAAATTTTTTTTTTTTTACTTGTCTTGGTTTAATTTGGGAATTTCAAGTTCTAAAAAGGTTATATTTTTACAAATTTACAACCGATAGCGTCGTGATAAAAAGAACCAACTGGGTTGAGGGTAACGTCACCTTCAAAAGAGGGGCCTACCATAATATGCATTAATAACTTAATTAATTATCTTTCAATAATCCGACCCTTTAGGATTGTATCCTTGCTGACTCAAACAACTGGGTTGAGGGTAACGTCACCTTCAAAAGAGGGGCCTGCTACAATAACTAAGATAATCTCTTAAAAAGTGCAAAAGTGCGGAAATAATCAAAGGTTACACTAAACACGAGTCGGATCCAAGTGATTCATCTTTTCTATCTGTTTTTATTTTTATTTTATTTTTCAGCATTTTAGTTAGTTTTATTTTTCTAGTTTAAAAACCTTTTTCTAACTTTTGATTTGATTAGACGTTGAGGATAAACCGGTAGTAAAAGCTCTTGTGTCCTTGGACGACCTCGGTATCTTGCCAACACTATACTACGCTCACGATGGGTGCACTTGCCCATATGTGTGTTTGGTGTTAGTAAAATATCGTGTTTTATAAATTTAAAACTTGGCTAACGTGTAAAAAGGGGTTAAAATATACTTAAATATATATCACACCACACGCGCATCAGTGATGTTCGGCTGAGAGCTCCCAAGGAAGAAGAAGGATGAGTGTTGAAGTGTGGTGTAGATTATGAGATGTTATGATCTTCAAGGTTTACTTATAAACCATTCTAACCAATTAACTCTTGTATAATGTGTAGTAAAAAGGGGAACAAGATCCATTAAACAAATGAAATAAAATCAACAAGGTATGGGCCAAGCATGGCCATCCATAGGTGGGGGGGGGGGGGTCTAGGTGTAGGTTTAATCCTTTAGTTGCAATTTAGTTTAAATCCAAGTGTTCGTTACGTGTTTCAGTTATTAGATATTTTTAGGAGGTGTTATGATGTTCGGGGATCATAACTAGCTTGGAAATATTAAAACAGTGCTTCTAATGTAAATTTGGTGTTTCGGGTAGTGTCCGGTTGTTCGGTTGGATACTGATTCGTTAAAGTGCTAAACTTACAATTTAGTGTTCCTTATGTTACCTTTTTATGACAATTTTAATTCCCGACACTTAGGAAAGCATTCAAGACCATTTTACCATGTTTCTGCATAATATTAATGTGTTACAATGCTGAATTTTGCTGAATTCCACACTTTGGGTGAGTTTTAGGCACTTTCCGGCACTTAAACTATCACCTAGCAAAGCAGTTTTGTGGTCCTTACTTCCCTACACTCTATACTAGTGTAGTACTTGGTTTCTGGCTCATACTATGTCTCAATACAACGTCTGTATATGTACTGAACTCCGTCAGCATATTCCTGATTTATCAGATAACTGTGCTAACCGTGCTTTGTGCATCATTCAAAGCAATATAGCTTTCATGCAATATTGATATAACATTAAACAATGTATGATGCACATGTATGTGTATGGCAGTAATCAGAAAGCAGTTAATTTGTAATTCAGTACAGTCATTAAGCACTAATCAAGATTAATTAATTGTATGGATACCTGGATTTTTGACAGTTGTCACATTACACTTACTTATAAGGAAGTTAATGAGGATATAACAATTACTGATGGTTGGAAAAAAGTTGTTGATGACCTTGGTTTGAAGCGTAGTTCTTTATTGGGTTTTACACCGTTTGAGCCATATGTTGAGTTCATGTTAACTGTGTTTAATGTTGATTTTACTGTTTTATGCAAGTCTCAAAAGAAATTATCTAATTTTTGTCTTGCGGATAAGGTTGGTGATAAACAAAGTTCTTTTAGTTACATCATCTTAGACCCCTCCTGTACTCATGTGGTATGTATACAAAATCTTATATTGACATTTATATTGTTTGTATATCTTATCTTATTTAATATTTTGCCATGTTTCAGGTTTTGCGATCAGCCTTCATAATATTAGTCCAATGTTATAATGGGGTATACAATGTTATGGTTAATGAAGGTTATACACGGCGAATCAAGATTGGGAGGTCCAGGGATCAGTTCTTCTTCTGTCGTTTGTGGGTGAAAGTTGTTGAGGAGATTAGTTTCAAGTTTGCTACATTTGTTGTGTTTCAGTATTTGGGTGATAGGAAGTTCAAGCTTACTATGTTCAGTCCTGGTGGTATCCAACTATTTCTTGCAAATTTACAACTAATTCCATTAGCTCAACATGATGTGGTAATATCATTAGTTGTTGTTTGTATATTAATAGATTGTGTAATTGTTAAGTTGTGTGTGATTGAAAATATTTATTTTATAACGTGTCAGTCCCCTGCTCAGGAAAACAACCCTCTGAATCCAGCAAATGATGTTGATCATCCGGTAATACTGTTATTTTTATATTTGACTAAAATTCTTAATTTAATTTTCGTGTTGTTTTCACTTATGTACAAATTAATTTATATTTTGAAGGAAACCCCTGGTCAGGATATTCAAGCATTGATTGCGGTAAATAATCAAGTCAGCAAGACATACACGTTCATAGCACGATATAGAGCTGTAATATTCTGATTCTTTTTACATTTTTTTAATTTAATTGCATTTACTATCCTAATCCTATTTTTAATGTTATATGTAATGAATTTTTCGCAGCGTCTACCTACTAAACTTTCTGAAGTTGCTAAGGTGAGGGTTGGCAGAAAGATCAAGCTTAAGAACATTGCTGGTGAAGTTAGTAAGATGCATGTCAGGAAGGAGAGGTGCGGGAAAAAGGGTTTCAATTTGCAATCGTAGGTTGGAATCAATTCATGAAGAAAAACAGGATTGAAGATGGTGCTAAATGCAGCATAAGCAGGGCCGTTCCTACATTTTTTGAGACCCTAAGCGAACTAGGAAGTGGAGGCCCTTTTGTAAAATTATCATTTTCAACATATTTAGTAACAAACCCCTCCTCCTTTACCCGGGCTTGGGACCGGCAATTATAAACTGAAAAGTTTATAATTGGCGAAGTTAATTTTTTTTAAGTTATACGCCCTAATTCCCTAAACAATGAAATCAACAAATACACCATATTTCCCTAAACAAGATATTTACAATGAAATCAGCAACTACACCCTAAACAACAAATGAGGATAATCGGATATCTAACATGAGTGCCATTGTCTTCCAAGTTTCAAGCCAACCACAAGATTAAATCGCCCAAATAGCCGTTGTTGCTGATTTCGCCCACAAGATTAAGCTGGTTTTAGATCACCCACAAGATTAAACTGATGTTCCAAGTTCCAAGCAAGTGAGCTACAAGATTAAATCGCCCACAAGATTGATTTTTCCCAAATAGTCGTTGTCACAATATTACCTAACACCTATGCTCTTCAACTGAGATTGCCATCTATGCGATGATTAGCCCTAAAGTCGGTCACCACCCTAATTGTGATAATTACATATTGGGTTACTCAATTGATGCCCTGATTTCATGTTTCGATATGACCTCGATTCATTCGAACATATGATTCTTTGCACGTCTGAATGGCGACGCGTTTTCAGGTTTCTTTATGGCTTGGGTTGGAGGACTAAGTATATAGACGATTGATCCTAGGATGTTTAGTGTAATAGAATTTAAATGGGCCTAGTATAAATAAAACTCGTAGAAATTTGGTGGCCCTAGGCTTGGGCCTAGGGTCTTAAGCCTGTTGGGCCGGCCCTGAGCATGAGTTATAACCATGCTGAAGGTATGCTCTATCTGATAAGGGTTTCGAGGTAGTTTGTTGGTCGTTTGATAAACAAGTTGGCCTTGGTTGATGAACAGTTTTTGTGGTAGTGGTTTATGTTAATAGGTAGTACGTAATGTTGGATGAAAGCAAGTTTTCTTTGTGGTATGATAAGGATAGTAATATGTAAATGGTTGTGTGGACAAACAATTAATTTTGATGGATGTTTACATGGTTGTTATATCAACCAGTTTTAAGAATGAAATATGACAATGTAACTAATGGGTTTGATCATTGTATATGATGGCTTCACATATGTGTGTTGCGATTTATTTGTGTCCACTTTTAAGTACTGATTCGGATTTTCAATTTTGATACATGAGAAGTTTTATCTAATGCCTTACTGAAATGAAAATAATATTTATATTGATAGTTTAGAAAATGTTTATTATACATATTATACATGTAAATTGTATACATATTAGGTAAACATAATTTTAATTTTTTTTTAAATATAATTCCATCCAATTTTTGGTCTATACTAGGAACCCAAATATTAGTGACTTGATATACAAATATTTTGATGACAAATATATTCCAAAAAGGAATATATTAATTTACAAATTTTGATTTCAAATTCTTCATTTTAAAAGCAAAACGCTTATAACTAATATTTATATACTATTAATTTGCAACAAGTGAGTGCATTAGTAAGTTGTAAGTTATGCATTAAGTGTTTGTCTTGCAAGGTGTTATTGTACATTAATATTATTTGGTTGTAAATTGTGCTTATGTGGTTGTACCTTAATCAAATAATGGTTTCATTACCTTACCAAATTCAATTTGTTTTGTATGCATGTATGGTTGTAAATTGTGCTTAAGTGGTTGTACCCTAATCAAATAATGGTTTTGTTATCTTACCATATTCAATCGGTTTGATCCATTCAAAGTTGTGTTGTTTTATTTGTAAATTATTATTATTTATAATTTATAATAATCTAATTAGTTTAGCCAAAATCTTGTATAAATATAATTTGCAACATATTGATACAATGGTTGTTGTAATGTATGCACTATGGTTTGTATAGTTGTAATGATATATATTATATATAGATTACGATGAACCTGTCAAACGGGAAAAATTAGACGCGGGTTCATCGTAACGCGCGAGTCCTAGATCAACTTAGTTATTTTATTCTATGTTTTACGTTTCGGTTCAATTTCTTCGCATTAACACGCCGCAACTTCAGTGTCGTTGGTCTCTGGCAGTAGTGTGGAATTAGTGCTCGCCCCCGCCGCAACGCAGGGGTGCTTAATACTAGTTGAAATTTCAAATACATTAGACTTTTTTTTGTAATTATTATTATTATTATTATTTGATAACCAATATTTAGAAAGAACTCGTTCTATTATAAGTGTTTAGATATCCTTTTTAAGACGTTATAATAAGATTAAAATTTAGATTACTAACTTTTGAACACTAACAAACCTCTAGATTCAATTTTTAACTTTTTAATCTAATTTTTTTTTATAAAACTATTTCTGGAAAGAATATGAATTATGCTTCCTAAATAAAAATAAACTTTCAATTAACAACTCATTTCATTGTAATTTGTATAACTAATTCTTTTTATGTATTTGGTTTCCATATATAACCAGAACTAGGTCATAGCTAAGCCTTTTATTATAAATATTTAACTCTACCATTATGAAAAAAAACACATACTTTTACATATCCTCATTTCATACTTAGATTTCATTGTTACATAGATTCGTGGAAGGGGGAATGTTGCGTTGTTAAGAAACCTAGATCCTTTCGAGGAAGGATAATTTCGTTAAGGTCAAAGTGTTTCGTGTATGGAAGAGACCTAACCCCGAGAGGGTTATACTTCTGGATCATTAAATAAAAACTTAACATTAGTTGAGATTGAGAAGTACTTGCTTCGTAATAACTTATCCCTAAAAAGGTTTCCACAAATGCCTTATCCGGATAGTGAGTTATTAGAGTCTTCAAACAATCATTTAATAACCGATGAGCTTTGTTATGACATATCAGTTCTACAAACCTATGTGAGAGCCATTAACGGATGAACAAAAAACGGTTTTGGATGAAATCATGCATGTTTTTTATCATAACAAGGGTGGTCATTTTTGTCAACGGCTATGGTGAAACTAGTAAAACATTTTTATGGAAGACATTGTCTGCATGTATTAGATACAAAGGCCAAATAATATTGAATGTTGTTGTTTCACCCCAACCAATGGTCGAAACATCGAAGTGAGACGAAGACATGTTTGCTCATTGCATCATAACACTAAATTGTGACAATAACTAAATATTTCCATTTGCATAAATACTGATCATGAAATACATTGTTTCAAACCAACAAATCAAATTGTAACAACATAAACATGGAACATAAATAATTGTTAATTCATTTAGGTGTGTATCTAAGTCCACCCTAAACTTGTTTCTTCGATCATCACCTATTAACCTGCAACGTGTATTAAAATAAATGATCAACAAATATGTTGGCGAGTATACAAGTTTGAACACATAGCATAATAGAGAAAATGTTTCAATGGTGCTCATATCCAACATGATAACATGTATACAAGGTTACTAACATGTTGTACAAGTGTAAACTATATGTCAAACCAGAGTTTAACGCAATGGTGATTACCCAACAACGTCGAAACGAAGAGGGTGTAATGGTGTTTACTTAACAATACCACAAGAATACGGGCGGGGCGTTAATCCTATAGCGCGCTATAATTGTTAAGGTTGGCTTGCAAAGTTAATGAGCATATAGACACATGTAAACATAGCATATGAGATTAACAAGTATAACAAGTCTCATGTTTAATAGTGGATAGAGTGTGATTTGATAAACATGTTTAATGGTGTTGCGTGTTTTTGTATATATGTACATGTTGCACCCAAAAGTGTATAAAATGAAAAAGGGATCGAGTATACTCACATTTTTGCGTAAATTAACACAAACCGCGAGCTGATTAGATGGGGTTTAATACACCGAGGTCACCCTGAAATGAGTAAACAAAGGTGTATGTATTCTGATGTGAAAAGGTTTGGATTAGACTTTGAAATGCGAAAAAGTACGACTTAAAATAAGTAACAGACCCTTGGTGCGAGAGGGAGTCCTTTCATGCGAAAGGCCTTAGCCTTTCGTGCGACAGTCAGTTCCCTCGTGCGACTGGTCTTGTTTAATCTCGAAATCATGCGTAAAATTTATCATAAACTGATTTGAACATAAAACAGTAACAGTAGTTGTTAAACAAATTGAAAACAGAAGGTAAAAATGGCCAACCAGTCAAGTAAGGACAACCCAGGTGTGCCAACACAACATAGAAGGTGTGATCCAAGAGTTGGAGGTTGGACAGGGTTAACTTACTTTGTGACTAGCGAACTGTTTGGTGTTCATCACTGTTGAACTGACATCGAACATATATGAAATCGAAAACGAAACACATAAAAACAGTCCCTTTTGTGCGAAAGGGATGCCTTTTCGTGCGACAGGGATCTCCTGTTGTGCGAAAGGTGTCAGTTGTTGAAAATGTTTGTTAGATCTGTCCAAAACAGATCAATACTTGGTGGAAATTAACCCTAATGCAAACCCTTAACTATGAACTGAGTTGAGGGTCTGATGGGAACAAGATTCTTCCAAGTTTGTGTAGAGAGTAAGATGAAATGTATGAACAAGTTGTGAAAACATCAAAGTTTGTAAATATTGATTTGAATCTCACATGTGGTGAGGCTTCAACAACTATTTGCCCAAGCAACTCGTGAAAACCATCCATGAGATGTGTTCAATCAAGAAGGGTTGTAAGAAAAGTTTAAGAAATGGAATTAAGATGCATAAGAATGTAATAAAATGAAGGAAAATGAAATAAAATCGATACCAAGACTTCTGATCGCGAGAGGGAGAGTTCAGAGCGTTTGGGAGAGTGTTTGTGAGACTGAGAAAGCAAAATGAGTGAAGTAGTGCACCTATTTATATGTTTAGGGTGTGTTTGGGATGACAAGGAGGTTGGGGCGACAGGCCCTGTCACACGAAAGGAGTCCTTTCGTATGAGATGGGCCTTCCCTTCCTCTCAAAGGTTCAAGTTCGACTATTTGATGTGTTTTAGCCGGTTTTATGTGTAACGGACATAAATGTGTATCGTGTAAATATGAAACATGTATAATGGTGTTTAATACATTGATATTGAGTATAAACATGGACACAAGTCTAACATAAATAACATGATTGTGAATAAAATACTTGAATTTTCATTATAATCACTAGTCTCAGATTACAAGGTCGAAACAAAATAGAATACAACATGATTACAAGTTTCCAAAAATAGAAATACAGTAATACTTCCTAAATCGAAAAGGTACAAAAAGATGAAGCATTACAGTACCCCCTACTTTAGAAGATTTCGTCCTCGAAATCTATTTAAAAGGAAGGGTGAACGAAGAGATTTGGATACTTGGTCTTCATATCACTCTCGAGTTCCCATGTGAATTCAGTGCCCCATTTTCCTTCCCATTGAACCTTGACTATGGGAATTCGACTGCGCCTAAGTTGTTTGGTTCCTCGGTCCATGATTTCGACTGGTTTTTCCACAAAATGGAGAGTGTCGTTGATTTGTAAGTCGTCGATTGGAACTTGAAGTCCTTCATCGGCTAAGCACTTCTTGAGGTTTGAAACGTGAAACGTTGGATGAACATTGTTGAGTTCTTGAGGTAATTCGAGTTGGTATGCTACCTTGCCAATCCTCTCGAGTATCTTGAAAGGACCAACAAAGCATGGAGCAAGCTTTCCCTTTTTACCAAAACAAATCACTCCTTTCCAAGGAGATACATTTGAGTAGACTTGATCGCCAACATTAAATTTCAAAGGTTTACGACGTTTATCTGCGTAGCTCTTTTGTCTGCTTCTAGCCTTGAGGAGATTGTCGCGGATTTGAAGAATTTTATCCGTTGTTTCTTGAAATCAGCTCAGGGCCAGTGATTTGCGCGTCTTCAATTTCGTGCCAACAAATAGGATGTAAGTCCCTTACTAAATTTATAAATGCTTCATCATACAATGATTTGCATTTTTATATTAAAATGTCACTTTACAAAAACATCCACATAACGATGTTCACTTAAAGTTTAAAACATTCAAAATATAGTTATAAAGTGTTTACATGAGTCATAGCTAAATAAAGAAACTAAGATAACACGGAAGCTTCATTTGATGTGTGTTCGGTTATTGAACGATGCTTGATCTTCATCCAAATGTTTATAGTGTTCACCTATAATCAAAACCGTCATAAACATTAGTTATGAGAGTTTTATAATACATTTAATCAAGTTCGCAAAGCAAAATAATCAACACAAAAATTTTTGCCAGTTATAATGGCCCTCACGGGGCGCTACCGGTATCAGGCATTTCCTTCGCGGGGTGCGACCACAATTGCTCTCTGTTGGGATTGATCCCTATCAGAGGAACAGATAATTAAAGCCAAAACTGGATCAGAGCAGTGGATCCAGAATAATCAGATGTTTACATACAAATCTCTCTCCTTGAAAGTGGTTTCAATCTGCTGACCTCCTATCTGCTGATCTTACTAAGTGCTGACCTACAACTGCTGCGTTGCATCCACTGCCAAATGTCAAAGACTGATGGAAGACCAAAGCCCTGCTGATTCAATCTACTGCCTTGAAGTCTGGTACTGCTGATCCGGACAAGCACTGCTGGGTTCACAGCAGTGGAAGGATACAGCAGCTGTTTAAGTCTTTTGTGTAATGAAATGTAATAGCAGTAGTTAGTACATCAGTGTTTGTATTGATCAGAGGTTAGAGTTTGTTAGGAGGTTAGATGTCACTTTCATGGTGATGTCAGCTAAAGATGCTCAGTGGTTTGCTAGTGCCTATAAATAGTTCAGTACTTTGTACTGTTCTATTAGCTCTTGCAATACCGTCTTCTTTGCACGAACAAACGCTGAGCTCTGGCTGAGGGGGAGTTTGTATTCAAGCATTACTTGTAATCGTTGTTGAAAGATAATTCAATCATTCGGTTTCTTGTTAAAAATGTCTTGATCAAAGCAACACTCTCATTTGATTGTATGCAAAGTTTATTTCCATTATTAATTCCGCTGCACAACTCTTTCATTTCCATCTTAAGTTCAAACGAAAATACAATCAGAAACAAACTCAGATCCAACAATTGGTATCAGAGCTTGGACAGTCAAATTTGATTTAACAATCATTTTGACATAAATAGTTCGGCTCATAATAGTTGATACTGATCGTTTGTTCGTCCGTTGAAAAACAGAGCAAGGATTAATCACCATTAAAGTTGATTTCTCAGTGTCTGTAAAACAACAAGAATGACGTCACAATCTCAAGATGATAAAAACAATATCGGCTCACTTTTTAAACCACCTATGCTAAAATGAAATGAGTACAACATCTGGCAGAGAAGGATGGGTCACATCCTTGCTCAACAAAGCACAGGTTGTTGGAGGTCTGTCATTTATGGTCCCCATGTTCCTTCAGTGCCAAGCGCTGAAGATGCTAAAAAGTTCGTTCCAAAACCAGTTGAGAATTATACCGAAACCGACTTTCAAAAGATCGAACTAGATGCTAAAGCGTTTAGCATCATAGCATCAGCGCTGCCCAATGAGATATATGCTGGACTGTTACACTGTAACAGTGCCAAAGAGTTATGGGACGCACTTAAGGAACAGTTTGGGGGAACCGAGGAAGTCATAGAAAACAATAGGGAAATCCTGAACCAACAGTATGAAACATTTTGTTACGTTAAAGGTGAATCACTAACGCAACAATTTGAGCGTTTCAGTTGTCTCATCAGTGAACTGAGGTTTGTTAACACCACTTTTACAAACTCAACTCAAAATAGCAGGTTCCTCAGATCACTGCCAGAAAAATGGGACACCATAGCTTTTGTCACCCGAAACTCACCTGAATTCAAGGATCTGACCTTAACCCAACTCCATGGTCGACTCCTGACCTATGAAAGGGAGTTGAACCAGAAAAGGAGGTTGCAAGAGTCAGGAAAAGTTACTGATGATTACACTTTTGGTAACACTGCTCTTCTGGGTCAAGAAGAATCTGGGAGCAGTGGTAAGGATCAGGGTTATGATCACTTCATTGACATAACTGTTGGTGCAAATTTTAACAACCCTGATCCTCACTCTGCAAGTTATGCATTCACTGCTAACGAAAACCAGATGTCAGATAATCTAAGCTTTGAACTCAATGATTTACAACATTTCGATCCCACTGACTTAGAGGAAATGGACATCCTGCACCAACTGGCTTTGCTAAGTGTTAGAACTAGCAAAATTTACAAAAGAACAGGGCGAAAATTCCCAGGGTTGCATGGGAATCTAAGGGTTGGGTTGGATAAATAGAAAATCAAGTGCTACAAGTGTAATAGGTTGGGACATTTCGCTAGGGAATGTAGGAGTCAAACTACTGGTCCTATAATTACTCATCCTAGCTCAAATCCTAGACCTCAAAACCAAAGCACTGTGCACTATGCCCAGTATGCCCCAGCAGCTCAAGTGAACACTGCTCACTATGCTGCTGCCCCTGTGCCAGTGCATTATGTCCAAACTACTGTTCCACAGATCCAATATGTTCAAACCCCTGTTTCCCAGGCACAGGTGCAGCCTGCACCTCAAACCACTGCTCCAGCAGCAGTACAACCAGATCAACAAAGTTTTTTCACTCAAGGGTTTGTTGACTGGAGCAGTATGCCTGAAGACCTTAGTGATGAAAATTTTGCTCTCTATGCTTCTAATGATTCTTCTCATAATGAATTTTGTTTGATGGCATTAGAGTCAATACAGGAGGGGGTTGAAACTGAGGAGGAACAGCTAAGTATTGAAACAGTGGATAAGGTGACTGAAGCAGTGGTTACTGCTGTGGCTGGTGAACTACTGTTGGGAGAAGGTTCAGGTACCCTGATTGAACCAATGACAGATCCATGGTCCGAAGAGGACAAAGAAGAAGAGAAGGAAGAAAAGGCTGGTGAAAAGAAGGTAAAAGCTGATGATGAGGAAAATCATCAATGTGATTGTGCAATGATGGCAGCTACCAAGGTATCTCCTCAAGTTCTTGAAAAACTGTGTTCTGACAATTGCATAATTGCTTTTGCTAACATCAAAGAGGTGAATGAAAACCTTCGGGATAAAATCTTGACTGATGAGGTTAAATTTGAAAAGTCTTTAAAAGAACTTAAAAACAAATTGACTGAAAAGGAAAAAGAGATTAGCTGTCTGAAAGAAGAGCAAAACATAACCAAGACCCAACTTCAAACTATGGTAGAAAAATACCAAGTTTGCAAAAAGGAGTTGGAATCCACCCAGATTACTTGTGAAAGATGGGAGGAATCCTGCAGAGGATATGAGGTGATGCTTGCTAAACAGATTGAAAGTAATGTGAAATTTGGGGTTGGGTATAGAAAATATGATGATGAATGCATTACTTGTGAAAAATCTGTTCAAAACACTGTTGAAAACCCTGATGTAACCACTGAGTTCATCCCCACAAACAAGAATGGCCAAGAAGTGAAAATCACTGACAAACTTGGTAACAAAATCACACTTGGCAGAACAAGGAGTTCCTCTACTTTTGAAGAACTTGAAAAATATCAGTTTAAACGCACTTGGTCTGATGAGTGTGATATTCTTGAAAATTTCAAGCCAATGGACTTTACATCAACTGATGGTGTTAAAGCTCCAAAAGCTAAAGTCATACCTCTCAAGGACATCCCAGCAGTGGTTAAAACCTCTGCTGCAAAGGAGTCTGAAAAGAGAAAGAAGAAAGAAAAAATTGACAACTTGTTTTGTGAATTCTGTGAGAAAAGGAATCATCTAACAAAAGACTGTTTCCACTTGAAAGCTTATGATTTAAACAGAACAAGTGTCATTGTTTCAGCAGAAAGTTGCATTGTTTGTGGTAAAACAAACCACAAAACTCAAGCATGTGTGTATCTCAAAAATTTTGATGTGAAAAAGAATGAGTACATGACTAAAACATCCTTGAGTCCATCATCATCATCATCATCATCATCTGTCAAGTTCACCAAGAAACAACCACTGTTTGTGCCAGTTGAAACACCTGTCACAAAACAGCTGAACCAAACATCTGTCAAAAGAGATGTTTAGGTTACTGATGCACCCCCTACCAATCAGTTCAGAAAAGGCAAGGAAAAACAGTCTTACCAAAGGATTCCACACGTTTATGAGGCCTACAAAAGGCCCTCTAAACCCAGAGTGAACATGCATCCTTTTGGTTACCAGCAGGTGATAGGTCAGGACCCACAACAGTGGTTAGAAAAACACTGTCCTAAAACAGTCCAAACCCCTGACCTAACCACTGTCCATCATTCTGCATCCATCCCAGACACTGTTGAGACCCCATCCAAAGCCTTATTGGCTTTGGAGACCTTAATGAACTAATCCTTTCACTTCATGTGCAGGGAGCTTCTGCATGCTTTGATAGTCTTTGGTATGTAGATAGTGGAGGCTCCAGGCACATGACAGGATGTAAAGCCCTCCTCAAAGACTTTAAAATCCATGGTGGGGGTGATATATCCTTTGGGAATAATAGTAAAGGGAAAGTTCTGGGGTCTGGTACAGTGCAATCTGGAAATGTAAAATTTGAAAATGTCAATCTGATAGACAATCTAAAATTCAACCTTCTGAGTGTGTCCCAAATGAGTGACAAGGGATTTGGGTCATTCTTCACAAAAGACTGTTGTAGGATTGTTGGACCAGAAATGGTCAAAAAGATTGAAGCAATAATCAAAACTGGTCAAACTAAACTTGTTGCTCAAAGAAGTGGCAATGTTTATGTTGTTGACATGTCAAAAGAGTGTCCCAGAGCTGATGCCGGTCTGTTCTCAGCTGCCTCTAACAAAGAGACAGAACTTTGGCACAGAAGGCTGGGGCACACAAATCTTAAAACAATCACATAAATTTCAAAAAATGGTTTGGTGAGAGGCCTACCACAAAAATTGTTTTCATGTCCTGAACATTGCATTTCCTGTTTAAAAGGAAAACAGCATAAAAGTTCTTACAAGTCCATTGAAGAGTCCAAAACAACCCAGTGTTTGCAAATGCTACACGTGGATTTGTTTGGCCCAGTTCAAGTCATGAGCCTCAAGAAGAAAAGATATTGTTTGGTTATTGTTGATGACTTTTCTAGGTTTACATGGACTTTCTTTTTACACTCAAAAGATGAGACTGCATGCATTTTGCAAGACTTTGTAACACAGGTTGAAAAGCAATTTGACCTTCCAGTGAAAAGCTTTAGGAGTGACAATGGCACAGAATTTAAAAATAAGGAGTTGGATGCCTTCTGTGTGAAGAAAGGGATTGTAAGGTAGTACAGCATCCCTAGAACACCAGAGCAGAATGGGGTAGTGGAAAGGAAGAACAGAACTCTGATTGAGGCTGCCAGAACCATGCTTGCAGATTCAGGTTTGCCATTAACTTTCTGGGCAGAGGCAGTAAACACTGCTTGCTATGTCCAGAACAGAGTTTTAATAAACCCTAGGCACAAAAAGACTGTTTATGAAATTCTGTATAAAATCAAACCACTGATCTCATATGTCAAGGTGTTTGGCTGCCCATGCTTTATTTTGAATTTAAAAGATTCCATTTCAAAATTTGCAGCCAAAATTGATTGTGGTTATCATTTGGGATACTCAACCACTGCCAAGGCCTACAAAGTGTTCAATACACGGACCAAGGCAGTGGAGGAGACTTTGAATGTAAAGTTCAATGAATTTTCATCAATGAAAATCCCAGCTAACCCTGCAGATCTGTTTGATCTTGAAAAATTTACTTTTGAAAATACTGCTGTCAAGACTAACAGTGCAGGTCCATCAGAGGATACAACACCAGACTATGGGTATGAAATCATCATTCCTCAAAGGTCTGCCACAAAGGGAAAAGCACCAGCTGTTCAAAACAGTTGTCAAAGCTCAACCACTGCTACCTCAACAGTTGTTGACCAAAGCAGCCCATCAACCACTGCTTCCACATCCTCCAACACTGCTGACAAAAGTCCTCAAACAGTGGATAAAAGTCAGAAGTTGTCCACTTCATTACCTCCTATTCCACCACCTTTTGAAGTCACTGCTGGATCATCAAAGTCCCCAGCAGTGGTTAGCTCAGATGATACACATGTGCAGCCTTCACCAACTAATGCCATCATACCATACCAAGGAGATTTAATCTTCTTGAGATCTCATCCACCTGATCAAATCATTGGCAACATAAATGAAGGGGTGCTCACAAGAAGCCAAACCCAAAACATTTGTCTTTTTGCTGGTTTTCTATCACTTCATCAGCCATTCAAGTACCAAGAGGCACTGAAAGACAACAGCTGGGTAGAAGCCATGCAAGAGGAGCTCCAACAGTTTAAAAGACAACAAGTATGGGAGCTTGTACCACTGCCAGAAGAGGTTAGTCCCATTGGCACAAAGTGGGTCTTCAAGAACAAAACTGATGAAAGGGGTATTGTTGTCAAAAATAAAGCCAGGCTTGTGGTTCAAGGTTACAGACAGGAAGAGGGGATTGATTATGATGAAACATTTGCCCCTGTTGCTAGATTGGAAGCCATTAGACTGTTCCTGGCCTTTGCTGTCAACCACAATATGAAGGTGTTTCAAATGGATATCAAAAGTGCTTTCCTCTATGGTACAATTCAAGAAGAGGTGTATGTTTGTCAACCTCCAGGTTTTGAGGATCCATTTTATCCAGATCATGTCTACAGGCTAAACAAAGCCTTGTATGGCCTGAAACAAGCACCAAGGGCCTGGTATGAAACTCTTTCCAACTTCCTACTCTCAAATGGTTTCAAAAGAGGTACCATTGATAAAACATTGTTTTTAAAATGGAGAGGGAAGGATTTAATGATTGTCCAGATTTATGTGGATGACATTATTTTTGGAAGCACATGTAACTCAATGTGTGAAGAGTTTAGAGAACTCATGACAGCTGAGTTTGAAATGAGTGCAATGGGTGAGCTGGAATGCTTTCTTGGTCTCCAAGTACAACAATTGCAAAATGGAAATTTCATTCATCAAAGAAAATATGCTAAAGAACTTTTAACCAAATTTGATATGAATGATTGTAAACCATGCAGCACACCCATGGCAACAAATAAGCTGGTCATGTCTGATGAAAAGGATGAGCTGATTGGCCAAACACTTTATAGAAGCACGATTGGGTCTTTATTATACCTAACTGCATCTAGACCAGACATCATGTTTGCAACATGTGTCTGTGCAAGAAGTCAATCAGCTCCCAGAAAATCAAATCTCATTGCTGTAAAAAGGATCTTCAGATACATAAAAGGTGCTCCCACACTTGGTATCTGGTATCCAGCTAATGGGAACATCAAGCTTTCAGGTTTTTCAGACAGTGACTTTGCTGGATGTCACACCACAAGGAAGTCCACATCAGGAGGGTGCCAGTTTCTAGGTGATTGCTTAGTTTCATGGCAAAGCAAAAAGCAAGCAGCTGTTTCAACATCCACTGCTGAAGCTGAATACATTGCTGCTGCAAGCTGTACAGCCCAACTCCTGTGGCTTCAAAATCAGTTGCTGGATTTCGGTATCACTGCCTTAAAGACACCACTCATGTTGGACAGTCAGGCAGCAGAAAATATCATCAAAAATCCAGTTTCCCATTCAACCACCAAACACATCGACATCAGACATCACTTTGTGAGGGATTGCTATGAAAAAGGTTTGATTTCTCTGCATCATGTCCCAACTAAAGACCAGCTGGCTGATGTGCTCACAAAATCACTTGATACAGCCACTTTTGAAAGCTTAGTCTCTAGGATTGGGATGCTGAACATGGAATAACAAGCAACATCTTGTTTTTCTATAAATAAAAGCAACAAAATGTTTTCAGAAAATCAAAACTCCATCCTTAAAAATAGCTAAAAATGAAATTTTTCATTAAAATCCTTAAAAGTCTGCCATAACCACTGATTGTTCAAAAGTCTGCTCTACTTCAAAAGTCTGTCCACTGCTGAAAGTCATCCCCTGTTCTCTCATTCCTTTGATAAACTCTGTTGATCAAAAGAAGTGTCTTATCCACTGATACGCTATCCACTGATAGTGAAAATCATCCACTGCTTTCATACCACTGCCTTCATCAGTCAATTTCACAAAAGTACTGTGCTTCACTTTCACCAGGGGTTGTCACGTGGGCAGTACATATTGGTCAGACCTTTTGTAACGGCTGCCACCTCAGCATTCACTTTCTTCCCTATAAAATCCCCCATTCACCACCAAAATAGGGTTTTACTGTCGAATTGAATTATTAAAAAATTCTCTTCTCAAAGCGGTTTTTCATCTCATTTCTTCACAAATTTCTTCGATCATCATCTTCAAAATGACAAAATCGAAGTCATCTTCAAAACCCTCATCCAAATCTTCATCGAAAACAGCCTCTCAAAAGGCAATCTCCACTGAAATTCCACATAAACCATCTCACAATCTCCTGGGTCTTCTCACAAAACCAGGAACTACAAATGTTTTCAATTCCATCATTGACATCATGGCAAAATCAAAGTACAAAACTTTGTTCACCGTCGATACCCCAATTTATTTGGCGACCCAAAGGGAGTTTTGGAAGAATGCAACCCTTGAAAAACAAGGAGACACTGCAACCATCATAAACTCTTCTATAAAGGGTAAAGCTGTCCAAATCACGCCACAATCCATTTCAGAGGTCTTTCAACTCGATGATCAAGAAGGTAAAATTTCTTTCACTAAAAACGAGTTGCAAACTGACTTCATTGAAAGAGGGTATGAAGCCACAATGATGAAGAAAATTACCTTAGAAAAAGGTTATTTTCCTTCTGCAACCAGGTTTTTATTTCATACCCTCCTACTATGTGTTTCAAACAAAACCACTTCTTTCAATGAAATCCCTTTAAAGATTCAAAATTTGGGATATGCAATTCTTCAAGGAGAAAATTTTAACTATTCTCGGGAAATTTTTAAAGATTTGGTTAATAATGTTGAAACAAAATCATTCTTACTGTTTCCAAGGTTTTTAAGTTACTATTTTGAAAAGAAATTCAGTAAGGATGATTTAGCTGTAATAAACCAAGGTGATTCCATTCAAATAAACAGTTTAACAACTGAAACCTTTTCAAGAATGTTAGCACCTTGCAAAACACAAGCAGAGGTGCCTGAGCAGATTTTAGCAGTTACAACTGCTCCTCAGGTATCTGCTGCTGAGCCCACTGCTCAAGGTGATCAAAGCAGCAGACCAACTGTTTTGAAACCCACACCTACAATCCACAAAAAGCCACACAAAAAGAAAAATCAAAAACCCCCCAAACCAATCAAAAAGGCAACTCTGGAAGATGAGATACCAGAGCTCCTGCCTGTGACAACACAAATGTCACAAGAAACCACTGCTGCTACTTCCTCACAGCAGTTGGTACAAATATCTCAACCCATAACCACAACTCCTCCTGCTTCTTCACAAAAAGAACAGGTTGTACAAATAGGGTCTCCACATCATGATGCTCTGGAAACACTTGTTTCTATCATCCACAGCTCAATACCCGGGGCAAATCCATTTTCTACACCACCCATCACATCCACAATTCCCTCACCAACTAAACTGCTGTTGGATGCAATTGATTTGAACCAGGCATTAACCAGTCCTTCTCAATCACCTAGTATCAATCTTTGTTAACCCACCAACACAACCTGATGAGGTTACACCCCTTGAGTTACAAGTAACTCTTGGTGGTAGTCCAAGTGAAGCAGCCACTACAACTGTTGAACCCACTGGTTTACAGTTGGACAGTGGTTACATTAATAAGACTTCCTTGGAGGCAATTCCTTACATAGCACCTCTGCCAACCACCAGTGGATTTATTTATCCTACTGGCAACTTCAAAAGGTTGTCAAGTGTTGAAGGAAGAAAACCCCAGTACCAAGACAAAGGGGCATCAGTGGTTAATGTTTGGAGTATACTCCCTACATCTACCACTGATAAAACCACTACGAGTGGGAAATCAGATGATCCCATTAACTTGGGTGATGGTTTAAAGTACCAGAAATTGACGGATCGTATTGAAAAGCTTGATAACTCTGTTGCAGAACTCAAAGATATGCTACAACAGGTGTTACAAGTTCAAAAGGTACAATCAACTGCTGTTCCATCTCAAGCACCTGCTCCACAAATGGCATCTGCTACAAATGAGCTCTGGAATTTGTTTCAACCTTTCCTCCATCAACAAGCACAATTAGCAAATCAGCAACATGAAAAACATGTCCAACAGCTGAGAAATGCAATGGAGTCAAGGTTCAAGAACACTCAGGCTGATCTCAAAGTTCTCAAAACTCAGATCCTGCACACCACTGGCACTGCTCCTCCAACAGTACTTTTCATTGATCAACTCCCAGACGATAATGCCAAAAAGGGGGAGAAAATTCAGGAGTGGAAGAAGAAAGGAATAGATGATGGTCTCTACATTGAACCTGAAAAGGATGCCATGACCAGAAAAATTCCTGTGCCAGATGGTAGTAAAAAGGTTGATGCTACTCAAGAAGCACTTGATGAAGGAGTAGCAAGTGTAAAAAGAGATAGAATGGCAAAGGATGTTTCAAGGTGGAATGAGGAGAAAAGAGCTTTCATGGAATTGTATGAGCAAGGTTGTTCTTGATCAAAGGATTCCAAAAATCCAAAGATAAAAAGGAAACCTAAGACCATCCCATCCAGATTTCCAAAGCCTCCAAAACCACCATCCAAAAGCCATCTGCATCAAACCTCCATCCAAACAGCTGTTGTAACTCCTGTTGTATCAACTACTGCTGGTACTTCAGTGGTTTCAACATCTGCTCCCACTTCAACACACACCACTTCAAAATACACCAAATCCACTGCTTCACCATCATCTCCACCTGCTGACAAAAAGCAGAAGACAACAGATGTTATAACATCTGATGTAATGACAACAGTGGTTGAAACACCAGTTGTTTCAACAGCTGTTAGTCAATCACTAACCACTGCCATACAATCTACTACCACTGATCCACCCAAAACATCATCTGCTTCTTCTAAAACAAAAAGGAGAAGGATTTATATATCAGATGATGATTCACCTTCACCACCACCAACATCTTCAAAATCCCTATCACTTGTCACAATTCCTAAACCCATACCTCTCTCTTCAGCTCAAACTTTAAAACCATTACCTCCTGCTGGTGTCTCATTTCCTCTAGAACTCATTGCAGTCAGGGAAGAAATCAAATCCTTCTACTATGAGGACGACCCAGCTAAAAGGAACTTGCCATCAGTTGCAGAATATCCCAGGCCTAACAATATTGAAGAATACTTGAAACTCAAGTCCAAGCAAGCAGAGGATATTGCACTCAAAAACAGAAGAGGGAAATCTGATAGAGAATTTCAACAAACCTATCAGTTTCTACTCTCACAGGTCAATGCTATGGAGCGATTTGCTAAAAATGTATGTCAGCAAATTTCAGAAAGGGCAGATGAGTCCTTGAGAAAAGACTACATTGAGAGTATCATGACCTACAAGAAATACAAGGGGGAGAAACACATGTACAAGAACTGGACCATTCCTGAGCTTGAAAAAGAAGCAGCCAGGATTCAAGACATGATAAAAAATAAGGTCAAGCAAACTCCTCCTGAAAAATTCAAACAATTTGAAGCTGAGAAGATGTTAGAGTTGAGGAGAATGAAAGAGGAGCTGATTGCAGCTGATTATGGGTCAAAGAACTCTGTGACAAAGTGGGGAGAAGATAGAGTCAGGGCAACCTATAAAAGATTAGAGGAACTTCGAAAGAAAGATCCAAGAGTTCCACAAAAGCCTGACTACTCCAAAGTAGAGGTCTCAAAAAGACCACCAAAGCTGCAAGCTAAAAGAACCACTGCTCCAGCTGGTGCTGCCATCTACAAAAGAAGGAGCAAAAACCAGTTGAGTATGGAAACAATTCAAGATCTATTAGCTGGAGATGCTATTGTAAAAGCAGGCACGAAAGTAATGATAAAAGAAGATCTTGAATTGGAACAATCTGCAAGTGCTGCTCAGCCAGCTATAAATAGGCCAGCCGCACCAAATACTTCTGCAAATAAACATCTCCCAAGAAACCCACCAGGCTCAAAAATACAAAAGTGGGAAACTGACAAACAGACCTGCGTATTGACTTTGCTCAGGTCTGGTGGAGAAGTGGAGAAAATATCAAAGGAACAAGCTCTTGGCCTGAGACTTGAAGATTTGCAGGATCTCCTTGATCTTCCACTTAGCAGGGATGATGAAGATACAGATGCCCTAGACTTTGAATTACAATTTAAAGGCCAGATAAGGGAACTGTTGATGAGGCAATAAAGATATCCACAATAATGAAGAGTTTTGGCATTATCTGTTCCAGGGGGAGATTGTTGGGATTGATCCCTATCAGAGGAACAGATAATTAAAGCCAAAACTGGATCAGAGCAGTGGATCCAGAATAATCAGATGTTTACATACAAATCTCTCTCCTTGAAAGTGGTTTCAATCTGCTGACCTCCTATCTGCTAATCTTACTAAGTGCTGACCTACAACTGCTGCCTTGCATCTACTGCCAAATGTCAAAGACTGATGGAAGACCAAAGCCCTGCTGATTCAATCTACTGCCTTGAAGTCTGGTACTGCTGATCCGGACAAGCACTGCTGGGTTCACAGCAGTGGAAGGATACAACAGCTGTTTAAGTCTTTTGTGTAATGAAATGTAATAGCAGTAGTTAGTACATCAGTGTTTGTATTGATCAGAGGTTAGAGTTTGTTAGGAGGTTAGATGTCACTTTCATGGTGATGTCAGCTAAAGATGCTCAGTGGTTTGCTAGTGCCTATAAATAGTTCAGTACTTTGTACTGTTCTATTAGCTCTTGCAATACCGTCTTCTTTGCACGAACAAACGCTGAGCTCTGGCTGAGGGGGAGTTTGTATTCAAGCATTACTTGTAATCGTTGTTGAAAGATAATTCAATCGTTCGGTTTCTTGTTAAAAATGTCTTGATCAAAGCAATACTCTCGTTTGATTGTATGCAAAGTTTGTTTCCATAATTAATTCCGCTGCACAACTCTTTCATTTCCATCTTAAGTTCAAACGAAAATACAATCAGAAACAAACTCAGATCCAACACTCTCATCCGTCGCGGGGTACGACAGCCTTGTTTCGACAGAAAATTTGTTGTTGGGTCTACATTTTGCTCAGCATTACCAATTTTTACTCATTTACTCATACTTTGCACAATTTTTATCCTCGGGTTCACAAAATCTTGAATTGTAAGCTAACGGCTTACAAATCCTTTATTAAATTATCTGACCCGTTACCTTTAGTACCCTTTTTCACATATTATGGCGAAGGCTAACCCTTGGCCATTTTACCCATTCCTCGGGCTTATTATCACTAGAATATTTCACTCCCAATACATGGTTTGCGTACGCGTTAACATTCTGCTTGACATATTTCAATCAAGTGTAAGTTTTACCCTTAGTAACTTAAAGAAACCTTAATTCTCTAAGTTTTCAACCCATCCTAAAGTTCATAATCAAATTTAGTGTTTTCGTTACTCGGCTTACGCATCAAGTTTAAGGTTTGTTTGTGTGACATATAATTCACTTACAAACCGCTAATTCACTATTTTCTTATTTTGACTTATTTGGTTGTTAAGTGAAATCCATCACTTCATTAACATACCAAACACATCCAAAATCGCTATACCATTATATTTCACATATCAATGGCCAAACATGTCTATAGGAATGTAACGAAACTAACAAGTCACGTACCTTATAGCTTATCCTTCAAACGCGCGTCCGTTCCAACTTGACCACTTGGCGCTTCACCCGATTTGCCTATAAAGTTCAACCAACCTTATATTTAGAACTCATTTTACGACTCATCACACGCAATTTACCAATTTATTTATTTACGCAATTCTTTTACATTTTCATCATTTCAATATTCATTTAGGCATTTTAACAAACATCTTGTAGGCGAGATTTTTATGCAACCGTTGTTTAAGTTCATAATTAATTTTTAACCATGTTTTAGCATCATAATCAAGCTTTGATGTCTAGTGTACATAAACAACATCTATAACTTGCATCATAACATCAAGTTTCATAAATTTTCCATTCTAACTTAAGTGTTCATCATATTTTCATAAAACCCACTTGCACATACATGATTAGCTAATCAATCACTAGTTTATGTACTAATTCACCAAATTCTCATCTAGGGTTTGTTCCTAGACTTGTTTTCATCTCAATTTCACTATAACTTTTAACATTCATATAGAATTTCACTCATGATTGTTTATCACAAATTCAAAATATTACCAAATATCAAAATTAAACATACCTTGTGATCTCCTACCTTGAGTGATCATAAATTTGGTGTCACACCCCGACCGCGTAATACAACAAACCGCGGCGGAAACGTCGGGGAGTGGAGTAACATAATCATTGTTTCACAACACATGGTATTTAAAGTTTGGTTTTATTAGAATAATAGTTTACAATGTCTTGTAATTTAACTGAAAACATAATGTAAATTAAATTGTCTTGCTTCATTTTAAGTCTCTAAGGCCCAAGTCCGCCTAAGTGTAGCACGATCATCATCATACATTAATTCCTGAAACACATGTGAAAATAAGTACGTCAGCATAAAAATGCTTGTGGGATACATAGGTTTTGTTAAAGCAGGATTCATGACTTGTAAGTTAAAAGAAGTGTTTAACAAAAAGTAGTCATGAATCTTGTAAAACGTTTTCTTTTATAAAATCATGTGAAAATCAATAAGAAAACCAGATGATATAAAAAAAAGATGCATGGTTAAATAAATAACCAAGTAAAAACGAGTTTGTATAAAACATGTTATTTGTAAAACAGTGTCTTGTAAACAATATGTCGTGTCTTTGTATAAATGTATCATGTCTTTGTTTCTGTCAAAGTGGTTTAGATAACGCTACGATATGTAATATCATAAAAGCACTTATATACAGGAAGTACCAGCAGCGTATCCACCATGCTTTTACCGTATTACACACGCCTCGTTATTTAAGTCACTTACCAAATAATCACCAAAAATGTCAGGTTAAACCAATGTCAATATCTTATAAGTAAACAATGTCCAATGTTAAGTGTAAACCATGTCTTGTATAATCAAATGTCATGTATAGTGAATAAAAAGTATTTACTCAATCCCATGGGTATAGTATCTTGTATGGTGAATAAAAAGTATTTACTCAATCCCATAGGTATAATCTCATGTTTGGTGAATAAAAAGTATTTACTCAATCCCATAGGTATAATGTCATGTATGGTGAATAAAAGTATTTACTCAATCCCATAGGTATAATGTCATGTATGGTGCATAAAAAATATTTACTCAGTCCCATAGGTATAATGTCAAATATAATCAAATGTCATGTGAAAACCATGTACTAAGTATGCTAAGTAAACAAACCAAGTAGAAATGTAATGTAAATCAATGTGCCCATATGCTGAGTAAACATATGTAACAGAAGTGTTTATGAAATCAATGTGCTAGCATGCTAAGTAAATATACATAGCAAAGCATAAGTGAAATCATGTATTATACGTGCACTAGATGAACATAGCAAGTATATGTCATGAAAGCGTGAAAGTAACAAGTAGGCACATGTGTATCACCCCAAAATACTTGAAAATGGTAAAAGAGGGGACTATGTACTCACTTGATATTGCTTAATAGTCTTGAAATAACAACCAAGTAACGCTCGAAGGATCACGGAATCAAACGGCACCTAGTATCAGATCACTACGTTAATAAACCGAACCTAAATCGGGAGATAGGATAGAATGAGGTCTTGTAAACCAAATGAGTATTGGAACTCATATGATATGGTTTAACAGAGCCTACATTCTAAATTGGAACCTATCCTAAGTGTTTATGACCCGTTATGACCCGTTAAGGTAGTTATGCTACTTTAACGCGTCATTTGCGCAAAAGCGCAAACGAATAGCCTAACTAGTCCTATGACAAGTATTATATGCCCTAACATGTTTAAATATGTTGCATAATCAGTTTAAGTATCAAAAATTAAGTTACATATGCTTAAATTCAAATTATGCATGAAAAGGGCATTTTGGTCATTTTCCTAAGGCATATAAACTACCTATCATACAACTAATCAAACTAAGTGACCATAAGGTATAATCTCAGAAGGTTATTCCTATACAACTATGGCCACAAAATATGTTTGGTCGGATCCTAACGATCGACCAAACAGGTCGGGTTCGAAAGTCTAAGTGGTTGTTTAGACTGCTTAACTTACGACCCTAAACAAGCACTATACTAAAAGTGACAAGTTAAACATGTTAAAACATGTTTAACTAAGTTAGAAAACTGATTTGATATCAAAACAAAGTTTTTTGATACCCGCAAATAGTTTCGTCGCAAAATGCACATAATCGGCATTTTGACCGAAACTATGACTCGTCACTACGCCTAATAAACGTGGTAAATAGTAGGTATAGTCACAAGGGACTATAACCATCGTGATTACGCTCACGTTGCAAAGTTCAAATGAACTTTGTGTTGACCAAATCATGGTCAATGCAGAAAGTCAAACACTGTTTGACTTTCTTGCTTAAAATACATAACCAAGCATGAAAGAAACTTACAAGAATCCAAGCTAGGAATAAGAACTCAAGAATGCTCAGGTAGGTGGTCTTCAACTATGTGAATACCCCCACTTAGAGCAGATGAGATCAAATGAGCAAGGAACAATGTTGAAAAAGCTTGGGTATTTATAGATTTCTTGAATCAATAGGTTCATTCCAAGTGTTTTAAAACATGATCATGGCCTTACACTTGTTGCACACTGATTAGATGGCTTGGGGAACACTTAAACAAGCCCATGGTATTAAAAAACTAGGATTAAAACCAAGGATTCAGCTGCTGTTTAACAAAAACCAGCTTCTGCCCAGCTCCAGCTGTCGCAGACTGCGAAGGCAGAGCCTTCAGGCTTCGCGCCCCGCCAGGACATGCTGACAGAATCTTTCACATTTTGGCAGAACAGGTCCCTGTGGCTCCAAACTTGATTTTTGACGCGTTTAAGCCCCGTTAACCCATTTTCAAGGCTCTACAAGGATGTTAAAGTATAGGGGGCATGAAATATGCTTGAAAATATCACGGATGTCTGTTCGTTTGGTCGTACGATCACGTTATTCGGTTAATTACGACGAAGCACGAACGGACGCGAAAACTATCCAAATTAAGAGACGAATGGTTTTTTTGCATTCCTATCACTAAAATAAAATATTTTAATGATTACAAAAATTTTTGGATGTCCGGATATGTTCAGAACGTAAGATATGCGCGTAAATGCAAACTTATGCAATTTTTGACGCTTTTAGTCCCTGTTGATCAAATAAGCATATTTTCGCATACCGAACCCCTCAAAGCTTATTTCTAAGCTACGTTAAGGATATTTATGGTATGTTTAACTTACGATCATGTTCCGGACTGTACTTTGCCATATGAAACGGCAGACTTTTGCAGTTTAACGCAAATAGTCCCTGTAGTCGAATAAACTTGTTTTTGCCATACCAAACTCTCCAAAACTTATTTCTAAGTTATGTTAAGGTTATTTAAGGTATGTTAAGCTTTTGTTGCTATTCCGGGCAGTATGTCGCGTTAAACTGATTACGTTTACGCATCAGTTCGCGTATAACTTTCTAGAAAGCGATTTAGAGCTCGAAATCGAACGAGAATTGATATGTGCAAAAGTCACATGTAATTGTACAAATCCCGAGAATGAAACACAAGATCTCATTGGATTCGTAACTGTATAATGGTCGTAGAGGCACAAATTTCACATTTGGCTTGGGGACTGACTTTTAATCCATTTTCTTCTTTGATTTTGATGGAATTGTGAAGTTAGGGTTCAAGAGAGGAACCCCTTTCTTGCTCTGTGTTTATGTCGACCAGAACACACACTTTGTGTGTGTTTTGGGTCAATTTTTCTTTTTACTAAATTCACTTTCAATTTTTGCCCATTTTGATCCCTCTATTTCCAAAGTTTTTAAAAGAAAAGTTAACTAGTCAAGTTTCTTTATTGTCTACAAACATTTAATTAACTAGGTTAATTATTCCTAGTTACATTACCCTTGATTATGACCAACTTATGTTTATATATATATATAGGGGATGGTTCAAATGAAAACTCCTTTTATTGCGAAAACTCGAAAACTAAATAAAAAAGCCTAAAAAACACACCAAAATTTTTTTTTACAATTTTTTTATTAAAAATCGCTATTTAAAGGATATATAAAAAAATTCAAAAAAAAAGTTTTTTTTGTAGTACACGTGTGTAATAATACACATGTTACACATGTGCACTAAATTTTTTTTTTTTTTTTTGAAAAAAAAAGTTTTTTTTATATACTTTAAATAGAGAAAATTAGTAAAAAAAATTTGGTATGTTTTTTAGGCTTTTTTTAATTAGTTTTCGAGTTTTCACAATATCTAGTGGTTTTCATTTGAACCTTCCCATATATATATAGGAGATCGGCACTTGCGTCCATATAATGACTCAAAAGGAGCCATTGAATACTGGAGTGGTAGCTGTTGTTGTACGAGAATTCAATCAATGGTAAATGCACATTCGAATTTCCACCAAAGTCGATAACACAAGAACGAAGCATGTCCTCTAGGGTCTAGATAGTACGTTCAGTCTGTCCATCCGTTTGAGGATGAAAAACCGTACTGAGATTTAGATGAGTAGCCATAGCGTTTTGAAATGTTTGCCAGAGGCGAGAAGTGAAACGACCATCAGGATCCGAAATGATGTCAATGGGGATATCATGACGACAAATGACTTCATCTGTGTAGATACGGGCTAATTTCTCAACCTTGTAATCTTCACAAATGGGGAGGAAGTGAGCGGATTTGGTAAGATGGTCAATGATTACCCAAATGCTACCATGACCAGAAGGTGTATGACGGAGTTTGGTTATGAAGCCCATTGCAATGCTTTCCCATTTCCAAACTGGGATTTCTGGTTGTTCGAGTAAACCAGATGGACGTTGATGTTCGGCTTTGACTTTCGAACAGGTGAGACACTTCGAAACAAAGGTGGCGATATCCTTCTTCATTCTAGGCCACCAATAGGATGTACGAATGTCGTGGTACATCTTATCAGCACCAGGGTGAATGGAATATCGTGATTTATGTGCCTCATTCATTATGAGTTCACGAAGTTCACCACGATTTGGCACCCAAACACGATCGAGGTAATATTGGATTCCATCGGGTTTTGTCATGAGTTGATTTTCAGCACCACACTTCATCTCGTTATACATGTTTGCTTCATTGAAAGACGAATACTAAGCTTCACAAATGAGAGTATGAAGATCCATAACGATTTAAGAACAAAAAATACTGTTAACATGAGTTTTGCGACTAAGGGCGTCAGCCACGACATTCGCCTTGCCAGGGTGGTAGCGAATCTCGCAGTCATAGTCATTAAGCAATTCTACCCAACGACGTTGATGCATGTTTAGTATCTTTTGGTTAAAGATGTGTTGTAGGCTCTTATGGTCGGTAAAGACCACACTTTTAGTACCATATAGGTAGTGTCGCCAAATTTTTAACGCAAAAACAACTGCCCCAAGTTCGAGATCATGAGTAGTGTAGTAATTCTCATGTATTTTCAGTTGTCTTGAAGCATACGCGATAACCTTGTCTCGTTGGATGAGAACACAACCAAGACCTCGGTTAGATACATCGCAATATACTACGAAGTTATTGTTTCCATCAGGGAAAACAAGGACAAGAGCGTTGAAAAGCAAGTCCTTTAGCGTTTGAAAAGATTCCTCTTGTTCGGGACCCCAAACAAAATGTTTCTCTTTCTGAGTCAATAGGGTGAGGGGAACGGCAATTTTCGAAAAAAATCATGATGAATCGACGGTAGTAACCCGCCAATCCTAGAAAAGAACAAATTTTGGACAGAGATTTAGGTGCGATCCAATTCTTGACAGCTTCAATCTTCAAGGGATCAACATGAATACCTTTTTTCACTCACGACGTGTCCAAGGAATTAAACTTCTTTGATCCAAAACTCACACTTGGATAACTTTGCGTAAAGGCGTTCGCCACGTAAGAGTTCAAGAATCAAATGCAAATGACATTCGTGTTCAGCTTGAGTTTTTGAATAGATGAGAATGTCGTCGATGAATACGATCACAAAACGGTCCAAGTAAGGTTTACACACACGGTTCATTAAGTCCATGAAGACCGCAGGTGCATTGGTCAAACCAAAAGGCATGACCACGAACTCATAGTGACCATATCGAGTATGAAAGGCGGTATTAGGGATGTCCTCTTCGAGAACGCAAAGTTGGTGATAGGCTGAACGAAGGTCGATTTTGGAAAAGCACATTGCGACTTGAAGTTGATCAAAAAGGTCATCGATGCGAGGAACAGAGTAGCGGTTTTTGACAGTGAGTTTGTTAAGTTCACGATAATCAATACACATACGGAACGAACCATCCTTCTTCTTGACGGACAAAACAGGAGTGCCCCAAGGAGAAGTACTTAGGCATATGAAACCTTTATCAAGCAACACAGTAGGGAGCTTTAGCGATGGGCGTAGAACCAGCAATGAAATCAATGCGAAAATCAATAGAACGAGCGGGAGGAGGACCTGGTAGATCTTCAGGAAAGACGTCAGGGAAATCACGCACCACTGGAACGTCACTTATGCTCTTTCCCTTGCCCTTTTATTCCACAATGTGGGCTAAAAAGGCAAAGTACTATTTACGTAAGTACTTGTTCGCTTGTGTGCATAACATAAGCTTAAGTCCCTTTGAAGATCTATCCCCATAAATGTGTAAGGTATCACTAGAAGGAAGTGGCAAACGAGCGTATTTCTCGTGACAAGTGATTTCAGCATGGTTCTTTTGAAGCCAATCCATGCCTACTATGATATCAAAGCTACCTAATTGTATGGGTATAAGATCTATAGGGAAAACATGATCGTTGAGGGTGAGAAAACAATCGCGAAGAACGGAATCAACGGTGATGGACTTGTTATTGGGAACTTCGACTGTGAAAGACTTGGGGAGTTTAGAGTGTGTACAAATTACCATTGATTCAAATCCAACAGACACAAAACTTTTGTCCGCACCAGTATCAAATAGTATAGAAGCATATAGTGTCACACCCCAAAAACGTGTTAGCGGAATATAAAAAGTAGTGGTGAAGGAAGTTGGTGCCCATTAATATCTTGTTGAACGATGCATCTAATTGTTGGACATTTTAACTTAATTCAAACATAGATTTTAAACATAAAGTTTCAAAACACGACACAACCACAACATAGTTTACTTGTCTTGATCCTTATGGATCTTAATACATTTGTCCCAAACAGTTTTAAAAGTTTGTCCAACACATTACCAAACCAAACATGCATCAACAACCACAAGATACGCCATAATTCCCTAAGCCGAACTCAAGTACCTAAAGAACAAGTTAAAATCAAGTGTCAACACAAAGGAAGGCAAGTTCACATATTCAAATTTAAAATAATTTGATCCTAAGGAAAAACTTTCTAATTATGTGTTTATTACAAAAACATCCATATAATTTCCAAGAAAGTTAATTCATTTCCTTGTAAAATAACTCAAGGGTCAGCCGTCGCAAGCATTTCCGTAGAACCTTCCGACCATAAACATCTTCCCGAGTTTACATATTAAATTTATAGTATCAAATGTTCGGACTCGTAATTTAGCTAGAAATTACGCATTATATATTTACAATGAAGGGATAATCAATTCCAGACAATGAACAGAATATCAATTCGTCGTTTGACTTGACACGGAGCGACTGGTCATGACGGGGTTGTCAACCCGATAGATCTACCAACAATTCCTCGCGTGCAATACTTAAATGATTAAACGACATCACTTGCGCATGGCTCATATCGGAGCCATCTATGATGCCTGCCTAACGTACAATATATATATCCTACTAATATGACAAATTTAATATAAAACGTTGTACGAATTTACTGAAATCCCTGGGACCAAGCAAATCCGTCCCAACTACACGGTCGTTTTCTCTGAAACACCATACAATCCCCGTTTCATCCCGAAACATATATATATTCACCAAAACTGTTTCTCCCCGAAACATATATATTTACCAAAACCGGTTCATCCCGAAACATATATTTTTACCAAAATCGTTTCTCCCCGAAACATATATATTTACCAAAACCATATATTTTCAATGAAAATATATAATTTATATCAAAAGGTATGTTTTATTCCAAAAACATTATTAAACCCTTTTTGGCGTGTTCTTCCCCCAAAACATATACAAATAAGTAAAAAGAGGGGGTTTAGTGACACTCACCTTTGGGTGCGTATTTTAAATAGCGCAATCCCACAAATTGATTTCTACACGTCCTATTATGTCTAGGAACGATTTATCAATCATCATATCAAAAAATTCCTAAGTTTCTCCGTATCTTAGAATTTTCACATAACTTTGAGATTTTCTCAAAAAGTTGTCGTTTTAGATTATATTGGCACGTTAATATATATATATATAAGTTCATATATATATATAAGATTTTGCGACTTGAATGATTTTATTGGTGACCATTATCATGTAAATCCGTTAACACACCCATTTATACGTAATATATCTACGATTTGCGCTTCGTAATATATATACATAAACATACACATAATTTAAATATCGTAATGCACGAAATATCATTAACTTATTTATTTTGTCATTTTTAAGGCATTCATACATAAAATAACTTATATGTATCAATTTTCATGCTCGACAAACAAGTTACAAACTTAACGCGATTTTACCGATTCTACCGCTTTAAACGCACAAGTGTACATACATAGTCTAAATTTCCCGCTATCATGTCAACACTTAACACATTATCATATACACATGTCTAAATCACATAACACATTTTAACACATAAGGTTCACCCATAAATAACCCATGCTAGTGTTCATTGTAAAACGCGTATTTTAGTGATTCGGTAACGTTTTCGGGCGTCAGAAGTCACGTATGACCAACCAAACACCAAGTAAACCTAAAATTAGTTAAAATACTTATATTTAAACTAAAAATATCAGTTTACTTACTGATCTAAAACAATTTTATAAAAATCGTTCGAAAAGCCGATTTTTGACCGTTTTACCGCATAGTTTTGCGTTAAACATTACTATAACCATCCCAACTCAAAATGACTTGATATTTTAACACAATACATGTTATTTACTGATTAAAATGATAATTATATTCAGATTAGTGCAGTTTTTGTGTAAGTCACATAAATCATGCAATTTCACGTATTTTAGAACTCATAAAGCACCAAGTATAACATGCAAAGCTAGTAAACTTTATGACAAAGTTTTACATCATTTTAACTCTTCAAATATTCATATTTTAGTGTTTAGAATCTGATAAAAACTCATTTTTATCAAATCATGCTCTCATGATTACATATCAACATGTATGTCCATGTATGTGCATCTAATGCACCCATATCACATCATCGTCATTATACATGATCTTAAATGCACTCAAGAACACATTAACTTCATGTTCTTATAAATTACAACATGCTCCATCCATTATCATCTAATCATACATACATAAATGCAAACATTCTTACATTTATGAACATGTGACAAAAATTGCATGCATGCATACACACACACACACACACACATATATATATATATATATGTATATATATATATATATATATCATCACCAAGCGTATTAAAGGTATGTGGATAGTCAAGGGGGAGTGTTATGAATGCATCATTTATAAGGTGACTTTCCACATACACAACTCCTATAACTCCCATCTCTTTAAGTTCTTTTGTATTAATGTATATGCCTATATATAGTGACATTTGTATATGGTGTATATATCTCAATGAATAACAATTCTCTATTCTATCTTTCTCTCTATGTTCCTTTGATATTTGCGCTTTAGTTCATATACTAGTCGCTAGTAGGTCGTTGTTTCACAGTATATATATATATGTATATAGTGGAGGGTTCAAATGAGAAGAAATTCTTTGTAAGAAGAAAAAAGAAGAACTTTCAACCAATAGGAATGCTTCATTAGACTTCATTTAATATTTGTACTTAATATAACTATAAGGGTATATTAGTAAACTTACATACATCATTAATTGGTAGTTTCATCTTTAATAACTAACTATATTAAATTTGTAACTTATTTTTAAGATATATATTTTTCACAAAAAATAAAAATAAAAATTCATTTAAAGTGCAGGATAAATACGAGGCGTGTAGGATAAATTACGAGTTGTGTAGGATAAATTTCAATATGTGTAGGATAAATTTCGAAATGTGTAGGATAACTTTTGATGTGTGTAGGAAAAAATATTTAGTGTGGAGGATTATAGTCTTAATGACTAATTAATTAGTCAAACATAATAATAAATGAGATGAGAAAAAAAAAACTATTTAATGTTTTACAATTATACCATTTTATTCTTTTTCTTCTCAATAAAATTTTCTTCTCAAATGAACCTTCCCCTATGTATATATATATATATACATACATGACATATATACATACACACATATACTTCCAAAAGTTCACTTTTTATCATATCATTTTCAAATCACAAGATCCTTTTTAGAACATTCTCATATGACACCTTTTGATTCATGCATGTAATCAATCATTCAAGAATCATTCAACAAAAATCAAAACACATCTATATACATACCACATACACCCTACGACCATACATACATATACATACAGACCCATTTTTATTTTGTTTAAAGTCTCATCGTTTATTAGTTTCAAGTTCATGTTTAATTCCAAGTTCAAGAGAAACTTTCCATTATCTCTATCATCATTAAAAATCAAGAATGTGATTTTGAAAATAAGTTTATACCTTTCAAGATTTTAGTGGGTTTTGACAAGATTTTGATGTATGGAAGCTTGTTTCACCTTGAAAACACCTTTGGATCTTCAAATCAACTTGAAACCTTCTTGGAATGGACTTTAATCTTCAAGAACAAGTTGAAAATTCAAAGTTTGGTGAGAGATGGGAGTGTTCGGTCGTAGCTTATTGTAGAGAGAGAGAGAGAGTGAATTTGAAATGGGGTTTCTTGGTTATTGTGAGATTTTAGAAGATCTTCAAGAAAGGCACAATCATTATTTGGAGTTTCCAAGACTAACACTTGGCACAAGAAAGGGAGAGGTGGGCTTTCTAGCCACCACCTATGTCCCCATACATACATATATCGTATACATATGTATATATGTATATATTTATAATCTTTGGTTAAAACTGGTATTTTACTGGATACCGGGTATTTTATTTAGCGTTTTAATCCCGTTTTAGTGCGTTTAAAATTATTTGTATCATTCTATAATAATAATATCACTAAAATATTACTTAAATAATTACCAGTTGCCTTGATTGGCAGCGTTGGCAGTATTTTGTCAGATGCGCGCAGTATCGCGCGGTAAGCGCTCAAACTCGAAAAATAGAGTTTCTTAGCATTTTAATTTATTTTTCCTTCCGGACATGATTAAAATTACCATTCTAATCATAACAGACTATTTTTAGGATTTTAACATTGATCGGGTGCTCACCGACGTTCGTTTCGCATTTTATTCGTTACGCGATAAGCGTTTATCTTATTGTTGCCAACAAAAATTTTATCAATGTTTGGATTTACCAACACATAAAATATCATATATAAACATCAATATCAGTCAAATACAACCTTTTTATTTATTCTTAACACGTGTTACATTTGTATGGTACATCCTAAATAGCCGGGTGTCACATATAGGTTATTAACAAGAAACGTACCATTCACGACTTCATTGTCGTTCTAAACTTGGTTCGCATTGATGTTGAAAGCTCATCCACGAGGTGCTGGCTGTTGCTGTTGCTATTGGTTTAGCTGAGGACACTGCTGGCGAAGTTGAGTAGTATCTCCATATTTGTAGCATGCTCTCACATTGTTGGCTGGCTTAGGGTTTTGGGGAGCTTGGTGAACTTAGCTACCTTGTGGTGTAGGACGACTGCGGCATATGGCCGCTGTATGCCCAAACAAGTTGCATGTGGTGCAATGGCAGCATGCGATGTTTGCGGGATGATGGTAGTGTAACAACTGGCACAAAACCGATAATTTCCGTACACCTTAATTATTATTTAATGACTGCAATTATGTGCTTAAATGTCAACATTGTCTGATTTCATACTAAACAAGTGAATTCATGCACGTTTAATACTACAAGAATTACTTTATGCATTAATGAACAGCGTTGCGTCAGAAATACTAGTAAACTCACCGGTAAGACACACTGTGTCAACAATTCTGCAGAAGCCGTTAGACAATAGAATTGGAGCCTAGGTGTAGGTCCAACGTCAAGAATACATTAAAACCCAAGAATACATACAATGGTTTATATATAGACATTACGGAAGCTAAAATACGCACTAAAAAGCACCCCGAACGCACTTTAAGTGCAGAATTTTATTAAATTCAGCTATAAATCAGCTTTTAACACATAAATATTATGCAGAAATCATGAGTTATCATCCAGAATACTTCCCTAAGTGTCGGGAATTGAAAGAGTTACAAAAGGGTACATAAAGGACACTATACGGTGCAATTTAGCACTCTAACGAACCGGTATCTAACCGAACAACTGGACCCTACCCAGGACATAAAAATATTACTAGAAGCATTACTTATTTATTTCTTGACTAGTTATGGCCACCGAACATCTTATTACATCTCCTAAACACTAAAATACCTAAAAATACCTAACTAATACCATTTCATTCCAACTAAATCATGTAACTAGTAGTTGAAATATTACACTTACCCCCCCCCCCCATTGTTGGACGGTTGGGAAACAAGAATCCCACATGGGATTTCTTTATGATATTTTATAAGATCTTGTTGAGGAATATGCCTACATAGATGCCATATGTTATCTAATGTTGGAGGATAATACTTCTCATTTCACCATTTCACCAACACCTTCACTCCTTCTTCCTTTCCCTTACCTCATGGCTCCAACCATACACACACACACATCCATTTCAAGCTCCATATCAAGCATTCTAAGGTGACTCCAAGGTGTAAGAAGCTAATTTAGGGAGTGTGGAAGCAACGGAACTTGAAGGAACTTCTTCGTTTGCTATTAACCACCTCATTTCTTCTCTTGAACGTCCCTAGCTTTGAGCTAGTGGTAAGAACATGAATCCCTTCATATTTCATCTTATCTTAGTGGGTAAAGTAGGATACATGATGACAATCCAAAAAAAAAAACACTAAGAATCACAAGAATGAAACATGGACATAAGCTCTAAATATAAGGAAATCATGTTGTTTTAATGTTGATATACTTGTTGATTATTGTTTGTTTGTAGAAATGATGTAGATCCTCATATAATCTTGCTAGATCATGATTAAAAAGATAATCTAGCAAGATGAGGGGATGGACATGTTAAAGGTTATGAATCATCCTCACAAAAAGTCATGAACTTGAATAAATATGATGTTTCTTGTAAAATGATGAACAACTAAGTTTAAAGTCTTGTAAATCTAAATATTTCAAGTATGATTTACCAAGAAACCAAGTTAAAAATACAAGTTTCACTAAACCTTGGTTCTTACATGAATAAGCATCATTTTTAGTGGTTAACAAGGTAAAGAAACACATGTGTAACAAGAAAAATACATGAAGAAGTATTTTTAGAAAACATGAACATAAGTTGTAAAGAATCATATTCTTTAAAAATGGAGTTTTTAAAGAAGCAACCACACTTTAAAGGGTAACAAGACTTACTAAATACACTAGTAACTTACTACACATTTTTATAAATTTTCAAGTTCATGAAATAGAGAAATTAATGTATATTGTTGATTATTGTTGTTGAAATTGATTGATGATGATTTTAAAAGAAAATAAACACATGTTTTGAAAACATGGGAAACCTCTATTTTTAGGGGAAACTCTGTCAAAATTTCTATACATTTTGACACTTAGAAAAATATAAGTTTTTGAGAGACTTATCCCCTAAAGATGTATCTAAAAACATTTACCAAGGTTTCCCAAACTTTTGTGTTAAGAAATGAGGATTTCTTCTAGAATAAAAATGGATATTAAGTATGTATATTTTTCAGAAAAAATATATATATTTATTGATCGCCAAATTTTGTGCTAAGTGTATATAGTATGTATTATACTTGATAGTGTATTAGGACTTGAAAATACACTAAATACTCATAAGAAGTGAAGATACAAAAATACACATACAACATACTTAGACAAATACAAGAGAATATATTTATGAAAATATATTATTTGATAGAATAAATAACTTGGACAAGATACATAATTCGGGTGCAAAATACAAAATACTTATATTTATTTTTGAGAAAATAATATAAGTAAGACATATAGTTAAAAATATAAAATATTTTTAACACGAGAGCAATTACATAAAAGATGGTGACTTGTACTTGTGCGATACAAGTCTAGTGACTAACATTAATAAAACACGTTTAGGTCATGACGCTAGATAAGCAAATCCGGTTAAGTTTACGACGCAGGAACGCAAAGTTGTGAGTTCATGCTCCCCATTTTCTTTTAACTGTTTTCAGTTTTATAACTTCGGGGTGAAATACATGTTACAAATATTACAATGTTTATAAATGGTATGATGGATACAAAAACAAGAAGCACTCTTGGTGATAACTAGTACCAAGTATGATGCGTTTTGAGGAATGATACGAGAAATCGTGTCACGAGTAGGGTACCATAAGCACCATTAATCGTGTACATACTTAGACCGCAGAACAAAACATTAGATCTAACGGGTGTCCGGGCAGCCACACTCTTGGTGAAAACTAGAACCGAGCAGTGCTTTTGTGTCTCCGTCGTGAATCGACAACTAGAAAAATGCCTATGGTTTGGTGACTTCCTATGTCATGTCACATGTTAATGGCCTTGCAACCCATTAACAACCCTGATATATACAAGAATACTTTATTTACACAAGAATACTTTATTTGTACGGGGTTCGTACACAAGAATACTTTATTTGGTTCATACCACAAGAATAATTTATTTATACAAGAATGCTTTATTTACACAAGAATACTTTATTTGTATGGGGTTCGTACACAAGAATTCTTTATTTGGTTCATACCACAAGAATACTTTATTTATACAAGAATGCTTTATTTACACAAGAATACTTTATTTTTACAAGACATATATCTCTTTTTCATACAAAGTATACTAGCGTGAAATACAAAAATTGCATGAATTCACACCAACATTATGTTGACATTTTTTTTTTCCAAAACTCACATGTATTTCAGGTAACTAAAAGTGGATGTGTGCGCGGTCTTACTCATGCTCGCAGATGTCGTTTATGTTTGTCCTAAATAAGTTGTAAACTTTCAGACAATATGTTGTTTCGTGATGTAAACACTTAATCTATGTTTCCGTTATGTAATGGTAATGACGTTTGAAGTTATTTTTATGAGCATGTAGTATGTTTACCTTTCATATGCAATGAGAACCTTTCATGATCACACCTCGTGCTTCCGCCGCAGAAAGGGGTGTGACAGATTGGTATCAGAGCTGCGATTGTAGTGAACCAGGATTCCTTCTCGAGTCTAGACTACAATCTCTAGGATCCTTTCACGAAAACGATTTTTCAAAAAGTTTTCATTGCATAAAACTGTCTGCGGCAGCCACTACCTGAAACTGTTTACAAAGAGTCAAGAAAAGACACTACGAGACTTAGGGTGCACTGAAGTAGCACTTGTCTGTGATTAAGAATTACTTGCAATTATCTGTGATAATTGACATATACATATACTAGAAGTAGAATGTCACAAGTATACGTGACTTTACCTGAAAACAATGGCCTATCTGAAGGAAGAAATACGAGGATGAAACGAACTGTGCGGACTGTGCAAGGAGTTACGTAATTATGGATGCATACATAATTATGGAATTCAGTGCATAGAAACCACAACAAATCTTGTCACGTATAGATTCCCTCAGTGCAAGAAAAGGTCAAACGTGAACACCAGCCTATTAAGTACTCTGCTGGAATAATAATTGTTTGATGTCACTTATGTGGTATATGCCTGTGAATATATATACTACTACTGTCTAGTATGACGATATCAAACAAATGCCTAAACCTACTGTGTGGTGTTCTTTCAGAACATGGCACCCAAGAGAATCGTGAACAATCGAGATTCTGATCAACCTCCTCCTCCCCACTGCCAAGAACTGCTGAAGAGCTGAACGCTCTACTGGAAGAAAGGATCTCCGTTGCTATCGCCCAATACGAAGCGAAGCGAACCGTACTGCAGACAGTGGAGGACCAAGCAATGCTAGACGCGATGGGAATGGAGATATATCTGGAGGAAACGCAACTCAAGGTAACCTTAAGACAATGTACTAAGCATGGAGAAATTTATGAACGGTCCTTGTTTCATTATTTCTTCGATTGCTCACATGTGAGTTGGTTGGATCAATTACAGGCTGCACTTTCAAGCAGTTTCTCGACTGCAAACCAATGAACTACGACGGCACAGGAGGTGCAGTAGCATTTGTGCGCTGGACGGAGAAGACTGAAGCTACTATCCGCATGAGCAAGTGTACCACAGATCAGCAAGTCACTTTTGCTACTGGGTTGTTTGTCGATGAAGCTTTGACTTGGTGGAACTTGCAAGTCCTAACCTTGGGCGATGATGCCGCTTATGGCCTAACTTGGGATGAACTGAAGGAAAGAATGAGAGAGAAGTATTGCTCTCACGCTGAACTCCAAAGACTGGAAACGGAGTTCTGACACTTGACCATGGAAGGTGCTGACATTAATGGTTATACTCGAAGGTTCCACGATCTGTCTAGAGTGCTTCCCTACATGGTGACTCCCGAATTTAAGCGCGTTGAACGCTACATTTTGGGATTGGCCTCAGAATTTCGTGGCATGGTAACGTCGGCCAAACCTCAAACAATCACTGAGGCTGTAACTCTGGCTGTCAGCCTTACTGAAGACTATGTTCGGATGAAGAAGCTGTCGCTGAACCCAACAGAAAAGACTGAGACGCATGCTGAGTCGTCTGGTGACAAGAAAAAGAAGCATGCGAATCTGAACCAAGCAACCCGCAACAACAGCAAGGGTTCCAACAAGAAGCGTGACACTAACCCGCCTCAGGAGGCGAAAACTCTTGCAAACATGAATGATGCTTCTACCAAGAGATACCTGGGCACTCTGCCCATTTGCAATAATTGCAAGCGTCATCACGAAGGGGTTTGTCGCATTCCAAAATGCGACAAGTGTGGAAAGCTGGGTCACCGCACTGAAGATTGTTGGGGAAAAGGAAAGAACCGGAATGGGAATGGTGCTAGTAATAGGAATGGTAACGGAAAGGGGCAGAATCAAGGATGCTTCAGTTGTGGAAGCAAAGATCATTTCATGAAAGACTGCCCAAAAGGGAACAACGCTCAAGCTCGAGCATTCGTAATTAAAGCAAGGAATGCGCGCGAGGACCCTAATGTGGTCACCGGTACGTTTCTCGTTAACAATCACTTTGCATCCATATTATTTGACACCGGTGCCGACTATAGCTTCATGTCTGTGGAATTTAAACGTATGCTTGGATAGAATCGAGTAGATTAGATATTTCTTATTCCATAGAACTAGCCAATGGTAAACTTGTTGAATCGGGCGAAATTGTTAGAGGTTGCTCATTAGAACTGGGTGAACGAGGATTTAGCATCGACCTCTTACCTATTCAATTGGGTAGCTTCGACATAGTGGTCGGAATGGACTGGTTGTCCAAGAACAAAGCTGAAGTTATTTGTCACAAGAAAATCATTTGTATCCCTCTGGCGAATGATGAAACCCTCATAGTACATGGAGAAAAACGAGATGCGCCTCTACGAATCATCAGTTGTATGAAAGCATAGAAGTGCTTAAGGAAAGGATGTGTTGCTTTCCTAGCGCACGTTGTAGACAAGAAGGCTGAAGAGCCGAAACTCGAAGAAATTCCTGTGGTGAAGGAATTCCCTGATGTTTTTCCTGAAGATCGACCCGGACTACCTCCGCAACGACAAGTCGAATTCCGTATAGACTTGGTTCCAGGAGCCGCTCCTGTAGCTAAGGCACCCTATCGGCTTGCACCATCCGAAATGCAAGAATTATCTACACAACTCCAGGAGTTGTTGGATAAAGGATTCATAAGGCCAAGCTTCTCACCTTGGGGAGCTCCAGTATTGTTCGTAAAGAAGAAGGATGGAACTCTGCGGATGTGTATCGATTACAGAGAACTGAACAAGCTCACAATCAAGAATCGGTACCCACTACCGAGGATTGATGACTTATTTGACCAATTTCAAGGGTCAAGCTACTATTCAAAGATCGATCTTCGATCTGGATACCATCAGTTAAGGATATAAGAAGAAAGCGTACCAAAGACTGCATTCCGAACGCGTTATGGGCACTACGAGTTTCTTGTGATGCCATTTGGATTGATGAACGCGCCAACGGTATTTATGGACCTGATGAACCGCGTATGCAAACCATATCTCGATAAATTCGTGATTGTATTTATCTATGATATCCTGATTTACTCGCGAACGAAAGAAGAACACGAGCAACACCTCAGAACTATTCTGGAACTACTGAAGAAAGAGAAGCTTTATGCAAAGTTCTCGAAATGAGAATTCTGGATTCACGAAGTACAATTTCTTGGTCACGTTGTGAATGAGAAGGGCATTCATGTAGACCCATCCAAGATTGAAGCAATAAAGAATTGGGAAGCCCCCAAAACCCCAACCGAAGTTCGACAATTTTTGGGCTTAGCTGGCTACTACCGGCGATTCATTGAGAATTTCTCAAAGATGGCCCAACCACTGACAACCCTTACGCAAAAAGACAAGAGGTACGACTGGGGTGACAAGCAGGAAGAAGCCTTCCAGCTACTTAAAATAAGCTATGTGATGCACCAATACTATCCTTACCCGAAGGCACTGAAGACTTCGTGGTTTACTGCGACGCTTCACGACAAGGTTTGGATTGCGTGCTTATGCAGCGCCAAAAAGTCATCGCTTACGCTTCAAGACAATTGAAGGTTCATGAAAGAAATTACACCACGCACGACTTGAACTAGGTGCGGTGGTATTCTCCTTGAAGATCTGGCGACATTATTTATATGGTACTCGATGCACAATCTTCACAGATCATAAAAGCCTACAACACATATTTGATCAGAAAGAATTAAACATGCGACAACGACGATGGGTCGAGCTGCTGAATGACTATGACTGTGAGATTAAGTACCATCCTGGAAAGGCAAACGTTGTAGCAGATGCACTAAGTCGAAAAGAAAGGGTTAAGACCCTATGGGTTCGAGCATTAGAAATGACTATTCGAACGAACCTCACTACACGTATTCGTGACGCACAACAAGAAGCCCTTAAGATGGAAAACCGTAAAGCTGAATACCTCCGGGGTATGTTGAAATATATGGTGCCAAATGAAGAGGGAGCCTTATACTTTAAAAGCGTATTTGGGTTCCGCTCTATGGTGGTATACGAGAAGTCATCCTTAATGAAGCACATAAATCAAGATACTCGATCCATCCAGGATCGGACAAGATGTATCAAGACTTAAAAGAATACTATTGGTGGCCGAGACTCAAGAGCGATGTTGCTGTTTATGTTAGAAAATGCCTAACATGTGCTAAGGTTAAGGCTGAATATCAGAAACCATCCGGCCTACTACAACAACCAGAGATACCCATGTGGAAGTGGGAGCAAATCTCGATGGACTTTATAACGAAATTACCCATGACCCCGAGAGGTCACGATATGATATGGGTGGTAGTTGATCGATTGACGAAATTTGCGCATTTCCTACCGATCCGAGAAAAAGACAGCACTGGAAAGCTTGCTGAGATATACTTAAAAGAAATCGTGGCACGTCATGGGGTGCAAATCTCAATTATTTCAGACAGAGATGGACGCTTTGTCTCAAGAATTTGGCAATCCTTTCAGGAAGCCTTTGGATCTCAGCTAGATCTAAGCACGGCCTTCCATCCACAAACAGACGGCCAGAGCGAACGGACTATACAAACGTTAGAAGACATGCTTCACGCATGTGTCATGGATCTAGGCGGCAGCTGGGATACTCATCTACCTTTAGTTGAGTTTTCTTACAATAACAGTTATCATACCAGCATAAAAGCCGCACCGTTCGAAGCTCTGTATGGCCGCAAGTGTTGATCGCCCTTATGTTGGGCAGACGCTGGAGATAAACGTATGGTTGGTCCTGAACTTGTACAAGAGACAACTGACAGGATTATGCAGATCTGAGAGCGCATTAAGGCGGCTCGAGATCGACAAAAGTGCTATGCTGATCGAAGACGAAAGCCATTAGAATTCGAGGTGGGAGACAAAGTGTTGTTAAAAGTCTCACCTTGGAAGGGCGTAGTAAGATTTTGAAAGCGTGGAAAGCTGAATCCATGATACATCGGACCATTCAGAATCTTGGAAAGAATTGGTACTGTGGCGTACAAGTTGGAGTTACCGGAAGAACTTAATGGAGTACATGATACGTTTCATGTATCCAACCTCAAGAAGAGTCCAACACAGGAAAATGTGATCATCCCTGCGGATGAAGTGCATATTGATGATGCCCTCCGATTTATAGAACAACCCGTTGAGGTTACTGACTGGAAAGTCAACAAGACCAGGAGGAGCAGTGTGAAACTTGTCAAAGTACGTTGGAACTCTAAGCACGGTCCCGAGTACACGTGGGAACGTGAAGGCCAGTTTAAAGAAAAGTACCCCCACCTGTTCAAGAAGACTCCTGCGAGAGTTAGTTCAGCCTGAATTTCGGGATGAAATTCTTTTAACGGGGGGAGACTGTGACAACTGGCACAAAACCGGTAATCTCCGTACACCTTAATTATTATTTAATGACTGCAATTATGTGCTTAAATGTCAACATTGTCTGATTTCATACTAAACAAGTGAATTCATGCACGTTTAATACTACAAGAATTACTTTATGCATTAATGAACAGCGTTGCGTCAGAAATACTAGTAAACTCACCGGTAAGACACACTGTGTCAACAATTCTGCAGAAGCAGTTAGACAATAGAATTGGAGCCTAGGTGTAGGTCCAACGTCAAGAATACATTAAAACCCAAGAATACATACAAGGGTTTATATATAGACATTACGGAAGCTAAAATACGCACTAAAAAACACCCGAAACGCACTTTAAGTGCAGAATTTTATTAAATTCAGCTATAAACCAGCTTTTAACACATAAATATTATGCAGAAATCATGAGTTATCATCCAGAATACTTCCCTAAGTGTCGGAAATTGAAAGAGTTACAATAGGGTACATAAAGGACACTATACGGTGCAATTTAGCACTCTAACGAACCGGTATCTAACCGAACAACCGGACACTACCCAGGACATAAAAATATTACTAGAAGCATTACTTATTTATTTCTTGACTAGTTATGGTCACCGAACATCTTATTACATCTCCTAAACACTAAAATACCTAAAAATACCTAACTAATACCATTTCATTCCAACTAAATCATGTAACTAGTAGTTGAAATATTACACTTACCCCCCCCCCATTGTTGGACGGTTGGGAAACAAGAATCCCACATGGGATTTCTTTATTATATTTTATAAGATCTTGTTGAGGAATATGCCTACATAGATGCCATATGCTATCTAATGTTGGAGGATAATACTTAAAGGACCACTAGATGCAACATACCTCTCATTTCACCATTTCACCAACACCTTCACTCCTTCTTCCTTTCCCTTACCTCACGGCTCCAACCATACACACACACACAACCATTTCAAGCTCCATATCAAGCATTCTAAGGTGACTCCAAGGTGTAAGAAGCTAAATTAGGGAGTGTGGAAGCAACGGAACTTGAAGGAACTTCTTCATTTGCTATTAACCACCTCATTTCTTCTCTTGAACATCCCTAGCCTTGAGCTAGTGGTAAGAACATGAATCCCTTCATATTTCATCTTATCTTAGTGGGTAAAGTAGGATACATGATGACAATCCTAAAAAAAAAAAAAAAAAAAAAAAAAAAAAACTAAGAATCACAAGAATGAAACATGGACATAAGCTCTAAATATAAAGAAATCATGTTGTTTTAGTGTTGATATACTTGTTGATTATTGTTTTTTGTAGAAATGATGTAGATCCTCATATAATCTTGCTAGATCATGATTAAAAAGATAATCTAGCAAGATGAGGGGATGGACATGTTAAAGGTTATGAATCATCCTCACAAAAAGTCATGAACTTGAATAAATATGATGTTTCTTGTAAAATGATGAACAAGTAAGTTTAAAGTCTTGTAAATCTAAATATTTCAAGTATGATTTACCAAGAAACCAGGTTAAAAATACAAGTTTCACTAAACCTTGGTTCTTACATGAATAAGCATCATCTTTAGTGGTTAACAAGGTAAAGAAACACATGTGTAACAAGAAAAATACATGAAGAAGTATTTTTAGAAAACATGAACATAAGTTGTAAAGAATCATATTCTTTAAAAATGGAGTTTTTAAAGAAGCAACCACACTTTAAAGGGTAACAAGACTTACTAAATACACTAGTAAGTTACTACACATTTTTTATAAATTTTCCAAGTTCATGAAATGGAGAAATTAATGTATATTGTTGATTATTGTTGTTGAAATTGATTGATGATGATTTTAAAAGAAAATAAACACATGTTTTGAAAACATGGGAAACCTCCATTTTTAGGGGAAACACTGTCAAAATTTCTATAAATTTTGACACTTAGAAAAATATAAGTTTTTGAGAGACTTATCCCCTAAAGATGTATCTAAAAACATTTACCAAGGTTTCCCAAACTTTTGTGTTAAGAAATGAGGATTTCTTCAAGAATAAAAATGGATATTAAGTATGTATATCTTTGAGAAAAAATATATATATTTATTGATCACCAAATTTTGTGCTAAGTGTATGTAGTATGTATTATACTTGATAGTGTATTATGACTTGAAAATACACTAAATACTCATAAGAAGTGAAGATACAAAAATACACATACAACATACTTAGACAAATACAAGAGAATATATTTATGAAAATATATTATTTGATAGAATAAATAACTTGGACAAGATACATAATTCGGGTGCAAAATACAAAATACTTATATTTATTTTGGAGAAAATAATATAAGTAAGACATATAGTTAAAAATATAAATTATTTTTAACACGAGAGCAATTACATAAAAGATGGTGACTTGTACTTGTGTGATACAAGTCTAGTGACTAACATTAATAAAACACGTTTAGGTCACGACGTTAGATAAGCAAATCTGGTGAAGTTTACGACCCAGGAACGCAAAGTTGTGAGTTCATGCTCCCCCTTTTCTTTTAACTGTTTTCAGTTTTATAACTCCGGGGGTGAAATACATGTTACAAATATTACAATGTTTATAAATGGTATGATGGATACAAAAACAAGAAGCACTCTTGGTGATAACTAGTACCAAGTATGATGCGTTTTGAGGAATGATACGAGAAATCGTGTACATACTTAGACCGCAGAACAAAAGGTTAGATCTAACGGGTGTCCGGGCAGCCACACTCTCGGTGAAAACTTGAACCGAGCAGTGCTTTTGTGTCTCCGTCGTGAATCGACAACTAGAAGAATGCCTATGGTTTGGTGACTTCCTATGTCGTGTCACATGTTAATGGCCTTCCAACCCATTAACAACCCAGATATATACAAGAATACTTTATTTACACAAGAATACTTTATTTGTACGGGGTTCGTACACAAGAATACTTTATTTGGTTCATACCACAAGAATACTTTATTTATACAAGAATGCTTTATTTACACAAGAATACTTTATTTGTACGGGGTTCGTACACAAGAATACTTTATTTGGTTCATACCACAAGAATACTTTATTTACACAAGAATGCTTTATTTACACAAGAATACTTTATTTTTACAAGACACATATCACTTTTTCATACAAAGTATACTAGCGTGAAATACAAAAATTGCATGAATTCACACCAACATTATGTTGACGTTTTTTTTTCCAAAACTCACATGTATTTCAGGTAACTAAAAGTGGATATGCGCGCGGTCTTACTCATGCTCGCGGATGTCGTTTATGTTTGTCCTAAATAAGTTGTAAACTTTCAGACAATATGTTGTTTCGTGATGTAAACACTTAATCTATGTTTCCGTTATGTAATGGTAATGACGTTTGAAGTTATTTTTATGAGCAGGTAGTATGTTTACCTTTCGTATGCAATGAGAACCTTTCATGATCACACCTCGTGCTTCCGCCGCAGATAGGGGTGTGACAGGTAGTGGCAGGTATTGCACTTGGGATGCATCCCAGTGTAAGGCTTTCTCGTGGGTTCTGGTGTGGTAGGATTCGGGGTTGCAGCAGGGGTAACTTCATTGCAACTTTGGCTTTGAAACTTTTGTTTCTTGCCTTTGCTGCCACTCGACTGGGTTTTGGTTTCGGTGGTGACTTGGTTCGCAGAATTAGTAGAGGTGGGAGTTGTGGTTTGTTTATCTCTGATGTGTTTGTTGTTGAGACTGGCTGCAAGGCGATAAACTAACTTGATGGTTTCAGGTTGAGAGGCTTCTATGGTATCACGCATAGCGGGGGGTAAACCTTGAAGGTATTTCCTGATAGTACACTCAGGAGTTGAAATGAGGTGAGGCACAATGAAACTTAGCTGCTTAAATATGGTAGTATAGCTAAGATTATCGTCACCGATTTGCTTGAGGTTCCAGAACTCTTCCTCAAGCTTCTGCTGCTCATGGGGAGGGCAGAACTCTGTCATCATCATTTCCTTGACTTCAGCCCAAGGGAGGACGTAAGCTTCTTCGTTGGAACGAATGTTTCGCTCATTCGTCCACCAGTCAAGGGCTCTCGCTTGGAAGACACCAGTGGCATTGTGGGTTTTCAAATTTTTAGGGCATTCACTATTACTGAATATAACCTCGAGGTTGTCAAACCACTCGAACATCACAATCACACCATCGTTGCTAGTGAAAGGCTCAGGGTTACAAGCTGAGAAGTGCTTGAAGTTAAAGGAAACAGGCTTGGGTTGCTCAACCTTAGAGTCGATGGAGGAGTTGGGTGTTGTGGTTGCGGTGACCTTGTAGACGATCTCAGGGATTACGTGAGCCATTTGAGTAGCCATAAACGCTAGCATCTTCTTCTTGGAACCAGTCATCGATCTCTTGGTTGAGTTGGAAAGTCGGCTGGAAGACATCTAAAGATTCAAAAGCAGAGGAATGGATGAGACTTTATCATAATGTTTTGTTAAATTTGTTTGTATCATGAAATGCATCACATAGCATATAAATGTCTCAAGTAGTTCACATAGCATAACAAGAATTTGTGTTGTGTAACAAATAATGATGAAAGCATTGTAAATTTAATTTGTTCACGAGAGATTTGTTATTGTTTTAGATTGCAAGGAAAGTGTGATTCGTGTCTCCATTGCTGAAATGAAATAACGTACAAATGTAAAACACATTAAAATTGAGGTAGCATTGATGCGTGTGAAGTGTGTATATAAGTTTAAGTATATTTTAAGCCCTTTTACACTTTTTTAGCCAAGTTTTAAATTTATAAAACACAATATTTACTAACACTAAACACACATATGGGCAAGTGCACCCATCGTGAGCGTAGTATAGTGTTGGTAAGATACCGAGGTCGTCCAAGGACACAAGAGCTTTTAATACCGGTTTATCCTCAACGTCTAATCAAATCAAAAGTTTAGAAAAATGTTTTAAACTAAGAAAATAAAAACTATCTAAAATGCTGAAAAATAAAAATAAAAGTAAAAACAGATAGACAAGATGAATCACTTGGCTCCGACTCGTGTTTAGTGTAACCTTTGATTATTTTCGCACGTTTGCGCTATTTAAGAGATTATCTTAGTTATTGTAGTAGCCCCTCTTTTGAAGGTGACGTTACCCTCAACCCAATAGTTTGAGTCAACAAGGATACAATCCTAAAGGGTCGGATTATTGAAAGATAATTAATTAAGTTATTAATGCATAATGTGGTAGGCCCCTCTTTTGAAGGCGACGTTACCCTCGGCTAAGTAGTCTGAGTCAGCAGGGATAGAGTCCAAACTAGTCGGGTTAAAGTTTTAATAGTAGTTTAACTTAAGAGGGGATCAAAGAATTTGGACCCCCGTCATCCAATACCGTTAAGTATTGAAGGAGGTCCTACTAAATTTGACCCAGGTCCTTTGCAGGATCTATACACTGAACAATGGCAAGACTCTTACCAAACCGTTCCCTTAACCCCCGACCAGGTAGCCAACATACCTCCATATAGACCGTGGAGATATGAATGGTGAAAATCTTTTATTTTATATAGACAGTAAAATAATGCTAAGACACCACGGACAAACGATAAGGAAAAATCACCTTCAACATAAGAAACTAGTTATTAAATTCATTAATACATAACCAATTAAAAAGTGAGAAAAGATTAAAAATAAAAAGTATTACACTAGACACTTTGTCTTCACCAAGTGATGTAAGAGACTTAGGCAAACATGGCCTTGATTGTCAAGAACTATTACGATCAATCTTGGATCCCGAGACGACTCACACACTCTATGATGGACAATGAATGATGGTGGTGGATGATGGTGTTATGGTGGTGGTGGGTGAAGTGTGAGAGAGGTGGTGTGCCAAGGGATGGTTTGAGCTTGAACCAAACACTCCTTGTAGGATCTATTTGACCGATCAAATGAGTCAATTTTGAGTTAATACACACTATTTAAGTGGCGGAAACACTTAAACAACTTTGAATCATATAGAATGGAGTAGAAAACAGATATAGATCACTTTTAATCACTTGTTTCTCATTAAAAATTCACGTGAAAATTTGGTAGCACCTTGTTACACTTCAGCTCTGACCGTTTGAAATGAGAAATCAACATGCCTATTTATAGGTAAAGACCCTCCCGTTTGAAACTGACATGACCAGTTTCAAACGGTCACGACTAAAACCTCCCGTTTGAAAGTGACAGGCCACTCTTCAAACTAGACCCCTTGAAAAATAACATAAAAATTACATTTAGACCCCTTAAACTTCTATACAATCTACCATACATGACCTAGACTTATCTGTTTCATGTATATTGAAATGATGATGTCATATGATGATGTCATATGATGATGTCATATGATGATGTCATATTGTGATGTCACATGTATGATGTCATCATTGAGAATGATGACATCATTCTTGACCAGATTCGCAACGAAATAGAGACTTGATATAAGACGAAGTCAACAGACATATGCACCAACAGTCTCCCCCTTGGATGTTGACGGAGTCTTCAGTACGAGACTTTAGTACGTCAAAACTTCAGTCTTAATCAGTCTTCACGCTTTCTAAAAAAATTTGACGCTAAGCATCCTTCAAACTCTCTCTTTCTCTTCGGTCACCATCATCAGCTAATCTTCAGACTCTGAGTCTGGCTCTTTCACTTTTCAAACTCCCCTTTGCTAACAGACTCCCCCTTAAGTTGATCCGGGATCGCAGTCTGGAATTTGTAGCATAGGATCAAAAACCTGGCATTAATCCACAGGAATCGAAACCTAGCTTTTTTTAACGTTTCCTGCACATTCTCTACCCAAAACATAAGTTTTTATTTATATCACTTTGAAAAACTTACTGATAGAGAGCATACATTCACCAAACATTAATAGTTATATCAAGTTCAAATTAATGATCTTGATTAACTAAACATGCAACCATTCAAAAAAAATTCAATTTAGCACACACACTCCCAAACCAGTTCATCTTGTTTAGCACTTGGAATTTTGAAAATCAGCTCATCAACATCAGTTGTCTAAAATCTTTTTGGATTTTCAAATAAAGCTAAACTTCTAGAAAGAACAATATTGAAATGCAGTAAAGAAATATTTACATACATATTTTTGTGAGTTTGTGTAAGAGGATCATATCAGTTTTTGTAGGACCGAGTATGACAGTCAAATGAGTCAATTCGAGCTAGTACCTACCGAACATGTAGCGGAAATACATATTTGGCATGAATCAAAGCAAAACTGTAGAAGAAATAAGTAGAAAACAGATAGAATTCACTTTTAACTTGCTTTCACATTAATTCTTCAGAAAACACACGGTCAGCAGTTCGGATACCTGATGACATCAAAGTTCTAAATGTGAAAACTAACTTGGGGTATTTATAGGAGTGACAGGTTCGCTTATATGGACATGTCTATATGAGCGGACCTCATCCACTAACATCACAAAATTACATAATTAACCCCTGTACAATACATAATCAACCCATCTAGACCCTATACATTAATCTAACAAGACTAAGACGCAGGCTTTAGACATAATGCACCAACAAACTCCCCCTTGGATACAGCCGCAGTCTTTGTCTTGTCTTTGGGTCTTCAAACAGCTCTAAACGTCTCTTCCCTTGGCTTCGGCTTCCTACTAAGCGCAATCCTCATCAAGCGACCACCAAGATGATTTCCATTTACTTTCAGAATTGATACCTTTCTGAAAGCAAAGGGCAACAACACGTTGAAACTGCTGTGCTTGTTCTCTATCTTCTGGTTGATAATGAATCTTGTTGATGAAAAGACATTCAATATCCTTCGCAGAGCAATTTACAAGCCACATAGGATCATAAACATGTATTTTTCGAATCTCCCCTCCTGCTCTGTAAGTAATTATGGCTTCGGTTGAAATACAACTATAAACCCAACCCATGAAGCCTTTATAAAAGTCTTGTTCCATCTGAGGCATTGGTATTGTTTTCATCGTTCTTGGCGGTTTGACATTCAAAATAGTTTCTTCAACTCCTGTTTCAGGATCAACCCTCTGCACTTTCTTAGGATGATGTGGCTTCCATTTACGAAACTCTTTCAATGATTCATATTTAATGTAGCCCCACATAGCAACATCATTCTTTCGAACAGGATAATCCAAACATCTAACCTTCGGTAATTCATCCACATCCCACCATGGTAATGACATGATGTCATATAAACGTTCAAAGTACTGAACTCCGCACTCTCTTCGTATTACATAAGCATTCACTTGAGGTAAGAAACCCCAACTGATGATATCACCAAGTGACACACTTCTATCACGTTGATAATACTTCAAAGGTCTCTTAAACTTTCTCTCGTGACCTTTTCTGAACCATTTCGTTCTATCTTCCTTTTCCATATCTTTTTGAGTGCTTTCAAAATTCTTATCTTTTACCGCCTCAGCTACTTTTTGCCTCAATTCTACTCTATTTTCCTCAGCAAAGAACTCCATAAGCGTAGGAAACTTAGAAGTATCTTCAACCACATCTTCATCATCCGTCCAGTCTTCTACTTCAACTCTGTCATACTTATCAGCCTCTTCAACATACTTATACGTGTATTCAGGCTGTTGATTTATGTCAAAAGTATTCAACTCTTCTTCAAAATCAAACTTGAACTCAGGATCCACAGTATGCATCATTTCTCTGTAAGTATCCAATCCCAAGATTAACTTCTCAGAATGTTCAACGATCTGAGTTTTACTAGACTCCCCCTTTCCACTTGCTTCCCCTGATTCTTCATTTACCAAATCATTCATCAGATTAACAACTGTTTTCTCAGTGGAAACTTCTGTAACTTTCAAACTTGTACCACCTGCAGCGTCGTCATCATCATCATCAGAACCATGACTACTCGCAGAAAACACTTTCTCATCTTCCTCTTCATCCTCCTCTTCATCATCTTCATCATTATCTCCAATCAACTCATTCATAGGAGTATCATCTTCAAACAGACCAGAAATAGCAGAAATAGGCTCAGGATTATCAACCACCATAGAAGGTACTATTGATCTTTCTAACACTGCAGAACTTCCTTCAACACCATTACCTTTATCTTGCATTTGTCTATCAATCTCTGCCTGACATTCTGCTCTAAGCTCTTCAAGTTGCAGCTCTTCAAATCTTTGTTCTACCGACTTTCCAAGCATGCTTTCAGCAACTTTATTCAGCATATAGAACTCGTGATCTTTTAATGCCTTTGCTGCTTCCAGCTCTTTGTTCTTTAACTTGTAGTACTCATTCTGTTAATCACGTCTAGTTTTATCTTCTTCAAGTTCTGCAACTCTAACCTTCAAAATATCAATCTCTGATTGATCACTTTCAACCTTCTTCATCAACTCTTTGTTATCCCCTTCCAGCTTCTTCACCCGCATTTCAAGAACTCGTTCACGATCAGAAACCTTTTTGTTTTCTGTAGCTAATTTCTTATTATCTTCTAACACTTCTTCCATTTTCTTCTCCAATCTCTTAACTTGTTCATCATTGACAAAACCAAAATCTCCAATGTCTTCAAGATTATCATGAGGAATATGAAGACCTTTACAAGAAGAACCATGTGTTAGTTGTATTTGTGTGCGAGGTGGTGTTTGGAAAAGTTCTTGTAAGGTGAATAAAGTTTGTTGTGGAGGCGGTGATAGATGTAATGTTGAAAGTTGTCTTGGTGGAGTTGGTTGTTTTAGTGGAGAGGGTGGTTGTGGTGGTGTAGGTTGTCTTGGTGGAAAGGATGGTTGTGGTGGTGTAGGTTGCCGAAGTGGAGATTGAATTGGTGATTGTGATGGTGTTGGTTCATGTGGTGGAGTAGGTGGCTTATTGCTTTCTTTTATTTGTTTCTTCTTTAACACGATCTTCGGAATTTTGATCTTTGGAGAGACTTTACGAGCTTTTGGAGAAACCACTTTCTTTCTAGTACCAGCTTTCCTTTTGCCGCCTTTAGGAGATTGTGATTGAGAGACATGCTCTGGAGAAGGAATGTAAACATCATCATCGTCCTTTTCCCATCTCTTTCTTAACAACTTTTCTTTTTCTATCTCCTCTTGAATTCTTTTTCGACGTTCAGTTTCATCTACAACCTCTTCATCTGAAGAACTTGAGGAACTTGTTGTATCTTTATCCACATCGTCACCCTCAATATCATCAATTACCTTTCCTTTGCCTTTCTGAGCTTCAACATTTTCTACCTGCTCAGCTTCCACCTCAACAGAAGGTCCTGTTTCTAAGACATCTGTATCAAATAACATATCAACATTAAACGGATCATCTTCAGCAGTTACAACTTGTTCTTTTTCCACAGCGACCACAGGATTATCTTCTTCAGGTTCATCTATTAACAATGTTTGAGCAGCTTTCTTTTGTTTCTTCTTAGGTTGCGAAGAAAATCCTTCACCTTCTCGAACAATAGGAGTTGCCATTCTACGTCTTCTTCCAGTTTCTTTCACATACCACTCATTCTTAGTAGTTTTGAAATCTTTGAGAATTTTCAGCTCGTCAGCATATCTTGCTTCTTTCATTTCCACTTCATTTCTCCAGTTCTGATGATTAACTGGATCTGGATCAACATATTTAACATCTTTAATGAAACCGAAAGGCTCGACAACAAGTGTTGGCTATGGGTGATTCGGATGATATTTCACAAGCTGCTTCAGTGTATTATTGGTCATATGAGATTGCACCAACAAATCATCTTTAATATCTCGATCGATTTCTGGATACACATGGTCAACCAACATCTGTACAAACCTTGGATACATCCAGGTCTTGAGATCTGACTTGCTATTCTCAGCCATATAGTGGAATACTATATGTGAGAAATTATACTTTTTGTTCAACACCAATGCCGTAATCATATTCATTTGGTAATCGCGCATTGCATCAAATCCTCCTTTAGCATGACTTAATGAAATCAGTACACAGTGAATCAAAAACTTGTAAGGTTTCTGAAACTTTGACTTTAAATAGTTTCCGGCATTTAAAGCTCCAGTATATCCCATTCTCAACATACACCCTTTCACCATTCTTTCTGGAAATCTCGTTGGATAATCTGGCTCGTCAGGAAAGTTATTGACTTCACGAATCAGTGCTTCTGTGACTAAAATCTTTTTCTAACTTGCCATGAACTTCAACAACTGATGAAATTACTTTGCTTTGATCGTCATAACTTGCATTGCTCCAGAAACGCTCGATGTGAGATTTGTATAAAGTCCTTTGGTCAGTCAATGCCTTCTGGATGGGAATACGACCCATAAACTCCAAAATGCTCCTGAAACTCTCCAGTTCTGGATTTTTCTCAATATCCAAATCACAACAGCTGTTGTGAATAGGATCAAATATAACATTAGAAGCCTGCACATCAAACATATACACACAATCAGATACTTAGAAAAATTTTCAAGCAGTTACAAATTTTCAATTGACAATTCACAATGCACTACACAATACTATACTTATGAGCGAAACCATAAGTTTACAATTATGAGCGAAAACACATGATGTACATAAAAGTGGATCTATAATATGCTCCTATGAGCAAACCTAAACATGTACCAATGAGCGGACTTAAACATGATCAAATGAGCGGACCTATCATCAACCATTCAAAACTAATCAAATCTCAAAATTGAACATGTAATCAAGTTAAACTGATGATTCCGAGACTTGGAGTATGTTTTGATTTCATTTTTGACATCTCTAAAACCCTAGATCTGAGATTGAAACATCTGGGACTCGACTAACACTATCAATCATCAAATTCGAAACAATTAACACACACCATCATCATCTACATACTCAGACGACTACACAGACTTGTTTTATTGTACATTTTTAATAGTTAAAGTCCTATAACTACGATTCGTTCAAACTGACATGGCCGATATCTCAAAATAAGCCTGAAATTTAACAAATTAAGCGAAGACTTACCTTGCCCATGATTGATAAACTAAGAAATTAACAAAATCTGGTGAAAATCGGGCAGCACAATGCCTGAATTTGATCATGTTATGGTTCTGCTTCAAATCGCCGGTGAGAGAGTGACAAATAATCGAAAGGGTATAAGTGACGAAAAAGCGGAACCCCGGCTTTATATATGAGAAGAAGATCCGCTTTTATGACAAATGTCATATAAGCGGATTCTTATGATCAAAAAGCGAACCACTTATGTTAACTGACATAAAAGCGAACCTCTTTTGAAATGTTGACAAATAAGTGAACCTGTGATGATCTTTTTCAAAAAAAAAATCAATTTTTTATTTTTCAGATTAATCACAGTTACACCCAGCTGACCAAGTCCAGGTTAATGACCTTGGTCAACTGTTTGACTCACCAAGTCCAAGTTAATGGCCTTGGATGATCAGATATATGAAGTTTGCTGACTTTTCTTTCTGAAAGCAGTTCAAATGAATGAACTTTTGAACATTTCAAATTTTCAAACACATTTTAACTTTCAAACAATATACCAATCACTGTATAGCAATCTCCAGCTTACCCATCCCTCATCAACACTGACATGTTCTGCACTTAGGCTTTGATCTTCCGATTCCCAATGTCAGTTGTCGAAAATAAAATGAGAAACTAAAATCTTTTTGGATTTTTAACTGAATAAACTGAAAACTGTACACACAATCTTTTTGTGAGTGTATTAGAGGATCATATCAGCTGCCGACAAGACACAAGCACTGTTAAGCTATAATTTCATATCCAGCATTAAACAATTCGCGTAGATTGCCAATATACTGTTCCACTTAAATTCTCACAAAACTATCAATCTGCTCAGGATACAGAATTAGTGTTTTAGGACTTAAACATCTACATGTGTCCCACCTCAGTATATACTCCCGTATCCAGACCCCAGTATTCAGTCTTACAGGTGAGTATACCTAGATGATATCTGTAAGGGGTTAATTGAGAGGGCCGTGAGAGCTCAGGTCGATCTTTCGATACGCAGAGAGATGACGGCTTCGACTTTTGGTGGGTCCCCTTTGGGGATCTTCTTTTCAACAGCACATGATTAACCATTTTGCAATGTGTAATCATTTTTTATGCTGAGGGGAGGCTTATATTTCAAAGCAGCGTAAAGTATTCTCCGGGGACTAGGCCATTGCTTCCGAAAAATCAGAAGTCCCGGGATAATACCCCAGATATCACTAAGCATAAAGACCTAGTATCTCAGAATACAGGACCCTTCAAACAGGATTTCAGGGGTTAGAACTGACACCCAGCAGTGGTGGACTTTGCGTTTTGCTTGCAGCTCCCAAAGTCAGAATCAGCAAAACCAGATAAAGTAAAGTCACCCGATCGAGGATACCACAAGCCGATGCTTGGGCAGCCTTTCAAATACCGTAAAATACGTTTCACTATGGTCAGGTGTGACTGCTTTGGATTTGACTGATATCTGGCACAGAGACATGTCGGGTACATGATGTCTGGACGGGAAGCCGTGAGATACATCAGAGATCCAATGATTGATCGGTACAATGTCTTGTCCGTCTTCACACCATTCTCATCTGGACAAATTCCATGATTCTGCGCGAGGGGGGTGGATACAGGACTGCAATCTTTCATGTCGAACTTATCGAGCACGTCCTTTACATACTCGTCTGGTGAATGAAGATTCCGTCGGGCATTTGTTCTACCTGCAGCCCGAGGAAGAACTTCATCTCCCCCATTGATCTCATTTCGAACTTTTTCTTCATCACCTTTTCAAATTCTTTGCACAGGTCGTCGTTGGTTGATCCAAAAATGATATCGTCAACATATATCTGCACAATCAACAAGTGGCCTGCCTCTTCCTTGGTGAACAAAGTGCTGTCTATTGTTCCTCTTGTGAACCCGTTGTCCAGCAAGTATGTCGAAAGCGTCTCGTACCAGGCTCTCGGGGCCTGGTGAAGTCCGTACAGCGCTTTATCCAGTAGATACACCTTGTTTTTGTGTAGTGGATCTGTGAACCCCGGTGGTTGCCCCACATACACTTCTTCTCTGATAGTTCCGTAAAGGAAAGCAGATTTGACGTCAAGTTGATATACTTTAAAATCTTTCCGAGACGCGAAGGCTAGAAAAATCCGAATTGCCTCAAGTCTGGCAACCGGTGCGTAAACTTCATCATAATCTATTCCTTCTTGTTGACTGAAACCTTGAACCACAAGTCGCACTTTGTTTCTCACCACAATACCTCTGTCATCACGCTTACACTTAAAAACCCATTTTGTCTTGATTAGCTTTTGATTCTTAGGCAGATCAACAAGTCTCCAGACGCCCAGTTTTTCGAACTGTTGCAGCTCTTCCTGCATTGCATTCACCCAGCTATCCTCGGTCAACGCCTCTTTATACGTTCTGGGCTCGATCTACGAAATAAAACATTTAAGTGAGACTTCTTTCTGCATATCAGCAATAGATGAATAAAAACATGTAAGAGCTTGATCTATTTGATGTAGGGTTTTAACACCACTTTGCAGGTCGCCAATAATCTGTTCTGAGGGATGATAAGACAACGTCCGTGGCATAACATTTTCAGGCACATTCACTTCCGATTCCAGGCTTGATATGTCAAGATCAACGGTTTGATCCTCAGCTTCCGTTGGATCCTCGTCAAAAGTCAGAGCGGGTTCCGCTTCTGAGTCGTCAGATTCGTCAAACGATGGAGCTGGTTCCTCTGGTGGTTCGTGAGCTGTTCCACTCGGTCCTGCTTCATCATCGTGAGTACCCACGGTGGATTGAGAAACTTCTAGCGGTCTAGATACTTGCTCCTGTGACACATTTTGCTGATACAGGTACATAAGAGCTAGTTCCTCATCACTCGGCTCGACCGGCAGATGAAACGACTCCCAGAGCTTATCATAGTCGAACAGGAATCTTTGTCCGGGAAGTTGTGGTGACTCCGTGTGTTTCTGACAATCCACGTGTTGGACTTGAATCACCTTACCCAGGCATGGTACGAACACCCTCTTGAGTGGGCTAGCGTAACCTACAAAGAAACCCTCATTAGATTTAGCGCCAAATTTACCGTTTTCATCAATAAAAGTGCAGGGAGACCCGAATGGCTCCAAAAACTCAAGATTCGGCTTATAACGGTGCAACAGCTCAAAGCAAGTTCTTTTATACTTCTTGACAGTGAGAACTCTATTCAATGTGTAACATGCTGCTGATACTGCTTCGCTCCAGAAAAAGATTGGTAGCTTGGAATCAGCTAACATTGTACGAGCTGTTTCTATCAGGGTCCGATTCTTTCTTTCAGCTACGCCGTTTTGCTGTGGTGTATACGGCGCACTGAATTCATGAAGAATTCCCTTCTCGTTGCAAAACTCGTACATCTTGTTGTTCTTGAATTCCGTTCCGTTGTCGCTCTGAATCCTCCGGATTGGCAGTTTATACACCGTTTCCATTTTCTTGAAAAGCACCATCAAAGATTCAAAAGTTTGATCTTTTCGTTCCAAGCACACTACCCAAGAAAATCTCGTAAAGTCATCAGTCACCACCAAGCAATATAAGTCTCCGCTGATGCTCTTTACGTTGACAGGCCCGAAGAGATCCATGTGCAATCTCTCAAGAGGTAACCTGATTGTGTTCATCATCTTCAATGGGTGTGACTTCCTAGTCTGCTTTCCTTTCTTACACGCTATGCAATCATCATTCAAACGAAAAATTTTCAAGTTTACACCTTCAACTAAGTCATTATGTACCAAAAAGTTCATTTTGCGAACATGAATGTGGCCCATCTTACGATGCCACATTATCGAGTCCTTTTCTGTTGCTTTAGTTTTAGACACAAAACACTGTTTCTGATGAATTGTTGGTGTTGCGACGCTCATATCAAGATAATACAAGTCGAATTCTCGTGGAGCATGCAACAACACCATCTCATCAGGGATTTTAAACCCCGGTTTTAAAACCACACATTCAGTTTTTGTAAAATGTACACTAAACTCTTTATCACAGATTTGTGAAATACTGAGTAAATTGTTTGTTAACTCTACTATGTAGTTCACTTTGTCGAATGAAATCACGCCATTTGACAGCGTTCCTTGACCAACGATTCTTCCACCTTGGTTCCCGGCAAATCCAACATAGCTTCCGTTTATGGATTTGACATCATATAGCAAAGCAAGAGTCCCAGTCATATGCCTTGAAGCGCCACTATCCATAATCCACTTTGACAGTATAGACTTGGGTAGCCCCTGCAAACATCAAAGCAAATTCATTCAAATAATGAAACCCATGGCTTGTTAACTGTTGACACACTCCCAAACTCTACATCACATTTTTCATCAATCTTTGGAAAGTTAAACGTGACAATTGGAACCTCAGTTTTAGCTTTTGATTTTACTTCATTTTTTATCGGGGGAAACTCTGCAAGAAATCTATTAAGTTCAAATTCAAAATCTTGTTTATCATTAGCATCCACTTTTGATGCATAAAATTCCTTTGTCCCTTTGACTTTTCTGTCAACCATTTTTCCAAAAATATTTAAAACAGTTGGATTAAAGGCTTTTGATTCAAAGTTTAACTCATTCTCCACTTTCTTCACATCAACTGATTTTGATTGAGTTTCAAACACTTTTGTTTCATTCTTCAAAATGTTTTCCATCTTTTTCTCCTCGACCGATGGTTTCGACTTTGCAACCCATGATTGATTTTCAAAAATTTTCGTTTTTGGATAAATCTTTGAAGTCTTTTGAGACTTTGAAGATTTGCCAATCTCGAATGTCGATTTCGGATTATCTTCCGACTTCAACGATTCACCCCTCTTCAAGATGCGGATTTGTGAAACCATTGGTTTTTTACCCTTTTTGTCAACTGGTGACTTAGGTTGAGGTTTTTGAACAGCAGATTTTACGACAGGTTTTTCGAAAACTTTCTTGCATTGTTTTGCCATATGCCCAATCTCATTGCAGCGATAGCAGACTCTTTTGTCATACTCAACAAAAGTTGACTTGAATGACTCTTCTTTCAATTTTTTCGCTGCATTGAAATCGTCAATGGCCTTTTGACTAAAAATATATTCCTTCTCATCCTCCACACTTGGTCCAACAACAAAGGTATTGTTCATTTTATCCTTTGGCTTAACAACCTTAGCCATCTTTTTCTCAAAACCAATTCCTTTATTTTTAAAGTTTTTACCATCATTCTTGTTACCATTTCCTTCCCACTCCTTTTTGTCCGAGTTGTTGGAACGAGTCGTAGTAAATGACTTTTTAGGTTTCGAAAAGAATTCTTTGTTGTTTACCACATCAATGTTAATTTCGACCAATTTGAAATCTTTCTCAACATTTTCAATCTTAACGTTCTGAAGTGGATACTCAAAATCAGAATAAAATTTGTCAGTTCCAATCATAGTGTAAACCACCATGATCGGATCATCATTCGCACTCTTGTCTGATTTCGGTATAAAGCGGTCTAAAAAGTTATCCTCAACTCCCGAATCAGTAACAGACTTCTCTGAATGAGATTTATTAACTTCAGACTCAGAGTTATCACTCTCTTCATCTAACACTTGGTCAACAACAACCTTGATGACCTGTGACTCATTGTCTGTGTCGGATGCAGAGAATGTAACATCAATGCTCTCTGGCAATTCATCCTCAATTGTTTTCAACTTGAGATTTAAAGCAGCTTCCACCCCATCTGGATATTTCTGTGTATAATGATTCCACATTGGGGGTGGAACGCTCTTAAAGACTGGATCAGCATGTGGCTGTTGTGGAACAATCTGTTCAAGAACATATGATGATGCAGCATAACTCATCAATTTCTTATCAATTCTTTCATTTTCAATTTTGATTAATTCTAGCTCTTTCTTTAATGATGCGATTGTGTCAAGATGAAAGTTAACTTCTAATTGTTTATCAAAGAGTGTTGCCTTTGCAAGTTTTGTTGCTTTATCATTTTCGACACTTTCCTTTTTAATCATCTTAATTGATCTGGCTAGAATATCATATGCTTCTGTGACTTGTTCAAGATCAAATTTTAAAAAGTCAGAATTTTGTGTCAATGTCTGAAACTTATCATCTTTTTCAAGACACTCCATGCAAGGTTCTAAACACTTTTGGCATGGGGTTTCAGAAATTGAATCCACTTTCTCAACACCTTCTGCTTCATGAGTAGTTTTCACTTCCTGTTTACCGACATTTTTTGACTCTGACTCAGACATTTTCTCAGATTTGACTCCCTCAATTTCTGACTCCTGATTTGACTCCTGTTGAACTGACTCGGTACCGACAGACTCGGTTTTCACAAGTTCTGTGTCTACCTCTTTCAGTTTCGCCATGAGAGCTTTGTCAGCAATTTCTTTCAGAACTTCTTCAGTCATCTCTTTTGTCACATCAATTATCTCTTCAACAGACTCTTTCTTTTCTTCATATCTTGGACACATTCCAGTCGTCGGTTCTTCAAAGAAACCTGCAAAAGATTCAGAAATTTTAGGAGGTATGATAGATCTCAAAGAGCTGGCTGATACCTCTTGCTCAGACTGATATTCTTCAGCTAACTCCTCATTCACACGATTCACAGTAACATCTTCAACAACCTCTTCAGACTTAACCATACTTTCAGGCTCCTCAATTATTTCAACCATCATAGCCTGTCCATCACTTCCGGGAATGTATTTATCCCAGTTGAATCCCTCGGCTACTTTCTCGTCATCCTGATTCACAATGAGTGCCTTCTCTGGTTTATTCTCAATTTGTGGCCTTTGAACTATAGGTTGTTGGTTAGGTCGATGATAGATTGCCTGCTTGTAATAATCGCTTGTGAAAGGGTTCTGATGGTTGTTCACTTCACGGTTCGGGCATTCTCTCTTGAAATGACCACGTTCATTACACTTGAAGCACGTAACTTTCGATTTGTCGAACCCTAACTTCTGATCAGGACCGGAGAGACTGTTTCTGCCTGTGATCTCCATAAAGTGTTGTGCCCTTCTAACTAAACTTGCCATGCCCCATTTTATATCAATCAATTCAAGCTCTTCCGGGTCAATCTGGTCATAATCCTCTTTTGTCATATCAGGATTACCAATCCTACCCGCCACTAATCCTTCATAAGCCTCTAGAACGGAAGCAAGTAATGCAATGTGTTGTTTCGCGGCTGTTTCAGTAATTTCATTTCCATTCTTAATATTCACCGCAATGTTACAATGCACCCCAGAAACATAAGCCTGATTATTTGAACTTGTAGAGCTTTGAGGTGAAGACTGCTCTTGAGCTTTGAAGTTTGGATCATAATTCACAAATGGAGATGGCTTGTTTGATTGTGGAGTGTTTGTAGAACCACTCGAATTTGTATCAGCACTAAAACCCGTCTGTATCTTTGGACTTTGATTTGTTGCTACAGGAATGTTTCCTTTGTAATAAAGAGATATGTCTTGCTGCACGTTTGCTGAATTCATTTTCTTTATCTTCAACAATTCTAACTCATGAGCCTCTATTTTCTCAATAAATGAACTGAGATTCAAATTCACGAAGTCCGAGTTGTTTTTCAGCATCATCAAGTATGTTCCCCATTCATCATAGGGTAATGCGTCGGACAACTTGTCGATCCACTCCTCGTTTGTCTTTGTAATCTCCAATCTTTTCATCTCTACCACAAGATGGCAATAACGTTCAATTAACTGCTTCGTTGTTTCACCCTTCATCCCAGTGAAGATGTCGAACTCTTTCTTGATCAATGCTTTCTTACTTTTGATCATCGATACGCTGCCTTGGAATTTCAGCTTCAACGCTTGCCACATTGACTGAGCATTATCTTCATGTTGTAGTAAAACGAGAATATCTTCCTTGATGGCCTGTTGCAAAATGCTCACCATCTTCTTTTCAGCCTTGAAGTCAATCTGTTCGGATTCTGTCAAACTCCCGATGCCCTTTTCCAATCCCATACCGTTAACTGGTGGTACATACTTCGCCTCTATTTTCATCCAACATTTGAAGTGATTGGCTTGCACCCAGTTTTTGAAACGGCCGGACCAACCCGCATATTCATCCAAACGCATAAGCTTCGGCGGTTTCTGCATAGTTCCTAGTTCATTCTCCATGTTAACATTTTGAACTATGCTACCCGATGTTTGCCCTGCTGCCATTCCACTTACTGCGAAGAAATTGTAAAAATCTTGGTTTTCCATTTTTAGTGACAAATTTCCAAAAATGTTTAACTTTTTTATTAACAGGTTGTTTTTATCAAAAACTTTTAACACAAATTGAACTTCCAACACTTGATCACGTACAAAACGGACTTGAATGCGCAAAATATGAATTTCACACACTAACAGGTCAAATAAGCGAACCTATACTCTAAGTGTACGTATAAGCGGAACTGCCTAAGATCAAATAAGCGGACCTAAGTGTTGTCTGTATAAGCGAACCACAAGAGCGAACCAGACTATGTCACAACAAACGAACCACACAAGCGAACCTCTACAAAGTCACAATGAGCGAACCACAAAAGCGGATCTCAAATAACTGTAATAAAGAGCGGACCTCGTGAGCGGAACTCCAACAAATGTGACCTAATAAGCGGACCTAAAAAGCGAACCTCCAATAATGACAGAAAAGCGGAACCTATTCACGAGCAGTTTTAGGTCACTTTTAATCCGATTTAAGCCTGAACTTCTCAAGGGTTTGATATTTAGCAGTTTTACACTATGTGACAAGTTTTCAATCCATTCTGTCCGTCGAAAGTGTCAGAAACTCAAAATGTGTAGGTAAAAAGCTTTGATTTGTGGAAACTAGCTCACAACTGGCTCTGATACCAATTGTAGGACCGAGTATGACAGTCAAATGAGTCAATTCGAGCTAGTACCTACCGAACATGTAGCGGAAATACATATTTGGCATGAATCAAAGCAAAACTGTAGAAGAAATGAGTAGAAAACAGATAGAGTTCACTTTTAACTTGCTTTCACATTAATTCTTCAGAAAACACACGGTCAGCAGTTCGGCTACCTGATGACATCAAAGTTCTAAATGTGAAAACTAACTTGGGGTATTTATAGGAGTGACAGGTTCGCTTATATGGACATGTCTATATGAGTGGACCTCTAACATGTAGATCCGCTTTTATGGCATGTGACCATATAAGCGGACCTCATCCACTAACATCACAAAATTACATAATTAACCCCTGTACAATACATAATCAACCCATCTAGACCCTATACATTAATCTAACAAGACTAAGACGCAGGCTTTAGACATAATGCACCAACAGTTTTTGATACAAATCACTAGCACCGTTAAGCTTTAAACATATTAAGTTCTAAACGATTCATGTTGATTGACGATATATTTGTCCTCTTAAACTCAATCTAAAAATTTTCGAAATGCTTACCGATACGTTAAGGTATATTAATTTTGCACTAAGTTCTTATGGATCCCACGATCTCAGCATATCCCCTCATCATGCAATACACTAACTCAAGTAATGCCTTTAAACTTTTATCAACTGTGATTTGTGCGAAAACAAAGCAGAATGTTTAAACATTAACAATCAGGTCGATACTTTCGTATGCGCAGAGAAAGTCCAATGTTTAAACAAAATAAGAAAATAAAAATAAGTTGAAGTTGTTTAGGCTTTAACCACCAGGTCGATACTTCCGTATACGCAGAGGAGGTCCAAAGCTTAAACGAAACACCAAAGAAAATAAAGCAGAACGTTTAGGCAATAACATACAGGTCGATACTCATGTATACGCAGAGGATGTCCAATGCTTAAACAAAATAAAGAAATAAAACAAGTTTAAATCTTTGCAAAATGAAATGCACAATCACAATGATTTTTTAGCAAAGTTGTGAAAGTTCACAGAATTAGCCAGTTTTATGTCTTTCGACAATCAGCGATTACTGAGTAGGCACACAGTCAAGAAGGACAAAACTAAGTACTATGCTTTCAACCATGTTTCCCACTAGAACTAGGCTTTTTCGTTTAAGTTTGTATCGTTATCGCAAATCTACTAGACTAGCTGAGCCTACCGTCACATCTTTAGTGAGACCGTTTATCACATTTTAACTTTCCATTTCTTTAGCATGCTGTGACAGTCCAACTGATCTACTATCATTTTCGCTTTTTCACAACAAACTCATTTTGAATTTTTCAATGTTTTTGGCATTTTCAAATTTTCTATATTTTTTAAAAAATTTTCTCCCCCTAAAATCAAAATTATATTTCAAATTTTGATTTTCTGTGAAAATTTGAAAAGATAAAGCAGTAAACTATACAGACAAAGTGACAAACTGATGAGAATTGCCTCAATTCGCCATCCATTTGGCTTAAACAGTCAGAACTCCCCCTGAGAACAAACTATTTTTCCATTATGATTTCAAAACACTTAAGCTTGTTTTAATCAAAATGGTTTTTCCGGAAAATTAGTTTTGTGTGTCGATTCACAAACATGGGGTTTCATCACATTGTTTTCAACCACTTGTAGATTTATCACAAAAAAACAAATTTCAACAATCATACCACTTGTAAGATAGTTAAATCAAGTACAACTTAATGTCCTTGATTAACCACTTGTAAGTCGAAATATCACCAGAGTGAATTTCTCAAGAAATATGCCGATTCCTGCTCCACGATTACCCACTTGGGAGCTCCGGCAAGTCAGGTTTTTCAGTTAAAGAGATTCACCCAAGCCTGACGGTCCTTGGGTGTTTTGAACATACCTTTTTTATTCATAAAATTCTTTAACTCCTTTTACCTTACCCTCGACCATTTTTCCAAAAATATTTTTAACTTTGCTATTAAAAGCCTTTTCGACATCAAATTCTTTCTTTTCAGAATAGAACCGATTCGAAATTTTCACTTTCCCATCTTTTTGTTTAAAATTTTCAGTTCGCAATGGTGGAAAGTTGATATCATCCATTGGCGGAACTGAATTTTCTCCTTTTTGCTCAACAGGTGGCTCTTCTGACTTTGACGAGTCAGATTCATCGCCAGAACGTGGCTCTTCTGACTTTGACAAGTCAGATTCATTGCCAAAATGTAGTTCTTTTGCTTCCAAAGAAACAAATTCATTTCCAGGAAGTTTTTCTTTCTTTACACACCATTCTGTCCTCAGATTTGTATCTGATGAATTCGTTTTAATTGATGGATTTTTTATTGGGTGAAGCGATACATCAGAACTTTTATCTGAATTAACCGTTGTACCCGAGGACAAAATCTTTTGAATATACTCTCTTGCTTTCTTCCTTTTCTTTCTCAGTCTGTCTTTTTGCCCTTGTGAAAGTTTCACTTTCGGTTCTTTCACTTCTTGTTGTTTCTGTGCTCTTGGCTTTTCATCGACTTTGACTGATTTTTTCTTCCCTACTTTCTGAGATTCAGCCCTCGATCTTTCCATTGATCTCATTGGGCAATCTCTTGCAATATGTCCTTTGATTTGGCAGTTATAGCATCTCCTCGTCTCAAACCACTGATTTTGGCAGTTAACAACAATGTGTCCTTGAACACCACAAGTGAAACACACTCTATTATCGTACCAATCTCCACCATCAATCCAAACACTCAAATCATAACACTGATTTGATTTGTAGTACTCATGACTTCTCCTATAAGCTTGATTTGACGCTTGAGCACTGTGGTCAAACCTGCACCACTTATTACCAACTTTTTGTGAGTTTTGATTTTCAAATTTTTGTGGTTTTTTATAATGATTGGATGATTGAACTGATAAGCTTTTATTTTTGTTTTGGAAATTTTTCGAATTTTTAACATTTTGTTTTTGTTCTACATTCTTCTTAACAAGGTTTTTGCTTTGAGCATTCACCTTTCTCAGTAGAATGTAAAACAGTTTCTTTAAACATTTCATTTAATTTCAAAAATATTTTTCTTTTCTCAATTTCATCATCAGTTTTCTCATCACAATCTTCAACTTTGACTTTGTCAAAGTTTGTGACATTGTCACTTATTGGAATAGAATTGGTCGGTTTTGGACATGGATAATCTGGTGTTGATGACGAAGTCTCAAAACCTTTCAATTTTTCTTCAAGCTCTTTGATTTTAATCCGAGCTTTTTCAGCTTCATTTTCAAGCCGAATGATTTTCTGAAGATGAGAATTTATTTCAATCTGTTTTTCAAGATTATTTTTTAAAATAATAGATTTTTCATCTTCTAAAATCTTCATTTGACTTTGAAAATCTTTTTCAAATTTTAATTTTTCATTTTCAAAATCTTTTTCCTTTTCTTTCAAAATTTTGTTTTTCAATGTCAAACTCTCCACATTTTCCAAGAGTTTGACATTGTCTGCTTCATATTTATCACAGTTTAAACACTTCTCAGACATCTTCTCAGCTTCAGCTTTCTTCTCAACCTTGATAGCTGAAATTTCTTTAACCTGCTCCTCTACCACTTGAACATTTTTCTCAGATTCGAATTTTTCATCAACAGACTTCATTTTTCTAATCTTTTGGAGTTCAAGTTCTTGAGCTTCAATCTTCTCAATGAACCCACTAAGATTCAAATAACCAAAATTTGAATTGTTTTTCAACTCCATCAAATAAGTACCCCACACATCCTTTGGTAAAGCATTCGCCAACTTGTCAATCCACACCTCATTAGCCATGGTTATCCCCAATCTTCCCATCTCCAGAACTAGAGAGCAATATCGATCAAACAATTCTTTTGTAGACTCTCCCTTCATACTCGTAAAACTATCAAATTTCTTCTATGCAATATCTGCTGGATTCTGAACACGATACGACTCACAATCCATGTTTCGTTGTTGAAAGATTTTCAAAGACAGGTTTTCAAACAATACGAAAATTCACACAATCTAAGATCAGTTCAATCACTTTATCAAATCACTGAATCAGATGAATATCCAATTGAGTGACAAGAATCTGATGACAACGAATCGGGTGAGAATTCGCTCGGGAGGATATCCGATGCTTGACACACACCTTGAAACAGGTAAGTCAACGGGGTCAAACTTTTTAATGAAATGTCAAGAAACAGGTGACACAGCACTTGATTTTCAAAGATGAACTTTTGAAATTCAAAGTATCTTATCACATTCAAACAAACATATCACATACAAACATTTAAAACATACTTTGTTGACTAGGAACACATTTAACTACTTTGACTAAGTGACACAACATTGAATTCAATCAAAGTATATGCAACAGATAATGACTTCACATGCTACTGACAAATCGCTTTAAGAATTTTACATGCAACTTTGACTAACAAACAATTTTAATTGGACCTTAACTTGTATTGGGCCTGCAAATCACGTGACACACTAACAAACCTTTTAATATCTTTCACATGCAAACACTTAAATCAATACATGGGCCGACAACTTTAATTGTTTACTTAATTCTGATTGGGCTGATGATTACATGTAATAAATGGGCTGAGATACTGATACACGTAATGTAATAAATGGGCTGAGATACTGATATACGTAATGAAGACCACACGCAGACTATTTCAATTTCCAACACATTTATCTATTACATGCAGAAAATCAACAAACCGACAATGTTTTATCAATTCACATGCAATCTTTTTTCAAACCCAAGACAAAATAACCGACAATATTGATAAGTACTTCACATGTAAACTGACACAAAAACACGTGATGTCCTTTCCTGATGTACTGACACCTCGTTAAATGAATCACACAAAACGATGAACTTTCAAACGGTATGGTCAACTTCAAACGGGAAGGTGCTTGCTTCAAACGGTTAACCCAACATTTTCAAATGATCATGTGCATTTTTCAAACTGTCAGTCCAGTTTCAAACGAGAATGTACAGATTTCAAACGGTCATGGTCAATTTCAAATGGACAGGTGCTGATTTCAAACGGTCAGGTACAGATTTCAAACGGTCAGCCAAGCCACGTTCAAACGGTCACCAGTTTTCAAGCCATTTTTACCACTTTTAATTAGAGTTTAGATCTGATATTCTCAAGGGTTTGTTAAAACACAGTTTTACACACACTGTCCAAAATTCAGTCCATTTTGTCCGGCCAAAAGTCCAGAAATCAAATTTTGTGTAGAAAAACCAACTGATTCAGGTGTATTTATTCATAACCTGGCTCTGATACCAATTGTAGGATCTATTTGACTGATCAAATGAGTCAATTTTGAGTTAATACACACTATTTAAGTGGCGGAAACACTTAAACAGCTTTGAATCATATAGAATGGAGTAGAAAACAGATATAGATCACTTTTAATCACTTGTTTCTTATTAAAAATTCACGTGAAAATTTAGCAGCACCTTGTTACACTTCAGCTCTGACCGTTTGAAATGAGAAATCAACATGCCTATTTATAGGTAAAGACCATCCCGTTTGAAACTGACATGACCAGTTTCAAACGGTCACGACTAAAACCTCCCGTTTGAAAGTGACAGGCCACTCTTCAAACTAGACCCCTTGAAAAATAACATAAAAATTACATTTAGACCCCTTAAACTTCTATACAATCTACCATACATGACCTAGACTTATCTGTTTCGTGTATATTGAAATGATGATGTCATATTGTGATGTCACATGTATGATGTCATCATTGAGAATGATAACATCATTCTTGACCAGATTCGCAACGAAATCGAGACTTGATATAAGACAAAGTCAACAGACATATGCACCAACACTCCTATTTATAGGCTGAACAGAAGCTCGGGCACGGCCCCGTGTCCAGTGGGCACGGCCCCTTGTCCACATCCTTCTCTGTCTTCATTAATTGCTCTTGTCTTTATTAGTTGACCACGGCCCCGTGTCTGCTGGGCACGACCCCGTGTGCGCTGGGCACGACCCCGTGTGCAGAAGCATATCTGTACTATCAAGATTTGCCTGGATTCTGCGAATCTTATAGTTGACCACGGCCCCGTGTCCGCTGAACACGGCCCCGTGGTGGGCGATGGAAGCTTCTACAACTTTGTCTTTTATGCTGACACTTGGGCACGCCCCCGTGCTTACTGAGCACGGGGCGTGTTCAGCCTTCTGCTCTCTTGTTTTGCTTGGGAAGGTGCTTTCGGGGAGGTCGGGCATGCCACGTTTATTCCTTTTCTTGTATTTATGTTAGATTTAGCTACCTTTTTGCTTCTTTTGTTAATTTAAGCTCATTTAATCCTGAAAATACAAAAGGAAGACAAAAACACACTTTTTTCAACATTAGTACTAAAAAAGGGTTAGTTTTATGCCACAATTGATGTAATTTATATGTTGCATTTTGCACACATCAAATACCCCCACACTTGAATCTTTGCTTGTCCTCAAGCAAAACTCTTTATAATATGGCTTTACACTCCCAAATGGAATGGGTAGAAGAGAAGGTTTTTGGGCTTGTCATAGAGTGTCGGGAACTCCAAGATTCTTTACTAAGTTTTATTTTTATTTATTTACAATCCTATTCGTCATGATTTATTTAAAACTTTTCATAAGATAAATTACTTATTAGGGCATAACATGCCTCTTTAAAATTTTATTTATATACAAGTTCACATACCTCACGGGGGATCACTCAAGACTCGGCCGAAGATGTATTTTAGTGAATCACTCGAGAGCGGCATGGAACTTACTCCTACCATAAGCTTGCCAAGCAATCAATCCTCCTCCTTTTTAACTATATACCTTTGTAAATATCAAGAGGACTTTTTGGGTGAAGGGTTAGGCTTGGGTTAAAGGTAGGTGGTTGGGTTAGTGGTTAGTAAAAGGGCGAAAAGCGCAACAAGCGTCGGTTTTCGTAAGACTTTCTCTAAAATTTTTATTTTGATGAAGCCATAATTCAAACAAAGTTACGTTTGATGAACTTGCTTGTTTATTTCTTTTGCTTCATCATCAACAAAGTTTATTATTATTATTTTTTTTTTACAGTCATACGAAAAACCGGGCTTGTTACTAAAACAAAGGGTTAAAAATAAAAAGGTTTTGGTGGGTGAAAGGGTGTTTGGTTTGGGTTAAGAAATGAAAAGGTTTAGGCTCAAAGGGGTTAACTAGGGGGATTTTGGGTAGGTGGTAAAAAAAATAATAATAATGGTATAGAAATAAAAAGGGATAGTCCTAATGCATCCATCATTTACTTACTCGGGTTTAAGTTGGTAAGGACCGGGAATGCATCGTCATGGTAAGTTCTAGAGTTGTAAGAACCAAGCGGCTATTCACACAAGAAACGAAAAATGAGCATTTAATTTAAAGATATGTATTTGTATGCTCAATAAAGGCTCAAAACTCACTTTTGTGGGAATGGGTTTTTATGTGATCAAGTATATATAATTAAATTTTAACTAAGCTCGTCATGCCTTTTCATAATTTTCTTATGTTGGTTCTTTTTATCACGACGTTATCGGTTGTAAATTTGTAAAAATATAACCTTTTTAGAATTTTGAAATTCCCAAATTAAACCTAGACAAGTAAAAAAATAAAAATTGAAAATTTTTGAAAAAATTTGGGGTGATTAGCGGTTCCAATAGAGTTTTGTGTAAGGCTTGTTATTAGAACTTGCAAGATTCAAGGTTTTAGCATCCCCCCACACTTAAATTACACATTGTCCTCAATGTGTCCCAAAAATAAGTTTTTAGGTTGATTGAATGTGTAAAAGGTGTGAATCAAGCAAAAATTTGTGTTACTGGGCGCTGGACACGGCCCCGTGTTGTCCGGGCACGGCCCTGTGTTCAAGTGCCAGTAACAAAAATTAAACAAAAGAAACAGAAGCCTGGACACGGGGGCGTGTTGGGTGAACATGGCCCGTGTCCAGTTTACCTGAACTGGGTCATTTCTGCAGACTGTGCAGCACGGGGCCGTGTTGGGCGGACACGGCCCATGCTGAGCTTACTGTTAATGAAGAAAATTGTCGGATGGCAAGTTTCCCTTGTTATCCTTTGCCATCCCGAGTGTGTTTTATTCGTTTCAACACCATCCAAACACCAAATTAACTAAAACCATCATTCATTAAGTCATAGAGAGAATTACATAATAGTCTAAAAGTTAAAATACTAGATAGTTAGGTCAAAGAAACACAAGAAATCTAAACCAAGAAGTTCTAGCCTACTACTTATTTTATTAGCAAAATTTCCGAAAAGGTAAATCCCTCGGTTAAATGTGGCTTGAAAAACTTCTTTCTCCGGACATGGGTTCCTCACACGTCGGTAAGCCATTCTTCTATCTCCCTAGGGAGAAGAAAAGCGGGCTCGTTGGCATTGGTTTGAGGAGGTGCAACCTCCACCGGGACTTCTTGTAGATCTTCAAGAGGAGGTTCCGCTGGAATGTCGTCCCAACCGGTAGGATTGTGGATTCCAAGTGCTAGGTTCCAATCCTCTTGAGGGAGGATTGGTTCCATTGGAGGTGTTACAAGAATGTTTAACCTCTGGTGCAAGAGGTTTATTTCTTGAAAACTGTTTTCCAACCCCACCGTAAGATAATTTATACGGTCTATCAGGACCTCCTCTACCGAAGTCATCTCGTCAAGAGCTTTACGTAACACCATCACGTATCGTACGAGAGTTGCTTCAATTGATGGCCTCTTTTCCCTTCGACTGTTTCTGGAGTGCGCAGAAGAGGTTCCACTGTTTTGGCTAGACATTCTATGAAAACAAACCAAAAATAGTTCATTTTAATGAAACAGTACTACGGACACGGCCCCCTGCAGTTTTTTAGAACAAGGAATCTTGGAGTCTCAAATTATTTTCCCAACTTATGAAGCATTTTTGAACAGAAATAACTTATAACAATGTTGTGTAACTTATTTTTAACAAGATTGCTTGAGCAAAAAGTTAACAAACATCACGATAAAGATTGGAATCAAGCTTTAATGGAGGTGTTGTTGCAAGAAAGATGAAGAAGAAGGTAATGGATAAAAGAGGAAGGGACAAGATGTTTGTTAGAAACTTCTTTTAGAACATACCTAGGATGGTAAGTTAGAAAATCCTTTCAAATCTCTGTCCCTGGATGGTCCAAATGTGCAGGATTCTTGGCTGCATTTATAGAAAACGACAGCATACTGGACACGGCCCCGTGTCGGCTGGACACGGCCCCGTGTGCAGGCAAGATCCTGACAAATTTTGTCCGTATTCTGAAAAAAAGTCAGAAGGGAATCTTTTGGTGGACACGGGGGCGTGTTGACCTGGGCACGGCCCCGTGTCGAAGGGCTGGTTATGAAGTTTGTCTATTTTTAAGGAACTTTTCCAGATCGGGTGGTTCCTTACTGGATGGAACAACCCCAAAGTGCCTAAGATACCTTAATTGATCTAGATTAAGACTAGAATGCAAGAGGTTGTCGGTGAGGGTGATTCCTATGCTATAAGTAGGTGGACAAGTCCAACCCTTTCCCGGGCTCTCGTTAAAGAAGGTGTGTGCCGAATCGCTCAAGTCTATGTATGCATCGAACGAAGTCGATGGGGAGTCCTTCACGGCACAATCGGCACAGGGACGACTATCGCTCAAGTCCTCACTAGAGTTAGAAGTATCGTCGGGGACAATGAAGTTGTTTGAATGCGATTCCAACACTTCTTCTTGGTTATCATCTTGAGATAAATTATTGAAATCTATCCTAAGTTCTTTTAACCAATTAAGAATTAGATCTTCTAATTGAAATAATTCATCAAGAAGCATTTCTCCAAGAAAATCTGGTTGGGAGCATTCAAGGGAGAGATAGGTATTATTTTTACTTTCGCCCCTCTTAAGGATACAAGGAAACGATGGGTCTATATAGTGGGGCTTATAATTTAGAAAATAACATTTTAATTCCTTATGGGAACCACAACATAATTGACACCACGTACCATAAGAGTGCCGAAAGTAAAAAGTATTAGTATCACTCATGTTTATGTCAGAAATTACCAACCGTCGGGATCTTACGGTTCTGTTTTCAGTAATGGAATCTTGGGCACGGGGCGTGTTGAGTGGCCACGGCCCCGTGTTTAGCTTACTGTATGACTTAAAACAAGATTGCCAGTTCCAATGATTGGGCACGGGGCGTGTTTAGCGGGCACGGCCCGTGCTGAGTTCTGCAGAAGCTGAAAAACTAAGAAAAATCCTAAAAAAAAAAGAAAAATAAGAAAAACGATTAGGCCGCTGATTCCTCACTTTCTTAAAATCCTTGTGTCGCCGACAACGGCGCCAAAAACTTGATGCGTGTGAAGTGTGTATATAAGTTTAAGTATATTTTAAGCCCTTTTACACTTTTTTAGCCAAGTTTTAAATTTATAAAACACGATATTTACTAACACTAAACACACATATGGGCAAGTGCACCCATCGTGAGCGTAGTATAGTGTTGGTAAGATACCGAGGTCGTCCAAGGACACAAGAGCTTTTAATACCGGTTTATCCTCAACGTCTAATCAAATCAAAAGTTTAGAAAAAATGTTTTAAACTAAGAAAATAAAAACTATCTAAAATGCTGAAAAATAAAAATAAAAGTAAAAAACAGATAGACAAGATGAATCACTTGGCTCCGACTCGTGTTTAGTGTAACCTTTGATTATTTTCGCACTTTTGCACAATTTAAGAGATTATCTTAGTTATTGTAGTAGGCCCCTCTTTTGAAGGTGACGTTACCCTCAACCCAATAGTTTGAGTCAGCAAGGATACAATCCTAAAGGGTCGGATTATTGAAAGATAATTAATTAAGTTATTAATGCATTATGTGGTAGGCCCCTCTTTTGAAGGCGAAGTTACCCTCGGCTAAGTAGTCTGAGTCAGCAGGGATACAGTCCTAAGTAGCCGGGTTAAAGTTTTAATAGTAGTTTAACTTATGAGGGGATCAAAGAGTTTGGACCCCCGCCATCCAATACCGTTAAGTATTGAAGGAGGTCCTACTAAATTTGACCCAGGTCCTTTGCATGATCTATACACTGAACAATGGCAAGACTCTTACCAAACCGTTCCCTTAACCCCCGACCAAGTAGCCAACATACCTCCATATAGACCGTGGAGATATGAATGGTGAAAATCTTTTATTTTATATAGACAGTAAAATAATGCCAAGACACCACGGACAAACGATCAGGAAAAATCACCTTCAACATAAGAAACTAGTTATTAAAGTCATTAATTCATAACCAATTAAAAAGTGCGAAAAGATTAAAAATAAAAAGTATTACACTAGACACTTTGTCTTCACCAAGTGATGTAAGAGACTTAGGCAAACATGGCCTTGATTGTCAAGAACTCTTACAATCAATCTTGGATCCCGAGATGACTCACACACTCTATGATGGACAATGAATGATGGTGGTGGATGATGGTGTTATGGTGGTGGTGGGTGGTGGGTGAAGTGTGAGAGAGGTGGTGTGCCAAGGGATGGTTTGAGCTTGAACCAAGCACTCCTATTTATAGGCTGAACAGAAGCTCGGGCACGGCCCCGTGTCCACATCCTTCTCTGTCTTCATTAATTGCTCTTGTCTTTATTAGTTGACCACGGCCCCGTGTCCGCTGGGCACGACCCCGTGTGCAGAAGCATATCTGTACTATCAAGATTTGCCTGGATTCTGCGAATCTTATAGTTGACCACGGCCCCGTTTCCGCTGAACACGGCCCCGTGGTGGGCGATGGAAGCTTCTACAACTTTGTCTTTTATGCTGACACTTGGGCACGCCCCCGTGCTCACTGAGCACGGGGCGTGTTCAGCCTTCTGCTCTCTTGTTTTGCTTGGGAAGGTGCTTTCAGGGAGGTCGGGCATGCCACGTTTATTCCTTTTCTTGTAGTTATGTTAGATTTAGCTGCCTTTTTGCTACTTTTGTTAATTTGAGCTCATTTAATCCTGAAAATACAAAAGTAAGACAAAAACACACTTTTTCCAAGATTAGTACTAAAAAAGGGTTAGTTTTATGCCACAATTGATGTAATTTATATGTTGCATTTTGCACACATCAAGCACAAAAGAGAGTAAACGTAAAAATTGGAATGTCACGAAATGTAACTAAGACTATTCCAAAGTAAATCGAAGTCCTCTTGAGTTAGAGAAACGTGCTTTGGCCTAATAGACAAATACTCTCATCGAAAAGTGATTAACGGTATTTGTCCTTCCAGTTACTACACGTCCCTAGTCAATTGGGAAATCGAAACTTTGGCGAGATTGAAAATCGAGAAGTGGGACTAGTTATCAAGATGCGGGTTTCACCCCTAACTTGGTAACATCGTACCGTAGTGTGGTTGGTACTTATCGAATGATAAGGGTCCACTAGAATATGAAATGGAAATTCCCACCAAGATATGGATATCCCTCCTAACTAGATGGCGAATTTCGTGCAAAATAACAAGTAAGCGGAGTGAAAGTCATCACCAAATGAGGGAATCACCCATATTTTGGTGAGTCGTTTCGATTGTGGAATAAGAGTGCGTTCATCAAGTCTTCAAGCGTGTGTATTGTGGTTGCCTTAGGAAAGGCTTGTATATATTTGAGACCAAAGAAATAGGTAAGAAGCAAGCAAGATAGAATGCAAGTAGTTTAAAGCACAAATAAGAATAATGTTCCTAGACTATAAACTAGGTCAAAGGCATTCATACTTTTCCTAATTCCCTATAGTTATGGCTATGATACCAATGTGTCACACCCCAACCGATGGTGGAAACATCGGAGTGAGACGAAGACATGATTGCTCATTGCATCATAACACTAAATTGTGACAATAATTAAATAATTCCAATTGCATAAATACTGATCAGGAAATACATTGTTTTAAACCAACAAATCAAATTGTAGCAACATAAACATGGAACATAAGTAGTTCTTTATTCATTTAGGTGTGTATCTAAGTCCACCCTAAACTTGTTTCTTCGATAATCACCTATCAACCTGCCACATGTATTTAAATAAATGATGAATAAATATGTTGGCGAGTATACAAGTTTGAATACATAGCATAATAGAGAAATTTTTTTAATGGTGCTTATATCCAACATGATAACATGTATATAAGGTTACTAACATGTTGTACTAGTGTAAACTATATGTAAACTAGAGTTTAACACAGTGGGGATTACCCAACATCGTCGAAATGAAGAGGGTGTAATGGTGTTTACTTAACAATACCATAAGAATACGGGATGGGCGTTAATCCAATAGCGCTATAATTGTTTAGGTAGGATCATAAAGTTAATGAGCATATAGACACACGTAAACATAGTATATGAGATTAACAAGTATAACAAGTCTCATGTTTAATAGTAGATAGAGTGCGATTTGATAAACATGTTTAATGGTGTTGCATGTTTTTATATATATGTATATATTGCACCCAAAAGTGTATAAAATGAAAAAAGGATCGAGTATACTCACAGTTTTATGTAAATTAACACGAAACCGCGAGCTGATTAGATGGGGTTTGGTACACCGAGGTCACCCTTAAATGAGTAAACAAAGGTGTAAGTATTCTGATGTGAAAAGGTTCGGATCAGACTTTGAAATGCGAAAAAGTACGACTTAAAACAAGTAACAGACCCTTCATACGAGAGGGAGTCCTTTCGTGCGAAAGGCCTTAGCCTTTCGTGCGACAAGCAGTTCCCTCATGCGACTGGTCTTGTTTAAACACGAAATCATGCATAAAATTTAATCGTAAACTGATTTGAACATAAAACAGTAACAGTAGTTGTTAAACAAATTGAAACCAGAAGGTAAAAATGACCAAACAGTAAATTAAAGACAACCCAGGTGTGCCAACACAACATAGAAGGCGTGAGCCAAGTGTTGGAGGCTGGATGGGGTTAACTTACTTTGTAACTAGAAAATTGTTTGGTGTTCATCACTAATGAACTGACATCAAACAGATATGAAATCGAAAACGAAACACATAAAAATAGTCCCTTTCATGTGACAGGGATCTCCTGTCGTGCGAAAGGTGTCAGTTTTGTTGAAAACGTTTGTTAGATCTGTCAGAAATAGATCAATACTTGGTGGAAATTAACCCTAATGCAAACCCTTAACTATGAACTGAGTTGAGGGTCTGATGGGAGCCAGATTCTTCCAAGTTTGTGTAGAGAGTAAGATGAAATGTATGAACAAGTTGTGAAAACATCAAAGTTTATAAATCTTGATTCGAATGTCACATGTGGTGAGGCTTCAACAACTATTTGCCCAAGCAACTCGTGAAAGCCATCCATGAGATGTGTTCAATCAAGAAGGGTTGTAAGAAAAGTTTAAGAAATGGAATTAAGATGCATAAGAATGTAATAAAATGAAGGAAAATGAAAGAAAATCGATACCAACCATTCTGATCACGAGAGGGAGAGTTCAGAGCATTTGGGAGAGTTTATGTGAGACTGAGCAAGCAAAGTGAGTGAAGTAGTGCACCTATTTATAGGTTTAGGGTGTGTTTGGGACTACAGGGAGGTTGGGGCGACAGCCCCTGTCGCCCTGTCGTCCTAAACACACCCCGCCCTTTCGTGCGAGAGGGGTCTTCCCTTCCTCTCAAAGGTTCAAGTTCGATTATTTGATGTGTTTTAGTTGGTTTTACGTGTAACGGACGTAAATGTGTACCATGTAAATATGAAACATGTATAATGGTGTTTAAAACATTGATTTTGAGTATAAACATGCACACAAGTCTAACATGAATAACATGATTGTGAATAAAATACTTGAATTTTTATTATGATCACTAGTCTCAAATTACAAGGTCGAAACGAAATAGAATACAACATGATTACAAGTTTCCAAAAATAGAATTACAACAATACTTCCTAAATCGGGAAGGTACAAAAAGGTGAAGCGTTATAGTTGTTTTGGTCAAAAATCACACAAGGATAATGCAACCAAATCTGATTTTGTGAGGTATGATGCTTGGTTAATTGTATGAACAACAAGTATATGAAATCAACGATGAACACCGAGATTTATACGAGGAAAAAGCCCTTGATCTTTAGAAGATCTCCGGCATAAAAAACCTCGGGTGATGGAAACTACCGATCACCAACTATATTGCAAAAACAGCAGTGATCCTTGTACAACTTCGGAAGAAAACAAGCTCAATACAATGAATTTCTAGTGTAAGTGTGTGTTTTCGCTAAGTGTTTGCAAAGAATTCGTGTGTTATGTGTTTTTGGTGTGGTGTGTACGACTTATGCCTTTTTTGAGCTCGTTTTCCCCTTAAAATGATAAGAAAAATCAACTAACTAACTTCCCGAAAAAGGTGGAAGTCACCCATGACCACCACTAACGGTTATTTCTTCAATATGCACGTGCCTAAAAGCATATTCCACGAAATTCCAGCAAAGAAGTGGTCCACTACGTCCATTACCTACATTTACACATTAAAAACGTGCAAAACATAAGTTCTGTTAAGGATCCTGGATCCTCAGACGCGTGATCCTCAGACTCGTGATCCTCAGACTCTCTGCATCAGCCATTAAGCATCCGTGATCCATGCCTAGTCTCAGGATAGATGATCCTTAGCATAAAATTCATGCCCTAACAATAGTTGCATCCAGTAGAATTGCTTCTTTGTTGTTATCTGGCGGTAGGACGGCGCTTACAAAACATTACACAATTAGTCCCCTATGTTTATAACAGTTTTCTAAGTTTATAAAATGATAAAATTTATATTTTTATAACATTTTTTGTTTTTTCTTTTGTTAGTTTTCATGTTTAATCTTATGCAATAAAAATGTTTTTAATTTTGTTTATGTTATATTAAAAAAATATACTTTCTTTTATTTAGCTAGTTTTTATGTTAATCTTATTCAATAAAAATGTTTTTAATTTAGTTATGTTATTTTTCTTAAAGAAATTAGTGATGGAATGTGGTGGATATTAGAGGCATGATTAATGACATGTGAAATAGTAAGGTGTCAAATAAGCAGTGGTTAATACAGAACTTTTCTGTAGGGTAGACACAATACGAGTTGTCTAAAAATAGGTCGAATAGAAAAAAAGTAATGTTAATACCATTCAAGTTGACAAAATTTATGTCTTATAGAATATTATCCATAATAATAAAAAAATGTTAAGGATAGTTTAAAACAAATAGATGAGTAAAAACACGTTTAGTATATTTCTACCCTACTTAACACATGAAAAATAGTTTTGTAATCATATTTCTTGTATTTATTTATCTTGGAGAATAAAGGAACAAAACATTTATTTATCTTTTGCATAATTCAAAGACTTGCAGAAAAGAGCAGGAAGACTTTAGGATCTTTTATCCGATTTTAAAATAAGAGTTAATTACTGTTTTCGTCCTGTGGTTTGTCAAAAATTAGTATTTCAGTCCATTAGTTTAAAAAATGTGATTTCAGTCCCTGTGGTTTTACTTTGATAACCATTTCAGTCCACGTCGTAACAATTTCAGTCCCTGTACTTAACAGAATAATGGATTGAAATGGTTACGAAAGTGAAATCACGGGGACTGAAATGGTTACGAAAGTGAAACTACAGGGACTGAAATCGTAATTTTTAAACTAATGGAATAAAATAGTGATTTTTGACAAACCAAATGGACCACGAAAACAATAATTAACTCTTAAAATAATTTATATAAGTTAAGGCCCATTAAAATAACATACGTATCTAATTGGGCTAAAATTGAAAAGAAATTTAACATTAATGTTGAAGTTTGTACGGTGGGCCTGTGGATCCATGAGATGAAGTGTGAAAGTTGTGTGTGACAGGTGGCTATCATCAACCCAAGACGAGGGAGGGTGTGTGAAATCATCTTCCATCAGAAAGGGTTTTGGAAATGAAGGTGGTGGTACAGCGAGTTGCCTCCGCCAGCGTGGAGGTCAGAACAACACAATCACATACATTTAACTAACATCTATCTGATCTGATCTGATCTGATCTGATCTGATCTGTTCTGTGTGATTTCAGGTAGAAGGGCGTACGGTGTCGGCAATTGGCCCCGGATTGCTTGTTCTCGTTGGAATTCACGACCTCGATTCTCATTCCGATGCTGATTATATGTATAAACCCGTCCTTCCTATCGTGGCCCAGTGGGTATTCCCACTTGGGTTAAGTCGGCCGGCCCTCCTTGGAGGTCACCGGTTCGACTCCCACTCGTGGCCTTTGGGGGGGGGGGGGGGGGGGGGGCACCCGTGCGCAATGATGGTGAAAAACCTACCGAGGAGGGTTTGATCCTGAGCGTCACTCCGGTTTTCATCCGGCTGTTACTCTAGCGAGGCAACTCGTGTAGAGGCAGTACGGTTTCCGGGGGAAAGCCTTCGACCCAAGATTGGTAAACCCAGCGCTGGCCTTGCTATCTGGGCCCTTAATCTTGGCGAGGGTCCGCGATTAGCGGATGTGACAATGGTCACCATTATGAAGTTCACCTTTCAAAAAAAAAAAAATGTATAAACCCTCCTCAACCCTCTTCCTCTTCCTTTTTTTCTTTCTAATTTCTTTGTTTGCAGATGTCGTAAGGTGCTCAATATGAGATTGTTTCCTAACGATAAATCTGGCAAAACATGGGATCAAAATGTAACTCTTTATTTCTTTCATCCCTTTGATTTTAACTATATCTAAATCTAGTCTTTCTTTTGGTAATGGATCCTTCTTGGCTGGCAGGTAATGCAAAAGAATTATGAGGTTCTATTAGGTAAGTAAACATAAGGCTTTCCCCATAAATTGTTTTAGTGAAAATTTTCATTTTATTATTCCAAAATATGTTTTCTGATACTACATACATACATACAGTTAGTCAATTTACATTGTACGGGATACTAAAGGGTAACAAGCCAGATTTTCATGTTGCAATGCCACCTGATAAAGCAAAATCCTTGTATGCTTCCTTGGTGCAAACATTCCAAACTACTTACAGATCAGATGCAGTAAGAGGTATCTTACTTTTGCCAATTGCAACCCATTTGCTTGCTTGCTTGGTTTACAGATTATAAAAAAAGAGGTGGAATTAACAGAAGCAGGGTAAATGTTTGAAAAGTTAGCTTAAAAGGAAGCAACATAAAAATCAGCTTAAATGAAAGCGGGGTCGAACCAGTCGATTTAGGGCATACAAACCTTCCAAAGCTTTGTTATTAAAACTGAAATAATATATAGTTTTATAAACTTATTTGACACACTCATTTTTCTATATCAAGTTCACTAATTTTTGTAAAGTTGGTCATTTTGGATGCTATAGCGCGTTACGTAGCGAATCAATGTAGTGTCGCTCATAGTTATTAAAGGCGCTAGGCGCACTCAAGGCGCATAGGCCTCGCCTGGGGCCTAGGTGCAAGGCGCAAAAAAAGCGAGGTAGTGGGTAGGGTGGGGGTGGGTGTTTAGGTTTTGGGTGGTGGTGTAGTGCGTTTAGGTTTTAGGTTCTTGGACACTTGGCACCCTATAAATCCTTCTTACACTTCTTACAATTAGGAGCCTTTGTAGAATAACTTAACCCGTTTTTTGTATTTGAAAAGTAATACTATTCTTCAAATAAAATAAACAAAAGCTATTATATAACATTAAATAGCATCTATTTATTAGTGTAGAAAAGTAGTTTTCCTAAAATAAAGTAGAATTCTGGCTGGAATATTGCCGGAATTTACAGGATTTGGCCGGAAACTCTCTGGAATCTAGGAATCTCGCCGAAATTTGCGTTGGGTGGGGGGGGGGGGGGGGGGGGGAGGGGGATATTGCACGGTCCTCCCAACCGCTGGAGTGATCTCACTCCACAAGCTAGCTTAGCCCCATAGCTGCCTGGCGGTTACTACCCAACCGGAAGCGAAAGCCTGGAGGAAACTGTGCCTGCCAGGATTCGAACCCGGGTCCTCTGGGAAGAGGTGGGTGAGGCTGGCCACTGGGACACCCCAAATGGTTATCATCACCTGGAGAATTAAAGCGCAATTGCCTTGACTTAAAGCACAATTGCCTCGCCTAGCTTGGAAAATGGGCCTAGGCGCAAGAGGCGATGACTTTTAATAACTATGATGTCGCTATAGGGTTATAGCGACTGATAGTGAGAATAGCGACAATTAATTTTTTTTAATATAAATAGTAATTAAATATAGCTATAAAATAGCTGGATTATAGGTTTTTGTTAAATATACATGTAAAATAGCATATATATCAGGGTATTTTGATATACTAAACATATAAAAAAATTAAAAAAAAAATTTCTAGTGTATCGCTATTTATAAAATAGCCGCCCACTATTTATCGCTATTCGCTATGTAGCATATAGGTACCTTGTCGCTATTCGCCGTTAACAGCTATGTTTGGATGTTGGACTTGATAGGCTTCATGTACAGGTTGTCCAGTTGTAGTTTTTTGATTACTTAAAGTATGAAACATAAGTACAAAACTCTACTTTAAGATGTTCTATGCATTTGCATACACATCAGGCAACTTTTCACCTAGTTCAACGTTAACTTGTTTTTCAAAAACATAAAATCTGAATTGGTAGAAATTGCCACTTTGAGATGCAAGATAATTTGAGCTTAAAATTGAACTTTATAACTTGAGTAATTAAGATCTTATTAATGATTCAGTATAACCAACCTGAAACCTTTTACTTTTTGTATTAAGTTCTATCGAGGTTATTGTTTATTGATTTTTTGGTGTTTTTGTATTCAGATGGAGTATTTGGGGCAATGATGAAGGTGAGTGGTTGTAATATTTCCAAGTAGTAAAGTTCAGTTACACGCATTTAATCATTGAAACTGTAAAAAAAAGAGTAAGTCTTACAATGGTCATTATTTTGTAAAAACAACCCAAACCCCTGAACAGGGGTATGGTGGTCATTTTACATTTATTATAGACTTAAAACTATACCAAAACAAATCCTTTATGTGAAGTGGTTGCTCTTTTATCATATACTGGTATTTGTGTTTTTTAGTGGTAATCAAATACATCTATAACATGTAACTCTCTCATCGTTGGAAGGTCAATTTGGTCAACGATGGTCCAGTTACAATGCAGCTCGAGTCACCGCAGTCATCAAGGTCAGTTCTTTCAACCATCACTGAACTCATTGTTTAGTTTTGTTTTCTTAGTATATTTTTATTTATTAGTAGTTAGTACCACAAAAGTGAAACGCTGGTACAAAAAACATTGCGGTTTGGGTAACGTGGAAAAAAATTTATAGATTTACCGCGGTGTCAAAAACTTTATAGATTTAAGTGAAATACCATGATGTGGAAACTTCATATATAATTGTGAAACACCACGATGTCGAAAACTTAGACCATGTGTAGTGGTAATGCCCCTACCCTTGGGCGTTTTGCGCCATGTAGCAACCCAGTCAACAATGGGGCATTATGGGGCGTTTTCTAAAATAGGTGTAGTAGGGATGTGGGCATTGTGTTAAAAGAGATTTAAATAATAAAAAAAAAACCATCAAAAAATCTTATTGGACAAACAAAGGAAGATCAATGGTGATTGGACAAACAAAAGGAAGCAAGGCGTGGAATAAAGCACGCCAAAAGCAATTTGCTTGAAAAAAACTCCCCCGGGGGTGGAAAAAGGGCGTTGTGGGGCGTTTTTTAGGGGAAAAACGCTCAAAAAACCCCCCACTACGCATGGTCTTAAGATTTAAGTGAAATACCGCGACTAATCTCTTTATAAATGGGTTGTACCAACTGCAGCAATACAAAGGATGGCGTAGAAGCAGAAAGCACTATGAATGGAAAGTAATCCGGAATATTGATTAAGCTCTGGCTTCTTATATATGTAAAACTTTAGGGCCACATATTTGTTTGGATTATATATCCATTTTATATCTGATTTTTATTCTTGTGATTTTTTTTATACAAGTTAGTATTTTGAATTGGGTTTTTTACATATATCCTCTTACTAAAAGGCCTTATTACATATTTACCCTTTCTAATATCATAATATTTCATAATCAATTGCTCCAAAAAATGCATAGAGCTTCAAAAAAATGCAATCCTCACTTGCAAGTTTCGAATAATATAAATATATCATTTTAAACTATTACAAAAAAATATATATATAAAAAAAAAACAAAAATCAGTTATTGAACCGTATTGTCTAGAGATGGGCATAATCGGGTATTCTTAAAACCCGGAACTGGTTCCAACCCGGAACCGGGTATGGATACAAGTGAGTGGAACCGGGTTCTCTGTGGAACCGGTTCCGGGTACAACCCGGGTACACGTCAATATATTTAGAACCGGCGTAACCGGTTTCGGGTACAATGGAACCGGGTACGGGTCCTGTTTGGAACCGGGTACGGGTATTGTTTGAAACCGGTTTTTTTGAGTTTTTCAATACAAAAAGCTGTCAATTCTATGATACTCTAATTCTCATTGGGCCGAATATATTGATAAAATAATGGGTCGAATATTATCTTGAACTTATCAAGTCACATGCAAAGTCTTGAATGAACCGACACCTTTTTAATTGTTCAACACAATTTGATTGGGCCTTCAAATCCACTAAACCGACAACACTATGACATATGTATATGTTTATTTGATCTAAAATGAAACTTCACATGTAACACATTAAATGTATCAAATGACTGACATCTCAATTTCCAACAAAAATCTCATTGGGCCGCCAATTACACAACTCACAACTCAATGCACTTTCTACTTCCCAAGGTTCCTCTTTTGGTGGCCCAATAGAAATCATTTGGGTCATGTTATGATCTTGGAATTATATACAAAATTGATTCACATGCCCATTCAATTCACGTAAACATTGACAGTAATTCTTGGGCATATCGGGTTTTTTTGTAATACCCGGAACCGGTTCCGGGTAGGAACCGGGTTCCGGGTAGGAACCGGGTACGAACCGATTTTATTTATAAAATGTGGAACCGGGTCGGAACCTACGGGTTTTTTAAACCCGGAACCGGTTCTACTATTAGCCGGGTAGGAACCGGAACCGGGTCCAGGTCGGTTCCACCGGGTCGGGTTTGGAACCGGTTATTATGTCCATCTCTAGTATTGTCCAATGCTGGAGTAAATGAGTGGTTTCCCAAAACATCCATATTGTCATCAACTATCATGAATCAATAGAGAATTGCCCAAAACAAAGCAATATAGAAACAGTATTTCATAATAGGTACATATGTCCAACTCCAGTATCAGAAACAGCAAGTGCCACATGCCCCAATCTCACTCCCAAACAAGAAATTTGAAGTTTTATATTTTAAGTGACTCAAACATTTACTAACCAATGTAATGCATTCATTCAAGATAATATTTGTGGTATTAGAATATAAGAATATACTAATAATGGCAATATATATCGATAAGAGTTTACTAATTACGATGAGATATTTTAATCTCAATACACAACCAATATGAGATATTTAATCTCAAAAATCAACAAACAGAATACATATTTGAAGTACAGACCTGTTGCAGAATTGCGAACCGCAAGCAGGGTTCCGTTGTACCAGAGTTCCGTCGTGTGAAGCAGGGTTGCGCCGTGTCGTCGAATTAGCAGCGTCGTCGAGCCAGAAGCAGGTGTGAAGCAGACCGTTGAACCAGAAGTAGTTCGTAGTTTGTGGAGGGGAAGGAAGGGGAAGCAGGGTTGGATCGTTATTGATTTTAAACTTTTAAAAAGAAAGGTATCATAAAAGGGTAAGGGTAAATGGGTAATCTCATAAGAAAAAAGGGAAATATGTAATAATTGATTCTAAGGATTAGGTAAATATATAATAAGACCTCTTAGGAAGAGGAAATATGTAAAAAAACCAATTTTTTGAATTTGAATAATTTAATATATGGAGATTGTCTAAAGAGTTGAAAAAAAATGAAACATGAGGGTTTGCCCCGGAACTGTTTGCGATTGCAAGCTATAAGGTCTTCTTTTGCCATTGGGTTACCCCGGGTAGCCGCGCTTTTATGTTGTTGACCATTCAAAAAAAACATGCAAGTCTTTGAAAGAAAATATAAGCCGAGACTAGTAAGCCTTTTCTTACTCAGCCATGCGAAATAATGAATTATTTTGGTTACAGTTCGTGTTACTAGTGACGTATTAGGAAACAAGATACTACAACTAATCTCACGGAATAATTCATGTTCTTGATTATTGCATTTAGACTATTCAACCTTTTCCATATTTACTTAGCTTAATTTTCTCCTGTACATTTGCTAGTTTCCTGTTGTATTTTGTTCTATATATATGTTTGTAATTATGCTCATTGTAATGAAGAATCATTTTTACCATAATAATCTATACCGCATATGGTATCAGAGCAATAACAAAGCTCCACCGAGCCCTTCTCCGATCCTGCAATTTTTCTGCAGTCTTTTCCGACCCAAAAACACAGCAGCCGACCCAACTCTTCTTCATGCACCTGTTCGATTGACATGGCCACTACCATCATTTCCCTCTCCACTCATGCTCACTTCCCAATCCAACTAATGCCGGATAATTTTACCTCATGGAGAAAACAAGTTTTGTCCACTTTCACAGGACTTGAACTCGAACAATTTGTTGATGGCAAAACTGAACCACCTCTTAAAATCCTGAAGACAAACGAAACCCAGCCTATCGCCTATGGTTCCGACAAGACCAAATCCTGCTCGGAGCCCTCCTTGGCAGCTGCTCCGCTACTGTTTTACCCATTGTTGCTTCCGCAGAAACCTCTCTTGAACTTTTTTAGCGCCTAACCGAAACTTATGCGGGTGTCTCTCGATCCCATATCATTTCCCTTTGCTCCAAGCTCGCCACAACTATCAAAGGTAACCGGCCTGTTGTGGAATATCTCCGTGAAATGAAGTCAATTGCTGACAAATTGTCCCTTGCCCAGAAACCGGTTGATGAAGACGACCCCATTGTGCACATCATCACTCGTCTAGGAGAAGACTATAAGCAGGTCATTGCTGCTGTAAAACTGCGCGACACATCCATCACTTTTTCAGATCTCTTTGAGAAGCTGGTAGATCATGAAAGGTCCCTCCTTGAAACCCAACCCACCCCTGTTCTCACAACCGTCAACATCACCCAAAGGCGACCATCCCGACCAACATATGACAGCCGTTTCTCTGACTCTCGCAGCAACCGCTTCAACAATGCTGGACAACGGAATGGCCGCCCGCAAGCTGGCTCCAATTACTGTACTAACCGAAATAATTATTTGTCATTTTTGTAACATCACAAGTCTCGAGACAAAGGATTGTAGAAAACTTGTGCGGTTCCTCTAGGAACATCATATCTCCCATCCGACTTCCACATCCCCAAGTACAACAGTCAACTCTTCCCTTGCCAGCTCTTCCCACAGTAAAATTTGGTGGGCGCCGGACTCTCAAAATCTAAATCGGTGGGGGTCGGACTTTTAAAAATCCAATATATTACACTAAAAAAAGTTCATAAATTTTCGGTAAAATTAATACTACGGGCGAAAAATCGATCGAGGCCGTGGTTCCCCTCGGTAAACATGGAATTATTATATCGATAAATGCCTAATAACTTTCATATAACGGGGATGATAAACAAAACTTCGTACTCATGGTTAGAAAACTAGGAATTTGTTAATATGCAAGAAGACAATACTTTAAAGAAGCATAAATATTCTTGTTTAAATAGTAACAAATAAACTCACATTCATATCTTATAAAAATTAACAAGCCACAAACAACATAAACGTTATAAAAGAATTAAATTAAATAAATGGGTATATGCCTTATAAATGCATATTGCATACTCTTCGTATCTCGCCATGCTTTTTTCCTCTTTTCACACCAACATTTCCCAATCTCTCCATAGCCGAAGAAAAATCTTGAAAAAACTTGTTCTTGTCGTTGGCGAATGCTTGTACTAAAGGCCTCGTTCTAGGGTCCAAAAATAGTTCTTTATCAGTTGCCAACAAACCCAGTTTCGCTTGCAAGTTTTGAAAATATACATTATCAAATGAAAAAGGTGTTGTTGCATCAAAAGGTATCACAACACCGATGTTGCCACCGTGTTGTGGGCAAGTCATTCTAAGGGATTTCAGTTGCCTCGGATCCATGTCCGGATCTGGCTTGTTTGTCCCTTTAAAGTTGTAAAGGCGATTCACAAAGTGTTTACAATGCGCATAGCCGATAGAATGGGCTCCTGATAGGACTACCAGATCGTTAAGCGTTAGACCTTTGGATGAGAAAAGCTTAATGAGGTTATCAATGGTGGAATTCGCATGTGGGATATTTGGGTACACCAAACTTGCCATTGGTTTTTGTTTTCCATCCCACCTTCCTTTCTTAACCGCATAATATGGACCTCCCGCCTGTTTTAAGAAAATATATATAAATGTTCTTTAGTTAACATGTCATGAACAAAAGAAAAAGCAAATAACATATATCTAGTATTATACACACACAAATATATTATCAAATGTCTTAGTAGTGTATACGTCTAGGTGTGTAAATGTGCTGAGCTAGAGACTACAAAATGTTTAATTACCGCTCCCGAGCCCGAGGTTTATATACCGAGCTAGCCTATATATATATAGGTATATAAATTTAATAATTATTAAATGTGACCGAGACTAGACTAGGCTTGAAGATTTTTCATGAGCTAGAGCTTTAGATATAGATTTAAAATTTAGTGCAAGTTTTAGGCAAAAATCCTAATCTCTCCCCTTCAAAATTTGGTTAAGCCCACGATTGCCTTCTCAGAAAAATAAATCCTGAGTCCACCACTACATGTGATAGAACAATTAGTTTACTTGTAATGTTGTGCTCTCTCGGTTTCTTGTTGAGCGCTATTTCACCAAGGGGCTCATTATTATCCATTTGGTCCATGCTTTGAGTCACAACTAGTATCAAATTGTCGTCTTTGAATATAAGGACATGCTTCTTTGGTTATAACATGCCTTGCTAACGATCCAACTTGCCTGCTAGTGGTGGTGGGAATGGGCTCGTTCCTATTTCAAAGACTTGGCTGGACTGCTGCTCTAACCACATCCATGATCTATCATGCCTCTTCAACGTTCATAACAAAATCATGCCCTTTTCCTTACCCACTTCACTAAACTTGTTATGTTTCAAATTTGAGCAATTACATCATAAATGACAACTTTATCACACTCAAAACATGTTTGTTGTTAGGTTATTTCTTTCGTGCATGTCCCGTCTTTTTGTAATTGCAACATGTTATAATGTCATACTTACGTTTCCCATATTCATTTTCCCAAACTTTGCACTTTGTCTTGTTTCCTTGAAATATGGGTGTTCACGGATTAGTTTAAAACTACAAAACCGCTCAAATCGGTCATCGATTTGGTTTCACGATCGGTTTTTCTTTCAAACGTTTGGTTGGTTGGTTTAAAAAATTTCAAACCATAACGAGTAGTTTGGTTTGCGGTTTATACTAACAACCGGTCGTATTAATCGGACCGGGCCATAAATTTTTATTATACTTTTTTTAGTATATTAAGTTAGATATATTTCTTTTATTAACCCGTCTGAGTCTTAAACGTTTCTTTTCGTGCTAAAATCATTTTCAAGGTCAACATGTTTAATCAGTTTTTGTAATCCTTGTTATGTTAATTGTTAAGTTTTAGTCCCCGTTTTTATTCAAAACTGTTATTGCTTCCTATTAAGTTTTAGAGGCCAAATAAAGCTTGTTAAAAGGATGATCTATATTATCATTCATATGTTGCACATATTATTTGTTATGAACTTTCATTTTTGGTCTAGTGTTGGCTTTATAAAGGGTTCTGTACTTGGAGGGCCAAAGTGAAAGTATGTTTTGGAGTCGGTGTAAAGACCAAAAGGCGAAGGGGCAGAGTGTAAGATTGAGTTGCAGTTGATATAAAAGGGTGAAGATATCAGTGCTAGGGTTTCTAGACACTTCGCTTCATTCTCTCTCAAAAAGTGGTTCTCTCCGTCTTGTGGTTTACGATCCATTATCAATGTCTGTGAAGCTCTGTTCTTGTATCTAAATTATTGAAGATCTGTTCGTCTGTCTCTTTGTGAAGGCCTGCACGTCGTCGTTCTCACCAGTGAAGATTGGCCCATATTGATTGTTAATCTCATCTGAGAGATTTGTTCGTTTTACTGTCGATCTTGTCTGCGTAAATCAGGTTGTATGTGTGTAAATCAGGTTGTATACTTTCTTGTTTTTTCTGTCTTTGTATTTTGTAGATCCACTGATTAATCAGTCGATCTAAACGTTTGTACAACAGATCTTACTTGTGTAAGATCGAGGGTATTGGTTGGGTGATTTTTTCAGGTTTAGGTAAGCATAATAAAAGTTTTCAGTCACGTTTTGTCGCTTCTCTTGTGTCTTGTGTTATTGTTTGAGATTTGTGTTAAACTTTCATACCATTTTTGACATGGTATCAGAGCCATATGGCTCCGATCTATTGTTTTTTTGTCCGCTGCTGTGAGTGTTTGATTCGATTTAGGGACCTAAAGGTTGGTGTTCTTTAAATTGTTAGTGAGACTCTTGGTTTGTTCTTAATCTGGTGAAGTTTCTGTCACAAATTTTCTTAGATATTATTTCCTCTTTCTCTCTCTAAAAGATCCCTCTGAAGTTCTTGTAGATCTAGGGTTTATTGTGCTTAATCTGTATAGATCATGTAAAGCTTGAGGTCGGTTCTACATGTTGATGATCTAAGTTTAGAGATTGTAGAGTGTGTCTGTGTCTGAGATTTGTGTGGAGTCTTTGTTGTTTAAAGTTAATACTGCTTAGTATTAGTTGTGTATGATTAGGGGTTCTAGTTTGATTCTTCGTCTGTCTGGGTAAGCATCTGGAAATTGTCCTGTCTGTGGAAAGTATTGTTGGTCCATTTCATTTGTGTTGGTTCAGGTTTATGAAAATTAACCATCATGTTTGTGAGCAAGAAGTCCAGCTGTTTTCCAGTAGCGTCTCTAGATGTATGTTGGTTCTGCTGTTTGATTGTGGGAGTTCCATATATATCGGTGTGTACTTTCAAGTTGTTTCCGCTGCCTCGAGTATGATATGAAGATCTTGAACCCCTAAGGCATAAGTAAAGCGTACATGATATCTGGCTTTAAAAGGTTTCTGTCGCTTCGAGGAAAATTGGTTCATGAATGAGATTTTATCTTCCGATAGTTATACAATAAGTCTTCTAAACTCGGTTCTGCGTGCTGGAGTCTTGTAAGTCTTTTATTCTCTAATATCTTTCTAATTTGTTGTTGTTACACAAATTAATTTGTTAGGCATATAGGACTGAGCTAGATGGACTTGTATTGTTGTTTGTTTTTTATGTAGTCTCATCTCTTTGAGTTTGTGTTACATTATGTGTTCATTGATCATTATGGTTGTTAATCTGATTGTTTGACCAGATCTGTATAATATCCTTATCAGTTTTTCGGTTTTCAGGTGTCACAATATTCAGTTTCTTCTATGCGAATATCCTTTTGCAAGCACCTGTTACGGTCGATCCAGTTGCTTGTTATTGTTTACAGATATGATTTTCCGGTAGAAAGTGTGTGAAATTAGGTTTAGGCCTCATTTGGGCTGTTCATGACAATTAATTCCAGGTTTTGTTGTAGTTTCTACCTTGCTCATCTGTTGTGCATTAAGTTGATCGCTCTCTGTTAGACATTTTTGACTGATTTTTTTTTTACTGTTGAATTGGTTCTTGTGTAAGTAGTAGATTTTGTATCATGCTTCTCTTTTCATGAGTTTGTCTTTTTTAACACCCTTACCTTCGTGCTTGAGGTTACTGTTGCAACAAGTGCATGCTCTGCGCAAACTGTAGGTTAGGCAATGCAAGATTGGATCATGTTTTCTGGCTGATTGGGAACTTTTGCAAATTCATGTTTACTTCAAAAGATAGTTGGCTATCGGTTTGTGTTACAATTTATATGTGATGTGCTGATCACTTTATGATAACTGCCTTGCAGCTGTAGTTCTCTGTTAGTGTCTGGCTGTCGGTTTGTGTTATGTTTTTTATCATCGTTCCTTTTATATTTGACCCACCACTTCATCATATTTGGGTGAACTAGTTTTAGGGTTCTTGGGCAAGGTTTGGGTATAATATTTCATGAAACATAATAATAAATCACTTGAACCTATATGTGATGTTGCGTAAATTTGACATGAATAGCTCTTGAGTTTGTTTTTTAGGTTTCCGTTGTGGTCTAGAGTTTAGATTTTTTTTTGTTCATCTTTTTGTGTTTGTTCTGTTTCGGTTTTTTTTTAAGTGAGTGCAGGCACATGTCTTCTAAGATTTGTTTAGAATCTTGTATGACACAAACCCTAATTAGGGTTGTTGGTGTTTGAAGAAGATTTAGTAGTTCTAGAAAACTACTTGTCTAATATTTCTAGGAGCTTTTGCACCCACTGTAAGATCTTTCTTGTCTCATTTGTTAGTGTGTGGCTCCTGTATAAAGACCTGTCCAGGCACTATAAGTGACAAACCTAGAATCTGGACACTGATACAGCTTCGCCTTAGGATTTTTACATCTGTTGTCTTGATTGTTCGTGTTTTGGGTGTTAATTGTTTAGTCATGTACAAAGTATTGTACTAGTATCTGATGGTTTAAGTGTTTATTGTTGTTGATCTATCATCTTGTTTGTTCAATTAAATATAGGTGTTAAATCTGCTTTGTTATCAAATTTCTTAAACTTAAATGATGTTTTCTGTGTTTGTATGAGAAATGTTATATGTTAGGTGCAGTTCAAGCTTCAAGTTTTTTAAATGTTCAATAAGTTGGTACAAGTTGTCTTGGGTTATTGGATCTCATGTCTATATGCTTTGGTTTTAGAATATTGTATGATTCTGTTTTTTCAATCATGTTCTATTCTATTTGTGGTTATATGGTCTGGTGCCTTCATTAAGTTTAGACCTGAAAATGTTGTTGATTTGTGTGGTGTGAATCTTTATCTCGGGTCATGTGATTCAACTCTGTTTTTGGACTGTCAAAGTGTCTCATGGGTATTGTCCGTATGTCTTATTGTCTTTTGTTGTATGATTAGTCAAACCATGTGGTTTGTATGTTATCTAATCAGTTGTATTGCCAAGATTGTTCTTGATGTCTATGTCTGCTTGTCTATAGTCTTGTTTGTATGGTTAGTTGAGCTGTATGGTTCATGTTTAACCAATAGTATAGTCAAGTTTGTGTATATGTGACAGCCTTGTATGTTATCTCTTGTGAGATGTATTGTTCTGGTTGCAAATTGTGTAATTTTGTGTTTAATCAGATTTTGTTTGGCTATGCCTTATTGTCTTGTGTATACCTCTTTATTCTTAGCCTTTTGTGTGAGATATTAAATCATGTGATTTTGTATTTCTTTATTGGTTATGTTGGAATTGTTGTCTGGTATAGAAGTGTGTACTTCTTGTTATTTTCGAACTTGTTTCTTGAATCTTGTTTCTCTCTACAACTTGTTTGCTTCTCATGTACTCATCATAGACTTAGGATTCTTGTTAGAATTCTGTTAAATTTGAGTAGAGTTGCTTTGGATTTTGTGAGAGATTTGTAAGATTTTTCTTGTAGCTCTCGTACTGTTTGTTCCCGAAAGTATCTACGGTTTCTTAGATTTGCTTGATTCTGGTAGATTTTGTATTGATTATCGTGTGGTAATCTTTAGGGTTGTCTTGTGAGAGTTTCATGTTGTATTTGGCTAGAAATTTGTTGAATTTGAGTATCGTTTCTTGTTGCTACAAGTTTATAGTTGGTTATTGTTGTTTGATGCTCATGTTTACAAGTCTTGTCTTTGTCGTGGAAGTCGTGTGACTTTATGTTTGTCAGATGTGTGTCTGATAGTGTTGTGCAATTGTATGCTTATATGATTTAAGTGTTTGTTGTGAAGTTATATAAAGCTTTTTTGCTTTACTCAAATTAGTCTTTGAGTTCTTCACAAGTATAATCTTTCAGACTTGGTTCTGAATTCTTAGAATCGTTTTATTCGTTGTTTTCAGACTTTGTTCTGATTTATAGTGTTGTCTTTTGTATATCTCTGTTTATTAGAAGTATTTCTAGAAGATATCTGGTCTTCCATTGTATTCCAAGAGTTATCATGTGTATCTGAGATTTGATTGTTAAAATCTTAATTGTAATTGTTTTGTTATTGTTGGGAATTTGATTCAGGTATGTTATGTTAGCCTTGGTTTTGTCTCTTGTGTAAGAGATGTGTTTCTGGTTATAAAATAATGTGGTTGTGTTTTTTTTTTTGCCAGACTTTAAGTAGGCTATTATTGTTGTCTAGTGTTTTTAATCATCACGTCCCTAGTAAATCTGAATACTTGTTTGTCTGAGTTGGGATATTGTTATAGTAATCCTATTCTCTTGGTTTGTTTCTTTAAGTTGTTGTATATATGACTTTCTTACTGGTGGATCGAGTGGTATTTTTGCATTGTATAGTTTTGGTATATACTTGGTGTGTTCTGCAATTTACTTTTTGAAGCGTAGTAAGAATGTCATATAAATTAGTGTGGATTTTGTTTTCCGTGTGAGAACTTGGTATTTGAGACATGTTTGCCACCTGAATGAAGGGGGCGTGTTAAAAGTGATTTTTTGGGCTGTCATTCAGGTTACAACATGGTCTTATGTGTGATAAAATGGGTTTAGTAAATTGGTTTTTACATATGAATGAAGGGGGAATGTTAAAAGGATGATCTATATTATCATTCATATGTTGCATATATTATTTGTTATGAACTTACATTTTTGGTCTAGTGTTGGCTTTATAAAGGGTTCTGTACTTGGAGGGCCAAAGTGAAAGTATGTTTTGGAGTCGGTGTAAAGATCAAAAGGCGAAGGGGCAGAGTGTAAGATTGAGTTGCAGTTGATATAAAAGGGTGAAGATATCAGTGCTAGGGTTTCTAGACACTTCGCTTCATTCTCTCTCAAAAAGTGGTTCTCTCCGTCTTGTGGTTTACGATCCATTATCAATGTCTGTGAAGCTCTGTTCTTGTATCTAAATTATTGAAGATCTGTTCGTCTGTCTCTTTGTGAAGGCCTGCACGTCGTCGTTCTCACCAATGAAGATTGGCCCATATTGATTGTTAATCTCATCTGAGAGATTTGTTCGTTTTACTGTCGATCTTGTCTGCGTAAATCAGGTTGTATGTGTGTAAATCAGGTTGTATACTTTCTTGTTTTTTCTGTCTTTGTATTTTGTAGATCCATTGATTAATCAGTCGATCTAAACGTTTGTACAACAGATCTTACTTGTGTAAGATCGAGGGTATTGGTTGGGTGATTTTTTCAGGTTTGGGTAAGCATAATAAAAGTTTTCAGTCACGTTTTGTCGCTTCTCTTGTGTCTTGTGTTATTGTTTGAGATTTGTGTTAAACTTTCATACCATTTTTGACAAAGCTCAAACCTAAAATCGAACTAGAACCAAATCGTTAAGAGCGATTATTTTGGGTTCGGTTTTATTTTTCAACGGTCCAGTTTTGGTTTTCGATAATTAAAAATCGTTACTAAGAGTTTGGCATACACTTTGACCGAAAAATCGTTAAAACCAGGCGTGCATACTCCTACTTAAATCCCTTATTTCTCAATCTAGGATAAAGCCTCTTACTTCATATGTCATCATTTCATTTTCTTTCTAAACTCACGTTACCTTTTCCGTGTCTGACCACCTTGTCTATCAAGGTTCCTCCAAGATCAACCGTCGATTGAAATGTCAAAGGGTTGTAGATCTTATCATTCTCCTAATTTTAGGTGCTAAACTTCAAATGTAGTAGCTTTATCTATTTTGATTAAGGGATAACATCGGTTTTATTACTAGAACGTGCTTCATTAAGGGTAAACGTACTTTCAAATATAAAACGCCATTGAAAATATAAAACGCCAAATAAATACAAAATGCCAATTTTATTACTGCGTAGCTTTTCCTGTGTTTTAGTTAAGGTCTTATCCTACAAAAACGCCATAAAACGTAAAACGCCATAAAACGTAAAACGCCATAAAATATAAACGCCAATCCTGAGAGATTTAACAGATAAGGCTGAGCAAAACCGGATACTTTGTTAATTGCATTTATTGTTATAATAATATCTCGTCTAAACTACGCGCCAAAAACATCCTATAAAGAGAAACGTCTCAGCACCTTCCGTTGATCACACACAAAAAAAAAACACAAAAACACAATGGTTCTATAATTTTTTTTAAACAATTAAAAGCATGACACACATAAATGAGCGTCATAAATATATGTCATAAATGTATGTCGTAAAAGCGTACCAAAAATGAGTGTCAAGAACGTGTGTCATTAAAGTGTGTCATAAAAAGATGACACATAAATGCATGTCATCTTAATTTTATGACGTGTTCTTCAACGACACCATTTTGCATGTCATAAGTACCCTTTATGTGTCAAGAAAGGTGTTTTTATTAGTAGTTATAAGACTTTCATGTCTTGTATACCTACAACTTTCAATGGTGAGAAAGGAGGTACTAGAGTTGTTAAGTGGCTGGAGGAGATGGAAGGAATCTTGGATATGAGTGATCATGCAAAGAAGGACAAAGCAAGATATGCAATGAAACCAAATTGACGAACCGAAATGGTTCAGTTAAACTATAACCAATTAAGAGAAATTTGTAGTTCGGTTTTGGTTTTGGCATGTTGCATAACCAAATCAGTTGAACTAGACCGTAATGAACCAAACCGATTATACTTGTAGCGATCTCATACATGTGATTCTTCATTTGAGTATTGCTATATTTAGAGCTTTTAGTCATACATATTAAGTTGTGTAGCCCTATTAATGGTTATCTTCAAGTTTCATTACCTACCTACGTATCTTCGAAATATAACTTGCTACACGTCGTGTTGATTTAGAGCAACCTAATGTATCTCTTGAAAATCATTAAATGGATTATATGATAGATGCAAGGGCTACAATGGAACATAGGTTCATTTTAGGTGTCAACCTCATAGGCAATGTGTACCCTTATCCTATTTATTTATATTTATATACTATTAATTTGTAACACTTGTATGCATGTATGATTGTAAATTATGTTTAAGTGTTTGTACCCTAATCAAATAATGGTTTCATTATCTTACCAAATTCAGTGGGTGTGATCTAGGGATGAGCATTTGGTATCGGGTACCGGTATCGTACCGGTACCGTACCGGTACCGAACCGGTACCGAACCGTATCAGGTATATTCGATATCGGTACCCACTTTCCCCTTTTTTCGGTAGCGGTACGGTACCGGTATTTAAGGGTAAAACACCGGTAAATACAAGTACCGGTACCCACTTTTCCCGTTTTTTGATACCAGTACTTTCGGCATCGGTACCGGTACCGGTTCGGTACCGAACAGGTACCGTGCTCATCCCTAGTTTGATCCGTTCAAGTAGCTAGTTCCTTTGAAAAGTCATCGTTAAGAAAAAAAAATCATTTGGGTTTTAGGGGGCCTGCTTACATCCACATGCCAAAAATTACCACTTTCTTCACAAGGCATTGTATATGCATTAGGGGTGTTCATCGAATCAAATATCGAATTTTTGAATTATTCGAATCGAATTGTTCGAATAATTGTTATTTTTTCTTGAATTCGTATTCAATTCGAATTCGATTAAAACCTATCGAATTCGAATCGAATTTGTATTCGAATAAAAAAACCAATTCGTATTCGATTAAAGTTTCGAATTCGAATAAAGTCGATTTAATTCAGATTCTTTAAAACATGTAAAAAACTATAAACATGAAACATAAATTTTAAAGCAGCCATAAAACACGATATCACATTAAAAAGTTTCAAATAATGTACCACAAGTCTAAAATTCAAAACGAGAAGCCGGGAATAATCACTCCACATTATAAGTTAATATTTTTATGTTTAGAAATCTATTGATAGATTTGTCAATTAGGTTTTACTTATGGGTCATGTAATGGGTCATTTTAATACTTGAAAAAAATTTAGAAAAAAATTTATAGTATAGCTTAATAAAAGTTATATATTTATTATATATAAAAATAATAAATAAAAATGTATAAATTTTATTCGAATTTCGAATCGAATCGAATTTGAAATTATAAAATTCGTATTCGATTTACTTGACTCGAATTGAATCGAATTCGAATTCTTATAATCGAAACGAATTGTTGATAATCGAATCGAATTTAAACGAATTTCGAATTTTTCGAATTCGAAACGAATCCTGAACACCCCTAATATGCATTATATGGATATAGACATGTGTGAACATCCGTAGCGTGCGTCCATGGCCCATGTGCATGGCCGAGCATGCGTTGGGTCGGGTGGATGCAGACTCGGGGTCAAAATCGAAAAAGGGTCCGAATATGTTTTAAATTTTATATGTATACATATAGAGAAAGCGTAAAATGAAAATCATGTTGAGTTGTGAGAACCATGAGAACTAAGTCTTTCAAAAGGTTTTTCCAAAAAAAAATCTCGAAAATCTTAAAAAAAATCACTTGTTTACGCAAAAAAAATAAAAAAATGTCGCATGCAAAAACTTACATCAGGTGCAAAAAAAAATAAAAAAAAAATTCATCTCCGTAACAGAATTTACATCAATCGTAAACAAAACTTACACCAGAAGTAAACAAAACTTACATCAGACGTAACTACCGACTCGAATTTTTTTTATAGATGTGTTTATATTATTTTCATCTACGTTTGTGCAAAAATTGTGACACAACTCACGCAGGAAGTAGGAGTTCTCATGATTATCACAACTCGTTGTGGTTCTTAATTGAATCAAAGCCTATATATGTATATATGAGTTAATTGCCAAAATCGTCCCTGAGGTTTGGGCAGGTTTGCCATTTTCGTCCAAAATGACACTTTTGTACCAAATTGCCCCCAACGTTTGTAACTTTTTGCCATTTTCATCCAAACCACTAACTTAGTTTATTCTTTCTGTTAAGTTGAGGATATTTGGATGAAACTGACAAATATAAAACCACAGGGACGATTTTCGCAATTTACTCAAACTCTTTTAAATTTCTTTTATTTAATTAATTTTGTTACATATATAATAAAAAAGAATATAAATGCAATTTTTATATGAAAAAAATAATAGCTTTGTCACAAAATTTTTATAAATTTTCATCCAACTACTAACTAAGTTAATTTTTCTATTAAGGTGAAGGATGTTTATAAACTAAGATAGAAATTAATTTCTAATTTTTTATATAGATCAGTTTTATAAAAATAAAATCTACTTAAACCTCTAAATTTTATAAAACTAAAATGCTGTTGACCTTATTGAAAAAAGTCAAATAAAAAAATCTTATCATATGTACCAAATTTGTAATTCATCTTATACTCTTTTAAATTCACTCTTAAGGAAAAACAGAAGCCAGTGCCCCCCATCAAACAACGTATCGTTACCAAACCTTAAAATTACACACCAAATTGTAATTATAATGCAATGAACCAAAATTTTCTTTACTCAAGCCACTCAAAATAAGTATTAGTTAGTTACCCTTATAATCTTAGTGAAATAAATATTTTATTTATACCAACGTATTTCCTAGGTGCTCAACAAATTTAAAAAATATGTAACGTTTTACAATTTTTTCTATCTCTACAACTGATAAATACTAAAAGTTGTAATCAATTGTTATGTGTTGCATACAAATGACGTTTTCTCTTTATAAAACTGATTTATATAAAAAAGCTGTAAATTAATTTCTGTCTTAGTTTATAAAATTTAAAACATATTTCACCTTAACAGAAAAAATAAACTGAGTTAGTGATTTGGATGAAAATTTATAAAAATTATGTGACAAAACTATTAATTTTTTTTACTAAAAACTCCATGTATATTCTTTTTTATTATATATGTAACAAAAATAATTAAATAAAAGAAATTGAAAAGGGTTTGAGTAAATAGCCAAAATCGTCCCTGTGGTTTTATATTTGTCAGTTTCATCCAAATATTCTCAATTTAACAGAAAAAACAAACTAAGTTAGTGGTTTGGATGAAAATGACAAAAAGTTACAAACGTTGGGGGCAATTTAGTACAAAATTGTCATTTTGGACGAAAATGGCAAACGTGTCCAAACCTCAGGGGCGATTTTGGCAATTAACTCATGTATATATATACTACATGAAACAATAAAAGACAATAACATCAATTTGTCCCGTTGGTATGTAGACCCCAAATTGAAACATAGGTCGTTGGATAATTAATTAGTATTTTATTTGTAGGAAATGTATTAGAACTTAACTAATTTTTTCCTACCTTAAAATGAAATTTAATTTAAATTATATTAAAATTATGTAAAGTTATTTCAAATTTAACCTAACAAAATTATGTAGTTTTGGGGTTTAAATTGTTAATCTTTTTCCTTCTATTATTCAAGAATTTGTGAGGGATTATTTATGTTTATGTGTTTAGTTTTTAGTTTAAAAATTAACATAAGAAAATCATTTATTGTTTTTAGATGTTTATGTGTTTAGTATTTAGTATAAAATAAACACAATAAAATCATTTATTGTTTTTGGTTAAATAATAAAAAAAAACATACAGAGCACATATCGATATCCTTTTAGCCATATTACAACTTTATATTGTATGTGTTTTCTTTTTTGGTTGCTATTAGTTTAAAAATTAACATAAGAAAATCATTTATTGTTTTTAGATGTTTATGTGTTTAGTATTTAGTTTAAAAATTAACATAACAAAATCAATTATTGTTTTTAGATATTTATGTGTTTAGTATTTAGTATAAAATAAACACAATAAAATCATTTATTGTTTTTGGTTAAATAATAAAAAAAAACATACAGAGCACATATCGATATCCTTTTAGCCATATTACAACTTTATATTGTATGTGTTTTCTTTTTTGGTTGCTATAGCGATGATGGGACCGTACGGGTACCTTATCCATTCCTTACAAAATCGAGCTTACAGCCGAACGAGTTCCCTCGTGTTTCGGCCGCATTTAAACCCACTCTCTCATTAACATATAATTCATTTTAGGTCCGCTAAACATTTAAACCTTTTTTAGTTATAATCATTTACCATTTACCCAGTTATGGATTACTCTAATTAAACTATAATTTTAAACCAAATAAAAACCCAATATTATATATTGAATTGAAACTTCGAATGTTTTCGTTTAGAAACTTTTAATATTATATTAGAGTAAACTGCCATTTTGGTCCCTGTGGTTTGGCCAGTTTTGCCACTTTAGTCCAAATCTCAAACTTATTACATCCAGGGCCCTGTGGTTTGGTTTTTGTTGCCATTTTGATCCAAATTTCAAATTTGACTAGAATTCCCAATTTCAACCCCCTGTTTTGTCCTTATATCCAGGGGTATTTTTGTCATTTTGGTTTTATTGTAAATGATTATTAATCCAAACACCCCCTAAACTCTGATTATAAATCCCAAACACCCCTTTCTCTGCACTCTCTCTCTCTCTCTCTCAACACCCCCTTTCTCTCTCTCTCATCTTTCTCACTCTGCGCTCTCTCTCTCTCTGAACTACCACCAGCACAATCACCACCCCCACCACCGTATCATCACCACCACCAACTCTGCTCTCTCTCTCTCTCAGAACTACCACCACACCACCACCCCACCACCGTATCATCACCACCACCACCGTACCTACCACCACCACCGTACCTACCACCACCACCTCCTCTACCGTTCTCAACTACCAGCACCACACCATCACCACCCTCTCTCTTTTTCTCTCTCTCTCTCTCCTCCTGCCGCCACAAACCACCACCACCGTCTCCAGATTCAATCGATTGATTATCAGAGGAATCGAACCAGTCATCTGTACCGATTCGTCACATAAAGAAATCTTGTTTGTTAATATCACCACCTCCATCATCATCGGAAACAAACAAAAAGAAAAACACATCTCTGTCATTATCACTTAGAGCTGAAAAAAATCAAAACAAAAGAGAGGTTTATCGGAAACCTGTTGGAAAAAGGATGTCGCCGCCGCGTACGGCGGTGCTGCCACCGTCGTCTACCTCCTCGGTCTCTCTTCTCACTCTCTCTTTCTCTCCGTCCCTTCTCTCTGTTACGCCGATGTCGCCCGTCACTCACCACAACCTGATGGTGGTGGTCGCCGTTTCAACTGCCGAAGAGGAAGGTGTGGTTGTCGTTGAGAGACACCGGAAATCAGGGAGTCAAAAAGGGGGGGGGGGGTCCGTCGCAAAACCTCCGCAAAATTCTGCCCCCACCGCCGCTGTGAGTGGCGGCGCCGCCTCCCGCCGTCGCCGGTGCACCACCTAGAGATAAGAAGAGATGAAGTCTTTGAAGAGAGAGAGAGAGTTCTGTTACTTCTGAATGTGTGGGTGTATATATATTATATATAATTGTTTTAGGTATTAAATATATACAATTAAATATAATAATTTTTAAAATACCCAAAATACCCCTGGAGATAAGAACAAAACAGGGGGTTGAAATTGGGAATTCAAGTCAAATTTGAAATTTGGACCAAAATGGTAACAAAAACCAAACCACAGGGCCCTGGATGTAATAAGTTTGAGATTTGGACTAAAGTGGCAAAACTGGCCAAACCACAAGGACCAAAATGACAGTTTACTCATTATATTATTATAGGGTGGATAGGGCCTGGTTTTTTTTTTATCTCACTAACGGTCCAAATCTTTTTTAAGAATCTCAGAGACAACCATGCCCATGTGACAACGAAGTCTATGAACACCACATAGAGAAAAGGATTTGTTAGTGGCAGTGGACAACTACAAACAAAGAATGAGAGAGGGTTCTCTTGATGTGTGGACATGATTACACATGTGAAGTTTGATTGCAGATGCTCTATGGAACATGTATAAACAATTTATATATGACCTAGTGGGTTTTTCTTGCGTTTCGCTGTGAAAATACAGTCGGTATCTGTTTGGTTCATTACGTATAGCAACCGAATAAGAAAACCCAAAAAGTAAAGTCTTGATATGTTTTTCGATCAAGGCCGGTTTGGTTCATTACATTACCGGCACTTAGAACAAGTTTTTAAAGAAAAGTGAAATTAAATGAAAAGTAAATGAGTTAAAAACGTGTATTTTCCCCTCTATAATTTTGCAACTTTTGAGCTCCCTCACAAATTACTGTTCAATTTTACTCTTATCTCATTGTTTTATTAAATTATTGGTTCATACAAGATGCAGTCCCCTCATATATCTCTCAAAGTCTGATCACACATGACCATTCTCCACAGTTTCGTTTGCACTGGTGGCTTCCCCATCAACCAACATCGACATCCACCACAACCGGAAATATTGACACCGTCATCGGCTACAAGATTGGTGACCACCGTGGTTACTAAGGCGGTGAGAAGAGGTAAAGGCGGTTTTCAGAGAGAGAAAGTAGAAGTTAGGGTTGAGAGTGAGTGAATAGCGAGGGGCCGGCGAAGGTGGTTTTGCGGCGCCGCCGTGCCGGCATCACCACTGATCAGGCGCGTGGATCGGTTCTGTTCAAGGTGGGGAAAAATCTGGAGGCGTTGAAGCCACTGGTGGTGGTGGGGGTTGTGACTGTACACTTGAGCGGCGTCGATGGGGTTCGAAGGCAACCACCATCGATGGATTCTATGGCTGCAAGGAGATCGACGGTGTAATAGCTCACCGCCTCCGACAATGGTGGCCCGGCAAAATTGCAAACTTTTCAAGATTCTTGATGAAATTTTCGTTAATGGAGTCTTGTAAAGGGTGGGAATAGGTGGATAAAATTGGGTCTTTTTATAGTGGGTAATTTAGATAGTGGGGGAAAGAAGATGAGTAAATTAATGGGTTTAGAGATGGGGTTTTGAAAAGCTGAAGAGTGGGGAGATGAGTGGTGGGTTTAGAGGGTTTCCTTAGTTTGACTTATTTATTTGACCATGGAGATTGAAAGTCGTCGGTTTAAGGTTTGGAGAAAAGATAGCTGAGGGTTGAGACTTGAGAGGTGTAGAAGGAGCTGGCATTTCAATTGGGACAAGTCCCACACTCCCATTATGGTATTCATTTTTTAACATTATCGTATTCTTAGCAATTCAGAATAATTTAATTTCTTTTACTTTGAGACCATAGATTCAATAGGGATATTTCATAGAAAACATTATGATTAACATATAACAGTAGATCACTTTTTAATTAAATTCAAAATGCAAAATCCCATTATACTAATCTTTAAATATTAATAAATTCATAAAGAAAATCAATCAATCATCATTAATAAACAAGACTTATTACGACTTATTTCAACCATCCACTTCATACACCTACTATGAGGAGCCCAGGTACGAGCCATCGACTTCATACACATCCTATAAAGACCAAATGTATGAACCTTCTCCCTCATATACTAAACGTGGTATTTGTTATCGTCTCAACTTAGTTATTCTGTTCTACGGTAATGTTTTACGTCTAGGTCTGAATTTGGCGAGTTAACATTTCGCGACGTGCATTTATCATTCAACGTTTTTACGTATATTTTTGTTTGGTTTAATGGTCCCGCCGCAAAGTGCGGGTCCCAAAAACTCGTTATTTAAATTATATAAATGAAAGTAAACTTAAAAATTAATATTATATAATAAAGTTACTATATATATATACAACATCAAAATAACTATACATCACATAAGTAGAAAAATAGACTATATATAAAGTTACACTTTACGTTACATATATCACTTTATAGATTTTAAAAGGGCACGCAAAACACTTTTCAGACAAACAGATTTTATCTAATCATCAAAGGGACATAATTTGATTGTTAATGACTTGGCCCCATCTTACTGGGTCACATGTTGTTACCGAATTGCTAATCTACAATATTCTAATAGGCAATAGAGAATATGACCGGTCAATACATCCATTAGTTCTCTTATAAAATAGCTTTAAGAAATATTTAACAAAATCATGTGCTTTTATATATTACAAAGAGATAATGTAAGCAAATATAATTAACTTTTTAATTTTATTATGTTTATTTATCTTTCAACTAATAAAACTATTATATAAGTCATTGAAGAATATTTATTTGAAGTCAGTTATATCAAATTACAACAATATAAACACATTAATTGACGAAAATATATAAATAAAAACCTCATAAAAATTAGCATTGCATTTCTAAATAAACGTAGGTTATAATCAGCATTTTATACAAGTTAAACAAATGACATAAGATTCATCTTTAATATATACATATAATATTTAACTTCATACCAATGGGTTGATGACCCATTAGCAAAAGCAAAACCTAATTAGAGCACACTTAGTTATTCTAACAGGAGATTTAGAAACAAGTTCTCCGGAACATGTATCTTATGTCTAAGTTCCTCATGTCGCAATTACAAAACCATCCAAAACACACACAAACTCTCTTCTCTGCTTTTGCCCTTTTCTCATGTAAAGCCGTTTTGAGGCTCTTTTACAAACCTATCCTACCATATCCTTTTATACAAGCTAGGTTCTCCTTTTTCCTAACGGAGAGGATCACCGGTCAGGGCCATATTTCGAAAGACATATTATTTTATGGAAAAAACCCCGATATGTATATGTAATTTTTTTAATAGGGTATACCTATACAAACACCAACAACATAGGCACATTTATAAAATTATTCTTATGGTTTAGATTAGTTATTAGCCCATTGCCGAAGTGCACGTTATTTCGAGATCGAACAGGGTACACGAATTCTCAGGACCGGCACTCTCCTAATAAAACATCTGAGAAGGCTTCTATTAGGATGCTCTAAGCAATTAACAGGCCATGTAGGTTGCTCTCGTAACAAAGAAATATATACTGAAATAAAAGAAAACTACTTTTGTTGAATGCATCATGTGATTTTGACCACATGTACAGAGAATATTAATAGACTGTTTTGTATTTTATTAGATTATAATATAACTAGACAAAAACATGTTAATAGAATAATTTAAGTCGTTATCACTCTTTTATTTTTTTCACAATTAAATAATATTTACTTTTATCAAATTAATATTGGTAAACTTATATGTCTCAGTTAACAATAAAAAAAGAAACTAAAACCTTTATATCTTTATTTTTAAATTCTTTTCTGAACGTAAATCTGGTACAAAACTTACTGAATTATGCTAAAAACACAGATATTATTAGTTCTTAGACTATTATAGTGACTTACATTATTTGATTTTAACTCCATTATTTACCAACAAAACGTCTAGTGATAAATTTAATGGAGACGCATGTTCGATTTTCGTTTGGGCCATTTTCAAGGGACATCTGGGTGAAGAGACGAATCAGAACTTTAATATGGGGTTCAAACCTGACAGGTGACGAGGGTTTAAGGATTCTATCCGGTTCCCGCACATCGTGGGGGCATGGTCTCATGACGGTCGAGGAGTCAACCTTGGACATAGCCCCGAGCAGGGTGAGTTCACACGTGAAATTCTTTGCCGTTAAAAAAAAACTACCAAAATTTGAAAACAAGACCAATTTATGACAAATAACCACACATATAATAATATATAAATTAACTTAAAACATAAAAAAAATAAAGATAAAGCAATTAGGATAAGACTATGTGTAGTGGTATTGCCCCTACCTTTGGGCGTTTTGCGTCATGTGACAGCATAGTCAGCAATGGGACATTATGAGGCGTTTTCTAAAATGGGTGTAGTGGGGATGTGTGCATTGTGGCGTAATAGAATTAAATAAAAAAACCATAAAAATGTTATTGGACAAATGGAGCGTGGAAACAAGTGATTGCCAAAAGAATTGAAGCAGGACGTTGGAAATAAAACGCCAAAACCAATTTTTGGTTCAAAAACGCTCCGAGGGTGGTTGGGTGGGCGTGCTTGGGCATGCTTTTATAAAAAAACGCCCCAAATTTCAACCACTACGGATGTTCTAAGAAAGAATTAGCAATAATATTACCAAATGAATATAATCTCTGGCTGCAAGTGCAAGTATATCCGCACAGGATACAACCCCAGGGCACTTCATCTCCACCATAGCTTTCGCCTTCTCTATAACTTGATACGCGTAGGCCGGAATGTCCTGGTTATCCTCCGACTCCTTCTCCGGCAATCCCATGCTTCCGGGCTTCATTGATATCAAAATTGATCCATCACACCCCTGCAAAATTTTCAATCAAATTTACACACACACTTACGCTAACATGCACACTGTAAATGTAAAACAATTCCGGTACCTGGACAAAACAGTCATGGAAGAAAAGGCGGATAGTCGCCGGAGCAGTGGCCGGCGACACTTTAAAGTTTTGAGAAGTGACGAAGGCGACAATCTGTTCGAGTTGAGGGCATGTTTTGGCGTAGTAATCCACTGTGAGGAAGCGGTGGTGTACCATGGAGGTGTTGACGGTTTCAGATGATAAGCAGGTGGTTATTGTGGTGGAGAACAAGAGTATGAGGATTGAAGATGACAGAGACATGGTGGTGGGTTGAGGGAGGAGGCTTTGATGTATATAACTGATATTTTCTATCATTTATATCTATAGCCTGTTGGTATCTTTGAGGTGTGATAAGACTTAAAGACCTTTTAGATTCTTAGTTGAGTTCGATTGTGATCGGGTGATTCTACTCGTAACATGATAATATTCAAGTGGTTCGTAAGTGATTGAAAATGCCATTAAAAAAATTATATATTTTTATTAATTAGAAAACGTAGGTTTTTTGGTTGTAACATAAAATAATATAATATTTATTCCATTACTCTTCAATTCAATAAGAAAGAGAATTACTAACCCGTGAAAGTCACTGACTTCATTAAATTCTTCGATTCAGTGTCTCAATTAATGTAACTTTAAATTTTAATTTTCCTAAAAGAAAAAAACTATATATATGTTAGTGTGGATCCATGTTTTATTTATTTAATTTTTTTTTAGGTATTCCAAGTTTAAACCGTAAGATTTATCCTTAAGGGAATGGTATCATCAAGAAGGTTAATCCTTAATCTTTCATCTTTCATCGATCAATGGCTTGGAGTATAATATGCAAAAAAAGTAACACCGTGAAGCTCGTTACAAGGAGGAGAGGTGGGGGTTTCTCTTTGTAACCACCATCCGACGTAAGAATAAGTATCGTTTAAAAAGAATAAACGGGTGTGTTAAGAGTAAAGAGTGAGAGAGTCGATGCCTCAACCTTTGGGGAGAAGCATCGTATTTATAGCTGAAGGTGGGAGAGGAGAATGGTGGGCTGATGGGCATTGATACAACTGTCATTATCGAACCCTTCAAGTCTCTATAGTTTAGTGTTGCTTCCGGGAAAAAAATGTTGAGTGGATGGAACTTTGGACTAGACGAGTGTTAAAGACCTCTAGGGTAGCAGGCATATAGGATTTTGTAAAAAGGGCGCACACGTACCAGGAGGTAGCTAGTGTGCAAGATTGAGCCAAAACGTCGCATGCGTACCGGGAAGTAGTTGGCGTGCAGGATTGAAACAAAATGGCACATGCATACCAAGTGGTAGCTGGCGTGCAAGATTGAGCCGAAACGACACATGTGTACTAGGAGGTAGCTGGCGTGCAGGATTAAGCCAAAACGGTGCATTTGTACCAGGGGGCAGTTGGCGTGAAGGATTAAGCCAAAACTGCGTATGCGTATCGGGAGGTAGTTGGGTTCTTCTTGGATATGTTTCAAGAGTATTCTTCCATGTGTTTGGTGAAGTTGATAGGGACGTTTGCAAAGAGATAAGGTATCTTTGTCGTCTTGGGTAAAGCGCTAACTAACATAGCAGAATGATGACGTCCGTCAAATCGCCATGCTATTCGGCTGAAGCAGGCGTATGACGGCCACTCGACATGAATTGCTGTCGTTTCAGTTTTCCTGTTTGACGTGTCAGCTTCCCATTGGTTACTTTACTCCACTTATAGGCATGGTTACCCATCGCATTAAATGCGATGGGTATAGATAAACGATTCAACACCCTAACGAAGATCACTTGTACCTCTTACTTAACTTTTACTCCCAAAACTCCTTTGCAGATCTCTAAGATTTCTTCATATCTTCTTCCTTATTCTTATAACTTCCTTCGTTTTTGTGTGCTTCGTTCTTATATCATCATGTCTGCATCGTCTAAGCCCACCAGATCTAGGAGGGGGCAGAAATCCATGGAACCATTGAAAGCTGCGCAAGTGCTTATTAATTGGAAAAAAAAGAAGAATTTCAAGAACTGTGCCGTCAGATGCAGTTTCCGGCGGTTTGGGGTGTAACCAACCCGCATTCGGAAAGTACTATTGCTAAACCACTAATTGGTTATATTAGTTTGTACGCGTCGTGTCACAACCCCCGACCCTACTCGTGACGGAAGCCGTGAGCAGATTCAAGTGGTGCAAGTGTTTATTAAAATTATCGCATCGGACGATGGGTATAGATAAACGATTCAACACCCTAACGAAGATCACTTGTACCTCTTACTTAACTTTTACTCCCAAAACTCCTTTGCAGATCTCTAAGATTTCTTCATATCTTCTTCCTTATTCTTATAACTTCCTTCGTTTTTGTGTGCTTCGTTCTTATATCATCATGTCTGCATCGTCTAAGCCCACCAGATCTAGGAGGGGGCAGAAATCCATGGAACCATTGAAAGCTGCGCAAGTGCTTATTAATTGGGAAAAAAAAAAGAAGAATTTCAAGAACTGTGCCGTCAGATGCAGTTTCCGGCGGTTTGGGGTGTAACCAACCCGCATTCGGAAAGTACTATTGCTAAACCACTAATTGGTTATATTAGTTTGTACGCGTCGTGTCACAACCCCCGACCCTACTCGTGACGGAAGCCGTGAGCAGATTCAAGTGGTGCAGGTGTTTATTAAAATTATCGCATCGGAAATTTCATCAGGAACAGGTGTCAAGAAAAATATCAGAGTTTTCAAACACCGTAGTTTTCATTTCATAAACTATGGGATGAAACTCGTATTTACATAAAGGATTTTTCACTAGGATAAACCCTTAATTTACAAAAACACGTTTCATTTAGGTTACATAGCCACTTATTTAAGCTTAAGTGCCTCGTAGTACTTTCCCTTCTCTTCATAGTAAATCACCTGAAACGCGTTTTAAAAATATTTGGTCAGTGAAAAATATTGGTGAGTTCATTCAATTTGTATAAAAAGACATATTGTTATAATTACAACATTAAGGGTTTTTACATTTGTTTATATCTTTCAATTACTCAAATCAGTATTTGTCCCTCGACTGATTACTATTCATTTAGCAACGTTTATCTGTGACTATGGTCATATCACTATTGGCCCCATTGTCCAATATCAAATCTTATCAAGTAGTGTATACAAAACCCCACATACCGGCAGTAATTTCAGAATACAAAAACTTAATCACTGTAAGTATAAGTAACAATTGGAAAGCATTTGATAAAAGAGAATTACTCACATTGTAGAATTAGGGTTTTAGTTATCACGTCCTTGTTTAAGTCCTGGGTTCCTAAATAAACACACAATGCAACACGTATTAGTATATTAACCCAATTAAAACTTTAACAATAATCATGAGATCAAAACCTCAACGTAGCTAACAAAGTATAGCCTTATTCAGGCAACACTTTGACACCCGTTGATTAGTTTCAGATCAATCAGACAGGGTATCGTACCAGTTATTAGGGTCAGTACATTTCTCACGGGGCAAAGTTTCAAGGTTTAGGGGTTCAGGTATTAGAATGGTAATTCGAGAGAGAAGGAAATATCGATTTATGATCGAAATTGGTGCACTGAAACTGTCCCAGACCTGGCCATATATAGCCCAGGCTATTTTCTCCTGTGCGTCGTGGGGGAAACCAGGGTTTCTAGCGAGACGCGCCTAGGTGGTCCGCCTAGCATAGGTTTGCCACGTGGTCAACATAGGTCTGACACGTGGCGCGATGCCGTGAACCGTGTCCTCGACCACCTTTTTCGTCCAATCGCGCGTTTTTCACAATTTTTGTGCCGGTTCTTATCGCGTATGCTCGGGTCTTGATCCTAATGGTTTGGTTTTTAACTGTGATCCTAGTAAGGGTATTTTATTGCAGGTTAGTTCCTCAAACACCAAGTTTTCTTAACTGCTAAGTTTTCTGATTGATTATTACAAGTGTCGTCGCGCGCACTTGGGGTTTTGATTATGGGTTTATTCGGGATATTTTTAAGGACTGTTACACGACATTCTTTAGAGAAGGGAACTTCCGATTACCGATGACTAAGTTTACTGCTGACATCTTGAGCCGTTATGGGATTCATATCTCTCTATTCATTCGTGTGTGTACGCCATGCATTACTCATTTTGAATTCATCTGTATGGCTCAAAACTTGATCCTGACGTTTGAGATGTTTAACGTCTTCTATTATGTTGCCGTGAATGTCAGGTTTTATTCGTTCAACTCCCTCGGGGGTAATGTGCTTCCCTATGGTAAAGACCCCCCCCCCTAAGAGCTTGTATGACTGGAAACATAAGTTCTTCTTCATTCGTCGTGTTCTTCATTCATCGTGGTGTGATTCCTATTGAGATGTAGTTTAGTTGGTCTGAAGATAGAGTGCCAAAATAGGAAGTAATCGCGTACGAGGGTACGCCATGGTACGAGGTGTTAACCAATCGTTTGGCGCCGATGTGGTAGCTTGAGGAGGATGCATTGGTTGATGCTGGGATGAGTATGTTGTGGGCGCTTAAGAATCCACAAGAGGCTCCAGCCTATGGATACGATGCGAGAGGTAGACATGTCCCCTTGTTTTTATTTTTTTAACCATGTGCTTTTGTCGTATTCTAAAAATTTGTTGTTATTTTGAAAGAGTATGATTTGATAAATGTCTTGGATGATTATGTCATGGCCGAGATGACGGTGAAGGTGTTTCCTAAAGATGAGTTGTCATGGTTAGACCAGATACGAGATTTTTTCTATCATCCCTCAGATGAGAGTATAGCCAGTTTTGCGCATGTTCGTTCAGGTGCGCACCTTTCCATCCTTGTGAAACCTGAAACCGTTACGGCTCCATCTTGAGAACAAATTACCATTCTCTCCAGTGAAGAGTCTGTTGCTTCCTTCGGTGAACGACTTATTGCTAGATCCCGTCTAGTTCGTGCAGGTGCTGATGAGGACAACCTGGGGGATCGGGTGTTCATGTCGATGTGGTGAAAGAGAGAGCTATCAAGTCTTCGTTGGATAAGCATGCTAACCCGTCGCTCGCTGAAAGCGAATCAACCAGGGTCCGGTAAGCACTCTCTGAGGGGAATGTATCTTGATTATGTTGTTGTTTCTAACACATTTCGTGGCTTGACGTAGGGCAATGTCATGCTGCAAGCGGTTTTAGATGATCAGGCAACTATATAAGAGATTCTTGACAAGAAGAAGAAAAGGTTAGAGGGAACCAAGAGTAAGCTTGATGCGAAGGCCGCATTAAATGTTTTGGAGAAGAAACGGAGGTTGCTGAGGCATAGTGAGGGTTCCGTTCCCTCTGAAGGAGAGGTTTATTTTTCGGTGTTTATACTCAAGAAGACAAGAAACAAGCTTGATGTTATGTTTACTGTGTTTGCCCAAAAGGGAACTCCTGGTTAGTCTCTGTAATTCTGTTCTTTAATAACCTTTTATGGTATGTAAGTTTACGTTTGTCTTTGTGTAGGTTCTGCTAGTGGCCAAGGTGAGCCAAGCTAGAAGATTACCATTAAATGCTTTGCGCCCATTGTTGCTAATGTTGTTGAAACATCTGTTCCAGTGTCGCATGCAGGTGAACCTCTTCCACCACTACCACCCTCCCCGATTTCAGGTACTGCGGACGTTGCACGAGACAGGGTAAGAAGGTGGTGCAGGTTATTGAACCAGAGATTGTGAGAATTGAGGATTCGGTGATGGTAACCGGAGTAGAAACTGGTGTGAAAAATCGTAAAGAAGAAGAAGTGACTGATTGGACTGACAATTTCTGGTTCAACAGCCTACTCTTGATGGAACCACAACGGTTTCAGATCTGGAGAAATATGTATTGTTAATTAAACTGAAACAAGTTTTAAAATTAGAGAAACCCGTTAAACCACACACTACCAACATGTGTACCGATCGTAAGTAGTAAAACATGTAAGTCTGAGTATCGAACTGTGGACTGGTGTGCGTATGGTGTGTTACATTTTTATTGATATTTTAAGCCCATTTTACACATTAGTCAAGTTTTAAATTTATAAAACACGATATTCTACTAACACTAAACACACACATGAGCAAGTGCACCCATCGTGAGCGTAGCATAGCGTTGGTAAGATACCGAGGTCGTCCAAGGACACAAGAGCTTTTAGTACCGGTTTATCTTCAACGTCTAATTAAATCAAAATTTTTAGAAAAGGTTTTAAACATGAAAAATAAAAACTAAAAATGCTGAAAATAAAAATAAAATAAAATAGATAGGCAAGATGAATCACTTGGATCCGACTCGCATTTAATGTATCCTTTGATGATTTCTGCACTTTTGCATTTTTAAGAGATTATCTTAGTTATAGTAGTAGGCCCCTCTTTTGAATGTGACGTCACCCTCAACCCAGTGGTTTTAGTCAGCAGGGATACAATCCCAAAGGGTCGGAATATTGGAAGATAATTAATTAAGTTATTAATGCGAAAAGTGGTAGGCCCCTCTTTTGAATTTGACGTTACCCTCGGCTAAGTGGTTTGAGTCAGCAAGGATACAATCCCAAATAGCCGGTTTAATGTATTAATAGTAGTTTACATATGAGGGGATCAAGCCATTCGGACCCCCGCCATCCAATACCAATGGGTATTGAAGGAGATCCTAGTAAGCTTGACCGAGGTCCTTGTAGGATCTGTACACTGAACAAGGAAAGAACCTTACTAAACCATTCCCTTAACCCACGACCAGGTAGCCAACATATCTCTATATAGACCGTAGAGATATGAATGGTGAAAATCTTTTACTTTATATAGACAGTAAAGTAATGCCAAGACACCACGAACAAATGATAAAGAAGTTTCACCTTCAACATAAGAAACTAGTTATTAAAGTCATTAATACAAAACCAAATAAAAAGTGCAAAAAGATTAAAAATCAAAAGTATTAGATTAAATGCTTGTCTTCACCAAGTGATGTAAGAGACTTAGCCAAACATGGCCTTTGATTAACAAGAACTCTTATGATCAATCTTGGATCCCGAGACTACTAAACACACTCTAGGGTGGATGATGGATGATGGTGGTGGATGTGGGTGTTGTAGTGGTGGTGGAGTGGTGGCAAAGTGGGAGAGAGGTGGTTTGCCAAGGGATGCCTTTAAAGTGAGCCAAGCACCCCTATGTATAGCCTGAACAGAAGCCTGGCCACGGCCCCGGGTCCGCTGGACACGCCCCTATGGCCATCTCCTTTCTCTTCCTTCATTAATTGCAATTGTTTGCATTAGGCTCCACACGGCCCCGTGTTCGCTGGGCATGGCCCCGTGTGCAGAAGCGTATCTGTACTATCAAGATTTGCAAGATTCTGCGAATCTTAGCGTTGACCACGCCCCATGCTGAGCTGGGCACGCCCCCGTGGTGGGCATAGAAGCTTCTACAGCTTTGTCCCTTTCTATAGACATCTGACCACGCCCCCGTGTCCAGTGGGCACGGGCCATGGTCGGCCTTCTGTTTCTTGTTTTTGCTTGTGGAGATGCTGTCGAGGGGTCTGGCATGCCACGTTTATTCCTTTTCTTTGTATTTATGTTAGTTTTTGCTGCATATTTGTTCCTTTTGTTCGTTTTAGCTCATTTGGTCCTGAAAATACAAAAGGAAGACAAAAGCATACTTTTTCCAACATTAGTACTAAAAAGGGTTAGTTTTATGCCTCATTTGATGTAATTTATATGTTGCATTTTACACACATCAAATACCCCCACACTTGAATCTTTGCTTGTCCTCAAGCAAAAACTCTTTATTATGTGTCTTACACATCCAAATTGAATGGGTAGAATAGAAGTTTTGGGCTTGTCTTGAGTGTCGGGAATCCAGGATCTTTATTGGGTTTTATTTTTATACTATTTACAATCCTATTCGTTATGATTTATTAAGAACGTTTCATAAGAGAAATTACTTATTTGGGAATAACATGCCTCTTTAAAATTCCATTTATATACAAGTTCACATACCTCACGGGAGATCACTCAACACTTGGCCGAAGATGTATTTTTGTGAAACACTCGAGACCGGCATGTAACTTACTTCTACCATATACTTGCCAAGCAATCAATCCTCCTCCTTTTTAATTATAAACCTTTGTAAATATCAAGAGGACTTGGGAAAGGGTTAGGCTTTGGCTAAGGGTAGGTGGTTAGTAAAAAGGGCTAAAAGCGTAAAAAGCGTCGGTCGTCATAAAACTTTTTTGTTTTTGTGACTTTTATTCAAACTAAGCATTTTTAAACAAAGTTTCTTTGAGGACTTTGTTTGTTTATTGCTAGACTTCATTTTTTTTATAAAGAAGAGTCACAAGAAAACCGAGCTTTTTACTAAAATAAAGGGTTGAAAAGAAAAAGGTTTTGGTGGGTAAAGGTGTTTGTTTTGTGTGTTTAGAAATGAAAAGGTTTAGGCTCAAAGATGTTAACTAGGGAGATTTTGGGTAGATGATAAAGAAAATGAAAAATAATGGTGTTGAAAGGAAAATGGGTTAGTCCTAATGCCTCCATCATTTACTTACTTGGGTTTAAGTTGGTAAGGACCGGGAATGTATCGTCGTGGCAAGTTCTACAGTCGTAAGAACCAAGCGGCTATTCACACAAGAAATGAAAAATGAGCATTTAGTTTAAAGATGTATGCTTGTATGCTCAATAAAGGCTCAAAACTCACTTATTGTGGGAATGGGTTTTTAATGTGACCAAGTATATATAATCAAATTTTAACTAGGTTTGTCATGTCGTTTCATAATTTTCTTATGTTGGTTCTTTTTATCACGACGCTATCGGTTGTAAATTTGTAAAAATATAACCCTTTTAGAACTTGTTATTCCCAAATTAAACCAAGATAAGTAAAAAAAATAAATTTTTTTAAAATTTTTTTTGGGGTGATTAGCGGTTCCAATAGAGTTTTGTGTATGGCTTGTTATTAGGATTTGAAAAATTCAAGGTTTTAGCACCCCCCCCCACACTTAAATTACACATTGTTCTCAATGTGTCCCAAAAATAAGTTTTTAGGTTGATTGAATGTGTAAAAAGGTGTTGAAAAACAAAATTTTTGTTACTGGGCGTCTGGCCACGGACCCGTGTTGGTCCGGGCATGGCCCCATGGTCAGATTGCCAGTATCATAATTAAACAAGAGGCTGGACACGGGGGCGTGTTCAGTGAGCACGGCCCCGTGTCCAGTTACCTGAACTGGGCATTTTCTGCAGAACCTCGGGCATGGGGGCGTGTTGGCTAAGCACGGCCCCGTGCTGAACTTGCTGTAATGAAAGAAAATTGTCGGGAGGCTCTGTTTTTGTGCATGGGGTGTGGGTTCAAAGTTCCCTTGGTAACCTCCACGTTTTCGAGTGTATTTAACCATTACAACATCATCCAAACACCATTTAGTACTTAAAAACCATCATTTATTAAAAACGACAATTACAAAAGATCCTAAAAATTGAAAATAAAGTTAAAAATGAAAAACTAAAAAGATCCTACGATAAATAGGTCAAGTAATGTAGGAAATCATCTTTAGGAGTTCTACCCTTATTGTAGGAATGACAAAAACCCGGAAATAGCTTTCCAGTACTTAAGGATTTCGTAGAACTCAGAACCGAGGGATGTCTTTCAAATGTCATTGAGCCACTCCTCTATCTCCCTAGGGAGAAAGAAGGCAGGCTCATTCTCGATGATGTCTTGTGGAGGAGGTGCGACGACCACTGGAACCCCGTGTAATATGTCTAGAGGAGGTTCCGGAGGCATGACATGCCACTCGGCCGGAATAATGACTTCCGGCACAATATTCCACCCCCTTTGTGCGATGATTGGCACCATGGGAGGAGAAGCAAGAATATTCATGTCACACCCTGACTTTTGCGGAAGCCTGATTATGTGTGACTTGCTTAATATCATCGCGTTCAACCATAACAAACAACTATATTGTAAAACTAAAGATGTTCATCCATAGATTAAGTTTAAAATATCACAAACAACATTGTCTAAAAATCCAAACACAGACTTCAAATCCAAATTACAATCCATTCAAATTGTTTTAGAGTTCCATAAGGTCTCGACAAAAGACACTACTAAAAAAACTAGGTTTTTGGACTATGTATCTTTTCCAGGATAAGGTACATAACCCCAAACCCTTAGACACCAGATGACATCTTTTGTTCCAAACAACCCTTGAAAACTTCCAACGCCCGCCAGATCCATACTTAGTTTCCTGAAATACATGTAGTTTGAAAACAACAACAAAAGTTGAGCGAGTTCATGTGTTTGTATGTGTGCACGAATAAACCTTTGTAATCATTGTAAGTATGTATGTTTTATAAACCCGGTATGAAAGCAAACAAGGAAAACAGATCCATTAATGGTTTGCAAGGCCATTAATATGTGTGACGTGATGCAGGAAGGCTCAAACCTAGCAAATTTTGCACCGGGCCTCCGGCTGTAAGACATAGTCACTTCATGGGCCAAACCCCGGCCACATGGGTGGGGCTCGCTACACCCAAATAGATCTATCACTCATGTCCCTCGGTCCTACTACGAGGATTAATGGTCTTAAACATTGTACCCACCACTCACATGATCTAGCAGTACCTTTCCTTAGCTAACCATACCATATGTAAACGTTTGTAAACAATTTGTAACATGTACTTCACCCCCGAAGTTATAAAACAAAAACAGTTAAAAGAAAAGGGGGACATGAACTCACCGTTTTGCGTTCTTCAATCCGACGTAACTCACAGCTGATACTCGTGTGCACGACTACCTACAACGTACTACGGTATATTAGACGAGCGGGTCGTGCCTTGACTTAGTATTAGTTAGTGTCTTTGAGTTACGTTTCATTGTGTCTTTAATATTATTCCAAGTTATATAATTATTTGTTAAAATAATAAATATTTTAACTTAAATTATATTTATTTCATTTTTGAATAATAGTTAAATAATATATTTTTAACTTGTCATACTTATGTATTTCTACACGTATAACTTCCCAAGGATGGGTGTATTTATACTCATTTTCTTATACTTGTATATTTTTGCCAAGTATCGGTGGCGTATTCCGATGTGTAATTATACGTACGAGAATACGTATTTTTACTGTGTTTATTAAGTATCTTATACTTAATTTTTGTATTTATTTTTCCGGAATAATATTTCTAATAAAAATCCATCACTATATATTCTCAAAATATATATTTAAAAAAATATTACATAGAAAAATTATTTATAATTTTTCCCTTGGCAAAAATATTTATAATATCGTATAAACCTTAAAAAAATAATATATTTTCAAGTCTAACTTAGAATATATATATATATATATATATATATATATATATATATATATATATATATAGGGTAAGGTTCGAGCGTGAACAACCTCCCAAGAGTGAACTGCGTGAACAAATCTTGACCGCTGATTAATATGATCTTGATTATTTAAAGGGGTGGCATGATTGTAATTAATAGGTTAGACTTTATAGCCTAGTGGCATCTTAGTGGTGGGATAAGGCTTTGGGACCAATAGGTCCTGGGTTCGATTCCCACAAGGGGGTTTTCCCATATTTATTGGGTTTCCTCCTGAATTGGTGTGGCATTATGCCTAGTGGAGATGGATATGATCGGGTGGTTCCTCTGGTGGCACGATGATACTCCAGTGGTCTGTCAGTGATCCAAATTTGCCGTTCAAAAAAAAAAAACTAGGAAAGAAAATTATTTCCAATAATAAGAGAATAAATCCCGTAAATATACCATGTATTATACACATGTGTACTATCGTGTTGGAATGTATAGAACAATAGAACACAGCAGTACACATGTGTACTACGGAGCTAAGACAACAATGTTGCGGGTCACATGTGTACTATACCATATATTATACACATGTGTACTATCGTGTTGGAATGTATAGAACACAGCAGTACACATGTGTACTACGGAGCTAAGAGATACACAATAAAAAAGATGACTGAAAACTCTAGTTCAACCAAAGAAAGACTAAAACTATAATTCGAATCTTGCTACTATGACCAAAAACAATGACAATATTAAAATAAGTTAAGATTATCCTAACATATTTAAAATAAGTAATTGTTTTGTAAATGTCGAAAATTTTGGTAACTGATGATGATTTAAATATGTTAGTATTTTGAAATTAATAAGACAATAATTTAAATTCAATATTTATATAAAGTTACAATCTTACCCTTGTTAAATGTATATGGAATCAATGGTTCAGATCAGTTCACGCGGTTCACTCTTGGAAATTTGTTCACGTTTGAACCTAATCCTATATATATATATACTAGTCATTTACCCGCGCGATGCGGCAGGAGTGGCGATTTACAATAGGGTACTCGTTTACCGCTAGTTTATCCGTCGTCTCGTGATATATCGTATAGTACTTAAGTTAGTTTCTTATTCGTGATATGTTGGCACTGGTTTTTCTGTTAGTTTATCGATTCTTTGGTGATATACTCAGGTAAAATTTTTTAGTTGTAGCTTCGACGTTATCTATATACAAGAAAAGTACAAAACAAGGAAGTAGATGTAATTAAAAACAAGAAGAGTACAAAACAGGCAAGTAGCTGGACAAAACACTAAAAACAAAATACGGGGAGTCTCTTGTATCTCTTCCTGTTTTACCAATACATCCGTTCGCTCAAGACTTTCTTGTATCTTCTCCTCTACTGTACCAGATTTCGACACATAAAAAAAACAATGTTAGAAGCTTACAGGTGTTTTAAAAAAGTAATTTCTGGAAGCAATTAAGGCACAAAATCTACTAACTTACCTTCCTTTTGATATGGATACGGTTAATTAATCACGCAACACTTCATGGTAGACAACATTTGATGTGTAAACTCCACGTTGTTTGAAATATTTGGCGAGATGTACCAACACCTTCGTATTTTGTCTTGAAATCCCTCTTGATAACGCCACATAAAGTTGTCCGTGTGAAAATACAGAATCCGGTAGATAAATACCAACATGCGGAATTGTTTGACCTTAAGCTTTATTAATCGTCATGGAAAAGCTAAGTCGAATTGGAAATTGTTTTCTTTTCAGCTTGAATGGGAACATGTCATCTTCAGAAAGGGTTAGAGGGATTCTTGGCAAAAAAACTCGTTTTTCGGCATGTTGACCGACTGCAATTTCCGCATCAATAACATTTCGCATGAAACCTTTACATATCAACCGTGTGCCATTACACAGGCCATGTGATGGATCGATATTCCGTAACAATATTATTGGGCATCCAATTTTTAAATGAAGCTTATGAGGCGGCAAACCACTAACATTTAGCGAGTTTAAGAACTCGACCGGATAGAAGTTGCGCTGATCGTCTTCAACTTCGTCAAAACTGTAATAAACTTTTTCCTCCCCTTGAAAAATTTCAATCATTTGATTATTAATCTCGTCAACACTCTCATTTTTAGTGGACAATATTGCTCTAGAGATTATATAATCCGAAGAATATACAATATCTTCAATTGATGGAAAGATGGCATTGATCAATTCTTTTATAGAGTTTTCTCTGTTGTTGCACTGAATTGTCATGTCATCGGGTATGCGGATATAGTTTCCTTCGATTGGTTCTTCAGTTCCATTGCTGACTCTTAAAAGAAATTCAGAAAACCATGGATCTTTCAACGCTCTCATATTTATGGTCAACCGCATCTTCTTAGTCAAAGACCAAAGAGGTGACATTCGTAGGCTGGAGTCTACAATCTGTGCTCGAGTGCCACGTTTAATAACTGACAACACCTGTCTGAAGTCACCTCCCATAACCATTATCTTCCCACCAAATGGGAGACTAACACCTATAATGTCTTGGAATGTACGATAGACTGCCTCTATCGCCTGCCGTTTAGCCATCGACGCTTCATCCCATATGAATATTTTGGCAGACCGAATCAGTTTAGCGGCCCCACTCTGTTTTTTGATATTGCACATTGAATTATTTTCAATATTAATAGGAATCTTGAATCTCGAGTGAGCCGTTCTACCTCCTAGCATATTATTAGCCGCAACACCTGATGAAGCTGTTGTGAGAGCAATAAGACCACGTGACCGAACTTCAGCAAGCAAGGCGTTGTACAAAAATATTTTTCCAGTTCCACCTGGACCATCAATAAAGAAGACGCCTGGAAGATCATTATCAACATGCATCATGATCTCATCAAACACGTTTTTTTGGTCCCGATTAAGTGAATCTTTGGCACTCAAATGTTCAGGTTCCAAAACAATCCCATACTCCTCTTGTAACTCACGATAACCTACATCCTGTAAGTTAACGTCGTCTGTTATCTTAGGAAGGTCGAATTCATTGATATTTTTACCCATGGATTGTAGAAAGACACTAATTTCGGTAAGAACCATATTTTGAACTCGTTCTATACTTTGACAGTGTAACCGATGATCTTCAGACAGTGAATCAAAGTGGTCATTCCATAACTTTCGAATATCTCCAGGTTGGCAAAAAATCATATGGTCGTAAATAACCTTCTAAGAGCATTGGGAAACTGAAACATAGAGGCTTCTTCGAGACATTGTGATAGATATTCATCGTCTTCTATTAAGCCTAACTCAAGAGCTGCTTTTCGAAATGTCTCACACCGTTGACCATTAACTGTGCAAAGATGTTCAAAAGAAGCAGGCCCTCTGACATTTGACAAAAGTAGGCGTAAGTAGTACCTTTCTCCTTCGGCTGGATTAGCGGAAACGATACGACCTCTTTGTTTTTTACCGCCACGAGGATTCCAACGGCGTGTGCTTCCATTCCACGTAAAGTGTTTTGGAAAATCTTTATACAAATATACCCTTGCTGTTTCATCGATTCTATTTCTCTCAAAAAATGATGTTAGCATGGTTCTCTTATCCCTTTCCCTATCAACAATATTAGACATTAAGTCATCATCTCTAAATCTAACCATCTGATTATTTGGGAGATGAACTTGTAAGGCTAAAACAGAAGGAGAGATTTGAGAAAGAGAGAAGGAAAAAATACGCCACATAGCCTCTGGGGGCGATATGTAGCGTGCATCTTGAAAGCTCTTGTTTAAAACCAACAAGATATTGGTTTCTTGTTTACCAACTAAAAAATTGGTCAAAAAATTATTTTGACTGTTTAGATTTTAAAACAAGTTTAGTTTAGACTTCTAAAACTAAACATGTAATTCTGTTCGGGTTTATAACGGTTTCAGACTTTTGAAACTGAAAACCAAACCACAAACCGAATACGTAATTTGCTTCGGTTTTTGGGGGGGTGGGGGGGGGGGTGGTTTAGGTTTTTGGGGGGTGGGGGGGTTTAGGTTTTCAGGTTTTTTTAGTATGGTGACAGGAATATGTTTTGAATGTTCAAAACATCAGGAACCCGAAATATGGTGAAACACATGTACCCGAAACACATCAGGAATATGTTCAAAACACATGTACCCGAAACACATAAGGAATATGGTGAAACACATGTACCCGAATTATGGTGAAAGACCCGAAATAACCTTCTAATTTGAAGTTGCTAATTACCAAAATGACACCGCCACTTTTTTTACTTTTCTTTCAATTCGTACGTCACTTTTTTGACTTTTCTTTCAATTCGTACGTTTCGTACATTTATTTTATTTTTACGGGAACTTAACTCATAAAACATAACCCTAAATCAACCCATTCAAAAGTAAATGGGTCAATTTGTCACATCCATAAAATTCACAAGAACAAGCACAGTACCTTTTCGAAATCTTGGCCACAAACAGATTCGTTCTTTTCTTTTGTTATCTGCCTGTGTTCTTTCTCGAGCTCTCTAGCTTCGTCTGGGAGCTGAAGAGCATAGATCGTAAATTAATAGCTGATCATCAAAGTAAAGCAAATAAAATATACACAAAAAATATACATACTTGTTAACTAAATATCTGCTGTGTATTATATTTTCTTGAAAGTTAATGAGAACCCGCTAACTTGCAGGCCTATTTTAAACAGCACAAATCGTTGTAGCCTTAAAATCCTAAACAAGAATAATAATACACGTCAAACTGAGGTCACTTTAAAGTTTAATGATTTCAACAAGCATATAGGAAGCAAAAGTTACAGCAATTGAATCGGAGGTTTAAAAGGCAGATGGAGATGATAAATAGAAGGGCCATGTGCTTACTCAAAAGAAGCAGCAATCCAAGTAAATCCACTAAAGGGGCACCACATTGACTGCAAATAAAAAATATACGTGTAAAGCAATCAGATGCCAAAAAGTTGAGCGTCCCACGTTCTTCAATTAACAACCTAAGTGCTTCGAATATTTCAACCCGTAATGAAAGGTTTGGTTTGCAGTTTACCAAAAACCGGCCGGACCATAGTTTAAACTCGATATGTATAATTATTTTTAATTTTACATATACTATTTAGAAAAATTGGACTTCTTTATTTTAGCCTAAGCCCACTGTGATAATTGGAAATCTTGCAATTATGAGCCAAAACTAAATTGATTAATGTATAAGTTTAAACTCCCACCTGGGTTGTACATGTATTTTCTCTATTTGTGTTCTGTTTGTTCTTTATTTTGTTTAATATGTAACCTGGTGTTCTTTTGCTAATATCTTCTTTATTTTGAACAACAGCTCGACTTCTGTTTTCAATGTACAAAAAGCGTTACTAACATTTTGGTTACGGTTTGACTTAAAAAGCGTCAAAACCAAACCGTGAACACACTTATATCATATCATTCATAAGCTTTAAATATATAAATTGACATGTGTAGAATAATAATTGTTCCCTACTTGCATCTCAAACCTGCACATTACCCAAAATATTGATCCATAAGTTCTATTCCGACATACATGATATTTTTAAATATCTTGAAACTGAAAAAAGATGCTTCTAACAAAATATTGATAAAAAGATTACCTTATGATGAAAATACTCTGATTAATTTTTCTTGGTCTTTCCTTCAAGGCAAACTTGTACAGACCACCCTGTAAAACAAAATATGTATAATACACCTCAGCTCCACACATTAACCGTATGTGTTGATGAAAAAAAATAGTCATTTTATTAGCGATCTAAGAAAAATAAAAAAAGAAAATTGTCAAAATAGAGTCAAAGTTCATTTTGTAAAAAAGAAAATCGTAACTTGAGTTGATTAATTTAACTCGGTATCTTGAAGTACAACTAAATACAAAATTGTAACTTGAGTTGTTAATAAAAATAAATGCATACTACACAAGAGCTACAAAAGAGTTGAACTCTCTTTAAAATAAGAAAAATCCATATAGAATAGAACCTAGTTGATTAATTTAATAAAAAACAAATATAACAATACAAACTACAAAACCAACAAATCATAAAACACTTTAAAGTTTCAACACATTAAGCAACTTATGCAACAAAGTACCAGCTTACATCATGGGTAAACTAAAACATACGTAGATACCTTTCATAAGCGTTTAGCCGGGCTCAAGTCATGGAGAGCATCCAACAGTCACTTTGAAATGCAACAAGTGAGAGTCAGCCTTTGTGGTCATGCCATCTCTTGCAAAGTTTACTCCAAGAGCTGGCTCAGGGAGCTCAAAAGGAACTTCTTCTGCTAGAAGAGTGACTTCATAGCTTTCATTTGGATGTCTATAAAGACACGAGTTCTCTTTTTCTGAAACTACCGGTGCACAGATTTAACAAATTAAATAAAGAACATCATAAAGCAATCAGTTACACTAAATTAATCTAAAATTTTCTTGTCCTCAACCACATATATGGCTTTTTTAACTTTTGGCCAGATACCAGTTGAAAACTGAAATCGAAGCAGTTCTGTATATAAAGTCTAGAGTACTTTTGGCCATTTGACTACCGACTAACCTAGCCCTCCACCATGAACGTACCTTGGGTGAGTTCTCCGGCCACCATGGATTGACTCCCATCAAAATTTCACTAAAATAAATAAAAAAAATTATTAGCACCATCAACAAGTTAACCAATATCTACAACCATCTTGATCTCAAATCATACAGAAAATACCAAATTTAACCACAAAAAAAATAGAACAAACCACACTTTAATACCAAAAAAAAAAACATAAATAATTAACATGTTTACCTGCAGTGATATCCAATTTTTTATCGCTCCAAGATAATTCCCAGGGTGTATAGATCTTGTTGGTTGGACACCCAACACAATTCTCTTCCTGTTAAATACATTTTAAGTTAAAGAAAGAAGTAATTCATGACCAGAATTTTATGTATTAAAACCACAGAAAAAATAAATTTATAACTTACTGAGATTACAAAATAATTACTTTATAGAGGTGGAGGAACTCTCTGAAACAGTAAGTTCAGGGGCTGATACACTGCAATAGCATGTGTGGCTGCTAACACCTCCAGCAACAGGAAGGTAATTACGATGAGTTACTGGAAATGCTCGTTGTTATCACCAGCATTGAACTACAACTATAAATGAACAAGATAACAAGATCAGAATATACACCAGATATATAATTTCTTAAACACTCCCTACACAAGAGCCAAAACACACAAGTCAGATATCAAGAATACCTACCTTAAAGTTTCAACTTTCTTACAAACTAACCTCAATACAAAAAACTCTAAAACTACAAGATCATTCACCAAACCCAACAATCAAATCAAAACTCCCACACTCCTAATTCCACAAAGCATAACATCTCAACACCACACAAAACATTGAATTAATACAAACGCACAACACAATAAAATTAGGGTTCTACTTGAAAAAAAATTGGGGATTTTACAAACCCTACCTCGAGAATTGAGCTCGTTACGTTGCGCTTCAAGCCGATTAAGATTATGAGTCTTCTGGCGGTTCTTACCAAAACCCTAATCGTTGGCATGTGCTTGAGTCGCCAGAGAGAGAGAGAGAAGGTTGATGAAAAGATCTGGTGAGATGTGAGTTGTGAGACAGATGAGAGAGAAGGAATGGGAAAGGTGGATCCGTGTGAAAACAAAATCATCCGTCAGATCACGATCCGTGTGAAGAATTGAAAGAAAATGGACAGCTGCTGATGGATCCGGGTGAAGGATAAAAGTTTTGGAGGGCATAATTGGAATTGTAAATTATATTGTGCTTTAGAGGGTTGTACAACATGCTTTAAGGGTGTTTTAAGGGAATTTTTTGACTTTAAGAAGTCCTTTGGATATGTTTTATAAAGTAGTATATATATATTTATATAGGATTAGGTTCAAACGTGAACAAAATCCCAAGCGTGAACTGCGTGAACTGGGCCCTTGATTTTTATCATCTTAAGATTTTAAGTCAATGGCATGATGGTAATTATTTGATTATTTGTTACTAATTAATTAAATGAATAAGGGTATTTGTGTAAATACACCTTTAATTAAATCATTGACTAGAAACTGAATAGTTTCCATATGTTCTCGATTCCCTCAATCCCTATATTATCGCAATTTCGGTTATACAAAGACCTAATATTCAACTTTTTTTTCAAAATAGACCATCTTATCTCTCAATACAGTTTTCCGTCATCAAGAAAAAGAAAAGGACTTCCGTCGAATTGAAGTTGTCGTCGGAACATTCATACGATTTCAACAACTAAGGTAAACAATCGCTGACTTTAACTGTTCATATGATGACATTGTCTATGTTTTATACTTCTTCTCATAACTTCAAATCGGAAGTTAGGGTTTCTTTATCTAATTTAATCGATGTTAAATAATGTGGTTATGGTCCGATTATGTGTTTTGATAAATCATCCTTATAGTACATGATTAATTTTCATGAAAATAGGGGTTAATTTTAGAGGGTAGTTGATTATACTCTGTTTTTGTAGGTAGTATATGCGACATAATGCTGTTAGGATTTTAGGTAGATGGATATGTTGGATAAATCTTTATGTGACACATGTGTATATTGTTCGTTAGGGTTTCAAGTTCATTAGTGTCCACATGTGTACATTGTTTACACAAACAAACATATATACCAGAAACATGAATAAGTGTATCAAAGAAAATACACATGTGTACAACGGACAATACTGCCTACTGGTTAAAAATTTACTTTAGCTAAAATATACAACTTAAACTACACATGTGTACACATGTGTATTCTGATTTTGCTCTGTTTTAAATGCGATGTACACATGTGTATTCTGATTTTGCTCTAATTTTAACCCAATGTACACATGTGTATAGCGTCTGCTTTTGTGATATCTCATAATTTTTTGTGTATTGAATGTGTAAAGTTGTTGATGTACACTTGTGAATTATGCAAAATATTAGTTGCTGAGTTTTTTTGTGCTATTATAGGAGATGTCGTTAACGAGAAAAGTGGAGATTGAAGGTCGATAAGGATGATTCACGTATGAGGTCGATAAAGATGATTCAGCATACAACGTGGCGAATAGTTGTAAAAGATTTTGTTTTTTTTTTCGATTATGTTGGGTTTATTGTTTTTACGAAACTGGAAGTTGTAATTATATGTTTTTTTGTTTGGTTTAGAAAACATTATGTAACTTGTAATTTGTTAAATATAAAATAGTTTTACATGTATTGTTTCTATGTATGTATTATGTAGCTAATTACACATATGTACGATGCTGAGTACACATGTGTACTGTTCTATTTATATCCAAGTACACATGTGTATACCGTTGAAATATGAAGGTTACGTGGATCTTAAAAATCAAAATTTGAATTCTGGTGATGAAATCTGAAATAAAAATTAAAATTGAAATTTGGTGATTTGTTGTTTGTTTTGATAATTATCTTATTAATAAATAAAACATAATTTGGATAATGAATTTAAAATAGGAAAGATGTAACTTAATTCAATTATTAAAATAATGATTTAAATCTTTTTTTTTTATAATCACAATCCTACCCTTAACAACTAAAAAGGAAATCAAGGGTCCAGATATGTTCAAGCAGTTCACTCTTGGGAGGTTGTTCACGCTGGAACCCTACCCTATATATATATATATATCCATTTTTCAACCAAAAATAATATGTTCCAAGTTTATTTAAGAAAATATATATATTTTTTCCCAAAAATAATATATCTTCTAATAATTTCAAGAAAATATATGTTTTTATTTACCTAAAAATAATATATTTTCTCCTTATAAAAATATGGTATATTTTTGTAATAATTGTAAAAATCATATTTTTGTTCTCTTGTGTCCAAAATACTATTTACCAAAATATACTTATGAATTAAATTCCGGAATATTTTGGTAAGTTATATTCCTTGTTCGAGTTCTCCAATATTTTGGGTATAAATTGTATATTTATTTCTTGGAATTTTGGTAATATTTTGGATTGTAATTTCTTGGTATTTTGGTGAGTTATATTATTTCAAGCCCTAAAATAATATAACTAATACACATAATATACAAATAATCACACACATGGTGACATCTAAATATATATTTTCCTAAATACATATTTAGTCACTTTTATTATCAAAAACCAACCTCCAATATTTATAATTTTTGTAACAAAAATTATGGCAAACTTTATATGAAAATTTATGGTAAAAAATATACTTGTAAATATTTTCTTAAAAATGTTTTTCTAAGTGTTTAATTTTTAGAAAAATTTTGCCATAGTTTCCCCTTAAAAATGGAGGTTTCCATGCTTTCAAAGCATATCATTTTCTTTTATAAATCACCACAATCAACAATAAACCAATCAACACTTACTAATTTGCCAAAATCAAGCATTAATCACTACTTCATGAACTTGAAAATTTACAAAAATTTGTAGTAACTTACCAGTGTGTTTAGTATGCTTAGTTACCCTTTAAAGTGTGGTTATTTATTTAAAAACACCATCTTTGAAGAAGTTGGATGTTTACAACTTGTAAATCATTTTTCTTAAAATATTTCTTCTTGAGTTTTTCTTGTTAAATATATATTACTACACTTGATTAACCACTAAAAATATGGTTAATCTCTTTAAGAACCAAGCTTATGTAAATCTTGTATTTTTAACTTGGTTTCTTGAAAAATCATTCTTAAAATCATATGTTTACAAGACTTATTTCACACTTTGATCATCATACTTTAAGAAAAACAATTTATACTTTCAAGTTCATGCTTAACATATGGATGATTACTTTGATCTTAACATAATCATCCCCTCATCTTGCTAGATTATGTCTTTAATCACTATCTAGCTAGATCATATGATGTTTAACATCATAAAAATGAGCAATCAACAATCAACAAGCATAACAACACTTAAACAACATGATTTCTTATGATTTTAATCTTATGTTTAAGTTTCATGTTCAAGATTCATAGTGTTCTTCAAGATTAACAACTTATATCATGTTTTAACCAACTTAAGAAGATGTAAAATAGAGTGTAGATGATCTTACTACTAGCTCAAGGCTAGGGATGATCACAAGATGAAGAAGAGGTGGATAAAAGCTTGTGTGAGAGGTCCTTTAACTTCCAAGAGTTCCTAGCTTCCTTATACACGTTCTTACACCTTTGAGTAGTAATAGAATGGATGGAACTTAAAAGATGAAGATGGATGTGTGGGTGGGTATCTTCGGCCGTGAGCAAGAGGGAGAGAGGGAAAAGGGTTGTGTTCTGAAGTTTGTGATGAGAATGAAGATGATGTCTAGTGGTTTAAGTTATAAATCTCTAATACATGAAAGTCTAATGGTGAAAATGTTTAGTAAAGGTAAAACATGTTCCAATTTAATATTCAAATAAAATCCTTGGTGGGCCATGCTTGTCTAGCCGAGTTCATGAGGGGGGGGGGGGGTCTTGGTTAGGTTGTAATGGTATAGTTAGATTATGGTTACAATCTAAGTGTTTAGTTAGGTTATTTAGTTATTATGTGTTTATATAATGTGTTATGATGTTCGGGGACCATAACTAGCTTGGTAATGTTAAAACAATGCTTCTGGTGAAAATTTTGTGTTTCGGGTAGTGTCCGGTTGTTCGGTTGGTTACCGGTTTGTTAAGGTGCTAAACTATGCAGTTAAGTGAGCTTTATGTTACCTTTTGTGACAGTTTTGATTCCCGACACTTAGGAAAGCATTCTGGACCATTTAACCATATTTCTGCATGATATTAAGTTGTTTAAATTCTGAATTTTGCTGAATTCTGTAGTTTATGTGAGTTTTAGGCGCTTTCCGGCACTTAAACTATCATTAAGAAGGCAGTTTTATGATCCTTACTTTTCTACACACTATACTAGTGTAACTCTTGGTTTCTGGCTCATTCTGTGTCTCAATACCATGTTTGTCTACGTACTGAACTCCTTTAGCATTTTTTTCTGATTTATCTGCTAACTGTGCTAACTTTGTTTCGTGCATCATTTGAATCAATAAAGTTCCCATGCAATAAGGATATGCCATTAAGCAATATGTGATGCACATGTATGTGTGATAGCAATAATCAGAAATCAATTTAAGTCATTAAATGTAAATCAGCACAGTCATTAAGTTATAATTACTATTTAATAGTTGTACGGATACCTGGAATTTTGACAGTTGTCACATTCTCCCCTTGTTAAGAAAAATTCGTCCCGAAATTTTAAGCTTTACTATTAGCTGCAGGGGAGTTGGGGAACAAATGTGGGTACTTAGCTTTCATACGGTCTTCACGCTCCCAAGTAAACTCTGGGCCGTGACGTGCGTTCCATCGAACCTTGACAAGCTTAACACTACTCCTCCGAGTCTTGTTAACCTTCCAATCTGTAACCTCAACAGGTTCTTCGGTAAAGCGGAGCGTATCGTCAATGTGAACTTCATCCGCAGGGATGACCACTGTCTGTTGAGTTGGACTTTTCTTCAGATTAGATACGTGAAATGTATCATGAACACCATTAAGCTCTTCTGGTAGCTCCAACTTGTATGCTACAGAACCAACCCTTTCCAAAATTCTGAATGGTCTGATAAAACGTGGGTTCAACTACCACGCTTCCCAAAGCGTGCCACACCTTTCTAAGGTGAGACTTTTAACAGAACCATATCACCCACTTCAAATTCCAAGGGTTTTCGTCTCTGGTCCGCATAACTCTTCTGTCGATCACGAGCCGCCTTGATGCGCTCTCGGATCTGCATGATCTTGTTTGTTGTTTCCTGGACCAGTTCGGGACCAACCATCTGTCTATCGCCTGCATCTGCCCAACATAACGGCGATCGACACTTGCGTCCGTAGAGAGCCTCGAACGGTGCAGCTTGGATGCTTGTATGGTAGCTGTTGTTATAGGAAAACTCAACCAAAGGCAGATGAGTATCCCAACTGCCACCTAAATCCATTACACACGCATGTAGCATATCTTCTAGCGTCTGAATCGTTCTCTTGCTTTGACCGTCTGTCTGTGGATGAAAATCAGTACTCAGATTCAACTGAGAACCAAAAGCTTCCTGGAAGGATTGCCAAATCCTTGACACAAACCGTCCATCTCTGTCCGATATAATCGAGATAGGCACTCCATGACATGCAACTATCTCCCTTAGGTACAACTCAGCTAGCTTACTCGTGTTATCCTTTTCTCTAATCGGAAAAAGTGCACAGACTTTGTAAATCGGTTCACGATTACTGTAGGATCGTTGTGCGACCTGAATGAGTCGTTCAGAAGAGTTTTGGATCCGAATCAAAGGCGGAATCAATGAAACGGACGCTTAATTCAATTTAAATGTCTCTATTATTGATCTAACAGCAATTTACAACCTGGAGAAAATTCGGCAGAGCTTCGCTACTCAAGTCCGAAAGTTAATTTCGTATCAAATGACAACCTAAGCTCCACTATATATAGTGTTCTGATTTCGTTTGAAATGACCATGTGTTATTTCAAACGGAATTAACATTGTTAATTTCGTTTGAAAAGGCCTTTGGCTGTTTCAAGCGAAATCACTAATAAACACTCAAATCTCAGTTTCTAGCAACCGAGCACTGGTTTATCCTATCCTATTACATGACTCGATACAAGACGAAGTCGACAGACATAGTGCACTAACAGACTCCCCCTTGGATGTTGACGACGTCTTCAGTGTCGAGTCTTTATCATGACATTTCTTCAGTCTTGATCAGTCTTCACACTCTTTCCAAATTGTCTAAACACAGTAGGTATCCATCAATCTTTCTTTATTGATTAGCTTCTATCTTTTCTTAGGCTCCCTCTTTCGTCAAGCTTCCGAGCTTTAGTGATCGACACCTTGCTTTCTGATTACAAGCTCCCCCTTGCTTTGAGCTCATCTTCAGACTCCCCCTTAGACTCTGCTGTCGGGATCGTAGTCTGGAATATCTGCAATACTCAAACATCTATAAGTACAAACATTTTGATCAATCAATCTTCAACAATCTAAAACAGTCCTTCTATCAACAATCTTTAATCAACAAGATCGGAAACTGACTCTTTTACAGATTTTAACAATATGAGAATCCAAATCCCTCACAGTTAATCATCCAAGTCCAATTGAATGACCTTGGAGATATCACAAACTGTTTTTGATTTTTTATGTTAAAAACTTCAAGTTTCAAATTAATGAACTTGTTTTATTATTAGAAACACAATCAACACACTTAGATTTTGACACTCAGCATTTCAGACATCGGTTGTCGAAAATAAAACAGAATACAAAAATCTTTTTGTATTTTTCTGAAACATAAAGTAGTAAAGAAATATTTGCAAACATATTTACAGACAATATTTTTGTTTGAGTTCGCGACAGAGGATCATATCAGTTTCTGACAAGTCACAAGTACCGTTGAGCATAGTTACACATTAAGAATTAAACAATTCACTTAGATTGTCGATATACTGATCCACTTAAAATTTCACACAAATTTCAACTGATTCAGGATACGAATTAGATGTATTAAGAACTTAAACTCATTCATGTGTCCCACCTCTTGAATATACTCCCGTATCCAAATCCCAATATTCAGTCTTACATGTGAGTATACCTAGATGATATCTGTAAAGGGTTAAATGCGAAGGCCGTGAGAGCTCAGGTCGGAACTTCCGTTCAGCAGAGAGATGCCGACTTCGACTTTGGGTGTGTTCCCTTTAGAGAATCTTTTCTTCAACAGCACATGATTTGCATTTTGCAATGTTTCATCATTTTTTATGCTGAGGGCAGCACTATATTTCAAGCAAGCGTAAAGTATTATACGGGGACTAGGCCATTGCTTCTGCATTATCAGAAGTCTCGGGATAATACCCCAGATATCACTAAGCATAAAGACCTAGTATCTCAGAAAGAGGGGTCCTTCAAACAAGATTTCATGGGTTACCTATATATCCAAGTAGTGTTCCCCACGAAATAAGCAAGTATGAAATTTATGTTTATATCCCGAAAAGTTTACTAAATGTGTAAAAACCTATCGGCATATCATCAGTGAGACTGTTTAACACTATTTAATCATTACATTTCTTTAGCATACTGTAACTGTCTACTGATGTACTATCATTTCCTCTTTTTACACAAAAACTCAATTTTTTAATTTTATCATGTTTTTGACTTTTTCAAATTTTCAAATGTTTTTGTATTTTCTGACATATCCTTACTCCCCCTAAAATGCAAAATCATTTAAAGAAAATTTGACAAACCGAAACTGATAGCTTTGTTTCGCCATCCATTTTCTGCTTTTCATGCTCTGTTTTGCAGAAAGTATAACATACCCCCATGATTTACAACACATTGATATTTTACAGTTTGAAAACCATTTTTCAATCTTGTGAAAGTAATCATGTTTGTTCAGCCGTGAGGGTTTCAACGTTTTCAATCAACATCTTTTTGAATTTATTAAAATTTGACAAATTTAAAAACAAACATATTTTTTATTTTTCAAAATTTTGACAAAATAAAAACATATTTTTGGTTTTTAAATTTTTCTAATTTTAGGGTTTTTGAAATATTGTTTATTTATGTACAAAAATCATCAAATTCCCTGTTTCAACCAAACCAGGGTTCAGCAGCCTCCTCTTCTTGTTGTGCCAGGCTGCTCCTATTTCCATCTTTACAATCTTCAATTTTCTTAAGCACCTGCACATTCAACTATTCAATTACTTGAACAATGTAGCCTAGGTCTGTTTGACCTTAGGCATTTCAACACAATATGCATTACTTAATTTCGGAAAATCTTTGTCATTTTGAACAAAAACTTTTTCAACTTTGACTTCAACTTTTTCATTATTTACCGATGTTACTTGTTTCTTAGCACTCCGTGTTTGACCTTTCGGAGTACCTCTTTTGTAAAAATTTGAATCTTTTTGAACATTTTGATTTTGAACAACTTTTGGTTTCCAAAACTCATTTGGTTTTGTTGCATCGACAGTTGTTTTCCAACTTTGTGTTGTTCTAAATCTGGATGTGTAAGAATTCCAGGTTTGTCTTGAATGAAACCTATTCGGATTTGATTTCCAAGTTTGATTCGAAGCAAACTTGTTTGGGTTGTACCTCCAAGTTTGTTTTGAATCAAATCTGGTTGACCCGTGTTTCACATCCTCAGATTTCTGTTTTTCCACATTATCAGAATTCTTTTTGTCAACATCAACAGGTTTCAGATTTGGACACTTGCGTGCAATATGTCCTATTTGATCACATTTGAAACATGTTCTTTTTGAAACATCTTTGACCTGTGGTTGTTGCTTTTTCTTTTGAGCATAGAACTCTTCATTAGACTGTCGTCTAAATTGGAGTTCTTTCACTTCTTCTGAACTTGTTCCATGAACAAAATTCATCTTTGTCTGATAATTTGGCGTTTCATTTTTATTTCGACTTTGTTTCTTCTTATAACCCAACCCAGCCTTCACGTTTTTCTTCTTGTAACCAGGTTTGTTATAAAACGTTTTCTGGCCTTTTCCTGCAAACTTTGGAATTTCAGACTTTTCAATCTCAACCATTTTGAAAACTTTGTCAATCTTTTCTGAAATCACATTCTGAATCGGGAATACAACATCTAAAAATAATTTGTCCGATCCAATCATGGTATAAACCAATCATTTTGAATCATCATCCAAATTTTTCTCAAATTTTGAGTTTTTCAGATATCCATCATGAAAATTACCTTCATTTTCATCCTGTGATTCAGATTTACCTGTTTCAACTGACTCTTCTTTCAACACACTTTCAACGACCTTACCTACCACCTCCGAATCACTAGATTCATCAGATTTGGAATAGGTTATGTCAATGTTATCTGGCAATTGATCTACCATGTTGAAAGCTTTTTCGACCTTTTCATCATCATAAAATACAAACTTTTCCGGTGGTGGAACTTGATGAAACTCTGAGCCAATGCCTTTCTTGTTTTTCTCAGACTCACCATCTCCCGGTTTTATATTGAAAATACGTTCAAGCACATATGATGACACATGATAACTCTTTAACTTGTTATTATCCTGTTCTAAATCAGCAATCTGATGCTTTAGCTTAGCAACATCCTCAATATAAGAATTTACAACATGTTGCTTAATTTCATACTGTCGCTTTAGTTCAGTTGTTGTTTCAGAACAGTAATTCAATCTTGATTGAACAAATCTCATTTCACTCTTCACCTTTTCATATGATTCTTTTGTAATGTGATAGGCCAATTTTATTGAATCATATTCCTTTTTCATTTCTTGACAATCATTTTCTTTTTGAGAACATTCTTCTTTCATTTTCAAAACTTTTTCTTTCAAAACTTCATTTTCTTTTTCTAAATTTTTACATTTTTCCGAAAGTTTTTCATCATTATCTTTTAAAACTTTTTTGTTTTCTAACATTTCTTTGCATTTATTTTTGAAAACAGTTTCAATTTTTGTGAACTCAAGATCTCTTGTTCTGAACTTTTCGTCTTTCTCAGTACAAGCACTGCACGTTTCCATGCATTTCTTGCACTGTTCAACGATTTTGATTTGAGTTTCAGAATCAGAATTTACCTCAGTGATTTGCACCTCGGTGTTTACTGCAACTTCCGATTGATTAGCATCTTTCTTTTTCTCATCACCAGCACCATCATCATTCTTCACTTCACCCGAACTTTCTAGCTTCTTCTCAGCTTCTTCAACTTGTTGTTCTTTTGTAACAGCTTCTTTTTCAACAACTCTTTCTTCTACTTTATCTTCCTCTTCTATCTTTACATCCTCCACTTTCACAGCTTCGTCTTTAGCTTCTTCAGCAACTTTCTTCAAATTATTCACCATCTCATCAACATTCTTCTTCATTCTCTCTTCATCCCTCTTCTTCAGACTTGAAATCATAACTTCTCTTATGAGTTTTTCCAGCTTCTTCACATAATTTTTGTCTTTTCCAACATTTGTATAGTATTCGACAGATCGAGGAATTATGAAAAGAACATCATAAAAAATTATGTCCTTCTTGGAAACAACGGGTTCACCTTGTCTGTTGACATAGCACTCTCTCTTTTTATCCCATCTTTTATTGATCACTGCACTTTCATATTTTTCTTTCATTTCATCCATTCTATTCCAAGCAATGTTTCTTTCTCTGTACGTTTTCTCACTCAAAATCTCTTCTCTTGTTTTCTCTTTGATTTCAGCTATGACATTTTCTTCTTTGTTTTCTTCCTTAATTTCTGCAACAAAAACATAATGTCTGTTCTTTGATGCACCTTTTCCAAGAGCAGTAACTTGATTATCCAAACGATCTTCTTCTGGAAGAATCTGACTCCAATCATATCCTTCATCATCATGGAACACAACACAAGCTCTTGATTTTTCTCTGGGATTATTTTCAATCATCTTTGGCTCTTCTTTGCTACAGTGGTAGATTGCCTTTCGGTAATAATCATCATTGAACGGATTTGCATTTCCCCCAACTGCAGAATTGTTGCATTCTCCTTTGAAATGACCTTTTTGCTTACATTTGAAGCAGGTCACTTTGGACTTGTCAAATCCAAGCTTTGTTGATGGACCACCTAATGATTCTTTCCCAGTAATCTCCATGTATCTTTGAGCTCTGCGGATGCAACTTGCCAAACACCAGTGAATATCAATGAGTTCCATTTCTTCCGGATCAATCTGGTCGTAGTCTTCTTTGGTTAACTCGGAATTTCCAATTTTACCAGCTACTAGACCTTCATATGATTCCAGAACAGATGCAAGGAAGCTCATTTGCTGTTTAGCAGAATTGATGCTCACAGCCGGAGAATTTTTCAACTTGAGAGCAATGTTGCACAATATCTCCTCTGATTCTTCAGAATTAGCTTTTGATGAAAATGAATGATAACCCGGATCGTAACCTGATGAGCTTTTATGTGGCTCTTTTGTCCTCTCACCACTGAATGCTGTCTTTGGTGATTCTCCAACTTTCACCGAAGGTAAATTACCTTTGTAATAAAGACCAACATTCTGTTGATGTGAAGAACTGCTCATCTTGTTTTGTTTCTGCAATTCAAGCTCATGAGTTTCAATCTTTTCAATTAACATATCGAGAGAAATTGTTTCATATAAAGCATCATTTTTCAATATAAACACAAACGTTTGCCACTGATCAGCTCGTGGTAACGCTTCTATGATTTTGTCAATTATTTCTTCTCTCGTTTTCTCAATCTTAAATCTTTCTAGTTCAATTTTTAGATGACAAAAACGTTCAATCATTTGTCGAACTGATTCACCGTTAAGACTGTCAAACAAATCAAATTCTTTCTTTAATAAAGCAATCTTATTTTTCTTGATTTGTTTACCCCCTCAGCTTTAACCCTTAAAGTCTCTCAAACTGATTTTGATGACCCGTCATGTTGTAGTAAAGCAAACATGTCATTTCTAATTGATGACTGGATCAAGGCAATCATCCTCTGTTCGGCTGCAAAATCAGATTTGTCTTCTTTGGATAAGTTCTTGAATGGGAGTTCTTCTCCTTTATCATTTTTTGGTCTTTCATATCCAAACTCCAAACAAAACCAGCTTTCATGTGCGTATTCTTTTGCCCAGTTAATGAAACGTTCTTTCCACCAAGTATAATCTTCAATACTATCGAGCATTGGTGGTTTTGAATGTGTTCCGTAGAAGTTTGCATGTTTAATATTTTCATTGACTTCTTTTGTTATGGTTTTTGGTGTAACAGTCGAAGTTTCAGAAGATTCTGATGTTAATGCGTTGTAGAACATGTTGTAGAATTCTTCAGCCATGATGAGAATTTCTTGAATTTCCTGGAGACAAAAACAATCAAACAAACACAATCAGTTTAAACAATATCAAACAATTTGAAACAGACTGACACTCGGTTGACTTGAAATGATCTTGAAGCTAAATATCCACTTTCAAACAAAATAGTGATCTTCAAACGGAATCACTTTGGTGCGAAATCACTTTGGAACAGAATACCCTTTCACACGAGATCACACTTTTAAACGGAATCCCTGAATGACAACTTCAAACGAAATCACAACTTAAAGAGAAATCAGAACTTCAAACGGAATTACACTTTGAAGCCAAATAACTGATTCCGTGTGAACCTTTCAAACGGAATTACCCTTTTCAAGCGGAATCAGATGTAATTCAAACGAAATCAGTAATTTCATGTGAAATTGCTTCAATTTTTCAAGCGAAATCAGATGCTCATTCAAACGGAATTAAATTTTTGGTCCATTTTTGTCACTTTTAATCTGAATTTAGGTCTGATTCTCTCAAGGCTTTGTTAAAACACTGTTTCGCGTGTAATGTGTGAAATTCAATCCATTTTGTCCGTAAAATCTTGTGAATTTTGAAAAAGAAGGTGTAGAAGTCAGAAAACTGATGAAATCAAGCTAAACTCTTCCTCCTGAGCTCTGATACCACTTGTAGGATCGTTGTGCGACCTGAATGAGTCGTTCAGAAGAGTTTTGGATCCAAATCAAAGGCGGAATCAATGAAACGGATGCTTGATTCAATTTAAATGTCTCTATTAATGATCTAACAGCAATTTACAACCTGGAGACAATTGGGCAGAGCTTCGCTACTCAAGTCCGAAAGTTAATTTCGTATCAAATGACAACCTAAGCTCCACTATATATAGTGTTCTGATTTCGTTTGAAATGACCAAATGTCATTTCAAACGGAATTAACATTGTTAATTTCGTTTGAAAAGGCCTTTGGCTGTTTCAAGCGAAATCACTAATAAACACTCAAATATCAGTTTCTAGCAACCGAGCACTGGTTTATCCTATCCTATTACATGACTCGATACAAGACGAAGTCGACAGACATAGTGCACTAATAATTACCCAAATCGTATCATGACCTCTGGGAGTTCTGGGTAATTTGGTTACGAAATCCATAGAGATCTGCTCCCATTTCCACATGGGTATCTCTGGCTGTTGCAGAAGACCTGAAGGCTTCTGATACTCGGCCTTCACTTTGGCACAAGTCAAACACTTCCCAACATAAGTGGCAACATCACCCTTAAGTCTTGGCCACCAATAGTAATCTTTCAAATCTTGGTACATCTTGTCCGATCCGGGATGGATCGAGTACCTCGATTTATGAGCTTCATCAAAAATGACCTCTCTAAGATCACCAAAAAGCGGAACCCAAATACGTCCCATAAAATACAAGGTTCCTTCCTCATTGGGTACCAACTTTTTCTCCATTCCTCTAAGATATTCAGCCTTAAGATTCTCTTTCTTAAGAGCTTCTCTTTGTGTAGCACGAATACGCAACGAGAGATCTGTCTGGATAATCATCTCCAAAGCCCTAACCCTTATGGGCTTAATCCTTTCTTTTTGGCTTAAGGCATCTGCCACCACATTCACCTTTCCTGGATGATATTTAATCTCGCAGTCATAATCGTTTAACAAATCAACCCATCGTTGTTGTGTCATATTAAGCTCCTTCTGATCGAATATGTGCTGAAGGCTCTTGTGATCCGTAAAAATCATATAACGAGTACCATACAGATAATGTCGCCAAATCTTCAAAGCAAACACCACTGCGCCTAAATCCAAATCATGCGTGGTGTAGTTCTTCTCATGGACCTTTAATTGGCGCGAAGCATAAGCGATAACCTTCTGTCGCTGCATTAACACACATCCCAATCCTTGACGCGAGGCGTCATAATATACCACGAAGTCGTCGGTTCCTTCGGGTAGGGATAATATAGGTGCATCGCAAAGCTTATTCTTAAGCAGCTGAAAAGCTTCTTCTTGTTTGTCTCCCCATTCATACTTCTTATCCTTTTGAGTGAGGGAGGTCAGCGGTTGAGCGATCTTGGAGAAATCCTCAATGAATCTGCGATAATACACTGCTAAACTTAGAAACTGTCGGATCTCGGTTGGTGTCTTCGGAGTTTCCCAATTCTTGATTGCCTCGATCTTGGTGGGATCCACATGAATTCCATTTTCATTCACCATGTGACCGAGGAACTGCACTTCGCGTAACCAAAAATCGCACTTCGAGAACTTAGCACAAAGCTTCTCCTTCTTTAGCATCTCTAAAATGGCTCTGAGGTGTTGCTCATGGTCTTCCTTTGTCCGCGAATAAATCAAAATATCATCGATAAAACAATCATGAATTTATCGAGATATGGCTTGCAAACCCGATTCATCAAGTCCATAAACACTACCAGTGCATTTGTCAACCCAAACAACATCACTAGAAACTCGTAATGTCCATAACGAGTTCTAAAGGCAGTCTTTGGTATACTTTCTTCCTGAATCCGCAGCTGGTGATAACCTGATCGAAGATCGATCTTGGAGTAGTAACTTGATCCCTGAAGTTGATCGAATAAATCATCAATCCTCGGTAAGGGATACCGATTCTTGATGGTTAACTTGTTTAGCTCTCGATAGTCAATACACATACGAAAACTACCGTTCTTCTTCTTGACGAACAGAACTGGAGCTCCCTAGGGTGAGAAACTTGGTCTTATGAATCCCTTGTCCAGTAGCTCCTGAAGCTGCGTTGACAACTCTTGCATCTCTGAAGGCGCAAGTCGATAAGGTGCGTTGGAAACAGGCATGGCGCCTGGAACCAAGTCAATGTGGAACTCGATTTGTCGTTGAGGAGGTAATCCTGGAAAGTCTTCGGGAAAGACTTCAGGATACTCCCTTACCACAGGGATATCTTCTAGCTTCGGTTCTTCGGCCTCATTGTCCACGACATGAGCTAAGAAGGCAACACATCCTTTACGCAAAAACTTCTGTGCCTTCAAATAACTGATAGTCCATAGAGGCTTATCATGCTTCTCCCCATGAATCACGATCGTTTCTTCTTTCTCCATCGGGATGCGGATAATCTTCTCATGGCAAACAATCTCTGCTCGATTACTAGACAACCAATCCATTCCAACTACTACGTCGAAGCTTCCCAATTCAACTGGCAGAAGATCTATAAAAAACTCACGCTCTCCAAGCTCTATCACACAGTCTCTAATCACTTCGTTGGCTTCCACTAGCTTCCCATTAGCTATTTCTATCAAGTATGGGATATCTAACTTACTTGCTACTAAACCAAGTATATCCTTAAACTCTAGGGATACGAAGCTATAGTCGGCACCGGTATCAAATAGCACAGATGCAAAATGTTGATTAATAGGGAACGTACCAGTGACTACATTCGGATCTTGGCGAGCTTCCCTAGCTCCAATGTTGAATACTCTTCCCTGAGCTTGGTTGTTCTTTGGGAAATCCCATTTGAAGTGCCCTACATCACCACAACTAAAGAAACCTTGACCGTTTCCAGTACCACCCTGATTGTTGTTATTATTTCCCCCGCAGTTTCCATTTCGCGCCTGGTTTCCGTTTCCATTCTGGTTTCCACTACCTCCCTGATTTCTATTCCCGTAACCGTTTCCACCACGGTTGCCATTGCCATTACCATTCCCATTTCCTCTTTGACCAACGTTCCCACGACCACTTCCAGTCCAGCACGTTTCCTTAGAATGACCATTCTTTCCGCAGTTACCACACTTCCTAAACCTGCACTGGCCGGCATGATGGAATTGACATATATCATGTGACAACCGTCACTTTTCCGTACATTCCGTACACTAATTGAACAGTAATCTGTGCTTTAATAACTGTGCATGATCTAGTTTACAAGACAAGTGAATTTTTTATTACTATTATGTACATACAATGGCATTTCATGATACAAGACTTTATTCGTTGCTACATGCAACACGAGATAGTTCTAATGATACACAGAACAGAATTGGCACCGTTACCAGACAAACTAAAAATGCTGACGAAGTTCAGTACATAGACAGACAATATTTTGAGGCCCAGTATGAGCCAGAGATGACGTATTACACTAGCATAGTGTGTAGGGAAGTAAGGACCACAAAACTGCATGCCTAAGTGAAAGACAAAGTGTCGGAAAGTGCCTAAAACCCACATAAAGTGCAGAATTCTGCATAATTCAGCAAAAATCAGCTTTTTAACAAGCTAGTAATGTGCAAAAATATGACAAAATGGTCCTGTATGCTTTCCTAAGTGTCGGGAATTAAAAGTGTCTCACAAAAGGGTACTTAAAGAACACTAAACGGAATAACTTGACACTTTAACGAACCGGTATCTAACCGAACAACCGGACATTACCCGGAACACCAAAATATTGCTAGAAGCATTGTTTTATTATTTTTAAGCTATTAATGATCCCCGAACACCTTAACACACCATATAACACATGGTATGCATTAAACACTAAATACCACACTTAGATTCCAACTAATAACTTAACCATCATTTAAACCGTAGAAGTACACCCCCCCCCCTCATATATGTTGACGGTCACATAGGCCCCACCATAATCTCCTCTTGATCTTGTAAGATCATGCCTAATCTCCCCTGGATTTGATGAGGATTTTGTAGTGTACTTGGAGAACATAAGACCCAATGGACAAACATCATAAGATGGTTATAAGCACAAACCATCTTCATCATTCTCACAACTCACCATAACACCTCTCCCTCCCTCTCAATAAGTTACGGCCCAACACCCCCTAATCTCCATTAATCTTTCCAATCCATTCCAAGACTAACCAAGGGTGATCAAAGGTGCAAGGAGCCATATAAGAAGGTTTGGTGGTCTCGGAACTTGAAGGACCTCCTTTACAAGCTTTTATCCACTCGATTTTCTCCATTGTTCTTCCCTAGCTTGAAGTTAGTAGTAAGATCATCTTAACCCTTGTTTATTTCTATTTTGCTTGGTTAAAAGATGTATCACGATGTAAACCACTAAAACATTAAAAGTCATAAGTTGGAATCATGAACATAAAGCCTTCATATGATGGAATCTTGTTGTTATGATGTTGTTTAGTGCATAAATGATATTTGCTTGTTGATTACTAGAGATATTGACGTTGATCATTACATAGAACTTGCAAGATTATGATTAAAAACATGATTTAGCAAGTTAGGAGATGATTATGTGTTTATATAAGATGATCATCTTCTTGATTAAACATGAACTTGGAAACCAGATGATTTCTTGAAAAGGTAATAAACAAGTAAGTTAGTAAACTTGTAGATTCAAGATTTACAAATGATTTTCCAAGAAAACCAAGTCTAAAAAGATGATTTTTGAAAGATCATGGTTTTTATTAAACCTACACTACTTTTAGTGACAAAATAAGTGTAGAAGTATTTTTGAAACAAGAAGATCCAATAAATAAATATTTTTGTAGAATATGTTTACAAGTTGTAAACACTAAATCTTTTCAAGAATGAAGTTTACCAAGAAGTAAGTATATTCTGGAAGGTAACTAAGTCCACTAAAAACATTACCAAGTTACTACACATTTTTGTGAAAGATCAAGTTCATGTTGTTATGTAAAGTGTATAGTTTTAGCACTTGGTAAGTATAACATTGTTTAAGGGTGATTGATGGAATATTGTGTGTTAATTTTTGAAAAGAAAATGATATGCTAAATAGCATGGACACCTCCATTTACAAAGGAAACTATGGCGAAATTTTCTAAAAATTCCAACACATAGAAAATATTTTCTAAACAAGTGTTCACAAGTGTGTTTTAAATTATGATTTATAACATAAATTTTGCCATAAATTTTTGTAACAAAAATACAAGTATTGGAGGTTGGTTTTTGTAAATAAAAATGGGTAAATATATATTTAGAATATATATTTTACATTAAAGACACTTGTGTGAATATGTGTATACCTTGTGTATAGCTATATTATTTTTGGATTTAAAATAATATGACTTAACAAAAATACCAAGAACTTACAATCCAAAATAATACCAAAAATTACAAGGAATAAAGTATACACTCTTAAATATTGGCAAAGCGAACAAGAACGTAACTTATAAAATATTCCGGAAAATACCGTTACTAATATATTTTGGTAAATATTATTTTGGATACAAGAAGTGAAAATATGATTTTGTACATATTACCAAGTTATGTCATATTTTCAACAAGAAGAAAATATATTATCTTTGGGAGATAAAAATATATATTTTCTTGGAATACATTATTTTTGGACTAAGTGAGTCCATATATATTTTCTAAGTGAAACTTGAAAATATATTATTTTGGGAACTACAAATACAAGAATACGAGAATACATGTATGAAATACTCCCATCCTTGGGAAGGAAATACGAGAATAAATACTTGAGAAGTAATATAACTTTGGATAGTGTTAAAGACATAAAGGAAACGTAACTCAAAACATGAATACTAAGACAAGGCACGACCCACTCGTCTAATAGACCCTAGCACATTGTAGGTAGTCGTGTTTGCTGACGAGATTTGAGTTACGAGTACGGAAGACGCAAAACAGTGAGTTCATGCTCCCCCTTTTCTTTAACTGTTTTTTTGGTTTTATAACTCTCAGGGGTGAAATACATGTTACGAATGCTTGAACGGTATGAAATGCCTATGAAATGCAATACTAGATCATGTGAGCATAGACTAAATACAGAAATGCCATTAATACTTAATTAGGGACGAGGGTTAGATCTAACGGGTATGGCCGAACCCCACTCATGGTCATAACTAGTACCAAGTAGTGCTTCGGAGTCCCAGTCGAGGTTAATCGACACAGTCGAAGGTAATCGACACAGTCGAGGGTAATCGACACAGTCAAGGTAAATTGACACAGTCGAGGTTAATCGACACAGTCGAGGAAAATCGACAAGGGTATAAGCCATTACGAGTGCTTCCTATGTCCTCACATGCCTTAAAGTCCTTGTAAAACATTCATGTTCATACACGCTTTTCATACCTGTTTACAAAGGAGTCTCTCAAATATTTACAAGAATTACAGTACTCATACAAAACGCATGAACTCGCTCAACTTTTGTTGATGTTTTCCAAAATTACATGTATTTCAGGTGACAGGTTGGATCTTGGGCGTGGGTGTTGTAACCTAGTCGAAGGTTGTGTTTTAAAACTTAAACAACCAGTGTTTGTAATACTCAAATTTTATGAATGGATGAACATCGTTTTAATCATGTAGTTGTTTATTATGATTGAATGCAATGATATTAAACCAGTCACACATCATAGGCTTCCGCAAAAGTCAGAGTGTGACAGTTTGGTATCAGAGCTTCGATTGTAGTGAACTAGGATTCCTCCTCGAGTCTAGACTACAATCACTAGAGTTCTCTCACGTAAACATTTTACAAAAAGGTTTTCATTGCATTCACGTAAGCGTCAAGATCCACGAGTCAAACACTTTTCAAAAAGAGACAAGGCAAGGACATTAGTAGGGAATACCCTCAAGATAAGGTGCCAATTAAGGCATAGTCTACACGAGTTATACTTGCCAAAGATAAAATACACTCTTGGTGATAACTAGTACCAAGTAGTGTTTTTGTGTCTCAGTCGTGAATCGACAACTAGAAAAATGACCCCCCAAAAACGAGAGTTATACATGATATGATGCATCGAAATGCCTGTTTATGCTAAGTAACATATTTGTTTATCGATACATACATACGAATAAGTGCACGGAATAAATATTGACGTGAATACATACAAATAAGTGTACAGAATGATTATTGACGTGAACAAGATACTTTCAAATCCGACTCCTATAACTGTACTTAACTCGCACGATGAAGCTATCGACCTCGCGTTCATTGCAAAGCTCATGGCTAGAGTGATTACCAAACAAGATTCTGAGCTTGCTTCCGTAGGAGATGGTTGCTCTTCCCTCTCGATCGTGAAGGTGCCTGACTACGGTGATGATGACGAGGCAGAGGCGGCAACCTTGAACAACTTCTAATCAGCGGGACGAGATCCCTATGACTTTTGTGAAGCAAGATTGACGACATACTTGACCAGAAAAGGGAAGATGAAGTATTCATCTTGAAGGTGCCCCTCCAACTACTAGGAATTCTCTTTATTCCTATTTCAATTAATCATCGTGCCTATTCGCGCGTAACGATAACGAGTGTTAGCGCGTGGACCACCGCAATGGTCCTTTCCATGACAGAGGTATAAGGACAGTAGTGTCCCCTCCTTGATTGATCATCTGCTTGGACGAGAGAAAATTGGGATAACTGTGCAAGACAATTTATTATTACGGGGGCCCACGTAATAACAACTTGTAGTGCATGGAAATCCTGGTGGACTCTGCGGGTCAGGTTAGTGATCACCATCCCTCCAAAAATAAACTCTAGGTGTTCACACCTTCATCTAGTAGAACAATACATATATCATTGCTTAGCACTTTATAAAGTAGGAAACCTGACTGTGCCTACTTCGTGCCTGACACTTATACCCGTGTACGAGACGTTTGAGAACTGATATTTAAACAAGTGAAGATGGATAACATTCGAAAAGATTCAGTGACGTTACACTCTCTATCACCCCTACATGAACAACCCCATCTCTGGGAAAATATACACATCAGTAAAGCTAAAAACCTAAGAAAACCAATGTAGCAGGAAATAACTGAAACTAGAATGACCAAGGCGATGTAGCCTCGAGTTCATTTTTCCTATTACAAACAATAAGCCAAGTAGCCAAGCCTATGAAGGCTCAGTAATTGTTTCCTCGCTCATACATTGTTGATTACATATGCATGTGATATTGGGTGATTACCTGTTTACTTATAGTACCATGTATCTCATAGACAATTATGGAATATTGTCTAACCCACCTCATGCCTTTTGACAGAAAAGGAATGCCGCCCAGATGCGACACAGACACCCGTACGTTACCAAGGACAGAAGCCGAGCTTCAAGAACGAATCTCACAGGCAATTGCACGACATGAAGCCCTCTACTCCGAACACAGCGGTGGCACTTCCGCAAATAATCCTCCAACTCGCTGCACCTATAAACAATTCCTGGACTGCAAGCCATCGAATTTTGATGGCACAGGAGGTGCCGTTGCATTTGTTCGTTGGGCAGAGAAGACTGACTCCGTTCTAAGAATGAGTAACTGTTCACCCCAGCAGAGGGTTACCTTTATCTCAGGGTTGTTTTTAGATGGCGCACTCTCCTGGTGGAACCTTCAGGTTTAGACCCTTGGTGCAGATGCTGCTTATGCACTGAGCTGGGACGAGCTCAAGGAAATGATGGAAAAGAAATACTGTTCTAGAGCTGAAATCCAGAAGCTTGAGGTGGAGATCTGGAATTTGAAAATGGACGGACCAAAGATTCCTGAATATGTCCAGGGATTTCACGACTTGTCTAGGGTTGTCCCCTACTTGGTCAAACCAGAATTCAAGAGGGTTGAGCGATTCATTTGGGGACTTGCACCTCAAATTAGGAGCATGGTTACTACCTCAAAGCCCTCGACCATTGCAGAGGCTATCGATTTGAGTGTCACTCTTACTGAAGAAGCTCTGCGCATGGGAAAATTTTCGGAATCTGAGGATAACAAGAAAGAGACTCATGTGGAGTCGTCAGGCAACAAGAAGAGGAAGTCCTCAAACCTAAAGATGAGCACCCAAGTCAGCTATGGAAGCTCTAAAGCAAACAAAAGAAAGAAAGTGAATCCGCCGCATGGCAGGAAAACTGATGGAGCCACTAATAAGACCGGTGGTAAAGTTTACTCGGGGACTAAGCCGAGGTGCGGGGAATGCAATTTTCACCATGAAGGTCGATGTCTGAGGCCTAAGTGCGGAAAGTGTGGGAAGGAAGGACACAACAAGGATGCCTGTTGGGCGAAGGATCCAGAAAAAAGAAATAAAGGTAGAGTACCAAGTTGCTACAAATGTGGTGAAGCAGGACACTTTAGGAAAGATTGCCCTAGGAAGAAACAAGCAAGGGAGGGTTTTTGCGATCGAAACTCGTGAAACACGCCAGGATCCAGATGCGGTTATGGGTACGTTCCCTATTAACCAACCTTATGCATCTATTTTTTATTAATACTGGCGTCAACTTTAACCTTAGAACTTAAGAAACTACTTGGCCTAGTTTCGAGTAAAATAGACGTCCCGTATTCTTTAGAAATAGGCATATAGAAGGCTAGTTTAAAAGGACGAAGCAACTAAGGATTATATTTTAGGGACTCAGAAGGCCAGAGCCTTCTGTTACCATTGACTTGGGAAGTCGTGACATGATAGTCAGCATGGATTGGATATCCAAGTATAGAGCTGAAGTCGTTCGATATATGGAAAATCAGTTGCATCCCTTTTGCGAATGATGAAACATTTATAGTACACAACCTTCCTGAATAGGTGCAAGAATGCTAGACCACATATGGCAGCGAATCTGAGACATCTCTCAATGGTCGAAGAGACACAGAGACGTCTCCGAATAGACTGCAGAGCCTGAGAACATCCCCGTGACGGAAGAAGTTCCAGTTGCCATTTCTAAAGACTTGCCAGGGATACCTCCACAACACCAAGAGGAGTCTAGGATAAATCTCGTGCCAGGAGCGGCACCAGTGCCGAATGACGCCTTACCGACTAGCTTCGTCTGCGAAGCATGAACCTCCGATATAACTGCAAGAGCTGCTAGACAGAGGAAATTAAGGACATGACATCCTTAGTTAAGGACACAAGGAGAAAGTTGATAGACTCCACTTTGCATAAATTTCAGAAAATTGAGAATCAGAATCCTTTGCCAAGGACTGATGACATGAAACAGACAAATCATAAAGATCCTAGTTACCACCCAAGGATCGAATTGAGGACAGGATGTCCTCAACTGTGAATACAAGAAGGAAATATCCCTAAAACGACCTTTAGGACTCGCTTCGAGCATTATGAGTTCCTTGTCATACCATTTGGCTTAACACATGCATCGAAAATATTCATGGACCTCATGAATCGAACGTGTAAGCCATACCTGGATAAATCATGATTATACTTATTGACTACATTCTTATATGGCCAACGACCAAGGAAGGTCATGAGCAACAGCTGCAATTTACCTTGCAACTCTTAGAGAAAAGAACAGTTATGTGCTATGATGACGAATAGCGGATTTCGAATTCGCGAAGTGAGAACTTTAAGATACATGGTGGATAAGAATGAAATTCATGCCAACCCTGCAACCAATTGCTAAGGAGCTAGAGTTGCAATTATGTGACGCTTCTCGACAAAGTCTCGATTGTACGTCGATGCAACGAGACCACAACATTGCATGCGCGACACATTGATTAAGGAATCATAAGAAGAAACCTTGAGCTAGATACAGTAACTGAAGGCCGCAAATTTGACGTCATTACCTGAAAGAAAACGCTGTACGATCTTTACTGATCACAAAGATTGCAGCACACCGTTGATCGTAAGAACTTAAATATTAACATAGATGGACTAAGCTACTGAACGATGCAAACTGTATGGACATGATACGTATTTGTGTGATAAACTTTGATGAAAAGTTGGAACACTCACTTGCCCTTAGTGGAGTCTTCCTACAACAGTATTTATCACACCGCCGTTCAAACAACTTCGTGTGAAGCTTCAGATGGAACATAATAAGTCGATCCCCGTCGTGTTGAACGGAGAGCGGAGATAAACAATCTACTGGCCTGAGTTGGTCCAGGAAAAACTAGAGGCAAGATCGTTCAGATATGTGATCATATCGAGACAACCGCGGAATACAGAAAGATTGCGCTGATGAGCGGCAGAAATTGTAAGAATTTGAGATAAGAAGTATGACTTAAATGGGAGCCTCGCCTAGAGAAGGCGTGGTGTGATCTGGAAAACGTAAAGGTTGAATCCCCGATGTAGGGATCAGAACCATTGTTCACAAGATGAAACTTCCAGAAAAAGATCAGTAGTGATCGCAACACATTCATGTGTCTAGTCTTTAGAGGAGTCTGACTCAAGGAACAGTCGTTGTTCCCACAAATAAGATTCACGTCAATGACAAAACGACAAAATTACTATAGAAACCTGTTAAGGTTATGGACTAAGAGTCCACAAGATACAGAAAAGACATAATTGATGTACTTGAGTACGATAGAATTCATAACATGACCCAGAATACATGGGAACATGAAGACAAATTTTAAACATAAGTGACCACATTTTATTCATAACTCCCCTGCGACCGATGGCATCGCTTGAATTTCGGGACGAAATTCTTTTAACGGGGGGAGACTGTGACAACCGTCATTTTTTCGTACATTCCGTACACTAATTGAACAGTAATCTGTGCTGTAATAACTGTCCATGATCTAGTTTACAAGACAAGTGATTTTTTTATTACTGTTATATACATACAATGGCATTTCATGATACAAGACTTTATTCATTGCTACATGCAACACGGGATAGTTCTAATGATACACATAACAGAATTGGCACCGTTACCAGACAAACTAAAAATGCTGACGAAGTTCAGTACATAGACAGACAGTATTTTGAGGCCCAGTATGAGCCAGAGATGACGTATTACACTAGCATAGTGTGTAGGGAAGTAAGGACCACAAAACTGCATGCCTAAGTGATAGACAAAGTGCCGGAAAGTGCCTAAAACCCACATAAAGTGCAGAATTCTGCATAATTCAGCAAAAATCAGCTTTTTAACAAGCTAGTAATGTGCAAAAATATGACAAAATGGTCCTGTATGCTTTCCTAAGTGTCGGGAATTAAAAATGTCATAAAAGGGTACTTAAAGAACACTAAACGGAATAACTTGACACTTTAACGAACCGGTATCTAACCGAACAACCGGACATTACCCGGAACACCAAAATATTGCTAGAAGCATTGTTTTATTATTTTTAAGCTAGTAATGATCCCCGAACACCTTAACACACTATATAACACATGGTATGCATTAAACACTAAATACCACACTTAGATTCCAACTAATAACTTAACCATCATTTAAACCCAACAAGTACCCCCCCCCCCCCCCATATATGTGGACGGTCACATAGGCCCCACCATAATCTCCTCTTGATCTTGTAAGATCATGCCTAATCTCCCTTGGATTTGATGAGGATTTTGTAGTGTACTTGGAGAACATAAGACCCAATGTACAAACATCATAAGATGGTTATAAGCACATAAGCACCAACCATCTTCATCATTCTCACAACTCACCACAACACCTCTCCCTCCCTCTCTATAAGCTACGGCCCAACACCCCCTTATCTCCATCAATCTTTCCAAGCCATTCCAAGACTATCTAAGGGTGATCAAAGGTGCAAGGAGCCATATAAGAAGGTTTGGTGGTCTCGGAACTTGAAGGACCTCCTTTACAAGCTTTGATCCACTCGATTTTCTCCATTGTTCTTCCCTAGCTTGAAGCTAGTAGTAAGATCATCTTAACCCTTGTTTATTTCTATTTTGCTTGGTTAAAAGATGTATCATGATGTAAACCACTAAAACATTAAAAGACATAAGTTGGAATCATGAACATAAAGCCTTCATATGATGGAATCTTGTTGTTATGATGTTGTTTAGTGCATAAATGATATTTGCTTGTTGATTACTAGAGATATTGATGTTGATCATTACATAGAACTTGCTAGATTATGATTAAAACATGATTTAGCAAGTTAGGATATGATTATGTGTTTATACAAGATGATCATCTTCTTGATTAAACATGAACTTGGAAACAAGATGATTTCTTGAAAAAGTAATAAACAAGTAAGTTAGTAAACTTGTAGATTCAAGATTTACAAATGATTTTCCAAGAAAACCAAGTCTAAAAAGATGATTTTTGAAAGATCATGGTTTTTATTAAACCTACACTATTTTTAGTGACAAAATAAGTGTAGAAGTATTTTTGAAACAAGAAGATCCAATAAATAAACATTTTTGTAGAATATGTTTACAAGTTGTAAACACTAAATCTTTTCAAGAATGAAGTTTACCAAGAAGTAAGTATATTTTGGAAGGTAACTAAGTCCACTAAAAACATTACCAAGTTACTACGCATTTTTGTGAAAGATCAAGTTCACGTTGTTATGTAAAGTGTATAGTTTTAGCACTTGGTAAGTATAACATTGTTTAAGGGTGATTGATGGAATATTGTGTGTTAATTTTTGAAAAGAAAATGATATGCTAAATAGCATGGACACCTCCATTTACAAAGGAAACTATGACGAAATTTTCTAAAAATTCCAACACATAGAAAATATTTTCTAAACAAGTGTTCACAAGTGTGTTTTAAATTATGATTTATAACATAAAATTTTGCCATAAATTTTTGTAACAAAAATACAAGTATTGGAGGTTGGTTTTTGTAAATAAAAATGGGTAAATATATATTTAGAATATATATTTTACATTAAAGACACTTGTGTGAATATGTGTATACCTTGTGTATAGCTATATTATTTTTGGATTTAAAATAATATGACTTAACAAAAATACCAAGAACTTACAATCCAAAATAATACCAAAAATTACAAGGAATAAAGTATACACACTTAAATATTGGCAAATCGAACAAGAACGTAACTTATAAAATATTCCGGAAAATACCGTTACTAATATATTTTGGTAAATATTATTTTGGATACAAGAAGTGAAAATATGATTTTGTACATATTACCAAGTTATGTCATATTTTCAACAAGAAGAAAATATATTATCTTTGGGAGATAAAAATATATATTTTCTTGGAATACATTATTTTTGGACTAAGCGAGTCCATATATATTTTCTAAGTGAAACTTGAAAATATATTATTTTGGGAACTACAAATACAAGAATACGAGAATACATGTATGAAATACTTCCATCCTTGGGAAGGAAATACGAGAATAAATACTTGAGAAGTAATATAACTTTGGATAGTGTTAAAGACATAAAGGAAACGTAACTCAAAACAAGAATACTAAGACAAGGCACGACCCACTCGTCTAATAGACCCTAGCACATTGTAGGTAGTCGTGTTTGCTGACGAGATTTGAGTTACGAGTACTGAAGACGCAAAACAGTGAGTTCATGCTCCCCCTTTTCTTTAACTATTTTTGGTTTTATAACTCTCAGGGGTGAAATACATGTTACGAATGCTTGAACGGTATGAAATGCCATTAATACTTAATTAGGGACGAGGGTTAGATCTAACGGGTACGGCCAAACCCCACTCACGGTCACAACTAGTACCAAGTAGTGCTTCGGAGTCCCAGTCGAGGTTAATCGACACAGTCGAGGTTAATCGACACAGTCGAGGTTAATCGACACAGTCGAGGGTAATCGACACAGTCAAGGTAAATGGACACAGTCGAGGTTAATCGACACAGTCGAGGAAAATTGACAAGGGTATAAGCCATTACGAGTGCTTCCTATGTCCTCACATGCCTTAAAGTCCTTGTAAAACATTCATGTTCATACACGCTTTTCATACCTGTTTACAAAGGAGTCTCTCAAAGATTTACAAGAATTACAGTACTCATACAAAACGCATGAACTCGCTCAACTTTTGTTGATGTTTTCCAAAATTACATGTATTTCAGGTGACAGGTTGGATCTTGGGCGCGGGTGTTGTAACTAGAAGTAGACTTCAAGTTTAGATGTCATCCACTTTTGTTGGTTTGTAACCTAGTCGAAGGTTGTGTTTTAAAACTTAAACAACCAGTGTTTGTAATACTCAAATTTTATGAATGGATGAACATCGTTTTAATCATGTAGTTGTTTATTATGATTGAATGCAATGATATTAAACCAGTCACACATCGTACGCTTCAGCAAAAGTCAGGGTGTGACATATCACACTTGGGCAGAGTGCCCATATATCCTTTCCCTTTTTTCTCAGTACTTGCAGCACCAGTCCTGACCTCGGCTAGTGGGTTTGCATCTCTTCGCTTGTTAGCACCGTTGTTGTTCCCTTGGGTACCCTTCTTGAAATTCAAAAACTTCCTTTTGTTTTCTCCAGCGACTCTACATGAGTCTCTTTCTTCTTGGTCTCAGAACTTGAGAACTTTCCCAAACGAATCGCTTTTTCGGTGAGTGCCACACTCAAGTCGATGGCTTCAGTGATTGTTGGTGGCTTGGAAGCAGTGACCATGCTGAGAATCTAGGGTGCCAATCCCCAGATGAAACGTTCAACCCTCTTGAACTCTGGTTCTACCAAATAAGGGACAGCACGAGACAAATCATGAAATCTCTGCACATACTCAGCTACTTTGGGACCTTCCATTTTCAGATTCCAAAATTTGGTCTCCAACTTCTGAATTTTGGCTCGGGAACAGTACTTCTTACGCATCAGCTCTTTTAACTCATCCCATGACAACGCATACGCTGCAGCTTCACCCAAAGTTTGAACCTGAAGGTTCCACCATGACAGAGCCTCATCTAGAAATAGTCCAGAAATGTAAGTGACTTGATTCTCAGGCGCACACTTACTCATCCGCAACACAGAATCTGTCTTCTCAACCCATCTCACGAAAGCTACGGCACCTCCAGTACCGTCGAAGTTCAGAGACTTGCAGTCTAAAAACTGCTTGTAAGTACAGCCTGTACACAAGCAACAACATTCACAGAAAGCATTAGCAAAACGCACATGGAAATGTCCAAACGTATTGTAATGTGTCTTAAGTGACTTAAACATTACCGTTAGGTGGGTTATTCCCTGAGGTACCTCCGCTGTGCTCGAAGCCAAGGGCCTCATGTTGTGCGACTGCCTGTGAGATGCGTTCCTGTAGTTCTGCCTCGGTTGTGGCAACTGAGTGTTCCTTCGAGGAGGCATCTTCTAAAAAGAAGATTGGATAGGTCAGGTCTTATTTGTTAAATAAATTTATAGTACGTATATAATAGCATTTATCATAACAAGTAATCATGCAACAGCACAATCATAGCATAAACAAGTAATCCAACAATAGGTTTAGTGAGAACATGACGATTGAGCTTTCATTAATCATCGACCATAGTTACATTGTCTACAAGTGTATCACATCAAAAGGGACACAGGGTCACACTACCCTTGTCCAATAAGTTTGTCAATATACAAAAGTCATATAGTCAAAAGGTGGTCTTCAAAAGGCTTCACAATCTCGGCTCAATAGTGGTGCTCTCACCAAAAGTAATGCAATCTACATAAGACCAAAAACCAACTATGCTGATGGTGGAGGAGGAGGTGGAGGGAAGAAAAGCAAGCTGTGCACAAGCGCAAGCTCCTCCTCAAGCTCATAGACACGTCGAAGCAAGTAACTGATCTGCTGCTCGACCGTAAGGAAACGAGCATCAAACTCTAGAAAGGAGTAAGAGGAGCAGGTGGATAAGCGAAGGGAGACGGTGATGAACGTGGGGGAATAAAAGCAGGCTGACAACGACACGGTAGGGGACGCGGAGTCAACTCAAGCTCCAAAACTCTACGGCTCATAATCTCGAACTGAAGCTGAAGTGATAAAAGTAACTCATCCCGTGTATAACCAACAAAATGGGAGGGACGATAGGGATCTGAAATCGGCATGGAGTACAGTGGGAACCATCGGAATGGCTCATCAAGTGGTGAAGAAGTGAAAGGAGCAAATGGTGCAGCCTGTGAGGTCGGAGGAAATGCTGCTGAAGCAAAAGGATCATCACGCGGGTGCTGGCCTGAAGTACCTTCCCATGGACGGGGTGCAGGGATGTCCTGTAAGAAAACGATAGTAAGTCAGTGCGATGGACAACGGACTCTACAGGAGGGAGAGGAGCAACATCAGCGGGTGCGGGTGCGGGAATAAATGGCTCAACAAAAGGAGGGTCAACAGGTGCAGGAACTGGGTCAGGAATAAGGGGTGCAATGTCTGCTATACCAAAAGGTACATGGCCTGGATCGGGTATCGGCTCAGGATCAGCAGGTGCAACATCAGGCTGATCAATAGGAACAAAATCTGGCTCAGGACCAGGCTCGGGGTCATGTGGAGGAGATGGTGTAGCTGACATAGACGTATCATCGTCAGAATCAGTCACGTAACGCTGCAATCCGACTACCTGTAAAGCTGAAGACGTCACAGACTCAAAGGAATCTGAGACAGAGTGCAAACTAGAATCAGAGGATATCTCGATAACAGGAATCTCAGGAGGTGGAACAGCAACAACATCCTCATCTATCTCTCCGTCACCCTGGGCGTCAACCGGAGGACCATCAACAAACAAATCAACGTCATCTTCAAACAGATCATCAAAAGGCCAATCCTCGGGCGGAATGACCACGAGAGGAACAGGATCGAGGATCGGAGCCACGATGTGCTCACCATCGGGATGCCCAATGATGAGATGATCATGGACTGGAACAGGAATGAGAAAAGGATCCTCGTCTAGAATACCATCAGCAAGCGGTAAATCATCGCCAAAGTCGGGCAACGCGAACGGCTGAAAGTTGTCCTCGTCATCTGATAACATGTTAGGGTCACTCTCAGTGTCTGACGTAAGTATGACCAGCTCGGGTGCACTCTCATCCTCGGAGACGATAGCCATAGGATCATCAATGTCTGATAACCCACTCTCTGAAGAAGACATAATGCATGTAACATAACAATCATAACATGTGCACATATATTAACCACTAACACTTAGTTATGCAATCAAGACATAATGCCTCTAACATAACAATCCACGCGTTTTGAGTGATAACTGTCTTGGATACATGCTTGTCTTTCCTAGTCTATCCCAGACTAAACCACAAATGTGACCTTGCAATCGTTTTCCTCTTGTAAAAATGTTTGTTCCATGGATCTGGGCGTTTTGTGTATGCAATGAAAACAAATTGTAAAAATATTTTCGTGAGAGCCCTAATGATTGTAGTCTAGACTCGAAAAAGAATCCTAGTTCACTACAATGGGAGCTCTGATACCAAACAGTCACACCCTGACTTTTGCGGAAGCGTGATTATGTGTGACTTGCTTAATATCATTGCATTCAACCATAACAAACAACTATATGATAAAACCAAAGATGTTCATCCATAGATTAAGTTTAAGACATCACAAACAACATTGTCTAAAAATCCAAACACAGACTTCAAATCCAAATTACAATCCATTCAAATTGTTTTAAAGTTCCATAAGGTCTCGACAAAAGACACTACTAAAAAAACTAGGTTTTTGGACTATGTATCTTATCCAGGATAAGGTACACAACCCCAAACCCTTAGACACCGGATGACATCTTTTATTCCAAACAACCCTTGAAAACTTCCAACGCCTGCCAGATCCGTACTTAGTTTCCTGAAATACATGTAGTTTGAAAACATCAACAAAAGTTGAGCGAGTTCATATGTTTGTATGTGTGCACGAATAAACCTTTGTAATCATTGTAAGTATGTATGTTTTATAAACCCGGTATGAAAGCAAACAAGGAAAACAGATCCATTAATGGTTTACAAGGCCATTAATATGTGTGACGTGATGCAGGAAGGCTACAACCTAGCAGATTTTGCACCGGGCCTCCGGCTGTAGGACATAGTCACCTCATGGGCCAAACCCCGGTCCACATGGGTGGGGCTCGCTACACCCAAATAGATCTATCACTCATGTCCCTCGGTCCTACTACGAGGATTAATGGTCTTAAGCGTTGTACCCACCACTCACATGATTTAGCAGTACCTTTCCTTAGCTAACCATACCATATGTAAACGTTTGTAAACAATTTGTAACATGTAATTCACCCCCGAAGTTATAAAACAAAAACAGTTAAAAGAAAAGGGGGACATGAACTCACCGTTTTGGCGTTCTTCAATCCGACGTAACTCACAGCTGATACTCTTGTGCACGACTACCTACAACGTACTACGGTTTATTAGACGAGCGGTTCGTGCCTTGACTTAGTATTAATTAGTGTCTATGAGTTACGTTTCATTGTGTCTTTAATATTATTCCAAGTTATATAATTATTTGTTAAAATAATAAATATTTTAACTTAAATTATATTTATTTCATTTTGGAATAATAGTTAAATAATATATTTTTAAGTTGTCACACTTATGTATTTGTACACGTATAACTTCCCAAGGATGGGTGTATTTATACTCATTTTCTAATACTTGTATATTTTTGCCAAGTATCGGTGGCGTATTCCGTTGTGTAAGTATACGTACGAGAATACGTATTTTTACTGTGTTTATTAAGTATCTTATACTTAATTTTTGTATTTATTTTTCCTGAATAATATTTCTAATAAAAATCCATCACTATATATTCTTAAAATATATATTTTAAGAAATATTACATAGAAAAATTATTTATAATTTTTCCCTTGGCAAAAATATTTATAATATCGTATAAACCTTAAAAATAATATATTTTCAAGTCTAACTTAGAATATATATATATATATATATATATATATATATATCCATTTTTCAACCAAAAATAATATATTCCAAGTTTATTTAAGAAAATATATATATTTCTCCCAAAAATAATATATCTTTTAATAATTTCAAGAAAATATATGTTTTTATTTACCCAAAAATAATATATTTTCTCCTTGTAAAAAATATGGTATATTTTTGTAATAATTATAAAAATCATATTTTTGTTCTCTAGTGTCCAAAATACTATTTACCAAAATATACTTATGAATTAAATTCCGAAATACTTTTGTAAGTTATATTCCTTGTTCGAGTTCTCCAATATTTTGGGTATAAATTGTATATTTATATCTTGGAATTTTGGTAATATTTTGGATTGTAATTTCTTGGTATTTTGGTGTGTTATATTATTTCAAGCCCTAAAATAATATAACTAATACACATACTATACAAATAATCACACACATGGTGACATCTAAATATATATTTTCCTAAATACGTATTTAGTCACTTTTATTATCAAAAATCAACCTCCAATATTTATAGTTTTTGAAACAAAAATTATGGCAAACTTTATATGAAAATTTATGTTCAAAAATATACTTGTAAACATTTTCTTAAAAATATTTTTCTAAGTGTTTAATTTTTACAAAAATTTTGCCATAGTTTCCCCTTAAAAATGGAGGTTTCCATGCTTTCAAAGCATATCATTTTCTTTTATAAATCACCACAATCAACAATAAACCAATCAACACTTACCAATTTGCCAAAATCAAGCGTTAATCACTACTTCATGAACTTGAAAATTTACAAAAATTTGTAGTAACTTACTAGTGTGTTTAGTAGGCTTAGTTACCCTTTAAAGTGTGGTTATTTATTTAAAAACATCATCTTTGAAGAAGTTGGATGTTTACAACTTGTAAATCATTTTTCTAAAAATATTTCTTCTTGAATTTTTCTTGTTAAATATATATTTCTACACTTGATTAACCACTAAAAATATGGTTAATCTCTTTAAGAACCAAGCTTATGTAAATCTTGTATTTTTAACTTGGTTTCTTGAAAAATCATTCTTGAAATCATATGTTTACAAGACTTATTTCACACTTCGATCATCATACTTCAAGAAAAACAATTTATACTTTCAAGTTCATGCTTAACATATGGATGATTACTTTGATCTTAACATAATCATCCTCTCATCTTGCTAGATTATGTCTTTAATCACTATCTAGCAAGATCATATGATGTTTAACATCATAAACATGAGCAATCAGCAATCAACAATCAACAAGCATAACAACACTTAAACAACATGATGTCTTATGATTTTAATCTTATGTTTAAGTTTCATGTTCAAGATTCATAGTGTTCTTCAAGATTAACAACTTATATCATCTTTTAACCAACTTAAGAAGATATAAAATAGAGTGTAGATGATCTTACTACTAGCTCAAGGCTAGGGATGATCACAAGATGAAGAAGAGGTAGATAAAAGCTTGTATGAGAGGTCCTTTAACTTCCAAGAGTTCCTAGCTTCCTTATACACCTTCTTACACCTTTGAGTAGTAACAGAATGGATGAAACTTGAAAGATGAAGATGGATGTGTGGGTGGGTGTCTTCGGCCGTGAGCAAGAGGAGAGAGGGAGAAGAGTTGTGTTGTGAAGTTTGTGATGAGAATGAAGATGATGTCTAGTGGTTTAAGTTATAAATCTATAATACATGAAAGTCTAATGGTTAAAATGTTTTGTAAAGGTAAAACATGATCCAATTTAATATTCAAATAAAATCCTTGGTGGGCCATGCTTGTCTAGCCGAGTTCATGAGGGGGGGGGGGGGTCTTGGTTATGTTGTAATTATATAGTTAGATTATGGTTACAATCTAAGTGTTTAGTTAGGTTATTTAGTTATTATGTGTTTATATAATGTGTTATGATGTTCGGGGACCATAACTAGCTTGGTAATGTTAAACTTTGGTGTTTCGGGTAGTGTCCGGTTGTTCGGTTGGTTACCGGTTCGTTAAGGTGCTAAACTATGCAGTTTGGTGAGCTTTATGTTACCTTTTGTGACAGTTTTGATTCCCGACACTTAGGAAAGCATTCTGTACCATTTAACCATATTTCTGCATGATATTAAGTTGTTTAAATGCTGAATTCTGCAGAATTCTGCAGTTTATGTGAGTTTTAGGCGCTTTCCGGCACTTAAACTATCATTAGGAAGGCAGTTTTATGATCCTCACTTTTCTACACACTATGCTAGTGCAAATCTTGGTTTCTGGCTCATTCTGTGTCTCAATACCATGTCTGTCTACGTACTGAACTCCGTTAGCATTTTTTTTCTGATTTATCTGCTAACTGTGCTAACTTTGTTTCGTGCATCATTTGAATCAATAAAGTTCCCATGCAATAACGATATGACATTAAGCAATATGTGATGCACATGTATGTGTGATAGCAATAATTAGAAAGAAATTTAAGTCATTAAATGTAAATCAGCACAGTCATTAAGTCATAATTACTGTTTAATACTTGTACGTATACCTGGAATTTTGACAGTTGTCACAATTCAACCTTTGGTGCAAAAGGTTGACTTCTTGAAGGCACCCCTCTAACCCCCACCGGCAAATGGTTAATACGGTCAATTAGGGCTTCCTCTACTCCTGTCATTTCGTCGATGGCTTATCTCAAGGCATACACGTAGTTGACCAAGGAGTCTTCCACTGATGATCTTCTTCCTCGTCGATCGTTCCTTGAGTGAGCTGAGGATGTTTCGCTATTCCTGCTCGACATTCTAAGAAAACAGGTCAAAAAGTTCAATTTAATGAAACAGTAACTCCGGCCATGGCCCCGTGCTTGCTGAGCACGGCCTCATGGCCACCAATCTTCAGATTTTTGAAACAAGGAATCTTAGTGCTTTAAGTTATTTTTCTGACTTTTGAAACATTTCTGAGTAGAAATAACTTAAAACACTGTTGTAAAACTTATTTTTGATAAGATTCCTTGATTAAAAACCTAACAAATATCACAATAAAGCTTAAAAACATGGAGGTTTCAAGCTTTAATGGAGGTTTTGAGGAGTTTGTGAAGAAGAAGGCAAGAGACAAAACTAGTAAAGACAAGATGGTTGTTGAGAACCTTCTTTGGAATATACCTTATAGGGTATATGTGAAGATCCCACCCGATCTTTGTCTTTGGAATGGGTCCAAATGTGAAGGAATCTTGCTGCATTTATAGAAAACGACAACACGCTGATCACGGCCCCGTGTCGGCTGGACACGGCCCCGTGGTCAGACAAACTCTAACACATTTTGTTCGTATTCTGAACACGGGGCGTGTTGGCCTGGACACGACCCCGTGGTCAATTTTGTGGTTGGCACGGGGCGTGTTGCCCTGGACACGGCCCCGTGGCTAAAGAGCTTATGTTTTATTTTAAGGAATTTGTCCAGATCGGGCGGTTCCTTACTGGACGGAACAACACCGAGGTGCCTGAGGTACGTTAGTTGCCCTAGCTTTAGACAAGAACGCAAGAGGTTATCGGAAAGGGTGAAACCTAAACTAACCGGTGGGTGAAACCAACCTTTATTTCCCTTATCCGGGCTCTCGTTAAAGAAGATATATGTCGAATCGCTCAGGTCTATGAACGCATCAGCGGAAACCGATGGAGAGTCCTTCATGGCACAATCGACATAGGGACGATTATCGCTCAAGTCCTCACAAGAGTTAGAGGTGCTTTCGGTATCGACGATGTTGTTAGAATCCGAATGCGTTCTCAATAATTCTCCTTGATCGTTGTCTTGGGATGGATAATTTATTTCCATCTCAAGTTCTTTTATCAATTGCAGAATTACTTCTTCGAGTTGAAATAATTCTTCAAGAATCATATCATCTAGAAGAAGCGATTGAGAGCATTCGAGGGAGAGATAAGGATTGTTTTTACTTTCGCCTATCTTAAGGTTACAGGAAAACGATGGGTCTATATAGTGGGGAGTGTACTTTAAAAAATAACATTTTAAATATTCATGAGATCCGTCACATATTTGACACCACGCACCATAAGAGGAGCGAAAGTAAAAAATGATCAGTATCACTCATGTTTGTGTCAGAAATTACCAACCGTCGGGATCTTACGGTTCTGTTTTCAGTAACTGAAGCTTGGGCACGGGGGCGTGTTCAGCAGGCACAGCCCCGTGCTGAAGTCTGCAAAAGCTGAGAAATCTAGAAAAATCCTAAAAAATAAACAGAAAAATAAGAAAAAAGATTAGGCCATTGATTCCTAACTTTCTTAAAATTCTTGTGTCCCCGGCAACAACGTCAAAAACATGGTGTGCGTAAGGTGTGTTACGTTTTTATTGATATTTTAAGCCCATTTTACATATTAGTCAAGTTTTAAATTTATAAAACACGATATTCTACTAACACTAAACACACACATGGGCAAGTGCACCCATCGAGAGCGTAGCATAGCGTTGGTAAGATACCGAGGTCGTCCAAGGACACAAGAGCTTTTAGTACCGGTTTATCCTCAACGTCTAATCAAATAAAAATTTTTAGAAATAGTTTTAAACATGAAAAATAAAACTAAAAATGTTGAAAATAAAAATAAAATAAAACAGATAGACAAGATGAATCACTTGGATCCGACTCGCCTTTAATGTATTTTTTGATGATTTCCGCACTTTTGCACTTTTTAAGAGATTATCTTAGTTATAGTAGTAGGCCCCTCTTTTGAAGGTGACCTTACCCTCAACCTAGTGGTTTGAGTCAGCAAGGATACAATTCCAAAGGATCGGAATATTGGAAGATAATTAATTAAGTTATTAATGCGAAAAGTGGTAGGCCCCTCTTTTGAAGGTGACGTTACCCTCGGCTAAGTGGTTTGAGTCAGCAGGGATACAATCCCAAATAGCCGGTTTAATGTATTAATATTAGTTTACATGTGAGGGGATCAAGCCATTCGGACCCCCGCCATCCAATACCAGTGGGTATTGAAGGAGATCCTAGTAAGCTTGACCCAGGTCCTTGCAGGATCTATACACTGAACAAGGCAAGAACCTTACTAAACCATTCCCTTAACCCCCGACCAGGTAGCCAACATATCTTTATATAGACCGTAGAGATATGAATGGTGAAAATCTTTTACTTTATATAGACAGTAAAGTAATGCCAAGACACCATGGACAAATGATAAAGAAGTTTCACCTTCAACATAAGAAACTAGTTATTAAAGTCATTAATATAAAACCAAATAAAAAGTGCGAAAAGATTAAAAATCAAAAGTAATACATTAAATTCTTGTCTTCACCAAGTGATGTAAGAGACTTAGTCAAACATGGCCTTTAATTGACAAGAACTCTTACGATCAATCTTGGATCCCGAGACTACTACACACACTCTAGGGTGGATGATGGATGATGGTGATGGATGTGGGTGTTGTAATGGTGGTGGAGTGGTGGCAAAGTGGGAGAGAAGTGGTTTGCCAAGGGATGCCTTTGAAGTGAGCCAAGCACCCCTATTTATAGCCTGAACAGAAGCCCGGCCACGGCCCCGTGTCCGCTGGACACGCCCCTGTGGCCATCTCCTTTCTCTTCCTTCATTAATTGCAATTGTCTGCATTTGGCTCCACACAGCCCCGTGTTCGCTGGGCACGGCCCCGTGTGCAGAAGCGTATCTGTACTATCAAGATTTGCAAGATTCTGTGAATCTTAGCGTTGACCACGCTCCATGCTGCGCTGGGCACGCCCCGTGCTGAGCTGGGCACGCCCCCGTGGTCGGCATAAAAGCTTCTACAACTTTGACCCTTTCTCCAGACATTTGACCACGCCCCCGTGTCCAGTGGGCACGGGCCATGGTCAGCCTTCTGTTTCTTGTTTTTTCTTGTGGAGATGCTGTCGAGGGGTCGGGCATGCCACGTTTATTCCTTTTCTTTGTATTTATGTTAGTTTTTGCTGCATATTTGTTCCTTTTGTTCGTTTAAGCTCAGTTGGTGCTGAAAATACAAAAGGAAGACAAAAGCATACTTTTTCCAACATTAGTACTAAAAAAGGGTTAGTTTTATGCCTCATTTGATGTAATCTATATGTTGCATTTTACACATATCATGGACACAATAATAGCGACTCTTGATACTAGACCTCTATCGACCCCTAGCCTACTAATTTGATTTTTCAGAAAATGGTTTTAAACTATAAAGTAAATTAAACAAATAGACGACCAAATAGACAGCAAGCGTAGACAACTGGAGACTGGACTAGAACTCAAGTCTGAGGAAAATAAGTTACCTATGAATAGAGTCCTAACCTTGGTGTTGAAAGAAGACTTAGTCTAACCTGATAAACCCACGAAAGGTAAACCGAACCCAATAGTATGACACATGAAGAAGTGCTAAAATGGAATGACTCAGGTTATCAACCACCAAGTCCCACAACTATCAGGTATAAAGTAATTTATGTACTAAAATCCTCAAGTTATGAAGCTGAAACAACTAATAACACCGAAACCCTAGGAAACTCTAGGCGTGAATAAATAGGTGAACTTGAGTGATCGGCTACCCAAACTGCCTAACAACGCCCAGCTAATAACCTAGCAATTCTAGATTAGATTTCTCACCTCTATAAAGGATTGAACGTTTTAATCAACTGGTTTTAATAATTATTACACTTAAATTAGATTTCTCACAATCAAGGTCTAGACTGACATATTAACAGCCTAGACTGACCCGTGACTCTAAAGTATATTTCTAAGTTTCTAGAGCAATGGAACCAACAAATATATTATTAAGCTAATCCCACCAACACACAATTATTTTGAATCCATTTTCTAACTTATAACATGTAAATCAACACATTCTTTCAAAACCAAAAATCAATCACTCAAACAATTTGTCTAGTTCATCAATCCTAAGCAACCATAACAACTTTAGCAACTCATAGTAGGAAGCGAAACAAAAATAAATTTAAAGGAAGCGGATTTAGAAAACATTGTCTATAAAATCCAAGTTTAACAAATCGAACTAAATAAACAAGTCTAACCGAAAGCAAGGGTTAAGTTATTCTACAAAGGCTTCTAAAAGTAAGAAGTGTAAGAAGGCATTATAGAGTGACAAGTGTCGAAGAACCTAAAACCTAAACCCACTACACCACCACCCAAAACTTGAATACCCACCCCCACCCCACCACCACCCAAAAACCTAACCCCCCCCCCCCCCTTCCCACAAAAAAATAATAAAAAAACAAACTATACCTCACCAAAAAAAAACTAACCCCCCTCCCCCCCAACCTCCAAAAACCTAAAAAAACCCCAACCACTCACCCCCCCCCCCAAAAAAAAAAAAAACTAAACACCCACCCTACCACCACCCAAAAACCTAACCCCCCCCCCCCCCCCCCCCAACCAAGCAAAAAAAAAATCCTTTTATAAGGGTGGGTGACGGGGGGTGGGGATGTGGAGTTTAGGTTTTTGAGTGGTGCTGGGTGTTTAGGTTTTTTTTTAGAAGCTTTTGCACACTTCTTATTTTTAGAAGCTTTTGTATTTGATTCTAAACCCCGAACGCAATAAGTTTTAAATAATTATATTCAAATCCAACTTTCTCCTTGATCTTCCTTGGCTTCGAAATTCGTCCACAGGCTGCCCTTGTTTTTGTCCAGTAGAGTTCGTATATTCAGCCGCCTAGTGATGTTCTTAGTAGCCGTATGGTTTTGGTTAGGGGTGTAAACGAGCTGAGCCGAGCCTGAGCCTGACTAGGCTCGAGCTCGGCTCGTTATGTTTTTATTAAGCTCGAGCTTGAGCTCGGCTCGGTTTGAGCCTACTTTTCTGAGCTCGAGCTCGCCTCGCGAGTAAAACACAAAGCTCGAGCTCAGCTCGACTCGGCTCGAGCAATTTCAAGAACAACCTCAAATGAGCTAGAAGCTTGGCTCGAGCTCGTTTCAACTGCGATTAAGCGAGACAAAGCTCGGCTCGAGCTCGGCTCACCAATGTTATCATCATCATCATTATATAATATATATAAAAAAACGAAAAAATTTTTGGGCTTGATAAGTAAACGAGCTCTATTTCAGGCTCGAGCTCGGGCTCAGGCTCGTTAAGGCTCGACTCGTTTGAGCTTTTAACCGAGTCGATCACGAGTAGCTCTCGAGCCTCTGGGCTTGTTTACACCCCTAGTTTTGGTAATCTATCTACTATAATAAAAGAAACCAACTTCGGGACACGTGTCATTCATTAAAGGTATGCTCAAATCTATACTTATCTTATATTAATTAAATAAATAATAAATTAATAAATTAATATTAAATCTTATCATACTTTAATAAAATATTATTCTCAAATCTAAATTGTTAATTTAATAAATTTTTAAAATAAATACCTCTCTTTCCTACTTATCTTATATTAAATATATAAATAATAAATTAATATCAAATGTTTTCCATATTTATTAAAAATATTTTTTTTATTATTTGGTATACAAAATTATATTTAATCAACTCGTGTAAAATGCGGGGTTTTTAAAAATATTTTTTTTTATTATTTACTATACAAAGTTACATTTATATAACCCGTGTAATACACAAAGTTTTTAAATATATAACTTTTTATCATTTTATGTAAAATTATATTTATTCAACACGTTTAATACACGGGGTTTTAAGGATATATATATTTTTTTTATTATTTGGTAGATTATTCAACCCGACTATACATGAGTTTTTTAAAGATACGACGTTTTAGTATCTAATATACAAAATTGCATTTATTTAATCTGTGTAATACACATGGTTTTTAAAGATATAACTCTTTTTAGAGATCTATTTAACATGTGTAATATATGGAGCTTTTAAGAAAGTAATTATTTTTATTATTTGGTAGATTTATTCAACCCGATTATACACGGGTTTTTTAAAGATACGACGTTTTTAGTATTTTGTATACAAAATTGCATTTATTTAACCTGTGTAATACACATGGTTTTTAAAGATATAACTTTTTTTATTATTTGATATATAAAATTACATTTTTTTAACCCGTACAATATACGAGGTTCATAAAGATCTAACTTTTTATTGTTTAATATATAAAATTACATTTATTATATCCGTGTAATACACGGGGTTCTAACCTAACATTCTCCTAAAAAAACATTGCGGTCCCTCTCAAAGAAGCCTTTCTACGTTTCTTCAAGATTTAGAAGGCCCAAATAAGTTGGGCTCATTTGTAATTGTTGCAAGTTGTCATACCATGTTCTATTTAATTTAATAAAATCTAATAATTAGCCCACTAGCATCTCGATGGTGCACTTGTAGTCTTATATCTTAATTTTATAGCTCCACCAATCCTTCTTTTTTCTTTCTTTTTTTTACAGCAACTATATATATATATATATATATATATATATATATATATATATATATATATATATATATATATATATAGGGCCAGCAAAAAACTGAAGAAAAAACAACACAAAAGGAAACAAAACAAAACAGGAAAAAAAGCGAACAAAGACACCGGGGGCTTATAACATGTCCGCTACATCAAAACTAACCCATTTCTCCCAAGCGATAGACCGAACATTGGCCCTATTAGAAATCCAAAGATAGACATCCTCCTTAATCTGGTCCAACAGCTTTTTGACCGGAATAAAGGTGCTTTCAAAAACTTTAATATTCCTAACGTGCCAGATCCTCCAAGTTGTAGCCGTAGCGAACGTATAAACAATCCTCTTCCAAATCTCGCTTCCTTCTTTCTTAAAGCCACTAAAAAGTCCATATTAAATGCTCAATTCCAATTCCTCGCTGAATTCTACACAATAACACAAACATAATAATTACATTTAATGATTGATAATTAATTCTAGTTAATCACTTTAGTTTCTATCAATAATTTGAATTCTTATACAAACTAAACACAAGACTCATAAAAAGTAAATAATGAAAGTATGTACTAATTTGAATGTAATATATAATAAAATTATTTAAATGTGTACGAAATATTTATTAAAAATATGTATAATTTAGACCACATCAAATATCCTCACACTTAACATTTTGCTTGTCCCTAAGCAAAATCCCAAACAACATATCCAACTTAACACTTAACAAAAACAAAAGCCTCAAACAAAGTCAAAAGCATGATACAAAATCATCAAGCATAGAGGTTGCACAAGACTTGCATCGTTCAAAAGGCTGACCAATTATGATATTGCAATTTTAAAAACAAACTGGGCCTACCTAATCAAGTTTCACTTGCCTTCAAACAATCAACCATGAATGCTAGTACCACTCACAATATCACTCATTTCTTGGCTATATATATATATAGGGTCAGGATTTAGAGAAAACGCTCAAAAGTGTGAGAACGGAGAGAACGCTTATGGATCGCCAGATCAAAACAATCTATGGACTAGATGACGCGGTGACGTTTTCGTAAATAAAATCACTTTTATTAATCTGACGCGCTTCATTAAGGGTAAAAGGGTCTTTTGACTTAACATAAAACGTCAAACTCACGCTATTAAAATCCCGCCTCAACACACATAGCACACTTCATCATAATATAACGCCATAGATATAAAACGCCAAACTTTGTTTTTAACCGATAAAGCTGAACAAACAGTATTGAAACGACGGAACTTTATTACTAGCATTTACTGTAATAAAAATCGCGCCTAAAATACGCGCCAAAAACTTCCTATATAAACAAACTCTCAGAACTACTAAAATCCACACACCAAAACCCCAAAAACCTATATTTTCCTCTATACCATTCATCTTATCAACGCTAAAAAAACCAAAATATCAAAGATTCCAATCCATGTTTCTTTGATATAAACTATTTTCTCAATAAACTTTCGCTCTATGTAATGAGAAAGATCCTCAATATAAACGCCAAAACATACAAAAACCACAAAACTTCAAAAAAGCCATTTCATGGGGATTCAGTTTTTGTTCTCAATAAAGTTTAGCTAAACGAGATGGATAACATTGTTAAACATCTTTCTTGACTGAGGATTAACAATGTTATCCATTTCGTTCAGCAAAACATTATTGAGTTTAGCATGACCAAAATTAGAAGTTTATGGTAGTTTTATTTAGTGGCGTTATTGTTTTTTTTTTTGGCGTTTGATTTCCTTGCCCGATCTTATATTGTTTGTTATTTAACTTCGAAGTAGCATGTTATGAACAAAGAGGTAGAAAAAAGAAAAAGATGCAAAAAAAAAAAAAATGATTTAAAACGCCAAACTGATAAATGTCTGTGTTCTATAGGATTGAAATATATAAAAACGCCAAACTACTCTACACTGGCTCTCGAAGACCATCTGTATGTGTTCTGTAAGAATGACAAACACAAAACGCCAAACTACTCTTCACTGGTTCTCGAAGACCTTGTCGATCTTCTTTTAATTACGGCCTGTTTGCATGTCGATGCGTAGTGTCCATAGGCTTTGCAGTTCTGACACTGTCTTTCTTTGGCCCTGGTTTTCGACTTTTGTAGGATCATTTGCACGACCAAAACGAGTCGTTCAGAAGAGTTCTATCCAATACGAGAGGCGGAATTCAATCGTATCGAAGTTGTTTCAGCTGATTTGCACAAGAATCACTTTAAACTGTCTCGTATATTGAAAACACAACGTTTTACAGGCTGGAGACACTTCGGCAGTACTTCGGCACCGGAATCAGATCGTTACGTACGAAATGAACAAGGCAACTATATATAGGCTACTCATTTCGTACGAGATGGGCAAGACCCATTTCGTGCGAAATGGTCACAAACACTATTATCTCGTATTTCGTGCCCTGATCTTTATAATCTAATACAAGACTCGATACAAGACGAAGTCGACAGACATATGCACCAACAGACTCCCCCTTGGATGTCGACGAGTCTTCAGTACTAGTCTTCAGCATGTCGAGTCTTCAATCTTTATCAGTCTACGTGCTCTCTTCCAAAGTATTCTCCATTGTAAGTATCCTCAATCTTTTCTCTTCTCCCTCTCCCTTTTACTTTCTATATCAGAATTGCAACCTGGCTTTATCCTCTCTTGATCAGGTCTCTTGATTCCTTAAGTTCATCAACATTTGAACATAAATCCAGGATCTGAATCTGGCTCTCACATCTTTAGACTCCCTTTTTGGATCAACCTGGCTTTTAATGTCTTCAGACTCCCCCTTTCAATTAGCTGGAATCGCAGTCTGGAATTGTTCTCTCACAAGCTTTGGTTCGAAACCTGGCTTTAAACACTATTCAGGTTTTATGCAGAAAGTCCTCAGGTATCGGAATCAAGCTCTCCCATATCCGTTATCCTGCACAATCCTCTACCACTTGTAAGATAAACAAATTTTGACATTTGATAAACTTTTTAAATTTGAGAAATTCAAAATCTTGATTCAAATTATTGAACCAACTAAAACTTTTTTCAAAAATTATTTCTCATCTCATACAAACTCTCCCAAACCAGATCATCATGTTTAGCACTCGGAATTTTGAAAATCATCTTTCCAACATCAGTTGTCGAAAATCTTTTTGAATTTTTCAAAATTTTATGCTAAAACACACTTGTAAGAAAAGTATTGAAATGCATTAAAAAAAATATTTACAAACAATATTTTTGTGAGTTTGTGTAAGAGGATTATATCAGTTTTTGAGACAAATCACTAGCACCGTTGAGCTTTAAACACTTTAAGTTCTAAACGATTCACATAGATTGACGATATTGTTGTCCTCTTAAACTCAATCTAAAAACTTTCGAAATGCTTACCGATACGTTAAGGTATATTAATTTTGCACTAAATTCTTATGGACCCCACGATCTCAGCATATCCCCTCATCATGCAATACACTGACTCAAGTAATGCCTTTAAACTTTCATCAACTGTGATATGTGCGAAAACAACGCATAATGTTTAAACATTAACAATCAGGTCGATCTTTCGATAGGCAGAGAAAGTCCAATGTTTAAACAAAATAAGAAATAAAAACAAGTTGAAATTTTTTAGGCTTTAACCACCAGTTCGATACTCCCGTATACGCAGAGGTGATCCAAAGCTTAAATGAAACACCAAATAAAATAAAGCAGAATGTTTAGGCACTAACATCCAGTTCGATACTCACGTATACGCAGAAGATGTCCAATGCTTAAACAAAATAAAGAAATCAAACAAGTTTAAATCTTTGCAAAATAAAATGCACAATCACATAGACTTTTTCAGCAAGTTGTGAAATTTCACAAACTGACCGGTTTTATGCTCTTTTAGCATTCAGCAATTACTGAGTAGGTACACAGTCACGAAGGATAAAACTAAGTACTATGCTTTCAACCGCGTTTCCCACTAGAACTAGGCTTGTTCAATTAAGTTTGTATCATTATCGCAAATCTACTAGTCTAGCTGAGCCTATCGTCACATCTTTAGTGAGACCGTTTATCACATTCGACATTACATTTCTTTAGCGTGCTGTGATAGTCCACTGATTTACTATCATTTCCTCTTTTTCACAACAAAACTCATTTTTGCTTTTTCAATGTTTTTGGATTTCGAGATTTTATCATGTTTTTGGATTTTTCAAATTTTCAAAATTTCTAAAATTTTTTACTCCCCCTAAAATCAAAATATGTTTCAATTTTGATTTTCTGAGAAAAATTTGAAAGTAAAAACAGTAAACTGTACTAGTAATAGTGACAACTGATGTGAATTGCTTCAATTCGCCATCCACTTGGCTTAACAATCAGAACTCCCCCTTACAACAAACTATTTTCCCATTATGATTTCAAAACACTTAAGTTTGTTTTAATCAAAATGGTTTTTCCGGAAAATTAGTTTTGTTGATTTTACAAACCATTTGTAGGTTAGGGGTTCAATTCATCACCTTGTTCTCCTTTAATCACTTGAAAAATTTAACAATTTTCGATTCAATCAACATCACCACTTGTAGGAAAGATAAATCAAGTACAACTTAATGTCCCTGATTAATCTTGTAGGTCGAAATATCACAGAAGTGAATTTCTCAAGAAAGATGCCGATTCATGCTCCACTCTTACCAACCTGAGAGCTCCGACAAGTCAGGTTTTTCAGTTATCGTGATTCTCCCAAGCCTGACGGTCCTTGGGAGATTCCGAGTTATCAACACTCGGTTTCTTTCCTTTCATTTTCTTCTCATAAAATTCCTTTACCCCTTTGACCTTTCTGTCAACCATTTTTCCAAAAATATCTTTAACTGTGGGGTTAAAGGTCTTTTCAACATCAAATTCTTTCTTTTCAGAAAAGAATTGATTTGAAATCTCAACTTTTCCAACTTTTTGTTTAAAATTTTCAGCTCGCAATGGTGGAAAATTTGCATCATCCATTGGCGGAACTGACTTTTCACCCTTTTTATCAACCTGTGGCTCCTCTGACTTTATGGAATCAGATTCATCGCCAGAAGATAGCTCCTCTGATTTTGTTGAATCAGAATCAATGCTTGAACTAGCATCAGAATTCTTAACAGCCCATTTTTGGTTGTTAAGGTTCACTTTTCTTTTGTAACAACCTTTTGAACATTCACCAACCTCAAATTTTGAATTTTTGAAAACTTTAAATTGTTTGGTTGGTGGTTCATTTTCAACCATTTTTTTCTTTCAATTTTTTAGAGACTCCCTGTTTTGTTTGTATTTCCTTAGGACAATTCCTGGCAATATGACCAACTGTTTTGCATTGAAAACTGGTTCTAGTCTCCATCTTTTTCTGAGCAACTTCCTTCTTCATTTCCTCTTGCTTCTTAGCAATGAATTCTTTGTTTGTCTGCTTTCTGAACAATTGCTCCTTTTCTTCTTCAGATGATGTTTCTGAAACAAAAACAGTTTTTGGTTTATAATTTTTCTCATTTTTATGATTTTTCGGTGGAATAAAACCAAGACCTTTCTTTTTGAAATTACCGTTATGGTTTGATTTCTTTTGAAAACCAGAACCAGAACTGTAACCCTTTTTCTTGTTTAAACATTGTTGAACTCTTAAGGTGTAAGGTTTAGGTTTTTCAGAAAGATTTTCATCTTTTATTTCAGAAATATTAATTTCTGTTAGTTTGAAAACCTTTTTTTATCATTTCTGGTTTAACACCTCTTATTGGAAATTCTTCATCAGAATATAATTTGTCAGAATCATTCAAAGTATATGCTACTTTGAATGCTTCGTCATTCAAATTATTTTGCGATAACAGAAAATCTTTATTATAAACCCGTTTGTCCTTTTTGATTGATGGACTTGACGTTTCGGACTCAGACTTTGACTCTGATTTAGACTCCTCCGTTTCATCTTTTTCCAACACCTGATCGACTACTTTCTTTATTAACTCGGACTCATGATCAGTTTCGGATGATGTAAAAGTAACTTCAATGTTTTCTGGCAAGTTATCTGAAGGCTCAGATTCCCAGTGTAAGTTGGTTGCCTTTTTGACTCTTTCTGAATTTGGATTTCGTGGAGAATATCCATTTTCAAGCGGAGGCGAACACTTTGTATGACTGGCACTATATTTCTTACCAGAATTCTTTTCTTCAGTATCCTCTTCTTCAAAAGCCTTCATGCCTTCAACGGTTGGATAAATCCTGTCAATAACATAAGAAGTACATGAGTAACTTTTTAACAACCTGTTTACTCTTTCTATTTCAATCCTCCGAGTTTCCAGTTTCTGTTCCAGCACAACACATTTCTCAATGTAATTATTGACGATTTTTTGCTTTGTCATAAAAGCTCCTTGAAGTGTCTTCATAGCTGTTGCTTGTTCACTGCTTGATTGATTGTATTGATTCATGGCTTTGTTTAGAACATCATTAGATTCTTTCAATCTGTTCATGTTGTGAATCAAAGTACTGTTTTGCTTCTTCACTGCTTCACAGTTTTCACATTTCACAGGAATCTTTTGTGCATCAGCTTCTACTTCAACCGTGAAAGCTGGAATTTCTTTTACCTTTTTCTTTATCACACGAACTTCTTCATCATCACTGTTAACTTGTTTTTTAACTTTCTTCTTTTTGACTCGAACTTTTCCATTATCACTGTCATCACTCTCTTCTAGCATTCTTAAGTGCTCTTTCATTCTGTTTGCATAATAATCATCATTATCACTGTCTTCAACAACTCGAGCAACAAAAGCTTTATGATCTGAAGTTTTGTTAGGATCAAATTCATCCCAACTAAAACCTTTTGGTAGCCTTTCATCATCTTGATCTATCAAACATGCTTTACTATCTGCTGAAATGTATTTATCCCAACTGAATCCTCTATTATCTTGATTGACACAATAAGCTTTCTTTGATTCTTCAATTTCTTTCCTAGCATGAGCAGTCTGTGATTGTTGTTGATATGACTGTTGAGCAACTTGATGATAAATCGCTTTTTGATAATAATCATTGTTGTTGAAAGGATTTTGAGCTCCACTTGCTTCGCGGTTTGTGCATTCTCGCTTGAAATGCCCTTTTTCCCTGCAACGAAAACAAGTAACTTTAGATTTATCAAAACCTAAAGTAGAAACATTTGCATCACGGAAATCATCTCTTCTTGTGATCTGCTTGAATTTCTTAGCTCTTCTCAACACACTAGCCAAACACCACTTTATGTCCATCAATTCCATCTCCTCAGCATCAATCTGATCGTAATCCTCATTTGTTAACATCGGATTTCCGATCCTTCCTGCAACCAAACTCCCATACGACTCTAACACAGTCACCAACAAAGACATGTGACTTTTTGCAACTTCTTCCGAGTAATTTTGATCATTCTCAAGATTTAGTGCAATGTTGCATTGTAGAACTTTGCCACTCTTTGTTGCTGAAAAATTTGGATCGAATGATGGATATGAAGAAAATCCCATTTTGCTTTTTGATCCTTGAGATGACCCTCCAGATAAACTTTTAGCATTGAATGCAGTATCGATCTTTGGTGACATATTGGTCTTATCATTGATACCTCCTTTGTAATATAAACCAATATCTTGTTCACCATCAAAATCTTTCATTCTTGAGATCTTCCGTTGTTCCATCTCTTGAGCTTCAAGTTTTTCAATAAACTTTCCCAGTGTTAGACTGCCAAAATCTTTCTTATTTCTCAACATCATAAGATACGTGCCCCAAACCTCATGTGGCAACGCATCAGCCAACTTTTAAATCAATTCTTCATTATCTTTTGTGATGCTCAACCTCTTCATGTTAACTATCAAATTGCAATATCTTTCAATGATATGCTTGGTGTTTTCAGTTCTTAAACCACGAAATAGATCGAACTCTTTTTTCAAAAGCGATTTTTTTTGTTCTTGATCATCTCTCTGCTTCCAACAATCTTCGATTTTAATGCTTTCCAAATTGAATATGCACTTCCATTGTGTTGCAGTAAAACCAAGATATCTTCTTTAATAGCTTGATGCAATAGACTAGTCATCATCTTTTCATCTTTGTATTTCTTTTTCTCCTCAACACTTAGGTCTTTAATAGCAATAACCTCTTCATCATCATTCACCGGTCTAACATATTTTGTTTCAACACATTCCCAAGCATCCAAGTAATTTGCTAGTACCCAATTTTCGAATCGCTCCTCCCATCCTTTACACTCCTCAATATTCATGAGATTTGGCGGTTTTTGCATGGTGCCCGTTTCATTTTCTAACATTGTGTTTTGTGCAATAGTAATCGGAGTAGCAAACGCGTTGTAAAACTCTTCTTCCATGATTCGGTATCAAAATTTTACAAAATTAGACTGTTCAAACGAAATGATATTCACGCGAAATGGATTTGGTACGAAATGACCAATCTCAAACGAAATGAACTTTCAAACGGAATGAACTTTGGTGCGAAATGGACTTTTCAAACGAAACGCCTTTCACGCAAAATCAATTCAAACGAAATGATGATTTCGTGCGAAATGGTCAAGCGAAATGCCAATTTGGTGCGAAATGAACTGATTTCGTACGAAATGAGTTTAAAATCTTCCAATTCGTGCGAAATGAATGTGTCTGAGACTATTCCGTGCGAAATGGACCAGAACTAACTTATTCCGTGCGAAATGAAAAATTCAATTCGTGCGAAATGCTGCTGATGTCATCAAATCGGCCATGATTTTGTCAAATTGATTAGGTGTTAGTCCGTTTTTAGGTCTGATTCTTTCAAGGATTTGTTTAAACACTATTTCACTTATTATGTGTGAGAATTAGCCCATTTTAACCGTAAAAACTTGTTAATTTTGGAAAAGAAGGTGTAGAAATCAGAATTTTCAGCTGAAATGGTAGGAACTCTTCCTCCTGAGCTCTGATACCACTTGTAGGATCGTTTGCACGACCAAAACGAGTTGTTCAGAAGAGTTCTATCCAATACGAGAGGCGGAATTCAATCGTATCGAAATTGTTTCAGCTGATTTGCACAAGAATCACTTTAAACTGTCTCGTATATTGAAAACACAACGTTTTACAGGCTGGAGACACTTCGGCAGCACTTCGGCACCGGAATCAGATCGTTACGTACGAAATGAACAAGGCAACTATATATAGTCTACTCATTTCGTACGAGATGGGCAAGACCCATTTCGTGCGAAATGGACATTGTCCATTTCGTGCTAAATGGCCTTGTTCCATTTCGTGCCAAATGGTCACAAACACTATTTTCTCGTATTTCATGCCCTGATCTTTCTAATCTAATACAAGACTCGATACAAGACGAAGTCGACAGACATATGCACCAACAACTTTGATTTCTTTTTGTCGATTGCTATCTCCTGTTTAGATTTCAGGCGCTTCCGAGAACTAGAACCTTTGGATTTATAACCTACAGGGACTCTTATCGGATTCTTATCGTTTTTATATTGACTGGTTATCTTGGCAAATCTATCCCTAGAACTAGCGGGAGGAGCAACAATTTGCATATCTTGAACCATCTTCATATAAGATTGAACACGATCCTTGTATAAGGATAGCTCCTCTTTATTACCAGATAAACGGTTCAAAGTGTATTCGGTTGAAAAAATAATATCTCACATCATACTTTGCACATCAGGATCAAGCTCGGTCATATATTCACGACTAATTGAGAATTCGGGAGAGCAGTTTGGGGAAGCCTCTTTGCGCCATCTATTTAGAATGTATTGTTTTGGAAATTCCCTAATGTCCATAATTCTCAAAACATAGAATATATGTCTACATAGCAAACCAAACTGTTCAAGACGCCTGCATGAGCAACTGCATGTGCAATCAGACTTACAGAACATTAGCTGAAAAACGCCAAAAACAATATCTCTATAACGCCATTCATAGAATGTTTGTCTAAAAAGTAAAAAAACACATTGCATATGATAAAACGCCATTAACAAAAAACGCCATAAAAACCAAAACGCCATTATTTATCTCAAATAAGGATGTACAAGCCTGTTGGAAGTCATTTACATAAAACTTAACAAACCCATCAGGCTGATCTTCGTAACGTTGATTTATGCAATCCGCAACTCCAATAAGCTCAGCTAGAACGTCACAAAAAAATACTTTTTGTGTATATGTCAACAGCTTGCCCTTCCAACAATTTGTAACTACTCTTTAACTGGGGTCTTTTGTATCGAGATTCATGATCATTTTTACGATGTGTGTGACGCTGTGCTTCTATTGCAGTCTCGTAATGCGTCATGAACTCAACAAGAGTAGCTTTCGAATTGCACACTTGACCAAAAAAATGATTCTCACTCTCTGACCTGGATGTCGTTCGCATAAGACCAGATATATGCTCCATTCTATAGTATGCAGGGATCCAAGATTCCCTAAGTGCAAAAATATCAAATAGGCAGTCATTATCTTCTAAATTTAATTTATGCGATAACCGCTTCCCATTCTGATTCAAACTCTTCAGGTATGAGAATATCTGTCCACACAACACCACAAATACGTTCTTTAAAATTGGTGGAATTGCATAACCTAACACTAACCTATATATAACACGAAAACGCCATGCATAAATAAAAAAAACAAAAGACAAAACTTAATTAAAAAAACAGTAACAAGGTACAAAACGCCATGTATTTTAAAACACAGTGTATCCTAAAACGCCAAAGGTAAAAAAAGCATAACAACCTTCAGAGAAAGTTTATGCATCACATGCCACATGCATAACCGATGGCTCGTGTCAACAAATACAATAGAAATAGTCTTCTTCATCGCGGGATCTTGGTCAGTGACAACAACTTTTGGTTGAGAACCAACAACTTTTAGAAAAACTCTTAACAACCAAATATAGGTATCAACAGTTTCCGACGCCAATAATGTTGCACCAAATGTAACATTGCAGTGATGATTGTTTATACCAGTGAACGTTACAAACACCATAGAGTATCTACATATGAAAACGCCATGAGAACTGAAACAATAATAAAACGCCATTGAATGTAAACTAATAAAACGCCATTGCATGTAAACTAATAAAACCCCATTGTATGTAAAATAATAAAATGCCATTGCATGTAAATTAATAAAACGCCAAAAACAAAAGAAGTTGAATTATAAAATATTACTTGTTGGAATGATACGTGGCGTCAAACGAAATCACATCACCAAACACATGGTAATTACGTTTAGCTTGATCGTCACACCAAAAAAGACCCTTCAAACGATTCTCTTCGTCTGTGATGTAATCATACAAGAAATTAGGCTGGGAATGTTTTTTTTATTCAAATGTTTCACAACCATATCGGCGTCATATTCCCCTATGAACAAGTCTTCAAAACTGCCAAAACAAGTCTTCATAACATTAAACTTTGATTGTACCCACATCTTCAAAACTGCCAAAACAAGTCTTCATAACATTAAACGCCTTGACGGGTCCCAAATTCAGCTTAGACATACTGTGTATAACATGCTTCTGGAACTGAGTGAGGTGTCGTTCAGTTGGAAGAAAATGCTTATCAGGATGTTCAACAAGTTCATGATTATGCTCCTCGACAAACTTATACACCTTCCATGATCCAGCTTCAAAAAAGTACACATAACAGTGCACCACAATCAGTCCTCTTTGAAAAGTTAGATCGCACTACTCGCTCCTTTTGATTGGGGTCCAACGTATCAACCTTCTTGTCCTCGTATAACCCAGATCTCGTACGCAAGTAATACTTAATATGTAAGACACCTTTAGAGTTTGTCTTCGTAGTCCCTTTCCTGACTGAAAACCCACACTACTTGGCATACTTAACATACATTGAATAACAATCATCAAGGCTTGAGAATACCATGTCCATTCTAGGCTTTAATTCTTCACTGACGTCAGGAATGATAAATGGTAATCCAGTTTTGGGGCAAAGCCTTTGACACGAGGAAGAGACTTCGTCTAAAAAAACACAGCGAGAACAGAAAAATCAGAAAAATAGAGTGATGTCTCGTAATAACAATATACATTAAAACGCCATTAATTAAATAATAAACATGACATAATAAACACATAATTTAAAAATGACATGATAAAAAAACCATGAGATGAATAATTAAAAACACTTAACAACATAAATAATTAACAAAATATAACATCATAATGAAAACGCCAAAATTAACAAAACTATGTTTACACAAATTAACAAAATAGTAACTGATATTCACAAATACTACTAAATAAAATTCAAAACTAATCAAATAGATGAAAAACGCCAACGATCGTAAAAACATAAGAAATACACTAGAATGTAAACGACAATTAAAATTAATATTGAAAACTCCAATTGCAGTTCTTAATAAATGTTTAAATATCAATTAAAATGCGATTAAATTGCATAATTGAAGTAACGCTATTGAAAATCATACAACACATTATAAAAATAATAATACAAAAAAAAAACACTATAGAACAATGATAAAAGAACAAAACGCCATATCTGTTGCATGATTTGTTGGAACTAAAATAGAAAACGCCAACGAATTTTACTTTGTCAAACAGAATCCACGTTAAACGCCATAGGTCTGGGAAAGCTTGCAAAGGAGGTAACAGCTAACAATAAATCTTTGGAGTTTTAATTTGAAAGAGATTTATAACGCGAATAAGGAGGGAACATATAAAAGGACAATCGTACCCCCGCATAACAATTAGGGCCCCCTGCCACGTGTTGGTCCTGTCACACCCCGACCACGTAAAACAACAAATCGTGGCGGAATCGTCGGGGAGTGTTGTAACAGAATCATTGTTTCAAAACACATGGAAATTTAAATGTTGTTTTATTGATTAAAAGAAATTACAATGTCTTAACAACAAGGAAGCATAACATAATTAACTAGTCTTGCATCTTTTATTGTCACTAAGGCTCGAGTCTGCCTATGTGTAACTTGATCAATCCTATGCATCATTTCCTGAAACACATGTGAAAATAGGTACGTCAGCATAAAAATGCCTGTGAGATACATAGGTTTTATTGATTTAGGATTCATGACTTATAAGTTCAGAAAAAGTTGTTTAACAAAAGTTAGTCATGATCCTTGTAAAATGTTTTTGTTTTATAAATCATAAAAAATCAATAAGGAAACAGATGATATAAAAGAAATATGTATGGTTAAATAAATAACCAAGTAAAATGAATTTGTATAAAATGTAATATGTCAAAATTGAAATGGTTTAAATAACGCTACGATATGTAATATCATAAAAGCACTTATATATAGGAAGTACCAGCGGCGTATCCACCATGCTTTTATCATATTACACACGTCTCGTTACTTAAATCACTTACCCAAACAAACCACCAATGTAAAAATTTTCATGCATAACTAAATGTAATGTTTTAAACAAATGTTGAAATGTTATTGTGTAAACAAATGTAATGTAGAGTGAATAAAAAGCCTTTATTGATTAAAAGCATTTACTCGACCCTATAAGAAAGAAATGTACAAAACGATGCATTTGACAAATTATAATCAAAATTTATGTTTTGTAGAATAATGTCACACCTCTTTCTAAGGCGGAAGCACAAGGTGTGATCATGAAAGGTTCTCATTGCATACGAATGGTAAACATACTACATGCTCGTAAAATAACTTCAAATGCCAATAACATTATGTAACTGAAAACATAGTTTAAGTGTTTACATCACAAGACAGCATATTGTCTGAAAAGATTACAACTTTATTTAAAGATAAACATAAACAACATCCAAGAGCATGAGTAAGACCGAGTGCACATCCACTTTAGTTACCTGAAATACATGTGAGTTTTTGGAAAATCGTCAACATAATGTTGGTGTGAATTCATGCAGTTTCTGTATTGAACGTTTGTATACTTTGTACGAAAACATAGTATGTAATTTGTATAAATCAAGTATTTCTGTATGTATCAAGGTTGTTAATGGGTTGCAAGGCCATTAACATGTGACACGACATAGGAAGCATCCAAACCATAGGTATTTTTCTAGTTGTCGATTCACGATTGAGACACAAAAGCACTACTCGGTACTAGTCTTCACCAAGAGTGTGGCTGCCCGAAAACCCATTATATCTAACCTTTTGTTCTGCGGTCTTAGTATGTACACGATTAATGGTGCTTCTGGTACCCTATTCGCGACACAATTTCTAGTATCATTCCTTATTTCTTGTATCCATCAAACCATAACTCATGTATTTTCCCCAAGTTTAAAAAGTATGTAAAAGTTTAAAAGTGGGGACATAATCTCACTTTTCTGTAAACATTTAGTAACATGTACTTCACCCCTGAAGTTATAAAACTGAAAACAGTTAAAAGAAAAGGGGGAGCATGAACTCACTGCTTTGCGTGTCTTGCGCCGTAAACTTCACCGGGTTTTGCTTAAATAGCGTCGTGACCTATACGTGTTTTATTAATGTTAGTCACTAGACTTGTATCGCACAAGTACAAGTCACCATCTTTTATGTATTCTTGGTCGTTAAAAAAATAATTTATATTTTTAACTATGTATTTTACTTATATTATTTTCTCACAAATAAATATAAGTATCTTGTATTTTTTCTCACCCGAATTATGTGTTTTGTCCAAAACCTCATTTTAAGTTCGTAACTTATCCAAGTTACATAATCTATCAAGTAATATATTTTCATAAATATATCTTCTTGTATTTGTCTAAGCATGTTGAATGTGTATTTTGTATTTTCACTCCTTAGGAGTATTTAGTGTATTTTCAAGTCCTAATACACTATCACATACAATACGTATTATATACACTTAGCACAAAATTTGGTGATCAATAAATATATATATTTTCCTCAAAAATATACATACTTGATATGAATTTTATCTTGAAGAAATCATAATTTCTTATTTTGAAGTTTACATAAAAATTAGGGAAACATTGGTAAATATTTTTGGGTGAATTTTTAGGGAATAAGTTTCACCAAAACTTATATTTTCTAAGTGTCAAAATTTATAGAAATTTTGACAGAGTTTCCCCTAAAAATGGAGGTTTCCCATGTTTTCAAAACATGTGTTTATTTTCTTTTTAAAATCATCACAACAATCGTCAACTCATTCAACACTTACCGAGTGTCAAAATCAAGTATTTTACACTATATCATGAACTTGAAGCTTTTGTAAAAACTTGTAGTAACTTACCATGTTATTTAGTAGGTTTAGTTACCCTTAAAAAAACTTGGTTATTTGTTTGTAACTCACTTTATTAAAAGATTTAGTCATTTACAACTTGTAAGATGATTTTTCTAAAAATATTTCTTATGTATTTTTCTTGTTACAATCATGTTCCTAGTCTTGTTTAAACACTAAAAATATTATTAGTTTACTTAGAAACCATGACTTTGTAAGTCTTGTAAATAAACTTGGTTTCTTGGGAAAATTATTCTTGTAGTCATCTATGTACAAAGTTTGTATTTTGTTTAAATCATCTTTTCATATGAAAACCCATTTCATTATCCAAGTTCATGAAGATATGAAGCATGATGATCTTGGTCTCTCACAAGATCACCACTTTATTTTACTAGATCATGTGTTAAATCACAATCTAGTAGTTTCCATATGATGTCTAACATCACTAACACAATTCATCATTCAACAAGAAGCAAATCAACATATTCAACATGTATTCATATATTTTTAAGCTTATGTTAAAGTATCATGATCATGTTCTTTTGTGTTCTTCAAGTTTATCATTGTTCATCATCTTTTATTCAACAATATATGAAGTAACAAGGAGCTTACTACTAGCACAAGAGCTAGGGAAGAACACTTGAAGATGAAGATGACAAAGATGGTGGGTAAAAGCAAATGGAGAAGGTTCTTCAAGATCTACAAGCTATAAACCTTCTTAAACACCTTGTTGCACCTTAGGTTAAGCTTAGAATGGATGAATGTGATTGAATGATGATGGTGGTTGTGGGGGTGGCTCACGGCCGTAGGTGGGGGAGAATGGAGGAATGTGGTGTTGAGTGGTGAAATGAAAATGGTGATACTTATAATCTTTCACAAGATTATATCATATCTCTATAGATCTCACCATATCTAAATATATCCTTCCAAATCTAAGCAAGATAATGGAAGATTGGGAAAAATCTTGGTGGGGTCACCCCCATGTGACCGTGTATATGAAGGGGGGGGGGGGTAATGTGTAATTTCAAACTTTAATTTTATAAACAAGTTAGCTTTCAAGTGTAATTTTTAGGGACTTGATGTGTTATTATGTTATAAGAGGTGTTATGGTGTTCAGGGACCATAACTAGTTCAGAAACATTAAAACAATGCTTCTAGTAATATTTTGATGTTCCGGGTAATGTCCGGTTGTTCGGTTAAATACCAGTTCGTTAAAGTGCTAAATTGCACCGTTTAGTGTCCTTTGAGTACCCTCTTGTAACCCTTTTAATTCCCAACACTTAGGAGGGTATTCTGGATAATAAAACATGAATTCTACATAATATTTAGGTGTTAAAAAGCTGATTTGTGCAGACTTATGCATTTAAAGTGCGTTTCGGGTGCTTTTTAGTGTGTATTTTAGCTTCCGGGAAGTCTATATGTTAACCCTTGTATATATTATTGGGTTTTAATGTATTCTTGACGTTGGACCTACACCTAGGCTCCAATTCTATTGTCTGACTGCTTTCTGCAGAATTGTTGACACAATGTGTCTAACCGGTGAGTTTACTAGTATTTCTGACACAACGCTATCATTAATGCATAAAGCAATTTCTTGTAGTATAAAATGTGCATGAATTCACTTGTATATCATGTAATCAAACAATGTTGACATTTAAGCACATAATTTTAGTTATTAAATAATAATTAAATTTCACGGAAATTACCGGTTTTGTGCCAGTTGTCACAGTCTCCCCCTGTTAAAAGAATTTCGTCCCGAAATTCAGGCTGAACTAACTCTCGCAGGAGTTTTCTTGAACAGGTGGGGGTACTTTTCTTTAAACTGGTCTTCACGTTCCCACGTGTACTCGGGTCCGTGCTTAGAGTTCCAACGTACTTTGACAAGCTTGACACTACTCCTTCTGGTCTTGGTGACTTTCCAGTCTGTAACCTTAACGGTTTTTTCTGTAAATCGGAGGGTGTCGTCAATATGCACTTCATCCGCATGGATGATCACTATTTCTTGGGTTGGACTCTTTTTGAGGTTGGATACATGAAACGTATCATGTACTCCATTTAATTCTTCCGGTAATTCCAACTTGTACGCCACGGTACCAATTCATTCCAAAATCTTGAATGGTCCGATGTATCATGGATTCAGCTTTCCACGTTTTACAAATCTTACTACGCCCTTCCAAGGTGAGACCTTCAACAAAACTTTGTCTCCCACCTCGAATTCTAAGGGTTTTCGTCTTCGATCAGCGTAGCTCTTTTGTCGATCTCGAGCCGCCTTAATGCGCTCTCGGATCAGCATAATCTTATCGGTTGTCTCTTGCACAAGTTCAGGACCAACCATACGTTTATCTCCAGCGTCTGCCCAACATAATGGCAAGCGGCACTTGCAGCCGTACAGAGCTTCGAACGATGCGGCTTTTATGCTCGTATGATAACTGTTATTGTAGGAAAACTCAACTAAAGGTAGATGAGTATCCCAGCTGCCGCCTAGATCCATAACACATGCGCGAAGCATATCTTCTAGCGTTTGTATGGTCTGTTCGCTCTGGCCGTCTGTTTGCGGATAGAAGGCCGTGCTTAGATCTAATTGAGATCCAAAGGCTTCCTGAAATGATTCCCAGATCCTTGAGACAAAACGTCCATCTCTGTCTGAAATAATTGAGATAGGCACTCCATGCCGTGCCACGATTTCTTTCAAGTATAACTCAGCAAGCTTTCCAGTGCTGTCTTTCTCTCGGATTGGTAGGAAATGCGCGGATTTCGTCAATCGATCAACTATCACCCATATCATATTGTGCCCTCTCGGGGTCCTGGGTAATTTCGTTATAAAGTCCATTGAGATTTGCTCCCACTTCCACATGGGTATCTCTGGTTGTTGCAGTAGGCCAGACGGTTTTTGATATTCAGCCTTAACCTTAGCACAGGTTAGGCACTTTCCAACATAGATAGCAACATCGCTTTTAAGTCTCGGCCACCAATAGTAGTCCTTCAAGTCTTGATACATTTTGTCCGATTCTGGATGGATCGAGTATCTTGACTTGTGAGCTTCATTAAGAATGATTTCTCGAATATCGCCATAGAGCGGAACTCAAATACACCCCTTAAAGTACAAGGTTCTCTCTTTGTTTGGCACCATATTCTTCAGCATACCTCGGAGGTATTCAGCTCTACGATTCTCTATCTTAAGGGCTTCTTGTTGTGCGTCACGAATGCGTGTAGTGAGGTTCATTCGAATAGTCATTTCCAATGCTCGAACCCTTAGGGTCTTAACCCTTTCTTTCCTGCTTAATGTGTCTGCTACAACGTTTGCTTTTCCAGGATGGTACTTAATCTCACAGTCATAATTGTTCAGCAGTTCGACCCAACGTCGTTGACGCATATTTAATTCCTTCTAATCAAATATGTGTTGTAGGCTTTTGTGATCTGTGAAGATTGTACATCGAGTACCATATAAATAGTGTCGCCAGATCTTCAAGGCGAATACCACCGCGCCTAGTTCCAGGTCGTGCATGGTATAATTCCTTTCATGCACCTTCAACTGTCTTGATGCGTAAGCGATGACTTTTTGGCGTTGCATAAGCACGCACCCCAAACCTTGACGCGAAGCGTCGCAGTATACCACGAAGTCTTCTGTGCCTTCGGGTAAGGAGAGTATTGGTTCATCGCACAGTTATTTTTAAGCAGTTGGAAGGCTTCTTCCTGCTTATCAACCCAGTCGTACTTCTTATCTTTTTGTGTAAGGGTAGTCAGCGGTTGAGCTATTTTGGAGAAATTCTCAATAAACCGTCGGTAATAGCCCGCTAAGCCCAAAAATTGTCGAACTTCAGTTGGGGTTTTGGGGGCTTCCCAATTCTTTATTGCTTCAATCTTGGATGGGTCTACATGAATGCCCTTCTCATTCACAATGTGACCAAGGAACGGTACTTCTCGAATCCAGAATTCGCACTTTGAAAACTTTGCATAAAGTTTCTCTTTCTTCAGTAGTTCCAAAATGGTCCTGAGGTTTTGGTCGTGTTCTTCTCTCGTTCGCGAGTAAATCAGGATATCATCGATAAATACAATCACGAATTTATCGAGATATGGTTTGCATACACGGTTCATCAGATCCATAAATACCGCTGGCGCGTTCGTCAATCCGAATGGCATTACCAGGAATTCGTAATGCCCATAACGCGTTCTAAATGCAGTCTTTGGTACGCTTTCCTCTTGAATTTTTAACTGATGGTATCCCGATCGGAGGTCGGTCTTGGAATAATAGCTCGATCCTTGCAATTGATCAAATAAGTCATCAATCCTCGGTAGTGGGTGCCGATTCTTGATTGTAAGCTTGTTCAGTTCTCTGTAATCGATACACATCTGCAGTGTTCCATCTTTCTTCTTCACGGACAATACTGGAGCTCCCCAAGGCGAGAAGCTTGGCCTTATGAATCCTTTATCCAACAACTCCTGGAGTTTTGTAGATAATTCTTGCATCTCGGATGGTGCAAGCCGATAGGGTGCCTTGGCTACAGGAGCGGCTCCTGGAAGCAAGTCTATACGGAATTCGACTTGTCGTTGCGGAGGTAGTCCTGGTAGATCTTTGGGAAAAACATCAGGGAATTCCTTAACCACAGGAATGTCTTCGAGTTTCGGCTCCTCAGCCTTCTTATCTACAACGTGCGCTAGGAAAGCAACACATCCTTTCCTTAAGCACTTCTGTGCCTTCATACAACTGATGATCCGCAGAGGCGCGTCTCGTTTTTCTCCATGTACGATGAGAGTTTCATCATTCGCCAGAGGGATGCGAATGATTTTCTCATGACAAATAACTTCAGCTTTGTTCTTGGACAACCAGTCCATTCCGACCACTACATCGAAGCTACCCAATTGAATAGGTAAGAGATCGATGCTAAATCTTTGTCCACCAAGTTCTAATGTGCAACCTCTAACGACTTCGCTCGATTCAACGAGTTTACCATTGACTAGTTCTATGGAATAAGGAATACTTAATCTACTAGATTCTATTCCAAGCATACGTTTAAATTCCATAGACATGAAGCTATAATCGGCACCAGTGTCAAATAATATGGATGCAAAGTGATTGTTAACGAGAAATGTACCGGTGACCACATTAGGGTCCTCGCGTGCGTTCCTTGCTCCAATCACAAACGCTCGAGTCTGAACATTGTTTCCCCTTGGGCAATCCTTCTTGAAATGATCTGTGCTTCCACAACCAAAGCATCCTTGGTTTTGCCCAGCTCCATTGCCATTCCGGTTACCATTGCCATTTCCATTTCCATTTCCACCATTGTTTCCATTTCCAGCACCGTTGCAGTTTCCATTCCCATTCTTTCCTTTTCCCCAACAGTCCTCAGTATGGTGACCCAGTTTTCCACACTTGTCGCATTTTAGAATGTGACAAACTCCTCCGTGATGACGCTTGCACTGGTTGCAGAAGGGCAGAGTGCCCAGGTACCTTTTGGCAGGAGCGTCATTCATGGTTGCAAGAGTTCTCGCCTCCTGAGGCAGGTTGGAGTCTCATTTCTTGTTGTTGGAACCCTTGTTGTTACGCGTCGCTTGATTCAGGTTCGAATGCTTCCTCTTCTTGTCACCAGACAACTCAGCATGCGTCTCGGTCTTTTCAGTTAGGTTCAGTGATAACTTCTTCATGCGAACAACATCTTCAGTAAGGCTAACAGCCAGAGTTACAGCCTCAGTGATCGTTTGAGGTTTGGCCAAAGTTACCATGCTGCGAAATTCTGAGGCCAATCCCCAAATGTAGCATTCAACGCGCTTAAATTCGGGAGTCACCATGTAGGGGATCACTCTCGACAGATCGTGGAACCTTCGAGTATAACCAGTAATGTCGGCACCTTCCATGGTCAAGTGCCAAAACTCAGTCTCCAACCTTTGGAGTTCAGCACAAGAGCAATACTTTTCTCTCATACGTTCCTTTAGCGCATCCCACGTCATGCCGTACGCAGCATCATCACCCAGAGTCTGGACTTGCAAATTCCACCAAGTCAGAGCCTCATCAACAAACAACCCCGTAGCAAAAGTGACTTGTTGATCCGTGGTACACTTGCTCATGCGGATAGTGGCATCGGTCTTCTCCGTCCAGCGTACAAATGCCACTGCACCTCCAGTGCCGTCGTAGTTCAGCGGCTTGCAGTCGAGAAACTGCTTAAAGGTGCAGCCTTGAGCTGTGTTTCCTCCAGATGTATCTCCATGCCCGTTACGTCTAGCATTTCTTGGTCCTCCACTTTGTTCGGTGCGGTTTGCCTCGTATTGAGCGATAGCTGCGGAGATCCTTTCTTCCAGCAGAGTGTTCAGTTCTTCAGCGGTCCTCAGCAGGAGATGAGGAGGGGGTTGGTCGGAATCTTGGTTGTTCACAGCTCTTCTAGGTGCCATGTTCTGAAAGAACACAACACAATAGGGTTAGACATGTGTTTGATATCGTCATGCGAGACAGTAGTAGTATATATATACACAGGCATATACCACATAAGTGACATCAAACAATCCGCCAAACATATAAATCAATTCATACAACAACAAGCATGCATAAAAAGATAAATACTAGTGTGTCATAAGATATTCACCAATGTCCTTACACATATCAGGGCAACTTGTTACATCATTGTAAGCAAAATGCATAAGGGTTACATCTCCCCAAGGTACAAGTTTAATATATGTGAAGGACAAAATATCTTACTTCACATTGGCGGTTCTTGTCTTTATACCCTATATTATTACTCCAACAGAGTATTTAATAGGCTGGGGGAGGGGTGTTCACGTTTGACCTTCTCTTGTATTTGAAGGAATCTCTTATGATACGTGACAAGACTTACTGTGGTTTCTGTGCACTGAATTTCATAATTATGTATGCATCTATAAATACGTAACTCCTTGCACAGTCCACACAGTTTGTTTCATTCTCGTATCACTTCCTTCAGATAGGCCATTGTTTTCAGGTAAAGTCACGAGTACCTGAGATATTCTATTTCTAGTATATGTATATATCAATTATTGCACATAGTTGCAAGTAATTTCTAGTCAAAGACAAGTGCTACTCCAGTGCACCTTAAGTCTCGTAGTGTAAGCCCAATATCGATCCGGATCACAGTGGTTGGTTGTTCTTAACCCAAAACACCTATTGATTAAGTGTTTGAGCTAGAAAAGTCAAGAATGATCAAAGATGAAGGTGAAGCTAATGGATTAATGAATACAACAAGTGTTGTATTGAATCCAAACAATGAAATAAATCAGTAAAGAACCTTGGATATCAGATTTGGGCACAAGAGAATGTAAACAACACCAATATTCATTCAAGAGCCAAAAGCTTGCCAAGGTTACAATGTGAGGGCTATTTATAGTGTTCCGGATTAGCCAGCAAATTTATAAATTTGCTGGAATCTTATCTACACTAGGTCAGGAACCTTACTTCTATAGAATTACAAAATAAGCCCCTAGACTTTCTAAAGCTTAATAAACTTAACCAAAACAATCCAGAACCATCTAAAACAAGTACCAACGGTCTCAAATGACCTAACAATATTCCCCCTAGACCGTTGCGTACTTGATTGTTCTTCATTCTTGTTTAGCGTTTCAGACCCTAAGCGACTCAAGTACCGACGGTCTCAAAATGGTCTAACAATATTCCCCCTAGACCGTTGCGTACTTGAGCGTCTTCATTCTTTGACTCCGGTTTCAGGATTTGCTGCGTCTTTTCCCACGTTGTGCTGTGATGGAGTTTGCTTGTTATCAGCTTCACTTGCGCCCCCTATTGTGACATTGTATGTGGATGACGCCGGAGATTGAATCTCTCGAACTTCTGATTCTGAAGAATGATTCGTGACTTTCGGAGCAGGTGATTGATGATAGCTTCTTTCTTCCCTCGACCTTCGTCACACTCCTTTTGTTCTTCTATTTTTGAATAAGATCTCCTTTATCTCAGTCTTTCTCTCTTTCTCCTTTCTCACAGCTCACGTGAATCCCTACGTAGGTGAAGATTGCATCTTAAGATCAGCTTGTAGTGCCGAATCACCCCGCCTTTTCTTTCGCTTGTCTCTGCTTTTTGCAACCTGTTGGGGATCTTTTTCAATGTCTTGTTCTTCGTTTCCGTGTGAGAGACTTCAAAGAGAACATATGCAAACTATGTCTTCAATCCTACACCATCCCGTTTCTCTTGATCTCGTTTCTACCAGTTCTTGTATTCTGAAACACACAAACGAGCTAAGTGAGATCTGGATTGCAAAATGAAAAGGTTAGATAATGCTAAAATGCTATATTTACAAAGGATAGAAGTCGTAATGAAAGAAATAAGAATATTTACAAAGGCGCAGTCAAATATGCAGGTAAGAACACTACATATTTTTGAAATTTAGATAATTACGCCGGTCAGATTTTGTTAATTGCGCCGGATTATATACGAGTCATAATTAAAACGCTCGAAAATTTCAAACTTTCTCGAAAAGCGTGCCCATGTTATCTTAAAACTGCAAAAACACTTAGAAAATATTTACAGAATGCCAAAACTTGGATAATTTTGGACTTCGAAATTCATTTTTCAAACCGGGAGGTTCCTTTTTCACTGATTTCCTTTTTCTTTTGACGCTCGTCAACTTACCTGCAGAAGATCATATTGCCAACATCTGTCAATTTCTTATATATTATTATTATTAGTGAAACAAGGCACAAGAAAAACTGCCAGTATGTTTGTCCACTTAAATCCATGCATCCTTCTTTCAACATGCCTTCGGAGAGCGCTTTTATCATGTTTTTGGTAATATTGACAAGTCTTCAATGGCCCTCACACAAGCTATTTAGAATAGAATCATTACGCCCGTGAGTCCCACGTCAGGACATACCCCCGCGATCAAGGTATGCACAAAGGTTCTTCATAACAGGTGAGTATATTGGATCCATTCATTTCAACGATAGAACGGAGATCAGGTCTGTACTTTCGTACAACAGAGATTCCAAGAACTATCGAGGGCGAGACGGATAGTTCGGTGAACAGGTCAGTACTTTCGTACAGCAGAGAGACCGAAACTAATCCATCAAAAGGTTTTGGCCTAGAAGGCACTTATTATGAAAGGGTTTGGCCTTTTTTTTTTTTTTTTTTTTTTAGGCGCTTATTATGAAGGGATATCATAGAAGTTCTAGGTCAGCATGTATCTGGATGCAGCAGAAGACCAACTATGATACCCCCCGAATGAAAACCAATATAAAGACCCGAGATCTCAGACTTTGGCAATCTATCAACACAAGATTTAAGACCATTAAGCCATATGCCGCAACGTGTTACCCACAAGATGCGTAATGCCTGAGAGAAGCCAGAATCCTTGTGTAGATGTTATGTTTTGCTCCCTAACAGCAGTTTACTCGTCGGTGTTGCTGAATCTACCGACACGTCGTTGCTTGGTACCCCGATTTCTTTTTGTTTTCTGTTTTGCAAGAAATGACAAAGTGTTAGCAATTTTCTATCATTTCCTCTAGCAGGAGTCGAAACACAAGCATCTAATTTGATTTTCTGGAATATCCCCCCTTAAAATTTTTTTATTTTCGAGAGTCCTTTTGCCCGAAAATGAGATTTTAAATTTTCAGAGAATCTTTTTGGTGGGCAACGTTTAAGGATACTTGTTTTACTTTCAACAAACGTTTTTTTTTTTTTTTTTTTTTTTTTTGTTAACAAAATTATGAACAAAAGATAGAGTATTTACGAAAGCTCTTTTTTTTTTTTTTTTTTTTTTTTTGGGCAACAAGATTCATTTCCACTCAAGGAAATCAACCATTTCCAACCAGGTTACCAATCTGGTTGATACGGGTCAATTTTGAAGACTTCTGTGGGGATGTCGGCTTTTTGTTGCGGGAAGCTGTGTAGTTAGACGCATTCTACATCGTTGAATGGAGCTGACATTCCTTTGTCACAGACTTCTGATGCGCTCATAGGATTCTAGCACGAATATGAAGCATAGAGAATATCTTCTTAGAATAATTGCGTCCAAAGTATAACTAGTTTTCCTCCTTTTTGAACATCGGTAAGCGATACAACTTCACCATCGACAAGTTTCAAGTTCTTGAGAAGCCCTTTGAAGATCCATCATGTGTCCAATGAGCTCCATCACCACCCAACGCAATTTTATTCTAGTCTACAAAGAAATACAAGTTAGTTAGTTTTCGGAACCCATACTTGCTTCAATTTTAATCTATCATGATTTTGAATCACAAAGTTGTCTTTTTGTTTCCAAAAACAAGTTGAGTTAACTAAGTTTTTGACTGTTTTCTTAAGATTATAAAACTGCTCAGTGAAATTTTTGACGAAATTATTTTCAGGTTCAGAAACTTTCTTGCATTTGCAATGTTTCACTGTATGTCCTAAACGACCACAACGAAAACATCGTTTGCAATTAGCTCTTTTTCTTTTGGAGGTTGATGTGTTAGAGGGTGAAGTATGTGATGAAAGTCTTGAGCTGCATGAGATGTTGTCTGATGATGATGAATCCTTGCAGCTTGAGCTTTTGACTTTCTTCATTTTCTTGTCTATATGGCTTTCATCTTCTGAAGAGTCATCATCATTGTCGGGGTCTGATGAGCTTTCTGATGTTTGATATTTACTGGAATTTAGTTCTTCACTTGCTTCGTAGCTTGAATCACTGCAGCTTTGATCTTCACTTGTACTTTCTGAATTTTGATCTTCAATTGTTTCGTCGCTTGAATCTTCAGAGCTTTCATCATTTGTTGTTTGATCTTTACTAAAGATTTCTGAGGTTTCTTCACTTGAAAATTTAGGGCTTTCACCATCTGTTGTTTGATCTTCACTTGAGGTTTCTGATTTTTGCTCATCCTCAGGACTTGAAGTCTCTCTTTCATTTTCTGAGGCAGCAATGCTTGAGTCTTCATTGCTATGATCTTCAACGACTTTCTTTTCTGAATCTGTCATACCTGTTCGAGATGGAATAAATTCTGGAATTTCCTCGGTGAGGAATTTTCCAAAGCTATTCTTTTTCAATTCTGGCACAAAGACAGGAGATTCACAAACAATTTTATCATCACAAAATGCAGAATTTAAATCATGGCATTCAGGCATCACATGTTCACGATCATAGGTCTTAAATGTAGGCACATGGCCCTTACAGTCATCCAAAGACTTAAATTTAGGCGCATGGCCATTTTTACATTCATCCTGAATATTGTTTTTCTTAGAACAGTTCCAGGCGAACCAGTTAACAGTGGAATAACTGTCGCCTGAATAACCTATTCCTATTTTTGATCCCCCGCAGTCTCCATCCTCATCGCACACATCTTCTTTACACACAATTGGATCTGCATTACTTTTAGAAAAGTTAGCGGTTGTTTCATTTTCACAAGAATTTGTTTGTTCTACAGAGACATTTTCATCAATGAGATCGTTTTCGGGATGAGGAGTAGGTATAGGCACATAGTTTTTGCTATGTGGTGGGAGAAAGAGTTTTCTCTCATTTCCTTGCCTATCCTTATACCCAATTCCGTCTTTCACATACGTTGGTCGTTGGCATTTTTTGATGTCAGTAAAGGCCTTTTGACTGACATTCCATTTATCAATGATGATTTGCAATTTGTTCTTTTCATTTAAAGCCATTTCTAATCTATCTGTGAGATCGTTAATGATCAAATCTTTTCTAATCACAAATTCTTTTAGAGTTTGCATCTCAGCTAAAGTTGAATTTAACTTTCTCTGGTATGCGGCCTCGTTCAGTTTAAGTTCGTTATTCATTTTTAAGGCCTTGTCTTTTTGTCTCTCAAATTCAAGATTAAGAGACTTGTAATGTGCCACGACATCAACGCATGCAGGTGTGCATAACTTTTCCTTGAAACTAAGTGGAATACTGTTTACCAAGTCCTTGTCTGCTTTCTCTTTTGACGAATCTGCTTTCATCGCGGCAGCTGGGACCTTTTTCTTGTCCTTTTCAGATGTCTCTTTTGAAGCACGCTCCTCTGCTTGATCACACATCTCTTCCTTTTCAGGCTCCACTGAAGTCAGAATGCTTTTCAAACCTTTGTCAGCAGTATTTTCTCCTTTAGGAATTCCAGCTGTCTGCTTCTCAAACTGCCTTGAAGAGGATTCACCCGTGATTTTGGCCATCAGGGCTTTGTTAACTTGCTCCTTTGCTTCAGTGATTTCTTCACTCCAGTCATAGTCTTCTACGACTAAAGCCTTTGGCGTGCTAGGGGACACGTTGTTCTTGTTCTCTTCAACTGTGATTTGCTTTACAGCAGGAGTGGTACCACTGTTTCCTTCTTTCAACAGAGGACAATCACGCTTGAAATGTCCTAGATTCTTGCAGTTGTAGCACCTAAGTTTAGATTTGTCAAAACCAGCTTTTCCAAGACCCAGACGCTTTCCTGTCTTGTCTTGAAATTTCTTTAGCCTCAAAGTGATCATGGCCATTTGCCATTTCAGATCCATTTCCTCCATATCATCTGGATCAACCTGATACATGTCTTCAGCAGTGAACATCTCCTTTTTCAGCTCCCCCGATATCAGGGCTTCATAGCTACTCAGAAAAGTGTTGAAGAGTGCCACGTTTTCAGTGGACACTTTCAATGCTTGAGTGTCAACAGTGATAGTCTTCTCAACAAGTTGTGGGGCTTTTGATGCGCTTGCGGAAGCGTTTGCGTAGATTAAGTCAGAAACTTGTGGAGTAATGCCCCCTGAAGCAAGAAATGACACATTCTTCAATCCAGCTGAGTTCTGAGTTGACTTTGGTTGGTAACCGGCAGTGTTCATCTCTCTTTTGTTGACATCCATTTCAAAGGCTTTTAAGGTGTTGATCAGGTCGGACAGAGTGACAGGATTTGGATTGTTGAGGAAATCCTTCTTGATCATCATGCATTGTAGGCTCCATTCTTTGGGAAGTGAGTCTAGCAGCTTCTTTATTGCAGCACGGTTAGTGACAGGATTTCCTGCCTTCTTCATTTTGGTCATCATATTCAGAAAGCGACTGATGTGATCTGACAGACTTTCTCCACGAACTCCACAGAACATGTCGTATTGCTTCTGCACCATATCTCTCTTACTTTCAATTAGCTCTTCATTTCCCTCATAATACTCAATCAGTGCATTCCAGAGAGCACTTGCAGTTCGGTGTTCTTCAAACATGTTGCAATCATCAGTTGACAGGGCCATGGTTAAGGCTGCATGCGCACGGCGATCGCGTTGAATTAGGGCTTTGTCTTCCTCAGTGAAAGTTGTGGGGTCAGGATTAGCAACCACCAAATCATTACGAATCACCGTTGGAATGTGGGGACCAGCGGTGACTGAAACCCACAAATTGTAGTCCGTGTATTCGAAGAACGACTGGATGCGAGTCTTCCAAGTGCTGAAGTCTTCAGCACCTTTCAACTTTGGTGGACGAGTGGTAGTTCCAGTCTCGAGTTCAGCTTGTGCAATTGGACTTAGTTGATTTAGCGACATCTTGGCTTGTTTAGACAAATTTTAGCTGATCAGAACTTAAATTCGCTGACAGGTCGCAGGTTAACCGGCTAGAGACTTAACTTCACTGGAAAACGAAGACACCTGTTCACCTTCGCTGACTGATCCTCGACCTTCGCTAGAGCGATCGATCAAGATAACTTCGCTGACAAATCAAAACACAGACAGATGTTCGGTTAATTTCACTGATAACCGTGATAAGAACGCTGTGGTTCGCTATCACGGCTCTCGAAGTCGCCTTCGATAATTTCGCTCAAGGGACAACTGACACTATCTCGCTAATGATCAACAATTTCGCTCGAACGATGGTCGCCGAAATTAATGATTATGCGATAAGGACCTCAACGACTAAATATACTTCGCTATATTCAACGCTGAGTGCGCTGTCTTCAAAAATAATTTCGCTGTATTCAAATATTGTTCGCTGTCTTCAAGTTATATTCGCTGGACAGAGGGTTTAACACGAACAAAAACCCTCTAATCACTCAAGAACAGCTCAAAAACCATGTTTTGATGCATCAAAATGTCCTAAATGACTCCCTAATCATGTATTAACAACAACCTTTTGATTAAACACACCAAATCAATCCATTTTAAGCTCAAAAATTTGAAAAACCTTGAAACTTTGAAAAACCTTCAAAACAATGAAAAATCTCAACAAGAACACAACAACCAAGAGCACAAAGGCTCTGATACCAAATTGTAAGTCCCAATATCGATCCGGATCACAGTGGTTGGTTGTTCTTAACCCAAAACACCTATTGATTAAGTGTTTGAGCTAGAAAAGTCAAGAATGATCAAAGATGAAGGTGAAGCTAATGGATTAATGAATACAACAAGTGTTGTATTGAATCCAAACAATGAAATAAATCAGTAAAGAACCTTGGATATCAGATTTGGGCACAAGAGAATGTAAACAACACCAATATTCATTCAAGAGCCAAAAGCTTGCCAAGGTTACAATGTGAGGGCTATTTATAGTGTTCCTGATTAGCCAGCAAATTTATAAATTTGCTGGAATCTTATCTACACTAGGTCAGGAACCTTACTTCTATAGAATTACAAAATAAGCCCCTAGACTTTCTAAAGCTTAATAAACTTAACCAAAACAATCCAGAACCATCTAAAACAAGTACCAACGGTCTCAAATGACCTAACAATATTCCCCCTAGACCGTTGCGTACTTGATTGTTCTTCATTCTTGTTTAGCGTTTCAGACCCTAAGCGACTCAAGTACCGACGGTCTCAAAATGGTCTAACACGTAGTGTCTTTTCTTGACTCTTTGAAAATAGTTTCAGGTAGTGGACGTCGCGAAAAGTTTTATGCAATGAAAAACTTTTGAAAAATTGTTTTCGTGAAAGGATCCTAGAGATTGTAGTCTAGACTCGAGAAGGAATCCTGGTTCACTACAATCGCAGCTCTGATACCAATCTGTCACACCACTTTCTAAGGTGGAAGCACGAGGTGTGATCATGAAAGGTTCTCATTGCATACGAATGGTAAACATATTACATGCTCGTAAAATAACTTCAAATGCCAATAACATTACGTAACTGAAAAACATAGTTTAAGTGTTTACATCACAAGACAACATATTGTCTGAAAAGATTACAACTTTATTTAAAGATAAACATAAACAACATCCAAGAGCATGAGTAAGACCGCGCGCACATCCACTTTAGTTACATGAAATACATGTGAGTTTTTGGAAAATCGTCAACATAATGTTGGTGTGAATTCATGCAGTTTCTGTATTGAACGTTTGTATACTTTGTATGAAAACATGGTATGTAATTTGTATAAATCAAGTATTTCTGTATATATCAAGGTTGTTAATGGGTTGCAAGGCCATTAACATGTGACACGACATAAGAAGCATCCAAACCATAGGTATTTTTCTAGTTGTCGATTCTCGACTGAGACACAAAAGCACTACTCGGTACTAGTCTTCACCAAGAGTGTGGCTGCCCGAAAACCCATTAGATCTAACCTTTTGTTATGCGGTCTTAGTATGTACACGATTAATGGTGCTTCTGGTACCCTATTCGCGACACAATTTCTAGTATCATTCCTTATTTCTTGTATCCATCATACCATAACTCATGTATTTTCCCCAAGTTTAAAAAGTATGTAAAAGTTTAAAAGTGGGGACATAATCTCACTTTTCTGTAAACATTTAGTAACATGTACTTCACCCCCGAAGTTATAAAACTGAAAACAGTTAAAAGAAAAAGGGGAGCATGAACTCACTGCTTTGCGTTTCTTGCGCCGTAAACTTCACCGGGTTTTGCTTAAATAGCGTCGTGACCTATACGTGTTTTGTTAATGTTAGTCACTAGATTTGTATCGCACAAGTACAAGTCACCATCTTTTATGTATTCTTGGTCGTTAAAAAAATAATTTATATTTTTAACTATGTATTTTACTTATATTATTTTCTCACAAATAAATATAAGTATCTTGTAATTTTCTCACCCGAATTATGTATTTTGTCCAAAACCTCATTTTAAGTTCGTAACTTATTAAAGTTACATAATCTATCAAGTAATATTTGTTCATAAATATATCTTCTTGTATTTGTCTAAGCATGTTGTATGTGTATTTTGTATTTTCACTCCTTAGGAGTATTTAGTGTATTTTCAAGTCCTAATATACTATCACATACAATACGTATTATATACACTTTAGCACAAAATTTGGTGATCAATAAATATATATATTTTCCTCAAAAATATACATACTTGATATCAATTTTATCTTGAAGAAATCATCATTTCTTAATTTGAAGTTTACATAAAAATTAGGGAAACCTTGGTAAATATTTTTGGGTGAATTTTTAGGGAATAAGTTTCACCAAAACTAATATTTTCTAAGTGTCAAAATTTATAGAAATTTTGAAAGAGTTTCCCCTAAAAATGGAGGTTTCCCATGTTTTCAAAACATGTGTTTATTTTCTTTTTAAAATCATCACAACAATCATCAACTCATTCAACACTTACAGAGTGTCAAAATCAAGTATTTTACACTATATCATGAAGTTGAAGCTTTTGTAAAAACTTGTAGTAACTTACCATGTTATTTAGTAGGTTTAGTTACCCTTAAAAAACATCGTTATTTGTTTGTAACTCACTTTATTAAAAGATTTAGTCATTTACAACTTGTAAGATGATTTTTCTAAAAATATTTCTTTTGTATTTTTCTTGTTACAATCATGTTCCTAGTCCTGTTTAAACACTAAAAATATTATTAGTTTACTTAGAAACCATGACTTTGCAAGTCTTGTAAATAAACTTGGTTTCTTGGGAAAATTATTCTTTTAATCATCTATGTACAAGGTTTGTATTTTGTTTAAATCATCTTTTCATATGAAAACCCATTTCATTATCCAAGTTCATGAAGATATGAAGCATGATGATCTTGGTCTTTCACAAGATCACCACTTTATTTTACTAGATCATGTGTTAAATCACAATCTAGTAGTTTCCATATGATGTCTAACATCACTAACACAATTCATCATTCAACAAGAAGCAAATCAACATATTCAACATGTATTCATATATTTTTAAGCTTATGTTAAAGTATCATGATCATGTTCTTTTGTGTTATTCAAGTTTATCATTGTTCATCATCTTTTATTCAACAATATATGAAGTAACAAGTTACAAGGAGCTTGCTACTAGCACAAGAGCTAGGGAAGAACACTTGAAGATGAAGATGACAAAGATGGTGGGTAAAAGCAAATGGAGAAGGTTCTTCAAGATCTACAAGCTCTAAACCTTCTTAAACACCTTGTTGCACCTTAGGTTAAGCTTGGAATGGATGAATGTGATTGAATGATGATGGTGGTTGTGGGGGTGGCTCACGGCCGTAGGTGGAGGAGAAGGGAGGAATATGGTGTTGAGTGGTGAAATGAAAATGGTGATACTTATAATCTTTCACAAGATCATATCATATCTCAATAGATCTCACCATATCTAAATATATCCTTCCAAATCTAAGCAAGATAATGGAAGATTGGGAAAAATCTTGGTGGGGTCACCCCCATGTGACCGTGTATATGAAGGGGGGGGGGGGGGTAATGTGTAATTTCAAACTTTAATTTTATAAACAAGTTAGCTTTCAAGTGTAAATTTTAGGGACTTGATGTGTTATTATGTTATAAGAGGTGTTATGGTGTTCGGGGACCATAACTAGTTCAGAAACATTAAAACAATGCTTCTAGTAATATTTTGATGTTCCGGGTAATGTCCGGTTGTTCGGTTAAATACCGGTTCGTTAAAGTGCTAAATTGCACCGTTTAGTGTCCTTTAAGTACCCTCTTGTAACCCTTTTAATTCCCAACACTTAGGATGGTATTCTGGATAATAAAACATGAATTCTGCATAATATTTATGTGTTAAAAAGCTGATTATAGCTGATTTGTGTAGAATTCTGCATTTAAAGTGCGTTTCGGGTGCTTTTTAGGGCGTATTTTAGCTTCCGGGAAGTCTATATGTTAACCCTTGTATATATTCTTAGGTTTTAATGTATTCTTGACGTTGGACCTACACCTAGGCTCCAATTCTATTGTCTGATTGCTTTCTGCAGAATTGTTGACACAATGTGTCTAACCGGTGAGTTTACTAGTATTTCTGACGCAACGCTATCATTAATGCATAAAGCAATTTCTTGTAGTATAAAATGTGCATGAATTCACTTGTATATCATGTAATCAAACAATGTTGACATTTAAGCACATAATTTCAGTTATTAAATAATAATTAAATTGCACGGAAATTACCGGTTTTGTGCCAGTTGTCACAAATAATGCATGCTTTACTGATACAAACATCTATGCGGTATTGTGAAAATGCATACATTCAAGCCTTGAGACTGTGGCGATAAACCCTTAAACGAATTAAAGATTTATCTGAGTTATGTTTATCGAATTCGGTCATTCCTTCCAACTAAACATACCTAGGATGTCAGGAACGGGAGTTGTCAATTCCTATAGTACCACTTGTTTTGGTCAAAAATCAAGCCAAGATAATGCAACCAAACTTTCTGTTGTGAGGTGTGATGCTTGAATCAATGAACAATGCTAAGGATCACTCAGAAATGAAATTAACAAGTGACACAAAGATTTGTACGAGGAAAAAGCCCTTGATCAAGAGTTGATCTCCGGCATAAAAAACCTCGGGTGATGGAAACTACCGACCACCAACTCAGATTAAATAAACAAGTTATTACAACTTTGGATGATAGCGAGCTAGTTACAAGGATCACTATAGTGTAATGTGCAAAAAGTGTGTAATCGCCAAGTGAATTGTCGAGAGCTGGTGAGAGCAGTTACGAGTGTGTGTGTTAAGCTAAAAATAGCCAAGTGTTCTAATATAGCTCGCTATCCCCTTTTAAAAATGGAAAATATCTAATCTAACTAACTATCCGCATTTCATGCAAGTCCTCCACGAACTCCATAACGTCCACTTTAGTCATGCACGTGCGGAATAAAAAGGGAATATGCTCCAGGAATATCGCCAAGACCAAGTCCAAGCTCTTACTCCTGCAAAACAACATCATATTCAAAGCAGACAATCGTTATTACAAGGATCCTTATGATGATCCTTGATCCTGATCCTATAATACTTTCTGAGGATCACTAAGCCCAACAGTAATTGAGGATCACTGAACATTCAAAAATCCTCCCCTAACAATTGCCCCCAAAATATAAGGAGTAATTTGTAAATAAACAAATTATATTTTCTCGTTCTTATCCGTAACAAATCAACGGATATATAGCCGTTAATTTCTGACTAGCCGTTGCATCCTGACGCACTGAAGTGACCATCCTGCAAGATCATCATTATAAATTGAAGTTAGAGATAAGGGTTAGAGAGCATTTAAATTCGTGCGTTTCCTCCTTTAAATCCTCATTCGAAGACTTGATCGGGTATTTCTCTTTCCTTTCTCTCTTCATCTTCTCCTTCCGTTTCTTCTTCTTTACCATCATCATGAACAAGATGATGCTACGATCCTCACCGGCTAAGGATCACAAGAAGGACAGTCCATTAAAGAACCAATGAATCATCGAAGGCTCTGCGAAAGAAAGATGCTGCTTCACTGATCCACAGATAGACAGAATCCGCCATTGTTTTCCGGCGAATACCGTTTTTAAAGCTTTTGACCCCACCGTCCTAAGCGACTATGTTTCTGAAACCTGGGTAGCTTTTCCGGTCACCCCATTTACAATAGGGTACTCGTATCCTTTTCCTGACTTCACCCAATCCTTCTTCTCTCTCACCGGCATCTCCTACATCCAAGCAATGCCAATGATCTGGAGGGTCTTGTATACCCTTGAAAGAATCATTGAACATGAAGGTATTAATCTGGGAATGTCAGAGTTAGCAGAGATGTACGACCTTGTTAGCCATGGATCCCACCGATATCTATTCAAACACAAACCCGGCGAAGAGCATCCCATCTTCAAAGCCACTAAGAACGACACAAACTGGAAACGACGATTCTTCTTTGTCAGAAGGGATTCTATCCCTGATGGAAAGGATCTGCCTAGAAAATGGACCACCCATGGTAGGATAGAGGATCCTGAGAAGGATCACAGGATAACCTTGTTTCTGCTGAGGATCACTAACATCCTTTCATTTCTATTTTGTAGCTATTACTATCGCACACCTTATCTCAACACCTGCAACGAAGGAAAGGCTTGCTGCTTTTCGGAGGCTTGATCCTGAAATAAGATCATTTAAAGCAAATACCCAGGATTCTCAAGAGGTATCCTCGGGTTCTGTCATGATGTCAAGTAAGTATCCCATTTTGTGCATAATTAAATATTTAAATAAAAATGAAATAAGTATACTTATCTGTTTTGGATGTGTAGGTGCTGGAAAATCATCGAAGTGTGCTACCCGTTTCAGCGTCACCGATCTCACCACTGTTGGTCCCAGATCTGGGAGGAAGAAGGCTGCTGCTATCCCAAGTACTGCCATCCCCAAGGCTACTGCTTCCAAGGGAAAGAAGAGGAAAGCCTCAGAGGCTGACAATCTAGAAGGCCTGCCTCTAATCCGCCACCAGTTCCTTGAGTACTTCGCTGATGTAAGGATCACTGACTTAGCTTAGTTGTCCTGCCCACTTAAGGATCATGTGATCCTAAACTTCACATTGTCTTTTTGCAGAAATTTGCTGAAATCGAGGACTCTGTAGGCAATGTTGAAGAGGTTGAGCAAAAGTGTTTGGACCTCCAGAAGATCATGTTAGCCAAGGATCAGAAGATTGCCTCTCTCGAAAATGATGTCAATCTGGTGAAGAGGGAACTTGTTCTGGCTCACATCACTGCTGACCAAGAGAAGAATGAAATCACCAATGATGCTAAAGTCTCCGCTGCCATTGCTATATACAAAACCCAGTTGCAGATGGCCCAAGAAGCTCAGGATCCTGACTTTGACAAGAGCAGCTGGGACGTAGAGGGCTGGAAGGCTAGATTGGCTGAGCTGGACGATGAAGAAGAGGTCTTAGCAATTGAGGCGGGTGGAAGTGGAAAGGATCATGCTGATGCTGATGATGCTGGTGGTGATGCAGCAAAGGAGTAGGCTGCAGGAATGGGCGATGAAGGACATTTCTAGACGTAGCCAGAGCCCATTTTTTAGAATTTGGTAGTTTTATTTTGGTTATGGTGTTTTGAAACAATCTTGGGTTGTAATAACTTTAGACAATAGTTTCTAGGGTGAAGGATCAATGATCCTTGGACAATAGGCAGGATAATGGGTGGTGGATGGATCCTCTGTTTGGGGGATGAAGCCACTCGTTATCCTTCCGTCTTTTATTTCATGCACTACAAAGACCCGTAAACAATGGACACCCTTTGCCAACCCATGTGGACGGGCCACGTTTTGCTAGTAGAAACGTGGGTTGGCAATTTTGACAACCTTAAAGGGTTTAATGCTTTGTGAATAAAATAACTTTAACTTTTTGGCTATCTCCCGTGTTGCTATCCTTGTTAGTACTTTACTTTTCAATTGTTGTGATATATATTATGTCTAAATTTATTAAGTAAAGAAAAAAATTTTAATATATATCCTCAAAAGTTTAGGATATGATCAAGGATCACATATCCTATAGTTGACAAGTTCTGAAAAGTAGTGTAGCTTAAGGATCATAAGTTCAGTTGTCAAAGGATAAGGGTCACTTATGTAAATAATAAATAGGATAAAAGTAATTAAGGATCATACATGAGAATCCAAGTTAGGATCCTAACCTTTAACACTTATATTCAGGATAACCAAAAGACAAACCTCAACAGAAGGTAAGGATCAAGGACCCTTAGTCATTTAGCTTCGAAAACCTGAAATAGGATACAACTTGGGACTAAGCCAATATAAGATGAAAGTTAGTAACTGGGGACAAGCCCAACAATTCTGGGGACAAGCCCAATATACTGGGGACAAGCCCGAAGGATAACTGGGGACAAGCCCAAAGGATAACTGGGGACAAGCCCAAAGGATCGTGTGTAAATTGGAGTATGACCCTCACTGGCGACTATCCAAACTTAGTGACATGAAAATGCCAAAACCTTAGCTAACGTGACAACGTTAGAAACCTTAGGAACGGATGTATGGTACGTCTACCATTATACGTAGGATCCTGAATATAGCCAGTACAATGAAATTGTCAGCCCCTAAAGCGAGTACTGGTCCCATTGCCATGAACTATACCAGGGACATCGTGCGCTACTGGCGAAACTGGGGACAGGCCCAAAACTGGGGTCAAGCCCAAATAACTAGGGTCAAGCCCAAATAACTGAATACTTCTGTGGATACTCAATCCTTTGTTAAGGATACTTGAACCTTCAAAACTCAGAATCAAGTGAAAGGAGGATAAAGGATGCAGGATCCTTATCCTTATATAAGATAACTAAAGAATGAGATAGTTTGAGATTAGAATATCACCACAATGAGGATCATCTGTCCTGTAAGGATCCTTCAAGGATACTTGTCAGGTAAGGATCATGGGTCCTTATCACATGAAGTATTTTTTCAAGTGGACAGCATTCCAAGCTCTTGGTAGCAAATCACCTTCCATTGTTAGCAATCGATATGCCCCCTTTCCCGCTTCAGCTTCAATCAAGTAAGGGCCTTCCCACTTTGGTGCCAACTTTCCATCAGCAGGATTGGTGGTGGATGGATCCTCAATGCATCTTAGATATGGACCTGCTTTGACACCAAAATGACACTTGGAAGGATTTAGTTTCATATTAAATTTATCAAGGATATTGAATGCTTCCTCCAAGTCTTTAAGGTGATCCTCAGCTTTCTTGGACTTAACCACCATGTCATCTATATAGACTTCCATAGTGTGTCCAATTTGTTCCTTGAACATCATATTGACTAGCCTTTGATAAGTAGCACCTGCATTCCTTAGTCCAAATGGCATAGCAATATAACAATATATACCAGTTAGGGTCATAAAGGCTGTATCCTCTTGATCAGATGGTTCCATCTGAATTTGTTGAAATCCAGATGAAGCATCCATAAAAGTCAACAACTCATGACCCGCGGTAGCATCCACCATGGAGTCAATGTGGGGTAACGGGAAAGGATCCTTGGGACATGCCTTTTTTAAATCAGTAAAATCGACACACACCCTCCACTTTCCATTTTTCTTTTAAACAACAACCACATTGGCTAACCATCTTGGATACTTGACCTCTCTTATCATACCTGCCCGAAGTAGTTTGTCTACCTCTTCCTGGATAATAGCATTCCTTTCAGGTGCAAACTTCCTCCTCTTCTGATGTATAGGCTTGAATGACCTGTCAATGCCAAGCTTATGAGTAATTATATCCTTAGATATACCTATCATGTCTTCATGCTTCCAGGCAAAGGTAGTTTTCCTTCTTTTAAGGAAGGATACTAGATCCTGTTCAACGTCGCTAAGGATCCCTGATCCTATGAAGATCTTGGATTCAGGATCATGGGGATCCACGAGGATTTCCTTTACATCCTGCTCTCTTGCCTCTAAGACATCTCTTGAAGGATACTTTAATTGCTATTGCTCCCTTGGTCTTGAGGCTGGCTTCATTGATGAGGTATAGCAATTCTTAGCTTCTTGTTGATCACTCTCAATTTTCACCACTCCCCATGGACTAGGAAGTTTCGTGCACTGATGATAAGTAGATGGGACTGCCTTCATGTCATGTATCCATGGCCTGCTAAGGATAACATTACAACAAGATAAGCAATCTATGACACAAAAATTCTGATAAGAATGAAGTCCTTCAATATAGATAGGGAGTTTGATGTCCCCCAATGTGTTCTTAGTTTCCCCGCTAAATCCCACAAGGACTGAGGATCTTAGGACAATATCAGACTCCGGGATATTCATCTTCTTGAGGACATCAAGCTGAATGATGTTCACAGAGCTTCCTCCATCTATAAGGATCCTGCGAACAAAATGATTAGAAATAAACAGTGTAATAACAAGGCCATCATGATGAGGATCCTGAACATCAAGACAATCATCCTCATCAAAAGTTATGATCCTATCCTCGGTGACAGTGGACGTCCGGATGGGTTTGTCTCCATTATCCATCTTGGTTTCCTTGGCATGTCTTTTGGCTGCTGAGAAGGAAGTACCACAAATGTCTGATCCACCGGATATGAAGTTTATAACTTGTGCATCTGCTGGAGGAGCAGGAGCCTTTTCCGGGATCCTTTCAGGATCCTGGATCCTTGACTTCTTTCGTCCCAAAAGCTCTTTTAAATGCCCCTTGCTTAACAAGTAACCAATTTCCTTTCTAAGTGCAATACACTCTTCAGTGAGATGCCCGAAATCCTCATGATATGCACACCACTTGGACTTATCCTTTGTAGCAGCTGGTTTATCACTTTTTCTCGGCCACCTAGCTTTCTCACCTAGATTCTGCATTGCAAGGATTAGCTCATTGTTATCAACAGAAAAACAGTATTCAGAAATGGGAGGATAATCCTCATCATCCTCTTCTTGTTCCACTCCATGCACGTTCTGGTTATCAGATTTGTTGTAGGATTTTGATTTGTTGTTCCTGAAGTAGGATCCTTGCTTCTCCTGTTTTGAGGATCCTGCCAATCTATCCTGGATCCTTTTGTCATCCTCTAGGCGGATTAACCTAAGGGCCCTGGTTCTTACTTCATCAAGAGTCCTGCATGGAGTCATAACAAGATCATCATAGAACAATGATTCCCTAAGCAAACCCATTTTAAAGGCTTCTACAGCCGTAGCAATATCCAAGTTAGGGATATCTAAGGATTCTTTACTAAACTTAGTGATGTAATCTCTAAGTGATTCATTTTGACCTTGTGTTACCCTATGTAGATCACTAGTTAATCGTTCAAACTTTCTACTACAAGAGAATTGACTATTAAACAAATTAACTAGATTAGCAAATGAAGTAATAGAGTAAGGGGGAAGACTTAGCAGCCATTTAAGAGCAGATCCTGTAAGTGTGGATCCAAAACCCTTGCATAGACATGCTTCTTTTAACCTCTCCGGAATTGGATTGATCTCCATCCTCTCCCTGTATTGAGCTACATGTTCCCCTGGGTCCGTTGAACCATCATATAGCTTCATGGATGGTATCTGGAATCTTTTGGGTATCTCAGCATCATATAAGGGTGGTGCAAAGTGAGATATCCTATGGCTACCATCTGCAATCTTAGGAATGGGCTTGACCACTCCTGGAACACTGGATATCATATCCTTAAGCTTCTGTAATTCCCTAGCCATAGCTTGATTGATACCTGTATCCTGCATAGAGCCATAGTTAGTGTTATACAAATTATTAAAAGTGTTACCTCCCAGATGATTCGTGTTTGGAATTCCAGATGTGAATCCACTTTGACGGGACTCTGGTATGATTGAAGGACCAGAGGAAGCAATGGTCTGCATTGGTATGAAGTCTCCTTGATGAACATCCGAGCTTGGAGGCTGCACACTTCTTCAAAATCATGGATCCTGAAAGATGTTGGATCCTTGAGGCTGAGACGATCCTTGAACCTGAAAGGATCCTGGAATCATAAAGGATCCTTGGACCTGGGAGGATCCTTGGACTGCATGCATTCCCAAATATCCTCCTGAGCTGACAAAGGATCCCTGATGCTGAAAAGAGGATCCCGACGGCTGAAAGCAGGATCCCTGAGACTGGGAGTGAGAGCTAAATGCCCAGGACAAAACCAATGAATGGATCCTCAAGAGATTGGTGATATCAAGAAACAGAAGAAATTAGTGGAGGATCACTCTCCTGTGATGCCAAGGTCATTGAATTTTGACACTCCAGTTGTAACTACCCTACAATCGGCAGTTTCGGGCATCCAGTATCAGAGTGGTCCATCAGAAAGGCGTTATGGAACGACAACTATGAGTCAGGCATTTAGCTCTCACTCCCAGTCTCAGGGATCCTGCTTTCAGCCGTCGGGATCCTCTTTTCAGCATCAGGGATCCTTTGTCAGCTCAGGAGGATATTTGGGAATGCATGCAGTCCAAGGATCCTCCCAGGTCCAAGGATGAGGATCCTTGGACCTGGGAGGATCCTTGGACTGCATGCATTCCCAAATATCCTCCTGAGCTGACAAAGAATCCCTGATGCTGAAAAGAGGATCCCGACGGCTGAAAGCATGATCCCTGAGACTGGGAGTGAGAGCTAAATGCCTGACTCATAGTTGTCATTCCATAACGCCTTTCTGATGGACCACTCTGATACTGGATGCCCGAAACTGCCGATTGTAGGGTAGTTACAACTGGAGTGTCAAAATTCAATGACCTTGGCATCAGAGGAGAGTGATCCTCCACTAATTTCTTCTGTTTCTTGATATCACCAATCTCTTGAGGATCCATTCATTGGTTTTGTCCTGCTCTTGCATGCGATCCCTCATCTGCAAAATGAGATTAAAAAGATCATTAGTAGTAGGATTAGTGGAAACAGAAGAAGTTGGTGGTTTTTGGAAAATGGGGGTTTGTCTCTTAGCAGCATTTTCAGCACTCTTCTGGGATCCAGAAGGTGGTGGAGGCAAAGGTGGAACGCCTTGTGGGCGCCAAACTGTTTTGGTCAAAAATCAAGCCAAGATAATGCAACCAAACTTTCTGTTGTGAGGTGTGATGCTTGAATCAATGAACAATGCTAAGGTTCACTCAGAAATGAAATTAACAAGTGACACAAAGATTTGTACGAGGAAAAAGCCCTTGATCAAGAGTTGATCTCCGGCATAAAAAACCTCGGGTGATGGAAACTACCGATCACCAACTCAGATTAAACAAACAAGTTATTACAACTTTGGATGATAGCGAGCTAGTTACAAGGATCACTATAGTGTAATGTGCAAAAAGTGTGTAATCGCCAAGTGAATTGTCGAGAGCTGGTGAGAGCAGTTACGAGTGTGTGTGTTAAGCTAAAAATAGGCAAGTGTTCTAATATAGCTCGCTATCCCCTTTTAAAAATGGAAAATATCTAATCTAACTAACTATCCGCATTTCATGCAAGTCCTCCACGAACTCCATAACGTCCACTTTAGTCATGTACGTGCGGAATAAAAAGGGAATATGCTCCAGGAATATCGCCAAGACCAAGTCCAAGCTCGTACTCCTGCAAAACAACATCATATTCAAAGCAGACCATCGTTAGTACAAGGATCCTTATGATGATCCATGATCCTGATCCTATAATACTTTCTAAGGATCACTAATTCAGACAGAATTGAGGATCACTAAGCCCAACAGTAATTGAGGATCACTGATCATTCAAAAATCCTCCCCTAACACCACTACCTACTAACGAACGGCGTAGCTAATGTTAATGAATGTATTTTTGAGCCATTTAAACAAACCAAATGTCATACCAAAATGTAAGCATGTTTTATGAAAATAATGTACTAAGTATGCAACAAATGGTCATACATAGCATGAAATGAAATGTAAAACAATGTACTAAGTATGCAACAAATGGACATACATAGTATGAAATGAAATGTAAAACGATGTACTAAGTATGCACTAAATTGACATACATAGCAAAAACATAATGAAATCATGTACTAATAGTGTACTAATGAACATAGCAAGTATATGATATGAAAACATGGAAAGCATGAAAGTAACAAGTAGGCACATGTGTTTCACCCCAAAATGTTTGAAAAACAGTAAAAGAGGGGACTATGTACTCACTTGAGAGTGCTTAGAAGTCTTGAACAACAACGAAGCAAAGCTAGACGGATCACGAAATCAAACGGCACCTAATATAGGTAACTATGTAAATAAACGAACCTAAATCGGAAGATCGGATAAAATGAGGTTTCGTAAACCAAATGAGTATAGGAACTCATGTAACATGGTTTAACAAATCCTACACTCTAAATCGAAACCTATCCTAAGTGCTTATGACCCATTATGACCCGTTTAGGTAGCTTACGCTACTTTAACGCGTCGTTCGCGTAAGACGCGTTTGGACCGCCTAACTAGTCCTATGACAAGTAATATATGCCTTAACATGTCTAATATTGTTGCCTAATAAGTTTAGATGTCAAAAATTATGTTACATATGCTTAAAATGAATTTTGGCGTAAAAAGGGCATTTTCGTAATTTTCCTAAGGCATATAAACTACCTATCATACAACTAACTAAACGACGTGACCATAAGGTATAACCTCGGAAGGTTATTCCCTGTACAACTATGGTCACCTAGTGTGTTTGGTCGGATCCTAATGATCGACCAAACGGGTCGGGTTCGAAAGTCTAAGCGATTGTTTAGACCGCTTACCTTACGACCCTATATAAGCACTAAACCTAAAGTAACGAGCTAAACATGTTAAAACATGTTTAACAAATTTAGAAAAAAGGTTTGGTATCAAAACAAATGGTCTTGATACCTAAAAGTAGTTTGGTTACAAAATACGCAAGAATACGCATTTTGGCCGAAACTACGACTCGCCACTATGCCTAAATAACGTGGTAATCAGTAGGTATAGTCACAAGGGACTAGAACCATCGTGATTACACTCACGTTACGAAGTTCAAACGAACTTCGTGTTGACCAAAAACTGGTCAAAGCTGAAAGCCAAACAATGTTTGACTTTCACGCTAAAACGCGTAAAAGAACGAAAGAGGACTTACAACGGGTCCAAGCTATGGAGTTTTGATCCAATTACTCTCAGGTATGAAGTGTATAACTTCAACTTAGAGAGCCAAATCAGATTAAAGTGTGAGTTTTGAAGCAAGAGGGTTGTCACACCCCCAAATTCCACAAGCGGAGTATCAACGCAGGAGGAGTGACTGACTAGGATCAAGCCACCAATCATATTGAACAATATAGTAAATTAAATAAAAGTTCAACCACACAATATAATTGGTGTTCAAAAACAAGTTAACCAAATTCAAGTTAAACAGCGGAAGCATCAAATGTAAAACCAAAACATAAGTTATAAGTTTAGCAACTTTAACATGGCACACACTGTCCATGTCCCACAACGACTCCTTCCACTGATGCAAGCTCCATAGATACCTAACGACCTGCAAGGCATGTAATAACGAGTCAACAACAAAGTTGAGCGAGTTCACAGTTGGTGTTCGTTTTAAAGTAGTTTAAAAAATCATGAGTTTGTTTGCAACTATAGGTTAACCAGCTTTCCTTGTTTTCCAAACCATAATTAGTGGGGGCTACCCCATGTTGTAAACCACTAGACTAGTTATATATATTGGCGTCCTTCCCAATCCGAGGACGGGGGTACGTATTCTTCCCAATCCGAGAATACGCAGGTTTAGTGCGGGCGTCCTTCCCAATCCGAGGACGGAGGTACGTATTCTTCCCAATCCGAGAATACGCAGGTTTAGTGTAGGCGCCCTTCCCAATCCGAGGACGGAGGTACGTATTCTTCCCAATCCGAGAATACGCAGGTTTAGTGCGGGCGTTCTTCCCAATTCGAGGACGGAGGTACATATTCTTCCCAATCCGAGAATACGTAGGTTTAGTGTAGGCGTCCTTCCCAATCCGAGGACGGAGGTACGTATTCTTGCCAATCCGAGAATACGCAGGTTTAGTGTAGGCGTCCTTCCCAATCCGAGGACGGAGGTAAGTAGTCTATTAGTGGTGAATATACAGGTTTCGTCTTAGCTATTTAATCCCATTCCCAACCCACCGGGAATCCCATGCCTTAAGAGTGTGAACTCACCTTGGGTTGCTCGGTTGAACTCTTTAAAATAGCTAACAATCGGTGTTGGTCAATCACGTCCAAGTTTGATTACCACTTAGTTTATTAGTGACTTCAAATAAACACGAAGTTCCTACACGCATCTACCACATAACATGCACTCACTTTAACAGTTCACGCCCATATAAACTTCCCATATATTACCATTCAAAAGCAAGCATACTATATTGAACATAACACTTTCATTGACATTTAACATGTTAGATCATTCTCAGATAACATACCCGACATTTAGACACGCAAATTACTACTTATGTCGTTTCAGCTTTAACATCCAAAACTTGGCTGTTTTCGGGCATTTTAATAAAATAGTTAACTTATTTCAACAATTCCCAAATTTTTACAGAATGTTTTAAACGATCCAAATATTATTGTATAAAAATCTCGAGATCCAATTAATTACCAATTATTTTATAAAAATCATTTACCGGGCTGCAATCAGATTCGTAACTTTCTGACTGCAGTCCACCGAAAAATTAATTTAAATTTCATCGTAAGTCCTATTGACGAAATTCCAGTTGGTGAATTACAATGATATCAGTGGCCATCTACAGTACACATTTCGTGACCTAACTCTATCCAGGTTTCAAGTTATGATGAAAAACATAACACGCATTTTCTGCAGAAAAAACGCAGTTTTTGCTGTTGTACAAAACAGACCTTTAAAAATAGTAAACGGCCTCAAAAAAATATGATTCCAGTGCCATTTGAAGAGTTTTTCGAAATAACACGTTATAGACTCAAGAAAATCAGTTTTTTTGATAATTATCAACCTATTTACAGCCAACTGAAGTTGGCTGTAAATGTTTGGACAGAAGTTGTTTTAACCGGTCTCTTAATAAAACTAGTTTCTGAGTTTCGTTATCATGTTTCCGCAATTACAAGAACATATTCCATCATTCACAGCAGGTTATAAGTTGTTTTATATCAGAAAGCATGCATGAACTTATAGTAATATCGCAAACAACTCAGAGAACACCCTATCATCATACCTAGCAACACTCGTAGAAAACGCAGCCATGTATAACCACTTATATATCAAATTTATCACTATCATAACAGAAAACGCAGCCAAGATACCTCATATTATGTCAAGAATCGAAACCCTATTGAACATATACATGTCTATTCCTACCTAAGTAGTAACAGGAACCATTATAATCGATTATCCTAATTCAGTTATTTCTTATGTAAGAATTCATGGAAATCAGTCCTAACATAGATTTCATGCATCAAAACAAAACCCTACTTATTAATCAAACACCTATACAGTCAAATCACCTATGAAACGTGATTTCTAGCAAATCCTAACTTACAAGTATTCCCATGAACATCAAGAATCATAAGTAATAATAAACACAGCCATGGTGTGCACCCATAAATACATAAAATAACCGAACCACTAACCGTAAGAGAGAGCACCGACAGGAAAGAACCGCGGCGAGGGGGGGCTGCTACTGTTGACGGTCACCAGTGGAGAGGGGAGGAGCGATGATTGTAATTTAGGGTTTAAGTTTCTTGGAACTGTGATGTTATAATTATGCATGTACGTACATAATATGTTAAAGGGATTTAGAGGCGGTTTAGGTGGAGTGTTTGGGCCGAGATTACATGTGGGGAGGTGTGGGCCAATCGGCTGCTTGACACAAGATTAAGTGGGTGCACAGTTTGTTTTGGTTTGGGATTTATAAAAGAAATATGCATACATACACAATTGTAAAAGGGGTGGGCGTTTGGGGTTGCCATGGGGTTGGGCCGAAAACTTGGTGGGGTTTGGGATTGGGTTTCTTGAGCCGCAATTACGTGAGACTAGTAATACAAGTGTAGATAGAAATAATTAATACATAATCTATATATTAATCAAATTACAGTTCAACGGTTTGGGTCGGTTCAGTACGACATGAATAAAATATAATCAATTCATCAAATAATAGAGGCGCATGGTTTGATTAATGAAAGTGAAACAAACGGGTTTTACCTCAAAGTTACGGGTTGTCACATCATCCCCAAGTTGAAAGAAATTTCGTCCTGAAATTTAGCACGTAGTTACTGAGGAAGCTAGTTAGGTTGCGTGGTTTTCCTGGGGTGTCACATCCTTCCCCCGTTGGTTTGGAATTTCGTCCCGAAATTCCGCAGTAGCTTCAGCCTCAGTAGTGGATTCACTTTTCTCAAACAACTGGGAATACTTGTGTTTCATTTGGTCTTCTCGTTCCCAGGTAAACTCTGGGCCACGACGGGAGTTCCAACGAACTCAAATAAGGGGTATTCCGGTAAGTTTGAGAACCTTAACGTCTCGGTCAATAATCTCTACTGGTTCCTCGACGAATCGCACCTGATCGTCGATGGTGAGTTCCTTGAGAGGAACTACAAGGGTCTCATCTGACAGATACTACTTCAGATTCGACGTAGGGAATACGTTGTGAACTCCGCTGAGTTCTTCAGGTAGGTTCAGTTTGTAGGCCACGTTGCCTATTTTCTCTGTGATTTCGAAAGGTCCAACATAACATGGATTCAACTTGCCTCGCTTACCAAAATGAACCACACCTTTCCAAGGTGAGACTTTTAGTAGCACTCGATCCCCAACCTGAAACTCGAGTGGTTTCCTGCGCTTATCAGCATAGCTTTTTTTACGGTCACGAGCTGCCGCCATTCGTTGTCGTATTTGGGCAATCTTTTCTGTCGTGTCGACGACGAGTTCTTGGCCAGTGATTTGGCTGTCTCCAACTTCTGCCTAGCATAAAGGTGATCGGCATTTTCGTCCATACAATGCCTCGAACGGAGCAGCCTGGACGCTGGTGTGATAACTGTTGTTATACAAAAACTCCACCAGAGGTAGATGCCGTTCCCAGCCGTTACCAAAGTCGATTACACATGCTCGAAGCATGTCTTCAAGGGTTTGGATGGTGCGTTCAGACTGCCCATCTATTTGCGGATGATATGCTGTGCTCATGTCTAGACGTGAGCCAAAGGATTTGTGCATCGCCTGCCACAAATCAGAAGCAAGACGTGGGTCGTAATCACCCCGTGCCTTGCGACTATTTCCTTCAGGTAGATGTCTGCTAGGGTAGAGAACTTATCCGTTTCCTTAATAGCTAGGAAGTGTGCAGACTTGGTTAGTCGATCCACTATTACCCCAAATGGTATCGTTTCCTCGTTAAGATCTAGGTAAGCCAGTAACAAGGTCCATGGAAATTTGCTCCGATTTCCGTGTCGGGATTTCTGGTTGCTGAAGTAAGCCTGATGGCTTCTGGTATTCGACCTTGACCCTAGCACAGGTCAAACATTTACTACCATAGGTTGCTATGTTAGCTTTCATGTGGGGCCACCAGTACAGAGTCTCGAGATCTTGGTACATCTTGTCAGAATCAAAATGCACTGAGTAACGGGACGTGTGTGCTTCGTCCACCACAAGCTCTTGTAGGTTCCCATAAGATGGAACCCATTTACGCTCCATGAAGTGGTGAGTACCGTCTTCCCTGGGTTCAAGTCACTTTTCCATGCCCCGCATGGACTCAGCAAAAAGGTTCCCTTCTTCCATTGCTTCGACCAGGGTGTTGCGGATTCTAGGTAGGAAGACTGGAGTGAATGGTAAGTTGTAGCGTACGTACTGTTAGGATCGGAGGCTCTCATGATTGTGTTTGTTTGTGAGATTTGAACAAATCAAATAGATATGAACAGTTTTAAGTGCAGCGGAAATGAATAACAAACTTTGTAAACACAATCAAAAGGAGAATATAGTTTGATAAACAATTGCTTTTCATAGAGTCGAAAGATTACATCAAAAGCAAAAGGTTACAATGCAAGCTTACAGACTAAACTCCCCCTCAGCCTGATACTTCAGAGTTGGTTGCACAAGATGAAAGGATTGAATTGAGGAGAAGAACTCACTCAAAACGAATCAGATATAACAGTACAGAGTACTGTCATATTTATAGGCAAACCAAACTACTGATGTACCTCAGCTGACGTCACCATGATAGTGACATCTAACAGCCTAACAACCTATAAACACTGATCTTATACAAACTACTGATGTCTAACAACTGATTGATAATAAAATACAAAACAAGTTAAACACTGTTCACGTTCCACTGTTGTAGCCTAAGCACTGACTGTTTGAAACATCAGTGCTTTCTTCAAAAGGTGATCAGTCTTTGAATGAGCAGTGCTTGGGTCTTCAACAGTACTTAAGAGACAGCAGTAGATAGAGCTCAGTGTTTGCCTTTTAGCAGTCTTTAACTGTTTCATCAGTGTTTGGTTCATCAGTTGTTCTTCAGAGCAGTACTTGGAGTGTATCAGCAGATAGATAAGCACTGTCAAGGGGAGAGCTTAGAGTAAACGTCTGCTTATTGTGAATCCACTGTTGTGACCAGGTTTTGGCTTTACATTATCTGTTCCTCTGGTAGGGTTCAATCCCAACAATCTCCCCCTGGAACAGATAATGCCAAAACCTGTCATTATTCTGGATCTTTATTACTCATCAGTAGTTCCCTTGCTTTTCTTTTAAATTCTTCTTCAAATGCTTTGGAACTTGTATCATCTTCATCCCGGCATAGTGTAAGTTCAAGGATATCCTGCAAATCTTGAACACTAAGGCCTAGTGCTTCTTTCCTTGATATATACTTCACATCTCCATTGGATCTGACTATAGTCAATACGTGGGTCTTTTGGTCAGACATCCACTTTAGTACTTTTGAACCCAATGGATTTCTCGGGAGAGATTTATTTAGTGATGAGCTTTGGGATATTGGCCTTGAGAAAAACTGTAAAGCAGTATCCTGAACTTCAGACATTCTTTTGAAAGCTTCTTCTATGACTTCATTTGCTGCAGCTATATCTTCTGCAACCTCTTTGTCAATCAGCTCTTGTCTTTGTTGTTGATCAAGCTCACTGTCTGGGATATCTGCTGAACTATGTGGTGATGCAGGCTTGGTTAACACCTTCTTAAAAAGGTTTTGAAGCTTTTCTGAGCTCTCTTCTTTTAGACCCATTTTCTTGATGGCTTCTGTGAAGTACTCAGCTTCCTTTTCCTTAACCTCTTCACTGGTCAACTGTTCTTTTTCTTCTTGGTTTGTCACAAAAGTAGACCGGAACAGTGTTTTGAGGTTTTCTATCTGCTGTTCAAGCCTCATTCTTTATTCATGCTTCTTTGAGGTGCTTGAAACAGTTATCTTTCTTTTCTTTAGCCTTTCATAGGCTTCATCAGTCTACTGTTTTGACCATTTTGATATGGCTTCAGCAGTGTCCATTTTTGCATCCACCAGCTCCTTTTTCTTTCTCTTATACTCAGCAGTTAGGTCAGCAATGAGCTTTTGGTATTTGCTCCAGTTTGGAGCATTCTTCTTCTTTTTAGGATCATTCTTGATTTTCTTAATCCTTTCTGCCTCATGCTTTAGAGCGACTATTGGCCATTCTTGGAACTGTTGTTCTTCAGCAGGATAGAATTTCTCTTTCATGATGTAGGCTAGATATTTTTTCTTAACTTTTTCTTTTGATCAGCCTTTTCTTTGTTTAGGTCTTGTGCAAACTCTTCTATCTGCTTTACTTTTGTGAAGTAGAACTCCAGTCTTTTAGCAATGCCATCTTCGCTTAAACGTTCACGTTCACTCTCAACTTTAGCTCTTAGTCTAGCTTGCCTTGCCTTGATTTTAAGGTAATCATCCATATCATCTGGTGGAATGTAGCCTATGAGTGAGGAGAATCTTCTTTTTGAAGGATCTTCTTCTGTATAGAATTGCCTCATCTCATTTTTGATAGCTTCAAGTTCCAGTGGATGTTGTGCAGCATTAGGATCATGTATACCCTCATCGGCAGAGATTGGCTTTCTTTTTCTGTTGAAGAGCTTTGGTTGTGATGTAGGGAAGGTGAGAGTAGTGGTGGATGATTGACTAACAACTGTTGAAACAACTGGTGTTTCAACTGCTGTTGTCATTACACCTGCTGATATGTCAGCAGATGTCTTCTGCTTTTGAGCAGGGGATGATGGTGGTGAGGTAGTTTTTGATGATGGTGATGGTGGTGGTGAATCATCATCTGATATGAGATTCCTTTTCCTTTTTAATGAAGAAGGGGCATATGATGTTTTGGGTGGATTAGTGGTTTGAATGATATAGAGTGTCTGACAAACAACTGTTGAAACAACTGGTGCTTCAACCGCTGCTGTCATTACAACAGATGTTGTAACATCTGTTGTCTTCTATTTTATGACAGGAGGCAGTGGTGATGGTGTGATTGTAGATGATGGTGGTAGAGCAGTAGTTGTGGTGGTATGTGGTAGAGTGGTGTGTGTTGAAGGTGTGTGTGTTGATGACATGGCAGCTGTTTGGCTACTGTCAGCAGTTGTTGTAGCTACTGGTGTATCAGCTGTTTGACTAACAGGTTTTGAGACCTGTTTTTCTTTTTCTTTTTCTTTTTCAGGCTCAATACAAAGGCCATGTTCTATTCCCATTTTATTCATTTTTTTCCAACAGCTTGATATTCTCCCCCTTTTTGGCATTATCTGAAGGGGGGTTAACAAGAAATGATATGGAAGAAGGAACTTTGCCAGAGGCGCTTTGAATGCTAGCCTTTATAGCCTTGATATCTGCTTGAGTATCTTTAAACCTTGATTCCACCATGTTGGTCAGCATTTGTACTTGAATAACATGCTTTTTATCAGCCATCTGTTGCTGTTTTTCAAGCATGGGTTGAAAAATATTCCAAAGCTCATTTGCAGCAAATGCATGTTGTGCAGGTGCTTGAGCAGGAACAGCAGTTGCTTGTGCTTTTTGAGCTTTTAAAATCTCTTGCACCATATTCTTTATTTCAGCAACTGAATCTTCAAGTTTTTCAACTCTGTCCGTCAATTCCTGATATTTTGAATCATCACCTACTTTAGTAGGATCATCTGAATCCCCACCAGCAGTGGTTATATCAATGTGTGACTTAGGAACAGAGTCCCAAAAATCACCCATTGATGCCCCTTGTTCTTGGTACTGGGGACTTCTTTCTTCAGCACTTGATAAACCTTTGATGGTACCAGTGGTTAGATCCAACTCACTGGTGGTTACCGAAGTTGCCATGGAAGAAATTGCCTTCAAGGGAGTCTTACTTATGAAACAACTGTCCAACTGAAGATCTGTTGATCCACCAGTTGTAGTTGCTGCTCCACTTGAACTACCACCGAGAGTTACTTGTAACTCAGGGGGTGTAACCTCCTCAATTGTTGCTGGGATAGCAGGGGTAGTAGCATCAGACCCAGTCACTTGTGGGGTTATACTCTCAGTGACAGGTGATAGAGAGGAACTGGTTTGTGTCTGAGCTATAGCAGCTGCATGCAACAAGGGTAGCATGGATTGTGGCATTATGATTGGTGAGGGTATGGGGGTTGAAAGAGACATGTCCTTGGGATCAGGACTGAGGAAGATGGATCCGAGTGGATTCAGAGCTTCATATTGTGGTGTCCCTGTGCTTACAACCTGATCCTTTTTTGAGGATGCAGGAGGAGTTTTACGCAAAGGTGGAGATCTTTCTACCAACTGCTATGAGGAAGTAGCAGCAGTGGTTTGTGGTGACTTTTGTGTTGTCACAGACATTTCCTCTGGGATCTCATCTTCCAGAGTTGCCTTTGTTTTGGGTTTGGTAGGTTTTCTGGATATTTTTCTTTTGGTCTTTTTGGTGATGTCAGGTGTGGGTTTCAAAGCAGTGGTTGTGCTGCTCTGATCACCTGGAGCAGTGGGCTCAGCAGCAGATGTCTGAGGAGCAGTTGTAACTGCTAAATTCTGCTCAGACACCTCTGCTTTCATTTTTATAGGTGCCATCATTCTTGAAAATGTTTCATTTGTTAAGCTTTTTATTTGACAATAAACACCTTGTTTGAGCAAATTTTTATTTTCCTTTTCAAATTTTTGTTCAAAATAATAACTCAAAAATCTTGGAAAAAGTAAAAATGCTTTGCTATCAACAATTTTTATCAAGTCATTAAAGATCTCCTGGGAGTAGTTGTAGTTTTTGTTGTTTAGAATAGCATATCCCAGGCATTGAATCTTTAATGGTATTTCGTTGAACGATGTTGTTTTATTCGAAACACACATCAGAAGTGTGTGAAATAAAAACCTAGGTGCAGAAGGGAAATAACCTTTTTGTAAGGTATCTACCTTTGATTGTTCTGCATATCCCCTTTTTACGAAATCAGTTTTCATCTCGGCTTTATCAAAAGAGATTTTACCTTCCTGATCGTCGAGTTTAAAGACTTCGGAGATTGATTGTGGTGTGATTTGAATCACTTTACCCTGTATCGAGGAGTTAATGGCTATGACTTTATCGTCTTGTTTTTCAAGCGTCGCCTTTTTCCAAAACTCTCTCTGGGTTTGCAGATAGATGGGAGCATTTACTGTCAACAAAGTTTTGTACTTTGATGCAGATATTGTATCAATGATGGAGTCGAAAGTGTGATTGTCTTTGAGTTTTGTGAGTAAACCCAAATAGTTTTGAGATTGTTTGTATGGTATTTCGATGGGTTCTTCGTCCGTTTGAGCGACCTCTTTTGAAGGTGGTGGTGATTTTGGTTTAGATTTTGATTTTGACTTTGATTTTGTCATCTTTGCAGAGAAGAACGAAGAATGATTTTGAAGATTTTGAGAAGAAGGGTTGGAAACTGTTATGAGAAGAGAATTTTGGAATTCAATTCGACAGTGTAAAACCCTGTTTGGGGTTTAGGGCAGGGTTTTATTTAGGAAAAAAAATTGATCGCTGATGTGGCAGCGGTTATTACGATCTGAGGGCTAAAAACTGACCACGTGTCAAACACTGATGAAATGGATGAAGGATGGAGAACAGTTGTTTTAAGGGCCACTGACGTATCAAGCATCAGTGGTTACAACGGTAAAAATTGTGGGCAGTGGATGATTTTTACTATCAGTGGATAGCATATAAGTGGATAGGACACTGATTTTGAACATCAGTACTTGTCAAGAAAGTGAGGGATCAGTGGTTAACTTTCAGCAGTGGACAGTGTTTAGAGATCAGACGTTGGAACAAGACAGTGGTTAGGGTAAATGGTACAGATTTTAAGGACAAGTATTCCAGCAACAGTTTTGAGAATTTTCATTCAAGATTTTGCCACAAGTCAATTTTGAAGGACAGTGGTTTAGTACCCCAGATGATGAAAACTTTATTGCTAAGGCAACTCATTTTCGTTTAATATTCAATTAAAACATGAGTACCCTAGTAATTCAAGCATAGTTAGCAATCAACCTTTGATAACAATTTAGGAGCAAACCTGAGTATGACATGATTTTGACAAATGTATCATTTCCTTTTGACCCACTTATGAGGAGAATAATACCAGCAAAAATAAGGTATTACATCCTGACAGGAACTGAAACTATTGCCAACAAAAACAAGCAAAAGTTCCAAATATATTATTCCAAAAAAAAATGAACAATATATCCTGATTATTCGAGAAAATCCTTTTGAAAAAAAATGGTTAAGGATTTTCTGAGAACAGTATCAAAAAGGATCTGATGTATTTTCAAAAGAAAACATAATCATATCATTCTCAAGTTATTGAAAATGGTTAGTGGTTTGACAGCAATTGGTAGAACATTCTGAATACATTTTGACCACTGTTTGGTACCATTTTCTTTGTCAGCTGATTGCAATCATGAGGATTCATGGATAAATTTTTGAACATTTGTCTCATCCTCTTTGGAATTCATTCATGGGAAACAAAACCTTTTCCTGAACAGATGAATGCACACAGTTGCTTAATTTACCATTATTACCCTAAAATTTAACTCATAAGTGTTTTATGTTTATACTCTTTTCTTTTGACTTCACAAGTTTTGAGACAAACACACTTCTGAGTTTTTGTGAATTTTCTTAATGTATTTTAACATAGTTGATTTTGTCCTTTAGAGGAACTAAACCTGTTTTCAACATATAAGATCTGAATGACTAAAGTATTAATTTCCCTCTTTTTAAATTACCAAAAACACTAATGTTTAGTGAACATAGGTTTTTGTAAATATGAGGTTCATACTCTAGTATTCAAAAGGTTGACAACACAATTTTCATAACAGCAATTGAAATCAATTTTGAAAATATGAAATTGCTTTTCATAGAGTCGAAAGATTACATCAAAAGCAAAAGGTTACAATGCAAGCTTACAGACTAAACTCCCCCTCAGCCTGATACTTCAGAGTTGGTTGCACAAGATGAAAGGATTGAATTAAGGAGAAGAACTCACTCAAAACGAATCAGATATAACAGTACAGCGTACTGTCATATTTATAGGCAAACCAAACTACTGATGTACCTCAGCTGACGTCACCATGATAGTGACATCTAATAGCCTAACAACCTATAAACACTGATCTTATACAAACTACTGATGTCTAACAACTGATTGATAATAAAATACAAAACAAGTTAAACACTGTTCACGTTCCACTGTTGTAGCCTAAGCACTGACTGTTTGAAACATCAGTGTTTTCTTCAAAAGGTGACCAGTCTTTGAATGAGCAGTGCTTGGGTCTTCAGCAGTACTTAAGAGACAGCAGTAGATAGAGCTCAGTGTTTGCCTTTTAGCAGTCTTTAACTGTTTCATCAGTGTTTGGTTCATCAGTTGTTCTTCAGAGCAGTACTTGGAGTGTATCAGCAGATAGATAAGCACTATCAAGGGGAGAGCTTAGAGTAAACGTCTGCTTATTGTGAATCCACTGTTGTGACCAGGTTTTGGCTTTACATTATCTGTTCCTCTGGTAGGGTTCAATCCCAACACGTACAAGCTTAAGTTTGGTTTCCTCATGACAGAGGGTGCCAGCCGCCACAGTGGCTCTGCCTGGATGGTACTTGATTATGCATTCGGAGTCGTTAAGGAGTCTGACCCATCGAAGCGGTCGCATGTTCAACTCCTTCTGATCGAAGATATGCTGGAGACGCTTGTGATCGGTGTACATGATGCTCTTGGTACCGTACAAGTAATGTCTCCATATCTTGAGTGCAATCACTATTGCTCCCAACTCCCAGTCAGGGATAGTGTAGCCCTTTTCGTGAACCTTGAGTTGGCGTGATACGCATGCGATGACCTTCTCAATTAAGTCCCGGGATGGACGCGTCACAATAAACATCGAAATCATCTGTACCTCCTGGTAATGAAAGAATGGGTGTACTAAAGGGTTTCACCTCCAACTGTTGGAATGCGGATTCCTGAGCAAGCTTTAGAGTTACGAGGGTTTGAGCATTCGATCGAGAAAACGAGTTTCGTAAAGCCAAAAGTCGTTCGCTGGAAACTAACATAAGGTTGTTTGTGTCGTAGGAGCTCCATGGTAAAGTGTGGGTGTCGCATGGTGTCACGGCCCCCGACCCGGTTTGACCCGTTTCAGGAGCCGCGGGACAGAAATCCCGTGGTATTTAATTAATTGAGTTTAACATCGGAAGTTTATTATCAGGATCTTTTTAAAACTGAAATATTTCCCGATTATTTTATTTCACAACTCGGGATAAAACCCCGGTAATTTACAATCATTTGATTTCACGAAGAAATCTTTTATTTTACAAAACATGTTTCTTTATTTTATCCTGAGCCACTTTCTTAAGCTTGTAGTGCTTCACGGCACTTTTCCTGGATCATAACAGATCACCTGAAACATGTTTGAAAAAGGTTTTGTCAGCGGGAAATACTGAGTGAATCATTCTATTTACATAAAATGATGCATAGTTATTAATTACAGCATAAGATCGATTACAATGGCTTCTATCTTATTTTTATCTGGCGCCGTGTCACAATGGTGACATGTCACAATGGTGACATGTCACAATGGTGACGATGGTTATACCACTATTAGGTCAATGAACCTAAATAGTGATGATTATCCCTAGTAGGTCAATGAACCTAACTGGAAGAAAATTAGTAATGTGCACAATACCTCACTAGCCAGTGAATCAAGATATCCATGACTTAGTCCCTGTAATTATAACTTTTGAAAATAATTTGAGGTATTGTAAAATAGTTGATAAAAAGAGAATGACTCACATTGCAGATTTAATTTGAGCAGAGCCTAGCCTACTGATTAGCCTTTTTAACCTAAATTTAATAACATGCACACAATTCTGGGTTAGTAATCAATACAGTATTTCCGATAACTCACGAGATCAACCCTTACAACGAATGACAAAGTGCGATACTTAAACATCCATCGAATTAACGACGAATGACAAAGCATAAACCCTAATGTGGGCAGCACTTAAACATCCATTGGATAGTTTAATCGATCGGACATTGAATCGTAGCAGCGATCGAGTTATTACCCTGTATTGCGGCGTCGATTAGTGATCCATGTGTGTTAATTGTGGTAAACAGAACGTAACTCGGTGCATGTAGCGAGAATTTACGTCGTTTTAACTCCTGAATTCAAGTCCCAAGGCCTTCTATTTATACACGAAATTTGCTTAGCTTACGGACCGTAAGACTTATCCCTTACGGTCCGTAAGGGACACCTAATTGTCATAGGGTTGCCACGTGTGGGACTAGGCCTGCTGAGTTGATGAAATTGAAAAATTCGAATTTGACAGCACATAATTTAGATAATCGTAACTAGGGTTTACCCCCCCTGAGTTTTAGGGGCCCTGATCCTGATTCTGATTGTTCTGAAAATTTTAGGGTTTGTGGAGAATTACTTGGGTGTCTTAATTAGGGTTTCCTATTGGATAATTAAAATAATAATTAAGACTTTTTTATAGGAGTTGTTACATTCTCCCCACCTTAATAAAAATCTCGTCCTCGAGATTTACTGGAATAATTGAGGATATTTTCGCTTCTTTTCTGATTCCAGTTCCCAAGTATATTAGGGTCCTATCTTTGAATCCCACTTTACTTGAACTAACACTAATCGTTTGTGTTTTGAGAAATTTGATCTTTCTATCTTCTATCTGGAGAAGTTTCTCTACAAATTTTAATTTTTCGTTTACCTTTATATCTTGGAGAGGTACTACCAAAGATTCGTCTGATAGACATTTCTTGAGATTGGATACATGAAATACATCATGTACTCCAGCTAACTCTCCTGGTAGTTGTAAACGATAAGCAACTGGTCCTAAACGTTGGATCACTGGAAATGGTCTTACTTACCTTGGACTTAGCTTTCCTTTCTTACCGAATCTAACAACTCCTTTCCAAGGAGATACTTTCAATAGCATTTTGTCTCCAACTTGAAACTCCAACGACTTTCGTTTATTAACTGTATAACTCTTCTGGCGATCTCTAGCCGTCTTCAGCCTTTCCTTCGTGCTTTTTCAATTGCCTTGATGCATACGCAATTAACTTTTTGCGTTGCATTAACACACATCCAAATCCTAGCTTTGAAGCATCACCATATACTTTAAAATCTTCTGTTCCTTCTGGTAAGACTAGGATTGGGGCATTTTGTTAATTTATGCTTTAAGATCCTAAAGGCTTCTTCTTGTTTAGGTCCCCCTTCAAACTTAACTGTTTTACAGGTTAGCTTAGTTAATGGTATAACTATCTTGGAAAAAAATCCTTAATAAACCGTCTATAGTATCCTGCTAAACCTACAAAACTCCTAATTTCCATTGCGGATTGCGGAACCTTCCATTTGGTAATTGCTGCTATCTTATCAGGATCTACGTGAATACCTTCATGATTCACCATATGACCTAGAAATTGCACTTCTGGCAGCCAAAATTCACACTTCGAGAATTTGGCGTAAAGCTTCTCTTTTCTTAACAAAGTTAAGAGTGCATGCAAGTGCTGACAATGTTCTTCCTGACTTTTGGAATAAATAAGTATATCGTCAATGAAGACAATTACAAATTTATCCAAATATGGTTTACAGATCCTATTCATTATGTCCATGAATGTTGCAGGTGCATTCGTTAATCCGAAGGGCATGACTGTAAATCCGTAATGACCATACCTAGTTCTGAAAGCAGTTTTAGGTATGTCTTCCTCTTGTACTTTCAATTGATGATATCCGGAACGTAAGTCGATCTTAGAAAAATATCTATCTCCCTGGATTTGATCGAATAGATCATCAATTCTAGGTAATGGGTATCGATTCTTAATTGTAACCTTATTCAATTCCCTATAATTAATATACATTCTCATCGAACCATCCTTTTTCTTAACAAACCACACTGGTGCCCCCCCCACGGGGATAAACTAGGTTGTATGAAACCTTTACTTAATAATTCATCTAATTGCTTTTTCAGTTTTAATATTTCTGTGGGTGCTAACTGATAAGGTGCCTTGGCTATCGGTATAGTTCCTGAAATTAGATGAATCCTAAATTCTACCTCCCTATCTGGTGGTAACCCTGGTAACTCTTCTGGGAATACATCTGGGTATTCTTGAAACTACAGAAATTTCCTTAAGTTCTTTATCTTTAGTATTAATGATTACTGAAATCATATATACTATTCCTTGCTTTCGTTCATAATTAGCTACTTTCATTACTGATATGAACTTTATGGGTTTACATGGCTTATCTCCTGTAATCATTATTACTTCTCCAGTGGTTGCACAAATTTTTATGGAATTCTTATCACAGATAATTCGAGCATGATTGTTTACTAACCAATCCATTCCTAACACATCATCGAATTCAACTAATTTCATAGATAATAGGGTTGTAGAAAATTTATGACTTAAAAGTTCTATTTCTACGTTTTGCAGAACCTTATTTATTTTAACTGAATTCCCATCTGCCGTTTCTACTATAGAAATTTTCCTAATGCTGGTTAAAGGTAAGTTAAGAGTTTGGCAGAATGAAGCATTTATAAAACTTTGGTTTGCACCAGAGTTAAATAATACTTTTGTGTAAACGTTGTGAACTAAGAACGTATCAGCTATCACATCTGGAATGAGCTCTACTTCCTGAGCAGTCAGTTGGAAGGCTCTTACATTCCTTTTTGCTCATTCTGCAGGTTTGGCTTTATTGTCAGATGGTTTGTTCAGTTTTGGACAATCTGGCCTAAGATGTCCAGCTTCTCCACAGTTGTAGCAGACTGAAAATTTCTTCCTCCTGCAGTCTTCTTCTTGATGCCCCGGAATTTTGCAAAAATTGCAATATCCTTTTCATCTTCCAAAATGCTTCCTTTTGCAAGAATTGCAAAATGGGCTAGTGGAAGATTGCTCATTCCCTCCTCTCTTGAAATTGTTATGGTTACCCGGACGGAATCCTTGGGTAATCTTTTGGGCTACTTCCTTCCTTCTATTTTCTTCTCTTGTCCGTACTAGTTCGCCAGTCAGAGTATTGGCTAAATCCACCGCATCATCAATCGTGCGAGGTTTCGCAGCCTTGATGATATTACGGATTTCGGCAATCAATCCCCAAATATAACGAGAAATAAGTACCGGCTCTGGCGAAGCCAGGGGTGGTACCACTCGAGCATACTCGAAGAATGTCGAAGTATACCCTCGACAATCTACATCCACCATCCGGTGGGTTAGAAACTTATTTGTCATTTGTTCCTTTTCATACTCGGGACAGAATTTTCTTTCTACAAAACTCTTAAATTCTTCCCAGTTCATAGCATACGCCATCCTTCTTCCTTTTGCTTGTAACACCGTATTCCACCATTCTAGCGCCCCTTCTTTGAAAAGGTTTGACGCGTAGATGACCTGATCATCCTGAGCACATTTACTTATGGCAATTACTGCCTCGGTTTTCTCTAACCAACGCAGTGCCGCAGTCGCTCCTTCATTTCCTGCAAACTCAGTGGGTTTACAAGCAAGAAATTCTTTATAAGTGCAACCAGGCGTTGCAGCTTTCATTTTCTTAGGGGGAGGAGCTTTCCGTGGTTCATTCTCATGATTAGTATGATTATTGCCTCCGTTTATGCTATTACTGAAGTTATCTTCAGAAATACGTTTGCTAGGAACGATTTGTTGCGGTTCGATTGGATTTTTAACAGCAGCAACGATTGCTGGAATAGCGTTGGCTATCCCTTGAGCAACAATATTTTCTATATCCTGCCTGGTCATATATTGATCCCCCGGTTGTTGCTCAGATTGATTAACCTCATTAGCTGGTTCATTATTAGCGTTTTCCATCTGATAATTAATATATATATATATTTTATTAGTATCCGATAAATAACAATTATACCCAAAATCATCATATAATTTTCACAACACACATATAGCCAAAACTATCGATTTCTCGATTCCCATCAATACACACTATTATCTGACAAAGTTTTATTTGTAGTTATTTTACAGACTGATTTTTACTATTACTATTACACAACCACAGTTCCATAAATCCCCTATCCTTTGTCAGATGATATTCTAGTAACGGCGTTCCCTCTCATCGTATTTCCAGGAGATCTGTCCCCCAATCTCTTGGACCCTATTCCCAGCATCCATTTATTCTTCGCCAAAGTGGCGGAGTTCAGCCATATTCTCGTTACTCATTGGTGGATTTGGTAAAAGTTCTGGATCGAACCGAGGAAAAAGCTTATAGGGATTGTTTTGGAACTGTATTTCATTAGTCAACCATTCGTCTATTCCTAAAGGTTGCGAGTGGGTTGAAGGGTTTGGAATAGCTGGTCCTAAGTTTATTGGTAGTTGTGTTTCAAGAGAGTGAATATAAATATTTTCATTAACAGGCTTAATAGTATTATAGCTTGCCAATATAAAATCTAGCTCTTCCTGAGATGGTAACCCCTCGATTTGCCTAGAGCTTTCCCCAATTTCCATTTTCTTAGGCTTGGGTTTCTCGAGAGGTAAAGCGTTGAATTTTATAGGTTCTTCTATGTCTGGTATATACCTATTGAAATCTCTGGAAACCTCTATTCTTACTGGATAGAGATTTAAATTCTGAAGGGCGTCAGACAAGTCACTCATGCTGTTTAGCAAAATACACACAATTACTAAGTTAAAAATCATAACAAAATTTTATAGAAAAACTTTTAAATATTATTTCATACTGGGTAACTACCAAAACAACTGAAAATTAAAACACACTAAGTTTTATTTGTAAATTTATTTATTTACTGAATCAGGTTTCTGGATTATATTTAATAACGGTGCTAAAACTTGAATCAAAATATTTAAAGATTTGTATTTACTGCTACAGTGGCTAGCAAATAAAGATCTGCCCATATTATACAAAATTAGTCAGATAATAAAACACATAATCACAAAATAGCAATTAATAAAAATTAAGTATTTTCTAAATACTTAATTGGCATAAATCAGTGGCTCGATCAGTGGCTCTGATACCACCTTTTTCTGTCACGCCCCCCAACCCGGTTTGACCCGTTTCAGGAGCCGCGGGACAGAAATCCCGTGGTATTTAATTAATTGAGTTTAACAGCGGAAGTTTATTATCAGGATCTTTTTAAAACTGAAATATTTCCCGATTATTTTATTTCACAACTCGGGAGAAAACCCCGGTAATTTACAATCATTTGATTTCACGAAGAAATCTTTTATTTTACAAAACATGTTTCTTTATTTTATCCTGAGCCACTTTCTTAAGCTTGTAGTGCTTCACGGCACTTTTCTGGATCATAACAGATCACCTGAAACATGTTTGAAAAAGGTTTTGTCAGCGGGAAATACTGAGTGAATCATTCTATTTACATAAAATGATGCATAGTTATTAATTAAAGCATAAGAGCGATTACAATGGCTTCTATCTTATTTTTATCTGGCGCCGTGTCACAATGGTGACATGTCACAATGGTGACGATGGTTATACCACTATTAGGTTAATGAACCTAAATAGTGATGATTATCCCTAGTAGGTCAATGAACCTAACTGGGAGAAAATTAGTAATGTGCACAATACCCCACTAGCCAGTGATTCAAGATATCCATGACTTAGTCCCTGTAATTATAACTTTTGAAAATAATTTGAGGTATTGTAAAATAGTTGATAAAAAGAGAAAGACTCGCATTGCAGATTTAATTTGAGCAGAGCCTAGCCTACTGATTAGCCTTTTTAACCTAAATTTAGTAACAGGCACACAATTCTGGGTTAGTAATCAATACAGCATTTACGATAACTCACGAGATCAACCCTTACAATGAATGACAAAGTGCAATACTTAAACATCCATCGAATTAACGACGAATGACAAAGCATAAACCCTAATGTGGGCAGCACTTAAACATCCATTGGATAGTTTAATCGACCGGACATTGAATCGTAGCAGCGATCGAGTTATTACCCTGTATTGCGGCGTCGATTAGTGATCCGTGTGTGTTAATTGTGGTAAACAGAACATAACTCGGTGCATGTAGCGAGAATTTACGTCGTTTTAACTCCTGAATTCAAGTCCCAAGGCCTTGTATTTATACACGAAATTTGCTTAGCTTACGGACCATAAGACTTATCCCTTACGGTCCATAAGGGACACCTAATTGTCATAGGGTTGCCACGTGTGGGACTAGGCCTGCTGAGTTGATGAAATTGAAAAATTCGAATTTGACAGCACATAATTTAGATAATCGTAACTAGGGTTTACCCCCCCCCCCGAGTTTTAGGGGCCCTGATCCTGATTCTGATTGTTCTAAAAATTTTAGGGTTTGTGCAGAATTACTTGGGTGTCTTAATTAGGGTTTCCTATTGGATAATTAAAATAATAATTAAGACTTTTTTATAGGAGTTGTTACACATGGATCCCTACTAGCTCTTCAAGTAGATTAGGATGTCGTCGGAGAAAACAAGTGAGATATTTGTCAGGTTAGACTAAATTCGAATGTCGTGTCAGAGGAGTTATATCGGTCGTATCCAGATCAAAGGACAGTACTTGTGGTATCATCATATTTATGGCCTAATGCTCAGCGAGTAACGTTCGGGGAGTGTAACCTGTCCAAGCGAGTGTCCGCGGTCGTAGGGTTCAGAAGTATATCGCATATGGATGTGGAAACATGAGAAAATGTAGTCGCAATCGATGAGTAAGCGTTTAAGAACCCATAACAGGGTTTACCTGACGTTGATGGTACAGCTGGTCATGCACATGTTGTATATGGTTAGGATAAAGTATGCCGTTGATCAAAAGAGTTGGTAAGCAACCAAATTCGGGGTAGTTCCTTAGGCCATGCGAATAAATCCAAAATATGTCTGTGTAGTCGTGAGGTTCCAAAGAAAGGACGCGAAAACATGTTCAAGAGAGTATAATCGTATCAACAACACATCATCATCCTCAAGGTTTCAAGGAGTCATCACCGTTGATGAAAATTCGAGCCTTCCAAACCCTCTAAACTAGAGTGAGTTCGCATTAGAGTCTCTGCATGGAGAAGCGAGGACGTAGTGTCACTGTGGCAAAGGAATGATGGTTTGGTCTAAGCCAATGGTAGAAATTGGACATATCATTAATCAATAATCATGTGTTGGTGCAAGAGCTAGTACAAAGATTCCGCATATGCAAGAAAAACGATCATGAAATTAAAGTACGTCTCTTGTAGTGTAAGGTGGGTCAAGTAAACGTATAAGTTATCGTGTTCGCCGGTAGGTTGAGTGATCCATATCTCCGTCCCCAAATGTCTTGAAGACTATTTCTCCAGTAATGGCATCCATTCGCTAAGTTGGGTATACGAGAGAGCTAATCAAGTAGAATAAGAATAAACCATCCAACAGGGTAATAAGGTAGTCTTGTGATCGGTGAAAGTCATGGTATGGTTGTTGGCGTTTCGTTAAATCAGTTTCCAATCGAAGGAACATGGAATTAATGAGGTTCATACGAAGAATCGAGCGAAAACATGGGTCCAATAATAACCAAAGAATTCAACCAAGTAACTTGTTGCTTAGAAGCAATTCTAGTAGTGAGGTATGGCGGCACGACACAAAAAGGGAAGTTCGTTGCATCACAGTCAAGGAAGTATATCACTTGTCCAAACCAGAATTTGGTTGGTAGGGTTGCAAGTTGCAAAACGACAAACGCGTGTAACTGTGGCTGCTTCATTTCTGGTACCGACGACCGGTGGAGATGATGAGGTTCGTCAACAGGGATGTGTGGGTATAGTTCTCCTAACCCCGAGATCGTTTGAGCCAGGTCTGGTCCTCGTGAATGTTGACGTACAAACCAAATGTACGGAGGGTCAAATGGCGACGTCATATCGAGATAAGCGTATGAATAGATAACGCATATATGATTGTCGTAGCAGGGTGATGAGAAATCAGAAAGGGGTTTGACCACGACTTGTCAAATAATTAAATAATTGTGTCTCATAAAGGACGCAGTAGGGCTAACAGGCAGCATGCTACTACTCTAAATAAACATACCATAAACAGCACATTACACAAAAGTGATATAGCAAGTAGGCAATATAAACTTAAATCACATCACCTAAAGTGTTGAGCCTTGCACGTGGAGCGAAGCATCATTGTGGATTGTTGAGCACTTTACAGGTTATAGTCTGGTTTTGTCAAAAAGCTTTTCCCTTTTTAAAACCAAGTTCACTATAACCAATGGCTCTGATACCAATCTGTCACACCCCCAAATTCCACAAGCGGAGTATCACCGCAGGAGGCGTGACTGACCAGGATCAAGCCACCAATCATATTGAACAATATAGTAAATTAAATAAAAGTTCAACCACACAATATAATTGGTGTTCAAAAACAAGTTAACCAAATTCAAGTTAAACAGCGGAAGCATCAAATGTAAAACCAAAACATAAGTTATAAGTTTAGCAAGTTTAACATGGCACACACTGTCCATGTCCCACAACGACTCCTTCCACTCGTGCAAGCTCCATAGATACCTAACGACCTGTAAGGCATGTAACAACGAGTCAACAACAAAGTTGAGTGAGTTCACAGTTGGTGTTCGTTTTAAAGTAGTTTCAAATATCATGAGTTTGTTTACAACTATAGGGTAACCAGCTTTCCTTGTTTTCCAAACCATAATTAGTGGGGGCTACCCCATGTTGTAAACCACTAGACTAGTTATATATATTGGCGTCCTTCCCAATCCGCGGACGGAGGTACGTATTCTTTGCAATCCGAGAATACGCAGGTTTAGTGCAGGCGTCCTTCCCAATCCGAGGACAGAGGTACGTATTCTTCCCAATCCGAGAATACACAGGTTTAGTGTAGGCGTACTTCCCAATCCGAGGACGGAGGTACGTATTCTTCCCAATCCGAGAATACGCAGGTTTAGTGTAGGCGTCCTTGCCAATCCGAGGACGGAGGTACGTATTCTTCCCAATCCGAGAATACACAGGTTTAGTGTAGGCGTCCTTCCCAATCCGAGGACGGAGGTAAGTAGTCTAGTAGTGGTGAATATACAGGTTTCGTCTTAGCTATTTAATCCCATTCCCAACCCACCGGGAATCCCATGCCTTAAGAGTGTGAACTCACCTTGGGTTGCTCGGTTGAACCCTTTAAAATTGTTAACAATCGGTGTTGGTCAATCACATCCTAGTATGATTACCACTTAGTTTATTAGTGACTTCAAATAAGCACGAAGTTCCTACACGCATCTACCACATAACATGCACTCACTTTAACAATTCACGCCCATATAAACTTCCCATCTATTACCATTCAAAAGCAAGCATACTATATTGCACATAACACTTTCATTGACATTTAACATGTTAGATCATTCTCAGATAACATACCCGACATTTAGACACACAAATTACTACTTATGTCGTTTCAGCTTTAACATCCAAAACTTGGCTGTTTTCGGGCATTTTAATAAAATAGTTAAGTTATTCCAAAAATTCCCAAATTTTTACAGAATGTTTTAAACGATCCAAGTATTATTGTGTAAAAATCTCGAGATCCAATTAATTACCAATTATTTTATAAAAATCACTTACTGACTGCAGTCCACCGAAAAATTCATTTAAATTTCATCGTAAGTCCGATTGACGAAATTCTAGTTGGTGAATTACAACGATATCAGTGGCCATCTACAGTACAAATTTTGTGACCTAACTCTATCCAGGTTTCAAGTTATGACGAAAAAAATAACACGCATTTTCTGCAGAAAAAACGCGGCTTTTGCTGCTAAAGAAAACAGACCTTTAAAAATAGTAAACGGCCTCAAAAAAAATATGATTCCAGTGCCATTTGAAGAGTTTTTCGAAATAACACGTTATAGACTAAAGAAAATTAGTTTTTCGATAATTATCGACCTGTTTACAGCCAACTGAAGTTGGCTGTAAATGTTTGGACAGAAGCTGTTTTCACAGGTCTCTTAATAAAACGAGTTTCCGAGTTTCGTTATCATGTTTCCGCAATTACAAGAAAATATTCCATCATTCACAGCAGATTATAAGTTGTTTTATATTAGAAAGCATGCATGGACTTATAGTAATATCGCAAACAACTCAGACAACATCCTATCATCATACCTAGCAACACTCGTAGAAAACGCAGCCATGTATAACCACTTATATATCAAATTTATCACTATCATAAAAGAAAACGCAGGCAAGATACCTCATATTATGTCAAGAATCGAAACCCTATTGAACATATTGTTGGTGCATTCATCTGTCGTCTTCGTCTTATGTCGAGTCTCAGTCTCGTTGCGGATATGAAAGAGGATGATGTCATCATCTTTGATGATGACATCATAATGGTGAAATCATCATGACATCACTACACAAAAGACAAATGAATTTATGTTATGAATTTGGTGATTTCGCTCATAGTTAATTAGGTGATTTCGTTCATGTGTCAAGATCAGATTTCGCTTATATGTCATTCAAGTGATTTCGCTTATGTGGACAGTGTATGTAAGAGCGAAATCATGTAGCCTATATAAAGGTTGAATGAGCGAAATCATTAGATAGTTCTAGGTGTTGTCTTCCGGTAAGCCACGAAGTGCTGCCGAAGTGTTGTCTGAACGTGTACTCGCATTATTGATCAATACAACAACAGTTTAAAGTGAATATTGCTGAAATCGCACCAAATCATTAGTTTCCGCCTCTTGATTTGGATAGGAATTCTTCTGATAGACTCAAACAGGTCTGAATACGATCCTACAAGTGGTATCAGAGCTCAGGAGGAAGAGTTCTTGCCATTTCAGCTGCATTTATTCTGATTTTCTACACTTTCTTCAAAATTTCAAAATTTTTCACGGTAAAACCGGCTCAATTTCACACACATCACTCGGAATCATGTATTAATAAATCCTTGAAAATTTCAAAACTAAAATCGACTTAGATCTTAGATTTTTCGGGGTTTCGCTCATTTGAACTCGTGCAAAAAGTGACGTAATCAACTGATTTCGCTTTTCTGAACAAGCAATGGTTTCGCTCATCTGATCATCAGGTTTCGCTTTTGTGACAACTAGTGTTTTCGTTTATAGTGACAACAATGGTTTCGCTTTAGTGACACTTAGGAATTCAGCCCCAAAGTGTTTCAGTATTTCACGTGATTGTTCATCGAATATTGTGTAACATTGAATTCGAGGTGTCAGTTTGTTGGGACTAAAAATCACGAGTCGGTCACATGATTGCTTTATTCAAGATTTGCATGTGAAAGTTGGTAAAGGTGTATAAGTCTTGCATGTGATACAAAGTTAAAGTGTGGTCAAAGCAATTGTCGGTTCATTAAAGTTGTGCATGTGAGTTTGTGACAGCAAGAGTTAATCAGGTTCATGTGATTGTTATCGAGCAGTGAAGAGGTCAAAGTAAAATCATTGCATGTGTGTCTTGATCAAATAAAATAAATGTGATGTCAGCCTAGTGAGGGTTAAGGAGGTCCAATCATATTCAATTGTTCATTGATAATTGTCGGTTGCATGTGATCTCAATTAAATGTGCATGTGTAGTATCAGACAAATTTCTTGGACAAGTCAATAGAGGTCATCGGCACTTGTGTAGTTTTTGCATTATCTTTATTGTCGGCCAATTGAAATTACATATACAATAGGTGATATAAGAGTTCACGTGGGGCATCAAAGTCAGTAAAGGCGTTCATTTTTAACTGATATTTGTGTTTTGTGAGCCCGCTGTTTTCATCGGCCCAAGTCACACTCTCGGCCCATTCAACTTTCAAGATTGTCAGCCCATGTTGATTCTTTACATGTGAAAGTGTTCGACCCAAATCAAATTGAGTATATTTGTTATCTTGTCGGCAAAAGATACATTTGGATTATTTTACGAGATCACACGAAGTTAATCAAAATTGTTCAGTTTGCATTAAGTCTATAGGTCACACGATTTGGAGTTCTAAGTGTTTAAAGGTTCATCAGGTTGTTTGGAAAGTTCGTCAGTTTGTATGTAAAAGGGTCAGGTCATTCGAATTTGATCCAGGTCATAGTAGTTTGCACGTTTTGACATCAAACTCAATTCACATCAAATTCAGTCCGCACAGTGTGTCAACTTTTAGTCCGCACAAAATTCTCACCAGTTCGAGTATCAGTCTTATTCTGTTAATTGATAAGTCTTTAAACTGATCATTTGTTTGTGTTGTCAGGTATTTTACAAGGTGGTACAGCTCATTTGAAAATTCGAAACATGGAGAACGAGTTCTACAATGCTTTTGCTAGTCCTATTACAATTACTCAGAGTTCATTGCTTGACAATGAAACCGGGACGTCTCAGAAACCACCCAAACTCATGGATATTGATGATTACAATGCATGGTCTGAACGGTTTGGGAATTGGGTTGAGGCGTATCATTTGGATGCTTGGGAACACACTGAAGTACCTTATGTTAAACCCACAACAAATGGTGTGCAGCAAACAATTAGAGAAATGAGTACGGAAGATAAAAAGAAATATCGAGATGAGAAACTGATGGTGAGTTTGCTTCAGCAAGCGATAAAAGAAGATATCTTGATACTGCTTCACCATGATGGAACTGCTTATTCAATTTGGACAGAATTGGAAGCAAAATTTGTTGGAAGTTATGATATGCTCAAAAACAAAATGTCTCTCATGAAGAAAGAATTCGATTTGTTCCGTGGTTTGAAATCTGAAAACACCACGCAAATAATTGATAGATATTGTAACTTGGTGAGAAATATGAAAAAACTTGGAATTAAGAAAGATACTGATGAATTGATTGAAAAACTTGCAGATGCACTACCTTATGAAACTTGTGGAACATTTCTGATGATGCTGAGATCCAACAGAAAAGATTACAAAAATATGACACTGGGAGATTTCATCAAACACCTGGAAGCACAAGAGATGGAGCAGAGAAAGATTGCCAGGATGAAGAACTACGATGGAGAACAAGATATTAGCTTGTATTACAAAGGTGGTGTCAACGAAAAGTCAAATTTTTCTCCAAAAGTCAAAACTGCTTACAGTGCAAAAGATTCTTCTGAAAAGAAATCATCCCAGGGATCAAGCAGCACAAGATTTTCATCATTCGATCCAAACATTTCAGCAACAAAGAACGGAAGAAAACTTCAGTGTAATATTGTTCTAAGTCTTGAAAATGATCAAGATTATACTGAAGAAGTTGCTAAAAATCAAATGTCTTTGTTAGGAATGGTTTTGGAATCTTATAGTAGTTTTGTAGCCGGAAAGATCGGTAATCCAATGCTTACGAAAGAAGATTACGATCAAATCGATGCTGAGGAAATGGAATTGATGGATATTAAATGGTGCATGGCCAGTGTATTGAGAAGAGCTGAAAAGTTTAAACAAATTACAGGCCGAGATGATTTTCGTGAGGCTCATGTTTCAACTTTAGGCTTTGATAAATCTAAAGTTACATGTTTTCGTTGCAGGGAAAAGGGGCATTTCAAGAGGGAGTGCAAAAATCGTGAAGCTAGTGGAGCCCAAAATCCTTTTGGAAACAATGATTATCACAAAAAGGCGATTTATCATCAAGTCACACCACTAGCATTGAATCAGGCACAAACTGCATACGGAAGAGATGTGATTGAAGGGTCAAAAAGAGCATGTCTAGTTAATCAGGGCAAGTATGATAATTTTACTTGGGATAAATATCTTCCAACAAACAGCAAAGTGTGTTTGGCAGAACAAGATGATGAAAAATTGGCTGAAGGTTTCAGTTGGAACGATTTTTGCTCAGATCAAGAACTTATGGCCAAAGATGCTAAAGCTTTCATCACAAATGCCTATGATTTGAAATGTGCTGAAAGGTGCAGAAAAGTAATGGAAGCTGCTGAAGCAAGACGGAGAAAGCTTGAAGAAGAGGAAGAAGAGGAAGAGAGATTAAAAGCTGAGGCAAAAGCTGAGAAAAAGAGAAGAGCTGAATTTTTACAATCAAACCGAACAGTCAAAGAGGTTCCTGAATTTGAAGTCAAAGTTGATGCTGAACCTGTTAAAGTTCCTGAAAAGTGCATGAACTGTGATTCTTTAATCAAGCAGAATAATGAGTTGTTGCACAATATAAACAGATTAAAAGAATCCTATGATACAATGAACAGAGAAATAAACAAGTATACTGATTCAAACGGTGAACAAGTTATGGCAATGAATACGCTAAAGATAGCATACCTGAGACAGCTGGATGAGGTCAATTTTCACATAAAGAACTGTGCTGATCTGGAGTTGAAGTTGGCAACACAAAAGATAGAAACTGAGAGAGTCAACAAGTTATTAGAAAGTTACTCATGTTCTACTTTTGTTGTTGACAGGATTTATCCAGTTGTGGAGAATTTGAAGACGTTTGAAGATGTGAAGACGTCCGAAGAAAAGAAATCTGTGACAAAAGATGAAGATAAAATGAAGATTTCTGGTAAGAAACCAAGTGTGGTCTACACTAGATGTCCGCCCCCGGTCGAAAATGGATTTTTACCTCGAAATCCAAATTCCGAAAGAGTCGAAAAGGCAATAAACTTACAATGGGAATCTGGGCCATCAGATAACTTGCCAGAAAATATTGATGTCACATACACGTCATCCGACACTGATCATGAGTCAAATTTGATAAAAAGTGTGGTCGATCAGGTGTTAGATAAAGATGACATAGAGGAGTCAAAACCGGAGTCCAAATCCAAGTCAAAGTCTGAGTCCGATAAATCAAAGTCAACAGTCATAAAGGACAAACGGGTTTATGATAAAGAGTTTTTGATATCAAAATCTAATTTGAATGATGAATCATTCAAATTGGCATATACTTTGAAAGATTCTGACAAATTATATTCTGATGAGATTTTTCCAATAAGAGGTGTTAAAATTGAAATGATTAAAAGGTTTTCAAACTAACAGAAATCAATATTTCTGAAATAAAAGATGAAAATCTTCATGTAAAACCTAATCCTTACACCTCAAGAGTTCAACAACGTTTAAACAAGGAAAAAGGTTACAATTCTGGTTACAGTTTCCAAAAGAAACCAAACCATAATCGTAATTTCAAAAAGAAAGGTCTTGGTTTTATTCAACCGAAAAATTATAAAAATGAAAAAGTTTATAAACCAAAAACTGTGTTTGTTTCAGGGAAAACGACAGATGCTGAGAAAGAACAAGTATTCAGAAAATATACGAATCAGGAATTCCTTGCCAAGAAGCAAGAAGAACTGAAGAAGAATGTTGTTCCAAAGAAGATTGAAAAGAGAACCTGTTTTCAGTGTAAAACTGTTGGTCATGTTGCTAGGGACTGTCCGAAGACATTCAAACCGAGGAGCCAAAAGTTGTTAAAGGAGAATGTTCAAGGAGTGTTTTGAAAGGAAAAGAAAATGTAAAAAATCAAAAATGGGTTGTGAAAGGTTCAGGTAACAATTCTGGTGATGAATCTGATTCCACAAAATCAGAGGAGCCAAAAGTTGTTAAAGAAAAGGTTGAGAAATCAGTTCCAAAAGTGGATGATTCCAAAAGTGGATGATGTGAATTTTCCACCTCTACGAGCTGAAAAGTTTAAAAAGAAGGTTGGGAAAGTTGAAATTTCAAATCAATTTTATTCTGATAAGAAGAAATTTGATGTTGATAAGGCTTTCAATGGAACTGTGAAACACATTTTTGGCAAAATGGTCAATGGTAAGGCCAAAAGTGTCAAAGAATTTTATGCTTCCAAAAGAAATGTTCACAGGTCAGTTGAAAGTAAAGATGAAGAAGAGGTTGTTACACCCAAGGAAGGTCAGGCTTGGGTGGATATATTTTTCAAACAGTAAAAACCTGAGTTGCCGGAGCTCCCAAGTTGGTAATCGTGGAGCATGAATCGGCATCATTTTTATGTTGTTTATTTGAAGATTGAAAATTTTTGGAAATTTATATTGCAGGATTTGCCGGAACTCCCAGGTTTGTAAGCGTGGAGTAGGAATCGGCACCTTGAGAATTCAACCAACAGATGATGTTTGGTTGAAAATGCTTGATTGGATTGATTTTACAAGTGGTAAATCAGGGACATTAAGTTGTATCTGATTTCCTACAAGTGGTTAAAAAACAATGTGATGAACCAAATCCCTAACCTACAAATGGTTTTACAAATTCAACACAACTTATTTTCCGGAAAAACCATTTGATTAAAACAAACTTAACTGTTTTGAAATCATAATGGGAAAATAGTTTGTTGTGAGGGGGAGTTCTGATTGTTTACGCCAAGTGGATGGCGAATTGAAGTGATTCGATATCAGTTGTCAAGTTACTTGTACAGTTTGTTTTCAAATTTCCTAAAATGTGTTTGCATTTTAGGGGGAGTAAGAAATTTTAGAAAATCCAAAAAGATTTGAAAATTTGAAAAAGCCAAAAACATGATAAAATGAAAAATGAGTTTTTGTTGCATAAAAGAGGAAATGATAGTACATCAGTGGACTATCACAACATGCTAAAGAAATGGAAAGTTAAAATGTGATAAACGGTCTCACAGATGATGTGTCAGTAGGTTTTTACACATTTAGTAGATTGTGACGAGATATAAACCTAAATTTCAAACTTGCTTGTATCATGGGTAACATCTCTCGGATATATGGGTAACCCCCGAAATCTCGTTTGAAAGGTCTCATAATCTGATATACTAGGTTTTTATACTCAATGATGTCTCGGGTATTATTCCGGGACTTCTGCTGAACGATGGTTCTGACCTAGTCCTCGAATAATACTTTCCGCAAATGCTTGAAACATAGCATAAACCCTCAGCATGTAGATGAAACAATAAAATTGATAGTCGCTGCTGTTGTAGCTAAAAGATCCTCTAAAGGGGACATACCTTAAAGTCGAAGCTGATATCTCTCTGCGTATACGGAAGTATCGACCTGAGATCCCTCGGCCCTCGCATTACCTAATTTATATACAGATATCATTGTGGTATATGTGACAACTCGAATTTCCGACATTCTCTATTTGCATTTAATGCACGTTGACGTTGACTGTTTAGTTGTTTGACTTGCCTGATTTCGTAACTGTACACTTTGTGATATGATAATATGTAGTGTGTTTGAATGGTTATGTGTAATATGATAGCTTGTATGCTGTTTGTAAACTTAAACTGTTAAACTATCAGAGAACTCGACGAAACATAAGTGAGATTCGCCAAGACCAATCTCGACGAAACAGGCCAGTTTCGTCAACAAGCTTCTCGACGAAACAGGTTGTTTCGCCGAGCCCAGTTTCGCCAAAAGCCCAGTTCGGGCCCAGCTTGTTATTTCGGGTTTTAAAACATGTAACAGCCTTAGTTTCACCCATTTATCATAACAGCCGAAACCCTAGAGCCCTCCTCTCCTTTGTGACGGCAGTAGGAGCTTCTCGGAGATATCCCTAGCGATCGATTGTGTTTTCTCATATCTCGGTTAGTATGTGTTCGTTAATCGGTTCATGTTTCTGTGATATCTCGATCCATGCTTGTGCTTATAGTTGATGTATGTTACTGCTGTGATTATAAGAATATGTTGATGTTATAGATTGTGGTATGTATGGTGTAGTTGGATATAAATCATTTTATACGAAACCTAATACAATCGAATGCTCGGTTCTGGATATTGTTATTATTATGTTCTGATTCTGAATATAAGTTAGCATCTTGATAGGGTTCAATGATATGATTGTTGGATGTTAATTTAATATGTTATACACAAAAAAAACCAGGGTTTATGCTAGACAATGATTCTTGGATGATTGAGTTATGATGATTCGTTCTGCACATTGACCTTCATATGATTTCTGTTATTGATGACGGCTGTTAGAATGATTAGGGTTTATGTGTTATTCTCATCTGCTGTAACTGATGTCTGCGAAACTGAACTGTCCGACGAAACAGGACTCTCGGCGAAACAGAATGTGTTTCGCCATGAACCATCGACGAATTAGAATCCTGTTTCGCCAAACAAGATCACGACGAAACAGAACGTGTTTCGTCAAATATGTGTTTCGCCGAGCTGTGCTGTAACTTGAGTTAATGCTGTTAAGTGTTAACTGGAATATTTAACTGCTGTTAGACGTTAGACATGACCTGTATGATTGTGATTACGTGTTACATGTATATACGTGAACAACTTGAACACAAACTGATCTCACATACATGCATACTTTAGGACGTGATTGATTACTTTGAGCACATACTTAGCATACCGAGCAAACCAAGGTGAGTTCACACTTCTACCAAGGCATGGGATTCCCGGGGATGGGAAGGGGTTGATTGATTATTTACTCTTAAGAGTTATCGGAATTACATACCATTGACCTCGGGAGAGGAAGGTCAATGGTAGATACTACTAGACTTGTGATACAAATACTAGAACAATCTTCGCAAACATGCCTGGAATGGCCGCGAACTATACTAGAACAATCTTCGCAAACATGCCTGGAATGGCCGCGAACTATACTAGAACAATCTTCGCAAACATGCCTGGAATGGCCGCGAACTATGCTAGAACAATCTTCGCAAACATGCCTGGAATGGCCGCGAACTATACTAAAACAATCTTCGCAAACATGCCTGGAATGGCCGCGAACTATACTTTAATCTTCGCAAACATGCCTGGAGGGCCGCGATACAAATATAACTAGTCTATAAAACATGGGAAACCCCCACTAATCTTCGCACACATGCCTGGAGGGCCGCGATGTAATTGAAAACGATACATGGGTTACTAAACAAACAAACGATTTATGAAACGAACATTATTACTAAACAACCCACTGTGAACTCGCTCAACTAGTTGTTGACTCTCTGTTACATGCCTTGCAGGTCGTTAGGTACACTTGGAGCTTGCACTGGGAGGCGCGGTCGTTGTGGACAAGGATCGTGAATGCTTTGTTAAACGTTTATGACATTACATACTTATACTCATGTTGGGTTACTTTTATGCTTCCGCTAAACGTTGATATTATACTTATGTTTTGAAACACCTTTCATATTGGTTTGGTTGAATTACATCTACTTTTACTCATTACTTAAATGTTCAATATGATTGGTGGCTTGATCCTGGTCAGTCACGCCTCCAAGCGGTGATGCTCCGCGTGTGGATTTTGGGGGTGTGACAGATTGGTATCAGAGCCATTGGTTATAGAGAACTCGGTTTTAGTAAAGGGAAAACGATTTTGTTAAAACCAGACTATAACCAGAACAGTGCTCTCAACGATCCACAACGACGCTTCGCTCCACGTGCAAGGCTCAACATTATAGGTACTACTATTCATGTTACTTTACCTTACATACTTGATAGAATTACATAGAACTTTGCTCGTGGTATGCTCAGATTACAGAACCTACTATATGTTATTGCTTGAGATTACTTGTGTGCTCACTCCCTTCGCACTATTCGCGAACCTCTCACCCACATGTTCTCCTTGATGTCGAGATCATGGGTGGACGCGTTAACTTAACTCAAGCCCGGTTGGCGGCTTCGATCACTGAACAAGTTATTGCAGCACTCGCAGCTGCCCAGGCAGGAGGTGTAACCTGCCATCACCACTTACTCTAGGATCTTTAGATCCTACTCTCGTAAACCAACACTCGTGCTCAAGTATGCTTACTCTTACGCACACGACAAGTCAACACGCTCAGCCACCTGTATGCACATACAAGACTTTTATGGACTGTCGTCCTACTACTTTCAGCGACACTGAAGGAGCTGTTGGACTCCTCCATTAGTTCGAGGAACTCGAATCGGTCATCAAGTGTGAGAATGACCCGAGGCGTAAGGTGAAATATGCCACTGATATTCTCGAAGGCACTGCGTTAACTTGGTAGAACGAGCAAGTTCAGATACTGGGGCTGGCGGCTGCTAATGCCACCCCATGGAATGATTTTAAGGAACTGATCAAACGTGAATACAGTAGTTGTGATGCCATCCACAAGTTGGAAGTGGAGGCCTTTAACATGAAGATGACGGGGTCAGAGATAGAAGCGTGCACGATAACGATCCAACAAACTGACAATTTTGTGTCCAACTATGGTGAACCCTCCCATTAAGAGCTTTGAGCTGTACCTCAAAGGCTTAGTACCAGGAATTCAAAACTATGTGATGACGGCTAATCTTGCTACTATTCAAGATGTTACTTATCTTGCTCATCGTCTCACAGACCAGGCAGTGGAACAGAACAAGCTGCCTCAACGTATCAGCGCTACTACTACCACTACTACTTCAACTACTTCTGCTACCCTCAGTAACAACGGATGAAAGTGGGATGGAACCTCTAGCAAGGGTTCGACTACGAAGCTGTCCCAGGCACAGCAGCGAAAGATCAATGACAACCAAAGTCCTGGACAGCAACCTTTTAGTAGTCAAGGGCAGGGTGAATACAAGGGAAACCACCCTAAGCGCAAACGATGTAACCTGCACCACAGCGGGCAGGGCAAACGCAATCATTGTCAATAATGCAACAAGCTTGGTCATGGAACCAAAGAGGGTAGAAACTCACGTCCTGCAAACCAGAACCAACAACAACAGCCACAAGATCTATAGAATCGGCGACAACAGCATGGTAACAAGGGATGTTATCAGATGGTGCTGAAGGTCACTTCAAAAGACACTGCCCACGGTTGAACCAGAACCAGAATCAGAACCACAACCAAGGAAACGGGATCTAGTGGAGACAACAATGGGGGTAATAACGACGGCAATGGTGCCAGGGGTCGAGTGTTCGTGATTGGTCAGGGTGATACTAGGAATGACCCCAGCGTGGCGATAGTTTCGACATCGTCATTAGTATGGACTGGTTATCCCAACAACAAGCAGAGATCCTATGCAAGGAGAAGACCATTCGTATTCCACGCTCTGGTAAAGAACCTCTCGAAGTTCTAGGCGACAAGAGTGGTGTCGTGAGTGGCATCATTTCTTTCTTGAAGGCCCAGAAATGTTTACGAAAGGGCCACACAGCTATTTTAGCTCTCGTTACGGATACATCGAAGAAAGAAAAAAAAAGATTGAGGATATTCCTGTAGTACGCGACTTTCCTCAAGTGTTTCCTGAAGAGTTACCTGGGCTACCGCCTCATCGTCAGGTCGAATTTCAGATTGAGCTTGCTCCAGGAGCAGCACCCATAGCTCGAGCACCTTATCGTCTAGCTCCAACTGAATTGGAAGAACTGTCAAAGCAGCTACAAGAACTCTTGGAAAAAGGGTTTTATACGTCCTAGCTCTTCGCCCTGGGGAGCTCCAGTGTTATTCGTGAAGAAGAAAGACGGTACATTCAGGATGTGTATAGACTACCGCGAACTCAACAAGGTGACGATCAAGAATCGTTATCCTCTTCCGCGCATAGATGATTTATTCGACCAGCTGCAAGGGTCGAGCTACTACTCCAAAATAGACTTAAGGTCAGGATATCACCAGCTGAGAGTCCGGGATGAGGACGTCTCTAAAACAGCATTTAGAACTCGCTACGGCCACTACGAGTTTATGGTCATGCCATTCGGGCTAACGAACGCGCCTGCCGTATTTATGGATCTTATGAACAGGGTGTGCAAACCCTATCTCGACAAGTTCATCATTGTTTCCATCGACGACATCCTGATTTATTCAAAAAGTCAGGAGGAACACGAGCAGCACTTACGGCCTATTTTGGAACTTCTACGAACGGAACAGCTATACGCTAAGTTTTCTAAATGTGACTTCTGGCTTCGTGAAGTCCACTTCTTAGGCCACGTGGTAAACAGAGATGGGATCCATGTCGATCCATCCAAGGTAGATTCAATCAAGAATTGGCCTGCGCCTCGTACACCAACAGAAATACGCCAATTCTTAGGTTTGGCGGGTTATTACAGACGTTTCATCAAAGACTTCTCAAAAATTGCTCAGCCGCTTACACTACTGACACAGAAAGGTGTTGTTTACCGTTGGGTAATGCACAGGAAACAGCGTTCCAACACTTAAAGGATAGACTCTGTAGCGCACCTATCCTCTCACTGCCTGAAGGCACGGACGATTTCGTAGTCTACTGCGACGCATCTATCCAAGGTCTTGGATGTGTATTGATGCAAAGAGATAAAGTCATTGCTTATGCTTCGCGCCAACTTAAGATTCACGAACGGAATTATACGACACACGACCTAGAGCTGGGAGCGGTTGTCTTTGCACTGAAGATATGGCGACACTATTTGTATGGTACCAAATGTGCTATCTACACTGACCACAGAAGCCTCGAACATATATTCAAACAGAAGGAACTGAATATGCGACAGCGACGATGGGTTGAACTGTTAAATGACTACGAATGCTCAATCAGGTACCACCCAGGCAAAGCTAATGTTGTGGCTGACGCCCTCAGTCGAAAAGACACTGCACCTAAGCGCGTACGAGCTCTACAACTCACTATACAGTCTAGTCTTCCTTCCCAGATAAGAAATGCTCAGGTGGAAGCATTGAAACCAGAAAACGTCAGGGCAGAAGCCTTACGCGGCTCAAGGCAACGCTTAGAACAGAAGGAAGATGGTGCTTACTACGTAACAGGACGCATTTGGGTCCCACTGTACGGCAACCTACGCGAGCTTGTAATGGATGAAGCTCATAAGTCTCGCTACTCGGTGCATCCAGGTTCGGTTAAAATGTACCACGATATTAAGACTACATACTGGTGGCCTAGCATGAAGGCCCACATAGCCACATACGTTAGCAAATGCTTGACTTGTGCGAGAGTCAAGGCAGAATATCAGAAACCGTCAGGACCACTCCAACAACCTGAGATACCACAATGGAAATGGGAGCAAATTTCCATGGATTTTGTTACTGGCCTACCTAGATCTCAGCGCGGAAATGATACTATTTGGGTGATCGTGGATCGACTCACAAAGTCTGCTCACTTCTTAGCAATCAAAGAAACAGACAAGTTCTCTACCTTGGCAGACATTTACTTAAAAGAAGTGGTCTCGAGGCACGGAGTGCCCACCTCCATCATCTCTGATCGTGACGCACGTTTTACTTCAGAACTGTGGCAAGCAATGCATAAATCTTTTGGCTCTCGTTTAGACATGAGCACAGCTTATCACCCTCAGACAGATGGGCAGTCTGAGCGCACTATTCAAACTCTAGAAGACATGCTTCGGGCGTGCGTAATCGACTTTGGCAATGGTTGGGAGAAACATCTGCCACTCGTGGAATTTTCATACAATAACAACTACCACACCAGCATTAAAGTTGCACCATTCAAGGCATTGTACGGGCGTAAATGCCGGTCACCTCTCTGTTGGGTAGAGGTGGGAGATAGTCAAATCACAGGTCCAGAAATGGTAGTCGATACTACAGAAAAGATTGCACAAATACGACAACGCATGGCGGCAGCACGCGACCGTCAGAAAGCATACGCTGATTTAGACAGGAAACTACTCGAATTCCAGGTTGGGGATCGAGCGCTACTTAAAGTTTCACCCTGGAAGGGTGTGGTTCGTTTTGGCAAACGCGGCAAACTAAATCCACGATATGTTGGACCTTTCGAGGTTATTGAGAAAATAGGCAAAGTGGCCTACAGATTGAACTTACCAGCTGAACTCAGTGCAGTTCACAACGTCTTTCACGTGTCGAATCTGAAGAAGTGTACGTCAGATGAGACCCACATAGTTCCCTTAAAGGAACTCACTATCGACGAGCGGTTGCACTTCGTCGAGAAACCTGTTGAAATCACGGACCGGGATGTTAAGGTCCTCAAGAACACGAGAATCCCTCTTGTACGAGTTCGTTGGAACTCCCGCCGCGGCCCAGAGGTTACCTGGGAGCGTGAAGATCAAATGGAACTTAAATATCCCCAGTTATTCGGAAACCAAGCAACTACTACTGAGGCTGAAGCTACCAATGCTGAATTTCGGGACGAAATTCCAAATCAACGGGGGGATAATGTGACACCCCAAGAAAACCAGTAATCTTCGCAAACCTGCTCGAGGAGCCGCGATACAATACAGGTAAACAACGTCACACCACTAGCTTCCTCAGTAACTGCATGCTAAATTTCGGGACGAAATTTCTTTCAAGTTGGGGATAATGTGACAACTCGAATTTCCGACATTCTCTATTCGCATTTAATGCACGTTGACGTTGACTGTTTAGTTGTTTGACTTGCCTGATTTCGTAACTGTACACTTTGTGATATGATAATATGTAGTGTGTTTGAATGGTTATGTGTAATATGATAGCTTGTATGCTGTTTGTAAACTTAAACTGTTAAACTATCAGAGAACTCGACGAAACATAAGTGAGATTCGCCAAGACCAATCTCGACGAAACAGGCCAGTTTCGTCAACAAGCTTCTCGACGAAACAGGCTGTTTCGCCGAGCCCAGTTTCGCCAAAAGCCCAGTTCGGGCCCAGCTTGTTATTTCGGGTTTTAAAACATGTAACAGCCTTAGTTTCACCCATTTATCATAACAGCCGAAACCCTAGAGCCCTCCTCTCCTTTGTGACGGCAGTAGGAGCTTCTCGGAGATATCCCTAGCGATCGATTGTGTTTTCTCATATCTCGGTTAGTATGTGTTCGTTAATCGGTTCATGTTTCTGTGATATCTCGATCCATGCTTGTGCTTATAGTTGATGTATGTTACTGCTGTGATTATAAGAATATGTTGATGTTATAGATTGTGGTATGTATGGTGTAGTTGGATATAAATCATTTTATACGAAACCTAATACAATCGAATGCTCGGTTCTGGATATTGTTATTATTATGTTCTGATTCTGAATATAAGTTAGCATCTTGATAGGGTTCAATGATATGATTGTTGGATGTTAATTTAATATGTTATACACAAAAAAAACTAGGGTTTATGCTAGACAATGATTCTTGGATGATTGAGTTATGATGATTCGTTCTGCACATTGACCTTCATATGATTTCTGTTATTGATGACGGCTGTTAGAATGATTAGGGTTTATGTGTTATTCGCATCTGCTGTAACTGATGTCTGCGAAACTGAACTGTCCGACGAAACAGGACTCTCGGCGAAACAGAATGTGTTTCGCCATGAACCATCGACGAATTAGAATCCTGTTTCGCCAAACAAGATCACGACGAAACAGAACGTGTTTCGTCAAATATGTGTTTCGCCGAGCTGTGCTGTAACTTGAGTTAATGCTGTTAAGTGTTAACTGGAATATTTAACTGCTGTTAGACGTTAGACATGACCTGTATGATTGTGATTACGTGTTACATGTATATACGTGAACAACTTGAACACAAACTGATCTCACATACATGCATACTTTAGGACGTGATTGATTACTTTGAGCACATACTTAGCATACCGAGCAAACCAAGGTGAGTTCACACTTCTACCAAGGCATGGGATTCCCGGGGATGGGAAGGGGTTGATTGATTATTTACTCTTAAGAGTTATCGGAATTACATACCATTGACCTCGGGAGAGGAAGGTCAATGGTAGATACTACTAGACTTGTGATACAAATACTAGAACAATCTTCGCAAACATGCCTGGAATGGCCGCGAACTATACTAGAACAATCTTCGCAAACATGCCTGGAATGGCCGCGAACTATACTAGAACAATCTTCGCAAACATGCCTGGAATGGCCGCGAACTATGCTAGAACAATCTTCGCAAACATGCCTGGAATGGCCGCGAACTATACTAAAACAATCTTCGCAAACATGCCTGGAATGGCCGCGAACTATACTTTAATCTTCGCAAACATGCCTGGAGGGCCGCGATACAAATATAACTAGTCTATAAAACATGGGAAACCCCCACTAATCTTCGCACACATGCCTGGAGGGCCGCGATGTAATTGAAAACGATACATGGGTTACTAAACAAACAAACGATTTATGAAACGAACATTATTACTAAACAACCCACTGTGAACTCGCTCAACTAGTTGTTGACTCTCTGTTACATGCCTTGCAGGTCGTTTGGTACACTTGGAGCTTGCACTGGGAGGCGCGGTCGTTGTGGACAAGGATCGTGAATGCTTTGTTAAACGTTTATGACATTACATACTTATACTCATGTTGGGTTACTTTTATGCTTCCGCTAAACGTTGATATTATACTTATGTTTTGAAACACCTTTCATATTGGTTTGGTTGAATTACATCTACTTTTACTCATTACTTAAATGTTCAATATGATTGGTGGCTTGATCCTGGTCAGTCACGCCTCCAAGCGGTGATGCTCCGCGTGTGGATTTTGGGGGTGTGACAGTATACTCACCTGTAAGACTGAATATTGGGATCTGCATACGGTAGTATATTCTGAGGTGGGACACGCGATTAAGTTTAAGTGCTTAAAACATTAATTGCGTATCTCGAAACAGTTGAACTTTGTGTGAAAATTTAAGTGGATCATCATACTGACAATCTAAGTGAATCGTTTAGAACTTAAAATGGTTGAAGCTTAACGGTGTTGGTGATTGATCTCAAAAACTGATATGATCCTCTTGCACGAACTCACAAAAATATTGTTTGTATATATTTCATTTCTGCATTTTCTTGATTCTACAAGTGGTGTTAGTTATTTTCTTTCAGAAAATCCAAAAAGATTTTAAGTGTGTTTTAGCATAAATTTTGAAAAATTCAAAAAGATTTTCGACAACTGATGTTGAGAAGCTGATTTTCAAAATTCTGAGTGCTAATCATGATGAACAAATGGTTTGGGTGAAAGTGTTTGAAGATTGTTGAAATGAAATAAGAAAAAGTTTTGCAATATAAACGTTATTTCTGCAAGTGGTTAATTAGATTTGAAAAACTTATCCACAAATGGTTATCAGAAAATTTATTTTTGGGTAGAGTTTTTGCAGGTTGGCCAGGTTTCGATCCAGAGCAGGATGAAAGCCAGATTATGATCTTGTGAATTCCAGACTACGATCCAGCAGATTGAGAGGGGGAGTCTAAAGACACCATGATATTCAACATTTGAGAGAGAGGAGTTTGTTGAAGATAAAGATAGAGAATGAGGATTCTTGCAATGACAAATACTTCAGAGGAAGATCAAAGACTGATAAAGACTGAAGATGCAAAGACTCAACACTTAAGACTCGTCAACATCTGAGGGGGAGTCTGTTGGTGCATTCATCTGTCGTCTTCGTCTTATGTCGAGTCTCAGTCTCGTTGCGGATATGAAAGAGGATGATGTCATCATCTTTGATGATGACATCATAATGGTGAAATCATCATGACATCACTACACAAAAGACAAATGCATTTATGTTATGAATTTGGTGATTTCGCTCATAGTTAATTAGGTGATTTCGTTCATGTGTCAAGATCAGATTTCGCTTATATGTCATTCAAGTGATTTCGCTTATGTGGACAGTGTATGTAAGAGCGAAATCATGTAGCCTATATAAAGGTTGAATGAGCGAAATCATTAGATAGTTCTAGGTGTTGTCTTCCGGTAAGCCACGAAGTGCTGCCGAAGTGTTGTCTGAACGTGTACTCGCATTATTGATCAATACAACAACAGTTTAAAGTGAATATTGCTAAAATCGCACCAAATCATTAGTTTCCGCCTCTTGATTTGGATAGGAATTCTTCTGATAGACTCAAACAGGTCCGAATACAATCCTACACATATACATGTCTATTCATACCTAAGTAGTAACAGGAACCATTATAATCGATTATCCTAATTCAGTTATTTCATATGTAAGAATTCATGGAAATCAGTCCTAACACAGATTTCATGCATCAAAACAAAACCCTACTTATTAATCAAACACCTATACAGTCAAATCACCTATGAAACGTGATTTCTAGCAAATCCTAACTTACAAGTATTCCCATGAACATCAAGAATCATAAGTAATAATAAACGCAGCCATGGTGTGCACCCATAAATCCAGAAAATAACCGAACTACCGACCGTAAGAGAGAGTGTGATGCAAGAGAGAGAGCACCGACAGGAAAGAACCGCGGTGGGGGGGGGTTGCTGCTGTTGACGGTCACCAGTGGAGAGGGGAGGAGCGATGATTGTAATTTAGGGTTTAAGTTTCTTGGAACTGTGATGTTATAATTATTCATGTACGTACATAATATGTTAAAGGGATTTAGAGGCGGTTTAGGTGGAGTGTTTGGGCCGAGATTACATGTGGGGAGGTGTGGGCCAATCGGATGCTTGACACAAGATTAAGTGGGTGCACAGTTTGTTTTGGTTTGGGATTTATAAAAGAAATATGCATACATACACAATTGTAAAAGGGGTGGGCGTTTGGGGTTACCATGGGGTTGGGCCGAAAACTTGGTGGGGTTTGGGATTGGGTTTCTTGAGCCGCAATTACATGAGACTAGTAATACAAGTGTAGTTAGAAATAATTAATACATAATCTATATATTAATCAAATTACGGTTCAACGGTTTGGGTCGGTTCAGTATGACATGAATTAAATATAATCAATTTATCAAATAATAGAGGCGCATGATTTGATTTATGAAAGTGAAACAAACGGGTTTTACCTCAAAGTTACGGGTTGTCACATCATCCCCAAGTTGAAAGAAATTTCGTCCCGAAATTTAGCACGTAGTTACTGAGGAAGCTAGTTAGGTTGCGTGGTTTTCCTGGGGTGTCACAAGGGTGGGGGTATTTATAGGAAAACCAAGACCGTTAGGATCGTTTATCGAAAACCGAGCTTCGATCTAGACCTTACATGTGTGCCCATGGTTTTAGAATACCATGGGTACCCCAAAACAAGCCCCTAGTTTCATTAAAACCATGTGCAAATAAGGGAAACAGCTGTAACAAGCTGGAAATCAGATTTTCAACTTTGGTCCCTTCCTAAGATAACTATGGCAGATTGTCAATTTTGGTCCTTGAATGTGCAAAACATGATTTTTGATGCATTTTTGACACGTTTAAGCCCCGTTAATCCCATTTCAAGGCTCTAAAATGAAGTTAAAGTATAGGGAACATGAAACATGCTCAAAAATATCTCGTACGGTTGCGTTGTTCGGTTAATTACGACGAAACACGAACGAATGCGAAAAACGATCCAAATTACGCGACGAATGGAATTTTATCATGCCATTCACTAAAATAAAATATTTCAATGATTACATAAAGTTTTGGACGTCCGGATGTATTCAGAACGTAAGATATGCGCGGAAATGCAAACTTATGCACTTTTGACGCTTTTAGTCCCTGAATGACCAAAAAGTTTATTTTAGCACACCGAACCCCTCAAAGCCTATTTCTAAGATATGTAAAGGATATTTAGGGTATGTTTAACTTATGGTCATGTTCCGGATTGTCCGTTACAGTACGAATCGGCATACTTTCGCAGTTTGTCGAATTTAGTCCCTGAAAGCGAATAAACTTGATTTTGCCATACCAAAGCCTTCAAAACTTATTTCTAAGTTATGTAAAGGTTATTTAAGGTATGTTAAGCATATATTAATGTTCCGGAGTGTTTTTCGCATTAAACTGATTATGTTTATGCATCAGTGCGCGTATAACCTTCCAGAAAGCGATTTAGAGCCCGAAATCGAACAAGAATTGATATGTGCGAATGATACACATATTTATACAAATCCCAAGTATGAAATACAATATTTCATTGGTTTGGTATTTGTTTGATGGTTGAAGTGACAAAGGTGTCACAGTCTCCCCTACTTCAGGAAATTTCGTCCCGAAATTTATCTAGAGGAAACTTGTGAGAGCTTGAAACATGAAGTTGAAAAGATCTAACAACACTGGTTAGAGTCCTGAACTTCTAGTAACTTTAAATAACATCACGCTTGTAATGTAAGAGGGACACTTATATACAAGTATATAAAGCGTTATTGGTGCGTCCACCGTACCTTTATTACATTGCTCACATTTCGTTATTGTCGCCACCTAGGTTCTTACACATGATAAATCTTACTGGACTCCTGTGCACTGAATTTCATAATTATGAACGCATCCATAATTACATAATTCCTTGCATAGTCCGCACAGCGCATTTTATAATGTGTAGGGAAAAACCAAATGAACAAACTTGTGATGAGTGTGACTAGACAATCTTAGGGTCCTTTTTAATTGAATCAATAAATGATCTCTTTAACTAGACCACCAAAGAGTCTTTTCAGCTTATATCATCACATGTTATTCTTAACCAGATTCTGAATCAATCTTTTTTTACTAGACCACTCAAAGGGTCTCTTTGAATTATGGAATGGTACTATATAATCCAAGGGTCTTAACTATTACGTAGAAGCCCATTAAGGATTTAGGGCAGTACCTTTGGATATCCTACTATGAATCTTTCATATGAAGATATGGAAGATTCTACGAGGATTTGGATAACGAATATCCAGATTACTTAAAAACACAAAATGCATAAAAGAAAACACATGAACACATAATCACAAATTGTTTATCTTGATCTTTAATTTGTTATCATTTTGTTAATTTGTTTTGTTAATTGTGCACATGTATTTAAAGCACACCAGGTATCCAATCCGTGGATTTTGATTGGCACTTTAAATATTTTTCAAGAATCTAACTATGAAGATAGGAAAATCTTAAAAAGAAAATTCGATTTCGATTATAAGGAATCGTAATGTTCGAATCTAAGGCATACAAGGAATCCAATGAAGGACTCTGATTTGAACGATAATCATCCATAAGGATCTAATTGTAAAAATAAGAAGATCCCATATGGATTTTGGGATTTGAAAAGAGGGATGCGTTTCAAAACCTTGCACTAGACGTGCTTAAGTCGATACACGTGGTAAAATGCTCATGAAGTTGATGCGCTAGATATGCCAAGGCGACATATGAAGCAGAGTTTGAAGGTTAAGTCAATGTATGGGGAAAACGTTTTTGAAAACTATGCATGGGGTTCTTTTTGAAATGTGTTTAATGTTTTTGAAACCTTACATAATACTTTTGAAATCATAAAGTAGGTGTATTAGATAAGTATATTTATAAAATATTTTAAAATCATGCGAGATGAAATTTTGAAAATATGAATGATACTTTTGAAATCATGCACTTAATATGTTAGGTAAATATACTATATTAAAAATGTTTTCAAACTATATATAAAATGTTTTTGAAATCATGAAGGTTGTTTTGAAAACCTACACTATGCATGTTGTTATGAAAATCAGAATGTAATGGGTATGAGATTGAGGAATACCCTTAGTTATCAAACCAAGGATTTAAAGGCACAGATGTGCAAAAAGCACGATTACTCATAATGTCTCTTTATTTCTTGTACTTCATTTCTTAGAATGATACGAATACTTAAAATTTTCGAGGAAATCATGAGCGATCACTTGAAAAGGAGAATCACAAGAGTAGTTTGTTTAAAGAACATGGTTCTTTGATGTAGGTATCATAGGGAAATGCCATACACATATGTAACTACACTTGTATATTAGAATTGTGAACAACGATTTATTTATAAACAAAACTGATTGTTTCAGAGTTCAAAAAAAGAAACAAAAGCATCAAATACAAACTATTCAAAGTAGCAACATCTTATAATCAGCCAAATGCTCATCCGTGGGTCAGATTTGCATTAGCAAGCTTTGGGCATTTATTCACGAAATGACCCATCTCGCCACAGTTGTAGCATGATCTAGGTGGAAAGCGAGCTTGAGCCGGGTTGGCTTGGAGTTGAGTAGCAGCAAGATTTGCTACAACTTTGTTTTGGATAGCAAAGTGGCACACGTCAACCAAATGTCCCCATCGTCCACAGTGGGTACATTTGAAACATGGTGTTTGATCTGGATGATGACGGTTGCATTGATTGCACAAGGAAGCAGTCCCCAAGTATGGCTTCTTGGTTGGTGGTGCTGCCACCTGGCTAGGTTCTGCTTGATTTGGTGCAACGACTGGAGAATTCTTTGAAGCTTTATGCTTCCTTGACCTTTTCGAAGGCTTGGCTTCTGCTTCTTTCGATGCTTCTTGAGTAGCCCTATTATTGAGATGAGACATGGCGACACCTAAATCCACAGACTTTAGGATTACTTCGCCTATTCGCTGGGCAAATTTGGCAGTTTGCTCGGACATTTGAGTGTTGCTGCGATGAAGAGACATTCTGGAGGAAGTGAAAGACATAGGAGGAAACAAGTGAAATGGCATTGGAAAAATCAAAACGGAATGACAACGTATAAAAATTGCGATCATTTGTTTGTTACCTAAGGCAAACAAATGAGACGGTGACAAATCAAAGTAAGCGGGTCATATTAATGTATCACTGAAGAGATGCTTGCCTATAAGTGAACACTCACCCCAAGAGTTCCCAGGTAAGAGTGACTGGTTCGATACTGCGGATTTGTACGAACACTCTAGCCTTAGACAGAAAACTCAGAGTACAGGCATTCACCCTTCCAGTTTGCACGTGTTCACATTATAAGACCCAAACTTTGACGAGATCTTGAAAACTTAGAGGGTTCAAAACCTAGTAATCAATCATCCTAGAACAGATGATTGGTTTTCGAAGCGGATTCGAAATTTATGTTCTTGTTGTGGTTGTCGCCTAAGGATAGGTGACGGTATTGTTTTAAGATCTAAACGCAAGTAAACTCGCGTTAGGGTCCTAGGAAGGTTATAGACTAGGTCAAAGCAATACTAATAACCTAATTACCTATAACCATGAGCTCTGATACCAACTTTTCTGTCACACCCCGACCACGTAAAACAACAAATCGTGGCGGAATCGTCGGGGAGTGTTGTAACAGAATCATTGTTTCATAACACATGGAAATTTAAATGTTGTTTTATTGATTAAAAGAAATTACAATGTCTTAACAACAAGGAAGCATAACATAATTAACTAGTCTTGCATCTTTTATTGTCACTAAGGCCCGAGTCTGCCTATGTGTAACTTGATCAATCATATGCATGATTTCCTGAAACACATATGAAAATAGGTACGTCATCATAAAAATGCCTATGAGATATATAGGTTTTATTGATTTAGGATTCATGACTTATAAGTTTAGAAAAAGTTGTTTAACAAAAGATAGTCATGATCCTTGTAAAATGTTTTTGTTTTATAAATCATATAAAAATCGATAAGGAAACAGATGATATAAAAGAAATATGTATGGTTAAATAAATAACCAAGTAAAATGAATTTGTATAAAATGTGTTGTTTGTAAAACAATGTTTTGTAAAGATATGTTAATTTGTGTAAAATGTAATATGTCAAAATTTAAATGGTTTAAATAACGCTACGATATGTAATATCATAAAAGCACTTATATATAGGAAGTACCAGCGGCGTATCCACCATGCTTTTATCATATTACACACGTTTCGTTACTTAAATCACTTACCCAAACAAACCACCAATGTAAAAATTTTCATGTATAACTAAATGTAATGTTTTAAACAAATGTTGAAATGTTATTGTGTAAAAAAATGTAATGTAGAGTGTAACACCTCGAAAATTCACGTCCTATAATGTGTAGACACGTGTCAAATGTTTAAACGTGTGAAAGAAATATTATAGAAGGACTAAAGTTGACATTCATGGAAAGTATGTGGATATACGTATTCTAAATGTCAACAATGAATAAATATAATATACATTAACCCTACTTGGTTCTCATACCTTCAAACGAATAAATCATGGATCATACGAAGCTAAAAGTGAGAGATTACAAACTACAGGGGCTAAACGTGTCAACATGTTTAAGTTATACCTCTGAGTGACCTTTTGACAAACCCGAAGCTTTGTAACGGTTAATTATGCTCACTAGAATACACGGTTTAAATTTCGTAAAGTTTCGTTAACGTATGAGAAAGTCATGATCGAATTCGTGTGCGAAGGGTTAAAGCGTAAACGTTGAAAGTTAGGACTTTTCGGGTAACAATAAAGTTAACCGGGGACTTAACAAAGTGGGTATATGTTTTCAAGCCTTTATAGATCAAGTATGAGGGTTCATAATGCAAGAAACAAGTGCCTAATCGAAGCTTGAAGGGGCAAGGATCAAATCGCAAAATCTAAAAATGTTGATTTTGTGCAGAAGAGGCCTAGCGCGACGCGAGGGGGGCCTAGCGTCACGCTAGGGGTGCCCAGCTCCGAATTCTTTGGGCTGTTGTCTACCATTGCCTTCATGCGCGCCTTTAACCGATTGTTCACATCTCTCTTGGCCCCTAAACGACCCCTAAACATCTAGGACACTTGTTGGAAGGGTATGGTGAGTTGTAGACCCCAAGTGTCAAGGATTTGTGGTGAAGAAATCACTATAAAAGGCCATGAGTAGCAACCTTTGTTCTTCACACCTTCCTCTTGCAATCTGATCATTTCTGGAGCTCCAAGGCACTCTCAAGTGATCACTAATCAAGCTTAGGACCTTTGTAAGTTTGCTTAACCTTCTTTAATAATGTTTAGCTTAGTTATTTAGCTAAAAGTCAAACCATCGTAATTAAGGTTTGACTTCGAGATTAATTAATAATGGCTCAGTCAAATCTCGAATTAAAAGTAGTTATAAGTTGGTAATTATGTGGGTAATAAACCCTCAAAAGGGTTCCCCCTGATTCCCACTCTAACCAGGTCAAAAGTCGGGTCAAACTAGTTTATAAAAAGTCAACATGATACTTAAAATGCCATTTATGCATAATTAACATTATAGATCATATACAACCTGTTGGATCATTGTTATAACTTGGTAATAAGTGTAAGAACATGTCTAAACATGTTCAACCCGACAAATTCCTGTAAATACCCGGTTCGGAACCGTAAGTCACATAGTTTGACTTTCACTTTGACTTTCAGTTCTGACCCGTTAAGGCATGTTTTAGAAATGCCTCAGAGCTTTAATTGGACTAGGTTACATGTTAGAATAACCCTCTGTGATGTTACACCTTGGTTCATTAGTTATCCAATTAATATGCATGTTTCTGTTAATTGCTCATATGTTGACCATTATGCCCTTATTACCTTAAAACGTGATTTTTGGAAATGTAAAAGAGTAGAAACTTTAATTACTGGTATATAAACTTGTATGCAAAGTTTGACATCAGATTGAATTGTAGATTTAGAGTTATGCTCAATATCGCAAAATTAAAGCTTTATGTTAATAAAACGGCGTAATTAGCGTATAGCCTAGTTAAGCCTACTTTTTGATATCAAATCTTTTACCCACTGATACAATATATTATTTTGGGATTTTTAAAGATTTTTAATAAATTTTAGGCTGAGCATAACTAGTAGTCGTAGGCTTAATCCGATAATTGTCGGTTTTGCCCTTACGGGCCATAAAATGAGTTTTTCATATCTAAACGACTCCAAACCTTTTGCTACTGATCACATATGATAAATAAATTATTTAAAGCCTTCTGGAAATATAAAAATATCAGATTTAAGTATCGAACCCGGAAATGGCCTTTAATCGCCTTATTAAGCGTTTTTAACGCAAAGAATGTATTAAAATTATATTGGACATACCCGGGTTGATACTGTTAGTGCATTACGTCTATTGACTTCGTCTTGTATCATGTAATAGGTTAGGATAGTTTTATCAGTGCTCGAGGTTCGAGAAACAGTTTTTCAGATTTTAAGTGTTGATTCCGCTCGAAAGTGCAAGGTGCCATTTCGTGGGAAATCAGAAAGTTCTGATTCCGCTCCTAAATGCACCATGTCATTTTGAGTCGAATCACACTAGTATAAATAGGGTACTTGTCATTTCATTTGACATGACTTCAGAACTGTAACGAAGTGTTGCCGGATTATTGTCAAGGTTGTAATCAGTGTTAAATGCAATATAAGTGACAGATATTAGATTATCAAGCTGTTTCTGTGTCTAGTTCTCTGATTCCGCCTTTGAACTGGACTTAAAACTCTTCTGATCGACTCAATCGGGTCAAAAAACGATCCAACAAGTGGTATCAGAGCTCAGGAAGAAGGAGTTTAGCTTGATATCATCATTTTTCTGACTTCTACACTTTCTTTTTCAATCTGAACAAGATTTCATGGTCCGAATTGATACAAATTTTCACAGACTGTTTAATATTGGACATAGACAATCCCTTGAAAGTTTCATGTTAAAATACGGACTAAAAATGGACAAAATTGACCTCCGAAGTGATTCCGCTCTTGGTTGATTCCGCTCAGAAAGTATGAAAGTTGATCTTGATTCCACTCCAAATCGACATTTTACTTGATTCCGCTCCTAAGACTTGCTGATTTCGCTCCTGATCATTTCCAAATTGCTGATTCCGCTCCAAAGTGCTAATTGCTGATTCCGCTCCAAAGTGCTAATTGTTGATTCCGCTCCAAAGTGCTAATTGTTGATTCCGCTCCAAAGTGCAAACTTCTTATTCCACTCCAAAGTGCAAACTTCTGATTCCACTCCAAAGTGCAAACTTCTGATTCCACTCCAAAGTGCAAATTTGTGATTCCACTCCAAAAGTGATTTCGCTCGAAAGTCTTATTCAGCTTGAAATTAGGATTTTTGTGTCAAAATCATTTCACATCGATCGAGTGTCAATCTGTTTTCAAAATATTTGATATTGTTTGTACTAATTGTGTTTGTTTGATTGTATGTGTCAAGGTTTACATCATGGCTGAGGAATTCTACAACACGTTTTTCAACGCGTTCACAACCGAATCGTCTGAGGTTACAAATATTACACCAAAAACCATCACAAAGGCGATCAACGAAAACATCAAGCATGATAACTTTTACGGAACTCATTCAAAGCCACCAACTCTGGAAAGCATTGAAGATTATACCTGGTGGAAAGAACGTTTCATAAACTGGGCAAAAGCGTATGCTCATGAAAGTTGGTTCTGCTTGGAGTATGGATATGAAAAACCAAAAGATGAGAAAGGCGAAGATCTTGTATTCAAGAAGTTTTCCAGAGAAGATAAAGCTGAATACGGAGCTGAACAGAGAATGATAGCATTGATCCAGTCAGCAATCAGAAATGATATTTTTGCTTTACTAACTCATGACGGGTCATCTAAATCTGTTTGGGAAGCTTTACGAGTTAAAGCTGAGGGGGGTAAACAGATTAAAAAGAACAAAATCGCTTTATTAAAGAAAGAATTTGATCTGTTTGATAATATTAAAGGAGAGACAGTGAGACAAATGATTGAGAGATTCTGTCATCTTAAAATTGAATTGGAGAGATTAGAGATAAATAAAACAAGAGAGGAACTTATTGATAAAGTGATTGAAGCGTTACCACGAGCTGATCAGTGGCAAACGTTTGATTTTATTTTGAAAAATGATGCTTTGTATGATACAATTACTCTTGATGCTTTGTTTGAAAAAATTGAAAGTCATGATCTGGAGCTACAAAAGCAAAACAAGATGACTGATTCTTCACATCAACAAAACGTTGGCTTGTACTACAAAGGCAGTGTGCATTCTGATAAAGGCGTTGGTTCACCAAAAACAACATTTAGTGGTGAAAAGATGAAAGAACCACCAACAACGTCAACAAGTCATCATTTTGGATATCATTCATCTTCAAAGACAAATTCTGATGAATCTGAAGAAATTCTGTGCAACATTGCTCTTAAACTGAAGAATTCTCCTGCAATGAGCATCAATGCAGCGAAGCAGCAAATGAGTTTTCTTGCATCTGTTCTGGAGTCATATGAAGGTCTTGTAGCTGGCAAAATTGGAAACTCTGAGTTAACCAAAGAAGACTATGACCAGATTGATCCGGAAGAGATGGAGCTCATTGACATCCGTTGGTGTTTAGCTAGTTGTATTCGAAGAGCTCAGAGGTATATGGAGATTACCGGAAAACAATCTCTTGGAGGTGCATCAACAAAGCTTGGATTTGACAAATCCAAAGTGACTTGCTTTAGATGTAGGCAAAAGGGTCATTTCAAAAGAGAATGCAGAAACTCTGAAGTTGCTGAAGGAAGTGAACGTCCTTTCAACGATGATTATTATCGAAAGGCGATTTACCATCGAAGCAGAGAAGAACCAAAGTTGATCGAAGATAAGCCGAGAGAAAAATCAAGAGCTTATGCTGTTATTTACGAGGATGAAGGTTATGATTGGTCTGAAGTTTGTCCATAAGAAGATCGTTTAGAGAATGTTCGTAAAACAGCTCACGGGAGAGCTATGACAGAAGAAAGAAAGTTTTTTTTTTTTGTTGCTGAGATTCAAGATGAAAACAAAGACAAAGACACTACTGAAGTCCATGAAGAAAAAGTTGAGATCAAAGAAAAAAACTCGAGAAGAGATCTTGAGTGAGAAGACCTACAGAGAAAGAAACGTGGTCTACAACAGAATGGATGATATGCAGGAGGAGTATGAGATGGCTGTCGGTAGCAAAAGATGGGATAAAAAGAGAGAATGCTATTATAACAGAGAAGGAGAACCGGTTGTTCCCAAGAAAGACATAATCTTCGATGATGTTCTTCTCAAAGTCCCGTTGAGAGCTGAATACTATAGAAATGTATTGAAAGATGACACATATGCTAAGAGGTTTGAAAAGGAGATCAGATATGCTATGTTATCATGTCTGAGAAAAAGGGATGAAGAAAGAATGAAGAAGAATGTTGAAGAAATGGTGACCAATCTGAAGAAAGCTGCTGAAGAGGTTAAAGCAGAAACTGTTGAAGTTGAAGCTGTGAAGGAAATCAAAAATGAAGAAGTTGAGAAAGCTGTTACTGAAGAACAGCAGATTGAAGAAGAGGTGAAGAAAGAAGAAAAAGAATAAAAGAATGAGAATGAGGAAGCTGATAATGTTGGTGATGAAGTCGGTGTTGAAGAAAAGCAGAATGTTGCTGAGCAGACAGAGGCTGCTGAAAACACCGAAGTGCCAATCACTGAGGTAAATTCTGATTCTGAAAACTTGAAACTGACTGATCAGTGCAAGAAATGCATGGAACCGTGCAGAGCTTGTACTGAAAAAGATGAGCAATTCAGAACAAGAGATTTTGAATTCAAAAAAATAGAAAACATTTTCAAAGAAAAATGCAAAGAGATGTTAGAAAAAGAAAAGGTTTTTTAAAAAAATGATGAAAAACTTTCAGAAGAATGTAACAAATTAGAGAAAGAAAATGAAGTTTTGAAAGAAAATGTTTTGAAAATAACAAATGAATGCGAACAAAAAGAAATTTCCTGTCAAGAAATGAAAAAGGAATATGACTCAATGAAATTATCATATCACATTACAAAAGAGTCATATGATAAAGTAAAAGACGAAATGAAATATGCTCAATCAAGAATGAATTATCTATCTGAAACAACCAAAGAGCTTAAACGAATGTATGCTATAAAACAAGATGTTGTTAATTCCTATATTGAGGATGTTGCTCAGTTAAAGCGACAGATTGCTGATTTAGAACAGGATAACAACAAATTAAAGAGTTATCACGTGTCGTCATATGTGCTTGAACGAATTTTCAATATAAAACCGGGTGAGGGTGAGTCTGAGCAGAACAAGAAAGGTATTGGTTCAGAGTTTCATCAAGTTCCACCACCGGGAAAATTTGCATTTTATGATGAGGAAAAGGTCGAAAAAGCTTTCAATATGGTAGACCAATTGCCAGACAACATTGACATAACCTATTCCAAATCTGATGATTCTCATGATTCAGAGGTGGTAGGTAAAGTTGTTGAAAGTGTGTTGAAAGAAGAGTCGAGTGTTACAGGTAAATCTGAATCACAGGATGAAGATGAAGGAAATTTTCATGATGGATATCTGAAAAACACAAAATCCGAGAAAAATTTGAATGATGATTCAAAGGGATTGGTTTATACCATGATTGGATCAGACAAATTATTCTTAGATGTTGTATTCCCGATTCAGATTGTGATTTCAGAAAAGGTTGATAAAGTGTTCAAAATGGTTGAGATTGAGAAGTCTGAGATTTCAAAGTTTGTTGGTAAGAGTCATAGAGGTTCGTATAACAAACCTGGTTTCAAAAAGAAGATCATGAAGGCTGGGTTGGGTTATAAGAAGAAACAACATTGGAACAAAAATGAGATGCAAAATTATCAGGCAAAAATGAGTTTTGTTCAAGGAAACAGTTTAGCAGAAGAAAAAGAACTCAAAATGAAACAGTCTAATGATGAGTTCTTTGCTAAAAAGCAAAAACAACAACCACATGTCAAAGATGTGTCCATGAGAACATGTTTCAAATGTGATCGAAAAGGACATCTTGCACGCAAGTGTCCAAATCTAAAATCTGTGGATGTTGACAAAAAGAAGATTGATGCTGAGAAACAAAAATCTGAGAATGTGAGACAAAGGTCAACCAGATTTGATTCGAAACAAACTTGGAGGTTCAATACAAACAAGTTTGCTTCAAATCAAAATTGGAAATCAAACCAGAATAGGTTTGATTCTAGACAGACCTGGAATTCTCACACACCCAGAGTCAGAACAACTCAAAGTTGGAAAACAACTGTTGATATGACAAAACCTCAAGAATTTTGGAAACCAAAAGTTGTTGATCAAAAACAAAATGTTCAAAAGGATTCTCATTTTTACAAACGTGGTACACCAAAAGGTCAGACATGGTCTGATAAGAAACATGTTAATTCGGTAAAAGATGAGAAAGTTGAAGTTAAATTTGAGAAAGTTTTTGTGAAAAATGACAAAGAATTTCCAGCATTGAATGAAAATTATTGTGTTGAAATGCCTAAGGTTCAACAGACCTGGGCTAAATTGTTCAAGTAATTGAGTAGTTTGTTTGTGCAGGTGCTCATGGAATTCAAAGATTGTGAGAATGGAGGTTGGAGCAGCCTGGCATAACAAGAGGAGGAGGCTGCTGCTGGACCCTGGTTTGGTTGAACAGGGAATTTATATGTTTTCTGTACATAAATAAACAATATTTTCAAAAATCCTAAAAATTGAAAATTTTGAAAAACCAAAAACATGTTTGTTTTTAATTTTTGTCAAAAATAGAAAAATACAAAAATATGTGTTGATTGAATACGCCGAAACCCTCACGGCTGAACAAACATGATTACTTTCATCAGATTGAAAAACGGTTTTCAAACTATAAAAATCAATGGGTTGTAAATCATGGGGGTACATTATATTTTCTGCAAAACAGAGCATGAGATGCAGAAAATGGATGGCGAGACGCAGCTATCAGTATCTGGTTGTCAAATTTTCTTTATATGATTTTGCATTTTAGGGGGAGTAATGTTGTTAGAAAATATAAAAAACATTTGAAAAATTTGAAAAAGTCAAAAACATGATAAAATTCAAAAATTTGAGTTTTGCGTAAAAAGAGGAAATGATAGTACATCGGTAGACAGTTACAGTACGCTAAAGAATTGAAAAGTCAAAATGTGTTAAAGGATCTCACCGTGGATGTGTCGGTAGATTTTTATACATTTAGTAAACTTTTTCGGGATATAAACCTAAATTCAAACACTTGCTTATTTCGTGAGGAACACTACTTGGATATATAGGTAACCCTTGAAATCTCGTTTGAAGGGTCTCATAATCTGATATACTAGGTTTTTATACTCAATGATGTCTGGGGTATTATTCCGGGACTTCTGCTGAATGGAAGTTCTGACCTAGTCCTCGAATAATACTTTCCGCAATGCTTGAAACATAGCATCACCCTCAGCATATATGATAAGACGATAAAATTGCTTAGCAGTGCTGTTGTAAAAAAGATCCTCTAAAGGGGACATACCCAAGTTGAGTCATGATCTCTCTGCTGAACGGTAGTTCTGACCTGAGCTCTCATGATTCTTCATAATTTATTAACCCCTTACAGATATCATTTGTGTTATAATTACCTGTAAGACTGAATATTGGGATCTGGATACGGGAGTATATTCAAGAGGTGGGACACATGAATGAGTTTAAGTTCCTAAAACACCTAATTCGTATCCTGAATCAGTTGAAGTTTGTGTGAAAATTTAAGTGGACAAGTATATCGACAATCTAAGTGAATTGTTTAATTCTTATTGTGTTATTAAGCTCAACGGTACTTGTGACTTGTCAAAAACTGATATGATCCTCTAACGCATACTCAAACAAAAATATTGTCTGTAAATATGTTTGTACATATTTCTTTACTGCTTTATATTTTCAGAAAATACAAAAAGATTTTTATTTCTGCTTTATTTTCAACAACCGATATCTGAAATGCTGAGTTTCAAAATCTAAGTAAGCTGATTGTGTTTCTGAAAATAAAACAAGTTCATTAATTTGAAACTTGAATTAAAATCAAAAATTTCAAAAACAGTTTGTGATATCTCCAAGGTCATTAATTTGGACTTGGATGATAAACTGTGAGGGAGTTGGATTCTTTAATGATGCTAGATCAATGAAGTTTGTTGATAGGGGAAGTGGATTAGAGAAGATTGATTGATAATACGAAAACATTGTATTTATGAATGGTTGAGTGTTTGCAGGAATAGTCCAGACTACGATCCCGAGAGCAGAGTTTAAGGGGGAGTCTGAAGACAAGTTTGAAGCAAAGAGAAGCTTGTAGATGGAAAGCTAGGTGTCGATCCCAAAGCACGGAAGCTTGACGAAAGGGGGAGCTTGAAGCTGATGGAAGAAGAGAAATATTGTTGGATGCTTACATTGTTACAACTTGAAAGAAAAGGCAGAATGATCAAGACTGAAGATGTGTCATATTGAAGATTAGTCACTGAAGACTTCGTCAATATCCGAGGGGGAGTCTGTTAGTGCATTACGTCTATTGACTTCGTCTTGTATCATGTAATAGGTTAGGATAGTTTTATCAGTGCTCGAGGTTCGAGAAACAGTTTTTCAGATTTTAAGTGCTGATTCCGCTCGAAAGTGCAAGGTGCCATTTCGTGGGAAATCAGAAAGTTCTGATTCCGCTCCTAAATGCACCATGTCATTTCGAGTGGAATCACACTAGTATAAATAGGGTACTTGTCATTTCATTTGACATGACTTCAGAACTGTAACGAAGTGCTGCCGGATTACTGTCAAGGTTGTAATCAGTGTTAAATGCAATATAAGTGACATATATTAGATTATCAAGCTGTTTCTGTGTCTAGTTCTCTGATTCCGCCTTTGAACTGGACTTAAAACTCTTCTGATCGACTCAATCGGGTCAAACAACGATCCAACAGATACCTACTGATATATGAGGCAAATTATAATATTTTAACAGTAAGCAAAGGTTGATAAACTCAGACTTCAATTTTGAGCTTTTCGGCTAATGTGAAATTACCAAAATACCCCTACGGGGAATAGTGTGGCTAAAAATGATAAATTCCACATATATGCTTTAACCTACTGATATAACTTAGCAAATTGAGTATATTTGCTGATAGCATCAGACCTGTAACTCAGGTTGTTACTTAAACTCTTTTATAAACTTTTAAATGACCAAACTACCCCTACGGGGCCTAGTTTGTGTTTAAACACGTTTCGGGCGTAATGAAAGACATCTTACTGATGTCACAACATATTTGAGGCATAATTAACTTAGGAAACCTGTATATAGCTCTCATTAATACCCGTCACGCTTATTACGCGTACGGTTCGGTTTATGTAACAAGTTTACATAAATTAGCCGAAACGGGTCAAAACTTAACGTTTTATCTCAAAATCCAGAATGTGAATAATAAACCCATATTAAACAAGTCTTCAAACTTGTCAGGTCTAAATCACATTCTATCCGGTCTTCGCTTAATCGTGCGTACGAACCGTATCTTTGAACTAACCGGTCTAAGCTTAAGCTTAATTAAAGACCCGTTAGGATTCTAATAGGTTATTATAAAACCTTCGTTCCAGATTAGGAGGACCAGTAAAAGCTACGTGCATTTTGCTAATTGTGAATTATACTTTGCTCAGGTAAATACTTTTAACTTATTTTCCCTATACGGGCTTGGGTTACAGTATATAAAATACCGCTTGGTCGGGCATCAAATCTTCCATCGCTTAGGTGGTTAATTAAATAATTTGATTGGCTCGTTTAAACAGTCTTGTTTACTTTACAGCCTTTGGGGGGTTAATGACCATGTCCCGGATATCCATGGCATCATTCGAAGTAATGGCCACGACTTAAGCGCGGGGTGTAGGCGTACACCTGTCAGCGCACAAAAGAATAAATGTGGTGTGTCTATTGATCTTTAACCCGGACAAGATCCAGGCTACTGAACGCATAAGTAACATGTAATTCGTTCGCAAGATTATATAGCTAAATAATTGCCCAAGTTATACAAGATTAATTTTGCCTCTGTGCATTTTAATCAAATTATAAAGTGTTTATGCCACGTGCATCCAAACCAATTTTCAATCATTTTTAAAATGAGCCAGTTGAATGTATTTACCAGTGTAAACTGACGTATTTTCCCAAAAAGATTAAATGCAGGTACTAGGCGTAATTGGCTGATTGTCTCCTTAGCATCATAGAAGTCTCGCAAGCTTAAGATGCCTGAAGTCTGTTGAATTATTGTTCCATATTTTATTTCGATCCGTTCTGTGGATAAACTTCCGAATATTGTGACATTTGACATTACAATATTAAATTCGGTTGTATTATATTTCAAATTGCTTCCGCTGTGCATATTAAATATTGTGTTGTTTGACTATTATGTTGCCAACCACGTCACGATACTCCCCCACCGGGCCCACCGGTGACAGGTTGGTATCAGAGCCAACACTGAGTGAATTAAACACTAGCCTTCTGTGTTTAATCTCAGTTACACAATTGCACAATTCTAAACTTTCGAGTCTAGACATATAACATAGGACAAATTCCACTTTGTTTGTGTTGTCCTTTATTTTGCATATATTTTGTGTGTTATCTCATATTATAATGACAGGAATTTAAAATGCCGCCAAGATTCTTCCGAAGGAGAGGACGAGGCAAGGGGCCAGTCACCGCCCCCAACGATAATGAAGCTGGACCTTCGAATGTTCGAGCTCCATCTACAACGGAGAGTGACGATCCCCGGCAGAACCGGAGAAACCTTTTTGAGCCGGCTAGACGGTCGGTCTCACATAGTTCAACACCTCCTAACCCTTTTGGGCCGCATCCAGAGTACGAGCCCAACAACCCTCAACCTTCATATATACCATTGCAGCGATCCCTATCGCATCATTCTTTCGGGGATCCTACACCTGCTTTTCGGGGCCGGTTCAATCCGGTAGGCTACATACAAGAACCCGTGGGTTTTAACCCACTAGGGCCAGAAGATCATTTCTCTGGAGATAATGCGGACAACATGGACGAGGATACGGACCCCGTCGAGCCAGCCAGTGGTACTCCAAACCACCCGATCGAGATCTCCGACGGATCTTCGTTCCACGGATCACCCTATGTTGGTCCGGATAGCTTTCAAGCTATGTTCACTCGGCACGAATGGTACTATACACCTCCTCACCATTCGTCGCCTCCTCAGCAGCAGCAGCCGCAACAGAAACAGGATCCCTCTGTGGATTCCAGATTCGTGGCAGTCACGCCACCGCCTCCACCGCCGCCAGTGCAGCCGGCACCTCCGCAACCGCCAAGGTGAAGGAGAACCGGTGCGCGTATGTCGTCACGACACGTCAATCCAGTGGCAGCCACTATCCGCCACATCAGGAGGACCCACAAATGGGTGGACCCTCCAACCCAGCTGTACCACAGCCACCGCCAATGGGTTTTGACAACCCAATTCCGGCATATACGGGTTCCATGGCGTATAACCCGTTTGAACCGCCGACTCACCACAACTATGGTTACGCGGAGGCCGACCCGTACATGGTAGCGGCGAACTACAACACCCAAGGACCCTATGGGGATCCATGGGGAGTAGGGTACCCAACACAGGGGTACCAGATACCTCCTAGGCCTATTATTCGGACGCAATCGCAGCCACCACGGTTTTCTCCCCCAGAAAGGGAGGAAATCCTACAAAGGTTGGATGAAGTGGAGCGAGGCTTCCACCGTGACCGTAGGGAGAGACAGAGCTTCTTCCAAGGAATGGCAAGCTTGATCAAAGGGAAAAACAAGAAGGATCACTGAATCCTTCCAAGTGTTGTTGAGCCCCTGCGTGGGCCTGTATTTGCTGTATTTGTTTAAACCCCTGCGTGGGTATCTATGTATGTTTGTTTTGACCCCTGCGTGGGTCCACCTTCCGTTAACCCCTACGAGGGTATAATGTTTGCTTAAAGTCCCTGCGTGGACTAGTTTGTTTGTTTAAGGTCCCTGCGTGGACTATTATGTTTGTTTAAAGTCCCTGCGTGGACAAATATGTTGATTGACCCCTGCGTGGGTAATTGTTAGTGAAAAGACCCGTTTAGGGCAGCATGTAATATTATAATGAATTAATGGAATGTTTGTTTTATAAATTTCATGTTTTGCCATTATGTGCATATATAGATTATAAATGAAATACATAAATTTAAAATCATTCCTTTTGAAATAATCTGCCTATGTAATTATTAATTAAGAATCTTAAAGAGTGAAACCTAGCCTTCGGGTCATTTTATGACCGGGCCAAGATGGTAAGACCTGTTCAAAAGATTCAAATCCCTGTTAACATCTGTATACATGTTAACACTCCTGGCAGAAGTGGTTCGTTAAAATCACACACGTCATTTTATATATAAAAGGATCTTTCTAAAGATTCCTAACCCAAATCTTATGATCTCTGAATCATGGGTTTAGATCATCAATTAGGATGATCATATTTTTACCATACGTGGTAATATAGTGCCTATGGGCCTTGCTCATTTCTATATGAGCCAAAAGACAGTGGTAGCTATGACTCCCTGTCAAATAAAGGTAATGAACTAGGTTCAAACCTCAAATGCTTTGATTCTCTGAAATCCTAGCATATAATTTATAATTGTCCTTGTGACTAGGCCTATTGTGCCAGTATACCTTAATGTTTTGATTCTCTGAAATCATAGATTAAATTAAAAGTGTCCATGTGACTAGGCCTTTTGTGCCACAAATAAAACTGTTAATGTTTTATAATTAGGATAAATTATAATAGAAATCCTAAATAAATATGATTTATAAATTAACCAAATATGGTCTCTGTTACCATGGTTAATGAATTGCCATAAAAGACAATTCAGTAATAAACTCCCAAATAAACTATTGTCCTTGTTTTCTGCAACAGTTCAATTAAAATGGCTAACTCGGACGAGGGTAATAGTCATCCAGTGGAGAATAACCAGAACGCCCGAGTTAATTTAACGGGTGCTGAATTGAAAGCGATCATAGACGGCGCAGTTACACAGGCATTAGAAAGGCAATATGAAGAGTATAGTGGGACTCGTAGTAGGACCCTATCTACACAGCCTTTAAAGCCACCGTCCAAGAAGGACGAACCGAAGAAATATGATGATCGACACTCCTCAAACCACAGTGCCCCATCTCAACGGATCATACTGAATAAAGGACCCCTTGTTAAGGGTTACTCCTATAAATATTTTGTCTCGTGTAAACCCCGGGATTTCACTGGGGAGAAAGGAGCTGTGGATTGTATGACGTGGTTGGACGAGATGGATACAGTTGTGGACATCAGCGGATGCGCTGAAAAGGATGTGGTCAAGTTCGTGTCGCAATCTTTCAAAGGAGAGGCTCTAGCCTGGTGGAGATCACTGATCCAAGCCACTGGGAAAATCCCCTTGTACAACATGTCGTGGGATCAATTTGTTTCCCTTATTAGGGAAAATTACTGCCCCCAGCATGAGGTGGAGAAAATAGAGTCTGATTTTCTATCATTGGTGATGACAAACCTCGACTGTCAAGCTTACCTCACGAGCTTTAACACGCTGTCCCGGTTGGTTCCATATCTGGTAACCCCGGAGCCCAAACGAATCGCTCGATTTATCGGTGGTCTAGCCCCGGAAATAAAGGCAAGCGTAAAAGCATCTCGACCGACTACTTTTAGATCGGTAACTGACATATCTCTGTCCCTCACTTTGGATGCGGTCAGGCAACGGTCGCTGAGGAACAAAGATGCCGAAAAGAGAAAATGTGAAGACGATAACTCAAAGAGGTCGAGCAAGAAGCACCGTGGGAACGGTGATAGCAAGAGGGGGTCTGAGTCAAGAAGAGATGGGCATCGGTCTGGTGAGAAGCCCAAGTGCAATATTTGCAAGAAACAGCACTTTGGAAAGTGCAGACTCGGATCGAACTCGAATAATGAGTCAAGGTCTTTTGCTTGTGGGTTGTGCAAGTCCAAGGAACACAAAACCTTGGATTGCAAGAAGCTGAAAGACGCAACGTGCTATCGTTGCAATGAAAAGGGCCACATTAAAACCAACTGCCCTAAGTACACCAAGAAGCCTGAAGAGGCCAAGAAGACTAATGCTAGAGTCTTCAGAATGGACGCAAAGGAAGCGATTCTAGACGACAACGTTATTACAGGTACTTTCCTTGTAAATGACGTCTTTGCTAGAGTACTTTTCGATTCAGGCGCTGATAAGTCGTTTGTAGATCATAAATTTTGCAAATTGCTGAAATTACCTGTCAAAACCTTAAATGTGAATTATGAGGTGGAGTTAGCAGATGGTACACTAGAAACCGTCTCAACTGTGTTAGATGGGTGTGTTATATCCATTAAGAACCATTCTTTTCCTCTGTCTCTGCTTCCCTTTAAGTTGGCCGGTTTTGACATAGTTCTGGGAATGGACTGGTTATCTCATAACCAGGCCCAAATTGTTTGCAACAAGAAACAAGTGGTAATAAAGACTCCGTCTGGTGAATCACTTACCATTCGTGGAGATACCCAGTATGGGCTGCATGAGCAGGTGACTATGCTCAAGGCTTCCAAGTGTTTGAAGAAGGGGTGTGTCATCTACATGGCGCAAATGATTATTGATGAGCCTAAACCGAAGATAGAAGACATCCCTGTCATTTTTGAATATCCAGAAGTGTTTCCTGAAGATCTACCTGGTTTACCACCAGATAGACAAGTCGAATTCAGAATCGATATCATCCCCGGAGCAGCACCTGTTGCTAGAGCACCATACAGATTGGCACCCACAGAAATGAAGGAGTTGAGGATGCAGCTAGATGAATTGCTGGCTAAAGGTTTCATAAAACCTAGTTCGTCTCCTTGGGGAGCGCCAGTCCTGTTTGTCAAGAAGAAGGACGGATCGATGCGTCTGTGCATCGATTATCGTGAGCTTAATAAGGTCACGATCAAGAATAGGTATCCTTTACCCAGGATCGACGATTTGTTCGATCAGTTGCAAGGAGCAAGTTATTTCTCAAAGATTGATTTGAGGTCAGGCTACCATCAACTGAAGGTTAGAGATGAAGACGTGCATAAAACAGCATTTAGGACTCGTTATGGTCATTACGAGTTCCTAGTGATGCCTTTTGGGCTCACTAATGCACCGGCCGCGTTCATGGATCTCATGAATCGCGTTTGCAAACCGTACTTAGATAAATTCGTCATCGTTTTCATCGACGACATTCTTATCTATTCGAAGAATCAAGCTGACCATGAGAAACACATTCGCTGTATTCTCAAGCTCCTACATCAGGAGAAGCTCTATGCCAAATTCTCCAAGTGTGAATTTTGGCTTCGAGAAGTCCAATTCCTTGGGCACGTGGTTAGTGAGCGTGGTATCCAAGTGGATCCCGCTAAGGTTGAAGCAGTTATGAACTGGCAAGAACCAAAGACGCCTACAGAGATTCGTAGCTTCCTGGGATTGGCAGGATATTACAGGCGTTTCATCGAAAAATTTTCAAGGATTGCTGCACCCCTAACTTCCTTGACTAAGAAGAAAGTAAAGTTCCTTTGGGGCCCTAAGCAGCAAGAGTCCTTTGATATTTTGAAACAGAAGTTGAGCAACGCTCCTGTGCTGACATTACCTGAAGGCCCTGAAGAATTCGTAGTTTACTGCGATGCTTCACACACCGGCATGGGGTGTGTGCTTATGCAGAAAGGCAAGGTTATTGCCTATGCTTCACGACAGTTAAAAGTGCATGAAAAGAATTACACCACCCATGACTTGGAGTTGGGTGCCGTTGTATTCGCACTAAAACTGTGGAGGCATTATCTTTATGGAATCAAGTGTGTGATCTATTCTGATCACAAGAGCCTCCAGCATCTGTTTAATCAGAAGGAATTAAACATGAGGCAACGCCGTTGGATGGAGACCTTGAATGATTATGATTGTGAAATCAGGTATCATCCCGGCAAAGCGAATGTAGTCGCTGACGCCTTGAGCAGAAAGGAAAGGGTGAAACCTATCCGAATCAACGTCAAGCGCATGGAAATAAAGAACAATTTGATTGAAAGGTTGTTAGCTGCACAGAAGGAAGCTGTGTTGGAAGCTAACTATCCTAATGAAAAGCTAGGAGTAACTGAGGAGCAGTTGACTCTTAGAAAAGACGGAATTTTACGATTAAATGGACGGATATGGGTTCCAATTTATGGAGGACTTCGAGATGTCATCCTCCAGGAAGCCCATAGTTCCAAATACTACGTTCATCCTGGAGCTGATAAGATGTACCAGGATCTAAAGGCAAATTACTGGTAGATAGGCTTGAAAAAGTCTGTAGCCACCCATGTAGCTAAATGCTTGACATGTGCGCAAGTCAAAGCTGAGCATCAAAAGCCGTCAGGCTTGCTACAACAGCCTGAACTTCCTACGTGGAAGTGGGAAATGGTAACTATGGATTTTATCACCAAGTTGCCAAAGACAAGGAAAGGCAATGATACAATATGGGTTATAGTTGATAGACTGACTAAGTCAGCACATTTCTTACCCATCAAGGAGACTTATAGCTCCGACATGTTAGCCCAGTTATACGTTGATAAGATTGTAGCCTTACATAGCATACCTGTGGCTATTATCTCTGACCGAGATACTAGATACAATCTTTGGGCACACGTTTGAATTTTAGTACGGCTTATCATCCTCAGACTGACGGTCAGAGTGAGTGTACTATTCAAACGTTGGAAGACATGCTACGTGCATGTGCGATCGATTTGGGTGGTAGTTGGGATAAGAACCTACCATTAATCGAATTCTCCTACAACAATAGCTACCATACCAGCATTAAGGCTGCGCCCTTCGAGGCATTATACGGTAGAAAGTGTAGATCGCCCGTTTGTTGGGCGAAAGTTGGAGATGTCCAATTATCAGGACCAGAGACCGTGTTCGAAACGACGGACAAGATTGTCCAGATTCGTGATCGTCTCAAAGCTGCCCGGGATAGGCAGAAAAGTTACGCTGATCCAAAGCGTAAGGATTTTCACTTCGAAGTAGGTGACAAAGTCCTACTTAAAGTGTCACCCTGGAAGGGAGTGATGCGGTTTGGTAAGAAAGGCAAGCTAAGCCCGAGATACATAGGACCTTTTGAGGTTATCGAACGTGTCGGGTCAGTTGCCTATAAGTTAAACTTACCGGAAGAGCTCAGTGGAATTCACAATGTGTTCCACATCTGCAATCTGAAGAAGTGCTTCGCTGACGAATCACTGGTTATACCACATACAGATGTGCATATAGATGAGAGCTTAAATTTTGTGGAAAAACCTTTGTCGATTGAAGATCGACAGGTGAAGAAGCTTCGAAGGAAGCATGTACCTATTGTAAAGGTCAAATGGGATGCCCGTAGAGGTCCCGAATACACGTGGGAGGTTGAATCCATGATGAAGGAAAAGTACCCTTATTTATTTCAGTAAATCTCGGGTCGAGATTTATTTTAAGGGGGTGAGGATGTAACACCTCGAAAATTCACGTCCTATAATGTGTAGACACGTGTCAAATGTTTAAACGTGTGAAAGAAATATTATAGAAGGACTAAAGTTTACAATCATGGAAAGTATGTGGATATACGTATTCTAAATGTCAACAGTGAATAAATATAATATACATTAACCCTACTTGGTGCTCATACCTTCAAACGAATAAATCATGGATCATACGAAGCTAAAAGTGAGAGATTACAAACTACAGGGGCTAAACGTGTCAACATGTTTAAGTTATACCTCTGAGTGACCTTTTGACAAACCCGAAGCTTTGTAACGGTTAATTATGCTCACTAGAATACACGGTTTAAATTTCGTAAAGTTTCGTTAACGTATGAGAAAGTCATGATCGAATTCGTGTGCGAAGGGTTAAAGCGTAAACGTTGAAAGTTAGGACTTTTCGGGTAACAATAAAGTTAACCGGGGACTTAACAAAGTGGGTATATGTTTTCAAGCCTTTATAGATCAAGTATGAGGGTTCATAATGCAAGAAACAAGTGCCTAATCGAAGCTTGAAGGGGCAAGGATCAAATCGCAAAATCTAAAAATGTTGATTTTGTGCAGAAGAGGCCTAGCGCGACGCGAGGGGGGCCTAGCGTCACGCTAGGGGTGCCCAGCTCCGAATTCTTTGGGCTGTTGTCTGCCATTGCCTTCATACGCGCCTTTAACCGATTTTTCACATCTCTCTTGGCCCCTAACCGACCCCTAAACATCTAGGACACTTGTTGGAAGGGTATGGTGAGTTGTAGACCCCAAGTGTCAAGGATTTGTGGTGAAGAAATCACTATAAAAGGCCATGAGTAGCAACCTTTGTTCTTCACACCTTCCTCTTGCAATCTGATCATTTCTGGAGCTCCAAGGCACTCTCAAGTGATCACTAATCAAGCTTAGGACCTTTGTAAGTTTGCTTAACCTTCTTTAATAATGTTTAGCTTAGTTATTTAGCTAAAAGTCAAACCATCGTAATTAAGGTTTGACTTCGAGATTAATTAATAATGGCTCAGTCAAATCTCGAATTAAAAGTAGTTATAAGTTGGTAATTATGTGGGTAATAAACCCTCAAAAGGGTTCCCCCTGATTCCCACTCTAACCAGGTCAAAAGTCGGGTCAAACTAGTTTATAAAAAGTCAACAGGATACTTAAAATGCCATTTATGCATAATTAACATTATAGATCATATACAACCTATTGGATCATTGTTATAACTTGGTAATAAGTGTAAGAACATGTCTAAACATGTTCAACCCGACAAATTCCTGTAAATACCCGGTTCGGAACCGAAAGTCACATAGTTTGACTTTCACTTTGACTTTCAGTTCTGACCCGTTAAGGCATGTTTTAGAAATGCCTCAGAGCTTTAATTGGACTAGGTTACATGTTAGAATAACCCTCTGTGATGTTACACCGTGGTTCATTAGTTATCCAATTAATATGCATGTTTCCGTTAATTACTCATATGTTGACCATTATGCCCTTATTACCTTAAAACGTGATTTTTGGAAATGTAAAAGAGTAGAAACTTTAATTACTGGTATATAAACTTGTATGCAAAGTTTGACATCAGATTGAATTGTAGATTTAGAGTTATGCTCAATATCGCAAAATTAAAGCTTTATGTTAATAAAACGGCGTAATTAGCGTATAGCCTAGTTAAGCCTACTTTTTGATATCAAATCTTTTACCCACTGATAAAATATATTATTTTTGGATTTTTAAAGATTTTTAATAAATTTTAGGCTGAGCATAACTAGTAGTCGTAGGCTTAATCCGATAATTGTCCGTTTTGCCCTTACGGGCCATAAAATGAGTTTTTCATATCTAAACGACTCCAAACCTTTTGCTACTGATCACATATGATAAATAAATTATTTAAAGCCTTCTGGAAATATAAAAATATCAGATTTAAGTATCGAACCCGGAAATGGCCTTTAATCGCCTTATTAAGCGTTTTTAACGCAAAGAATGTATTAAAATTATATTGGACATACCCGGGTTGATACCTACTGATATATGAGGCAAATTATAATATTTTAACAGTAAGCAAAGGTTGATAAACTTAGACTTCAGTTTTGAGCTTTTCGGCTTATGTGAAATTACCAAAATACCCATACGGGGCATAGTTTGGCTAAATATGATAAATTCCACATATATGCTTTAACCTACTGATATAACTTAGAAAATTGAGTATATTTTCTGATTGCATCATACCTGTAACTCAGGTTGTTACTTAAACTCTTTTATACACTTTTAAATGACCAAACTACCCCTACGGGGCCTAGTTTGTGTTTAAACACGTTTCGGGCATAATGAAAGACATCTTACTGATGTCACAACATATTTGAGGCATAATTAACTTAGGAAACCTGTATATAGCTCTCATGAATACCCGTCACGCTTATTACGCGTACGGTTCGGTTTATGTAACAAGTTTACATAAATTAGCCGAAACGGGTCAATCCTTAACGTTTTATCTCAAAATCCAGAATGTGAATAATAAACCCATATTAAACAAGTCTTCAAACTTTTCGGGTCTAAATCACATTCTATCCGGTCTTCGCTTAATCGTGCGTACGCACCGTATCTTTGAAACTAACCGGTCTAAGCTTAAGCTTAATTAAAGACCCGTTAGGATTCTAATAGGTTATTATAAAACCTTCGTTCCAGATTAGGAGGACCAGTAAAAGCTACGTGCATTTTGCTAATTGTGAATTATACTTTGCTCAGGTAAATACTTTTAACTTATTTTCCCTATACGGGCTTGGGTTACGGTATATAAAATACCGCTTGGTCGGGCATCAAATCTTCCATCGCTTAGGTGGTTAATTGAATAATTTGATTGGCTCGTTTAAACAGTCTTGTTTACTTTACAGCCTTTGGGGGGTTAATGACCATGTCCCGGATATCCATGGCATCATTCGAAGTAATGGCCACGACTTAAGCGCGGGGTGTAGGCGTACACCTGTCAGCGCACAAAAGAATAAATGTGGTGTGTCTATTGATCTTTAACCCGGACAAGATCCGGGCTACTGAACGCAAAAGTAACATGTAATTCGTTCGCAAGATTATATAGCTAAATAATTGCCCAAGTTATACAAGATTAATTTTGCCTCTGTGCATTTTAATCAAATTATAAAATGTTTATGCCACGTGCATCCAAACCAATTTTCAATCATTTTTAAAATGAGTCAGTTGAATGTATTTACCTGTGTAAACTGACGTATTTTCCCAAAAAGATTAAATGCAGGTACTAGGCGTAATTGGCTGATTGTCTCCTTAGCATCATAGAAGTCTCGCAAGCTTAAGATGCCTGAAGTCTGTTGAATTATTGTTCCATATTTTATTTCGATCCGTTCTGTGGATAAACTTCCGAATATTGTGACATTTGACATTACAATATTAAATTCGGTTGTATTATATTTCAAATTGCTTCCGCTGTGCATATTAAATATTGTGTTGTTTGATTATTATGTTGCCAACCACGTCACGATACTCCCCCACCGGGCCCACCGGTGACACGTGGAAATCGGGGTGTGGCATAGAGTGAATAAAAAGCCTTTATTGATTAAAAGCATTTACTCGACCCTATAAGAAAGAAATGTACAAAATAATGCATTTGACAAATTATAATCAAAATTTATGTTTTGTAGAATAATGCATGCTTTACTGATACAAACATCTATGCGGTATTGTGAAAATGCATACATTCAAGCCTTGAGACTGTGGCGATAAACCCTTAAACGAATTAAAGATTTATCTGAGTTATGTTTATCGAATTCGGTCATTCCTTCCATCCAAACATACCTAGGATGTCAGGAACGGGAGTTGTCAATTCCTATGGTAGCACTACCTACTAAAGAACGACGTAGCTAATGTTAATGAATGTATTTTTGAGCCATTTAAACAAACCAAATGTCATACCAAAATGTAAGCATGTTTTATGAAAATAATGTACTAAGTATGCAACAAATGGACATACATAGCATGAAATGAAATGTAAAACAATGTACTAAGTATGCAACAAATGGACATACATAGCATGAAATGAAATGTAAAACGATGTACTAAGTATGCACTAAATGGACATACATAGCAAAAACATAATGAAATCATGTACTAATAGTGAACTAATGAACATAGCAAGTATATGATATGAAAACATGGAAAGCATGAAAGTAACAAGTAGGCACATGTGTTTCACCCCAAAATGTTTAAAAACAGTAAAAGAGGGGACTGTGTACTCACTTGAGGGTGCTTAGAAGTCTTGAACAACAACCAAGCAAAGCTAGAGGGATCACGAAATCAAACGGCACCTAATATAGGTAACTATGTAAATAAACGGACCTAAATCGGAAGATCGGATAAAATGAGGTTTCGTAAACCAAATGAGTATAGGAACTCATGTAACATGGTTTAACAAAGCCTACACTCTAAATCGAAACCTATCCTAAGTGCTTATGACCCATTACGACCCGTTTAGGTAGCTTACGCTACTTTAACGCGTCGTTCGTGTAAAACGCGTTTGGACCGCCTAACTAGTCCTATGACAAGTAATATATGCCTTAAAATGTCTAATATTGTTGCCTAATCAGTTTAGATGTCAAAAATTATGTTACATATGCTTAAAATGAATTTTGGCTTAAAAAGGGCATTTTGGTAATTTTCCTAAGGCATATAAACTACCTATCATACAACTAACTAAACGACGTGACCATAAGGTATAACCTCGGAAGGTTATTCCCTGTACCACTATGGTCACCTAGTGTGTTTGGTCGGATCCTAATGATCGACCAAACGGGCGGGTTCGAAAGTCTAAGCGATTGTTTAGATCGCTTACCTTACGACCCTATATAAGCACTAAACCTAAAGTGGCGAGCTAAACATGTTAAAACATGTTTAACGAATTTAGAAAATAGGTTTGGTATCAAAACAAATGGTCTTGATACCTAAAAGTAGTTTGGTTTCAAAATACGCAAGAATACGCATTTTGGCCGAAACTACGACTCGCCACTATGCCTAAATAACGTGGTAATTAGTAGGTATAGTCACAAGGGACTAGAACCATCGTGATTACGCTCATGTTACGAAGTTCAAAAGAACTTCGTGTTGACCTTAAACTGGTCAAAGCTGAAGGCCAAACAATGTTTGATCTTCACGCTAAAACGCGTAAAAGAACGAAAGAGGACTTACAACGGGTCCAAGCTATGGAGTTTTGATCCGATTACTCACAGGTATGAAGTGTATAACTTCAACTTAGAGAGCCAAATCAGATCAAAGTGTGAGTTTTGAAGCAAGAGGGTGGGGGTATTTATAGGAAAACCAAGACCGTTAGGATCGTTCATCGAAAACCGAGCTTCGATCTGGACCTTACATGTGTGCCCATGGTTTAGAATACCATGGGTACCCCAAAACAAGCCCCTAGTTTCATTAAAACAATGTGAAAATGAGGGGAACAGCTGGAACAAGCTGGAAATCACATTTTCAACTTTGGTCCCTTCCTAAGATAACTATGGCAGATTGTCAATTTTGGTCCCTGGATGTGCAAAACATGATTTTTTATGCATTTTTGACACGTTTAAGCCCCGTTAATCCCATTTCAAGGCTCTAAAATGAATTTAAAGTATAGGGAACATGAAACATGCTCAAAAATATCTCGGATGTCGGTTCGTTTGGTCGTACGGTTGCGTTGTTTGGTTAATTACGACGAAACACGAACGAATGCGAAAAACGATCCAAATTACGCGACGAATGGAATTTTATCATGCCAATCACTAAAATAAAATATTTTAATGATTACATAAAGTTTTGGATGTCCGGATGTATTCAGAACGTAAGATATGCGCGGAAATGCAAACTTATGCACTTTTTGACGCTTTTAGTCCCTGAATGACCAAAAAGTTCATTTTAGCACACTGAACCCCTCAAAGCCTATTTCTAAGCTATGTAAAGGATATTTAGGGTATTTTTAACTTATGGTCATGTTCCGGATTGTCTGTTACAGTACGAATCGGCATACTTTCGCAGTTTGACGAATTTAGTCCGTGTAAGCGAATAAACTTGATTTTGCCATACCAAAGCCTTCAAAACTTATTTCTAAGTTATGTAAAGGTTATTTAAGGTATGTTAAGCATATATTGATGTTTCAGAGTGTTAGTCGCATTAAACTGATTATGTTTATGCATCAGTGCGCGTATAACCTTCTAGAAAGCGATTTAGAGCCCGAAATCGAACAAGAATTGATATGTGCAAATGATACACATATTTATACAAATCCCAAGTATGAAATACAATATTTCATTGGTTTGGTATTTGTTTGATGGTTGAAGTGACACAGGTGTCACAGGTCCAGGATTCGTTCTCACCGTTCTCACACTTTTCCCCGTTCTCTCCTGAACTCGTTTCTACATATATATAGGGGCAAGATTTACGGAAAACGGGGAAAAGTATGAAAATGGTGAAAACGCTTATGGATCATCCGATCAAAACAATCTATGGCTAAGATTGCACGGTGGCGTTTTCGTAAATAACATAAACTTTTTAAAGTGGACGCACTTCAATAAGGGCAAAAGAGTAAATGTGCATCTACATAACACATCAAACATGACCGAAACATATATACTTCCCAGAGAAACCTCCCCAAGTCCTACGGAAAACGCGAAAACCCTAGAAAACGCAAAACAACAAATATTATGGCGTCGAAAGATCAAACCGTATCCAGAGGAAAAAAACATAGTGAGTTAACTTTGATTTACATTGTGCTATTTTTATGATTTTTTTTGGGGTTCTAATTTTATCAATAAATGTGTAGTTTCTATGGGTGTGGAAGAGGAAGGGTCATCTACTCCAAAACGCCAAAAAACCACCGAGCAATGAAAGAAGACAACAAATAGGACAGAAGAGAATAAAGAAAGGATGGATCTATATATAGATTAGCTTAAACGCCGTGAATTGTATAATTTTAATGTTGACTAATGTATTTTGCTTTTTAGACTATTGCATCTACTTGTTTCGTTATGAGGTTTTCGATAATATTTTTGCATAGACGTGAGAAATCCATGAAAACGCCATGATCAGTAATCCATAATGAATAATAAATAATAAGAACTAATGTTACTGTCTTCATAAAACATGTTAATGAAAACGCCATGATTTGAATAATTAGCAAATAGTAACCGTTGAAATATAAACGACATTTCAATAAAAAGGGTGAAAAAACGTCATTGAAACAAGTAAAAAAGGACAAAACGCCATATCTATTGAATATAGGTAGAACGGCATTGAAACATAAACGTCATTCAAAAAAATTACTTTGAAAAAAAAAGCCATTGAAATAAGCATAAACAACAAAACGCCATTTCTATTGAAATTTTGTTTGGAACGAAATCATAACGTCATTATTAAGCGGAACGGGGGCAATGACAATCATACCCCTACATATTATTTAGCGCCCCCTGCCACGTGTTTGACCAGGATCCGTTCTCACCGTTTTCACACTTTCATATGTTTTTCCTGATCCCGTTTCTATATATATATATATATGATAAGGATCACTGCAGAACACTAAAAGAACTCTAAATCACTAAATTTTGGGATTTAAGGTTCATATTTTTTAAATTTTATATTTCTTATATTCATATCTGAATGATATAGACATAAAAAAGCATTTATTTTTACTTACACATAGCCTACATACATGTAGTTAATTTAACCTACACATAACCTATATATGTGTTGGTTATAAAAAACCTGAAAATTTTCCGTATTTTGTTTTGAATTCTAGTGTAAGAAACAATAAGTCTTACATTTGTAACACTTTACTTTACTTTTTAGGTTTTTATGATTGAAAAAATTTGTGATTCAGTTTGTTTTGCGTGTTCTCGTTATATTTAGTGTTCTGCATGGAACCTTCCCCGATATATATATATATATATATATATAAGTGGATTGAATATCTCAAAATTGAACTATGAAGCAAAATTATCATAAGCTCAAATATCCACCTAACTGCTTAAAACTTAACACCAATCAAGAGAGCTTTAAGGGTAGGTACAGATAATCGGTAGCTTGTTTTATTAGGAAAAACTGGCTACAAAGAAAAATAAACGATAAACCGGATGAATGCTAAAAAAATACAAACACTTTGGTCTTTTCGATCCACAACTTTTGTTGGTGCATACATCTGTCGTCTTCGTCTTATATCGAGTCTCGGGTTCGTTGCGAATCTAAACAAGCATGATGTCATCATTCTTGATGATGACATCACACTAATGACATCATCTATTACATCATGAAATATCTACAACACAAAACACAAATCAGATTTGATGTTTCGCTTGAAGACAAAGTTGCATGTTTCGCTTGAAGACAAAAGTCTAGGAGGTTTCGCTTAAAAGTCACTAGGAGGTTTCTCTTGAATTGAATTGTCAGGCTTCAAGCGAAAGCCTGACTACTATAAATAGGCATGGGAGCATTTCATTTGTAACAGTTCGTAAATTCCATACCGAGGTGCTGCCGGTGTGAAGACGGATTGTAACGCTATTATATCAATCAAATCAGTGTTTAAAGTGATAACCAAGTTGTTTCATAGTTAGTTTCTTATTTTCCGCATCTGAAACTGATAAAATCTCTTCTGAACGACTCGTTTGGGTTACAAAACCGATCCTACAAGTGGTATCAGAGCTCAGGAGGAAGAGATCTTGCCAAAACAGCCTGTTTTCATCACTTTTTCTGATTTCTACACCATTCTTTTCAAATTTAAAAATTTTTCACGGTTAAAAATGACTCAAACTTTCACATATTGTGCGTAATCATGTATTAACAATTCCTGGAAAGTTTCAGCTTTAAAATCGACTTAAAACTGGTTAAAATCATGCTTTCGCTTGAAAAGTTGTTCGAAATGCTGATGTCATCGGCCTCTCGCTTGAAAAACAGTTTGGGTCTCGCTTGAAATAGACCTTTCGCTTGAATTTACATGGTGTTCCGCTTGAAATAGACCTTTCGCTTGAGTTTACATTGTGAGTCTCGCTTGAAACGACCGCTTGAATCACCAGTTCACTTGAGTGTGTACATCGAGTGTGTGAAACATTATACAAGTTTGTCAGGTCATTGGTAGTGGGAAAAGAAATCATGAGTTGAGTTTCAGTTTTGCATGTGAATAGAAGGTTATGTTGATCAATTAAAAAGTTGTCGTCCACTAAGTGATTGTAGTCGGTCATGAGAATTGAATAGGCTACTCAGACTTTGCATGTGACTTGATAAGTGTGGTGTAAAAAGGTTGTCAGCTTAGTGGTTATATTCGGTCCAATCAGTGTGTATTGATATACTTGTTTTTGTCGGCCCATACCGAGGTGTCAGCCCACTATACCGAACTTATCATCTTGTGTCAGTTTGCATGTGGGATGTATTAAAAGTTGAATTGTTATCTCGAGAAGTTTGTCGGTCACAAGAGTGCATGTACTTTGCCAAAAGATCCGGCCCAATCAAATTGGAGTTTTGAATTAAAATTCACGGCCCAATCACAAAATTCAAGTTTGTTGAAAAATTAAATGAAAATAGCGGCCCATGTGACTTGAACATATTGATCGGCTCAATTAGACTTTTAAGTGATTGGTACTTTGTTTGAAAGGTGATCTTGCTTGGACATGATATTTCGCTTAACGGGATTGTCTTAATAATCGTGTTTCCGAATCATGGATATAAATTTCTTTAATATGAGTAGTGAAACAATTAATAGAATAAATATATTAAAGAAAGAGTTTGACTCGTTTTCAGCTTATCCATGAGAAAGTACAAAGACTATAATTGAGAGGTATAGCCATCTTGTTCGCTCAATGTCTGAGAAGGGTATTCAGAAAAGTCCAAATGAATGGGTTGAAAGATTGGCCAATGCCATACCTCAACAAGAGTGGGGAACATATCTTTTGGATTTAAAAAGAACTGGAGAATACTCTAGATTCAAAATTTGTCAATTCATTGAGAAACTTAAAGAACAGATGGAGAGAAATGCTGAGAAGAAGAAAAGTCAAAGTGGAAAATCAATATTAAAGAAGAGCAAGAGTAAAGGTGTCCAAGTGGGAGAGGAACAGACTGAAGAGATTTCAGTTATGAAGGATGAAAAAAAAATCTGCTGATAAACAGATTCTTGGTTTGAAGGAAATTTGTGAGAAGCTGAAATCTAAAAATGACAAACTGTTATATGATTTGAACAGTTTGACATTAGAAAACAAGATTTTGAAAGGGAAAGAAAAAGATTTTGAAAGCAAAAAAGAAATCTTCAGAAGATGAAGATTTCTGGATAAAACTTGAGAACAAAAATTTGAAAGCAAATGAAACAAAATTTCAAGAACAGTTAAAAGTTTTGGAAAATGAAAAATCTGTTCTTGAAGACATTAAAATTGAAAATGAAAAAACAATCAAGTCTCATATTGAAAGAATATCTCAGTTTGAAAATGAAGCTGAGAATTCAAGGAACAAAATTGATGAGCTTGAAAAGAAATTGAAAGGTTTTGTTACTTCATCTGTGTTCCGCTGTCCAAAACCAATCAATTTTGTTCCGATAAGTGACGATGTCACAAACTATGATAAAGTCATAGTTGAAGATTGCGATGAAAAATCTGATGATGAAAACGAAAACATTAAAAAAAAGAATTTGTTTTTGAAATTAAAAGAAAAGTTTCTAGAAACTGTTCCACAATCAACTGAAAAGGGAGAATGCTCTAAGAAAAAACCTTTGAAGAAGAAAGTGGAACAAAAACAAAAAGAGAAAATTTTGAAAAATGTTCAAAAAGAAAATAAAAGTTCATCAGATCAATCATCCAATCGCAATCAAAAATTACAAAAAGTAAAAAATGAAAATTCAAAAATTGTTGGTAATGAGTGGTGCAGGTAGGACCACGGTGCTCAAAAGCCAAATCCAGTAAACAAGAGGAGGAAAGATTATCACCAAGCCAAACAGTGCTTTGATCTAAATGTTTGGACTAAAAATGGTGATTGGTACGATAACAGAGTGTGTTACAGATGCGGCTATCAAGGACACATTGCTGTTAACTGCCAGAGTTGGAGGTTTGAGTCAAGGAGATGCTTTAACTGCAACATCATTGGCCATATTGCGAGAGATTGCTCAATGAGATCAATGAGAAGATCGAGGGCTGAATCTCAGAAGCAGGTGAAGAAACCAGTCAATGTCAAGCCCAAAGAACAGAAGGTTCAAGAACCTAAAGTTCAAGAAAAGAAAGTGAAGCTTTCTCAGGGCAAAAAGACATACTGAGGAAGAAGGCGAGAGATTATCTCGAGAAGATTTTGTCCTCGGATACAACTAGTAAAACAGATAAAAGTTCTGATAAATCGTCTTGCTCGCCAAAGAATGACAAATCAAGCAAAACGGATTCATCAGATATAAATCTGAGGACGAAAGAGAGAAAGATGAAAAAGAAAGTTGATGGTGATGAATTTGTTTCTTCGGAAACAAAGAAGCCACATATCGGCGATGAATCTGACTCATCAAAGTCAGACAAGCCACATTCAGGCAATGATTCTGGTATGGTAAAACCAGAAGAGCCTTGTGTTGAGGTAAAAATTGAGAATTCTGGTTTAACAATGGATGATGCAAATTTTCCACCATTGTTGAGCAAGAATTCGAAATCACCCAAGGACCGTCAGGCTTGGGTGAATCTGTTTAAATAGAAAAACCTGACTTGCCGGAGTTCCCAGGTTGGTAAGAGTGGAGCAGGAATCGGCACATTTCTTGAGAAATTCACGAAAGTGATATTTCGAACTTAAAAGTGGTAAATCAGGGACATTAAGTTGTACTTGATTTTCTACAAGTAATATTGCTGAGAAAATTGGAAAATGTTAGTTTTTACAAATGGTTAAAGAAAACAAGGTGATGAATGAAACCCCGAATTTGAGAATTGACACACAAAACTTATTTTTCGGAAAAACCATTTTGATTAAAACAAACTTAAGTGTTTTGAAATCACTATGGGAAAATAGTTTGTTGTCAGGGGGAGTTCTGATTGTTCAAGCCAAGTGAATGGAGAATTGAAGTGATTCTCATCATGTTGTCACATTTCTTGTACAACTTGTTTTCAAATTTTCCCAGAAAATCAAAATTGAAATATATTTTGATTTTAGGGGGAGTAAAAATTTTAAAAAAATTATTAAAAAATTTGAAAATGCCAAAAACATTGAAAATGCAAAAATGAGTTTTGTTGTAAAAAGAGGAAATGATAGTAGATCAGTACGACTGTCACAGCATGCTAAAGAAATGGAAAGATAAAATGTGATAAGCGATCTCACTAAAGATGTGACAATAGGCTCAGCTAGACTAGTAGATTTGCGATAACGATACAAACCTAAAATGAAAAAGCCTAGTTCTAGTGGGAAACATGATTGAAAGCATAGTACTTAGTTTTGTCCTTCTTGATTGTGTGCCTACTCGGTAATCGCTGATTGTCGAAAGACATAAAACTGGTTAAGTTTGTGAACTTTCACAACTTTGCTAAAAAGTCGCTGTGATTGTGTATTTCATTTTGCAAATATTTCAACTTGTTTTATTTCTTTATTTTGTTTAAGCATTGGACATCCTCTGCGTATACGTGAGTATCGACCTGGATGTTATTGCCTAAACGTTCTACTTTATTTTCTTTGGTGTTTCGTTTAAGCTTTGAATCACCTCTGCGTATACGGAAGTATCGACCTGGTGGTTAAAGCCTAAACAACTTCAACTTATTTTTATTTTCTTATTTTGTTTAAACATTGGACTTTCTCTGCGTATACGGAAGTATCGACCTGATTGTTAATGTTTAAACATTCTGCTTTGTTTTTCGCACAAATCACAGTTGATAAAAGTTTAAAGGCATTACTTGAGTCAGTGTATTGCATGATGAGGGGATATGCTGAGATCGTGGGGTCCATAAGAGCTTAGTGCAAAATTAATATACCTTAAACGTATCGGTAAACATTTCAAAAGTTTTTAGATTGAGTTTATGTGGACAACAATATCGTCAATCAACGTGAATCGTTTAGAACTTAAAATGTTAAAGCTTAACGGTGCTAGTGATTGGTCACAAAAACTGATATGATCCTCTTACACAAACTCACAAAAAATATTGTCTGTAAATATTTCTTTTCTACATTTTATTACATTAAAAAATCCAAAAAGATTTTCGGAGTGTTTTAGCATAAATTTTGAAAAATACAAAAAGATTTTCGACAACTGATGTTGGAGAGCTGATTTTCAAAATTCCGAGTGCTGAACATGATGAACTGGTTTGGGAGTGTGTGTACTGAATTGAAAATATTTTGATTTGAGAAAGTAATTGTGATTAGTTAATCAGGGACATTAATTTGAACTTGATGTAACTATTACTAATAAGTTTTTCTTATTGATTTAAGTAAAAACTTATGTTTTGATGAGAATTGTGTAGGTGATGAGCTTAAGCAGATTTAAAGCCAGGATTTGATCTCAAGGTGATAACTAATTCCAGACTATGATTCCAGTATATCAAAAGGGGGAGTCTGAAGACATCCGAGTCGAGATTGTTCGTGGGGAGTCTGTTGATGCTGAAGAGGAGAAGGAGATAAAGTTTGAGGATGCTTACACTGTGAAATAATTCAGAGAGCGTTCAGACTGATAAAGACTGAAGATTGTAAAGACTCGACACTTAAGACTCGTCAACTTCTGAGGGGGAGTCTGTTGGTGCATACATCTGTCGTCTTCGTCTTATATCGAGTCTCGGGTTCGTTGCGAATCTAAACAAGCATGATGTCATCATTCTTGATGATGACATCACACTAATGACATCATCTATTACATCAGGAAATATCTACAACACAAAACACAAATCATATTTGATGTTTCGCTTGAAGACAAAGTTGCATGTTTCGCTTGAAGACAAAAGTCTAGGAGGTTTCGCTTGAAAGTCACTAGGAGGTTTCGCTTGAATTGAATTGTCAGGCTTCAAGCGAAAGCCTGACTACTATAAATAGGCATGTGAGCATTTCATTTGTAACAGTTCGTAAATTCCATACCGAGGTGCTGCCGGTGTGAAGACTGATTGTAACGCTATTATATCAATCAAATCAGTGTTTAAAGTGATAACCAAGCTGTTTCATAGTTAGTTTCTTATTTTCCGCATCTGAAACTGATAAAATCTCTTCTGAACGACTCGTTTGGGTTACAAAACCGATCCTACAACTTTTAGTATATTTTTTCTTTTTTTATCATTATTTTAATATAACGTCAACTAGTTTTTTTATATATGCTGATTTTTCACAATAAACAAATGCTATAACACAAAAGTCACAAAATCCGGTTATCAAGAATAGGAATGGCAAACAAACGAAATGGTTTAGGCTCAAAGTGGTTTCTAAGTAGGGCTGTAAACGAACCGAACGTTCAGCGAACAATTCGTGAACCGTTCAGCGGGAAGTTCGTTTATGTACGTTTGTTTAATAAATGAACGAACATGAACAAGAAATTTCGTTCGATTAGTTAAATGAACGAACATGAACAGAGGTCTCGTTTGTTCGATTGTGTTCGTGAACGTTCGGTAAGGTGTTCGTGAACATTCGTTCATTTGCATTTGTTTATGTTCATTTGTTTGTGTTTTAATTGAATATTTTTGTACTTTCATATATTTTATCTGTAGTTTTTATATTATTAAACTTTTATTTATTTTATCACCCTAACAATTAAACTAGGAAACCCTCTTTCACCTTGTTTATGCACCATTTCCCTTACATTTCTCATTATTTATATCGGCGAATATGGTCGACCTCCGGTCCACAATAAGGGATTCAAGTTCCAGTGCTACTCTTTGAGCCATCTACCTTTATCCTTTGTCGCGTTCGCCAAATTTATTTTTGTTTGTTTATGTTCGTGAACCGTTCGCGAACACGCTCATTTCCTTAATGAACGAACACGAACATAAAATACCGTTCGGTAAGTGTTCATGAACCGTTCGTGAACACATTTATTTCCTTAACGAACGAACACGAACAAGGCCTTATACGTGTTCATTCGGTTCGTTTACAGCCCTATTTCTAAGGGAAATTGGTAATACGGGTCAAAATAAAACACAAAAAAAGGCTAAACAAAAAATGGATAATTCTAATTCCTCTATCATATATGTGTCAAATCCTAACCCAATGCCTCAAAATGCATTAAAACGCACAAGTTGTAAAATCATGTAAAAAATTCGGTAAATCACACATGAAACGAGTATTGATGAGGGTTGTAAGAGTTTATCCTTGTTATACGGTATTGAGGGACTTTCTAGTAGGAGAGCTAGTTCTAAGATAGGATATGTTGTTGAGAATTGAAGTCTCGAGGGTGTATGGATAGGCTACTTGCATTTGTTGGTTAGGTTGACTACGGATCAATCATGTTTATCAATTAATCGGGGTTGACGGGTGACATCTATAAGTTTTGTATGTATATGAGTGAAAGTTTCATTGGTTCCCTATTGGGAACAAAACGTCTTTAGTATAATAGTATAATGTAAGCGTGTTTTAGTGATTGGACAAAATATGAAAATCGTGGGCAAGAGACTTATTAGACTGACTAGGTTGATAGGTAGCATTTCATAAGATTTTGAAAATCGGGTAATAAAGCATTTAAGGTATGATTAGGAATTTTATGCATGTGATTTACGTGAAATAGATTGTAGGGTAAGAAATACGTTTGATAAAATAATGAGGTTTGAGATTTTTGCATAAGTAAAAATTTTGACAAAATGATAAAAGATTTAAGTGATTGTATTGTTGGCATGATAAAGTTTCATTAGAAAAAGAGAGTTGGTAACGATCACCGAGGTAAGGAAATCACCCCTATCTCGTTGGTGAAGTCGTTGTGAGAAGAAAAGGGAGCGGAGCTAATTGTCAAGGTAAGGGAATCACTTCTATCTTGATGATATGCTCCCATTTTTGGGAATGTGAGTAGTGTATTCCTTGTTGGTGACGTTTTAAAATCATGCATATAAATAACGTATATGTATATGAAAAGAATTAGTATGTTGTGTGTGTAACCATTGTGAAAATAATTTGATTTTGGAAAAGGAAAAGTTTGGATCATGTTATGCATAAAATTAATACTAGTAAAATGGAGGTTTGATTAAAACTTGGATTGTTCTGAAACGGAACTTTGACTAAACCAATGTGGTCGAAAGTTCTTTCGAGTTTCGGAAGCATGCTTTGGCCTAATTGGTAGAAAACTCTTGCCGAAATTTCAGTTAGCGGTATTTACCCTTATGGTTACTACATGTCCTTAGTCAATCGAAAGTTCGAGACTTTGGCGGGATTTGAAAATCGAGGAGTGGGACTAGTTTGACAAGATGCGGGTTTCACCCCTAACTTGACAACCTCGTACCCTAAGTGTGGTTAGTACTCGTCGGGTCAAGAAAGTTAATCCCAACATATTAACGAGGGTCCACTAGAGATGAATTGGAAACTTTTCATCAAGGTGAGGATTTCACTCCTAACTTGATGGCGAAATTTCGTGCAAAAACGAATAAGCGAATTGAGAGTCGTTCACCAAATTGTGGGTTTCACGCCTATTTTAGTGAAGTCTTCTCGTTTGTATAATACGGGTGTTTTCATGTTTTAACATAATCGTGTAAGTTGCCTTAGAAAAGGCATATGTTTTGAAATAGGAAAATAAATATGGCACATAAGAGACGTTTCGAGAATTTAACACATAAATCAAGTACGGTGCTTAACAATAGACTAGGTCAAAAGCATGACAATTTTCCTAATTCCCTATAGTTATGGATCTGATAACAATCTGTCACACCTCACTACGATGTTTCCGTCATCGGTTGGGGTGTGACAACACAGGATTGTGATTATGTTTAAATCTAGGATGCGAGGCAGGCTAAACTAGTTGATGGTGTTATACGTCAATGACCTAGATGATGATGAGTCTGAAGAAAGTGATGAGCAAAGTGATGGGTACATCTCTGATGTAATACAATCCTCAAAAGAATATTAGTTTAGTTTGATTTCGTTTTACTTGTAATGTTTTGAATTATTAATGAATTATAATGAATTTGGAAATGCCATGAACGCCAAGATATTTACTTTTATAAGACAAAAAAGAATAATTTATCACGACAAATCTACAAAAAAAAAACAAAGAAAACGCAAAAAAATTGTAATGTTTGAATTATTAATGGTTTATAATGAATTTGGGAACGCCATGGACGCCAAGATGTTTACTTTTATAAGACAAAAAAGGATTAATTCATCGCGACAGATCTACAAAAAAAAATGCCAAAAAATGTAATATTTGAATTATTAATCGATTATAATGAATTTGGGAACGCCATAAACGCCAAGATATATTTTTGTAAGACAAAAACGATTAATTCATCGCGGCAGATCTAAAAAATCAATAAAACACCAAAAAGTTTTTGTTTTTAACTACACGCCAAAAATCCTCCACGCCACAAATGAGAAATGGTGTGTGAGATGCATTGGAAAAAAAATAAAAAGACAAAAAAGCCCCTCTGCCTTGATTATATCGCGCGCCACGTGTTCGTCTAGTATCCGTCCTCACCGTTTTTACACTTCCAACCGTTTTCTCCTTATCCTGTTTCTAACTACTATACCTAAGTTATTAAAATAACTAGTTTTAAACCTCGCGCGCGTTGCGGCACGCTTAATCTAATGGTTCTCGACTTGATAACATAGCACAATGTATGGAAAAAGTATATCGCGACGTAGCATGCTCTCTTTGCTTCACTGATGTCAAACGTCATATAACATGCACGACATGTTGGTGTTGTAATACCTGATGATGGAAAGAGTCATTGTTTTGATGCTGATGTGCCTGATGTTGTTCCTCTCGTATGCTCTTTGAGCATATTCACACTCATGATTTACTATCTCGTATAGGTTTAACATTATACTGAATACTTAATGTAGTAGCATTGTTGTATTGTTATTAACCTTATTACCTCCTTTTAAAGGATTGGTGACCCCATGCGTTGTGGCGCATCACACCAAGTAAATAAAATAGATGGAATTATAGTATAATTACAAAAGATTACGGTTTGATAAAATAAACATGATAACTTCAGTTAATTCATAAACAGCAAGGAATCTATACAAGTAATTAACTCATAAATATGCACCTAGAGGTCCAAAGCTGAAATAAGCATGAACCTGTATAAATAAGTCGAACTGGCTACAATCCACCAGAAACATCATTTTCACGGTGAACTGGAAAACTGGGTTACGATCCATAAGAATCATCATTTTCAAGTTCTTATCAGTTATCCCCTTCAAGAAATTGTTGCATACTGCTCAAGAACACCTCTGAAAACAAAAGCAACCCATTAACCATAAAACATATTACAATTTTTGAAAAAATAAATAATGTAAAAGATACAGGTCAAACCAAGTCATATGATTGTATCAGTGAGCATGTAAAGTAAACAATAACCCTAAAAACCCGATCTTGAAATCTCCAAATTAAGAAGCAATTAAAAAATTATATAAATGCTTGAAGTTTTAATAGGAAAAAGAAGTACAATTATTGATGTTCCTTCTGCATATTTGGACAACATATTTTGAACTGGACAACAACCGAATCTGCTGAAAGTAGTTTTCAGAATTAGATAAAAAGTCATTTTTTAACAAATCAAGTAATATTCAAGAAACATTTTTTTATCTCAAACCTGAAATGAAAAACATTACCATGATGATCCAAGTATCCAACTTATTTTGAATTGCACCAAGGGGGTTCTCAATAGCCAAACTGCTACTCTTGAGTCATGTGAAAGATGACATTCTCACTTTAAACCGTGATATAGTCGAACTCCCACAACCAAACTCTGGCCCCATTGAGTATAGTAAGGTATTACTATTCTGAACCACACATTCACAAATACAAGAGGCTCGATCTCAGAGTCTACAACCCCATACACCATTATCCCCTAATCTAAAACATATCCATAAACCTCAATGACGATGGCGGTAATTAAACATAACACGCATTTAACAATCAAATTAACAATAAAGAGAAGATGCATAATCGATAACAATAACCTGAGAGCGTGATGGGTCGATTTAGGGTTCTGTAAACGAATCCGCAAAAACCAATAAACAGTCAACCAAATTAATAATGTAGAAGACACGATGGTTACCGATTTTGCTGGTGGCCATAAAATGTGATACTCTGGTCACCTATTTTGATGCCGCAGGTGGTTAAATTCAACAAAGGATATGCACACCACCGCCTCTCTAACATGATACCTTCAAATTCCCACCACCATTCGTAGCTGTTTAATGCTGGATGGATGATTAGCCGGAAAAGGGAAACACCCAAAGATAGCCACGCATCAGCAGATACTCATACTTAGGGCTTCGTCTCTGGTCTGACCCGAAGGCCAAGAGGGTGGCCGGCTGGCCAGCCGGAGACCATGGTCGGTTCTAAGCTACAACATTGCATTTGAGGTTTGAGGGAACGGTGAAGACCTCAGATAGTAAATCACGCCGGTCACGCCCGGTTAACTCGATGGTTTGTGTGTTCCATAGCTGATTTGACCCCAACTGAACCCCTTAATGATCTGTAACTACAACCTCTAGGTCCAAGTGACTAAAACACATAACATACTTTATTCAATGATAACAATAATTATAATGATAATAATAACAATAACAAAATGCAGATTTAGTATATGTGGACCTGCTAGGCTGCTAGATAGGATTAACAACATTTTCCCTGGATAGCTTGTTCCCATACTGATCAGTGACATGAAAAATTGCCAAACATGAACTCAAAAGCACGATGTTCAGCTGTAAAATCGACTACGATATAGGTTAATCACCTCGAAACCAACATAGTGAGACTCAGACCAAGCTATTAAGATGCCATGGCTGCACCATCGGTTGCAAGCGAAGAACAATGCACCTGCCATCCTCGATGATGCCACGCCAAGTAATGATCTGACCAAGATCATCATAGCCTGTTGATATTATATAAATACATAAATACATGTTAATAAGAGGACTGAAACGAATAGTGATTATCATGCTGTCGTAATTTGATTGGGTTTTTTTGGGCGGTAGCATCCCAAGTGTTGAGGATATCTTACGGTCCTTCTAAGAAAAGAATTAACCGCATTATTAGTAGAGTAAATGTGACAAACAAACAGTTTTTCCCAGTCAACCAAACTCTATTTCAGTGACCAAAAGGACCAAACCACTACCGATAACTCAAATTGCAAAGGCAACAGTGAGTTAATTCATCAGGCTCAGAGAATGCAAAAGTACCAAGCCACCATGGCTGCAATAGGGGTTGCAGGTGCTAACCTGACATCCTCCATAGCTGCCACGCCATGGCGACATATTGTCTTTATTTTGATAACTCATCACAGCCTCCATGTAACAACCGTACATTTAAACCGATAACAGCCAAAATTCAAAATACAAACATTGTTCATGCGCCTCAACTGTTAATAAAGAATACAACATAGGCATGCCCAAAATGAATGATTTAGGCCTTATCATCATAAACCCTAAAGGCCCTTTTTCAACACCATCGTCAGACCATATTTCAGATGTAGGGTTTAACATCGCAAACCTGAAAGGCGCTCCAAAACCGTCATAATCGGAGCACTTTCCACAACCAAACCCAACGGAAAATACATACAGATGATAATAATGTAAGTTTACAATAAAAGGGAACTTAAACAGGTTGCATAGAAATCATAACATTGTTCTGCTTAAAGGGTGTTTTGCGACCACAACAGATGAAGCATAAAAAAGCAAACCTCTGATTAAGTGAATGGTGTTCTGCAATCACAATCGCCACCAGCCAGAGAGTCAAACATCATCATCGTACCAACCATCCTATATGTTACCGAAAACCAATTCTGATTCCCATGACAATAACCGGCGTGAGGGGGAGGTGTAAACTGAGAAAAGGTGGGGAGGTGGCCGTCACGGCGGTACAAGACAGAGATACGGCGGCAACGCCATCGATCCTCCCTTCTCTCTCTCTCTCCAATGTAAACCCCTCCCTTTTTTACCTCTGTAAAAAAGTGTGATGGTAGATAAGGAAAGAAGACATGGAAAAGGATGGGGTGACATGTGTCGGCCGCCCAAAAAACCCTAATCAGATTACCACACAATGGTAATCACTATTCATTCACTTCTCTTATTATTAGATATTAATTACTCTATTAGTTATTAACACAATTAAAATCATATAATTACTCTACCATGCTATTAATCACTTAGATAATTACATATAATTAAATAATTACTCTAGTACTTATTCACATGATTTAAATCACATAAATACTCTAGTTTTAAGTAAATGATTACTCTAGTTATAAATAAAACAAGTATGCACAACATCTATTAAACAAAAATTACGGTATTTGTAAACTTATTACTCTATGGATTGTGAATCAAAATTTGAACGACTTACTTTGCAGATCTTTATTACTCTCTTCACCTACTAGTGTGAATAAAATAAACTAAAATGATTCTCAAAAGGCCTAAGAAATTAACAGATACGATGGCAACTTCAAAAGCATAGTTTCGAATAAGATGAAAACCTTAATCAGAAATCAAGAGGTCGGAATGCTTTCAATCCACGAAGAAAGATAGAATTGGAAGCTTAATAATGGAATCAGTAGTTTTTGAATAGTATGTGCAACAACTACACTAGGTTAGGATACAATATTTTAGTTTGTGGTAAAGCAAGTCAAATTGAATAGTTTGTCTAACATGTTTAAATATAATGTTCTGTGGAACAATTTTTTAGCTATATAATAGAATTGTTTATTTCATGATTATATTTTTGTGGTGTATGTACCTTTTTTTTTTTTTTTTTTTTGCAGTGTGTGTTTCTTTCCACGGATTATTAGATGGGTTATTGTGGTACCTTTTCTTGATCGTGTGTATATGTGACGCTTTAGTGGGGTGCAAAGAATTGGAATCGGGATTGTTCATTCAATTGTAGTAATGGTTTCATTATCTTCAACAAAAATCGAACAATTCGCTTTGTTTGAAACTGTTTCCTTTCTGCAACACCTCAAAAACATTTTTTTTTTGGAAATTCCTCGATATCACATGTTCTAAACATATAAAACACACATGCCGATATAACAAAGCATATTGATTCTGTCTTAGGATCCTATAAAAGAACACTTTTCATGAGAAGTGTGAGAAGGCATAAGAATTGACATGTAGGCATCATGTTTTGGACTTGGACGTAATGTTTTGGGTTATTTTGACAAGAAAAAACACCAAACATAACAATTTAAGACACAATTCAATGAATTCTAGGATTAAAAATTAAAACACTATGCCAAGAACGTTAAGTAGTGTGTTTTAAGTGTTAAGCAGTGTGTTTTTGTTGTTTTTTTAAATTTCATGCACATAATACATTGCATTATGTTTTAAATTGTTATGTTTGTTGTTTTTTTGCCAAAACAACCCAAAATATAATGCCTAAGTCCAAAACATGATTTCTACATGTCAATTTCTATGTTTTCTCATACTTCTCATGAAAAGGGTCTTTTTTACAAGAACCTCACCCGATTGATTCAATATTTTGCGTTTGGCTGAAACTGCAAAAATGATCACTATCGCTGACTGACAAGTACACGTGGAATAAATAAAATACAAATTAAACACTTTATCTAATTATTCTAGTTTTATATGTTTAGTAACTTACATGTGGAATAAATAAAACACAAATTAAACACTTTATCTAATTACTCTAGTTTTATATGTTTAGTAACATAATACAGTTACATAATTACTCTATTAAAATTACTCTACTAGTTATTCACATAATTTAAATCATATAATTACTTTACTTACAACTAAATAATTATGTATTATCCTAGTAGAGTAATTACTTAGACGAACAAGAAGAAAATGTAGGATAATTACTCTACTTCTTTAAAATCATGTTGAATTCCATATATTTATTCTAGAGTAATCTATATATATTAATAAATGAGATGATTTGGGCTATGTGTCTTTGAATGGTGAAGCCATTTTGCTTATGTGGCATCTTATGGTAGAGTAGATGGTGATTTTAGGAGGGAAACCATTCTAACTACACTAAATTATTCTTGGACGCGGGATCCGAAAGAAAATGGGTCGGATTAATGGATCCTTTATATTTCTTTTTTTCTCATTCTTTTTTCACAATACTCATCCACAAACCCTAAAAAAAACATAGTTGCACTCTCTCTCCCTCCTATCGCCACCAGCAAGATCCTCCGTCAGTTCCACAAAATCTTACCTACTGACAATCATCTTCTATCACTTTAACCTAATGGTGTTCTTGATTCTTTGAAGCATTCGATAGATATCCAAGGTTGCAACTGTTTTTATATGTTATTTAGATGTTTCTGAATCTTTCTTTTATTCACTACTAATTATTTTGTTATTAACTTCATCTACGATTATTTTCTTTAAGATCCGAACATAAAAATTGCAGGTATGTTGTTTATTGTCCCTATCCATCTTTATACGCACAACCTTTTTTCTCTAATCTCTCTCTTCTACCTAACTTCTTCAATCACAATCTTCAACCAAGAATCCGGATCAAATCAAAGGTAAATATAACAAATCGAACCAAGATCTGCGTTATTTATGTTATTCGATTTTATACAAAGTTGATTTTATAAAGATTGTTTCGATTGCTAAAAACCATTTTTTTCTGATATCTGTAGATCCGATAAAAAAATTAAAGGTATGGGGTTATTTATGTTATTCGATTGTATACAAAGTTGATTTTATAAAGATTGTTTCGATTGCTAATAACGTTTTCTTTGTTCTTATTTCTGTAGATCCGATCAAAAAAATTAAAGGTATGTTGTTTTAGTTAGTTGTTTATCATATCTTCCCCATTTATGACAGTTATTGAATTTTGTTGAATTTGTTTTTTCATGCGAATCCGTAATCTGTGATAAAAATCGGACTCCGATAATTCCTCAAACAAAAGAGGTTAGTTAAATTTTATATTTTTTTTTATCTTTTTTAAGTTTGTAATATTTAATTTTATCCTTTCTGTTCAGTAATTTTTTTTTAAATTAGTAATATATGTTCTGAATGATTTATGGTTTGTATTTTCCCATGGTTAACCGTCAATCTTTTGTGAAATTCGTACTCGGAATGTTCGTCTACCAAAACAGGTTAGTTAAATGTTGTTGGTATTGTTTGTTTTTTGATGTATAGTCTTTCTTATTTCTTATTAAATTTTGTGTCACTATTTTTTTTTAAATTAGTAATATATGTTCTGAATGATTTATTGTTTGTATTTTCCCATGGTGAACCCTCAATCTTTTTTGAAATCCAGACTCGAAATGTTCATCTACCAAAAGAGGTTAGTTAAATGTGGTTGGTATTTTTTGTTTTTTGATATGTATACTCTTTCTTATTTCTTATTAAATTTTCTGTTTAGGCATAATTTTGAAACTTTATATCATTATCTTTTGAAGTTCATATTGTTAGTTTTGTCAGTTATGAGTTTTTCTATATAGGTTTAAAGATACCATTAATTTCTTTCTAAATATGTTTTTGTTTCCATAAACACATTACTGTTTTTAAGGTTAATTTTTGTATTCTCAATTATAACTCGGTTTCTGTAATTAGACATTGTTTCTATAAATAAGTTACCGTTATATTTTTTTAAAAATTCCTTATTTCCTTTGCAGTTATGAATCCTAAAAACAACGCTCCTTCGTTTTTAAAGTTGATTGATGACTATGATCCTATATTTTTTGTATGTTTCTTTGGTTTTCATTTTATCAACAGACAATAAGTTATTTAAGCTTATATGTTTTTTGTTTCGATTCATAGGAAATACCGTATGATTTTGCAAGCTTATTGTGGGGAGGAAAAGTTCCATATGGTCAATGTCTTGAACTTATTGATGATGACTTATCCTGGGTCGTTAGACTTAAAAGAAATGTTTCGGGACCTGTCTTAGGTGATGGATTCACCAAATTCGTTAAAGATTCTAGTCTTAAAAAGAATGATTATCTATTGGTCAAGGCTATTGGAACATCGACATTTTATGTTTCTGTATTTAAATCATGCTTTTTCGAGAACTCCTTCATCTCTAAGGTTGCTCCTGATGATACCTTTATTGTAAGTCATATTTATAATATAATAAGTCTATTTTAGAATTTTTTTTTTCTTTTTTACGGTTTGTTTATGTTATTTTGTAAATAATTTTCAGCTCATGGCTGACAAATTATGGAAAGATTTTTACGGGAAAAGGTTTAAAGGTTGAGAGGCAACTCTATATGTTGGAAATAGGTATTGGAATGTTAAGATGGAGGGATGGCCCGACAGAAGTGCCTTCACTGATGGTTTCTTTAAGCTGATTGACGATCTTTTGTTAGATACCCGCTCTACTATGTTGTTTACGAGTGTTGGATATAAAACTTTCGAGGTATCTATTTTTAATCACTTAACAGGTACTGAAATATATTTCAAGAAAGTTGAAGTTGTTGTTTTGGACGATTCTATTTATGGAGATGAAGGATTTGATTTATTGACTGCGGTTAGTGTTATATAATTTATTATTAATTATTTATTAATAGTATCTTATTAGTTGAACTTTATTTTAACATTGTTACTAATGTGGATTTTTTATATGCAGTCTAAACACAAGGAGAGGCATGAGACTAACGAAAGTCATGTTGAACAAGGTCTTTCTGATGATAGTGTTGGTGACTTTCAACTTCCAAATTTTGAGTCTATTTTTAATGTATGTAACTATTTTTTTAATATATACTAACAAAATTTAACAACCAGTACATTGTTGTATTCTTATTTTTTTTATATTTATGATGTCATTTTTAGGATACTGACGACTCCAAGTTTGATCGACATATAGCTGCTCAAATTGAGATGGAAGATGCTAAGAACCTGGTAAGTGTATAAGTTCAAATTAGTAACAGATCTTATTATATCTATTAGATACGTATACTATTTAATTGTGCTACTATTTTATTTTGTGTAGTTCAAGGATGGTTGGAATACAAAGAATGATGCTTTGAAAAATACTCCGTCTGCTACCTCTCAATGTCATGTAATATTTTTTTATAAGTTTGTTTATATATTATATAGATTCTATTAATATTAATTACTTCATGATATATTTATTTGTTTGTTATTCATTGTTGTGAAGTTTGACACGAATATGAAGTCAAAGGTTGTTTGTGGTGATGAAACTGTTTCTCCAAAGGTTTATATTAACTAATAACATAATTTCATATATGTTTTCAATATGTACAATACATTTTAGGTCAAAAGCAAGTCTGATAATTTATCATATTATTTTGTTTTTCTTTTAGGTCAAAAGCAAGTCTGATATGGATCTCGATAATTTCTTAATACCAAAAAATAAATTGCATGTACATACCATGTCTTTGGACACGAAAGGGAAATCAAAGGTTCTCTGTGGTGATGAAACTGTTTCTCCAAAGGTTTATATGAACTAATAACATAATTTAATATATTTTTTTAAATATGTAAATTGTATTTTGTATCATATTATGTCTTTTACTTTATCATGTTGATTTTATTTTGTTTTAGGGCAAAAGCAAGCTTGATATGGATCTCGATAATATCGCCTACCGTACGCGTTCAAACTTTCATAGCAAGAATGAGTGTGTTGACATTGATATGATGAAGCCGGCTGGAAACATTTCTGTAAGTACACATTGTATAATGTTTATTAATAAAATTTATTCATGAAATCATTATAGTTCTTTTTAACTATTAAACTTATTTTATATATTTTTAATATTTATGTTAAACCAAAGCGTAAGACTTGTAGATCCACCACTGCGTCGGCTGATGTTCGCCCTAAACGTAAAGTCAAAAGGTCGAAAACCAATTCATTTTTAGAGTTTACCAAAGTTGCTGAAAGCAGACTGGTATATGTTCTGATATGGTTATAATCATTTTTATTTATTAAATGTCTACAATTTTTTTGTTTAATAAGTTTAATAATTAATCCGTTCTGTTCATTTCTCAGCGTTTACCTGTTGATGTTTCATGTGATATCTGTCTTTCTGTTGACAACTTGCGTGACGTTAGTATCCAGAACCTAAGGCGTGAGCTAATTGATATGAAAACAAGAGCCGAGAAGTCTGGTGACGGTTACAGGTATGGTTTTACCAAGTGGTCATCTTTCTTGAAATCAAATCACATCCGGTTCGGCGCCACTCTTTTCTTTAAGTACGTCAAGTCTTTGTAGCTTTTGATGTTGACCAAAGTTGTACACAAGACGACAAAGAAAAGAGGTCGTGCATGACTGTTTGAAATTGTGGTTTTTTTGCTTGGTTTGGGATGAACAGTTAATGTGGTAGTTTGTTTTTGTTTTTTGATATTTGATGGGTATTAGTCAAGTATGGTTAGACGGTTATGTTGGTAGTTTGTAGTTGTTGTTGACATGGTTGAAGGTGGATAGTTGGATATGTTATCGGTGGAACTGTTGTTACGTAAACAAAGCTCTTTTGTGAAAAGTCTGACAAATATATATTAGTGTTGGTTTGAATGCATAACACCATTTTGGTATTACATTCCTTTTAATATTTGTCTTCTTTATTTCCACATCAAAAAGTTGTTTTGGTTATGACATTGATTCCTACAATCAACCATCTGAACCTCTAAATATATTTGTACGATACCAATAATTTTGTTCTAAGTTTTTTTAATCTTAAAAAGAGTATCTTCACTATTGATTTGTTATTTTTTAAAAATAAATTTTTACCTGGTAATTAAACTTCATAAAGTAGCAGTTAAGATGTCATATACTATTTCTGCACCTATTCCAAACCGATACTGAAATAATGTTAATTGATTTATTTAATCTATTTTTATTTTGAATTAGGTTTTTTAAATCTATGTTATTTTATATACATAATATATTTTTCGAAAATTTCATCTATGTCAAACCAAAAAGGAAACAGTAATAATTGATTTACATATATAGATTTTGTGATTTTTTTTCTATCGATTTTTAAACAAAAATATGTTAAACATTATTTGAAATCATGTTGTTATATAATATAAAAGTATGATACTTAAATTGATTTGTTTACTAATTTACATTCATTTTTAGGTAATATGGAATCTAATTTTTGTAGACTAATAATTTTAATGTATCTTTTATGTTTAATTTCATTATAAACTTTATATGTATAATCTTATAGATATATATTTGAAATTGCCATAATTTTCATCATTTTATATTTTATATATCTATATATATATATATATATATATATATAGAAAATATGTAAAATATATAAAATTGTAATAATTGTAATTAATGTTTAATTTTGTTACGTCAACCCGAATTTTTTTTAATGAATATGATTAGTGAGGATGATTATACAGTTTCCTTAATTATTGTATTTTAAAAAGGAGGTTTATTTTTATTAGAAATTTTCATCATATATTACTAAAAATATTATGTTTTATAATTTTATATAAATAGATCATTTGTTATTCAATCATTATTCAATTAAAAAAAAACATCCCTTTTTCGTTAACGTTCATTGAATAGGTGAACTATGTTTTCTTTTGAAGTCATATTATTTTGTTATCTACGTAGCTACAATGGAAAACGAATGTCACATCACCTTGCTGAACGATATCGATGCTCTTAGTACAAACTACACTATCAAGGTGAAAATTGTTAGTTTGTGGAGAAAGAAGATGATAGGTAATGAAAGAGAGACGTATCGTATTGATATGATACTGATGGATGAAATGGTAAATTATTGATTTATTTTGTTTTCTTATTTGCATTATGTTTCTTACATATTTACAATACCATAAATCTTTTTTGTTTTAATTATACTGATTTTAAGTGCATTTTAACATATCCTTTGCATGTTATTCTTTATTTACCCACAGGGTACCAAGATTCAAGCTTCTTGCTTGCATAAGCTATTTTCAAAGTTTGAGAGACATCTAAATGTTGATGAATGCCTTATCATAAAACGGCCATCTCTTGCTGCGAACACTGCATCGTTCAAGATTGTTCCTAACAATCAGAAGCTATCTTTTTACTATCATACGTTTGTGGAAAAAGCAGTAAATGGGAAGGTCCGCAGTACGTTTTCAATTATGTTGATTTTAATGTTGTTCTTTCATAGAAAATAAAAGAGGGTACGACAGTAGGTATGTTAATTTTTATTTACAAACTTTATATACCATACTATTTGTTTGCGGTTTTTTTAGTTGTTTTTATGTTGATATATATGCTGACATCTATTTTCTTTTTTTCTTAGATTTCATTGGTTATGTTGTTGTTTGTTATAAGATCGAGGAGACTAACAAAAAGGATGGTAGTAAAGGGAAACGCCTCAATCTTAAGCTTCAAGATCTCGAGTAATATAGTTTTATAAATTGAGTTTATTTTTTTTCCATATTATGCTTTAAATTTTAAAAAATGTTGTTAAACTTATATTTTTTCCTTATATTCTATTGTAGAGATGTTCAGATCAATTTAACTCTTTGGGATGATTACGCTAAGGACATTTATGCTTACATGGTTAGTGAAAAGTGATGTGCGTGAGTGTCGTATAGTTTTTGAGTATATTTTAAAGCCCTTTTTAACACTTTAGTCAAGTTTTAAATTTATAAAACACGATATTTTACAAACACTAAACACACATATAGGCAAGTGCACCCATCGTGAGCGTAGTATAGCGTTGGTAAGATACCGAGGTCGTCCAAGGACATAAGAGCTTTTAGTACCGGTTTATCCTCAACGTCTAATCAAATAAAAAATTTAGAAAAAGGTTTTAAAACAATAAAATAAAACTAACTAAAAATGCTGAAAATAAAAATAAAAATAAAAACAGATAGACAAGATGAATCACTTGGATCCGACTCGCCTTTAGTGTAACCTTTGATTATTTTCGCACTTTTGCACTTTTTAAGATATTATCTTAGTTATAGTAGTAGGCCCCTCTTTTGAAGGTGACGTTACCCTCAACTCAGTAGTTTGAGTCAGCAAGGATACAATCCTAAAGGGTTGGATTATTGAAAGATAATTAATTAAGTTATTAATGCATAATGTGGTAGGCCCCTCTTTTGAAGGTGACGTTACCCTCGGCTAAGTAGTTTGAGTCAGCAGGGATACAATCCTAAATAGTCGGGTTAATGTTTTAATAGTAGTTTACATATGAGGGGATCAAGGAGTTCGGACCCCCGCCATCCAATATAAGTGGGTATTGAAGGAGGTCCTACTAAACTTGACCCAGGTCCTTGCAGGATCTATACACTGAACAAGGCAAGACGCTTACCAAACCATTCCCTTAACCCCGACCAGGTAGCCAACATATCTCCATATAGACCGTGGAGATATGAATGGTGAAAATCTTTTATTTTATATAGACAGTAAAATAATGCCAAGACACCACAGAAAAATGATAAGGAAGTTTCACCTTCAACAAAAGAAACTAGTTATTAAAGTCATTAATACATAACCAAATAAAAAGTGCGAAAAGATTAAAAATAAAAAGTATTACACTAAATGCTTGTCTTCACCAAGTGATGTAAGAGACTTAGGCAAACATGGCCTTTGATTGTCAAGAACTCTTACGATCAATCTTGGATCCCAAGACTACTCACACACTCTATGATGGATGATGGATGATGGTGGTGGATGTGGGTTGTGATAGTGGTGGTGGGTGGGTGAAGTGTGAGAGATGTGGTTTGCCAAGGGATGGTTTGCAAGTGAGCCAAGCACCCCTATTTATAGCCTGCACAGAATCCTGGACACGGCCCCGTGTCCACCCATCTTCTCTTGATTCATTAATTGCAGTTTGTATGCATTAGTTGACCACGCCCCTGTGTCCGCTGGGCACGACCCCGTGTGCAGAAGCGTATCTGTACTATCAAGATTTGCCTAGATTCTGCGAATTTTAGCGTTGACCAAAGCCCCGTGTCCGCTGGCCACGCCCCCGTGTTGGGAAATAGAAGCTTCTACAGCTTTGTCTTTTCTGTAGACACTTGGGCACGCCCTCGTGTTCATTGAGCACGGGGCGTGTTCAGCCTTCTAATGTCTTGTTTTTGCTTTGGAAGATGCTGTCGAGGGGTCGGGCATGCCACGTTTATTCCTTTTCTTGTATTATTGTTAGATTTGGCTGCATTTTTGCTTCTTTTGTTCCTTTAAGCTCATTTAACCCTGAAAATACAAAAGGAAGACAAAAACACACTTTTTTCAACATTAGTACTAAAAAGGGTTAGTTTTATGCCTCATTTGATGTAATTTATATGTTGTATTTTGCACACATCAAGTACCCCCACACTTGAATCTTTGCTTGTCCTCAAGCAAAATTCTTTATTTTGTGGCTTACACACCCAAATGGAATGGGTAGAAGAGAAGGTTTTGGGCTTGTCATAGAGTGTCGGGATTCCAAGATTCTTTATTAGGTTTTATTTTTATTTTATTTACAATCCTATTCGTTATGATTTATTTAGAACATTACATAAGAGAAATTGTTTATTTGGGCATAACATGCCTCTTTAAAATTCCATTTATATACAAGTTCACATACCTCACGGGGGATCACTCAACACTCGGCCGAAGATGTATTTTTGTGAAGCACTCGAGAGCGGCATGGAACTTTCTTCTACCATATGCTTGCCAAGCAATCAATCCTCCTCCTTTTTAAACATAAACCTTTGCAAGTATCAAGAGGACTTTGGTGTGACCCGGTCCAGGAGCCGCGGGACAGAAACCCGTGGTATTTATTATTTAAGTTGACAGCGGAAGTCTTGCAGGATCGTTGAAAACTTGAAAATGACCAATTATTTTATTTCATAATTTGGGATAACCCCGTACTTTACAATAGAGGAATTTCACTAGGAAATTCCCTGATTTTACAAAACATGTGTATTTATTTTTATTGAGCCACTACTTCAAGCTTGTTAGTGCTCCGTAGCACTTTCCTTGAGTCACAGTAGGTCACCTGAAACATGTTTTAAAAAATATTTTATCAGCGGGGAAATACTGGCGAGTCACTCAAATTTGATAAAACGACACGTAGTTATAAATTACAGCATAAGAGCGATTACAATGGCTACTATCTTATTTTTATCTGGCGCCGTGTCACCTCCTGGTGACGATGGTCATACCACTATTGGGTCCTTTCACCCAAGTAGTGACGATTATCACTGTTAGGTTGATGAACCTAACCGTGAGAAATTAATAATGTGCATAATACCCCACTAGCCAGTGATTCAAGATAACGACGACTTAATCCCTGTAATTATAACTTTTGAAAATAATTGGAGTATTGTAAAACATTGTTGATAAAAAGAGAATGACTCACATTGCAAGTTTAAACGGGCAGAGTTTAGCCTACTGATTTAGCCTTGTAACCTAATTTAAATGATAATGCACACGAACTAGGTCAGTAACTTACTACAACAGTTACGATAACTCACGAGATCAATACCCTCACGACGAATGACAAAGGCATAGCCCAATTACGGGTAGCACTTAAACATCCGTCAGATAGTTTTCAATCGATCGGACATTGAATCGTAGCAGTGATCGAGTTAATACCCTGTATCGTAGCAGCGTCTTCCTACGTAAAAGTTTGATTTCGAGCAGTAGAACTTCTTTTTTGAGGGAAATTTTCGACACAGATGAACTGCTCATGTCCAACCCTTTTATAGCTGAAAAATGGGTTTTACGCGGCCCGCGTAAACCCACTCTAACATTTACGCGGCCCGCGAGGGCCACCTAGTCGTAGACTAGGGCTAGCGTGTCACACCTAGGTCTGCCACGTGTGCGACACGTGGCCTGGGACGCTTATCTGGTCAACACCACATTGACGCGGCCCGCGTAAGCCTAAGCTTACTCTTACGCGGCCCGCGTGAAACCCAGAAATCTTATTTTCTTGGTTTTTCATTCACATTAGGGTTTCAGGGGTCCGGGTTTTCACTTACGGGTCGTTTTGGGACATTTTTGCAAGTCCTTACATTCTCCCCACTTTATTTAAAATCTCGTCCTCGAGATTTACTGAAATAAGTGAGGATACTTTTGCTTCATTTCTGATTCCAGCTCCCAGGTGTATTCGGGTCCTCTCTTTGAATCCCACTTGACTTTGACCAGTATCAATCTTTTGTGTTTGAGAAACTTAATCTTTCTGTCTTCTATCTGAAGCGGTTTCTCTACGAACTTTAATTTTTCATTCACCTCTATGTCTTGAAGAGGGACTACCAGCGATTCGTCCGATAGACACTTCTTGAGGTTGGATACATGAAATACATCATGTACCCCGGCTAACTCTTCTTGTAGTTGTAAGCGATAGGCGACTGGTCCTATTTGCTGGATTACTGGGAATGGTCCTATGTACCTTGGACTTAACTTTCCCTTCTTTCTGAACCGCACTACTCCTTTCCAAGGAGAAACTTTCAAGAGTACCTTGTCTCCAACTTGAAATTTTAATGGCTTGCGTCGATTGTCTGCGTAACTCTTCTGGTGATCTCGAGCCGTCTTTAGTCTTTCCTTTATTTGAGTGATCTTGTCGGTGGTTTCTTGCACAATTTCGGGACCTGATAATTGACTTTCTCCTATTTCTGCCCAACAAACCGGAGTTCTACACTTGCGTCCGTATAGTGCTTCGAATGGGGCAGCTTCGATGCTTGAATGATAACTATTGTTATAGGAGAATTCATTTAAAGGTAAATGGTTATCCCAGTTTCCTCCAAAATCTATTACACATGCCCTGAGCATGTCTTCCAGGGTTTGGATCGTCCTTTCACTTTGTCCGTCTGTCTGAGGATGGTATGCAGTGCTTAAATTTAATCGGGTTCCCATTGCTTCCTGGAAACTAGTCCAGAAATGGGAAGTGAAACGACTATCTCTATCCGATACAATGGAGAGTGGGACTCCATGTAAGGATACTACCTCGTCTACGTATAACTTGGCTAACCTTTCCATGCTAAAGGTTTCCTTCATAGGTAGAAAATGTGCTGATTTGGTTAATCGATCCACAATTACCCAAATCGCGTCATTACCCTTTCTGGTTTTGGGTAACTTAGTAACGAATTCCATGGTTATTAGTTTCCATTTCCATACATGCATTTCTAATTGTTGGAGTAATCCTGAAGGTTTCTGGTGTTCTACCTTAACTTGTGAACAAGTAAGACACTTAGAAACATATCTAGCTATGTCCTTTTTCATTCATATCCACCAGAAGTTATTCCTTAAATCTTGGTACATCTTATTATTACCAGGATGCATGGTATACCTAGATTTATGAGCTTCCTCTAAAATCTTATTACTTAATTCCCCTTGCTTAGGTACCCAAATCCTTTTCTTATGGAATCTCCAAATTCCATCACTTCCTTGCTCTAATTCCTTTATTCCTCCTTTCATTCCTTCAGCATCATCCCTGATTGCTGTTACTTGAACATTTTTCAGTTGTTCCATTAAATCTACTTGAAGATTTAATCTAAGGGCACGAACTTTTTCATGATACTTACGACTTAAGGCATCTGCAACTACATTTGCTTTTCCTTCGTAATATTGAATATCACAGTCGTAGTCACTTAGAATTTCCATCCATCTTCTTTGTCTCATATTTAATTATGTTTGCCCAAATATATATCTTAAGCTCTTATGATCTGTATAGACAGTAAACTTACTTCCGTACAGATAATGTCTCCAAATCTTAAGGGCAAAAATTATTGCTCCTAATTCTAAGTCGTGTGTCGTATAATTTTCTTCATGCTTCTTCAATTATCTTGAAGCATACGCAATTACCTTTTTGCGTTGCATTAGCACACATCCTAATCCTAGCTTAGAAGCGTCACAGTAGACTTCAAAATCTTCTGTTCCTTCTGGTAAGGCAAGAATTGGGGCGTTTGTTAACCTTTGCTTTAAAATCTTAAAAGCCTCTTCTTGCCTAGGTCCCCATTCAAACTTAACCAATTTACAGGTTAGCTTAGTTAATGGCACATCTATCTTAGAAAAATCTTTAATAAAGTGCCTATAGTACCCAACTAATCCTAGAAAACTTCTAACTTCCGTAGCTGATTGCGGGACCTTCCATTTGATGATTGCTTCTATCTTAGCAGGATTTACGTGAATACCTTCGTGATTCACCATGTGACCTAAAAATTGTACCTCCTATAGCCAAAATTCACACTTCGAGAATTTAGTGTAAAGCATTTCCCTTCTTAACAAAGTTAAGAGTCATGCAGGTGCTGACAATGCTCATCCTGAATTTTGGAATAAATAAGTATGTCGTCGATGAAGACAATTACAAATTTATCCAAGTACGGTTTATAGATTCTATTCATCATGTCCATGAATGCTGCCGGAGCATTTGTTAATCCAAAGGGCATGACTGTAAACTCGTAGTGACCATACCTAGTTCTGAAAGCGGTTTTAGGTATGTCTTCTTCTTGTACCTTCAATTGATGATATCCGGAGCGTAAATCTATCTTAGAAAAATATCTAGCTCCTTGAAGTTGATCAAAAAGATCATCGATCCTAGGCAATGGGTATCGATTCTTGATTGTAACCTTATTCAATTCTCTATAATCGATACACATTCGCATCGAACCATCTTTCTTCTTTACGAACAACACTGGTGCTCCCCAAGGGGATGAACTAGGTTGTATAAATCCTTTACTAAGGAATTCATCTAACGGCTTTCTCAACTCTAGCATTTCGGTGGGTGCTAACCGATAAGGTGCCTTGGCTATTGGTGTAGTACCAGAAATCAAATGAATTCTAAATTCTACCTCTCTAACTGGTGGTAATCCTTGTAACTCCTCTGGGAATACATCCAAGTATTCTGATACTACGGGAATTTCCTTAAGTTCCTTACCCTTAGTGCTAATGATTACCGAAATCATATACACTATTCCTTGCTTTCGTTCATAACTAGCAACTTTTATTACTGAAATGAACTTCATTGGTTTACGTGGCTTATCCCCTGTAATCATAATTACTTCTCCTGTGGGTGCACGAATTTCTATGGATTTTTTTATCACAGAGGATTCGAGAATGGTTGGCTACTAACCAATCCATTCCTAATACGACATCAAATCCAGCTAAATTCATGGGTAATAGGTTTGCAGAAAATTTATGACCTGAAAGTTCTATAGTTTCTTTTTGCAAAACCGTATCTATGTTAACAGAGTTCCCGTCTGTCGTTTCTACTGTAAAAACTTGCCTAAGTTTTGTTAAAGGTTGCTTAAGAGCTTGACAGAATGAAGTATTTATAAAACTTCGGTTTGCACCAGAGTCGAATAATACTTTCGCATAAACATTGTGAACTAAGAACGTACCAGCTATTACGTCAGGAATCAGTTCAGCTTCCTGCGTGGTCAATTGGAAGGCTCTTACGTTCTTCTTGTTAATCCCTTCAGCAGTTTTGGCCTTGTTATCTGCTGGTTTGACCAATTTAGGGCATTCTGGTCTAAAATGTCCAGCTTCTCCACAGTTGTAGCAGATTGTTGATTTCTTCCTCCTGCAATCTTCCTCTTGATGCCCCGGAATTTTGCAGAAATTGCAATACCCTATGCATTTTCCAAAATGCTTTCTTTTACAGGTACTGCAGAATGGAGCAGTGGAAGATTGCCCAGTTCCCTTTTTCTTGAAATTACTATTGTTACTCACACGGAATCCTTAGGTAATCTTTTGGGCCACTTCCTTTTTCCGGTTTTCTTCTCTTGTGCGTACCAGCCCGTCGGTTAGGGTGTTGGCTAATTCCACAGCATCGTCAATAGTGCGGGGTCTCGCAGCTTTGACAATGTCACGAATTTCGCCAATCAAACCCCAGATGTAGCGAGAAATAAGTATCGGTTCTGGCGAAGCCAGGGTTGGTACAACTCTAGCATACTCGAAGAATGTCGAAGTATACCCTCGACAATCAACGTCTATCATCCGATGATTGAGGAACTTATTTGTCATTTGTTGCTTCTCGTATTCGGGACAGAATTTTCTTTCCACCAATCTTATAAATTCTTCCCAATTCATGGCATAAGCCACATCGCTTCCCTTGGCTTGTAGTACCGTATTCCACCATTCTAGCGCCCCCTCTTTAAAAAGATGCGACGCATACATGACCTTGTCTTCCTCAGCACATTTACTTATTTTAATTACCGCTTCAGTTTTCTCTAACCAACGTAGTGCAGCAGTCTCCCCCTCGTTGCCTGCAAATTCAACTGGTTTACAGGCAAGAAATTCCTTGTAAGTGCAACCAGGCGTTGCAGCTTTCATTTTCTTAAGGAATGGGGCTTGCATCCCATCATTATCGTTATTATTAGTGTTGCCGCCTCCATTTACACTATTACTGAAATTGTCGCCGTGAGTACGTTTGCTGGGAATAATTGGTTGAGGTTCAACTGGATTTCGGGCAGCAGCAAGGATTGCTGGAATAGCATTGGCTATCCCTTGAGCAACGATATTTTCTATATCTTGCCTATTAAGAAATTGATCTCCCTGGTTTTGTTCAGATTGGTTAACTTCGTTAACTGGTTCATTGACGGAATGTTCCAACTGATAATTAACAATAGATAAATTATTGGCGCAAAATAAATATTAATCAATCACAATAAATAATCACACATAATCAAGTTAACACGTATAGCCAAAATTGTCGACCTTGCGACGTTAATATTTTTTATGTAATAGTATGCATCCGTACACACCAGTTCTGTTACAAAGTTTTATTTTATTTTTTTATTTTTTTTTAAATTTAGTTATTTTACATAATTATATTTTTATTATTATATTATTATTAAACACACATTCCTACAACCACATACGATCCCGTCAGCTGGCACTTCAGAAATGACGTTCCCTCTCGTCGTATTTCCAGGATATCCTTTCCCCTACTTCCCGGATCCTATTTCCTGCATCCACTAGCTCCTACTATAGTGACGGAGTCCAGCCAGGTTTTCTGAACTCATAGGTGGGTGTAGTGGAGGCTTAGGGTCAAACTGAGGGAAAAAGGTATTAGGGTTATTCAGGAGATTCTGGAACTGCCAGTCAGTGGTCCACCATTCTTCCAGCTCTCCTAGAGGTCGGGAGTTAACAAGAGGATCTGGAATAGCAGGTTCCAGATTGACTGGAAGTTGGGCTTCAGCTGGGTAATTGAAAAGAGTCTCATCGGCAGGTCCGATGAGGTCGCTATTTGCCAGTTGGCGGTCCAACTCCTCCCAGGGTGGCATTTCTTGGGCTTGCCCTGAACTTTCTCCAATCTCTATTCCTTTGCCTTTATCTTTGGGATCCTCAGTTTTTATAACTTTCTGCGTTGCTGGCCTCTTCCTACGCACACGCCTCCAGCCTACAAGTCTTCTTCTCTTTTTCGGTTTAGGTTTTTCCCGAGGTTGGGCTTGGAATATCGTTGGCTCTTCAGTGTCAACCTGGTAGCCAGTAAAGGTACTGGTGGTATCCATATCTGAGCTATGGATAGAAAAATTTTGAAGTGCTTCAGATAGTTCATTCATGCCGTGAGCATACATGAAGAAACACATCAAATTCTAAGTTAAAATTTTGCAAATTAAATTTTCACAGAATCACGGAATGGTAATCAGAAAAATTAAGTATTTCTAAATACTTAATTGGCTTAAATCAGTGGCTCTGATACCACCTTTTTCTGTCAGGGCCCCCGTCCCGGTGCGACCCGGTCCAGGAGCCGCGGGACAGAAACCCGTGGTATTTATTATTTGAGTTGACAACAGAAGTCTAGCAGGATCGTTTAAAACTTGAAAATGCCCAATTATTTTATTTCATAATTTCGGATAACCCTGTACTTTACAATAGAGAAATTTCACTAGGAAATTCCCTGATTTTACAAAACATGTTTATTTATTTTTATTGAGCCACTACTTCAAGCTTGTTAGTGCTCCGTAGCACTTTCCTTGAGTCACAGTAGGTAACCTGAAACATGTTTTAAAAATATTTTATCAGCGGGGAAATACTGGCGAGTCACTCAAATTTGATAAAACGACACGTAGTTATAAATTACAGCATAAGAGCGATTACAATGGCTACTATCTTATTTTTATCTGGCGTCGTGTCACCTCCTGGTGACGATGGTCATACCACTATTGGGTCCTTTCACCCAAGTAGTGATGATTATCACTGTTAGGTTGATGAACCTAACCGTGAGAAATTAGTAATGTGCACAATACCCCACTAGCCGGTGATTCAAGATAACCACGACTTAATCCCTGTAATTATAAATTTTGAAAATAATTGGAGTATTTTAAAACATTGTTGATAAAAAGAGAATGACTCACATTGCAAGTTTAAACGGGCAGAGTTTAGCCTACTGATTTAGCCTTGTAACCTAATTTAAATGACAATGCACACGAACTAGGTCAGCAACTTAATACAACATTTACGATAACTCACGAGATCAAAACCCTCACGACGAATGACAAAGGCATAGCCCAATTACGGGCAGCACTTAAACATCCATCAGATAGTTTTCAATCGATCGGACGTTGAATCGTAGCAGTGATCGAGTTAATACCCTGTATCATAGCAGCGTCTCCCTACGTAAAAGTGTGATTTCGAGCAGTAGAACTTCGTTTTTGAGGGAAATTTTTGACACAGATGAACTGCTCATGTCCAACCCTTTTATAGCTGAAAAATGGGTTTTACGCGGCCCGCGTAAACCCACTCTAACATTTACGCGGCCCGCGAGGGCCACCTAGTCGTAGACTAGGGCTAGCGTGTCACACCTAGGTCTGCCACGTGTGCGAGACGTGGCCTGGGACGCTTATCTGGTCAACACCACATTGATGAGGCCCGCGTAGCTTACTCTCACGCGGCTCGCGTGAAACCTAGAAATCTTGTTTTCTTGGTTTTTCATTCACATTAGGGTTTCAGGGGTCCGGGTTTTCACTTACGGGTCGTTTTGGGACATTTTTGCAAGTCCTTACAGGTTAGGCTTGGGTTAAAGGTAGGTGGTTAGGTTAGTGGTTAGTAGAAAAAGGGCGAAAAGGCGTAAAAAGCGTCGTTTTCGTAAAACATTTTGTTTTTGTGACTTTTTATTCTAATGAAGCATTATTCAAACAAGCCTTCTTTTGATGAGCTTTGTTTTTTTATTGCTAACTTTATTTTTCTTTTCTTCTCTATATTTTTTTTTTTTTTTTTTTTGATAAGGAAGTCACAAGAAAACCGAGCTTTGTTACTAAAATAAAGGGTTTAAAATGAAAAAGGGTTTTGGTGGGTAAAAGGGTGTTTGTTTTGGGTTAAGAAATGAAAAGGTTTAGGCTCAAAGGGGTTAACTATGGGGATTTTGGGTAGGTGGTACAAAGAAAAAAATAATAATGGTGTTGAAATAAAAAGGGTTAGTCCTAATGCCTCCATCATTTACTTACTTGGGTTTAAGTTGGTAAGGACCGAGAATGTATCGTCATGGCAAGTTCTAGAGTCGTAAGAAACCAAGAGGCTATTCACACAATAAACAAAAAATGAGCATTTAATTTAAAGATGTGTATTTGTTTGCTCAATAAAGGCTCAAAACTCACGTTTTGTGGGAATAGGTTTTTATGTGATCAAGTATATATAATCAAATTTTAACTAGATTTGTCATGCCGTTTCATAATTTTCTTATGTTGGTTCTTTTTATCACGACGCTATTGGTTGTAAATTTGTAAAAATATAACCTTTTTAGAACTTGTTATTCCCAAATTAAACCAAGACAAGTAAAAAAAATGATTTTTTTTTTTTTGAAAAAAATTGGGGTGTTTAGCGGTTCCAATAGAGTTTTGTTTAAGGATTGTAGAGTTTTGTTTAAGGATTGTAATTAGGACTTGCAAAATTCAAGGTTTTAGCATCCCCCCCACACTTAAATTACACATTGTCCTTAATGTGTCCCAAAAAATATGTTTTTAGGTTGATTGAATGTGTAAAAGGTGTGTTAAAAACAAAATTTTATGTTACTGGGCATCTGGACATGGGCCCGTGGTGTCCGGGCACGGCCCCGTGTTTAGATTGCCAGTAACAGAAACCTGGGCACGGGGGCGTGTTCAGCAAACATGCCCCGTGTCCAGTTATCTGAACTGGGCATCTTTCTGCAGACCTTTCAGAACGGGGTCGTGTTGGCTGGGCACGGCCCGTGCCGAACTTGCTGTAACGAAGAAAAATTGCCGGGAGGCTCTGTTTTTGTGCATGGGGTGTTGGTTCAAGTTTCCCTTAGTATTCTTCACCATCCCGAGTGTGTTTTACCCATTACAACATCATCCAAACACCAATTTAGTTAAAACCATCATTCCATTAAAAATAACACATTACATAGGGTCCTAGAAAATTAAAAACAAAGCAGAAAAATAAAAACTAAAAAGTCCTAAAATAGGTCAAGTGATACATAGAATCATCTTAAGGAGTTCCACTCTTACAATGGGAAAATTCCAGAAATAGCTTTCCGGTATTAAAGGTTTCGTAGAACTCCGAGCCGAGGGGTGTCCCTTAGATGTTGTCAAAGCCATTCTTCTATCTCTCTTGGGAGGAAGAAGGCGGGCTCATTTTCCTCAACATCTTGTGGAAGGGGAGTGACACCAACCGGGACCCCGTGTAGTATGTCTCGAGGGGGCTCCGGGTGTATGGTGTACCACTCGGCCGGTATGATGACTTCCGGTACCACATTCCATGCCCTTTGGGTGATGATTGGTACCAAAGTAGGAGAAGCGAGAATGTTCAACCTTTGGTGCAAAAGGTTGACCTCTCGAAGACATCCTTCTAGTCCCACCATTAAGTGATTGATACGGTCGACCAATGCTTCTTCCACTCCCGTCATCTCATCAATGGCCTCTCTTAAAGCGTAAACGTAGTTTACAAGAGAGTCTTCTACCGTTGAAGACCTTCTCCCTTGTCGGTTGTTCCTGGAGTGCGAAGAAGATGTTCCGCTAGTTCTGATCGCCATTCTGAGAAAACAGACCGAAAAGAGTTCAATTTTACTGGAACAGTACCTCGGACACCGCCCCGTGCTCAATGAGCACGGTCCCGTGTTCACTTGTCTGCAGATTTTTAGAACAAGGAATCTTGGAGTTTCAAATTATTTTTCTGATTTTTGAAAGCCTTTTTAAACAGAAATAACTTAAAACAATGTTGCAAACTTATTTTTAGCAAGATTCCTTGAATAAAAATCTAACAAACATCATGATAAAGCTTGGAACCATGGTGATTTCAAGCTCTCATGGAGGTGTTGAAGGGAAAATTAAAGAAGAAGGTAATGGACAAAAGTGGAAAAGACAAGATTGTTGTGAAGATCCACCAGATCTTTGTCTTTGGAGTGGTCCAAATGTGCAAGAATCTTGCTGCATTTATAGAAAACGACAGCACGCTGCACACGGCCCCGTGTCAGCTGGACACGGCCCCGTGTGCAGGCAAGATCCTAACACATTTTGTCCGTATTCTGACAAAAAGTCAGGCGGAAATCTTTTGATGGACACGGGGGCGTGCTGACCTGGACACGGCCCCGTGCCTAGAGGCTGTTTTGAAGTTTCGTCTATTTCTAAGGAATTTATTTGGATCGGGTGGTTCCTTACTGGACGGAACAACACCGAAGTGTCCGAGATACCTTAATTACTCTAGATTTAGACGAGAACGCAAGAGGTTGTCTGTAAGGGCGATTCCTATGCTAAATGTAGGTGGACAAGTCCAACCCTTTCCCGGGCTCTCGTTAAAGAAGGTGTATGCCGAATCGCTCAGGTCTATGTATGCATCGAAAGAAGTCGATGGGGAGTCCTTCACGGCACAATCGACACAGGGACGACTGTCGCTCAAGTCTTCACGAGAGTTAGAGGTGGTATCGGGAACAACGAAGTTGTTTTTATTCGAATGCGATCCCAATAATTCTTCTTGGGTATCGTCTTGAGGTGAATTAATGATATCCGTCTCAAGTTCTCTTACCCAATTAAGAATTAGATCTTCCAATTGAAATAACTCATCAAGAAGCATTTCTCCTAGAAGGGTCGATTGAGAGCATTCGAGGGACAGATAGGGATTATTTTTACTTTGGCCCCTCTTAAGGCTACAAGAAAACAATGGGTCTATATAGTGGGGCTTGTAATTTAAGAAATAGCATTCTAAATCTTTATGATTTCTACCACATATTTGACACCAAGTACCATAAGAGGGTTGGAAGTAAAAAAAAAATCAGTATCACTCATGGTTGTGTCAGAAATTACTAACCGTTGGGATCTTACGGTTCTGTTTTAAGTAACTGATACTTGGGCACAGGGCGTGTTGATTGGGCACGGCCCCGTGTTCAGCTACTGTCTGACTTAAAACAGGATTGTCAGTACCAAAGATTGGGCACGGGGCGTGTTCAGCGGGCATGGCCCGTGCTGAGTTCTGCAGAAGCTGAAAATTTAAGAAAAGTCCTAAAAAATAGAAAAATAAGAAAAGCGATTAGGCCGTTGATTCCTAACTTTCTTAAAATACTTGTGTCCCCGGAAGCGGCGCCAAAAACTTGATGTGCGTGAGTGTCGTATAGTTTTTTAGTATATTTTAAGCCCTTTTTAACACTTTAGTCAAGTTTTAAATTTATAAAACACGATATTTTACTAACACTAAACACACATATGGGCAAGTGCACCCATCGTGAGCGTAGTATAGCCTTGGTAAGATACCGAGGTCGTCCAAGGACACAAGAGCTTTTTGTACCGGTTTATCCTCAACGTCTAATCAAATCAAAATTTAGAAAAAGGTTTTAAAAACAATAAAATAAAACTAACTAAAAATGCTGAAAATAAAAATAAAAATAAAAACAGATAGACAAGATGAATCACTTGGATCCGACTCGCCTTTAGTGTAACCTTTTATTATTTTCGCACTTTTGCACTTTTTAAGATATTATCTTAGTTATAGTAGTAGGCCCCTCTTTTGAAGGTGACGTTACCCTCAACCTAGTAGTTTGAGTCAGCAAGGATACAATCCTAAAGGGTTGGATTATTGAAAGATAATTAATTAAGTTATTAATGCAAAATGTGGTAGGCCCCTCTTTTGAAGGTGACGTTACCCTCGGCTAAGTAGTTTGAGTCACTAGGGATACAATCCTAAATAGTCGGGTTAATGTTTTAATAGTAGTTTATATATGAGGGGATCAAGGAGTTCGGACCCCCGCCATCCAATATCAGTGGGTATTGAAGGAGGTCCTATTAAACTTGACCCAGGTCCTTGCAGGATCTATACACTGAACAAGGCAAGACGCTTACCAAACCATTCCCTTAACCCCCGACCAGGTAGCCAACATATCCCCATATAGACCGTGGAGATATGAATGGTGAAAATCTTTTATTTTATATAGAAAGTAAAATAATGCCAAGTCACCACGGACAAATGATAAGGAAGTTTCACCTTCAACATAAGAAACTAGTTATAAAAGTCATTAATACATAACCAAATAAAAAGGGCGAAAAGATTAAAAATAAAAAGTATTACACTAAATGCTTGTCTTCACCAAGTGATGTAAGAGACTTAGGCAAACATGGCCTTTGATTGTCAAGAACTCTTACGATCAATCTTGGATCCCGAGACTACTCGCACACTCTATGATGGATGATGGTGGTGGATGTAGGTTGTGATGGTGGTGGTGGTGGTGGTGGTGGTGGGTGGGTGAAGTGTGAGAGAGGTGGTTTGCCAAGGGATGGTTTGCAAGTGAGCCAAGCACCCCTATTTATAGCCTGCACAGAAGCCCGGACACGGCCCTGTGTCCATTGGGCACGGCCCCGTGTCCACCCATCTTCTCTTTCTTCATTAATTGCAGTTTGTCTGCATTAGTTGACCACAACCCCATGCCCGCTGGGCACGACCCCGTGTGCAGAAGCGTATCTGTACTATCAAGATTTGTCTAGATTTTGCGAATCTTAGCATTGACCACGGCCCCGTGTCCGCTGGCCACGACCCCGTGTTGGAAAATAGAAGCTTCTACAGCTTTGTCTTTTCTACAAACACTTGGGCACGCCCCCGTGTTCATTGAGCACGGGGCGTGTTCATCCTTCTGATGTCTTGTGTTTGCTTGGGAAGATGCTGTTGAGGGGTCGGGCATGCCACGTTTATTCCTTTTCTTGTATTATTGTTAGATTTGGCTGCATTTTTGCTTCTTTTGTTCCTTTAAGCTCATTTAACCCTGAAAATACAAAAGGAAGACAAAAACACACTTTTTCCAACATTAGTACTAAAAAAGGTTTAGTTTTATGCCACATTTGATGTAATTTATATGTTTCATTTTGCACACATCAAAAAGCGTGAAGCACATGTTGTCGTTGTTGTGCATTTTGGTGCTGTTAAGACATACAAAGGTATTTTACTCATAGCACAATTTATACCATACAATGTTTATAGATGTTCTTACTTTATATATATCTAATTTATTGTTTAATTTATTTTTACCTAAAAATAGGTAAAGGGGGATTTCTAATAACTTTGATGGTTCACGACTTTTCATTAACGACAATTTTGATGAGATGCTATCGTTCAAGCAAAAGTGAGTCTTATTATTTATTTATTTTTTTAAATTTTATCAACTTTACGTATTGCTTGTATTTTTTTCTTAATTACACATTTTTTTTATTCAAAATTTTATGTAGGTTTCTTTCAAAACTTGCTGCTTCAACTGAGTCAAGTAGCCATGTTGGGTCATATATGATGTGTTATGTGGAAGATGAATTTTTAAACAACGATGTTTTTTCACCAATTGCTTATCTTAGCTCAATCATAGAGGTTTTCCTTAACATTTCATGTTTTATATTTCAAATATTTACAAAATTTTAATGATTTTTTTTCTTTTATTATATAAACAGCCAAAGAAAGTGGTTGTTGTTGGAACTATCGTAGCAATCGTTTTAGATAAGATGTGGTATTATGATGGGTGTAACTATTGCAAGTCCAAAGTTGAGAAAAAGTTTGAAACCTATGATAAGGATGATGGAACAAGTGATGTTAGAGATGAGAAGTTGTATCAATGTTCCAACAAGGATTGTAATGGAACAGAAGTTTTCCCGTTGTCCAGGTAAAGTGTTTGTTATTCATAATTCTAATTATTGTTAATTCAACAATGTACGTCGTTAATATTATCTATTCGTGTATGTTTGATAATTATTTAAATACTCTTTTAAAGGTTTAAAATACCTATTCGGGTTCAAGATTCAACCGGTACGGTGACACTTACATTGTTTGACCATGAGGCGTTGAAGTTTGTTGGGAAAACTGCAAAGGAACTTATAGAAATTCAGGACGAGGTTATATTTAGTACTACTTTATATTTAATTAAATTAAAATTTTATATATTTATTCTATCATCACATTATATTTTTTTAATATAGTTACTGAAGACAAATGAGATTCCAAGAGAATACCCAGTTGAATTTGAAACGTTGGTTAACCTAAAGTGTGCTTTCGTGATCAAAGTAACAGACTTTAATATTGTCAATGTTGTGGAGAATTATGGAATATCAGTTGTTACCACTGATGATGACATCTTGGATAAACTTAACAGAAAATGGAAAATTGACCAAGTAAGCGATTGTTTTATTAATATATTTGTACTTTCAAAACCGTTTAAAATATGTTGAACAAATTGTCTTTTGCTTTCCGTTTTCATACAGCTTGATGTCTCTGATTCCTTTGGTATGAGTCAGTCTGAGTTCCAATCTGCTGGTGGTGAATACTCTAAGGTTTAACTTAAAAAATATACTTATATATACTTTTAATAGTTGTGTTATTAAAAATTGTTTATTTTTTAAGGATGGTGATTCTTACACTGGGGATAACACCACACCTGTCTCAAAGGATTACGTGGGTGACTTGAAGCAATCATCTTCTGATTTGAAGCGTAACCTTGATGATGTTTATTTGATTGAAGAGGGATTGGGGTCGTCAGCAAGTAAGCCTCGCATGTGTGTTGAGAAAAATCATCTTGACGAAGATGTAGGCAAGAATTGATAAAGGAGATATGGCAAATGGTGGTTATAATAAAAAACAATTTATTTGTTATTGGACTATTGGAAATTTGTTTTGTGGTTTTGAATTTTTTATGTTTCAAGACATTTTTATGGTTTGCCTATATATTATAACATTTTGAGTTATCCTATCGTATTTTTGGTTTGAAATCTTGTTTGGTTATATTCCTTATTTTATGAGACTACATTTATTTTAAGTTTTTTATCATAATGTAATCATGCGATAATATAAAAATAAGAAAATAAACAACAACAACAACCATACCCAGTAAATCCCACAAATAGCAAAGCTACTTATAGGGTCTGGGGAGGGTGGGATGTAGACAGACCTTGCCTCTATCCCTAGGGATAGAGAGGTTGCTTCCAGAGAGACCCTCGGCTCCAAAACGAACATCATACCAACACACCAAGTCAAAGAACATAGAAATAAGAAGTCAGCAATACCAAGAAAGTTATCAGAGTGACACAATATAATGTAAATCATGTGTAATATCATACAACATTTGGGCATGAACACAGGGATGCAATCACCGGTAAGGACTCTTAAATAATAAGAAAACCTACGTCCCTAAAATACAACTAAGACCTTTCTGCAATATCCCCTAAAAGTCCTTAACCCTAATCCTACGTCTCCACGCAGTCCTATCTTGGACCATGTCCTCAGAAAGATGCAACTCTAGTAAATCAGAAAACTATATCTTGATAATAAGAAATCAAATTCAAAATATTCCTCAGCACTTCCGGATTATTTTGTTAGTGGTAAATTCTCTATCATTTTTCTATGCATATATGTATTTAATATATTTAATCATATTTAAGTTGTAGATTTCACAGTTTTGTCAATAAAGAAAGTAATTTTATAACTATTGTATGATCTCTAATGTTTACTGTTACATATGTAAAATTTTATTCCATTATAACACCTTCTACTTTGAAGAAGAACGGAAATGTGTTACAAGATCAGTATACAACACCCAACCGTACACCGTTTGCAAACAGAGAAAACATAATACCAGGTTTGTAAACCAAAAACAAATAGTGACTACTTGGTGATGTTTCATATTTTGTTTTTTTAATACATAAAAGATGTCAACAAATTATTTTTTAAATACTTATCTGTATTATCATATTTGTATTTTTTTGGATTAGGAAGTAGTTTTAATTATTCGAGAAATGTAACTTATTCATCTGGAGCATTTTCAAATCAGAATAGGAAGACAAATGTTTTGCAAGATTCTTCTACATCAACACGACGTACCACGAGGGCAAACAAATTAAACATAACACCAGCTTTGTGTATTACAAACATACGTTCGCAAGTTCCAAGTGTACCACATTTTTCTAATGCTATGTCTTCTTTGACTCGTATATCTCCTGGTAAATTTTTGTATTAAATTGTTACATACATTGTTTCCCGGTGAAGAAGTGGAGTATCTTAGCTCTGATAGTATATGCCCGACTGAGGAAATTAACGATCCATTACATCAAGATTTATATAATCCAGATGTGTTAAACAGTGTGAAAGTTTCAGGATTACCAAATCATAGATTGGTATTAAAATTGGGCGTTCCGGTCATGCTTTTGAGGAATATTGATCAGCAAAACGGTTTGTATAATGGTACGCGTCTTCAAATCACACATCTTGGTAAACGTGTTATCGAGGCTGAGATATTATCGGGAGGTAATGTTGGTTCAAGAACTTACATCCCAAGAATTAGCATGATACCATCGGACAACAAAATACCCTTCAAGTTTCAACGAAGGCAGTTTCTAATAACCGTATGCTCTGCGATGACTATTAACAAAAGTCAAGGACAATCTCTATCGAGAGTTGGTCTATACCTGAGAGACCCCCGTGTTCTCATATGGTCAGCTTTATGTTGCGTTGTCGAGAGTAAAGAGCAAAGATGGCGTTAAGGTTTTAATATTTGACAAAGATGGGAGGCCGACAAATAATACTGCAAACGTTGTTTACAAAGAAATATTCGGGAAATTGTAGTTTAAACTTTTTTATGAGGTTGATTTATCCGAACATCATTGTTTTGCTAATTGTTTTTGATAATTCAAATTTTGTTTCATATATATATGTTATCATTCTTCTTTTTGCTAATTCTCATGTTAATAATATATCATTTTATTATTTAAATATCCAACCCGTAAGTATTCACGGGTGATAAACAAATTATTATACAGTTAATGGTTTTGTATAATATAGTGTTATTATTAATAACTTTATCTTATTTATATAAATTTAATAAAAAAATGATAACATTAATACATATAATTTAAACAACAATTAACAGTTTACTACTTTTATTATATATGTAATAATAATAATTATACACTTGCTTAAAATTATATAAACATTTACAACATAAAGTTATTGTTAAATTTTTCTTATTTTCGTCACTTTTTAAAGTATAGGGGGTCTTGATAGAACCTCTCTTAAATATGTATTTATAATTACAAACTTGGTTAAAATTATATAAAGATTTAGAAAATATAATGGTGTTGTTGTAAGTGATGGTTATATTATTCTCAATTTCATCACATTTGAAATTAAAGGGGGTGTAGATGTAAAATTCTTAAATGACGGTTGAGTAAATAGATTTTGGATCATTACATACATGCTATACTATCATATCATCTCTCAAATCATCACACCCACTTACTCATTGGAGACACTATCTAGGGCTCCGAAAGTTCGTCGGAACCTGACGATTTGATATTGAATGATAAAATTCGAATTTGTTAAACACTGTTATAAGAACTGTAAGATTCCGAACCATTAAAGTTAGTTATAATAACTGTACGGTTATAGAAAGTCTAGATTTCTGAACCATTTATGTTAGTTTTTTGCATGATGTGAATCTTTAGTATGTGCAGTCGAATCAGTATTCTGTATGTAGTGTTGTTTATGTATATTTTAAGTATTAGTATTCAGTAAAATACGAGAATGTGATGTTTTATAATTTTTGAAATCAAGCTTCTTATCATATTTATTGTTGCAGGTTTGAAAATGTATTGTTCATTTGTAAAGTATCTTCAAAACCCGTCATCATTGAGTATAGTAAGCATTGTTTATGTTACGTATAATTCATTTTTTTTGAGTATTATTGTTTAGTATTTTTTATGTTTAAAAGTTATAACACTAAATATTAATATATATACAGGATGTACCTATCACCTTTGTTAATCAAGTCTATGGAGATACTTGGGAAGATAAGAAGCTGCATATCTATCATGCAAGTGGGAAAAATGGGTAGTAATGCTGAAACGAGTAAATTCTATGCCAGTCTTAACTGACAGTTGGCAAACAGTTGTTTCAGACCTTAATCTTCAAAATGATTGTTTGCTCACCTTTCTTCCATTATCACAGTTTGGTCTCAATCTTTCATGTTATATTAACGGTGTGTGTGGTGAATCTTATTACACAATTAATCGTTATCTAAGATTGGGTGCTACGGTACGGAATGTCATTTTATTTTCATTACATTTTATCGTTAAAAGGTTTTTCACACTTTATGACCTAAGTTAGAAACTTAAATTATATGTATTATGTCTCTTCTTATGTAGATCATTGAAGATGCTTTTGTTCAAGAATGTTTTGGAGACAACCCACCAACTGGCGCATATGAAATATGTTATAAGGGTTCTTTGTGGACCGTGTGCACAAGTAAGCTTCATTCAAGTTATGTATTCTCCCAAGGATGGCCTGAAGTTTGCAACGATCTTGGCATACAAGAAGATGATTTACTGGTCTTCGAAAAACTTGATGATGTTTTATTTAACTTAACGGTTTATCGAACCTAGATAGAGATAAGGTTGAGCAAGAAAGTTGAATCCGATGAAGATGATGTGTTTCAGATATCTAAGGCTGATTACTATGAAACGCTTTTGAAGATGCGTATCTATTAAGTATTACATTTTTGTATCCATTTTTACCCGTATTTTATTTGTATTCCAACTGATGTTTTCCAGGACATAGAGGAGGATGATAATATTTGTATTCCTGACGAAAAACCATCCTTCAGTAAGGTAGTTAATTAAGTATTACAAACAATAGTGCTTTTTAGATTCATTTATATTTACTGATATTTAAAAGTCATGTTGTTAATGATTTTCTTACTTTGTATAAGAAATCAAGAAGTCTACCAGCAGGAACAGTGCAGTCACCTACATCGAAGAAGGTTGATGTTCAAGAGACCTCGAGGAAACGTGATGCTTCACAGTTCAAGACAATGCAATATGTAAGTTTACACCACTAACATTTATTTATATTAGTTTATTTATGACTAATAATTTGTTTGGTTATGTTTTTTATTGTTCCCAAGTTTTTACTTTATTTAAAAAAGTTTTTTTGGATTTATGTCTTTTTTACTACCCATCTAGCACGCCAACTCTGCTCCGGTTATAAACGTAAAACAATGGTATACAGGATTATGATTATGCTATCTACTCAAATTAATAATATTCATTTATCTCATTGCTTTTTCATCTCCTTTTTGAGCGACTAAATATGACCAAATGTTTCTAACAAACTTAGGATAAGTAGTGACTCGGAAAGTATAAATTTCGCTATGGAACAAGAGTTTTAGGTGATAAGAGGCAGAGTAAGGAATATGTTATTTAAAAGCAATGAGATTATGAGATCGAAAGAACTCAAACAGATACATTTTGTCCAAAAAAAATTATTCCAGTTTAAACTGTTTTTTTAAAACCAGCTTTTGTTTCGCTGTCGGTTGTGGGTATTGTTGCCTTGATTATGTTGCCTTGATGATGGTGGTTGTTATTTATGTAAACCTTGCTTTATCATTTATCTTTGCCCTATGTTTACTTCTGTTTTAATCATGACTGCGATTCCGATTATGTTCAATGTGTTGTTTAAGTATCTAATGGTTTTCGAACGTCTTTGGTTTATTGCTATTAATCTGAATATATATGTGCGATTGATGAATAGATGCTACTTAATCGATTACCTTTTGTATATGAAATATGATGCGGTATGGTCATAGCTATAGATTTCAATAAACATTTAAGATGTAAAAACTTAGATGTGCTAACATTTTTCTTTCACAACAGGTTAAAGGAAAAGGAAAAGCTAAAGTTATTGCTGACGGATCCGAGACAGTCGAGAAAATGAAAAAAGATTGCCAAGGCAGACAACGTATTAAAAAATCTGATTGTAGTTCATATCGTCCATCTGCTGGTTACGTCAAGATATGAACTATTTAATGTATTTTTCACAATTTCTCTAATATCCGTTTTTATTGTCATTGACTGCTTAGTTGTCGTTCCCTTATCGTCATATGTTAATTTATAACTTTGTAAATCCAATAAACTTATGTCTTTTTTGTTTTCTACATGAAAAATATTGTTGTAAAAATTTATTGATCAAAATAAAGTTTCCCTAATATCATAGTCTATACATACATTAACATTAACAATTAAATTGAAAATAAGACAAAACAGTTTGTTAGCCAATCTCATAAGTACTCTTTATACAAGAAAACTTTAATTCTACAATATATACTATATTTGCTTTTAACCACCTCTACATATTTGTTTTTCATAAACAAGGGAAAGAAACCGGCAAAGGCTGTTCAAAATGTGAAGCATCGAAAGAAGATGACAAAAAATGCAAGAAAAGTTTCTGGTGATGGTATGGATGCTGAATTCTTCAACTTTAGTCGTAAAGGAGACTATAGGCTGGTATGTTTTTTTTTACATGAATTACCATCATATTTATTTCATTTTTTCTATTGATTTATATTTGACTTTCTTTCAACGCATTTAGCGTCTTCCTGTTGAAGTTGTAAATAGAGCAGGACTTTCTGATAACTTGCAACCTTTATCTGTTCAAAACATGACCAGGGATGTTGAGGTTTATGAAACGAAGACCGAGTTAAACAGTGGTACATTACGTTACGCCATTGATGGTTGGAGGAAGTTCCTGGCAGATAACCACTTGGAGTTTGGTCATATGCTGCACTTCACTTATGTGACTTCCCAGAAGAAGATTGTCTTGAATGATGTAACCTCGATCTAAGAAAGAATGGTATGCATTTTGTTTATAACAGCTATGGTTTGCTAAGTTGTTGGTTAGTATTTTTGTGGTTTACATTTTGATGGTTGTGGTGATGGACATTAAAACTTTGGTTAGTTTGTTATGATTTAGTTTATGTAGATGTTTTGTAATGGTATAAAAAACTTAATTAAATATGTGGTTGAATGGTGTTAGTGTTTGATGTTATTATCATTGTCTTTATACTATGTAAGAATGATTTATTGATGTTAATTAGATTCCACAATAAAATGCAGTTGATTATCCATCAAATTTTATACATGAACCATTATTACAAGCGTGTTTTGTTTTCTTAATATTTGCCTGATTATTTTTCAAATGAAGAGGAATAAAACGTTAGAAATCGTCATTACTGCCATTGTTTTTAAAATTTTGTTTTGATATTATTTAAACCGTATAAGCTAAAAAATAAAAAATAAATAACTAAAACCTAAATATATTTTTCGATTATGAAGAAAGATATGTTTTCTTTAAACCATATAAGCTAAAAAATAAAAATAAATAACTAAAACTTAAATATATTTTTCGATTATGAAGAAACATATGTTTTCAAATTCATTAAGATTTCACTTTTATAAACAATGGATCTAATGGATAATCAACTTTTAATTTTATATAGTTACTAAAACTGTTTCTAAATATATATATATTAATCAAATTATAGAAACTATTAAATATTATTTCAAACAAATTTGTTAACTTTATACTTTTAATAAAACAACGGAAAAAAAAACAATCCGGTTATTTTTTTATTATTATCAATATACTCCTTAAATTTTGTTAAATAATGTCTTCTTCAATTTTTCCTTTTCTAATTCCCAATTTGTAAGCAATATAATTTACTATTATATATTCTTTTATAAAATCATCATATATTTATGCACATAATAGACAAATAAATTTCCATAATTGAGACTATTACTATAAACATAAGTAAGGTTCTCTTACAAATATACATAATAAATAATAATCTTCATCCTCTTCAAATTTCATATATCAATGGAGATGTTAAATTGTTTTTTACTTTATCTATCAGACAACAATATGAAATCTCGGGTATGTTGATGTTATCTTCAAGTTTATCTATTTATAATATGTTGCTTTTAATTTTTACTTTGTATATAGATTTTACCGAGGAATTACCACAATTGGGTAGCAGATTTCAATTTAGCTCCTGATGGTATGGTTCAAATAATTACCACTGATCGAAGAATTTTTACCGTCAGGGTTAGGAAAGCAGGCTATTCATATTTGTTTCACGGCGGATGGTTCAATATGATTCAGTCATTATTATTACCAAATAAGTTATTGCTTTTGTTTCAGTACGAAGGTAGTCTAACTTTTCGACTGATATACTTCTATCAAGATTTGGCACTTGCTCAAGATGATTTCTTATATTGCCAAACACCAAAATTCTCTGAACATAAAGATCATTTGGTAATTTTTTTTATATTTGTAATATATTAGTGTATTAATATTTGACTAATTTTATAAAAAAAAATTAATATAATTTTATTTTTTGGGACTTGCAGCTTATCGATAGATTTTTTGTTCATCATAAGTTGAAGAACATAATACCGAAGAACCATGTTACTATAACATCTTATTCTAACCGTACATGGTTGGTTTTTATGGAAAAACATGGTCAAACTTATTATATGACTATTGGATGGAAGCAAATTAAAGAAGACATGAAAATTGAAGATGAACACACATTATATTTGACATGATTTCGGAGTCAAAATTTGAAATGATGGTTTTTAAAGGCACAGAATGTGACAACCTGAACTTTCAAGGATAGTAACGTTAATCTTGCGATCGTAACTTCTCCCTAATAACTCCGTTAAACTTAAACGTTTATGATAACTTGGTTAGTTAACATGCTGGTATATTTGGGCCACGTATATTTTGGGTCACATACTCACACTTTAAATCCCTACACTATCCGTATCGGCCCAAACTGAACACATGAATAAACCCAAGGGCATCAGACTTATGCTTGGACTTAGTAGTAGACTTGGGCCGGCTTCTAGTATCTTGGCATACACACACCCACTCAAAACCCAACCCGAGAACACACATTTATTATTATGATAATCATGTTAGGTTAGGCAAAGCCCAAATAAAACATGGACTTTGGGCCGGCCACTTTTGGGATAATGTATACACGCTAACACACAAATAATTATACATGGTTCTTATTTGTTAATATTCATATCATCACAAACCCTAAACACCCTCTTTCAATCATCGAAGTCAACGACAGCCCTTACTTTTCGAAGCTTATACTTCCCTAGAAACTGGTCTCGGGTCTAGCAACTTCCAATATTTGGTTAGTATTTTTACATTATGGCAAATCTGTGATCGTTTGGCTATTCTTGATTACGTCCGAGTGTGGTTTGACTTGCATGATTAGTGATGTGTTGTTGTGATTTACTTGTATGACTGATGTTAAATGATATTGATGATGAATAATATGATAAGTATTGGTTGTGTGAGTAAACTAGTAGTTACTGTTGATGAAATAGATGATGATTAGAATCAATAACATTGACCGACAATCCAATTTAAAACATCACATGCAAATCAACTTTGATTGGACCGAATTATCCACTTAATTGTCTTGAGAATTCATGGCAGACAAACAAATTGAACTCTAAATGCTTATTGGACCATGATTATGTAGTGGGCTGACAACTAAAGCAATTAATTGGACTGTTGAGAATTAATGGATCTGACAATACACATGCATTGGGCCGATAAAATGATTAGATCACATGCAAATGGATTACACAAATACAATGGCCATAGAATATTATGATGAATGGACTGTGATACGTTAATTAAAAATCAAAGATGATGTTTGTTGATGATTGGTAATTTGGTGATGTTTGTTAATGCCATTCTTTGTTAATGTGTACATAGAAAATAAATGAAACTGAGTGTGTGGGATTATGAGAAGAGAATGGATATGAAAGAACTAAACAACAGATCAATTGGATCACACCATTACACCTTGGGCCGTTATGAGCTAAGTGGGCTGCACATGAGTACGCGGGACTTGTAAGCTGGGGCCGCAAGAAGAAACAAGACTGTTTAGGATGTTTTGGCCGGGCAGGATATTTGGGTTATCATGTCCAGTGGTTTTGTGTTAACTGTTGGGCCAAGTCTCAAGCTATTGGGCCGCACAGTTTATTTGATTTATGCATCGAGTTGTTAAGTGTTAGTGTGAGACGTGACGGATTATGTGAAATATAAGTGACTCGAATAGATAATACGTGACTATGTGATAATTGATGCAAATTGTTACATGAGTGGTTTGATATGTGGTTTAATAGAATGAGATTCTAACTGTTAGTGGTATCCACAATAGGAACTAATTGATCAACTCGGAACACGTAACGTATTCTACCGAGCACTCTAAGGTGAGTTCATCTCTCTTGAGCATGCGTCCCGGTGGTTGGGACAGTCTTTGGGTATCCCTGAGAGGGATCGGTTTGGGTAAATCATGGGTATTCCTGAGAGGAATATGTCTTGTTGTAAATCGGTAATGTTGGATAATATACTCATCCTATCACCTTTAAAGTCCCTCCGTGTTGTTTGGTTACCTGAGAGGTAACAAGGTATTAGTTAGTAGCGCTACTTAGGTTTGGCAACCTCACCCCGTACCTGGGAGGACGGGTGTTGAACTAATGACCTAGTCATGACCAATGCTTTGATAGGAGCATTGGAGATAGGGCAATGTAAATCAGGAGCCGTCTTGTATTCGGGGTATTATCAACATTGTAAATTCAATGGATTAACTAAACACTTGGTAACCAACGTTTTCGTAAAACTATGAACTCACCAGCGTTGTCTGATACACTTGTTGCATGCTCACAGGTCGTTAGATGCCTTGGATTTGGAACTTGCTGTCTGGAGTAGCAGGAGTGGTCATGGGTCGATTGGAGGGATTCATATGATTGATTTCTTGATACTATACATTGGTTTTGAAACTGTTTAACCTTAGTTTACTATTTGCTTCCGCTGAACGTGTTGGTTTTCATTTAAACTTGTTGATTGTATTTTTCATTAATAATTGGGGATTTTATTTATAAATTGAATGTGTTCAATGTAATTAGTGGCTCGTTTTTGGTACGTCACACGCCTAACCGGGACATTCCCTAGGTGGTATTTTGGGGGTGTGACAGTTTGGTATCAAGCTTTGTACACGTTTAATTGATTTCTAATCAAACTATGTGCACGTTTTATCGATTTCGAATTAAGCTATGTACACGTTTAATCGATTGAGACTTTCACTTGAATCAAGATACGTATCAGAAAGCTTCAATATTCAGTTTTACATATTTACAAAGAATGACACCGCGTGATCTTTAAATTCCTTTGATCCGCACGTTTAGCACAATAACCTTATTTGTATTTGATTTTTACACATGCTAATATCTTCTATCCTCTAATAATTACAAAGGATATACTAGTTTCTAATTAAACGTGTATTCGAACCTAACAAATTAACAACTGACTATTCACATTATTATGTAATCTGATTTTATTTGACATTATTATAAGTTTTAAAATTAAAATTTAAAATAAAATAAGGTAATGTTATATAGCTATATATATATATATATATATATATATATATGGAGGGGCTCATGCGAGAACTCCATTTATTGTGAGAACCAATGTGAACACAACCTAAAATAGCTAAAAAAACCTAAACCCCCCTCCCCCACCCCCCAAAAACCTAAACCCCCCAAGCTAAAATGCTAAAAACTAAACCCCCAAAAAACCTAAAAAAATCAAAAAAAAATCTAAATTTTTTTTTGATTTTTTAAATATTTTTTAGGTTAAAATCGCTACTTTTCGAAGCAAAAAAAAAAAAAAAAAATTTAACCTAAAAAATATTAAAAAAAATCAAAAAAAAAAATTTGTGTGATTTTTAGCTATTTTTAGGCATTTTTGGTGTGTTCACATTGGTTCTCGCGGTTCTCGTAATAAGAAGTGGTTCTCGCATGATCTTCTCCCTATATATATATATGTATATGTATATGTTTCATGATGATGATCATTATCATTATTCTATTTAAACTCACCCACTCTTTATATTTTTATGAGTATAATAATCTTTGGAAAGGGTCATGATCTACTTATGCGTGAAAGAAATTAGGAAAACGATAGAAGCGCCGTCGAGTGGATTCCCACCATGTGCTGGGTTGTTGTTATTGAGTGATGGATGGGCTACCTTTCTCTCAACTTTTACTTAGTTAATTATACATTTATAGAATAGGTGGGTATATGTTGAAGGGTTCAAATAGTCAAAAAAAAAAATATATATATATATATAAGTTTTCTTTAAAAATGAAGACAACTTTAAGCAATCGGCTTAGACTGCGGGGTATGGGGCTTGGGTTGGGGCATTTGTTGACACGTGGAATGGGAGGCCCCCCCACCAAACAAACCCACGCCCATGGGGTATGGTGGGGCTTGGGTTGGGGGCTTGGGTTTGGTTTGGCCATTGAGAGCCTGCCATGTCACCTTATTAGCCCTACTAGCCCGCCCCACGCCCGGCTTCAAACCCACGCTAGAAGGGCCACGCCCAAACCCATGCCCACCCGGGGTGGTGGCTTGGGCGTTTTCAGCCCACCCACGCCCAAACCCCCGCCCCATACCCCGCAGTCTTAGACTGCGGGGTATGGGGGGCTTGGGTTGGGGCATTTGTTGACACGTGGAATGGGAGGGCCCCCCACCAAACAAACCCACGCCCATGGGGTATGGTGGGGCTTGGGTTGGGGGCATGAGTTTGGTTTGGCCATTGAGAGCCTGCCATGTCACCTTACTAGCCCTACTAGCCCGCCCCACGCCCGGCTTCAAACCCACGCTAGAAGGGCCACGCCCAAACCCATGCCCACCCGGGGTGGTGGCTTGAGCGTTTTCAGCCCACCCACGCCTAAACCCCCGCCCCATACCCCGCAGTCTTAGCTTGATGAAGACTTTTTGAAATGGTTATATATTTTTATTTAATGTGAATACATATTTTATTCTACAATGTTTATCTTTAGATAATATTTACGTTGTTTCGATTTCGTAATTACGTAAAACATGTTATATTTATCTCTAAGGGGAGGGAGAGTCACTAGTGATAAAATTTCATCACTCACAATATCCAATCATGTTCCGCCATGTCAGCAACCATTTTTCCATCACTCACAACATTTTTTAATAGGGGTGGTCATCACTCACCACCACACCCAACAATTTCCCCCCAACCAACAACTACCCTCACAAAACAAAAGAATAACGCCGTGAAGAAAATAACGAAAATTGAGTCCGTGGTGCTATAACGCGTTGATCTTTCGAGTGGCGGTGGAAGATTTCGTTTTTCACGCGTTGAAAATCCTATAACGCGTTGAACTTGTTGCCACCCCGCCTGGCCTAATTAAGTACAAGTAAATTAAACCAAGTTTATCTTTAGATAATATTTACATTGTTTCTATTTTGGAATTACGTAAAAACATGTTATATTTATCTCTAAGTACAAGTAAATTAAACCAATCAAATGTAGTATTAGAAAGATATACTGTATTTGTTGGGTGAAAAAAACAAAAGCTAATGAATACAACATTAAACACATATTGTATTTGGTTGACAATATATGAATTCACTTCGTCTTTTCTTTAGTGCTTCGTGTACTCAGCCTAAAAATGGACCTAGCGTGTGAGGATAAACCTATATATATATATATATATATATATATAGGAAGAGAATAATGAGAAAACTACATATAAATGTGAAAACTAGAAAACTAACTAAAAAAAGCTAAAAAACATACCAATTTTTTTTTTACAATTTTTTATAAAAAAAATCGCTAGTTTTTATATATAAAAAAAATTTCAAAAAAAAAAATTTGTTGTACTGCACATGTGATTATATGTGTACTACACATGTGCACTATATCCGTAATAGTGCACATGTGCGTGCAATACAACAAAAAAAAAATTTATTTTATTTTTTTGAAAATTTTTTCCATGCATAAAAACCTCCGATTTTTTTATTATAATTAAAAAAAAAATTGGTATGTTTTTTTTGGTTTTTTTTAGTTAGTTTTTCGGTTTTATCATTTAAACTAGTTTTCTCATGATCCATCCCCTATATATATGAGTGTGTGTGTGTGTGAGAGAGAGAGATAAAAAGAAAGAGCCCATCGCAGGCGGCTAGCTCCGAACGACAGCGACGATGACAGGCCCAGGGGCGGTCTTGCTGGTCCACTCCGGAGGTCGACGGACAAGGGACGAGCCTCACACCCTCGTAGTCTTACTAGACAAGAAATATCACAAAACAAGGTTTTTTTAAAGAATGTTTCAATTTTGGATGCGGTAAATGTCATATTTTTATTTAGCAAAAACCATATATCACAAAACAAGGTTTTTTTAAAGAATGTTTCAATTTTGGATGCGGTAAATGTCATATTTTTATTTAGCAAAAACCATATAAAATACCAATTTAGCTTTTTGAAACCAATAATGCTTCCTGCTTCCTGTCAAACAAAAATCTTGTTTAAACTGAGAATAAGACACATACCACACTTCGCTGTTGATTTAGACCACGGTCGGAATTTGTGTCACTATCAACCCATATAATCTAGCAAAACAAAACAAATGGATTAAATCCATTAAAATTAAAGGGATTTTTAAAGTGTATTCTCATACATTAAAACTTGTAATTAACTTTATATATAAAAAAAAGAAGACGGTATGATGTTTTAATCATATTTCTTTTGAATTAAAAGCACAACACATAACATGTGACAACATGATTAAAAGCACATATTTTGTAGATAATAAAAGCCAAAAGAAGAAATAAAAGAGTAGAAAGAGTTTTAGTTCATTCGCATGGTATTCTCTCAAGCGATTAAAGAGGCTTCCACTGAACTGTAGTCAAGATAATAGGATCAGTGATTGATCCACCTAAAATGGTTGACATTAATTATATTTAATTTTAAAAAGGGTACTTGTATAGTTGTGTATCTTATATAATTTTTCACAACAATTGCGTCAAATTTACAGGCATTCGAAGTTTTGTAGTGCTTTAATCTAACTTAAGGTCAAATCATATAATTTTACTTTGGGAAATTGGCCTGTAATAATCCCACCTAAAGCTTATTGGCCATTAATAATCCCACCTCAAAATATTCCCCCTACCAATCCCACCTTTCACCTATTTTTCATACAATGGTCCCTCGTTAAAAAAACTTAACGGAGTTAAGCTTTTTTCCAAATTACAACAGATTTTTTAGGGCTTTTGATTAGAACGACGATACGAGTCCATTGATGTAAAACTTGTCTCGAAACGGTGCTCCAAACGATGAAAACGGCGCTTCAATTCGGTTGTTTAAATTTCCAATTAACCAAAATCAAGTCACTTGGAGCACCATTTCGAAGTAAGTTTTACATCAATGGACTCGTATCATCGTTCTGATCAAAAGCCCTAAAAATCTGTTTGTAATTTGGAAAAAAAGCTTAACTCCGTTAAGTTTTTTTAACGGGGGATCATTGTAGAAAAAATAGGTGAAAGGTGGGACTGATGGGAGGAATATTCTGAGGTGAGATTATTAATGGCCAATAAGCTCTAGATAAAATTATTACAGGTCAATTTTCCTTTTACTTTTGTTGTTGAGTTTGTTAAATTGTTATTTATACTAAACTAGAAGTTTGTAGTGCTTTAATCTAACTTAAAGTCAAATCATATAATTTTACTTTTGGTGTTGGTGTTGAGTTTCTTATAATGTTATTTATATTAAACTAGTTTAAAATCCTGTGTATTACACGGGCTGTGTAAATAAAATACTTCTTATAAATCTATTGATTTGATAAATTACACATAAGTGTAGATGCTACTATACTCACAATCGGTTCACATGTTACAATTATTAACATATTTTAATGGCCCATACTCTTTAACACAAAGTTGTTTCTCATTAACAAATAAATACGAAAAAATCACAGGTCGTTTTATGTAATATATTTTACTTTATATAATGTATATTATAATTAATTTTAACATGTCCCATACCATGCCTCAAACAGTAAACAAATTGTTAAATATAAAATCTAGGCAAGTAATTCTGTTCCGACAACTCAGATTTTCAAAATAGAGCAATTGTTTATCTGCTTCTAGAGACCCTTGATTCATTTACTACAAACAACTATTTGTTGGGCTCTAAAGCTTTATTCTAGCTTCAACTTCCTACCAGGTGTGCATCCTAAGCACCTGTCACATACGTTAAAATAAAGTCAATACATATAATGTAAAGGTGAGCATACAAGTTTGATAATAGCATATAGAGTTCAAATTCGTTTACGCATAACCAGCACGTACACATAGAGAAATGAAGCACGTTAGTTATCGACATAGATCCAACGATACCAATGACTGCAGGTTGACTGCCCGAGGCAGTTCGCAATACATGATTACCACCGTAATCCATGCAAGTAATTGTCCTTAACAACCCCCGTGTGAACGGGTGCTGAGTCCAAACTATAGTACTATCGTTGCTAAGTCAGGTAGACAGCATTCCATGTGTAAACATAACAAACAAACATTCATAAGCCACGCATAACATGCATTAACGTTTAGCGTTTAAATAGTCTTGAGTAGTGTGTTTGATGTGATTTGAATAGTTGTAACGTATGTAACACCCAAAAGTGCTGAAAGCAAAAAGGGATCGAGTATACTCATAGCGGTTGATGGATTGAAGGGAGCGCTTAGCGAGTAGGGTTAGCCTGATTAGTTTGATAGCATAACGATAAGTGACTCGTAAAACGATATCAAGTGGGAATGGGTCGGATAGCAGTTCGGTCGGATGGTAATCCGATCGGACGGCTTGTTTATACGGATGACAATCCGTTCGGATGGTCATCCGGTCGGACGGTAGTCCAGTCGGATGACTATTCGAGTGGATTGTTTCTTCCTATGATGAGGATGTGTTTGTGTATGATGGCTTGTCCTTTGAAGTTTTCGTTGTAGCATTTTGAAAACATTGAAGTATCTCTATCCTTCAAGTCGGTCAATCGTGCGGATGACAATCCGTTCGGATGATCATCCGGTCGGACGGTAGTCCGGTCGGACGGCGACTCTAGTGATGAGGTTACTTAGTGAAAACAAATTCACAACAGAAGAGTCACTCGGTCGGATTTCCATACGACCGGGTGGCAACCCTGTTAATGAACATGTTGAAAATTGTTTAAGTCTTTAAAGTCCTAGTATCTCATGATCCGAAGAGTAATCCGGTCGGATGGTAGTCCGATCGGATGGCAATTCGTTCGATACCCAAACTTTAGATAGAGTTGATTAGGTGTGGGTCCCAAGGTGTTATCCGTTCGGACAGCAATCCGTTCGGGTGGCTTATCCGCTCGGACAACAGTCCGGTCGGACAGCATTCCGTTCCGATTGTTCCGTTCGTCTTACACTTGGTCGTTTTGATCGTTTGTCGTTTTATCGAGACGTTTTGACAACGTGTTAACCAACAGAATCCCATCTTGATCCAAGTAACCTGATCGACCAGGAATCACCCTAGCTCGGCTGGTTAACCGGTTTAAGACGGTTATCCTTGTTTAACCCGAAATCGGTGGTCTCGTGGGTAGAATCCAGATCTTGAGCTAGCACAACACTAAGAATGAGTAGAGGACTAGATCAGGGTCGGATCCTATCGGTTTTGAGTGTATTGAGTGTAAAAGAGTTGAAAGAAAGTTAGAAACCATCTTTAAATCCTTTTTCACTATATTTAAGTTTAGATCTACGCGAGATCTTTGTGTATTTGTGTGGAAATCTATCAGATCTAAGTTGTTCTTGGTGGATTGAGGCCAAAACAAGAAGTTCTTCAAGAACTCATGATGACATCATCCTAGAACACCTCAAATCTAGTGATTTCACGGTTAAAAGTTAAGATTCAAAAGATAGAAAGGTGTAGGAGTGCGTGTAGATCAAGAAAGTACAAGATTTAGGGCGAGATCTAACCTGGATTGAGAGAAATCGAAGAAAAGGTGGGGAGCACGAACGGTTCGGACAGAGGATTTCCAAAAGTGGAAATGATGACAATGACAGGGGTATTTATAGGATTCCAAAAGAGGAAAGTGTGGGTCGGTCGGATGGCATCCCGCCCGGATGACTGTCCGGTCGGATGTCATCTCGGTCGGATGACGACCTGACACCACAATCAAGTGGCAGCCCGGTCGGATGGCACTTGGTTCAGGTGTTTGGCGCGACGATTTTTGCTGTTTCGATTTCGGTTGCGAGCGATTCGATGCGATAGATTTTCCTAGTCATATTACTTTTAATCCCAACTACTATTTCCATCATAGTTCGATTTCGATTGAGTTCGATTGCGTTTCGAGTTCGATTGCGATTCACACATAACATAAATGAACATGCACAAGTAACACATAAGGCACACACACACGTATAACCAATTTAAAATACGTAGTTCGAGTTGCGATTTTGAAGTCGATTCGATTAGCATAGTTTGATTATCGTTTAGCTTTATCGCATTGTTACTTCCTATAGTTCACAGTCGTAAGTCGAATAGTTTGCGAGTAACATACGTCGGTTATTGTAATTATTGACACTTACTCCACATAATACAACTAAAATAAACATCCAAAGAAATCTACTACAAGTCAAGTTGCGCGAAATCGGGCGTTGACTTTGGCCTTGACTTTGACTTTCGAAAACACGGGGTGTTACAAAAACCCCTCCGACTAATAAAACTGTTGAAATTCATGGCACTACTTGCATCAAATTGGAAATTAAATCTGTCCTCAGGGAATATTACCTCATTGAAATCGCCCAACATAATCCATAGACCGGTAATTGTATTCTTTGCCTCAAGCAGTTCCTCCCACATCATTCTCCTGTTGACTTTCATTGTTGATCCGTATATATTTACGATAACCATATCTTCATCAATATCAAAATCTCAAGATAATTAAAGTCAAATTAAAAGATTAGTGAGTCAATAATATTAATTTGGATTAAAAAGGAGCGTATTGTCAATTTACAACAACAATTATATACACTACAAAAGCAAGTGTCGGCAGCCGGCTCCCATTGGCCAAAATGGGCGGCTGAAATTTAATTTTTTTTTCTTCTGTTTTAGCAGCAGTCCAGTTACAGTTCCAGCCCAATGAGCAGCCCAGTCTGCAGTCCATAAGCCCAAGATCTCCAGCCCAACGAGCAGTTCAGAACATGTAAAAAATTAAAAAAAAAACATATTAGTAATATAAAACTGAAAAGAATGATATATATTTTTTATATTTTCAACATTATCAATTCAAATACATGTTAAGCATAAGGTACAAGCTTAGATGCTTACCCCCTAGCTCAAACTAAAATTACGTTTTTGTCTCCATCTAAAAATTACGATTTTGCCCTCAGGTCAAAATTACGATTTCGTCTGCCATTCTCCCATTGGACCAACCAATTTATTATTTTATATCCATTTTAAAATGACGGTTTTGACCCCCAGCTCAAAATAATATTACGCTTTTGTCCCAAATAAATATATGTTTTTCCCCCAGCTAAAAATTACGAATTTGCCTTCTGTTAAAAAATGTTATTTTTCCCCGTTTTCGCCCTCAGTTGAAAATGACGTTTTTCCCCCCTTCAAAATAAAATTATGCTTTTGCCCCAAACTAAAAATTACGATTTTGCCCTCGGTTCAAAATAAAATTGTGCTTTTGACTCCAGCAAGGTGCAAAATTACGACTTTGTCCCTATTAAAATTTCAAAATTTCACCCCCTTAAAATTTACAGTACTGCCATCACTTTAGGTTTTGGCAATTTACGATTTTATCCCAGTCAAAAAATACAACTTTCCCTCAGTTAAAAATTACAATGTTGCCATTGTTTTTTTTTTTTTTTTTTTTAAGATAAAAGTTTGTTTTTTTATTTGTTGACTCGATTTAGTTGTTTTTCGTGTCAATGAGCTGATGCCTAACACTCGCTCATTATTCGTCCACCGCCCCGCAACGCGGGCGGGGCATCTAACTAGTTAGGATACAAATTCAAGAAAACGGTGGTCAAAGGTCTACAAAAGTCAAAATCAATATATAGATTCAATATCGAAGGAAATTAATATGTACAGATCGGAACTGCCGACGTTGTCCAAGAACACCCTTTACATCTTGAACCGTCGCCACTTGGGTTTGTATGAAATCTCGAGCAGTGCCGCTTAGGTTTGCGTGAAATCTTGGACAAACGTCGTTAGCTTTGTGAGAAAAGAAAGATGAAAGTTGTGAAGGCTGGTATCAGAGGCGTCTCTGAGAATTCACGTACCTTGTTAGAGCTAAAAAAATGTGTCATTCCGTAATGTTTTATTATTATTTAAAAAAATTAAATTAGTATTGGTCTCAATAAACCTAATGCCAAGTGAGTTAAATTCTAAACCATAAAAATGATTTGTAAATGAGCCTATGTTAGAATTGGTATGTGTTAAAAAAATAACATATATATATCGGGTTTTTTTTTTTAATCGCGTGCCCCTCGAAATCACGAGCCTTGTACGGAGGTCCTCCCCGCACACCATCAAAGCCGCCACAGGAGATGTGGTGGCTGATGGGTGCGATGGTGGTGGTTAGGGTTTAGATGGTGGGTGTCATGCAGTGTTGTGGGAGAGATGGTGGGTTGGGGATGGTGGGAGAGAGAAGAGGGGGGGGGGGGGGGAGTTTCAGATGACTAAAAAGAGAGAGTTTATAAATCTTTTTTTTATTTTTTAGTTTATACAAAATAGTCCTTAATTATAACTTCTTTACACAATAAACTCAGGTAAGGTGAAATGACAAGAATGGGGGGGGGGGGGGGGGGGGGGGAGTTTCAGATGACTAAAAAGAGAGAGTTTATAAATCTTTTTTTATTTTTTAGTTTATACAAAATAGTCCTTAATTATAACTTCGAGTAAACTGTCATTTTGGTCCCTGTGGTTTGGACATTTTTGTCATTTTAGTTCAAATCTCAAACTTTTTAAATCTGGGTCCCTGTGGTTTCATCTTTATTGCCATTTTAGTCCAAAATTCAAAATCCTCCTTTTTTTGACTGTTCAAAAAAGTTTGAGATTTGGACTAAAATGGCAATAAAAGTGAAACCACATGGACCAAAATGGCAGTTTACTCTTAATTTTGGACTAAAATGACAATAAAAGTGAAACTACAGGGACCCAGATTTAAAAAAGTTTGAGATTTGGACTAAAATGGCAAAAGTGCCCAAATCACAGGGACCAAAATGGCAGTTTACTCTATAACTTCTTTACACAATAAACTCAGGTAAGGTGAAATGACAATAATACACTCATGTGCAAGACACACATGACCATATTTAACTAAAAAATCTAGCTGAGTTAGTGCTAAAAGACATACAATGCAAGATTTCAAAACATAAAGTACTGAACTCGTCAACTTTTGCGTTAAATGATAGCATCTGAAAAATGGTGTTAACATAAACGACAAAACTCGTAATTTACTCATGATTTTATTCTAAATATTTTAAGAAAAGAAATGCTCGGATTGTCCTTGTGCTTTCCTCCGTTTTCATGTATAGTCCCTAAATTTCTAAAATTACAGCTATAGTCTCCAACTTTTACATATTTGTTTTCGAGAGAAAACTGGATGTAATATTCAGGAATTAAATCAAACAATTAATACTATATAAACGTCACAACTTTTTCTATTGAAATTTTAGTACAAACTATCATAAATGAAATCTTAACATTTCAACTTTTTCATAAACTCCTAACATTGAAATTTCTTACTCTTGTGAAAACTAGATGTCATATATCAGATATTAACATCTATTATATCACCCCCTATGCGTAGTCCGTAGATTAGGGGTGCTTCTCCCATCTTATAAGACAAAACTATGATATGACGCGTTATATAAAATAATTCTACAAATTAATTCGATATTGTCATTGTTAAATATCTCCATACCATTAAATTTTTTTGAAAGATTAATGTATATTCATAGTATATATGTGTTTGTATAATCTTAAGTTATCTTAGTATATAATAAAGTAAACCTCCTTTTGAAACACGTGTCACTCAATCAGCGCTGCTTTACTCTATTTAACTCTAAGAAAGTTTGTGTCAGTGACGAATCTATAAAACCTTCATAGGGGTAACGTTTTAAAAGAAAGGGTAACGAAATCGAAAAAACGTCAAAAAACGTCGAATTTTTCTAAAATTTACACTATCGCCGGAGCGTCAAGAGTTAGCAGAGGCTACCCCTTATCATAAGGTAGATCCGCCCCTGGTTTGTATGTTACATATAGCAACTATTTTCATATTTATACACTACTATAGTATTATTGTTTATTATTAAATCATATATTGATTATAAATAAAGTTTCAATCATGCATATCATGGTGTCGTTTTACATTATATTGCATAAGTGGGCCATGTTCTCGACCTGTGTTGTTAGATGAGACACCAATATCTAGGCTACTGACTTAGAGGCTTAGAGCTTCCTCATCCGAGTCTCGGTCTCCATCTATATAATTTAACTAATAAACACCACTTTCTTTAAACTTTGTCTACTTTTTTTAAAGCAACTCGCATACGACTCTCCATCTATACAATTTAACTAAAAAACACTATTTTCTCTTATCTTACCGTTTTTCTTTCTCGGTTTTATACACTCACAATAATACATCAAGGGTTACTTTAGTTTTCTATAAAACTTTCTCTACTACAGAGGCTCCAATGTATCGAGTTTTCATCGTTTTCTCTATTTTTCCTCTGTATTTACATAGCTGGAAAAACTAACAAAATTGTGTAATTCAGTGTCTCATTCTGATTATTCAAAACCACAGTCACTTAAAAATGCAAATCCAAAGACCCCTTTAAAAATAGATGGTATGCAAAGTTATTCGATTAAGGCAGACATAAACGCCCAAAAGTAATAGCTTTATTTATAACATCAATATGAAACAACAATTCAGTACATAAAGAAAAGAAAACTACACATACATAAGTGAGAAGACAAACCTCGTGACTAGGAGAATGGTCTGTCTAAACAAATGACCTCATTTTCCACAAAAGCCATCTCCTGTCAGCTCGAAGTCTATTGTAAGAGCTTTCCCTTAGCTACAGCACAAGAATATATACTTCAGCAACCTAGTTACAGGGAAAAAATTGTCTTGTATGTATCATTAGCATACATCAATTGATAGGCTACTGACTTAGAGGCTTAGGGGGTGTTTGTTTTTTTTGTGAAAAGTACTTCTGGACCTCTTATGTCTTCCCCACGCAAACGTTTAAGTCTGCAGTGTGTTTGTTTTTTGAAAGTGATTTCGTTAAAAAAAGGTCTTCTAGACCTCTTCCTCGCGCAGATCAGGACTCCCCTCTTCTAACCTCTTCTCATTCTCTTTTTTTCAAAACACTGGAACCCTAGCACTTGCTCCTCTCAGCCGACCACCACATCTCCTCTCCCCCACCTCCGGTTGCCCTCTATCACCTCTCCCAAAAACCCTCTACAAACCCATCTTCCGGTAATGGCGACGGTGGCCAAATTTCAGACAATTCCATCGGACAGCCACCGTAGAACCACCCAACAGCGGCCCGGTTTCCGCCAAAGATCAATCTTATTCCACCCACCACCATTTTCCAGACATGGGTTGCGTCTGCAACCCTGTATGTCCTTTAAGACAGATGATGATGATGATGATGAAAAAAGTAATAATAAGTTGTTTGGAGCTTTTAAATCTTTGATTTTCTCCAAGGATAATTCCATAAAGAAGTTGGAGGAGATCTTGTCAAGGTTAGTTACTAGAATCTTGTTTATGATTAGTTTATTATTTATATAATAATAATTTGGTGTTGTGTGTGTGAAAATGTGTAGGTTGCTCTGCATTTAGGGAGGTATATCGTGACCATGATGAGTACAGGGGTTGTTTTGGCAGTTGGATTTAATTTGTCAGGTGAGTTAAACAAGATTTGAAAATTTTGTTTAGTAGAGAATGATGTTGATTGTGTGTTTGGTGAGAAGGTGGAGATGGTCAGTTGAATGATTTGATATGGTATAGTTGGGTTGGAGGGATTATAATTGGAACCATGATTAGATCGAATATGGTTTTGGATGAAGTTAGTTGTGCTGGTCCGCGAAATGTGGTTATTACTGGAAGGTACCTGTCTCTGTTTATAATTTAGAGTCTAGATTTGTTTACTCTGTTTATACTTGTAAAATTACAACCTTTTAGAGACACTATTAGGTACTTTAAGAAGAAAAGCGATAATTGCATCAACACTAGTGTGTAATGCTTTCCAGGCACAATGGGTTACACATTGCAAGTGTTTTGTTGATGCTAATGTTTCTTAGGGTTTCTCATTTAGTTACACGTATTGCCGAGTCTTTATTTTTTAATTTTTTTTTTGAAAAATTGATACAGTTCTGTTAAATAGTTGTTTTGTGTGATCACTTAAGTGTTTCTCACAAATATGCTATTGCTTATAGAGATCTTTAATGGGTGCTATGACTATGAGATTTCCTGTCATTAACACTTTAAAACAGGGAAAATAGTGTATATAAACATGATTATTGATGACGATGTCCACATGACTATGAGATTTTGTTGGTGTACATTTCGTACGTCTGCCACTGTGCGAATAGTTAAATAGAGCGTGTGTTGAATATTGTATAAAATAGAGAAGTTGGACAGGTTTTGTAAATGTCAAGGTCCATCCGGACGGATGACCATCCGGTCGGATGGCAATCCGTGGCAATCCGATCGGATGGACACATGGGTAGTTGTCTATAAATAGGGACTTGGGGTTCTCATTTGGACAAGCTTTTGGTTCCCAGAGGGGACATGCTGTTCAACTGGTCTCGTGGTGCTGTAACGTTGAATAATCAATAGAGACCAGATTATAAGTGACTGCTCGGTGTCGTGTCTATCTTCTACTGCTTTCTTAGCCGTAATAAACGCACCAAACACGTCGGATCGGTACCGAGGCTCCGTCATACTCACCGGATCCTGGAATCAGCAGATTTCCTGCCCTCCTCTTCCCTTGCCATGTCGCCGCTGCTCCTGCCCCTCCTCCTCCTCCTCCATGCCACGCCGCTGCAGCTCCTCCTGCCACCATTCCTTCAGCCAGCCGAAACAAGTATGTCGAGCAGAGGCATTTCTCATATAAAGACAAGGGTTATAACAGTAATTAAACTTATATTTGATCTTTCTTTGTAATTTTGATGTGGCGTGTGTAAACAGCTGACCTTTTTTAACTGATTATTTGTGGTATGATTGCAGAGGACATAGATCGTAGGAAGGGTGGTTATCATCTACTAGAAGGTTGATATTACACATAATAACTGGATATTATATCTTTACTGATTGTTATTATAGTTTATCGATGTATAGTCATGTGTGCTAAATTTAAATCTAAAGAGTAAACTATTTTTGAAATGTTTATGTTAATTAATGGTTGTAAAATTCTGATTATAATGTTTATGTTAATTATTGGTTGTTAATTTTTGTTTAATGTTATGAATTGTTCATAAGTTAATTATTAATGTTTATATTCTGATTTTGCTTATGATTATGTTAGTTTCTTGTGTTTGTTATGGAATATAGATGTTCATCTTGACAAATTGTTTGATTAAAGTTTTTGTTTGTTTGATTATAATTGTTATTCATCTTGATAAATTGTTTGATTAGAGTTTTTGTTTGTATGATTATAATTGTTGTTCATCTTGATAAATTGTTTGATTAGAGGTTTTGTTTGTTTGATTATAATTGTTGTTCATCTTGATAAATTGTTTGATTAGAGTTTTTGTTTGTTTTAGCAGTTTACAGAAGTTAGAAAACAAACAGTCTTCTTCTTGCAGACTGCAGAGGTTTGGTCCACCTCTTCTGCTACAAATGTCTGCATATGTGGTCCACAGACTGCAGACGTTTTACATCTGAAAAAACAAACAGCAACTTAGACTAAATTCAGTAAATCTGCTCGTTTTGTAAAATATTTAAAATCAATCAAGCTAAATGTAAACAACATAAATTCTCACCTTACTTTAACAAATTGTTATACGGTCCAATCACCAGCCAAATTAACAAAAACAAAACACTTAATCAAGACGATTCGCTAACCCTAAGTCCTTCAATCCTACCAAATAAACATCTCGCTTAAACTATTCGAAATCAAAACCGCTAAAAATGTCAAATTCCGTTCAAACAATTCAACAGATTAAACGGATATACAGTTACATATACATTTGTTTCTAGGTTACCTTAGAGGTGCCGCCAAAGTGAGTCCTGGAATCTAAATATTTATTTCGTAGTTCAGTAAACATTCAGAAACCTAAAACGAACTGAATGAGCATAATACAGTAAATTTAGAAATCAGACACTATGTTGCAATATATTTGGTGAACAGAGATCAATTGAAACCTTGTCTTTCCATCATGGATAATTATTGAAGGAATCATCAAAGAAAGGAAGGTGGAGAACATTAAAATCAAGAGAAACGTACCTTGTTCTTTTCAATAGTTGTTAGTAGATATTTAGGGTTAGATACTCCATTCGCCGTTGACGCGCAACTAAAATATTCGAATGATGTGTAATCGGAGATTAACCGGCTGAATCATGGGAGCTCTGGATTGAGAGAGAGAGAGATGGATTGGTTTGAATTTTGAATGTGGAGCCCGAATCATGTATGTTATACATGTGGAGCCAGAATTTTGAATTTTGAATGTGGCCAGAGGTTTTGAATTTTGAATGTGGCAGAGGTTTAAAATTTGTATAGATTAATTGTATTCTAAATGTATTTTAAAAGATTTTAAATTAAGATTTATAATGCAATAATGACATCAGATAGGCATTGTTGAACAACCTATCTGATTGCCACTTCAGCATTGTGATGTCATGCTCATTTGCCCTTTATGGAAAGTACTAGCGGTAAGACCCGTGTGCAAACACATGTCGTTTCTTAGAAAACCATGCAAAACACATATTGATAGAATATATAGATACATGTATAGAATATTGTACGAAAATGTGTTATCTATTATAGCTAAAAGACAACTATAAGTAAATATAAAAGATATTTAACAAACTTAATAAAAGATGTCTAACAAACTTAATAAAATTCATCAGTTACATATGATTATTTCCATTCTCTTATTCAAAAAAGAGAGTATCCACCCATTGACAATGTAAACTGTTAAAAACATAAGTATATATAAAAGATGTCTAACAAACTTAATAAAATTTGAATACAACTTAAGTTTTAACAAACATTAACTAAGAACATACGATCACCTGCCTAAACAACACACAACAAACCTCACTCAAGAATTTGTTACGCAACAACATGTCCTTTGCTACATGTTGTGATCTAGTTAAATATGCTACTGGAAATAATGTAAGAGCTGCTGATCCAACAATCTCCCTATACAACAGATGATATGAAAACCCTTCTTTATTACTGATTTTTATTTCTCATCAACATCTCCCTGATTTGTCCTTTGAACTGTAGTTCAAAGTCCAGGGAGAACATGTCTTCTTCATCATCCCTTTCAAGTTGAAGGTCCAACAAATCTTGGAGATCGTATGCATTCAGATTATATGCACTATCCATAATCTCTTCAACACTACCATCTGATCTGATCAAAGTCAATACTTGGGTTTTTGAGCATGACTTCCACTTTACTATTTTTGGATCAGTTGGTTTTCTTGGGCAAAGAATTATTGAAGATGAGTTTAGTGATTGTGGTCTGCTAACTAAATTTGCAATTGGTTCAGACAAATCAGATGACGAGAGAAGGTTTTTTGGAGTATCGATTTTTAGAGACAGAGCAGCAGTTGTAGGATAGACTGGGTTTTGAAGAACATTTGAATGTTCAGCTCTAACTTCTTCCAGCTTTTTGTAGGTCTCAACTATCTTCAGTTTATACCATCCGGCAATGGATCTAGCTGGACCATAACCAGCAGCCACAAGCTCTGCTCTCATTCTTTTAAACTTCAATGTCTCATCTGAATCCACTGTTTTGACTTTCTTCCAATTAGGTTGAGTTCGCTTTACCAGAGGATCATTGTGCATTTTTGTGATTCTATCGATCTCTTCTCTAAGAGCATCTGCTGACCAGTTTTTGAATTGATCTTTAGTTGCCTTATATGGCTTGTACTTCATAATGTGTGCAACATAAGCATCCCTCATTTTCATCTGAAGTTCAGGAATTACTGGCCTCTCAGACATGGATTTACTGACGTCTCTAGCATAGTCTTCAAGTTTTACGACTTTGCTAAGCTGAAATGATAAAAACCTCTGGTATTCCCTGTTATCCATCCCTATGCTTTTATCCCTTGCTATAACCTCAGTCCGTGATACTTTTAATTTTAGATGCTCATCTAAGTTCTGAGGATTCTTATAGCCATAAAGAGATGGGAAGGATCTTTTAGATGGATCCTCTATTGAATGATTCAATTTCACCTTTAACAATGACTAACTCCAGCAGATATTGAGCTTCCAGAGGAATAACTGATGGTAGTATAGCAATTGTAAGAGATGAAGTAGGTTCTCTGGGTGGAAATGACGAGCATGGACTGTTTTGAATGGAGGCAGATGATACAGGGATTGCTGATTTAATCTCCTCATCATTTTCTAACACAATATAGGTTTTTCTCTTACGTGTGGAGATGATTTCTGGTGAAGGAGAATGTTTTGTTAGTGAAGATGAATGTATGGGAAATCTTTGTGACGTTGCAGGTGGTTGGATTGTGGCTGGTGTAGTGAAAATGATAATGCCAGATGTTTGACAAACTTCTGCTGAAACAACTGGTGTCTCAGCAGCTGTTTACCAAACAGCTGTTGATACTTTTGTGTTCCCAGCATCTATTGACAGAATGGGTGATGATGGTGTGGAAGCTATTTTCTCCTTCTTTTGTGGTGGTTTTTTTTTGGAGAAAGTTGGGATTTAGGTTGAGCAGGGGATACAATTTCTGTAGGATTAGCTTTTGAATCTGGTGGCAACTTTCTCAGTGAATCTTTCTCCCCCTTTTTGGCATCATTATCATCATCATCATCTTTCTCAAAGATTGATGTAGAGGTGGAGCCAGTAAGTTTCAACAGATGTTCCTTAATATTCATAATGTCTGCTTTTGTGTCTTTATACCTGGCATCAACCAAATTTCTGATAAATTCCAAACTGAAATTGCAATTACTTTCAGCCAAATTCCTCTGAGCTTGAAGGATGGGTTGCATAGAATTCCAAAGCTCATTGGTAATTTCATGTCTGGTAGGTTGACTTTTAAAAGGCTCTATCATCTGCTTAATCAATTCTTTCATTTCAGCAACATCTGTTTCAATGGTAGACACTCTAACCGTCAAATCCTTATAACTTAATTCAAGACCTACTTTAATAGGATCATCTGAATTCCCACCTGTAGTGGTTGTATTTGTTTTGATAATAGGAGAAGTCTCCATACCATCAGAAACAGATGGCCCTTTTTCTTGGTTCTGGGGACTTCCCACTGAAGCAGAGATTACAGTTGTAACCTCTCAGTGGTTGCCTTCAAAGGAGTCTTAATGATGTAACCACTGTCCAACTGATCTCCAATGGGTTCAACAGTTGTAGTGGCTGCTCCACTTGAACTACCACCAAGAGTTTCGTAATACTCAACGGGGATAACCTCCTCAACTGTTTGTAGGATAGCAGATTGAATTGGTTCAGACACAATCATTTGTTGTGATCTACTCTCAGTAGTGTGTGCATTAGAGGAACTGTTTTCTTTCTGAAATTCAATTGCTTCAAACAGAGGTAATATTGTTGATGGAACTTGAGTCGAGGATTGTGGTGTAGAAAGTGTGATTGCCCTGGGAGAGGGACTTTTAAACATACTTTCATATGAAAGGTTTACTTCATGTTGTGGTGTCCCTGTGTTTACAACATGATCCTTTTGTGAGGATACATTAGGAGTTTGAATGGGTTGAGATCTTTCCAACAACTGTGAGGAAGTAGCAGCAGTGGTTTCAAGTGACATTTGTGTTGTCACTGCATTAACCTCTGGGATCTCATCTTCCAGAGGAACCTTTTTATTTTGTTTGGTTTTGGTGGGCTTTTTGGATGTGACAGGTTTCTTTTTGCGTTTTCCTGGTGTGTGTTTCACAACACCGGTTGTGGTGATCACCAGGAGCAGTTGGCTCAACAACAGAAGTTTGAGCAACTGATGCAGACGCATCTAAAACAGGCTCATCCACCTTTGTTTCCGTTGTTGAAACTTTTGACTCTTTATCCATAAGTTTAGTAAAAGTTTTACATGTAAGACTATTTATTTGAAAAGCTACACCTTGTTCAAAATCTGTTTGTGACACTTGTTTTCGTAGGTAGTAGCTTAGAAGTCTTGGATACAACAGAAAAGCATTACTACGAACACCTTTTTTCATTTTTTTTTCACATTTTTCACATTATTCAACAAATCAAAAAATAGTGCTTGTGATAAATTGTAATCAGATTTTGTTAAAATAGCATAACCCAAATACTGAATGTTCAAAGGTATCTCATTAAATGCGGTGGTCTTGGCTGAGAGACAAGTTAAAAGAGTATGAAACAAAAATTTCATTGGCGGAGGGAAGTTTGGCTTGTAGATAGTAACTTCCTTTAATTGTGCATCATACCCTATTTCAATGAACTCTGTATAAAGTTCAGGTTTTTCAAAGTTGGTCTTACCTCCCAAGTCGTCCAAAGCAAATGTAGTGGAATTGTAAAGGGATAAATTCGTACCACACTTTCCCCGACCTTAGATGTGATGGCAACTGGATTATTATCTTTAGACTCTATTTCAGCATTAAACCAAAATTGTCGGAGTGTTTCTGTATGAACCGGAGCATCAGCAGTAAGGATTGATTTGTATTTTGATGACGTTAAAAGGTCAATTATTGAGTGAAAGCTGGTATTTTTGCTGGTTTTCTCGAAGATGGGGAGGTAGTTGTGAGGGTTTTTGATGTTTAGAGACATGATCGGAGAAGAAGGTGATTTGGGGATGAAACAGGTTTTAAGTTGGAGGGTTTTTAATATGTTGGAAACTGTTTTTGAGAATTTTGAATTCGAGACGGCAGTGGTAAAACCTCGATTTAGGGATGAAACAGCTGTTATATAGAGAGAAAAAGTGAATGCTGACGTAGCAGTAGTTACAAATACTTGATAGCTAAGATTTGTCCACGTCAGAACCTCTCTTGCGACAACCGATGACAGTTGTTTGGAAACCTCTGTTGGTCGACTACAGAATTTGGGAACAGTGTGAGTCAAACAGTCGTTAGATAAGCAGAAGTTATGAGAACAGATGATAACTTTCAGCAGTTGTTTTAATTTTAGCTAACATCTGCCCACGTCAGAACCTCTCTTGTCATAATGGATGACAGTCAGCAGTATAGTAAATTAACAGTCATTAGGATAAACAGAAGTTATGACAACAGACGGTACCTTTTAGCAGTGGATGTATTTTTAACAAGCAGAAGTTTCAAAAACAGTTGTTTTCAATCGGTGTAACTCAACAGTCGTATGTCTAACATCTGCTATTAGCCCAACCACTGTTAATATCAAAACCTCTTTTGAGCATTTTAAGATTGAATATCATCTGTTGTTCGTTAACATCTGTTGACCCATAGCAGACCTTTGCATCTTCAGACATTTCTTCATCAGCAGATGCTCTCTTTTGTCATCAGCAGATGTTCTCTTTTACCACACTTTAACTACAACAGACCTTTTACAACTCCAAATATTGACTCTCTGTAACTTGCAGGAGCACAAATTCTTCAAAAGACTGCTATCAATGATCAAATTCTAAACATCTATTTTATCTTTGCACTCATCTGTTCACCATTAAACCAACCCTTGATACTATTAAACCTCTGTTGACTTACCAAACAGATGTTCAGACACAATTCAACATCAACATAATCTACATCAAACTCAAACACTAAAGAAGTAAAACTAAAACGCAACATAGATTCATAAGATTAAAATTTATTCATTTATTCATGACATTAAAAGTCCAATAATTACATAACATACTGAACAACGAAACTTTCAAATCTAACAATAAAAGTAAGAATTAAGAAACTTTAGCTTCAACTCCATCGATTCCTGAACCTCTCGATGTATGTCCTTCAGCATCGCCATGAACTCCACGTCTCTATCACTGCACTCTATATTACTGATAACACAAAGCTCACGAACGGAAGTTAAAGGCATCCGCATAAGATTTCTGGAAACCTGCTCTCTCGTGAACAGGCCAAGTTGCAATCCATCAAAACATCTCTTTAGCTCTTGAAGAGTAGCCCTATCTTCATACACATGTTCCTCGATTTGCCTGACAAAACGCTGCTTTAAATCATCTGATTTTACAGAAGTGAATGACACCATTTCAATAAAATATATTACTCGACTTTCCTGAAAGTGTGATTTCTTCGTAGGAAAACGTGATGAAAAACAGGTGAAGTGGCTATGAGTTTATATACTGAAATATCTAATAGTGAAAGAAACCACACTTAAAGTGATTGTACATTTAATAATCTAATCAATCAAAATGTATAGATTTAATATAAACATATTAAGGTATATTTCAAAATAGCATTGTTTTAATGCAAAAAATTTTCAAACCCCAATTTTTATGGGAAAACTTTAAAATTAAATACCAAGAAACCCCAGGGACAAATTTTCGAAGTTCAAAGAACAAAAGCAGATTATCATAATTACAATTAACCTCTTCATTTACCATATAGACGCGTTTTTAAACTCTATAAAAGACCGATGATTACTTTTGATTCAAAACATCAACAAATTGTCCTACAAATCACTGTCTGTGAAAAATTGTTCCACATCAGAAAATCCAACAAAAATCTACATGGCAAACTTCAGCTTCTACCACTGGTCAGACACCAGCGATGTTAAAACACAATTCTCGATGTGGTCACTCAAAGAAAAAAGAACAGACGAAGAACTAAACAGGAAAGTCGACATAATCAATGACACTAATTACAATAAACCTGGAACAGCATAGCATTGCTCGATGAAGTCCTCCACTCTCCTCCATCAGATTTCCAGAAGAATGCAGAAGAGTTTCTGACACAACTTCTAAAACAGGATCAGAAAATCTGCAACATGCTAACTAACCTGAAAAACAAAAGAGAGCATGAAATCATACGGAGAAAGGCCAGAGTCTACGAAATCCTAGCAAGTGTTAACTCTAGAGTGTAATAGTTTATAAATATTTCATTAAATTTCTATTTTCTACGTAATAGTTTATTTTAATAATCTCAACATGCATCTTAACATATTCTAAAATGTCAGTGTCAATAAAAACTCTCAACATCATCAACAGTTAATCAAAATAAGAAACAAACCTAAAATGCAAAGGTCTCCTCTCAACTGTTGTAGCACATCTAACTTTTCACGATATTGCACGAATCTATACTTTGTATAAAAGAAGAAAATCTCACCGACATAAGAAAAGCTGACTTTCGATTTAACGAAAATCGAACAATGCAACTCTACCATCAAAGAAGGTAGCACATGCAACTTTTCACGATGTTGCAACAATGATACTGCAACATCGATGTTGAAAGGTTGATGCGTGAAGGGAAGCTTCATTGAAACGACGATGTTGGAACAATGATACTGGAACGATAACATGTAAACAGAATCAACAAACATTCGAACAAAGAAGTATAATCGGAGATTAGTCGGCTGAATCATGAGAAATATGCATTTGAGAGAGAGAGATACGCTCGCAGATATGAGCGAGAGAGAGAGTTGAATGTGGAGCCAGATTCATATATCTTATTTATAGGATTAGATTATATGGTTTGAATTTTGAATTTTGAATCTGGAGCCAGAATTTTGAATTTGGACAGACCTTTACTTTGGGAACAGAGGTTTAATTATAAGGTAAAGGGCAGAGGTTTGAATAGAATTTAAAATCATTTTATATAATAGGCTTTATGATGCAGTAATGACATATGAAAAGCATTGTTGGACAGCCTCTCTGGCTGACACATAAGCTTTTCTTATATCACTCAGATTTCTCCTTTTATAGAAAGTATAGATAGAATAGATTGTTGGTGGCATTACTTGTACGAAAACATTTGTAAAATGACAAAGAAACATTTGAAAGGAATTATATTTATTTTGTAAAAGTATTAAAAAAACTGAAATTAAATTTATCTTACAAATAAAAGAGGTTAAATAAGTTTGAAGTGGATTTAGTTTCTTAATCTAAAATAACAACATAAATATCTTTTTTATAAGGTTAGCACATGGTATCATCTTATTCTAACATGGTTGATACGGGGCGTATAAGGTTATACGGGCCGTATAACCTTATACGGCCTGTATCAACCATGTTAGAATAAGATTATAGTGTGGTCGTATATATATTATACGACGATGTTATATGGGTCGCATATAGTTATACGACCCGTATACAATGAATTTCGTTTATTTTATTGTTTTATTACTATTTGACGCGACGTATTATTCCTCGATTAACGTGCGAGTAGACGTAAGATTCTCTGATTCGATGTTATATTCCTCGATTCTCGTGCGAGTTATGTGATTAGACGTTAGATTCCTTGATATTCATGCGAGTTATTTGATTCGACGTTAGATTCCTCGATTCGCGTGTTAATCATTTGAAACGATGTAATATTCCCTAAAATTCTCTATATAAACGACACTAATTTCATTCATTTTCATTCAACTTCTATTCGTTTCTTCTATTTTCCTCTGTATTCAAATTATTTACGCTATAATGTCGGGTTGGCGTGACTTTTTTAATGTGTTTGATAACGGGGCGAATCAGGGGAGTTATGATAACAATCAAGATAACAAAGCGGGCGTGTTTGATCTGAATGCTCCGTTCGATCCCAGTCTTGCGTCTGATGCAGGTCAGGATACTTGGGGTTTGGATGCCTTTCAGCCTAATTATGCTGGTTATTATCCATCGTAACACCTGGTTAATTTTGAAGCCCCTCCTGTTAGTGTTGGACCGCTGACTGATAGTTCTCATTCTCCTCCCATAAGTGGTGGACTGCCCGAGGGTCCAAATGTTGACCAGGAACCTAGTGAGTTTCAAAACAAGCAGGTATAACATTTAATTATAAGTTTATTTGTTGTACGTTAACTATTTTAATGTTTTTACGTTTGATGTTGTTTTTATTAAAATCTTAGATTAGGGGTGCTAAACGGGTCGTGTTCACGGGTTGGCGGGTTCAACCCGACCTGAACCTGAAAATTTTACACAAACCCGAACCCGATCCGAACCCGAAAATCGTATCATACATAAGAACCCAAATACGACCCGAAGTTTCATGGGTTGACCCGAACACGACCTGTTCAACCCGAGTTTTTTTTATTTTTATCTGAAATTAATATATTAAATTTAAATTTTACTTAAAAAACACAAATATATATATATATATATATATATATCATAATATCATATTTAAATTATAAAATCTATGTTAATTTCTCTTTTTAAGTTATAATCATGACATAAAAATACACACCCCATTTAATTTATGTCATAAAAAATATTGTAAAAAATATAATATAGTATAAATGTGTAACGGGTCAACCCGCCAACCCGACCATGTTGACCCGATCCCGACCCGTTAACCTAAATGGGTTCGCGGGTTCAACCTGAAACTGACCCGAACCCGTTTATACTAAACCTAAACCGATGGGTTCGACCCGAACCCGTTTATACTAAACCTAAACCGATGGGTCCTTAATGAGGCTGACTCCATCGGAAGAGAGGACGGTAGAGCAACTGACGCATCAGAACATAAAACCACGAGACATTCTTGCTGCCATTAAAGAACAGAACCCTCATAATGTCTCAATAAGAAACACCATTTACAACGTTCGGGCCAGATTGGGTCGAATGGAATAAGTCGGCTAGACTCCAATGCAGATACTTTTCGACCGGTTGGAGAAGGTTGGGTTTATTTTTTACCATAGAACATCTGAAAACGGCGAACGGGTTGAGGATGTTTTCTTCATCCACCCGGAGTCGAAACTGTTGTGGTGCGCCTTCCCGCATGTGTTGCTTATAGACTCCACCTACAAGATGAATCGGTACAAAATGCCGCTAGTCCATATTATCGGTGTTACATCCAAGTTGATGTCATTTCGCATTACTCATGCGTTCGTAAGCAACGAGAAACAGGAAAACTTCACATGGGTTCTACAGAGGTTGAAACACTCATTAGGCAGTGTTATGGAACCCCGTGTAATAGAAACAGATAGATATCGCACCTTAATGAACGCATGTGCAACCGTGTTTCCTAGGGCTAGACATTCATTGTGTAGGTGGCACATAAAGCAAAACATCCTCAAACATTGCAGGCCACGCTTTAAAACCGAAGAAAGCCGGGAAAGGTTTCTTTACAAGTGGCGTAAGCTAATTAACTCAACGACCGATCTTGACTACAACTACTGGTACGAGCGAATACGATCAAAACTGCCAAGCAAAAAAGCGACGGTAAGTTTTTATATTATTTTTGTTAAATAATCGTACTTATTTGACTTGTCTTAACTGCACTTGATTTTGATTACAGAGATTATGGACTATTTGTATTCAAACTGGTTACAACCATATAGAGACCGGTTTGTTTCGTTCTGGACCGACCAACATCTGAACTTCGGTCAACGTACAACGAACAGGGCAGAGGGTCAGCATGCCCTTTTGAAGCATTACCTAGGCGACTCTAATTACACCCTGGATAAAGTGGTACCACTTATTGATAAGCTCATAAGAAACCAGGTGACAGAAATCAAAAGCAGCATTGAAACAAGCAGGAGCCAAACATTGGGTCCACATAACAAACCAATATTTGATCTCCTACGAAAGAAGGTTTCACATGCCTGCCTAGACTTGATATCCGCCGAAGTAAATGAAATAGAAAACTTAAAGTTATCTAACGGTACATGCGTGTGCGTTTGCATACAAGCTGTGGGTTGTCGTGCGCGTGTCGGTTGGAACCGTATACAACGAATGGTAATACATTATTCGACCAACCACTTTTGATAATCATAGCATTTCATCACGCAAAATCTTATTCACGTTTTATGTTGTTTGTTGGTATGTTTCTTAGGTCAAATGATCCCTTTGGAGTTGATAGACCCTTTTTGGAAAAAGTTAAAATTGGACTCCATACTGAAACCGAGCGAGGAGGACTGTTTCGACTTAAACGACGAACTTGCGATTCTCAAATAACATTTAATGGCCCAGCCATGAGAAGTCAAGAAAAACCTGGTTCAAAAGATGAAGGATTTAGTACAACTCAATAAGACGAAGCTCAAACAGCCAGTTGTGCAAAAAAACACACGGGGTCGTCCAAGTTTAAAATCTCAGCAACAAAGGAAGGATGATTCGTTTACGGAGCCTTCAAGACACAGCTTTTTTACATCGACAGACGCGTATAGTGATTCACCCGTTGGGTTTGGCACACAAGAGTCATTCAACGAACCTACCAGGCACAACTCGTTTGTCGAGTCACAAAGTTATTGTGCTGAAACACCTATGTTCTTCGGTGAGATTGCGAAAGGTGCTAAGAATTCGAAAACGAAAAAGAAGGTCGCAAAATCAACAGAAGAGCCACCACACTTACCTTTGCTGCCTGCCGCACAAGTTAATATGTTCATGCACTTCAAACAGTTCATTCTACCTTGCTTCTATCCATACCTCAGTCACATACACAATGTGCTGGGTGATGGTAATTGTGAGTTTCGATCTATATCAGTTGGCTTATCGGTTCATGAAGGGCGGTGGCCGTCAATACGACAGGAGCTTGTGGATGAGAGCAACCGGTACTACAAACTATGGAAAACGATAAATGAGCCTGAGTTTCAAGATGTTCTGCAGTCATTAGATTGGTCTGGTATAGGCGCAGCACCTCGCGATAAGTGGCTACAAATGCCTTTCACGGGGCTTTTGATAGCAAACCGGTGGAATGTCATTTATCTCTTATTAAGTGACAGTGGTTGTGTTTCATTTTTTCCCATGTTCAGAACAGCCGAATATAGTATTCCGCATCAAACGGTCGCACTTGTACATGTAAACACTAACCATTTTATTCACGTCAGATTAGAAAGGGAATATCCAATGCCAACCCAATCAGGATACTGGAGACAACCGACACGGAATACGCCAACAGAAAGTTGGTATTACCATTATCAAGAACGTATTGACCAATACAATAAGATCGTTGATGAATACAAGACCACAGAATACGTGGATTTACGTTGCATGTGAATTTAAAATGTTATTTCATGTTTTGACAATTTGTAATGATGAACATACACATTATATAAATGTTTTGGCAACTTGTTGAAATTGAACTTGAAAAAATGTTTAAAATGTTATTTCATGTTTTGACAATTTGTAATGATGAACATACACGTTATATAAATGTTTTGGCAACTTGTTGAAATTGAACTTGAAAAAATGTTTAAAATGTTATTTCATGTTTTGACAATTTGTAATGATGAACATACACGTTATATAATTGTTTTGGCAACTTGTTGAAATTGAACTTGAAAAAACGTTTAAAACGAATCAACGTTAACACATACTGACTGTATCTTCGTCACTTCCGCATAGAGTAATTTAAGAAAAAAGAAAAATACTCAATTGTATACGGGTCGTATAAATGTATACGCCTCGTATACATGACGAAAACAGGGATCGTATATGGAGTATACGACTGAATTAAACAATAATAAATGATCGTATACGGGCCGTATACATGTATACGACCCGTATACAAAAAAAGGTCGTATAACATTTCATACGACCTCATTTCCACCATACGGCCTCAACATTATCTAAAAATTCTCTCGGTTTTCTCTGGGATCGTTCTTGGATAGCGTTCTTCGGCGTTTGTGACGTTTTCTTCTCGTTCTTCCTATACGGTATGTTTTCGTATAGTATACTTTCAAATTCCGAAACATGTTAGATTATGGTCTTGTATAGTAAAGGATCGAATAGCGTACATAGGCGTAACGATTAACATTGTATGATTGAATTTGAAAAAAAAAAAACTGAAATTGAAAATTGTAACTGAATATTCAAGTGTATACGATCGTATACAATTTATACGATCGTATAAAGATAGAATAATCAAAGCGCATACGGTCGTATATAATGTTTGAAAGTTCAAACTATATACGATCGTAAACATTGTATACTACCGTATAAACTTATATTTTATTCCCAATTTGTTATGTTTTTAGCGTATCTGGGACGTATAATACGTGCGTATAGGAAACGTATAGCTGAGGTGTACGTAGCGTATATGTGCGTATAATACTTGCGCATACGATACGTAAACTTCATGTTTACGGATCGTGTACGAGATGTATAACACGTGAGTATACGAAACCTATACTTGATGTGTTCAGAGCGTATATGAGATGTACAATACGTTTGTATACAAGAACAGTAGTCGTATAACACGTTAACGCTAATCGTATAGTGATTGCTAAGTTGTAATTATTATTTTTACAGACGATATGGCTGAGTCATTAGCAGCTGCTGCGGACCGTAGAGGTCGAGGTCAGGGTCGGGGATGTGGACGTGGACGCGGACGGGGATGTGGACAAGAGGAGGAGATTGTGCCCGATTTTACTGAGACGGGGCAGTTTATTAAAGTGACCCCCCGAGGTATGGCTGCCTATAGGGTTTTGGGCAGGTTACGAGAGATGGAGCTGGATGTTCCTCGGACCATTGATATTCAGTTTTTGACCGATATTGGATCGATCGGTCGGTCCGGGAGTTCATGTCAGTTAACTCCGCGTGGGACCGCTTATTTGATGTCGCCGCAGAGCGGGCCTACAGGGAGATTACTTTAGAGTTTATATGTACTTTTTCATTTGTGGACACCCGGGGTGGGGGTTTACAACATTTTTTGAAGACACCCGCCGTAGCTTTTACTATTTGCGGAAAGACTCAGAGGATGACACTTCCTGAGTTCGCCGTTGCCTTGGGGCTGTACTCACAGGTGTACTCAGTGTCCTAGGCATTTTTTGATGCGCACATCAGCACGTCCAGTGACGTCTTGTGGCCTTGGTGGGGCACTATTAGGTCCGGGGAGTTTGCGACACCGACTTCGTGATCCCCGAAGGCACGGGCGACTTGCCTTTACGACCCGTTACACCGATACCTACATCGGTGTATCGCCGTGACGATCGCTGGTCGTCATGATTGTAGGGAATGGGTCACCCAAAGTGACCTATTCTACTTGCATGACTTACTTACCGGCGGGGGGGGGGGGGGCAACTTGGCGTACAGGTTGGCCGCATATATCGCCGAGTACGCTTGAGGGAGAGGGAGTCGTGGGAGAGGGAAGCTGTGACAACTGGCACCAAACCGGTAATTTTCGTACACTTTAATTATTATTTAATGACTGCAATTATGTGCTTAAATGTCAACATTGTTTGATTACATGATATACTTGTGAATTCATGCACGTTTTTTACTAAAAGAATTACTTTATGCATTAATGAACAGCGTTGCGTCAGAAATACTAGTAAACTCACCGGTGAGACTGTTAGTGCACTACGTCTATTGACTTCGTCTTGTATCATCTAATAGGATAGGATAGGATATCTAGTGCCCAAGGTGCGAGAAACTAAGTTTAGAAAGTTTAGATAGTGAGTTCGCTTGAAAGGGTCAAGATCAAGTTCAAGCGAAACCACAACATGCTAGTTCGCTTGAACATGTTTTAACCATTTCAAGCGAAACCCTATCACTATATATAGGGCACTTGTCATTTCATTTGGTACGCACATTCAGAAATTGTAACGAGGTGCTGCCAAAATTTGTCCAGGTTGTAATCTTTGCTAAATCAATCATAGTGACAAATTAAAGAGTATCAAGCTGTTTCCACGTCCGTTTCACTGATTCCGCCTTTGAATCGGATTATAAGCACTTCTGAATGACTCGTTTGGGTCCAACAACAATCCTACAAGTGGTATCAGAGCACAGGAAGAAGAGTTTAGCTTGATATCATCTATTTTCTAACTTCTACATCTTCTTTTCCAATCTGAACAAGATTTCACGATCAAAATGGCATGAATTTTTCACCGAACATGCAAAACAGTGTTTTAACAAATCCTTGAGAGTTTCAGACTCAAAATCGGACTAAAAATGACAAAAACAGGCCTAACACTTGAGTCCGCTTGAACGGATATCGACATTTCGCTTGAAATTAGACCTGTTTCGCTTGAAAAACCTTGCTGAGTTCGCTTCAAATTGATGTTCGCTTGAAATTAGATCTAATCACTTGAATCAGTGTTTTCGCTTGAAAGTTCATTAGACTTCGCTTGAAGTGCTATCTCGCTTGAAGTGTCAGTTTTGCTATTTCACTTGAAAGCTGATATTCAGTTTCAACTTGGGATTTCGCTTCAACTTGTTGTTTCGCTTGAAGTCTCATTTCGCTTGAAAAGAGGATTTTCGTGTTGAGATCATTTCACATCAACCGAGTGTCAGTCTATTTCAGGATATTTGATATTGTTTGTACTGATTATGTTTATTTGATTGTATTTGTCCAGGATTACATCATGGCGGAAGAATTCTACAATACGTTTTTCAATGCGTTCACATCTGAATCTTCCGAGATTACAACTGTTACCCCAAAAACCATCACAAAAGCGTTCAATGAGAACATCAAGCATGATAATTTTTACGGAACACACTCAAAGCCACCAACTCTGGAAAGCATTGAGGATTATACATGGTGGAAAGAACGGTTTCTTAACTAGGCAAAAGCATATGCGCATGAAAGCTGGTTCTGTTTAGAGTTTGGATATGAGAGACCAAAAGATGATAAAGGCGAAGAACTTCCATTCAAGAAATTAACCAAAGAAGATAAATCTGAATTTGCCGCCGAACAGAGAATGATTGCTTTGATCCAGTCAGCAATCAGAAATGATATTTTTGCATTGCTTAACCATGATGGGTCATCAAAATCTGTTTGGGAAGCTTTACGTGTTAAAGCTGAGGGGGGTAAACAGATTAAAAAGAACAAAATTGCTTTACTAAAGAAAGAATTTGATCTATTTGATAGCTTAAAAGGAGAGACAGTGAGACAAATGATTGAGAGGTTCTGTCATCTTAAAATTGAACTTGAACGTTTTGAAATCATAAAAACAAGAGAGGAACTTATAGACAAAGTGATTGAAGCGTTACCACGAGCTGATCAGTGGCAAACATTTGTTTTTATTTTGAAAAATGATGCTTTGTATGAAACAATTTCTCTTGATAAATTGTTTGAAAAAATTGAAACTCATGAGCTTGTATTGCAGAAACAGAACAAGATGAGCAGTTCTTCACATCAACAGAATGTTGGTTTGTACTACAAAGGAAGTTTACCTTCAGAGAAAATTGTCAGTTCACCAAAGACAGCATTCAGTGGTGAGAGGACACAAGAGCCACAAAAGAGTTCATCAAATTATGATCCAGGTTATCATTCATCAGCTTCAAAAGCCAGTTCTGAAGAAGTAGAGGAGATACTTTGCAACATTGCTCTTAAATTGAAGAATTCTCCTGCAATGAGCATCAATGCAGCTAAGCAGCAAATGAGTTTTCTTGCATCTGTTCTGGAATCGTATGAAGGTCTTGTAGCTGGAAAAATTGGAAACTCCAAATTGACCAAAGAAGACTACGATCAGATTGATCCAGAAGAGATGGAGCTCATTGACATCCGTTGGTGCTTAGCAAGTTGCATTTGAAGAGCACAAAGGTATATGGAGATTACTGGGAAACAATCTCTTGGAGGTGCATCAACAAAGCTTGGATTCGACAAATCCAAAGTGACCTGCTTCAAATGTAAGCAGAAAGGTCATTTTAAAAGAGAATGCACAAATTCTGCAGTAGGTGGAAATGAACATCCTTTCAACGATGATTATTACCGAATGGCGATCTATCATCGAAGCAGAGAAGAGCCAAAGATGATTGAGGATAAACCCAAATCAAGGGCTTGTTTTGTAATCCAAGATGATGAAGGTTTTGACTGGAGCACAGTTTGTCCAGAAGAAGATCGCTTGGAAAATATTCGTAAGACAGCTCATGGAAGATCTGTAACAGAGAAAAAACAGTTTGTGTTAGTTGCTGAGATTAAAAAAGATAACAAAGAAAATGACACAGATGAAAACAAAGAAGAAAATGTTGTTGCTGAGATCAAAGAGAAGACTCGAGAAGAGATTTTGAGTGAGAAAACTTATCGAGAGAGAAACGTTGTTTTAAACAGAATGGATGACATGCAAGAAGAGTATGAGAGTGCAGTGAGCAATAGAAGATGGGATAAAAAGAGAGAGTGTTACTTCAACAGAGAAGGAGAACTAGTTGTTCCAAATAAAGACATAATTTTTGATGATGTTCTTCTCATAATTCCTTTGAGAGCCGAATATTATAGAAATGTGATGAAAGATGACACATATGCTAAAAGGAATGAAAATGAGATCAGATATGCTATGACATCGTGTCTAAGAAAAAGGGATGAAGAAGAATGTTGAAGAAATGGTGAATAATCTGAAGAAGGTTGATGAAGAGGTTAAAGCAGAAGCTGTTGAAGTTGAGGTTATGAAGGAAATCAAAAGTGAAGAAGTTGAGGTGAATGAAGAGGTTAAGAAAGCTATTATTGAAGAACATCAGATTGGAGAAGAGGTGAGGAAAGAAGAAGAAGTAAAGAATGAGAATTTGGAAGCTGGTAATGCTAGTGATGAAGTCGGTGTTGAAGAAAAGCAAGATGATGTTGTTCAGAAGCAAACTGAGGCAACTGCATCAAACACCGAAGTGCCAATCACTGAGGTACATTCTGATTCTGAAATCTTAAAAATAATTGATCAGTGCAAGAAATGCATGGAACCGTGCAGAGCTTGTACTGAAAAAGATGAGCAATACAGAACAAGAGATCTTGAATACACTAAAATTGAAAACATTTTTAAAGAAAAATGCAAAGAAATGTTAGAAAAAGAAAAAGTTTTAAAAGAAAATGATGAAAATTTTCAGAAAAGTGTAAAATATTAGAAACAGAAAATGAAGTTTTGAAAGAAAATGTTTCTAAAATGACAGAAGAATGTTCACAAAAAGAAATTGCTTGTCAAGAAATGAAGAAAGAATATGACTCAATGAAATTAGCATATCATATTACGAAAGAGTCATACGAAAAAGTGAAAGATGAAATGAAATATGCTCAATCAAGAATGAATTATCTTTCTGAAACAACTAAAGAACTTAAACGAATGTATTCAATAAAACAAGATGTTGTTAATTCCTATATTGAGGATGTTGCTAAGCTAAAGCGACAGATTGCTGATCTAGAACAGGATAACAACAAGTTAAAGAGTTATCATGTGTCGTCATATGTGCTTGAACGAATTTTCAATATAAAACTGGGAGATGGTGAGTCTGAGCAAAACAAGAAAGGCATTGGCTCAGAGTTTCATCAAGTTCCACTACTGGGAAAATTTTCATTTTATGATGATGAAAAAGTCGAAAAAGCTTTCAACATGGTAGACCAATTGCCAGACAACATTGACATAACCTATTCCAAATCTGATGATTATCATGATTTAGAGGTGGTAGGTAAAGTTATTGAAAGTGTGTTGAAAGAAGAGTTGGTTGATACAGGTAAATCTGAATCACAGGATGAAAAAAAGGAAATCTTCATGATAGTTATCTGAAAAACACAAAATCCGAGAAAAGTTTGAATGATGATTCAAAAGGATTGGTTTATACCATGATTGGATCGGACAAATTGTTCTTAGATGTTGTATACCCGATTCAGAATGTGATTTCAGAAAAGGTTGATAAAGTTTTCAAAATGGTTGAGATTGAGAAGTCTGAGATTTCAAAGTTTGCTGGTAAAGGTCACAAAACTTTTTATAACAAACCTGGTTTTAAAAAGAAAAACATGAAGGTTGGGTTGGGTTATAAGAAGAAACAAAGTTGGAAAAGAAATGAAACTCCGAATTTAAAGACAAAAATGAGTTTTGTTCAAGGAAAAACTCAAATTTAGACAACAGTCTAATGAAGAGTTTTGTGCTCAAAAGGAAAAGCAACAACCACAGGTCAAAGATGTGTCCATGAGAACATGTTTTAAATGTGATCAAAAAGGACATCTTGCTCGCAAGTGTCCAAATCTGAAACCTGTGGATGTTGACATAAAGAAGATTGATGCTGAGAAACAAAAATCTGAGAATCTGAGACAAAGGTCAACCAGATTTGAATCAAAACAAACTTGGAGGTACAACACAAACAAGTTTGCTTCGGATCAAAACTGGAAATCAAACCCGAAAAGATTCGATTCTAGACAGACCTGGAATTCTCACACACCCAGAATTAGAACAACAAAAAGTTGGAAAACATCTGTTGATATGACAAAACCACAAGAGTTTTGGAAACCAAAAGTTGTTCAAAAACAAAATGATCAAAAAGAGTCTCATTTTTATAAAAAAGGTACGCCGAAAGGTCAAACACGGTCTATTAAGAAACAAGTGACTTTGGTAAAAGATGAAACAGTTGAAGTCAAAGATGAAAAAGTATTTGATGAAAAAGATTTTCCGAAACTGCATGATACACATTGTGTCGAAATGCCTAAGGTCAAACAGACCTGGGCTAAATTGTTCAAGTAATTGAGTTTATTACATGTGCAGGTGCTCAACAAATCCGAAGATTGTGAGAATGGAAGTTGGAGCAGCCTGGCACAACGAGGAGAGGAGGCAGCTGGATCCTGGTTTGGTTGAACAGGGAGTTTATTTTCATTCTGTAAATAAATAAACAATATCTTAAAACTTAAAAAAAAATCGACAATTACAAAAATATGTGTTGTTTGAATATGCCGAAACCCTCACGGCTGAACAAACATGATTACTTTCACAAGATTGAAAAACGGTTTTTAAACTGTCGAAAATCAATGGTTTGTAAATCATGGGGGTACTTTATGTTAGTTTTTCTGCAAAACAGAGCATAGTTAGCAGAAAATGGATGGCGAGTCAAAGCTATCAGTGTTGGTTGTCAAATTTTCTTTAAATGATTTTGCGTTTTAGGGGGAGATATATTGTTGATAGAAAATTCAAAAACCTTAGAAACTTTGAAAAAGCCAAAAACATGATAAAATTCAAAAATTGAGTTTTTGCGTAAAAAGAGGAAATGATAGTACATCAGTAGACAGTTACAGTACGCTAAAGAAATGAAAAGTTTAAATGTGTTAAACGGTCTCACTGTTGATATGCCGATAGGTTTTTATACATTTAGTAAACTTTTTCGGGATATAAACCTAAATTCAAACTTACTTATTTCGTGGGGAACACTACTTGGATATATAGGTAACCCCTGAAATCTTGTTTGAAAGGTCCCTCTTTCTGAGATACTAGGTCTTTATACTCAGTTATATCTGGGGTATTATCCCGGGACTTCTGATTTTGCGGAAGCAATGGCCTAGTCCCCGAAGAATATTTTCTGCTTGCTTGAAAAATAGCTTCGCCCTCAGCAAATTGATGAAACAATAAAATTGATAGTCATTGCTGTTGTAAAAAAGATCCTCTAAAGGGGACACACCTAAAAGTCGAGCCGTCACCTCTCTGCTGAACGGAAGTTCTGACCTGAGCTCTCACGGTTTCGTACTATAATTTATTCCCTTACAGATATCATCTAGGTATATTCACCTGTAAGACTGAATATTGGGATCTGGATACGGGAGTATATTCAAGAGGTGGGACACATGAATGGGTTTAAGTTCTTAATTCACCTAATTCGTATCCTGAATCAGTTGAAATTTGTGTGAAAATTTAAGTGGATCAGTATATCGACAATCTAAGTGAATTATTTAATTCTTAATGTGTAACTAAGCTTAATGGTACTTGTGACTTGTCAAAAACTGATATGATCCTCTGATGCATACTCAAACAAAAATATTGTCTGTAAATATGTTTGCACATATTTCTTTATTGCTTTATATTTTTAGAATAATACAAAAAGATTTTTGATTCTGCTTTATTTTCGACAACCGATGTCTGAGATGTTAAGTTTCAAAATCTAAGTAAGCTGATTGTGTTTCTGAGAATAAAACAAGTTCATTAATTTGAAACTTGAATTAAAATAAAAAAAATTCAAAAACAGTTTGTGATATCTCCAAGGTCATTAAATTGGACTTGGATGATTAACTGTGGGGGATTTGGATGCTTATATTGTTATAGAGTTAGTTTCTGATTCGATTCGCTGAAACTGCCAAATCTATGAAGTTTGTTGATAGGGGGAGTGGATTAGAGAATTTGATTGATAATATGAAAACATTGTATTTATAGATGTTTGAGTGATTACAGATAGTTCAGATTGCGATCCCGAGAGCAGAGTCTAAGGGGGAGTCTGAAGACAAGCTTGAAGCAAAGAGGAGCTTGTAGATGAAAAGCTAGGTGTCGATCCCAAAGCACGGAAGTTTGATGTAAGGGGGAGCCTGAAGCTGATGGAAGAAGAGAAAGATTGATGGATGCTTATCATGTTACAATTTGGATGAGAAGGCAGAATGATCAAGACTGAAGATGTGTCATACTGAAGACTAGACACTGAAGACTTCGTCAATATCCGAGGGGGAGTCTGTTAGTGCACTACGTCTATTGACTTCGTCTTGTATCATGTAATAGGATAGGATAGGATATCTAGTGCCCAAGGTACGAGAAACTAAGTTTAGAAAGTTTAGATAGTGAGTTCGCTTGAAAGGGTCAAGATCAAGTTCAAGCGAAACCACAACATGCTAGTTCACTTGAACTTGCTTTAACCATTTCAAGCGAAACCTCATCACTATATATAGGGCACTTGTCATTTCATTTGGTACGCGCATTCAGAACTTGTAACGAGGTGCTGCCAAAATTTGTCCAGCTTTTAATCTTTGCTAAATCAATCATAGTGACAAATTAAAGAGTATCAAGCTGTTTCCACGTCCGTTTCACTGATTCCGCCTTTGAATCGGATTATAAGCTCTTCTGAATGACTCGTTTGGGTCCAACAACGATCCTACAGAGACACATTGTGTCAACAATTCTGCAGAAAGCAGTTAGACAATAGAATTGGGGCCTAGGTGTAGGTCCAACGACAAGAATACATTAAAACCCAAGAGTACACACAAGGGTTTATATATAGACTTTCCGGAAGCTAAAATTCGCACTAAAAAGCACCCGAAATACACTTTAAAAGCTGAATTTTATATAATTCAGCAAAATTCAGCAATATAACAAGATATTACCATGCAAAAACACGACTAAATGGTCCAGAATACTTCCCTAACTGTTGGGAATTGAAAGCGTCACAAAAGAATACTTAAAAGACACTAAACGGTGCAATTTAGCACTTTAACGAATCGATATTTAACCGAACAACCGGACATTACCTGGAACGCAAAAATATTACTAAAAGCATTGTTTTTATTTTCTGAGCTAGTCATGGTTCCCGAACACTTAAACATTCTACATAATGCATCCTACACACTAAACACTAGGCATTACACTTAACCTCCAATTAAATCACCTACTTACCATCTAAATTACACTTAACCCCCTTCTCATATTTACGGTCACATGGTGGACCCTACCAAGAATTTTCCTAATCCTCCATAATCTTGCTTGGAATTTGAAAGATTTAGTTAGATTGTGTAAGATATGTATTGTACTTATGAGGACATACAAACCTATGGACAAAAGGAATGAGAGTTTATATGTTGGACTTTAAACATTCACCATCTTCACCAACTCTTCTTCTCCCTCTCCTCCATATCTCGGCCAACCCCCCTTGTCCACACACCACCCATTTTCATTCAAGCTTCAAGCATTCCAAGTGTATCTCAAAGTGATACAAGGTGATTTTGGAGGCTCGGTGCTCACGGAACTTGAAGGACCTCTCCTATGTGCTATTATCCACTCAACCTTCTTCATTGTTCTTCCCTAGCTTTAAGCTAGTTATAAGATCCTTGAACACCCTTGTTACTTCATATTTTTAGTAGATAAAAGATATATTAAGTTGAAATAACTAGAACACTAAAAGACTTGAACATGAATCATGAAACATAAAGCTTGTAATATGATGAAATAGTGTTGAAATGATATTGTTTGGTGCATGAATGATATTTGACAGTTGTTTACTAGAAATAATGATGTTAATCTTCATATGAAGCTTGCTAGATTGTGATTAAACACATGATCTAGCAAGATTAGGAGATGATTATGTGTTTACACAAAGATGATCATCTTCTTGATTTAACATGAACTTGAAAGTAAAATGATTTCTTGGAAAATAACAAACAAAGTAAACTAGTAAATTTGTAGATCCAAGATTTATAAATGATTTTCCAAGAAAACCAAGTCCAAAATATGATTATTGAAAGATCATGGGTTTTACTTAAACCTACACTATTTTCATTAGAAAAACAAGTGTATAAACACTTATGAAACAAGAAAAATACAAAAGAAATAATTTTAGAAAAATCATCTTACAAGTTGTAAATGGCTAAATCTTTCAAGAAAGTGATTTACAAACAAATAACCATGTTTTTAGGGGTAACTAAACCTACTAAATAACATGGTAAGTTACTACAAGTTTTTACAAAACTTCAAGTTCATGATGTAGTGTGATTTACTTGATTTTGGTACTTAATAAGTGTTGAATAAGTTGTTGATGTTGATGATGATTTAAAAAGAAAATAAACACATGTTTTGAAAACATGGGAAACCTCCATTTTTAGGGGAAACTATGTCAAAATTTTTATAAATTTTGACACTTAGAAAAATATAAGTTTTTGAGAAACTTATTCCCTAAAAATGTATCTAAAAACATTTACCAAGGTTTCCCTAACTTTTGTGTTAAGAAATAGCGATTTCTTCAAGATTAAAATTGATATTAAGTATGTATATTTTTGAGAAAAATATATATATTTATTTATCACCAAATTTTGTGCTAAGTGTATGTAGTATATATTACATGTAATAGTGTATTAGGACTTGAAAATAAACTAAATACTCCTAAGGAGTGAAAAGACAAAAATACACATACAACATACTTAGACAAATACAAGAAAATATATTTATGAAAATATATTACTTGATCGAATAAATAACTTGGACAAGTTATTTACATGAAATGAAGTTTCGAACAAAATACATAATTCGGGTGAAAAATACAAGATACTTATATTTATTTTTGAGAAAATAATATAAGTAAGATACATAGTTAAAAATATAAATTATTTTTAACACAAGAAAACATATACAATAGATAGTGACTTGTACTTGTGCGATACAAGTCTAGTGACTAACTTTAATAAAACGCGTTTAGGTCACGACGCTAGATAAGCAAATCCGGTGAAGTTTACGACGCAGGAACGCAAAATTGTGAGTTCATGCTCCCCCTTTTCTTTACCTATTTTTGGTTTATAACTTCGGGGGTGAAATACATGTTACAAATGTTACAATGTTTACAAGTGGTATGATGGGTACAAAAACATTCAAGTGAAACATTCTAGATCATGTCCCGAATAGGGTACCATAAGCACCATTAATCAACGTATACATTCAGACCGCGGAACAAAAGGTTAGATCTAATGGGTTTCAGGTAACCCCACTCTTGGCCTACTTCTACCAATGAGTGCTTCCGTGTCTCAGTCAAAGTCGACAAAAATGCCTAGGTTTGGTGGCTTCCTATGTCGTGACACATGTTAGTGGCCTTGCAAACCACTAGTGATCTCAAACGTTCATAAGTACTCAGTTACATATACATTCTACATGATACATACAAACATTCATAGTACTCAGTTACAGATACATTCTACATGATACATACAAACATTCATAGTACTCAGTTACTGATACGTTTTACAAGTTACATTCAAACATTCATAGTACTCAGTTACCGATATGTTTTACAAGTTACATTCAAACATTCATAATACTCAGTCACAGATACATTCTACAAGTTACATACGATGTTTTCATTCAAGTATTTAAACATTGAATACATACACTGCATGAATTCACACCAACATTATGTTGACGTTTTTCCAAAAACTCACATGTATTTCAGGTAACTAAAGTGGATGTGCGCGGGGTCTTACTCTTGCTCGTGGATGTCGTTTATGTTTATCTATGAATAATGTTGTAAAACTTTTTTAGACAATGTCTTAAACAGTCTTGTGATGTAAACACTCAACCCATGTTTTCAACTATGTAATGTTATGGGCATTTGAAGTTATTTTTACGAGCATGTAGTATGTTTACCATTCGTATGCAATGAGAACCTTTCATGATCACACCTCGTGCTTCCGCCTTAGAAAGGGGTGTGACAAATTGGTATCAGAGCCAGGTTGTAGTGAACCAGGATTCCTTCTCGAGTCTAGTCTACAATCTCTAGGATCCTTTAACGAAAACAATTTTTCAAAAAGTTTTCATTGCATAAAACTTTCCACGACATCCACTACCTGAAACTGTTTACAAGAGTCAAGAAAGGACACTACGATACTTAGGGTGCACTGGAATAGCACTTATCTGTGATTAAGAATTACTTGCAATTATGTGTGATACTTGATATGTACATATACTAGAAGTAGAATGTCACAAGTATACGTGACTTTACCTGAAAGCAATGGCATATCTAAAGGAAGCGATACGAGGATGAAACGAACTGTGCGGACTGTGCAAGGAGTTACGTAATTATGGATGCATACATAATTATGGAATTCAGTGCACCGAAACCACAGCAAGTCTTGTCACGTATAGATTCCCTCAGTGCAAGAAAAGGTCAAACGTGAACACCCCTCCCCCAGCCTACTAAATACTCTGCTAGAGTAATAATTGTTTGATGTCACTTATGTGGTATATGCCTGCGTAATATATATGCTACTACTGTCTAGTATGACGATATCAAACAAATGCTTAACCCTGTTGTGTGGTGTTCTTTTAGAACATGGCACCCAAAAGAGCTGTGAACGCTCATGATCAACCTCCTCCTCCCCCACTGCCAAGAACTGCTGAAGAGCTTAATGCTCTACTGGAAGAAAGGATCTCCGCAGCTATCGCACAGTACGAGATGAACCGTACTAAACAAAGTGGAGGACTAAGCAATGCGAGACGTAATGGGAATGGAGATTCATCTGGAGGAAATGCAGCTCGGGGCTGTACTTTCAAGCAGTTTCTCGACTGCAAACCAATGAACTACGACGGCACAGGAGGTGCAGTAGCGTTTGTACGCTGGACGGAGAAGATTGAAGCTACTATCCGCATGAGCAAGTGTACCACGGATCAGCAAGCCACTTTTGCTACTGGGTTGTTTGTTGATGAAGCTCTGACTTGGTGGAACTTGCAAGTCCAAATGCCTGGGTGATGATGCCGCTTATGGCCTGACGTGGGATGAACTAAAGGAACGAATGAGAGAGAAGTATTGCTCTCGTGCTGAACTCCAAAGATTGGAAACCGAGTTCTGGCACTTGACCATGGAAGGTGCTGACATTACTGGATATACACGAAGGTTCCATGATTTGTCTAGGGTGATCCCCTATATGGTGACCATTGAATTTAAGCGCGTTGAACGCTACATTTGGGGACTGGCCTCAGAATTCCGCGGCATGGTGACTTCGGCCAAACCTCAAACAAGCACTGAGGCTGTAACTCTGGCTGTCAGCCTTACTGAGGATTGTGTTCGTATGAAGAAGTTATCATTGAACCCAACAGAAAAGACCGAAACACATGTTGAGTCGTCTGGTGACAAGAAGAGAAAGCATTCAAATCTGAACCAAGCAACCCGCAGCAACAACAAGGGTTCGAACAACAAGAAGCGTGACACTAACCCACCTATGGGGGCAAAAACCCTCACGGTTGCAAGAAATACAGGGACTAAGAAGTATCAGGGCAATCTGCCCAAATGCAACCGCTGCGACTTTCACCACGTGGGAAATTGTCGCGTTGGGAAATGCGAGAACTGCGGGAAGTCAGGCCACCGTACCGAAGATTGTTGGGGAAAAGGTATTGGAGGCCGCAATGGTAATGGTAGTGGAAACAATGGTGGGAACGGAAATGGTAACCAGAATGGTAATAGAGCTGGGCGGAACCAAGGATGCTTCAGTTGTGGAAGCAATGATCATTTCATGAAGGACTGCCCAAAAGGAAACAATGCTCAGGCTCAAGCATTTGTAATTGGAAAAAGGAACGCACGCGAGGACCCTAATGTGGTCACCGGTACGTTTCTCATTAACAATCACTTTGCATCCATACTATTTGACACTGGTGCCGACTATAGCTTCATGTCTGTGGAATTTAAGCGGATGCTTGGAATAGAATCTAGTAGATTAGATATTCCTTATTCTATAGAGCTAGCCAATGGTAAACTTGTTGAATCTGGCGAAGTTGTTAGAGGTTGCACATTAGAACTTGGTGAACGAAGATTTAGCATCGACCACTTACCTATCCAATTGGGTAGCTTCGATGTAGTGGTCGGAATGGACTGGTTGTCCAAAAACAAAGCTGAAGTTATTTGTCATGAGAAAATCATTCGCATTCCGTTGGCGGATGATGAAACTCTCATGGTGCATAGAGAAAAACGAGACGCGCCTCTGCAAATCATCAGTTGTATGAAGGCACAGAAGTGCCTAAGGAAAGGATGTGTTGCCTTCCTAGCGCACGTTGTAGATAAGAAGGCGGTGGAGCCGAAACTCGAAGACATTCCTATGGTGAAGGAATTCCCTGATGTTTTTCCCGAAGATCTGCCAAGACTACCTCCGCAACGACAAGTCGAATTCCGTATAGACTTGGTTCCAGGAGCCGCCCCTGTAGCCATGGCACCCTATCGGCTTGCACTATCCGAAATGCAAGAATTATCTACACAACTCCAGGAGTTGTTGGATAAAGGATTTATAAGGCCAAGCTTCTCACCTTGGGGAGCTCCAGTATTGTTCGTAAAGAAGAAGGATGGAACACTGCGGATGTGTATCGATTACAGAGAACTGAACAACCTCACTATCAAGAATCGGTACCCGCTACCGAGGATTGATGACTTATTTGATCAGGTGCAAGGATCAAGCTACTATTCCAAGATCGACCTTCGATCTGGATACCATCTGTTAAGGATACAAGAGGAAAGCGTACCAAAGACTGCATTCAGAACACGCTATGGGCATTACGAGTTTCTTGTGATGCCATTCGGACTGACGAACGCGCCAGCGGTATTTATGGATCTGATGAACCGCGTATGCAAACCATATCTCGATAAATTCGTGATTGTATTTATCGATGATATCCTGATTTACTCACGAACAAAAGAAGAGCACGAACAACACCTCAGAACGATTCTTGGTCACGTTGTGAACGAGAAGGGCATTCATGTAGACCCGTCCAAAATAGAAGCCATAAAGAATTGGGAAGCCCCCAAAACCCCAACTGAAGTTCGTCAATTTTTGGGCTTAGCGGGCTATTACCGACGGTTTATTGAGAATTTCTCGAAGATAGCTCAACCGCTGACTACCCTTACACAGAAAGACAAGAAGTACGATTGGGGCGACAAGCAGGAAGAAGCCTTCCAACTACTAAAAAATAAGCTATGCAATGCATCGATACTATCCCTACCCGAAGGCACAGAAGACTTCGTGGTGTACTGCGACGCTTCACGCCAAGGTTTGGGCTGTGTGCTTATGCAGCGCCAGAAAGTCATCGCTTACGCTTCAAGACAATTGAAGGTACATGAAAGAAACTACACCACGCACGACTTGGAACTAGGTGCGGTGGTATTCGCCTTGAAGATCCGGCAACATTATTTATATGGTACTCGATGTACAATCTTCACAGATCACAAAAGCCTACAACACATATTTGATCAGAAGGAATTAAACATGCGTCAGCGACGATGGGTCGAGCTGCTAAACGATTATGACTGTGAGATTAAGTACCATCCTGGAAAAGCAAACGTTGTAGCAGACGCGCTAAGTCGAAAAGAAAGGGTTAAGACCCTAAGGGTTCGAGCATTGCAACTGACTATTCAAACGAACCTCTCTGCTCGCATTCGTGACGCACAACAAGAAGCTCTCAAGGGAGAAAACCGTAAAGCTGAATACCTCTGGGGTATGTTGAAATACATGTTGCCAAATGAAGAGGGAACCTTATACTTTAAGAAGCGTATTTGGGTTCCGCTCTATGGCAACATTCGAGAAGTCATCCTTGATGAAGCACACAAATCGAGATACTCGATCCATAAAGGATCGGATAAGATGTATCAAGACTTGAAAGAATACTATTGGTGGCCGAGACTTAAGAGCGATGTTGCTGTTTATGTTGGAAAATGTCTAACATGTGCTAAGGTTAAGGCTGAATATCAGAAACCGTCCGGCCTACTACAACAACCAGAGATACCCATGTGGAAGTGGGAGCAAATCTCGATGGACTTCATAACAAAATTACCCCGGACCCCGAGAGGGCACGATATGATATGGGTGATAGTTGATCGGTTAACAAAGTCTGCGCACTTCCTACCGATCCGCGAAAAAGACAGCACTGGAAAGCTTGCTGAGATATACTTAAAGGAAATTGTGGCACGTCATGGAGTACCTATCTCAATCATTTCAGACAAAGATGGACGCTTTGTCTCAAGAATCTGGCAATTCTTTCAGGAAGCCTTTGGATCTCAACTAGATCTAAGCACGACATTCCATCCACAAACAGACGGCCAGAGCGAACGGACTATACAAACATTAGAAGATATGCTTCGCCCATGTCTCATGGACCTAGGCGGCAGCTGGGATACTCATCTACCTTTAGTTGAGTTTTCCTACAATAACAGTTATCATACAAGCATAAAAGCCGCACCGTTCGAAGCTCTGTATGGTCGCAAGTGCCGCTCGCCCTTATGTTGGGCATACGCTGGAGTCAAACGCATGGTTGGTCCTGAGCTTGTGCAAGAGACAACCGACAAGATCATTCAAATCCGAGAGCGCATTTGGGCGGCTCGAGATCGACAAAAGAGCTACTCTGATCGAAGACGAAAACCATTACAGTTTGAGGTGAGAGACAAAGTTTTGTTGAAAGTCTCACCTTGGAAGGGCGTAGTCAGATTCGGAAAACGTGGGAAGCTGAATCCCCGATTCATCGGACCATTCAAGATCTTAGAAAGAATTGGTACCGTGGCGTATAAGTTGGAATTACCGGAAGAACTTAATGGAGTACATGATACGTTCCATGTATCCAACCTCAAGAAGAGTCCAACACAAGAAAACGTGATCATCCCTGCGGATGAAGTGCATATTGATGACACCCTCCGATTCACAGAACAACCCGTTGAGGTTACAGACTGGAAAGTAAACAAGACCGGGAGGAGCAGTGTCAAGCTTGTCAAAGTACGTTGGAACTCTAAGCACGGACCCGAGTACACGTGGGAACGTGAAGACCAGTTTAAAGAAAAGTATCCCCACCTATTCAAGAAGACTCCTGCGAGAGTTAGTTCAGCCTGAATTTCGGGACGAAATTCTTTTAACAGGGGAAGACTGTGACAACTGGCACCAAACCGGTAATTTTCGTACACTTTAATTATTATTTAATGACTGCAATTAAGTGCTTAAATGTCAACATTGTTTGATTACATGATATACTTGTGAATTCATGCACGTTTTATACTACAAGAATTACTTTATGCATTAATGAACAGCGTTGCATCAGAAATACTAGTAAACTCACCGGTGAGACACATTGTGTCAACAATTCTACAGAAAGCAGTTAGACAATAGAATTGGGGCCTAGGTGTAGGTCCAATGACAAGAATACATTAAAACCCAAGAGTACATACAAGGGTTTATATATAGACTTTCCGGAAGCTAAAATTCGCACTAAAAAGCACCCGAAATACACTTTAAAAGCTGAATTTTATATAATTCAGCAAAATTCAGCAATATAACAAGATATTACCATGCAGAAACATGACTAAATGGTCCAGAATATTTCCCTGAGTGTTGGGAATTGAAAGCGTCACAAAAGAATACTTAAAAGACACTAAACGGTGCAATTTAGCACTTTAACGAACCGGTATTTAACCAAACAACCGGACATTACCCGGAACACAAAAATATTACTAAAAGCATTGTTTTTATTTTCTGAGCTAGTCATGGTTCCCGAACACTTAAACATTCTACATAATGCATCCTACACACTAAACACTAGGCATTACACTTAACCTCCAATTAAATCACCTACTTACCATCTAAATTACACTTAACCCCCTTCTCATATTTACGGTCACATGGTGGACCCTACCAAGAATTTTCCTAATCCTCCATAATCTTGCTTGGAATTTGAAAGATTTAGTTAGATTGTGTAAGATATGTATTGTACTTATGAGGACATACAAACCTATGGACAAAAGGAATGAGAGTTTATATGTTGGACTTTAAACATTCACCATCTTCACCAACTCTTCTTCTCCCTCTCCTCCATATCTCGGCCGACCCCCCTTGTCCACACACCACCCATTTTCATTCAAGCTTCAAGCATTCCAAGTGTATCTCAAAGTGATACAAGGTGATTTAGGAGGCTTGGTGCTCACGGAACTTGAAGGACCTCTCCTGTGTGCTATTATCCACTCAACCTTCTTCATTGTTCTTCCCTAGCTTTAAGCTAGTTGTAAGATCCTTGAACACCCTTGTTACTTCATATTTTTAGTAGATAAAAGATATATTAAGTTGAAATAACTAGAACACTAAAAGACTTGAACATGAATCATGAAACATAAAGCTTGTAATATGATGAAATAGTGTTGAAATGATATTGTTTGGTGCATGAATGATATTTGACAGTTGTTTACTAGAAATAATGATGTTAATCTTCATATGAAGCTTGCTAGATTGTGATTAAACACATGATCTAGCAAGATTAGGAGATGATTATGTGTTTACACAAAGATGATCATCTTCTTGATTTAACATGAACTTGAAAGTAAAATGATTTCTTGGAAAATAACAAACAAAGTAAACTAGTAAATTTGTAGATCCAAGATTTATAAATGATTTTCCAAGAAAACCAAGTCCAAAATATGATTATTGAAAGATCATGGGTTTTACTTAAACCTACACTATTTTCATTAGAAAAACAAGTGTATAAACACTTATGAAACAAGAAAAATACAAAAGAAGTAATTTTAGAAAAATCATCTTACAAGTTGTAAATGGCTAAATCTTTCAAGAAAGTGATTTACAAACAATTAACCATGTTTTTAGGGGTAACTAAACCTACTAAATAACATGGTAAGTTACTACAAGTTTTTACAAAACTTCAAGTTCATGATATAGTGTGATTTACTTGATTTTGGTACTTAATAAGTGTTGAATAAGTTGTTGATGTTGATGATGATTTAAAAAGAAAATAAACACATGTTTTGAAAACATGGGAAACCTCCATTTTTAGGGGAAACTATGTCAAAATTTTTATAAATTTTGACACTTAGAAAAATATAAGTTTTTGAGAAATTTATTCCCTAAAAATGTATCTAAAAACATTTACCAAGGTTTCCCTAACTTTTGTGTTAAGAAATAGCGATTTCTTCAAGATTAAAATTGATATTAAGTATGTATATTTTTGAGAAAAATATATATATTTATTTATCACCAAATTTTGTTCTAAGTGTATGTAGTATATATTACATGTAATAGTGTATTAGGACTTGAAAATACACTAAATACTCATAAGGAGTGAAAAGACAAAAATACACATACAACATACTTAGACAAATACAAGAAAATATATTTATGAAAATATATTACTTGATCGAATAAATAACTTGGACAAGTTATGAACATGAAATGAAGCTTCAAACAAAATACATAATTCGGGTGAAAAATACAAGATGCTTATATTTATTTTTGAGAAAATAATATAAGTAAGATACATAGTTAAAAATAGAAATTATTTTTAACACAAGAAAACATATACAAAAGATAGTGACTTGTACTTGTGCGATACAAGTCTAGTGACTAACTTTAATAAAACGCGTTTAGGTCACGACGCTAGATAAGCAAATCCGGTGAAGTTTACGACGCAGGAATGCAAAATTGTGAGTTCATGCTCCCCCTTTTCTTTAACTGTTTTTGGTTTTATAACTTCGTGGGTGAAATACATGTTACAAATGTTACAATGTTTACAAGTGGTATGATGGGTACAAAAACATTCAAGTGAAACATTCTAGATCATGTCCCGAATAGGGTACCATAAGCACCATTAATCAACGTATATATTCAGACCGCGGAAAAAAAAAGGTTAGATCTAATGGGTTTCAGGCAACCCCACTCTTGGCCTACTTCTACCAATGAGTGCTTCTGTGTCTCAGTCAAAGTCGACAAAAATGCCTAGGTTTGGTTGCATCCTATGTCGTGACACATGTTAGTGGCCTTGCAAACCACTAGCGATCTCAAACATTCATAAGTACTCAGTTACAGATACATTCTACATGATACATACAAACATTCATAGTACTCAGTTACAGATACATTCTACATGATACATACAAACATTCATAGTATTCAGCTACTGATACGTTTTACAAGTTACATTCAAACATTCATAGTACTCAGTTACCGATACGTTTTACAAGTTACATTCAAACATTCATAGTACTCAGTCACAGATACATTCTACAAGTTACATACCATGTTTTCATTCAAGTATTTAAACATTCAATACAAACACTGCATGAATTCACACAAACATTATGTTGACGTTTTTCCAAAAACTCACATGTATTTCAGGTAACTAAAGTGGATGTGCGCGGGGTCTTACTCCTGCTCGGGGATGTCGTTTATGTTCATCTATGAATAATGTTGTAAAACTTTTTCAGACAATGTCTTAAACGGTCTTGTGATGTAAACACTCAACCCATGTTTTCAACTATGTAATGTTATGGTCATTTGAAGTTATTTTTACGAGCATGTAGTATGTTTACCATTCGTATGCAATGAGAACCTTTCATGATCACACCTCGTGCTTCCGCCTTAGAAATGGGTGTGACAGAAGCGAGGGGGAGGGAGGCGATAGAGAGGGAGGCGAGGGAGAGGGAGGCGACGAAGAGGGAGGCGGGGTACATGAGGGGGTCGATCATACCGTCGATTGATCACAGGTAGCTGCGGAGGATGTACAGGGTGATCGCCCGTACGTTCGACGGAGCGTGAGACAGCGTGTGATGCCTCCACCGGGGGTGGAGGAGAGACTCGTTCAGGTCGAGTCGAGACTCTCTCAGGTCGAGTCGGATGTAGCTGCAGTCAGGGGGGATGTACAGTGGATGGTCGAGGCGATTGTGGCTATACATTCTGGCGCGCCCCTACCTCCACGAGCTGGCGCTGCACCACCACCACCACCACCGCCGTAGCTGCTTATTGTATTTTTTTTTTTGTTATTTTACGTTTGAAATATTGTAAAACTTTATCTTTTTGTTTGTTTTAGATGTAAAACATTGTAAATATTAATCTTATGTATAGATGTTAAGTTGTTTGTTTAATAATTGTTGTCGTAGTTTATCATAATCATATCACATATTTATCGTTTTACAAAGTGGAAACTTATTAAACATTATAAATACGTTTAACTACAAACTCGTAACATAATCCGATATATACAACACTATTTAAAAATTTACTAAACTTATTAAACGGTTTCCCGATTGCACCAAAAAATTAACTTTTCTATACGGGTCGTATAACATTATACGGCCCATAAACTTATTAAATATTATAAATTCGTTTAACTACAAATTCGTAACATAATCCGATATATACAACACTATTTAAAAATTTATTAAATTTATTAAACGGTTTCCCGATTGCACCAGAAAATTATTTTTTGTATACGGGCTATACGGGTCGTATAACATTATACGGCCCGTATACAGATTTCAAAACTAAAAAACCTCATCAAACATGTGAAAGAAAATTATGTATATTACTGTATACGGGCAGTATATAACTATACGCCTCGTATACATATTAAACAAAAAAAAAACATTTCACCACATTAAATTCCGTGCATAAACATGCTGTACGGCCCGTATGAGTCTATAAGGCCCGTATAAGTCTATACAGCCCGTATACTAATAGGGATGTGAAAATAAGATTATAAGGGTGTGTAAATAGAGCAACCCTTAGAAGAAATGAGATGTTTTGGATTCGAATATGGATAATTTGACACCAACAGAAACCCCTTTTAAAACAGTTTTGCAAGAAAATTTATTTAAGCCGAACTTGCAGCGGATCTATAATTATAAATTATTACTATTAGAAAGAGGGAGTTTCAAATGAAACTAGAAGACCCTTTTTGACTCTTCAAAGTCAACTACAGATCGCTTGGCCGTCGGCAAATAATTGAAGGGTGGTGAGTGGATATGTTAATAATAGAAATGGCTTTATAGAACTTTTGATTGTTTGACTAGAGGGGACGTATTACGTATTATAACCTTTTTTCCAATTTTTCATTACTCATTTAATTTAGGATAATTTATCCGAGCCGAGTCAAGCCAAGCTAATCTAAACTTAAGCTCGACTTATTTAACTTATAAGGTCAAGCTTGAGCTCGACTTATTTAACTTACAAAAGCTCGGGCTAAAGCTCAGCTTGTTTAACTTATGAGAGCTTGCACTCGGGCTCAACTTTTTTAACTTACGTGAGCTTTAGCTCAACTTGTTTAACTTATGAGAGCTTGAGTTCGGGCTTAGCTTCTTCAACTTATGGGAGCTCGAGATCATGTTCGAGCTCAACTTGTTTAATTTACGAGAGCTTGAACTTGAGTTAAACTCGTTTTGACCTCTAAATCTAAAATTCGAACCCAACTCATTTATTATTTATCAATTAATTATTTTACAATTTATAATCATCTTTGGAGTTGATTTTTGTGTTCGTCAAATGGTTTGGCCATTTAAACAGTTCAGTTGAATCACCAAACCTTCAACCCATTGATTCATAGGGTTTTCAACGTTTAACTACATTGAACCTCTGACTATGATCTGTATTTAGTTGTTTTTGTCATATACTTATATATAATAATAAACATTATACTAAAACAAATTCAATATGTTTCGTGAAGCCAACTTGAACCATGAAGCTCATGTTGTTTTTTTTTTTTTAAATAAAAGCTTGTTTTAGGTTAGAACTCGTTTAAGCTTTCCTTATCTCAAGTTTTTAATTAGCAAACCAAACTTGAGTTGTTCACGAGTCAGTTTAGTTTGTTTATAAAATATACAGGATTTATTAATTTAAGCTTGAAGTTTTTTATATGAATAAAATATATACTTAATCATAAACGACAACGCTAAAATTATATCACGTATACACCTGTTTTTTATTAATCAAAACCAATACAATTTTAGGTGATCCAACAAACAAAACATGCACTTTTAATTTAAATTATTCAAAACCAACTGGGGTGTCCCAGTTGGCCAGTCCCACCCCACTCTTTCATAGAGACCCGGGTTCGAATCTTGGTGCCCGCATACCCACGGCCAGGCTCTTCGGATTCCGGTTGGGGTATTCACCGCCATGCAGTATTGGGACGGTACTAGCTGCGGAGTGAGAACACTCCGGCGGATGGGAGGTCCGTGCAATTACCCCCCCCCCCCCCCCCCCCCCCAATTATTCAAAATACTAATAGGTGATCCAACAAACAAAACATGCACTTTTTAATTTAAATTATTCAAATTACTAATAAAAAATTAATAAAAAACAACTAGAACCAGGCTTAACTTTTAAGTCTTATCCATCTGTCATCCAGTTTCGTTAATTATAAAAGGCCCCTCAAAAGAACTTCGAGTGCTTTGTATAGACAGCACAACTCAAACACCCCCCCACCCACCAACACACACACACACACACACACACACACACACACACTTTTCTTCCGAAGATTCAACCTTAATTTGAATGCAAAGTAAATCTTGTGTTTGTTAATGGGCAAGAACACTAAAACAAAATGGTCTGAAACAGTTGTGCTGCTGCTAGTTCTTTCAGCTGCAGTTTTAACACCATATTTGGCATTCAACTTCATGGATTTGGAGCTTTTTAGTGTCTCCAAAACCCTGTGGTCTTCAATCAACCCATGGTTATATCCTCCATACGTCTATCTACTCATCAACTTCATCATCTTCTTCATCTTTGCATCATCTTTTATCCATTCAAATACCACTCTTTTCAATCCTGCAAATGACCATAACCAATCCTATACGAACTCATTCATCGAATCATCACTCGCATCCCAAGATCCTCCAGTCGGGTCTTTATTCGAAGATGAAACTAAGTTTCATACGCCGGAAGACTCGTTTAAAGACGTTAATGATGATTTACAGTTTAAAAAAGTACCAAGAGACGTGGTGCCGGAAAGTTTGGTTGATAAGAGGGAATTAAGGAAGTCGAAGACGTTCCACGAAGGCGGATCGCGGCCGATAGGTAGGAGGGAGAGGTATGTTAGGATACTGAGTCAAGACGAGTTGGATCGACGAGTTGAAGCGTTTATCTGCAGGTTCAAAAAAGACAACAAGGTTGAATTTAGATAAGACTTTTGGAGTTTGGTCGCGTTTATTGACCAAAGTCCAGGTTGTTATGTTATATATATTAAGGTAGTGGATTGCTTTTCTAACCAATATCGTATTTATAAACTAGTTTATTATGTAATGCAAGTGTGAGAGTGCATGGCTTTTAGATGCTTTATGTTCTAAATTTTCGGAAAAGAATGTAGAAGCACAAGTCAGGATTGAATCCTTTGATGTAATTTACTGTTTTTCTTTTTCCTTATATATAAGGGCGTGTTCGTGTACCAAATACTTTTTCGGGAGCGTGTATACAAGCCGACACATGTATTTTAAGGGAGCAATGTATATACACAAGCCGGCCTAGGGTGGGTAGAGAAGAAGACACATTTGAATGGACACATATAAAAAAATCTCTCTCTCTCTCTCTATATATATATATATGTCATATAGATATTTTTTTTTTAATAAACTTTTATCTTATGCTCATTTAAAACTAAATCTCAAAATTTATAACTTAGGCTCATTAGGTATTGGCCCAATATAATGTTGGATATTTATGTCCGGTGCAATAAGTCAATGCTACCGATCGGTTCTTGACCCGTAAGAGTTACACCGTGGGCAACGAACTAAAATTCACTTAATTTGTTTAACTGGTAATTACGAACTTATTGCGGGTATTAACTGAGAGATGGGTACATGGACCAGGTGAGACAAGAACACTCATCTCGCTACTTGTCATGCATGCATCCGTGCTACGCTATCGCGCATGCAAGAACCTTGGCCAATTATAACACATGCATTATGCATGTCCGCCACATGAGAAACATGCATGAGCCTCCATATACTATTTAAATGAGTTTTTGGGTCTTGCATACGGTTGTTGCAAGAACAAAAAAACCACTCTCAAAGGAACACCCATAACCGGCCGCCAGCCACCGCCACGCCGCCGCTTGCCGCCGAACACCGCCACCGTCACCGGTCCCGTCGCTCGCCGTCGGCCACCGCCGCCGCCACACGGATTCATACTCGCGTCTCGTTAGTTCGTATCACTAGCACTTGTTCATTGAACCTCGGTGTCTCAACCGGTTATTTACTAACCGAAGGTATATCTAAACACCCTATGGTTGGTGTTTTTATTTCGTGTTTGCATGTCGGTGATCTTGTTCCGTTGCGGATACTCTTGGTATAAAAAGGTCTTCATACTATTTGTATGTTATCTATGCTTCCGTTGCCTTAAAATGTGTATATATATATATATATATATATATATATTTTACTAGTTAAAGTTTATTTAACTAACACACACACACACATATATATATATATATATAAATATATACATATTTGTCAAAAGTGTTTTTGACTACTATTTGTAAGAAATAAATATATACATATATGAACCGGTTAAAAAAAATATTATACTTCGGATATCCTTCAATGGTATCAGAGCCGATGATCACAACATGCAAATCGAAACCGGTCTTTTTCACCGGAATAATAAGTCACAAACTTTAAAAGTCTAAAGTTTTTGATTTATTTTATCTTTGGGCAATATATATATTTTGGTCATATTTTAATTGTTAATATTCAGTTGACCAAAATTGCCCAAACATTTTTGGTTATGTTGAATATGTAAATCGGGCCCGACCTAGTGGTTGTGTTTATGTTTGGTTTTGTTCATACGTTTGGCCCATTTTGTGGTTCAAAATTGTAATAGACTAGTTTATGGTTTTGGCCCATTTTATGGTTCAAAGTTGTAATAGATAGGGTTTTGTCTTTGTTATATTTACTTATTAAATATTGTTGATATGAAGACCCGAAGCAAAACCGAATGCCAAGAGGAGTCTTGGAGTTAGTGGGAGTCGCTCAAGACAACAAGATGCACTCAAGTCCATCCTTGTGGTTGTTTTGTGTGTTGTGACCATGACCCATTTGATCTTGCTACTTGGCTCTAGCAAGATCATAATCATGCCCATATGATTTACATATTCATTTTGCTATTATGGTTGCCTTTAATAAATGTTATTACACCTTAACCTAATTCCAAAACGCATTCTTAAAAAAATGTTTTTTTTAAATGAATTGAGTAAAAGCAAGTTCTAGCAACTTGCATATTTTTTATAACCACTAGAGTTTTAAAACATGTTTTTCTCACATCTTTAAAAATCATAAACTTAGTAGTCTTCACTATTAACTTTAATTGGTTATTTCAAGGCGCGACAAACTTAGTTTTATAGGTTATCTAAAAATAATTGTCCCGAGAGGTGAAAGGGTCCTCTTGGTTATGGCACAAATTTAATATCTAAATTAAAACCGACTATAACGACCGTATTTGGTAAAAATTAAAATCAATGGTCTATGCCATCCTACTACTAGTAACACTTGGGGCATAATGCGAACCATTAGTGTTGGAGCCACAACACGGCACTTGGTGTCTAGTTTATCCTTCCAAGGTGCAAGGGCTTCCTCGACACATCCGACCCTTCCACATGTGACCGTTTTAGGACGACTATTACTTTTCTTCCTGTGTTACGTGTCCTAGCTGTCTCGAGAACAAAAGTGGCATAGATGAGGCCATACGTATCAATGCAAGGAAAAAAGGTTGTTCTCGCAGCCTCATAAACCCCGGGAGTTGTGTTTTTCTCACAATTGACAATCATTGTCAGTCCGCTTGAACCTCTTGCTAATGTTGCGTGCTACAACTGCCTTTAGAAAGAGCTTCTAACTAGATTCTCGTTCCATATCGCCTTACCTCACTAAATAAGGAAAATACATTAAAAATACTAATTAAATAATTTTGCTTAACAGATGTCATCTGGAAACAACTCCTCTTTTGCTCTCAAGTCCATACTTGAGAAAGACAAACTAAATAACACCAATTTTCTTGAGTGGCACCGCAACTTGAGAACCGTTCTCAAAATGGCAAAAAGGCTTTATGTTTTGGAAACCCCGATCCCAACCGCACCGGAAAACAATATTGTGGTTGCGAAGAATGCTTTCGATAAACATAGAGAAGATGCCCTGGAAGTTACTTGCCTCATGCAAGCCACCATGTCTCCAGATCTTCAGAAGAATATGGAAGACATGAATGCCTTCGACATGATTGAGCAACTCAAAGACATGTTTAAGAAACAAGCCTGTTAGGAACGCTATGACACCATGAAACAACTCATAAGTTATATAATGCAAGTGGGTTCCTCAGTTAGTGTCACACCCCGACCGCGTAAAACAACAAATCGCGACGGAAACATCGAGGCGTGTTGCAACAGAATCATTGTTTCATAACCATGGATACAAAAAGTGTTTCGTTTTATTAAACCTTGAATAATTACATCGTCTGGAAATCTAAATACACAATTTAAACATAGTCTATCATTGTTATTGAGTCACTAAGGCCTTGTCCAGTCCTATGTGAGCATGCATCCTATCAATCGATATCTCTCAACAATACCTGAAACACATGTGAAAACGAGGTCAGCAAAGAAATGCTGGCGAATACATTGGTTTTGTAGGAGTGTCGAAATCACGGCTAGTTTAGATGTTGCAATACTTTATTAAAAACCTTGTTTTGAAAAGTGTATAATATTGCAACTTAATTAACCAACTCAAATCAAGCGGGTTATAGTTTATAAAACCTCGTAGCCATGACTCTTAACCCAAAAACATTTGTTTTAGTAAAGCAAATTGTGAAACATCTCGAAATAAATCGTTAATAAAACTTGTTAATAAATCTCGTTAAAAACTCGTATAGTTTATATCATATCGAAAACCTCGTTTGTGTGACATCGTTTGAAAATCGTTTACCCAAGTGAACTAAATAACGCCACGGTATGTAATATGATGAAATCACTTATATATATGAAGTACCAGCGGCGTATCCACATTGCTTTCATCACATTACACCCGTCCCGTTATCTAAACACTTAACCAAAAACCAATCGTATATCGCTTTGAAGCCAATCGTTTAACCAAATTGTTTAACTCGTTAATACATCGCGTGAAAACCAATCGTTTACCCAAATCGTATCATTCGTTTTAGGTCGTGAAACTACTTATATGGTCGTCTCGCTAATAACATTCAAACCTTCGTGACTCGCTTACCTCATCGCTTCTCGTTTTCGCATTAACAAACCCTTACCAAAGGGTAAATTAATAATTACAAATTCAGTCGCTACCCACCACCCCCACACATAACCACGGGTGTAGTACGATAACGGGATTTGTCTGATCCTATGGTACCATAACCTAATACTGGTCGGCTTGATCATTGCTAATGAATGTCATTTGTTATGTAACCCAACCAACAAGTTCGTTCACATTATCGAAATCGTTATTAGTTTTGTATAAATCGTCTTAATCGTTTTTGAAACCATCGTTATAACATCGAAAATCGTTTTGATACCATCGTTAAAACCTTGAAAACATTTAGCACATATGAGTCACCCCAAAACAATTGAAAGCAGTAAAATAGGGGAATAATGTACTCGCCTGAGAATGCTTAGAGATCTTGAACAATAACCAAGCAAAGCTAGAGGGAGCACGGAATCAATCGGCAGTCTAAAACCATATAAATAAACCGGACTTAAATCGGGAGATCGGATAGGATGAGGCTTGGTAAACCAAATGAGTATTGGAACTCATATGATATGGTTTAACAAGGCCTACATACTACATTGAGACTAACCTAAGTGCTTTCGACCCATCGCGACCCATTAAGGTAACATACGCTACTTTAACGCGTCGTGCGCGCAAAGCGCGTTCGGACCGTCTAACTAGTCCTATGACAAGTGTTATATGCCTAAACATGTTACATAATCAGTTATGTGACAAAAGTTTAGGTTACATATGCTTAATTACCAATTATACATGAAAAGGGTATTCTGGTAATTTACCTAAGGCATATAAACTACCTATCATACAACTACTTAAACGATGTGACCATAAGGTATAACCTTGGAAGGTTATTTCCTATATACTATGGTCACCTAATGTGTTTGGTCGGATCCTAATGATCGACCAAATGGGTCGGGTTCGAAGGTATAAGCGATTTATTAGATCGCTTACCCTACGACCCTAGACAACGTGGTAATCAGTAGGCATAGTCCCAAAGGACTATAACCAACGTGATTACACTCACGTTGCGAAGTTCAAATGAACTTCGCATTGACCATAAACTGGTCAACGCAGAAAGTCAAACAAAGTTTGACTTTCAGACTCGAAAAGACTCGAAAAGCAATAAAAGAACGAAAGAATACTTACGAAGGGTCCCCGAATGCTAATTTCGATTCAAAAATCTCAGGTATGAAACAATAGTTTCAACTTAGAGTTTCTCAAATCAAAATTCTTGTAAGTTTTGCAATGGGGTGGATGGGTATTTATAGGAATACCCGAACCGTTAGGATCGTTTCTTGGAAAATGTGATCGAATCTTGTGCGTACATGTGTTGGAATGTTATGGTGACTAAAAATGGGTTCTTATCAGCTGACTACACAAGTGTGAGTGTGTGGTTGAGGATTAAACAGCTGCAATCTAATGTTAAATACACTTAATCTGGTCTGGTTAGGCAGTCGCGTAGCACTACTGCAAAGGCATTAGGCAGTCGCGCTACGCTAGCACCCCAGTTTCATACCTGAGATTTTTGAATCAAAATTCTTGTAAGTTTTGCAATGGGGTGGATGGGTATTTATAGGATCGTTTCTTGGAAAATGTGATCGAATCTTGTGCATACATGTGTTGGAATGTTATGGTGACTAAAAATGGGTTCTTATCAGCTGACTACACAAGTGTGAGTGTGTGGTTGAGGATTAAACAACTGCAATCTGATGTTAAATACACTTAATCTGGTCTGGTTAGGCAGTCGCGTAGCGCTACTGCAAAGGCATTAGGCAGTCGCGCTAAGCTAGCACCCCCCTGTTTCAGAAATGTTTCAAAAGTGGCAGAAATGGTCCCTGCACGTGTTTAAGGCCTTTTTCGATGCGTTTGAACCCCGTTAACCTCATTTCAAGGCTCTAAAATGAATTTAAAGTATAGGGAACTCAAAACATGCTCAAAAATATGTCGGATGATGGTTCGTTTGGTCGTACGATCGCGATGTTCGCTTAATTACGACGGAATGCGCACAAGTGTGAAAAACGATCCAAAATGCGCGACGAATGGATTTTTCTTATGCCGAACACTAAAATAAAATATTATAGTGCTTACATAAATTTTTGGATGTCCGGATGTATTCAGAACGTAAGATATGCGCGAAAATGCAAACTTGTGCACTTTTTGACACTTTTAGTCCCTGAATGACCTAAAAGTTTATTTTAGCACACCGAACACCTCAAAGCCTATTTCTAAGCTATGTAAAGGATATTTATGGTATGTTTAACTTATGGTCATGTTCCGGAATGTCTGTTACAGTTCAGATTGGCATACTTTCGCAGTTTGTCAACTTTAGTCCCTGTAAGCGATTTAACTTGATTTTGCCATACCAAAGCCTTCAAAACTTATTTCTAAGTTATGTAAAGGTTATTTAAGGTATGTTAAGCCTATTTCACTATTCCGGAGTGTTCGTTGCATTAAACTGGTTATATTTACGCATCAGTGCGCGTATAACCTTCCAGAAAGCGATTTAGAGTTTTGAAATTGAACAAAAACTGATATGTGCGAATGATACACATATTTTTACAAATCCCAAGTATGAAATATTATATTTCATTGGTTCGGTATTTGTTTGATGGCCGTGGAGGCACAGGTGTTACAGTTAGTGCTCATGTCCTCAAGATGAAAGGCTACATCGACCAATTAAACAAACTTGGTTATCCTCTCCAAGATGAGATGGTTGTTGACTTCATTCTCAATTCTCTTTCCAGTCACTATGATCAATTTGTTATGAACTTTAACATGAATGACTGGATAAAGACAGTGCTAGAGCTACATGGGATGCTCAAAATGGCAGAGATGAACATTTCTAACAAAGTAAACCAAGTGTTAATGGTTCGATCTGGTGGTGTTAAAAAGCCCAAAACAAAGAAGAGTTATAATAGCAAAAACAAAGGAAAGGTTCCCGTTGCTGCCAAACCTGCCACCAAAAAGAGCAAACAAGCTGTGAAAGCCCCTCTTCCAGAAGAGCGGCAATGCTATGAGTGTAACAGGATGAGGCATTGGAAACATAACTGCCCCGAGTATCTTGCCACGTTCAAAGTGAAGAAGGATAATGGAGAAGGCACTTCTTTAAGTATTCTAATATATGTTATCGAACTTTTCACTGTTTCAAGCAACACATGGGTATTTGATATCCAGTGGGGTTATCACATCATGAATGTCTTGCAGGAGCCTGAGAAGTGGAAGAAACTGAAGCCGGGAGACATGGAGCTCATCGTTGGTGATGGGAAAAGTGTGACAACCCTCACTAAACCAGGTATCCGTACGACTTAATTAATAATTACTTACTGCTTAATTACTGTGCTTGTTTGAAATTACTGATGAACTGCTACTTGATTTCTGATACACGCATATACCTGCATCATACTTTACTTACCGTCACTACATTATTTACATACTGAACCTTAGTGACAAACACGATGCACAAAAAAGCACAGTAGCACTATAACGGATAACCTATTGAACATGCTGATAAAGCCAGCATCAGGCAGACACTGCCTCTAAGGCCTGTATGAGCCAGAAATATTTTGCTACACTAGTGGTGAGTGTAGGGATACAAGGGTTGTAGAACTGCGTCTCTAGGAATAAGTTACAATGACTGGATGTGCCTAAAACGTACTTTAAGTACAAAAATTCAGCACTTTACATAATAATTCAGCTTTTAGCTAACTAATAAAGTGCCAAAACATGAGAAAAATATTACTTGACACTTTCCAAAGTGTCAGAAATAAGTTGTGTCACTAAAAAGGGTATTAACGACACTTTAAAGCTTGTTTAAGCACATTAACGGATTACTATCCAGCCGAACAACCGGACTTTACCCGGAACCTGAAAATATTGTTGTTTTCATTATTTATCGTTTCTGAGCCAATTAGGGTCCCTGAATACCCTAACACCCATTGTAACGCATGACACACCACTAACCGGGTTAATCACTTAACTTAACTAGATTAACCTAACTATATACTTAACTAATTGTTGGAAATGAACTAGTACCCCCCCCCCCCCTTAACCAACCGTCCCCATGTGGGGGGACATACCTTGTCCTCTAAAATATTATTATAATCTTATGCCTAATATCTAGTTAGCATAAGATCCAATGGTTAATACTCATGCTAATTATCTATAAGATCCATGCTTGGCACAACATAACCTTCACTTAACAAACTCACCACTCCACACCTCTCTCTCCCTCTCTACAACTCTCGGCCAAACACCCCCTTACATCCATCACATTTTCCAGCTTCCTTCATCACATTCCAAGTTCATACAAACGTTAAGGGTCACGCATAAGGAGGCTTGGTGCAATCGGAAGGCGAAGGACCTCACTCTATTGCTTTTATCCACGCATTTTTCGCTTAGATTCTTCCCTAGCCTCGAGCTAGTAGTAAGTTGCTTAAATCACCTTCTCGAACTATTTTAAAGTGGTTAATATGAATTGTAACGGTTAAAACTCGTTAACATACAAGATGACACACAAAAGTCTACTTAAAACACTAAAATGGTGGTTAAAAGCTCACATGTTGTGTAAAACTTGTAGTATTTGATTTGAGTAATTATTTGGACCCGATCTATGTTATGGTAGCTCGGATCGTCATTTAACCCGAGTTGGTCATGATCTTGGATCATGACATAAGGTTGTTTTGGAAGTAACAAGGGTTAAAGGATGAAACTCTACCACACACGAATCATGAACTTGTGTAAAAGCGATTTTTCTTGTGAAATAGTGATTAAAACTAGTAGATCTACGAATCTACAAGCGGTATTTTCAAAGGACCAAGTGTCAAGAGAAAACTTACTTTAAAGACGGATCTTACACCAACACGAATGGTTTTTAGAACACACAAGTGTGTAAATACTTGTGTAACACGAAGTTTCGACAAAATAACTATTTTTGGAAAAGATGACGAGAAGTTGTAAAGATGGAATTTCTTTAAAAACGAGGTTTTTACAAAATCGGATTATTTTATATAAAGATCCACTAAAAGTAATGGAGTTTACTTCATAGTTTGGATAAATCACAAGTTCATGAAATATATGCGATTTATATACATATTTTGACTAGTTTGTGATTTGAACATTGTTTTGATTGAATAAGAAGATTGTTGGTTTGATTTATAAAAGAAAATGATATGCTTGAAAGCGTGGCCACCTCCAGTTACAGAGGAAACTCTGGCGAAATTTTCCCAAAAACCTAACACTTAGAAATATTTTTCGCTATAAGTGTTAGAAATACATTTTGACTTGTTTTCAAATTATAGATTTCGCCACGACTTATTTACAAAATACCGGAGGTGGGATTTCACAAAATAAAACGTGATACATAAATATATTTAGTATATATTTTTCACAACATCACTTGTATAAGTGTTTATGATTATTTTGTGAACTACGTAAATATTATTTTTAGAGTAAAAATAATATTACTAAGTATTATTTCGGAAAATCACATATATTAAAATATAATATTTTTGGGAAGAATATTTATATTTTGGAGTTAGGAATAAAATATATTAAGTGAGACTTAATAGTATAATCCGAATTATACGAACGCACATGTATTAAATCCCCCATCCTTGGGAAGGAAAATGACTACCAAGTATATACAAAATGTAAACACGAAATAGTTGCCTAACTATTTCCCAAAAACTTAAACCATAAAGATAAGGCACGGCCGTCCGTCTAATAGAGTTAGTACGTGTAGGTCGTCACACAACTGTTTGATTTGGAGGCATACTTGGTAGAGACGCACCACGGTGAGTTCATGTCCCCCTTTTCTCTAACTGTTTTTAGTTTTCTTAACTGCGGGGGTGATATACATGTTACTTTAATTACAAGTACTTTATACATGGTATGGTTAGCGTAAGGAGGTTTACTACTTAGATCATGTGAGTGGGTAGGAGCAATATGAGGCCATTAGTCCTCATGGCAGGACCGAGGGACAGGAGCGGTAGATCTATCTGGGTGTAGCGAGCCCAGCCCCAGGCCAAACTAGAAACGGACCTCGGGGTGACTTTGTCCACATACTAATGCCGTGGCGAAATCTGCTAGGTTTGAGTCTCCCTATTTGCACTTCACATATATCAGTGGCCTTGCAAACCATTGGTGATCTCAATTCCCTTATTTGCTACATACCAAGACTATTTTTATACTCACAAAGGTTTACTTACTCACTTACACATGAACTCGCCCAACATTATTGTTGATTTTTCAACTTACATGTATTTCAGGAAATTAAAGGATCTGGCGCGGTATGTCACGTTTTCCCGCTGCACTAGTTACGAGGTCATCCGGGTTTGGGGAATGTGACTCTTTCCTGGACAAGTCACAGTCCTTAAGCTATGCTTATGTTAAGTTGTGTTTGTTGAACTATGTTATGTCGTTAGAATGTGTTTCCGTTAAGACAACGTTATTGTATTTGGTTTTTAAAACTTAATTAAATGGATGATCTTGCATGATTTTATTTCATATAGCTTTGTTATGGTTAAGCTATGGTATTAAGAAGTCACACCAAATTAACCACGCTTCCGCAAAGCCAGGGTGTGACAGCTTGGTATCAGAGCTCTGATCATAGCGAACTAGGATTCCTTCTCGAGTCTAGACTATGATCACTAGGGCTCTCACGAAAACATTTTTACTGCATACCATTTAAGTCCAGATCCAAAACGTTTTTTTTTACAAACAAATGTTGAGCACATTTTATATATATTATTATTTTAGGCTCAGTCTTGGAGGCTGAGGCTCGGTCTTAGAGGCCGAGGCTCGATCTAAGAGGTCGAGGTAGATGATAGAGCAGTCTTAGAGACTGGAAAGAATTTGGCTAGTGGGACTAGGAATGTCAGTCTAGGAGACTGGGAGGCTAGTGGGACTAGGAGAATTATTTGATTGACTAACATGTCTATATGATTATATGATTGATTATTATACGTATATGTGTTTGTGTTACAAACGATGCTTTCATCATGTACTAGAAAGATGGACACTACGAATCCCATGGCCATAGTATCAGACGACATAGTTTCATCGAAGCACGAGGTGTACATTTCCGATACTACCGGCGCAGACAATGACGACTTTCAGCCCTTTTGCGCTGCCTGAAGTCGTAGCAGAGCCTACTGATGGCCATCTTGTTGGGAATTTGCCCCCTTGCCGCTTATCCTGTTGTTGATATGCCCCCCCCCCTGACGTGGCCTCTGACGACGATAACGATCTACTAGAGAAGGACCCATTCGAGGGCAGGGCCCTATTGCTGCTGGTATTAGCCTACTGCATGCGGACGCTCCTGCAAGGGAAACTCATGCCCATTCCCCTGTCCCAGACTCATTTGAGTTTCTGACATCCGCATTTTCGCATATACAGGGAGTGCAGCACCAATCACACGACGCCGACCCTGATACGGCATCATCAGCTGCACCGGTTCCCGCACCCAGCTTTGAGTTTGATCACAGTATTGAGGGTGATCTTGTTCTTCCACCTGGTTTTGATCCAGACCATGACCTTGTGTTCATACACTTAGACCAGCCCTTGGAGGATCCTGTAACCCCCTGGGTTTATTGATCCAGCTGATCTTGAGATGGAGTTTTTGATCCGGAGCCAGCCGTGGCCCCTGAGCCAGGCGTTGCTCCTGACCCCGCATTGGAGCATGACCCTGTTCATTCCGATGCACCTGCTGTTGCTCCTTGATTGATCATCTGCTTGGACGAGAGAAAATTTGGGGTAACTGTGCAAGACAATTTATTATTATGGGGGCCCACGTAATAACGACTTGTTGTGCACAGAAATCCTGGTGGACTCTGCGGGTCAAGCTAATGAAAACCAATGTAGCAGGAAATATCTAAAACACGAATGACCAAGGCGAGGCGATGTAGCCTCGAGTTCATTCTATTACAAGCAACAAGCCAAATTGGCAAGCCTATGTGAAGGCTCAGAAATTTATTTCCCCACTCATACATTGAGTATATTTGCGTGTGAAATTGGGTGATTACATGATGGCTTATGTTGCTATATACCTCATAGACAATTGAAACGTTGTCTAACCCGCTTCACACCACTTCGACAAAAGGGAATGTCACCCAGACGTGACACAAACACCAGTACGTTGCCAAGGACGGAAGCCGAGCTGCAAGAACGCATCTCACAGATAAATGCACGACATGAAGCCCTCCGCTCTAAGCACAACGATGGCATTACTGGAAATAACCCTCCAACTGGCTGCACCTATAAACAGTTCCTGAACTGCAAGCCTTTGAACTTTGACGGAACAGGAGGCGCCGTTGCATTTGTTCGTTGGTCCAAAAAGATTGACTCCATTCCAAGAATGAGTGACTGTTCGTCCCAACAAAGTGTTACCTACATCCCGGGGTTATTTCTAGATAACTCCCTCTCATGGTGAAACCTTCAGTCTCAGACCCTTGGCACAGACGCTGCTTATGCACTGAGCTGGGACGAGCTCAAGGAAACGATTGAGAAGAAATGTTGTTTTAGGACTGGAATTCCGAAGCTTGAGGTGGAGCTCAGGAATTTGAAAATAGACGAACCAGAAATTCCTGAACTTGTCCAGCAATCGCACGACTTGTCTAGGGTCGTCCCCTACTAAGTCATTGACGTTGTATGATACAGTTGTGTACTTGTAAGCTTTACATTGTGGTCTCAATTTGTGGCAATGCAATCGCAGTATTCTCATCACTTGTGATGTTTGATTTATTGTTTATGTTCTATGACAAGAGATGTTATGTGGTTGATTTATTTATAGCACGAGATGTTATGTGTTGATATTGTTGAATACATACGAACATTTTACTTGCTATGACCTAACCTACGTGAAACATCTTTTAGAAGATTCCACCAAGACGCGAAATGCGCATGCCCACCTCAGAGGCGGAACTTCAAGAGATAATTGCTGCAGCTATAGCATAGCACGAGGCCCTACGCTCCGAACCTATCAGAGGTACCTCAGAAAATAACGGTTGTTCCTACTGGCACTTCCTCAACCACAAGCCTTCGAAGTTCGACGGCACTGGAGGTGCCATAGCTTTTGTAAAATGGATCGAAAGTATGGATTCCATCTTTCAAGTGAGCAGTTGTACGCCGGAACAACAAGTCCTATACGTTTCTGAGCTGTTTCTAGACGAAGCCCGATTATGGTGGAATCTTCAGACCCACATAAAGGGTGCTACTGCAGCATATGCATTAACCTGGGGTGAACTGAAAGGAATGATGCATAAGAAGTATTGCCCCCAAACAGAAACCCAGAAGTGGGAAGATGAATTTCGAAGCCTGATGATGGAAGGTCCGAAGGTGTTGGAGTACGTGCAAAGACTTCATGATTCGTCACGAGTTGTTCCGTACCTGGTGAAACCAGAATTAAAGAAATTGGAACAATTCATTTGGGAACTGGCGCCTCAAGTCTTGAGCTTGATGACAACATCAACGCCACCAACAACTGATGTTGCAAGTAAGATGGGTCTGGCACTCGTTACGGAGGCAATTAGACTAGAAAAACTTGCAAACCCTGACAAGGAGACTCAGGTAGAGTCGTCTGGAAAGAACAAAAGGAAGCTTACCGAAGATACCCAAACGAATAAGGATGAACAAAGATCTATTCGAGGTTGTTTTGACTGCGGGGACAAAGGGCATTTCAAGAAAGACTGCCCTAACAACAAACAGGCCAATAAGAAGATTTACTTAGAAACTAAACCAAGACGTGCCGGGTGCAAGTATCACCACGAGTGTGGATGTCGAAGGTCTAGGTGCGGGAGGAAAGGACACAACAAGGATGGTTGTGGGATGAAGAGTCCCAGACAAGGAGAAAACAGTAACAACGTTCAAGGTGGAAATGGGAAAGGAAATGGCCGAGTGTCAGGATGCTTCCATTGTGGGGATGTTGGACATCTTAAGAGGGAATGCCCGAAGTTGAAACAAGACCGTGAAAGGACATCCAACATCGGAGCTTGTGAAGTATGCCAGGATCCAGGCGTGACTACTGGTACGTTCTCTATCAACCAAAACTTTTGCATCTATTTTGTTTGATACTGGTGCCAATTATAGCTTCGTATCGTTAGAATTTAAGAATATGCTTGGTTTAACCGGTAGTAAGTTAGATATTCCGTACTCAATCAAATTGGCTAATGGAAAGATAGTAGAAGCCAATGAAGTTATCAGAGGTTGTGTGATCGAATTGGGAGAGCGTGAGTTTGCTTTGGATCTACTACCAGTCCCGCTGGGAAGCTTCGACGTGGTGGTAGGAATAGATTGGCTATCAGGCAACAAGGCGGAGATAGTTTGTCACGAAAAGATCGTTCGTATCCCAACCGAAGATGGCGAAACAATTGTGGTTCACGGGGAGAAGCGTGATACGCCGTTAAGAATTATCAGCTGCCTGAAAGCGCGAAAGTGTTTGCAGAAGGGATGTGTTGCCTTCCTGGCACACATTGTGGATAAGAAGGCTGCCGAACCGAAGATCGAAGACATCCCTGTCGTGAGAGAATATCCAGAAGTCTTCCCAGAGGACTTACCTGGACTACCACCTCAGAGACAAGTAGAGTTCCGCATTGACTTAGTTCCAGGCGCCGCACCTGTGGCTAAGGCACCTTACAGACTTGCTCCGTCTGAGATGCAGGAACTGTCGACACAACTTCAAGAGTTGTTAGACAAGGGATTTATCCGACCAAGCTTCTCGCCCTGGGGAGCTCCGGTCCTGTTTGTCAAGAAGAAGGACGGTAGTTTTCGTATGTGCATCGACTACCGGGAGCTGAACAAGCTGACGATCAAGAATAGATATCCTCTGCCAAGAATTGATGATCTGTTTGATCAACTGCAAGGCTCAAGCTTTTATTCAAAGATCGACTTGCGATCTGGATACCATCAGTTAAGGATACAAGAGGAGAGTATCCCAAAGACAGCCTTCAGAACTCGTTATGGACACTACGAGTTCCTTGTTATGCCGTTTGGTTTGACAAACGCACCTGCAGTCTTTATGGATTTGATGAATAGAGTTTGCAAGCCGTACTTGGACAAGTTCGTGATTGTGTTTATCGACGACATCTTGATTTATTCAAGAACAAAGGCTGAGCACGAGCAGCATCTAAGAGCTATTTTGGAGCTGCTAAAGAAGGAACAAATGTATGCCAAATTCTCCAAGTGCGAGTCTTGGCTACGTGAAGTACAATTTCTTGGACACGTGGTGAATGGAAATGGAATCCATGTGGATCCAACCAAGATCGAAGCGATTAAGAATTGGGAAACGCCAAAGACGCCAACCGAGATTCGACAATTCTTGGGTTTGGCTGGCTACTATCGAAGGTTCATTGAGGATTTTTCAAAAATCGCTCAACCTTCGACCCTCCTCACGCAGAAAGATAAGAAGTTTGATTGGGGAATCAAACAGGAAGAAGCGTTCCAGATATTGAAGGATAAGCTCTGCAATGCGCCACTCTTAGCACTACCAGAAGGTACAGATGATTTCATGGTATACTGTGACGCCTCACGTCAAGGATTGGGTTGCGTGTTGATGCAACGCCAAAAGGTTATTGCTTACGCATCACGTCAACTGAAAGTGCACGAAAAGAACTATACCACACATGATTTGGAGCTAGGCGCAGTGGTTTTTGCATTAAAGATCTGGAGACACTACCTTTATGGTACAAAGTGTACAGTCTTTACAGATCATAAGAGCCTACAACACATATTCAACCAGAAGGAGCTGAATATGAGGCAGAGACGATGGGTTGAGTTGCTGAACGATTACGACTGCGAGATAAAGTATCATCCAGGGAAGGCGAATGTGGTCGCCGATGCCCAAAGTCGAAAGGAGAGGATCAATCCCATAAGGGTTAGGGCTTTAGAAATGATTATCCGAACCGATATTTCCTTGCGCATTCATGCCGCGCAGAAAGAAGCTCTCAAGGAAGGAAACCTTGAAAAAGAATATCTCCGTGGGATGGAGAAGTTACTAGTACCAAACAAGGAAGGAACGTTATGTTTTGAGAAAAGGATTTGGATTCCTTTGTTTGGAGGTTTAAGGAAGGTTATTTTCGATGAAGCTCACGAGTCGCGGTACTCTATCCACCCTGGAGCGGATAAGATGTACCAGGATCTCAAAGATTATTATTGGTGGCCTAGGATGAAAGGCGATGTTGCTGTTTATGTGAGCAAATGTTTAACATGCGCTAAAGTGAAAGCGGAATACCAGAAGCCTTCAGGACTTCTGCAACAACCTGAGATTCCCAAGTGGAAATGGGAACAAATCTCCATGGATTTTATTACAAAGTTGCCAGGGACGCCAAGAGGTCATGACACTATCTGGGTGATAGTTGACCGCCTAACGAAGTCAGCACACTTTTTACCTATCAGAGAGAAGGATAATACGAGCAAGTTGGCCGAAATATACATGAGAGAGATCGTCGCACGTCATGGAGTGCCTCTCTCGAACATCTCTGATAGAGACGGAAGGTTTGTGTCAAGGATATGGCAATCCTTCCAAGAAGCTTTTGGCTCACAATTAAATTTGAGCACTGCGTTTCATCCGCAAACTGACGGTCAAAGCGAGCGAACGATACAGACTTTGGAAGACATGCTGAGAGCGTGTGTTATGGATTTGGGCGGTAGCTGGGATAAGCATTTACCTTTGGTCGAATTTTCATACAACAACAGCTACCACACCAGTATTGGTGTCGCGCCATTTGAAGCCATTTACGGACGCAAGTGCCGATCACCCCTATGCTGGGCTGACGCAGGTGATAGGCAGCTTGCTGGTCCCGAAATCGTCCAAGAGACGACGGACAAGATTGCGCAGATTCTAAAACGCATCGAAGCAGTTCGCCACAGACAGAAAGCCTATGCAGATCCAAACCGGAAACGCTTGGAATTTCAAGTTGGAGAAATGGTGTTATTGAAAGTTTCGGAAAGCGTGGGACGTTAAATCCGCGCTACATTGGTCCTTTCAGAGTTTTGGAAAGAATAGGACTAGTAGCATACAAGTTGGACCTACCTGCTGAACTCCATTCTGTTCACGATACATTTCATGTATCCAACCTGAAGAAAAGTCCAACCCAAGATACCATTGCCATTCCCATCTACGAGATTCATGTTGACGACACGCTCCATTTCGTTGAAGAACCGGTTGAGGTTACGGATTGGAAAGTAAACAAGACCCGCCGGAGCAGTGTCAAGCTCGTCAAAGTTCGTTGGAATGCCAGACATGGTCCTGAATACACCTGGAAGCGTGAGGACCGGATGAAAGAGAAATACCCCCACCTATTTCCTAAGAACCCTGCATCTACAAGCAGAACTTAAAATTTCGGGACGAAATTTTTCTAACGGGGGGAGAATGTGACAACCCTCACTAAACCAGGTATCCGTACGACTTAATTAATAATTACTTACTGCTTAATTACTGTGCTTGTTTGAAATTACTGATGAACTGCTACTTGATTTCTGATACACGCATATACCTGCATCATACTTTACTTACCGTCACTACATTATTTACATACTGAACCTTAGTGACAAACATGATGCACAAAAAGCACAGTAGCACTATAACGGATAACCTATTGAACATGCTGATAAAGCCAGCATCAGGCAGACACTGCCTCTAAGGCCTGTATGAGCCAGAAATATTTTGCTACACTAGTGGTGAGTGTAGGGATACAAGGGTTGTAGAACTGCGTCTCTAGGAATAAGTTACAATGACTGGATGTGCCTAAAACGTACTTTAAGTACAAAAATTCAGCACTTTACATAATAATTCAGCTTTTAGCTAACTAATAAAGTGCCAAAACATGAGAAAAATATTACTTGACACTTTCCAAAGTGTCAGAAATAAGTTGTGTCACTAAAAAGGGTATTAACGACACTTTAAAGCTTGTTTAAGCACATTAACGGATTACTATCCAGCCGAATAACCAGACTTTACCCGGAACCTGAAAATATTGTTATTTTCATTATTTATCTTTTCTGAGCCAATTAGGGTCCCTGAATACCCTAACACCCATTGTAACGCATGACACACCACTAACCGGGTTAATCACTTAACTTAACTAGATTAACCTAACTATATACTTAACTAATTGTTGGAAATGAACTAGTACCCCCCCCCCCCTAACCAACCGTCTCCATGTGGGGGGACACACCTTGTCCTCTAAAATATTATTATAATCTTATGCCTAATATCTAGTTAGCATAAGATCCAATGGTTAATACTCATGCTAATTATCTATAAGATCCATGCTTGGCACAACATAACCTTCACTTAACAAACTCACCACTCCACACCTCTCTCTCCCTCTCTACAACTCTCGGCCGAACACCCCCTTACATCCATCACATTTTCGAGCTTCCTTCATCACATTCCAAGTTCATACAAACGTTAAGGGTCACGCATAAGGAGGCTTGGTGCAATCGGAAGGCGAAGGACCTCACTCTATTGCTTTTATCCACGCATTTTTCGCTTAGATTCTTCCCTAGCCTCAAGCTAGTAGTAAGTTGCTTAAATCACCTTCTCGAACTATTTTAAAGTGGTTAATATGAATTGTAACGGTTAAAACTCGTTAACATACAAGATGACACACAAAAGTCTACTTAAAACACTAAAATGGTGGTTAAAAGCTCACATGTTATGTAAAACTTATAGTATTTGATTTGAGTAATTATTTGGACCCGATCTATGTTGTGGTAGCTCGGATCGTCATTTAACCCGAGTTGGTCATGATCTTGGATCATGACATAAGGTTGTTTTGGAAGTAACAAGGGTTAAAGGATGAAACTCTACCACACACGAATCATGAACTTGTGTAAAAGCGATTTTTCTGGTGAAATAGTGATTAAAACTAGTAGATCTACGAATCTATAAGCGGTATTTTCAAAGGACCAAGTGTCAAGAGAAAACATACTTTAAAGACGGATCTTACACCAACACGAATGGTTTTTAAAACACACAAGTGTGTAAATACTTGTGTAACACGAAGTTTCGACAAAATAACTATTTTTGGAAAAGATGACGAGAAGTTGTAAAGATGGAATTTCTTTAAAAACGAGGTTTTTACAAAATTGGATTATTTTATATAAAGATCCACTAAAAGTAATGGAGTTTACTTCATAGTTTGGATAAATCACAAGTTCATGAAATATATGCGATTTATATACATATTTTGACTAGTTTGTGATTTGAACATTGTTTTGATTGAATAAGAAGATTGTTGGTTTGATTTATAAAAGAAAATGATACGCTTGAAAGCGTGGCCACCTCCATTTACAGAGGAAACTCTGGCGAAATTTTCCCAAAAACCTAACACTTAGAAATATTTTTCGCTATAAGTGTTAGAAATACATTTTGACTTGTTTTCAAATTATAGATTTCGCCACGACTTATTTACAAAATACCGGAGGTGGGATTTCACAAAATAAAACGTGATACATAAATATATTTAGTATATATTTTTCACAACATCACTTGTATAAGTGTTTATGATTATTTTGTGAACTACGTAAATATTATTTTTAGAGTAAAAATAATATTACTAAGTATTATTTCGGAAAATCACATATATTAAAATATAATATTTTTGGGAAGAATATTTATATTTTGGAGTTAGGAATAAAATATATTAAGTGAGACTTAATAGTGTAATCCGAATTATACGAACGCACATGTATTAAATCCCCCATCCTTGGGAAGGAAAATGACTACCAAGTATATACAAAATGTAAACACGAAATAGTTGCCTAACTATTTCCCAAAAACTTAAACCATAAAGCTAAGGCACGGTCGTCCGTCTAATAGAGTTAGTACGTGTAGGTCGTCACACAGCTGTTTGATTTGGAGGCATACTTGGTAGAGACGCACCACGGTGAGTTCATGTCCCCCTTTTCTCTAACTGTTTTCAGTTTTCTTAACTGCGGGGGTGAAATACATGTTACTTTGATTACAAGTACTTTATACATGGTATGGTTAGCGTAAGGAGGTTTACTACTTAGATCATGTGAGTGGGTAGGAGCAACATGAGGCCATTAGTCCTCATGGCAGGACCGAGGGACAGGAGCGGTAGATCTATCTGGGTGTAGCGAGCCCAGCCCCAGGCCAAACTAGAAACGGACCTCGGGGTGACTTTGTCCACATACTAATGCTGTGGCGAAATCTGCTAGGTTTGAGTCTCCCTATTTGCACTTCACATATATCAGTGGCCTTGCAAACCATTGGTGATCTCAATTCCCTTATTTGCTACATACCAAGACTATTTTTATACTCACAAAGGTTTACTTACTCACTTACACATGAACTCGCTCAACATTATTGTTGATTTTTCAACTTACATGTATTTCAGGAAATTAAAGGATCTGGCGCGGTATGTCACGTTTTCCCACTGCACTAGTTACGAGGTCATCCGGGTTTGGGGAATGTGACTCTTTCCTGGACAAGTCACAGTCCTTAAGCTATGCTTATGTTAAGTTGTGTTTGTTGAACTATGTTATGTCGTTAGAATGTGTTTCCGTTAAGACAACGTTATTGTATTTGGTTTTTAAAACTTAATTAAATGGATGATCTTGCATGATTTTATTTCATATAGCTTTGTTATGGTTAAGCTATGGTATTAAGAAGTCACACCAAATTAACCACGCTTTCGCAAAGCCAGGGTGTGACAAAAAGAATCCCAGTTCTGGCAACTGGCACATTTAATCTTACATGTCCTTCTGGTCTTGTTGTTGTTTTGAACAATTGTCTTTTTGCACCTGGTTTGACCAGGAACATCATTTCAGTTTCGTTGCTTTTTGAACAAGGATTTAGATACGTTTTTAATAGTGTTTCTAATTCTGCTTATCTAAATGTTATTTACCATTTTGAGGCTAAACCTCGAAACGGTATTTATGAAATTGATGTTCAACCTAGCAGTAACATATATCACCTTTCTAAACGTCAGAAAAATGGTACTAATGATTCATTCCTATGGCATTATAGACTAATGGCTCCAATCTGAGGGGATTCTTGAATCCACTGGAGCAGACTCATTTGATGATTGCGAGTCATGATTAGCTGGCAAACTCACCAAGGATCCCTTCACCCATGTTGGTGAACGAGCTAGTGATCTACGAGGACTCATACACTCAGATGTATGTGGTCCTTTTAGAACTATGACTAGGAATCACGAGAGATACTTTGTTACATTCATCGACGACTATAGTCGATATGCTTATGTCTATCTCATGAAGCATAAGCATGAAACCTTTGAAAGGTTCAAAGTGTTTCAGAACGAAGTTGAAAACCAGCTTAAGAGAAAGATTAAAATGCTTTGCTCAGATTGACGTGGTGAATACCTCAGCCTAGAATTTCTCGATCATCTAAAGGAACGTGGAATAGTTTCACAACCCATTCCACTAGGCACACCCCAACTTAATGGCGTACGTGAAAGGAGAAATCGAACCCTACTTAATATGATTCGATCGATGATGTGTAGAATAAATTTGCCTCACTCCTTTTGGGGTTTTTCTCTTATGACTGCTGCTCGACTCGTAAATCTAGAGCCGACCAAAAAGGTAAATAAAACTCCATATGAGATATGGCATGGGCATAAGCCGAATTTGAGTTACCTAATAATATGGGGGTGTGATGCTTACATCACAAGTGATTCTGATGACAAGCTCGACCCTCGAGGCGAAAAGGTTGTTTTCGTCGGATTCTATAACCAAAGCGGTTATTACTTCTACATCCTGATGCAAATACGATTTCCATCAAAAGGAAGGCTAAAAGATTCCTTGAAGATGAACTTCTTAGTCGAGGAACTAGAAGTAACTTAGTGGATCTTGAAGAAGTTCAAGGACTACAAACAAAAGTTGAAGAGGTCAGAACATCTGAACTACAACAAGTTGTTGATATTGAATCAGACTTGAACACAAGCCTTCGCAGGAGCATCAGGACTCGTAGAGAACCCGATAGATACCTTTGGCATGTTGAGGGTTCTGAAGTCTTGATAGTAGCCGAGTCTGATGACGAGCCTACTAGTTACAAATCTGCTATTTCTAATCCAGATTCTGCGAAATGGCTAGAGGCCATGGAAGTCGAGATGCAATCCATGTGTGACAATCAAGTCTGGGACTTGGTTGAGCTACCCCCCGAATCTCGGGCAGTAGGGAGCAAATGGGTTTTCAAGAGAAAAACCGACATGCATGGAAATATACAAACCTATAAAGCATGGCTAGTAGCGAAAGGTTTCACTCAAAAGAAACCTTCTCGCCCATTGCTATGATCAAATCGATCTGCATTCTACTTGCCATAACTGCGTACTATGATTACGAAATTTGGCAAATGGATGTTAAAACCACCTTTCTTAATGGACATCTTTCCGAAGATGTTTATATGGTTCAACCTGACGGTTTTATCGATCCAAAATATCCTAATAGGGTATGTAAGGTAAAAAAGGTCCATTTATAGACTCAAAAAAGCGTCTCGGAGCTGGAATCTCCGTTTTAACCAGAAAGTCAAAGAGTTTGGTTTTGTCAAGAACGAAGATGAACTATGTGTTTACAGAAAGGCTAGTGGGAGTGCTATATCATTTCTCATCTTGTATGTAGATGATATATTGATCATTGGAAACAACATCCCAATGCTTAAGGAAGTAAAACATTGGTTGGGATCTTGTTTCGCAATGAAGGATCTTGGAGAAGCCGCTTACATTATGGGAATCAAGATCTACATGAATAGATCTAAGCGACTTCTTGGGCTAACACAGAGCACATACATAGATCAAGTAATAAGACGCTTCAAGATGGAAAACTCCAAGAAAGGTGTTCCAATGACTAAAGGAACCGTCTTGGACAAATCACAAGCTCCCTCTGAGCACCGTGAGATAAAGCAAATGGAAGCAGTTCCATATGCTTCCGCGATTGGTTCTATCATGTATGCTATGGTATGTACTCGACCAGACATCTCGTATGCTTTGCGCATGACTAGCCATTACCAGCAGAGCCCTGGGATTGCCCACTGGACTGCAGCGTCACACCCTAACCGATGGCGGAATCATCGGGGCGCGGCACTAAGCGAAACAGATTGTCCAGGAGAATCCATAACAACTATATTACTAGATATTTAAATCATTACGTCCCATACCATAACATATCCAAATAAAACAGTTATTATAGACAGAGTATCTCATAGACAAATATATTGTTTTGATAACTCAGATTTTATTAGATTTGTTTCTAGACTCCCCTAGCTCGATTCCAGCAAATAGAGCAAGCATCTGAAACACCTGTCACATACGTTAAATAAAAGTCATTACACATAATGTAAAGGTGAGCATACAAGTTTAATAGTATAATAGTAGCGAAAGCGATTTATGCATAACCAGCATGTAACATGTATAATATGAAGTAGGTAAGTTATCCACAATGAAATATGCACAGACGTGACCGTGAGTTGTAGAATGCGCAACACATATCACCATTGTGACACGTGAAGAAAAGCCCTTAACAACCCCTGTCCACGACAGGTGCTGAGTCCAACCTATAGTACTATCGTTGCTAAGGTCTTAGGCAACAATCACTGTGTAAACATAACATACTAGCATTCATCGAATAACACGTATAATGCGAGAGCGGTTAGCGTATAAAAGTGTTTGCGTTGTGTGTCGATTGTGATTTGATATAAGTAACGTATGTAACACCCAAAAGTGCTTAAAGCAAAAAGGGATTCGAGTATACTCATAGATCGTGTTTAATGAATAAACACAGTCTTGGATTGAAGGGAGCGCTGAGAGATTAGCCAGAACACAGTAAGACAGAATAAGCGTTGAACGGTGCGTTAAACAGCGTGTCGGAGTGAAGTGGGGACGGATGGTGATCCGATCGGATGACCGTCCGGACGGATGACCACTCGGTTGGAGGGTTGTCCGTTTGGAATGGATGTGTTTGTGTATGATGGAACTTTGAATTTTTCATTGTAGCATTTGTGAAAATGTGAAGTATTCCTACAATTCAGGTCATTTCCCCTAAAAATGGAGGTGTCCATGCTATTTAAGCATATCATTTTCTTTTCAAAAATCATCATAAACAATCAACAATCAATCTACACTTACCATGAGCTACAACAAAGCTATCTACATAATGATCATGAACTTGAGTTTTCATAAAAACTTGTAGTAACTTGGTAGTGTGTTTAGTAGACTTAGTTATCCTTTAAAGTGTGTTTATTTCTTTAAAAATCTCATTCTTAAAGAATTTAAGTGTTTACAACTTGTTAGATGATTTTTCCAAAAATCATTCTTTTGAATTTTTCTTGTAAACATTGTATTCTTATATTTGTTTCAACACTAGAAACATGGTTAGTTTCTTTAAAAACTATGTTTATGCAAATCTTGTGATTTAGCTTGGTTCCTTTGGAAAACTATTTTAGAAATAATCCACTCACAAGTCTTGTATCTTGTTTAAATCATCATCACTTGAAAACAACTTTTTATTTCTCAAGTTCATGTAAACATAAGGTATGATGATCTTGGTTTCCCACAAGATCATCGCATCAACTTACTAGATCATGTGTTTAATCACAATCTAGTAGGTTCCATATGATGTCTAACATCACTAACAGTAGTAATCAATCAACAAGAAGCAAATATACACAATTCAATAAGTATTCATATGTTCATAAGCTTATGTTAGAGATTCATGAATATGTCTTTTAGTGTTCATCATGTTTAACAATGTTCATCACTTATTAACCAACTATATATGAAAGATCAAGAGATCATAAGGGCCTTACTACTAGCACAAGGCTAGGGAAGAACACTTGATGCTGATAATGACAAAAGTGGAGGATAATAGCAAATGATGAAGGTCCTTCAAGATCCACAAGCACAAAGCTTCATTAAACACCTTCTAACACCCTTGAATGAACTTGGAATGGATGGATGGTGGATGAAAGGTGGTGGTGGGTGTGTGCTTGTTCTCGGCCGAAGAGGGGAGGAGAAGGAGAGAGATGAGTGGTGTTGTGAAGTGTGGTGATTATGAATGAGGGTGCATGTATTCTTATAACCATCCAACTCTATTATCCAATGGGTTTCATATTTCCAATAGTACAAATACAATCCTCTAATCAATCTTAAGAGATTACATAGGATCTTAGCAAGATTGAGAAGATCAAGGTGGTGGGGCCACCTTGAACCGTCCATGAGAGGGGGGGGGGGTATTGGTTTGGTTTGAATGGTTAGTTGAGTGTTTAGTTAGGGTTTCAAATGTATTAGTTAGTGGTTAGTGTGTTAGGGTGTTCGGGGATCATAACTAGCTCAGAATTACTAAAACAATGCTTCTAGAAAAATTTTGGTGTTTCGGGTAGCGTCCGGTTGTTCGGTTAGATACCGGTTTGTTAAAGAGTCAAGCCTATCGTTTAGTGTTCTTTAAGTACCCTTTTGTTACACTTTTAACTCCCGACACTTAGGAAAGCATTCAGGACCATTTAATCATATTTTTGCATATAACTAGCTTGTTAAAATGCTGATTTATGCTGTAATATGCAGAATTCTGCACTTTATGTGGGTTTTAGGCACTTTCCGGCACTTTAACTATCACCTAGAAAAGCAGTTTTGTGGTCCTTACTTCCCTACACACTATACTAGTGTAGAATTTAGTCTCTGGCTTATACTGGGTCTCAAAACACTGTCTGTCTATGTACTGAACCCCGTCAGCAATATTCCTGTTTTATCCGTTAACTGTGCTAACTGTGCTTTGTGCATCATGTATGTAAATATAGTTTGTATGTGATAATGATGTGACATTATGTAATATGTGATGCACATGTAAGTATGATACAGTAATCAGAAAGCAATTTAAATCATTAATTGTAATTCAGCACAGTCATTAAGCACTAATCGTAGTTAATTAATTGTACGGATGCATGCAAATTTGACAGTTGTCACATATTTTACTAGTTTAAGTTTATTTAACTAACATATATTTGTGTACATATTTGTCAAAAGTGTTTTTGACTTATCTTTGTAAGAAATAAATATATACATATATGAACCGGGTTCAAAAAAATTATACCACGGATATCCTTCATATAACATAAGCTATACTTTAATCATTATTTAAAGTTTATATTATCTATTTCGTTAAGCCTAAGGAGCACGTTTTTCCGGGCACAGACAAAGCACTAGAAATCTCAAGACCGGCCCCGTATGTATATAGCTATAATATATACTTACCTTTTATATTTATATAACTGCTTAACATATGTATATAATAATACGTTGTTACAATAATTATTCATATATCAATAAATGCACAACATGGTATATAATTATATAACTTTATAATATAGGAAATCGGGCCCTAGCGCAGGTTATCAAGACTCTTGAGAAGATCCGAAAGGACTTCCTTTGGGGCTCCACCCCGGAGTACGACAAGATCAATTAGGTTCGTTGGAAAAAATGTTACCATCACGAAGGAATGTGGAGGGGTTGGTATTGGGTCGCTTAAGGAGGCAAACTTGGCTATATTAGCTAAGTGGTGGTGGCGTTTCAAGACGGATATGGATAGCACTACTAGATTTGCGACTGCATTTCCAGTCGCAAAACAGTCGAAATTACCCTATTGCGACCGTTTTGCAACTAAATGTGGCTGGAAAACACTTGTCGCAATTGCCCTATTGCGACCTAGTTGCAAACGCTGCTTTACTTTTGCGTCTATATTTTGCAACCATAATAACGGTCGCAAATATTGCGACCGTTTTGGTCACGTGACTTTTTCACAAATATGCGACCGGTTTTGCAACCGCTTGTTTTATCAAAAGTTGCGACCCTTTTGCAACCGCTTGTATTTTATAATTTGCAGCTGTCGCAAAGGTTTTTTTCTAATTATTTTTGCTTTTTCAGTTCTCTATTTCAAACCTGCTTGTTTTTAAAATTTAAGCCTTTATCAAATTTTCAGAGTTATATAAAACATTCCACTTAAACTTACAAATTAAAACATCAAAAACCCAAGTAATCCTAACTTAATACATATGCAAAATCAAGTGTTTATAACCACTACTAGAAAAACTGAAACTTCTTACACCAGTTTTCGTAGGAAATGCGTCACAAAACAGGCTTTCTCACGCATTTGTGACAAATACATGATGTAGGAAAACCCCTCGTAGGAAACTCGTTTCTTACGCATTTCCTACGCATTTTTCTACCCATTTCTGACAGAAAATGTGCGTCGGAAATTGCTACGCATTTTCTACCACTTTTCTTAATTATCATTTATATTTATATTCTTTATAATGATAATACAATAATAAATATTTTTGAAAAATTTTTATTAGTGACACATTTCCGACAAATAAAAAAATAAAATATAAAAATCTATTTTTTTGTGTGACAAATTTCCTACGAAAAAAAATAAAAATCATGTATTTGTATGTGACGCATTTCCGACAAACAAAAAAAAAATCTTTAATTTTTAGACACATTTCCGACAAAAAAAATAGAAATAAACTCTGTTATTTTTGTGACACATTTCTGACCAACTAATCTTTTTAAACAAAAAAAATAATAAAACAAAATTAAAATCCAAATTTTCCTGCTAAAATTACATAAAAAAATCTATAATAACTTAGAAACTCATTATTTTCATTATGATTATAATATTTTATAAATGATTGGTCACAATTGAAACTCATTATGATTATAATATTTTATAAATGCAACAGATGCAGGGATTACTATCTTTGCCTAACAGTATACAAATGAAACTAATGATCAAGAATATTCCATATGAATAACATAACACAAATATGCATTCTTATTTTCATCATGAATATATAAATACAACAAACACACAATGAAACAAACCATATACAATTTCATCCAATCTGTAAAGAGTACCTGTTCTTAATCAGGATTCAGGATTGAACCTTAATAAACTTACTCGCCATCCATCTTCTTGCAGCTTCCGATAACTTACGATCTTCAACCTGTACATTTCTCAACTCCGGAGAATTCAGAATTACAAACTCAACGCCTTCCACCCAAATTCCATTGCAGTAAAGCAAATCAACACTCTTCAAATGCTTACAGTTCTTACACAACGCCATAGTTTCCGCCGTAAGATCCGCCTCCGCCACCACTACTTCAGTAACCGCCACCACTTCATCCGTATCCACCACCATCTTCCACCACCGCCGCCGCCACCTCCACCATAACCTCCACCTCCGCCATAGTTTCCGCCGTAAGATCCGCCTCCGCCACCACTGCTTCCATAACCGGCATCAAGCGTACCTGCGATTGAGGTGAATAACACAGAACATATAACCTGTACATATGTATTTCAACATTCTAAATAAATAACTTATTGATGGGTAAAAAAAAGCGAAAAGGCCTATATAAAACGGAAACTACAAAACCATTCGACTCGTGACAAAGCGAAAAGGCTCAGAATGGCACTTCATCATCGCCAAATACGACTCAGCGCTGGTACGGCTGCAAACGAAGTTGCCACGCCAAGTAGCAAACGACCATCATTGTCGGACATTGTTTCAAATCCCCATCAAATCGACATATACACAGCCTGTACTATTCAACACAAACATTAAAAAAAAGCATGCCTGCCTTTTCACAGCTACTGTTAACACAACCACCACCAATATCACGACCAACAACAACATGACCACCACTACTAACACAATTATCTAATCAATCTCAGAAAGCAAAACGAAAATACCAATACAAATCGACTCAGATCTGAAAAGATCATCATCGTCGTTGAACCCACTCAGTGGCGTGACGGTTGCAACCGAAGTTGCCATACCGGGTAGCAAGCCAACATCATCGCAGGGTTTAAAAATCGCCGCCGCCAAGACGGTCTGAATCCACCGGTGGTGACCCTCCGGTCACCGCCCCGACCTCTTCTTTAGGAGGGCTAAGGTATAAAGATAGAAAACACGTCTCAAGAGAGGATGAATGTCAACATCTGAAACCTGCATAAAACCTTTTTAATTTTCTTCACATTTTATACATATCTCTACCTCATCTCTGGATAAAAGATAAAATCAAAATTATAAAGAAGCATATCTCAATCATTATCATCATCAGTAACTCAATGAAGTAATACCCTAAACCCTCGCATGAATCCCCAAAATGAAAAGCATCCAGATGGATTTAAGAGGCCTCAAATCAAACAAATAGCATTTATAATCTTCCAATTGAGTTAGTAACCAAATCAAACTAAAGTTCTTCTACAACTGATAATATGGAAATACTAATCGAACAAATTTGAAGAACCACTCACATAATTCAGCCTAAACAAACATAATATAGCTGATACAATGACAGAAAAAAAACAAGTTTTCATTAACAGAAAGATAATCAACTTATTTAATAGGCATTTTCTTCTGGTTGTGAATTTTTACCCCATTTTCCGATGAACTCAGTAACTCTCTATCGTATCAATATAGCCTTACATAATAAAGAAAATAGAACCATAACCCCTTTGCCCAAGCTCTTAAAACCTAGTTTAATTGATCTATCAAACACCCGTTAAATCGTTGAACATAGCGGTATGAACCCTAGCAAATGGAAATCAAAAACTTGCTAATCGAAACGACAAACAACTCTTCAAGAGACAGAATAATATTAAGCATCAACACAATCATCTACATAATCCTTTACCTCATCCACATACCCACATACAACTTTTAATACTACAAATTTGGATCGAAAACACAAAAACATCAACACGTATTTCATATAATTTGAAATCGAAACCCTAACATATCAGCGAACATACACAAATAGATACGTAAAATTGATAACCAAACCTTTCGGTGTTGATAATATACAAAATGATGTGCGCCACCAGATCTACTTCAATCCCCGTATCCGGCAAACCCGTGGTTCGATGCTTAAGAAACTCGAAAACCCTAAATGATCACACATCTGATTAAGTAAAGAGTGAAATAAGAGGGAAAAAGATAATCAATCGGGGAGGGACAGGTAGAGGCAGTAGATGGATTCTTGGAGAGGAATCAAATTAGGAGGCAAATAGAAGAGAAAAAAAGAGAGGGAGATCTAAAATTTTGGGGAAAGTAGAAGAGGGGGGAGATCTAAAATTTTGGGAGTAAATGAGGGGGAGATAGCCCATGGCATTATAGTCGTCTTTTTTTTTTTTTTTTTTGAAAGGAAAACTTCATTAAAACACGATCAACCCGAGAAAACCGGGAGGCCAACACAACACCACTATACAAATTTACACCAATCCGCCCATGAAAAATCTATACATTTAGATCTATTCTTGAACCATAGGAACCCTAACGATTTAATCGAACAAAAAACCTCTTCCGGATTAGGACTTTTATCACCAAACACCAAATCGTTCCTGGCTTTCCATATCAACCAACACGCAATCAACACAATGCCCTGATACGCCAACTTTTTCTTACCTACCAACCCACAAAAACGATGAGCATTTAAAACGTCTTTAAGTGAAAACGCCACGAGATGAGGAACCTTGCACCACAAACTGATCTTGGCCTAAATAACCGTAGCAAAACCACAAGCAGTGAAAATGCCTGAAACGATCTGGTCCCACGATCGGCCTGTCCACAACTTTCACTATGTTACCCCAAACCCCACCGAGAGCAGCTCTAACCGGTAAAAAATTCCACGATCTGTTGTGCGAGTGAATAGCAGAAACAACTTTAGCCCACAAAGAGTTACTCTCCACTTTAAATCTCCACGCCCACTTGAACAAGAGAGCACTATTAACGTGACCAAGCTTACGAATCCCAAGCCCTCCCGAGTTGATAGGAGACGTCACACACTCCCAAGAAACCCAACACGTCTTCCTATCCACACCAGAACCACCCCACAAAAACTTCCTCATAATAGCTTCCAGCTGATTAATAACTCCAACCGGCACTTTGAATAGAGAGAAGAAATAAATCGGAAGGCTCTACAAAACAGACTTTATAAGAGTGACCCAGCCCCCGATCGACAAAACCAAAGCTTTCCAGAGAGACAACCTAGCTTCAAACATATCAATCACCGAACTCCAATTCGAAATCCGGTTCATGTTGGCCCCAACCGGAAGCCCGAGATACTTGAAGGGAAACTGTTCGGCCTTACACCCAATCTCTGCCGCTAACTCGACCACCTCCGAGTCCGCCACACCGATACCGATTAAACTCGACTTAACCAAATTAATATTAAGCCCTGAGCAGATACGGAAGCACCGGAGGATTTTGACTACGTTAAGGATGCTTTCCTTCGACCAATCCCCCAAAACAAGGGCGTCATCGGCAAAGAAAAGATGAGATAAAATCGGCCCATTGTTCGGGAGGCAAACCCCTTCCACCAAACCGAGCTCAACGGCCTTAGAAAAACAGGCCGTAAGAGCCTCCATAACCAACAGGAAAAGGAAAGGAGATAAGGGGTTCCCTTGCCGCATACCCTTATGGCATTGGAAATCAAAAGTTGGCGACCCATTAACAAGAACCGCCGCCCTAGCAGAGGATAAAATCCCTAACACCCATCTGCACCAATGCTGAGGAAAGCCCATTTGAGACATTGCCTAGTGGAGATGGATATATACACGTATACATACACAAACACACATATACAAATACATATACACAGATATACACACAGACACACACATATACACACACATACATACACACGTACATATACACATACACATGCACCTACACACAAATGCATACACCTAGAAAAGCATAAAACAAATACTGGTAAATTGTGATCCATTAAAGCAAAGTATGGTTCATTAAGACGAATATAATCTACTTTTGTCCATTATGATCTATTAAGGCCCAATATGGTCCATTAAAAAATGTATGATCCACTATTAACCACAGTGATCCATTTAAGCCCTATTAACCATAGTGATCCATTTAAGCCCAATATTGTCCATTAAGACATCTATGATCTAATATTGTTTGTTGTGATCCATTTAGGCCCAATATTGTTGATTAAGACATCAATGATCTACTATTGACCATTGTAGTCCATTAAGGCTTAATATGGTACACTAAGATATGTATGATCTAGTATTGGCCATTGTAATCTATTTAGGCCCAATTCGGCGGGGTGTGAATATAAACACACACACACACCAATACATATATATATATATATATACATACACAAAACAAATATACACACATTCATATTCATATATATACACACACATACAAATATAACGCACACACGTGCATATACATGACATACACATACATCCATATATATATACACATAAACATACATACACACCTACGTACATGATACATACCCACATACACAAATATGTTGTTTCCTACACATTGGTGACAAATACTACCTTTTCGTCGAAAATATGTCACAATTTATGACAGATTTGTGACGGAATTATTAAATTTATTAAAAAATAAGCATTTTGTCATTAATGCGTAGGAAACCACATGGTTGTTTCCTACGCCTTTGTGACGAATCTAATGAAAAATAAACTTTTTGTCACAAATGTGTAGGAAATATAATTTTTTATTAATAAACTAAATTTAGTATTATTTATAAATATAATTATGTATATCCTTGTTATTACTTTTGATTAAATAATGTAAAAATAACTTTTTGTCATAAATGTGTCACAAGTTGTGACACAATTCTAACAGAATGTTTAAATTTAATAAATAAGCATTTTGTCATTAATGCGTAGGAAACCACATGATTGTTTCCTACGCCTTTGTGACGAATCTAATGAAAAATGAACTTTTTGTCACAAATGTGTAGGAAATATAATTTTTTTATTAATAAACTAAATTTAGTATTATTTATAAATATAATTATGTATATCCTTGTTATTACTTTTGATTAAATAATGTAAAAATAACTTTTTGTCAGAAATGTGTCACAAGTTGTGACACAATTCTAACGGAATGTTTAAATTTAATAAATAAGCATTTTTTCATTAATGCGTAGGAAACCACATGATTGTTTCCTACGCCTTTGTGACGAATCTAATGAAAAATAAACTTTTTGTCACAAATGTGTAGGAAATATAATTTTTTTTTATAAATAAACTAAATTTAGTATTATTTATAAATATAATTATGTATATCCTTGTTATTACTTTTGATTAAATAATATAAAAATAACTTTTTGTCAGAAATGTGTCACAAGTTGTGACACAATTCTAACAGAATGTTTAAATCAACTAAAAATAAATATTTTGTCACAAATGTGTAGGAAATATAATTATTTTTTATTATTATACTAACTCTACTATTATATATAAATATAAAAGTGTATATCTATGTATTTATTTTTAATAAAATTAAGTAATATGCCTTAGTTGTCGGAAATGTGTCGCAACTTGTGACGCATTTCCGACGGAATGTTTAATTAAACTAAAGAATTAATATTTTGTCACAAATTTGTAGGAAATATTTAACAATTAAACTTTTGTAGATTATTTCTGACAGATCTGTGACGCAATTGTCAATTAATTAGGGTTTTTTTATTTTCTGTTATTGTTGCGTCAAAAATTTGACACAAAATTTTGGGAAAAAAAATTGTAGGAAATTTGTCACAAATGCGTTTGAATCTGTGACAAAAGTAATTGTGTAGGAAATTTCTGTAGGAAATCATGCACTTTTCTAGTAGTGAACATAACTCAATGATTAGACATTTTGAGACCTAACGTTTAATATTATTTCAATGTTTGTCATCCTATGTTATATAACTCTTTCTCTGCCTTATCCCTTTACTTCCATCACCAGCTCCGCTATAATCCACTAACAGTTCTTTCTTTTCTTATTCTTTCACAATCTCTTGAGTGCTCATGTTCAGCTTTTATTTCTAAAAAAACAACCAACACATGGAATTAAGGTTCAAATTTGTTTTATTAAAAGTTTGGATGCACTAATCAACAAATTTATAACATAAAAAGATAAGATGATCATTCGTTACATTTGTGGCTAATGGCTAAAGACCAAAAGGTGCGGGTTCTAGACCCGCATCTTTTTGTATTATAAGCTAATTTTTTTTGGTTCAATTTCGAGGTAATTTTATTAAAATTTTGGTATTTTAAGCTAAAAAGATATAAATCACAAACCCTTTGTTCAATTCACCATCAATGGTGTCAAAGTGATACCAATCGACCACTCTAAACTGGAAGAACAAACAGCAAATCCAATCGAAACCCAATTCTGATATATTATAAACACGGATTTACCTCGATACCAAACCCCTAATAAGTCGGGACCAACTAGAACTATGATTACTTCCCTCAAAAATTGACGATCTTCGTAACTTCTTGTATCTTTGTTTTAATCATGTGACCAACACAGTATAATCATTTTATGATCTCAAATTAACATAAATTCTAATTTATATGACTACATATGTATATTCATTCTTGTTCTATTAAATATACTCGCCCGAGTACCCAACCCATCTATCCTAAAAAACGGCATGTCCCATCCATTTAGACATGTTATTTTACCCGTCTGACCCGCACATTTATACTCAGGCATACTACATGCCACATGGGTCTCATATTGTCCAGGCCTTTGCTTACTGTAATTGAATAAAAAACGAGCTCAAAACGATCAGATGTATTCAATTTTCTTACAATCTAATATCGGTTTTTAAAACATCTAACCTTCCCAGAATTTTTAGATAGGTGCTTGTGATTACTAAGCACTCACACTATAGAAAATCGAAACGAGCATCATACTTTACTAAACATATTGCGGTTTGGCAACCTTTCAATAACAAAAAAAAAGAAATTGAAGGATTGAAAACATGTGATGGCAGCTCTTTCCTGCATACCCATTTCTGGCTGCCCGACATCTTTTCATGCTCTTCGGTACAACCTTTTCTTTTGGAACACGACTCACTGACTCTGAGTAACAGTAGGCAAGATCTTTATCTTAAAGCCAGTTAAGATAAGGGTGTACATATTCCCACACCCAACTCCCTATTTCCACACCTTACTAGACGCCTCGTATAGGCCTATACGAGGCGTCTAGGGTTACTTTTTCCGACCAACCCCTGAACCTCGTACAACGTCACATCAGTCACGTCAGACAGGGAGTCTAGGCCTATACGAGGCGTCTTAGAGAGTGATTTGACTATGTGTCTGACATGTGACTTAAAGCAATATGGGGCATCTAGAGCTATACGAGGCGTCTATATTTCATATAAAGTGCAACATACAGTGCATTGTTGGTCCACCCGAGCATTCAACATTCATTTCATTATGTTTCTTCTACTATTTCTTCGAAAGAAACTCTTGTTGTTTGCATTTGTGTTCTTATCATCCCGAAGTGTTGAAATGTCATCATACTGGGACGGCAACTATGTCTTCGGGCAGTATTCTAGCAACAACTGGGTTCCCGAAAGCGTTCCAGTAACAGTTATTAGCTTAAATGTTTTAATTACTTGTTGTTTTAGTTTATTATTTACTAATGATGATACGGTCGTCTATTTTGGAGGAGTCTGGCGTTCCCGATTCTAACGAGCAAGAGGAGGTTGTGTCTAGTATACAAGGAAAACAAAACAGACCGTTTTTAGATTTGAACACGCATCCCCCTGTTGATGAAACAACCCCAATAGATGACTCATACCATGCTGGTCAACCAAGTTATCCGACACAACAAGGGTATCTGGATTATAGATACGGGTGTGAATATTCTTACGAAGGAGACGATGGATACGGAGGAGACGGTGGATACGGAGGAGACGGTGGATACGGAGGAGACTGTGGATACGGAGGAGACAGTGTGTGACAACCCGAACTTTCAAGGTTAGTGACGTTTTAATCTTGTGATCTTAACTCCGTTAAAATCTGATAACTCTGTTATATAACATGTATTGGGCCACAATAACCGACCACGAGTATGCTTGGGCCTGCTAGAGCCCAAATGAACATCAGAATTGGGCCGGCTGTCATCGGTAGTGTCTAAGGAGCCCACTCCTCATGGACTTTGCATATGTTTAATCTTTACAACCCACTTTAAACTCTTGTTACCCTTTGGTCCAGTTACGCAAGCCCAAGACATATCGAGCCCATTCCCCTAACTATTGTTACGTAGAGTTGTATAAGAGTTCATGAGTATTTGCAAACCTAGGTGCCTTTCTAGTCTATCAACGGCAGTAGCCATTCATCGAAGCATATTATTATCAAAGTATCACTTCTTGTGTTTTTGCATTCAATCGGTACGTGAGCTAACTGGTTATGATTGTCTTTGATGGATTATTGGTGTAATGTTCTTGATTGTCGATGTATTATTATGTGTTGTCACGAGATATGTGCGGGTAAAAATCCGGGTCGGTGTACGGTTTGTAAACAATTAGGAACAAGATCGTTGATTATGTTTGTGATCTGTTATCATGATGTGGTTGTTGCATGATTAAATCTGGTCTAATATGATAATGAATGCCCGTTGGAATTATGTTGTGAGTCGAGCAGGGACTATGGTATGAAACTGTTAAAAGATGAAGACTAGGGTTCATGAACTTCAAGTAATGTTACTGTTTGATCGATTCTTGTATAATTGTGTGTTGTAACTAGGGTGTCATGATATTGAAACTGTTATGTGCCAACATGAGATCATTAGATACTTGATTTAAATTAACATGTTAACAATTGTTATTTGATTGAAATTAATGGTTAATAATTAGTGTACATGGGATGTAAGAAATCTGATTGTACATGTTAGTGGAAGGACTTTGGGGGGGATGTTCTAGGGTCTAGTGTAGTAGGTTGGAACATATGGTTGGAACATGTATTGTTTAGAGTCCATGTGCACTAGAGTTTAGTAGGTGGATGTTCTAGGGTCTAGTGTAATTGATGGGATAGGATGTCAATCTAGAGGTAAAGATCACATGATGATATTTTATGTTATGTGGATTGAAAAACAGGTGATAGATGACATTTGTGATTTTCGATGGTAAAGTTATTAGTATGTTCAGGATATTTCTGATGATGTGTATTGAAATTTGAAATTGAAGTGATACGATAATGGGTAATAACCCATCGCACAATAGGCGGCCCAATTACACAAACATGTGGACTGGTAAAGAGAATTGGGCCTCAGCTTATTAGGTAGTGCAATATACATGGCCTGCTAGTTGGGTGGCAGTTTCATGTAATCACATGTTTAATTTGGGCCGAGCTGTATGGACTCACGCTAATGGGCTGGACCTGGTGGGTCAGCCGCAATGGATAGGGTGGTATGTTCAATGGGCCGCACACTTTAGTGAACACGAGTGTGGCCCAGATATTTGTTAAATAATTACATGAAAATGACTTGTTAAATTACGATACACGAATACTTGTTACAATTAACGAGTGTACTTGAATATAAACTGATCCACTTATGTTATAGAGTGATATGAACTTGCATTGTTAAGACCCAACTGCTCGCTACGATCTACGTAATAATACACGTGTTGTTTATTTGTAATCTGTGTAATAAATGCAAATGACACATGTTTTATGTTTACATGAAACTGATTGATATTGGTAACCATTATTGAGAACATGAACATGTATTACAACGTGCATGAGATTTAACTGCTGGTTATGTGTCCGCTATTTGTGTAATGTGAATGTGGAATACATGAATTATGTGCATATAATCTGATTACCATTGGTAACTATGCTAGGATTTGGTTGACCATCTGTAAACGTAAACAAAGTAACTAGTCATACCGAGCAAACCAAGGTGAGTTCACACTCTTAAGGCATGGGATTCCCGGTGGGTTGGGAATGGGATTAAGAAGCTAAGATGAAACCTGTATATTCACCACTAAGAGACTACATTTAATCCTGCGTATTCTCGGATTGGGAAGAATACGTACCTCCGTCCTCGGATTGGGAAGGACGTCTACACTAAACCTGTGAAGGGGTAGGGTCCCAAGAACCTCATAATAAGTGCTTGGGACCATACCACAACCTCATCTTTAAGTTCTTTCTTTTTACCTTACGCGGCCGCGCACTGGTCTCACAAAAGGAAGACTTAAGAAACGGTCAACAGCAACAGCCAACACTTGCGCGCCAAAAGGAAATCATAAGTCCTTGCGCTTTCCTCCACAAGCAAAGGATGAAAGCCTAGATTAAACACTTCCGCTCAATACCCAGACTTGGGATTTATTTATTCAGCTGATTCCACACGATAAGGAGTCACACCAGATTACAGCAGTAATCTTCTAGAAGGAATGCAATCGTGCACCACTAAGACGGTTATAACCGTCTGGACACGCATCGCCACCTCAGGCATCCCTGAAATCACAGCGATAGCATGTAATTGGAGAGTAATCTCCACTTGATCACTTTACACGTGGCAAATCCCCAGCCATCGATCTAAACCACGATCCGTGTGCTCTCACATCGGATCAAGAAACTTAACAGGGGGGGATGTAACCGTTTACGGGGTTAGCATCTTCCGTCAACTTTTCACTAACAGGTTTTCCCGCCCAAAAACTCCCGGCTATAAATATGAAGACCATTCAGGTACAAAATTCAAGTTACACACACTTCTCAAATACATCTTCTTCTTCATAACCCATACTTATTCTCACACCGGAGTCGGGTCAAGGAGAGAACCCCTTTCTCCCCTTGGCGAGGCTAACGGTGCTTCTTTTTTGCAGAATTATCGGAGAAGGAGATCAGTTGTAATCGAATCAAAAGAGAGGAAACCCACCTTCTTTATGCAGATTCAAACCCCCTAGATAATTGATTCCGATCGATTATTCTAGTGTTTCTTCATTGGCGCCCACCGTTTTTTCTCTGTTTCATCATTTTTCTCTTGTTTTTTCGATTCATCTCGTTGATTCTATTTGCTCATGGAAGAGACATCAGCTCACCGATAAACTGGCCCTAGGCCGAATTTTGGTAACAACGTCCAACCTGAAGGAATTCTGGAGGAAGTCTCCGATGATAATGAGGTCCAATCCAATCGAGTAAACGACCCTGTCACTCCAGGGGTGTTACCAGAAAACCCTGTTCACTCAATTATGCCACCAGGAGAAACTCCAATCTCCTGGTACGTTAGGTCTCAAGGGGCACTAAACGCAGTATACACACAGCTGTGTGCACAGACTTCTCCCCTAACTCATCCGCGGAGACCAGGATCTCGTGCTAATTCTTCCCAACGGGAAGGTTCATCTTATGAGAATACAGAGGTTTATGCCAGATCCACATCAAAACATGAGTACACTCAGTCAGGAAGTCACCAGAGAGAATATCATGATGAACTACGCCCTCACCTAAGGCAATCGGTTCATACTAGGTTGGGTTCTCAACGAAACACCCACACCGATGAATCTGATCCAACCTACCGTTTAAGTGCAAATACCAGTGTGTTCAATCGATTGCAGCCAAACTACAACAAATGCAGACCTCGTGCGGTTTATAACCCTGAGGCAGAACACAACTATGATTTAATTTACCGTCCTGCGGAAGCAGCGGAAAATTCAAAGTTCATCATGGAAATAGCTTTGGCTCCGCTTGAGAAAGCTAAACTACCATCCAACGTGGGTAAATTTAATGGGCTGACAGATCCCGATGACCACTTGAGAGTGTTTACCAGCGCAGGTCTGGTTGGGGGCTGGACCCTCCCGTTATGGTGCCATCTGTTCGTACAGACCCTGACCGGCGCAACGAGAATTTGGTTCGATAACTTACCAATCGGACAGATCGAATCATGGAAAGACCTGCGCGAAAAATTTCTGACACATTTTAGCCAACAACGGCGGTCCATTCGCGATACATCTGACGTCATGAACATTTGGCGCCATGATGATGAAAATCTGGAGGATTTCATCACCAGATGCAATAAAGAGGTACTGGAGATTGGCGGTGTTCATGAACAGCTAATCCGCGCTCAATTCAAGTACACGGTTAGGTGTGATGACATGATTAAGGTTTTATCTGGAACAGAAGGCCTCCCTAAGAGTTGGGAGAAGGTGATGGCGGCGGCCAAGGTTTACGCGCAAACCGAAAAAAACCTTACCACAAACAGGCCACCTGTAGGACCGTGTTTCGTGACCGAAACCGTGATTCTTGTGATTATGTTCATACACGGGAAGATTAGAGATGATAAACAAACAACTTTGTATTAATCCGGTAGTAAAACATTACAAATCGGCCCGATTAACAAGCTAACCGAACTAATACCAAAGGAGTATACATCCGGGGAGAGACCAAGTGGTGATCTCTCCCGGTGAGGTCTCAAACCTCCTCCAACTTCCTTGTTTTGCAAATGACAAAGTGTTGGTATTTATACCCAACACAGGTTGTATGGTCGAAGGATCTAACAGACCGATCGATAGATCATCTGTCGATCACAAAGCCATCGAAGGATCCACATATACTTCGAAGGATGATATCCTTCGAGGTTCATCCATCGAAGGCTTATGTTTCGAGCTCATCGAAGGATATACACAATCCTTCGATGCCTTATCCTTCGACACAAAACATTATACAACCATAATCTAACTGTTTGTCTAGCAAAACCCACACGGTCAACCGAATAACCCTCTCGTTTGACCACTTCAAACGAGCGGGTCTATACACGTTCGATAGACCGTTTCACTAACTATTACAAATTCAGCGTAAAATAATAACTAATCTATTCGACAAGCATCGGACACAAAATCTGCATCAACACCACCGCCACCACATAATAGACCCGCGGACTTAAGCTCCACTGGCGAGAGAAAATTTAGTAAATCATGGCGCGAGTCCGGCTCGGGAAATCGTTCGTCTGAAGTTGCTCGAGCAACGATCAACAAACTCACCGCGCAGAGGGAGTCTAAACAGGAGAATAGGGAGAGGCAGTGGACTCCCGTAACTAAGACCCCGGCGGAAGTCTTGAGTACTAAAGACTATCAATTCAAACCTCCGATCCCCATGAAAAATAAGCGCGGACAAGACCCTGCCCAATACTGCGAGTATCACAAGGACAACGGGCATACCACCAACAACTGCATTTCTTTACGCACAGAAATAGAGAAAGCCCTCAAAAGCGGCGAACTCACACATTTGCTCCAAAATGTGCGCAAAGCAATTAAGCAAATAACTCGGGGTGAGGAGGGCCTAAGCAAAAGGGCAAAAACTTAAGAGACAACTCTATGAATTTCCCGCGGAAAAACATGATCTATCAAACGAAGCGGAAACATTAGAGAGTAAGTTAAGTTTTATATAATTATATTAGCAAACTTTGTAAAAGCCTCTGTGCTCTATCCCTAAATAAAAAAGCAAAGTTTCTATTATTTCTGTGTTTTTCTTACAAAGTGCATGCAATTTCTTTTAGTAAGCGCAAAAACATTATGGTAGTTACAAAACAAGCTTCATGAACGGTCAGTGATCACGTCACAAACGACCATAAGTTCACACATGAGCTTTATACCAACTTCATTCGCCTTACTCAATAAAAGTAATCGTACCCATGAAAAATATTGTAAAACGAAAAACATAACATACTATCCTCGGCGTACAAATACGCCTAAAAACTATCAAACACGACAGTGTTTTAGTTATTTGCGCAGCAGCGCACCAACAAAAAGAGGGATGTACATCCCAAATATTACAAGGAAATTGTTCAAATACATTTTCAACCTACGACAAATCTTCACCCTCATCCGGAAAGATTTCTTTCAGTTGTGATACGTGATCGTCAGATTGCAGCGCAACATTTATCAGATCCATAACAGGGAGTTGCAAGTTGTTAAATTCTGTCTTTAAAGCAACAAGCGCAGCATTAGTATCCACGCCATAGGTAGCAGATTTACTGAGATCCCAATCAACCTTCAAAGCACTATTTACATGATGCGAACATTCAGCATATCCTTGGGCATACCCATCTTTTCGCGCAGCAATAACTAACCGCGCAACAGTTTTATCCAACTCCTCAGAATTCAGCACTGATTCAGCAACCTGTAAAAGAAGGAAAAGGTAAATAAACAAAAAAGCGCATGAACAGTTCCATAACAGAAAAGAACAAGCAACTTACACAAGCAATACCACGATCTTTTAACCACGCCATGTCACTCTTTAAAGGCTCAAGCTCGCTCTCCGCCGTGACTCGCGCTGTTTCAGAGTTTTCCAATTTTTCTTCAGTTTCGGTCAAACGACGAGAGGTTTCAGCCTTCTCAGAATGCGCAAGCTCCAGATCCTTTTTAAGTTGTTCCTGGCCAGAAAGCAAAGCAGTAAGTTCTTCTAACTCTTTATATCTAAGGGCAAGATTGGCGCAAGCTCGTACCTCTCGTTGCTCACTGCGCTCCCTATGAGAACGCGCTTCTTCTAAAGCAGCTTCTGCATCAGCTTTCTCCTTCTTCAACTTTGCTATCTCCACATCTTGTTTCTTCAGTTTTTCAACCTCAGCCTTGAGGTTATTAATGACATTAGGGAGGTTTACCTTCTCAGCATTATCCTTTTCGCAAATTCTCCTCCAGTTTTTGCGTTCTTCGGAAAGGAGAGCAGCTTCAGCTTCCGCTTTCCTCTTCCAACCTGCAACAGACCACTCCTCGGTTTTACGATCAGCCTCAAACTTGGCCTGATCAGCTTCCAATTTAGCTTTTAGCTGGTTTAAACGCTTCTCATCACTAGCAAACCTCTTCTGGGATACCCTAAGAGTTTCCCAATCTTTATGCATACTAAACCACTCACGCACTATGCGATGAGTGGTTGAAGCATGAGAAGCAGTCTCTTCAAGATAAGCTTGATAAGTTTGTTCATAAGACCGGTTTTCTTGAAACTTGATCTCACCAGGCGGAAATATCCCCTGCAACCAATCTCGGCACACACGCCAATCCGAGAAAGTGTCACCTTTTCTCAAGTTCCAAACAGGGGCATGAGGCTCGGAAGCATCTTTTTCTGAATAAGTTCTATAATAATAATCCCCCAGAGTTTCCTCTGGGCGGATTGGAGAACTCGGACCAGCATCAGAAAACGCGTTTTGCTCCTCAACAGTAACCTTCTCTACATGCTCAGGCATAGCATCAGAAGGTTTAGGGGAAGGAGTGGAAGTTTTTTCAGCAGTTTGTTCTTTCCCCAGATCTTGAGCAACAGTTTCAGGGGTTTGTGGATTACCAGCACCATCCACAACCCCTGGATCAACAACTTTTTCAGCTTCTGCAGCAACATCAACAGGCTTCTCAGCCTCAACAGTCTTATCCACACCACCATCAGCAATTTTCGTAGTCTCTAACTGGTCAACAACAGGAGCACGCAGAGAGGTAGGTGGAAGCTCTTCAGTAACCACAGATTGCAGCCCTGTGGGAACAGGGGAAACAGGAACCTCTGAATAAACAACGAAGTCTGTAAAAGATTCAAAAGCGCATAAGGAAAAGTAGAAGAGACAACACTTACCAGGAGCGGAGTCCGAAATGAAAGCATCCAGGTTGCCCTTCCTGGTAATTTTCTTCCTTTGGATCTTCTTGGAGGGCTGAGCTTCAGCGTCAGTGTCAGCTTGTTTCCTTTTACCGGTCTTCCTTCGCACCATGTGTTCAGGGCTAGATTCCAAGTCAATAGGATCATTTGGGTTGGATGGAGGAGTATTAGCAGTATCTCTCGGTTCTGGTTTTGGCCTCCTAACAGTAACTGCAGGCGTAAGACCCTCCAGAGAGTCAGAAACCACCACATAATCACACCAGGAGTCAGAGGAACGGCGCATACCTTTCTTCTCTCCTCCAACATTTTTTGCCTTCAAAGATTGAGCTTTATCAACTTCAGGTTTCTTCGGCGCAGAAGTAGAAGTCGCCGCGCCCCTTTTCTTCTCAGGACCTACGCCTAAGTTTGACAAATCACCTACGAAAGCGCAAAGAAATTTACTCGGAAGCACAACAGAAAAAGCAAACAGTAAATCAAAAAGCACATAGCTTACCAGCACCAGCAGTAGGCTGAACAGATAGATCCGCATCCCACGGAAGAACAAAATGTCTTACAATCCAGTGGTACCAAAGCTCCCCGTCAGGTTTCTTCTTAATGGTACCCATTCTTCCACCTTCTCTCTTGAACGCGACAAGATATAGCGAAACAACTACAAGAGAAGAAAGGCAAGTTCAAAAAAAAAAAAAAAAAGAGAAGAAGAAGAAAAATCCCAATCTTACTGTGCCCATCCTCCGTATACACCGGCTTGTCGTCACGATCCATTTTCCAATTCAAGCTCATACCGGCTCCGACAAGAGCTTTCTCCGGCAAAGCGATGTTAGGAACATCCTTCAGATCTTGATACCAGTTCTCATCAACAGGGGTCTGAACTGTTTCGACAGGAACATCTTCTTTTCCCCTTAAAACCATCCTCACCGGAATCACTCCGGCTTTAATAAAGAAAATTTTTTGCTTCCAGTCATGGAAGGACTTCGGAGGATGTTGCAAAATCTTTTTTACAGATGCTCTTTGAACAAAAGAATAAAATCCTTGAATACAATGCATTTGGTAAAAAAACCCTAAATCGAGGGACCGTCGGCTCAATATGCATCGTTCGGCACACAAACTCGAAATGTCGAACCCTAACCATGCCAATAGGGTACAATTGGGAAATATGTAACTTGTAGTACTCAAGGATTTCAAGGAAAAATCTGGTTACAGGAAAACGAAAGTTGCCTTCACAGAAAAAATCCCAAAAAAGGGTAATATACCCAGCTGGAGCGTCTGCTGCAGTCTACCCCTCTTCAGGGTACAGAGCACCCCAGTTCTCCGGAAATTTGAGATTCCGAACCAAACCATCAAAGGTCGCTCTAGGCCACTTTAACGGTGGAAGTTCAGTCGACATTTCTTCAGAAAGATCTTCTTGGTGTTCTCCGGTTGACATAAGAGGAAGAAATGATAAACCTTTTCTTAGAAGAAAGGAACAAGAGAAGTTTTCAACGAAACAATGATTACACAGAAAGGGGGCAACTCAAACGTTATATATACTCACCGCAATAAATAGCATCGGTAACCGCTACAACACCTTTTTCGGATGTCACAGTTCTCCAAACAGCAGAGCAAGTGATAACCAACTCAAACGCGCTTACACGCGCGTGTGCAAAACATGGACAGTAAAAGACAACTGACAGTGACAACCTGTCACTCAGTTTTACTGTACCAGTCTCAATTAAAGTCAAAGATTTTCAAAATCTCCACAAAGTAGACATAAGAAATCTTCTCATAGAAGACTCTTTATTTTTCACGCCAAAAAGCATTTCCCTCTTATAAGTCCAGTGCTCCACTTATTTGCATAAGTGCAACACTAGACTGGGGGGACTTGAAGGGGTAGGGTCCCAAGAACCTCATAATAAGTGCTTGGGACCATACCACAACCTCATCTTTAAGTTCTTTCTTTTTACCTTACGCGGCCGGACACTGGTCTCACAAAAGGAAGACTTAAGAAACGGTCAACAGCAACAGCCAACACTTGCGCGCCAAAAGGAAATCATAAGTCCTTGCGCTTTCCTCCACAAGCAAAGGATCAAAAGCCTAGATTAAACACTTCCGCTCAATACCCAGACTTGGGATTTATTTATTCAGCTGATTCCACACGATAAGGAGTCACACCAGATTACAGCAGTAATCTTCTAGAAGGAATGCAATCGTGCACCACTAAGACAGTTATAACCGTCTGGACATGTGTCGCCACCTCAGGCATCCCTGAAATCACAGCGATAACATGTAATTGGAGAGTAATCTCCACTTGATCACTTTACACGTGGCAAATCCATAGCCATCGATCTAAACCACGATCCGTGTGCTCTTACATCGGATCAAGAAACTTAACAGGGGGGAATGTAACCGTTTACGGGGTTAGCATCTTCCGTCAACTTTTCACTAACAGGTTTTCCCGCCCAAAAACTCCCGGCTATAAATATGAAGACCATTCAGGTACAAAATTCAAGTTACACACACTTCTCAAATACATCTTCTTCTTCATAACCCATACTTATTCTCACACCGGATTCGGGTCAAGGAGAGAACCCCTTTCTCCCCTTGGCGAGGCTAACGGTGCTTCTTTTTTGCAGAATTATCGGAGAAGGAGATCAGTTGTAATCGAATCAAACGAGAGGAAACCCACCTTCTTTATGCAGATTCAAACCCCCTAGATAATTGATTCCGATCGATTATTCTAGTGTTTCTTCAACTTGCGTATTCTCGGATTGGGTAGAATACGTACCTCCGTCCTCGGATTGGGAAGGACGCCTACACTAAACCTGCGTATTCTTGGATTGGGAAGAATACGTACCTCCGTCCTCGGATTGGGAAGGACGCCAACATTTAACCTGCGTATTGTCGGTTGGGTAGAATACGTACCTTCGTCCTTGGATTGGGAAGGACGCCAATGTATATAACTAGTCTAGTGGTTTACAACATGGGGTAGCCCCCACTGGTTATGGTTTGGGAAACAAGGAACTAATTAACTACTGGGTTTCGAATGAACTTATGGTTTTTGAAAACAACTTTAAACTGGACAATCAACTGTGAACTCGCTCAACTTTGTTGTTGACTCGTTGTTACATGCCTTGCAGGCCTTTAGGTGCATATTGTTGGAACTTGCTGTCTGGGAAGCTGGAGTGGTCATGGGTCGAGATACATGGAATCGCAACACAAGACTAATGGTTTTTACATGTGGTTTATAAACACTTAACGAATGAATTATGCTTCCACTGTATACCGTGAATTATTTGTAACGTTGTAACACTTAATGTTAACAAATGAAAGTCTTATTTAAATATACCTACGAGTTCAATGTGATTGGTGGCATGGATCCTGGTACGTCACATGCCCCGCGGTGATTCTACACGTGGTATTTTGGAGGTTTGACACGGTGGATATGGAGGAGACAGTGGATATGGTGGATACGAAGGAGACGGTGGTCATCAGCAATTCATTTCCCCGAACAGTCCTTACGTTCATCAAAACAATCCGGACGTTGGAGGATATGGTGGTTATGGTGGATATGGTAGATATGGTGGTGAGGCACCCCCATCCCGGACAACCCGTACTTAAAAAAGTAGGTGTCAATTTTATTTTGTTATGTTACGTAGATTAATTGTTGTTATTATTATTATTACTATTATTATTACTATTATTACTTTATTTTTACAATTATTATTATTATTATTATTATTATTATTATTATTGTTATTATTATTGTCGATGTTACAGGTTTTCAACTCTTTAGATGAACTAAAGAAACAGATACAAGAAATAGCAAACGCGGATGGTTTCGTTATTGTCACCCGTTGATCAAAGAAAATCGGGGGAAGAACCGGGAGGGTATGGCTTGAATGTGACGGTGGTGGTGAGCACCACACTACAGCAACACTTAGAAAAGCCGGAAGCAAAAAAACGGTTGTCCGTTTTACCTGCTGGCTGTGCGAGACCACCCATATGAAACCTGGGAGATAAAAGACGGAAAAATTGAACATAACCACGAACTTTGTGAGGAACTGTCGGCCCACGTGTTTGTGCGAAGGTTTACTCCAAGCGAAAAGAAACTGATCGAGCAGTTGACAACTCAAAACATGGAGCCGCGCAAAATATTTCAAACTATAAGGAAGCAGGACCCCGACAGGTTTCATGTTCAGAAAGACGTTCAAAACGTTGTGGCGAAGATTAGAGCAGAACAAAGACAAGGATTGACTCCCATGCAGTCACTAGAAAACGTGTTGATAAACAACGACTTTATTTACGAGACACGGGAGGAACCCGGAACAGAGATCATAACAAATATCTTCTTTCTTCATCAATACTCGAGTGTCACGACCCCCGACCACACCCTGGACGGGAGCCGCGAGCAGTCAAGTGGTACCGGTGGTTATTTTGAAAACATTGCAGCGGAAATGTTCATCTGAATCGTGAGTTAGGAAAAATATCAGAGTTTAGAAAACACCGGATTTTATTTATTAAATAGATGGGATAAAACCCATGTTTTATAGAGGTAGCTTTAATAAGGGATAAACCCGAATATATGAAACCATGTTTTCTTAATTTAATTCAATTGATAAATTAGCCACTTCTTTAAGCCTTTCGGTGCCGTATCATCACTCTAATTCCAATCTACTGTCATTACCTGAAACGCGTTTTAAAAAGGTTTGGTCAGCAGGAAATACTAGTGAGTTCATTCATTTTTGTACATAATGACGCATAGTTATAAATTACAGTATTAAGGGTGATTACAATGTTTATATCAACCAATTACCCCAAATCGGTATTTGTCACTCGACTCGTTTCTGTGACTATGGTCAGATCACCCATTGGCTAACCCGTTGTCCAATGGTGACGAGTATCAAGTAATGTATACAAAACCCCACATACCGGCAGTAATTGAAGACTACAAAGACTTAATCCCTGTAATTATAACTTTAAAAATAAATAGGGTTTTGGAAACAATTTGGTAAAAAGAGAATGACTCACCTTATTAGCATATAGTCTTGATTAAACAAGCATTTTGATTCTAAGTCTTCTGATGATTACATATCTACTTGTAGTTCTGAATCTTCTGATGATTAAACATCTTGTTAATTTGTAAGTGTATAGTGCAGAGTTTCGGGTAGTTAAACATTTAGTTTAATAGAGTGGAATACGTATTCACAAAGTATAGTCTTGTTTAGACAGCACTTTGGCATTCGTTTAACGAAATTCACAAAGTATAGTCTTGTGTAGACAACACTTTGGCATTCGTTTAACGAAATTCACAAAGTATAGTCTTGTGTAGACAGCACTTTGGCATTCGTTAGTTGGTTCCTGAATCGATCGGACAGAATATCGTATCAGTGATTATTGGTTAGAACACCAACGTATAGAGAGAAGAATAGAAGAAATGAGCAAAGGAAAATGAATCCTAAGCTTCCTATTTATTGGTAGGAAATATGAAATTTCTAGGAAGTTCCCTATATACTTTCTAGGAAATTTCATATACCTTTTTCTAGGAAGTTACCTATACATTTTCTAGGAAGTTTCCTACCCACATATATATATATATATATATATATATATATATATATATATATATATATATATATATATATATATATCCTCTTACACCTTCCTTTGATATTATCTATTTCATATATATTTATTTTCATGTATATCTATCTAGGTGTTTAATTTACTTAATTAATCTTACTTAGCTTAATTAATCTTGCTTAGCTTAATTAATCTTGTTTACTGATTAATTAATCTTACTTAACTGATTAATTTTCCTTAATGGTTTAATCAAGTAATTTACTTAGCCGATTAATTAGATAACGTAATTAGCTGATTAATTAACTTACTTAGCTTGCTTAACTGCTAAGTTTCCTTTCCTGTTAAGTTTCCTTAGCTATTAAGTTTTCTTAATTATTAAGTTTACTTAACTGTTAAGTTATTTTAACTACTATGTTTACTTAATCGCTTAGTATTCTAGTTTAACAGCTTCCTAGTTACGAATTCAAATTTCTAGATACAATGGAACTCGTATTAGTGTATTAACTTAATTCAACTTTAACGATAATCACGAGATCGAAACCCTCACAACGAATGACAAAGTATAGCCAGATATTGGCAGCACTTAAACATCCATTGTACCGGTTTTAATCGAACGGATAAAGTATCGTACCAGTGATTAGAGTTATTACCCTAATAACGGGCAGAGTTTCGGGATTTAGAAGGTATAATCCCGAGCTACTATTTACTATAATAAAAGCTGAATGAAAGAAAAGAATTGAGTAGTTTGAAATGTCCAAACTTCATCCAATTTATAGCTGCAATTTAGGTCTCTCTCGGCCCGCATAAACTTGAAGGGGGATCCTTCGCGGCCCGCGAGGCCATAAAGGCGGCAGTAGGGTTTGCTGAGTCATCGGTGGTCTTGACACGTGGACGACACGTGTCCCTTAAGCTTATCCGGAGAGTTGCAAGGCTGTCGCGCCCCGCGTAAGCCTTGCCTAATTTTTACGCGGCCCGCGACAGATGGATAAATTTGAATTTCTTGATTTTCAATATGGATTAGGGTTTTAGGGGTCCAGGTTTCCACTTACGGAGTGTTGCGGGACATTTTTGCAGGTCCTTACATCCTCCCCACCTTAATTAAAATCTCGTCCTCGAGATTTACTGGAATAAGTAAGGATACTTCCGTCTTATTTTCGATACCCAAGTATATTCTTGTCCACGCTTTAACTCCTACTTTACCCTGACCAGAACTAATCTTGCATGTTTTTGGAATTCTCATGATTGACTGATACGGTCTTGCATTTACTTCTATATTTTGAGGAGGTATAACTAAAGATTTCTAAGTATTTCATGAAATGTATCATGTATACTTGCCATTTTAGCTGATAAGCTACTGGTCTACTTTGCTTAGTTACTTTAATGGTTTGACATTCCTCGGACTTAACCTTCCTTTCCAATTACAGAGAGACTTTTAGTGATATCCTTTCTCTGATTTAAATTTCAATGGTTTGCCGATCTCTTGGCCTGCTAGTTGCTTTCCTCATATGTATGTCTAACATACTGGATGATACTGTCATCCATAAATTGTTTTAAACGGTTAACACTAGTACTTGTAGACCGATTATTGGAGACTCTTATGAGTGATAAATGATAGTTCTATTTATCGCCCATGCACTTAGCATGTCTTTCTATGTTTGTAGTGTTCCTTTATACTGCTCAAAATAGGTTGGGTAAAATTTTACCAAAAATGAGAAGTGAAATGACTATCTCGATTTAATACAATAGATGATGGGATTCTATGTAATGAGACTATTTTGCTCCCACACCACTTAACTAAGCATTTTATGCTAAAGGGTTTTCTTCATTGGTAGTAATTGAGCTAACTTGGTTAGTTGATCCACAATCACCCAGATTGTGTTGTTACAACTTATCGTTTTTGGGGAATTTGGTAATAACATTCATTTGTTATCAATCCTATTTCCATACTGGCATTTCTAATCATTGAAGTCAACCTAAAGGTTTCTAACGTTCCGCTTTAACTTGCTAACAGATTAAATACTTAGAGGCATAACTTGCTATCTATCAGTAATTCTTATAAAACTCTTGATACCTCATATCACTTACACGATGCAACAACTACTTAGTTTTATGAGCTTATTCGAGAATCCTTTCTTGCAGGTTTCCTTGAATAGGTACCCGAATTCTTTATGGAATCACTAATTTCCATTAGTTCCTTTTTCTGATTCCTTCATTATTTCTTTATAATCTTTCAGCATCATCCTTGATTGCTATTTCTTGGGTACTCTTTAATTATTTCATTAAATCTATCCGCAATTTAATCTAAGAGCACGTACTTGATTCGGCTTCCTATGAGACTTATGACTTAAAGCATTAACTACTACATTAGTTTTAACTTTGTGATATAACAATCGGTGTTGTTCCTAGTCTCGGATGAATTCTAAGTTTCTTTTCACGATCGGGTGATAGTCTAAGTAGATTCTCTGGGAAACGTCGTTCAGAATTTCTTCCAGTTCCATGCCTCTAGTGTTAATGAACTCCGAGACCATATACGCTATGTCTTACTTCTGTGCATAACTCGCAGCTTTCCTCATAGAGACGAACTTTGTCGGCTGGTCTGTCTTGCCTCCTTGTGGTCACTTCTCCGGTTGGCTTGTAAACCTAAACCTAAGTCAACAATCACCTCTAGAATCATCTTTTCCATGTTATTTCTTTTTATGAAGCAGACATGATTTCCTTTCTGTCAGTTCTTTTCATTCTTTCCATTTCATGGCATATGTCTTGATCCTGTGTTTCAAAGATCGGGTTTCACTATCTAAATGTCTAAATTTTGAAGCATACCTTACTTCATTTTTCTTAAAATATATACTAATGGTTTGGACAACTTTAGTCCTTTGAAGTCTATGTATTTCGTAACAGCTTCTTTATTACTGGAAATCTTTATAGGTGAAGAGAGTCTTTGTAGGTGCATCTAGTCGCGGTTACTCTTATCTTCGCAAGAGTTCTTAAGGAAAGTAAAATTATTCTCATTAGCGTACGTTTTGAGACGTTTTGTACCTAGCACAACTTTTCCTAATGCGTTAATAATCTAAGGTAACACAGAGGGAATTCTTATACTTTCGATGGCATCCCAACTTTAAGGGTTTACATCGTTCATCTTGTCACACGAGTTACGAGACGGGTGTTCAAATGGAATAGTTTCCGATGTCGGAATTATAGATGTATACGAGAGTTTCCTGATAAAATTCTAGAATTATTATTGACACCCAGGCTCGTGATGTATTTTAAATTATCAATCCTTATGGTTTTTGAATTTCCTTATAGATATACATATCTATATAATCGTATACTTTAATATACATACCATTCATAAGGACAATGTATTTAACAGATTCATAATTCCAAAGACAAGTCAGACATCAGGTCATGATACTATTTAGGGAATTCTGTCACTTGTTTGACATATTATATACCCCATCTTACCCGGTTCTCGCCGGAGAGGTAACCTCATCTTACCTGGTTCTCGCCGAAGAGGTAATTTGTATTTCCCATAAATAGAATCTTCTCAATTCATGATTAAAAATGAATCTTTTATTAGAGCTTTTATCAAAGAACAAGGTAATTAGTATTCACATGATGGATCATATTCTAGAACCCAGTAGTACCAATAAACAAGAAATAACAGTGGCTAAGTGTTATCGCTTATTTACCATACTTGCAACGTTCTAGTCATCATCCTCATGGCATACTAACACCCATCACATTTTATCTACGCATGTAATTAGCTTATCTCGAAGCTTATACTAAGGAATCTTTCTTAAGTTCAAGTCTAAATACTATCATTGTTGTTACCAGTTAATAACAATTTCCTAACTCTTTCGTTTAAGCTTAGGTATTATTACAACACCCAATTGCTTAAACAAGTGGCTCTGATACCACCTTCTGTCACGACCCCCGACCACACCCTGGACGGGAGCCGCGAGCAGTCAAGTGGTACCGGTGGTTATTTTAAAAACATTGCAATGGAAATGTTCATCCGGATCGTGAGTTAGGAAAAATATCAGAGTTTAAAAAACACCAGATTTTATTTATTAAATAGATGGGATAAAACCCATGTTTTACAGAGGTAGCTTTAATAAGGGATAAACCCGAATATATGAAACCATGTTTTCTTAATTTAATTCAATTGATAAAATTAGCCACTTCTTTAAGGCTTTCGGTGCCGTATCATCACTCTTATTCCAATCTACTGTCATTACCTAAAACGCGTTTTAAAAAGGTTTGGTCAGCAGGAAATACTGGTGAGTTCATTCATTTTTGTACAAAATGACGCATAGTTATAAATTACAATATTAAGGGTGATTACAATGTTTATATCAACCAATTACCCCAAATCGGTATTTGTCACTCGACTCGTTTCTGTGACTATGGTCAGATCACCCATTGGCTAACCCGTTGTCCAATGGTGACGGGTATCAAGTAATGTATACAAAACCCCACATACCGGCAGTAATTGAAGACTACAAAGACTTAATCCCTGTAATTATAACTTTAAAAATAAATAGGGTTTTGGAAACAATTTGGTAAAAAGAGAATGACTCACCTTATTAGCATATAGGCTTGATTAAACAAGCATTTTGATTCTAAGTCTTCTGATGATTACATATCTACTTGTAGTTCTGAAACTTCTGATGATTAAACATCTTGTTAATTTGTAAGTGTATAGTGCAGAGTTTCGGGTAGTTAGACATTTAGTTTAACAGAGTGGAATACGTATTAGTGTAAAACCACATCAAACCAAACGACGGTCACGAGATCAGAACCTGAACGAAATTCACAAAGTATAGTCTTGTTTAGACAACACTTTGGCATTCGTTTAACGAAATTCACAAAGTATAGTCTTGTGTAGACAGCACTTTGGCATTCGTTTAACGAAATTCACAAAGTATAGTCTTGTGTAGACAGCACTTTGGCATTCATTAGTTGGTTCCTGAATCGATCGGACAGAATATCGTATCAGTGATTATTGGTTAGAACACCAACGTATAGAGAGAAGAATAGAAGAAATGAGCAAAGAAAAATGAATCCTAAGCTTCCTATTTATAGGTAGGAAATATGAAATTTCTAGGAAGTTCCCTATATACTTTCTAGGAAATTTCATATACCTTTTTCTAGGAAGTTACCTATACATTTTCTAGGAAGTTTCCTACCCACATATATATATATATATATATATATATATCCTCTTACACCTTCCTAGCACCTTCCTTTGATATTATCTATTTCATATATATTTATTTTCATGTATATCTATCTAGGTGTTTAATTTACTTAATTAATCTTACTTAGCTTAATTAATCTTGCTTAGCTTAATTAATCTTGCTTACTGATTAATTAATCTTACTTAACTGATTAATTTTCCTTAATGGTTTAATCAAGTAATTTACTTAGCCGATTAATTAGATAACGTAATTAGCTGATTAATTAACTTACTTAGCTTGCTTAACTGCTAAGTTTCCTTTCCTGTTAAGTTTCCTTAGCTATCAAGTTTACTTAATTACTAAGTTTACTTAACTGTTAAGTTATTTTAACTGCTATGTTTACTTAATCGCTTAGTATTCTAGTTTAATAGCTTCCTAGTTACGAATTCTAATTTCTAGATACAATGGAACTCGTATTAGTGTATTAACTTAATTCAACTTTAATGATAATCACGAGATCGAAACCCTCACAACGAATGATAAAGTATAGCCAGATATTGGCAGCACTTAAACATCCATTGGATCGGTTTTAATCGAACGGATAAAGTATCGTACCAGTGATTAGAGTTATTACCCTAATAACGGGCAGAGTTTCGGGATTTAGTAGGTATAATCCCGAGCTACTATTTACTATAATAAAAGCTGAAGGAAAGAAAAGAATTGAGCAGTTTGAAATGTCCAAACTTCGTCCAATTTATAGCTGCAATTTAGGTCTCTCGCGGCCCGCGTAAACTTGAAGGGGGATCCTTCGCGGCCCGCGAGGCCATAAAGGCGGCAGTCGGGTTTGCTGAGTCGTCGGTGGTCTTGACACGTGGACGACACGTGTCCCTTAAGCTTATCCGGAGAGTTGCAAGCCTGTCGCGCCCCGCGTAAGCCTTGCCTAATTTTTACGCGGCCCGCCACCGATGGATAAATTTGAATTTCTTGATTTTCAATATGGATTAGGGTTTTAGGGGTCCGGGTTTCCACTTACGGAGTGTTGTGGGACATTTTTGCAGGTCCTTACATCGAGAGACATGTGGCGTGCATTCCCCCACGTCATGCTGATCGATGCGATGTACAAGACAAACTTATACAATATGCCATTTATCCAGATTGTTGGTATTACGCCTACCAACCATTCGTTTTGTATCGCGTATGCCGTTGTTAGTAAAGAACGGGGTGATAACTTTGTGTGGGTGCTTGAGAGGATCAAGTCAATGTTGGATGGATGTATGGAGTCACGTGTGATTGTACCTAGCCCTTATGGAAGAATAAAATTTAAAAAAGTAAAATGTTAAAAACATTATAATATTTAATCGATATAATCTATTTAAAGAGCCGATTTTTAAAATAGTTGATTTTTTTATAGTGTAAAAAACAAAAAAAACAAAACTTTTTTTAAAACAAAAAAAAAAATCGCTAAAAAACACACCTTCAAAAACTATCAAAAAAACCACACCAAAACACCCCTTCTTTCAACCAAAAAAAAAACCCAACGCCTAGACGCCTCGTATAGGCCTGTACGAGGCGTCTAGGGTTTCTTAAACTTTGTGCCTGACATCCCCTAAAGACCCCCTTGAATTCAGTGCCAAGACGCCTCATATAGCCCTATACGAGGCGTCTAGGGCACAAAAAGTGTCCAAATAGTGGCAGAGGGTGTCCGAATAGATGGAGCCTAAGATAAACATCATACCCCATTTAAAAACAAAAACATGTCATTTAATCCATAGTTTTCAATGTCTGGTTGCTTTAGGTGTAAACATATTAATAGATAAACATCATACCCCCTTTAAAACCAAATCCACCAACAAAACAAGCATAAACGATACGCGCATTGATATATTTAAAGAGATTGGAACCTTTCCACCTATGAATGAAGCGGTTGTGAATCGGCGGTGGTGCCACCGTTGCATGACGTGTTTAAGGCAGACGATATGGATCTGTATATATTCAGACTTCAGTTGAACTTGTATTGGGGAATCCATTCTCCTAAAATAAAGCACTGCAACATGAAAGCTTTGGAACATATCAAGTAAGAAAAAAACAACTTCATCCAGCTTTTAGTATGATGAAGAAAGATCATATCAGGCTTAAATGCATCATGAAGGAATATTTTAAATGGTTATAAACCTGAGTTCACTTCCAGGTTCTATTCTTTCTTTCTTTTTCTTTCCTTTTATGCTTCTTGAAGTAAGAAACTTAATTACCAGTATAGTTGCATCAGCATGATATTAAAGCTGCATACTTATCACCAAGCATTACATCATCAGAAGTACTTTTCTAAGTGTATATCATGTTTATTTTTTCCTAGAAATAGTTGATTTTTTGTGTTTTTGTAGGTGAAAAGCTACTTCATCTTGAGAAGGAGAAGGGTATTATCATCTGTTTAACGCCACGTATCCGAGACCACCACCACCATCCCTTCACCGTCGCCGTTGTTGTTTGTCTTCTTTATCGACTCTCTATCTTCCATAACTAACTTTTTATTGATCTCTCAAGAAAACACAACACTATCCACCTTTATTTTTGCATATTCTTTCATTCCATCACCTTTATTGTCGGTAATTTTAGTGTTATCAACATATTTTGGCGATATTGGATTAACTTGTCGACTATGTTGATCTTATTAAAAACTAAACGAGTTAGGAGATGCGGGAGTGCATGCTCGTTTTAATTTAATAAGATTGGGTACTCATCGGTTTTGTAAATTCAATACATTTTGTTGTGGGCTTATTAATTAAAAGTATTTTCACTTTAGGCCTGTTTATTAAATCATAATGGGCTTTCATCTTGTAATGAATTAATTAAGTATTAAACTTATTTGGGCCTAAGGAATGGATCTGATTTGTTTTCTATACCTAAAACCCAAACCAATGATGAAAATGTCATATACGTATGATGCTGGTTGACCAAACAGGGGTTTTCTTTTTCCGTTGAACAGATCAGAGAACAAAAGAAAACGGTACAGTTATTTCTCAACACAACAATCAAATTCGTTCTTGATTCTCTAAGTCTAATCCGTTCAAACTTTTTGATAGTACCATGATATTAGTTTGTTCTGAAAGTGACTACACGATTCTTAGAGATTATCCAAGAGATTCCCAGTTTGTCTATGATTCAAGTTTTCTTTAACTCAATATGCAACAGTAAAGAGGTTTGTTTCCTCCTTTAATTTCAACAAAGAATAAACTAATTTCGATGGATTGGGGTTCGTCGACTGAAAGTGGGTTTGTTTTGCAAATTTGTTATTGATTTGATCACTCCTTGTATTTCACTGGTTTGAAATTTCAATTTCTTTGTGTATGGAATTGGTCCCAGACTTGAATTGAAGGGTGTAGTCAATTATGTGGGTTCCAGATTTACGAATTATATGTTCAGATTTCAAAGGTTAATTGGAATTCAAAGTTGTTTCAAACCTGCAATATTAATGTAACTCGGTCAGTTCTTTATAAATATGAAATTTAATCTAAGTTGTTTAAAAATTGGATGTGGGAATCATCAACTAGAATCAGAACAAGTTCTTGCAAGAATTTGATTTTGTTGTGTTGTGTTGTGTTGTGTTGTGTTGTGTTGTGTTGTGTTGTGGATTGTGTTTGCGAAGTGTCGTGCTCAGGTATACGGTTTGCAAAGTCATTGAAGAAGAAGAAGAAACTGCTGGAGTCGGAAGGCCACGAACTCATTATCATGGTCGATCATCGCTCCAAAACCACACACCTTCGAGTGGGCACTCCTCCATGACCCAATGACCAATATTTATGTTATAAGAATTCAATTTACTATAACTGTATTTCCAAGGCCCAATGACCTTTGAGGAAGTTGGAGTTCTACAAGTATGACACTATATCCTATCGCAAACCTAGGACTTCAGAAGTATGTGCATGGAATTTACACCAATTCTGTCTAATTTTAATCGGTATGTTTTATGGCTATAGATTTACCATGCAACTTCGTTGCACTCTGTTTACTAAAATTATAATACTCTTAGGCGTATATTGTTAGTGATTTTAGTGTCAACGGTCGTTTAGTGTCTTTGGAAGTAACATGAGTGCCAATTGGAATCTAAACTATCATCTGGTACAAGCGAGTAGGGACACAGTGCACACTTGTATGTAAGACTAGTTTAATTATGTTTATTATTTAAGAGATAATGAATATTTTTATATTTCTTTTAATTCCTAGTTTCTTTAATTCATATATAGAAAATGTATGGGTGGAATGTGAAGGCATTTTGCTATGTTTCATATGGGTTCTTTTAATGAATCTATATAGTTTTCTTGAAATTAAAAGAATGGGTGTTAGATACTCAAATACTTTTGGATAATGACCGTACATGAAACCAGTTTTGTTCTTGGTGTAATCGAAAATAAGAGACGATGGCAATTTTTATATGAATTTTGATTTTATTTTATTTTATTTTATTTTGAGGACACTCTCAAAGAAACAAATGCATGCACACGGTTTTTCAAGAAATTTATGTGTAGAGGGAATAACATTACAGGATGTTAATATTGGTACGCTCTTTCTATCTCTCTCTTTATACATATACTATAGAGAGATAAAGAGTAAAAGAGTGTGCAAATAAGATTTTAGAGTGTATGAATAAGATGACCTTTTTATACAGTAAGAATCATATTAATTATGAATTTTATGTTCATGATATTTTCTACTAGCTTTGAATGTGATCAAGAGGTAGCGATCACGTTACAAAAACTATAGCAAACATGTGGCTTTAAAGCTTTTGATTATACAATAATTTTCATGTAAAGAAAGGAAACTTAAAATTCAGTTATTGTATTCTCTAAATGGTTCGTGACATGGAGTGCACATAGATAAGAATTGTGTTTATCAGATTTGAATTGAATAAATATATATCTTGTCTTTCATATGGCATTGTAGCATGAATTGAATGTTTAGATTGTATGTGAATCATAAAGATGTTCCCTATAGAGAATTATGCTTTTATGACATCAGATACTCCTAAAATTCATGATTCTATGTGATGGTATGCTTGTTTTGGTCATGTAAAGTTTAGGAAAAATGCATAATATGTCTTAGGATGGGTGGATTCCTGCCTTTAGTAGAAATTATGGAACTTGTACATAGTGATTTATGTGTTTTTAACTTTACACCTTCTTTGGGTAACAAAAAGTATGTCATCACTTTTATTTTATTGATGATGCATCTAAATTTTGGTATGTGTACTTATTGTATGCAATAGATGAAGCATTACATAAGTTCAAATATTTAAGACTGGGTGGAATTACAATCTAATGGTTTGATGAAAACCTTTGCACTTATAGGGGAAATGAGTATTATGGTCCTCCAAATTACTTCTAATAAGTGGGTTGCATTTATCAAACCATTGCTCCTTATACACCACAACAAAATGGTGTATCTTAGAGGATGAATAGCGCTCTCAAAGAAATGGTTAACTCAATGTCCTATTCAATTCTAAGTAAAGGGCTTCGAGGAGAGGCTATGTTAACAGTCTGCTATTCACTAAATAGGGTCCCAAATAAAAGGAACAAGATTACCACTGGTGTTGGCTTACCTAAGAATTTGGTAAACCAGAGAGTAGGAACATAGGTAAAAGAAGTATTGACTACATCTTTATTTGGCATGTTGAGCATTCCCCTATTCATAGGTTCTATGTCAAAGAACCAAATGACTATGTTTCTATTAACTTTGTGACTGAGTCAAAGTATGCTAATTTTGGCAATGAGGAGTTATTTTCTTCTATGCCTAGTCTAAAAGACATTCCTTATAGTTTGAAGGCATTTGTTGTAACGGGTTTTGGTAGGGACTCTGCTAATACCAAAGATGTACAAACTACTATTACTGAACTAAATAAAAGCACTAGTGTAAGAAAGGCTACGTCTTTTGGAAATGATTTTCAACTGTATCTAGTTGAAGGATCAAGTGATATGATTAAACGTCATTATCAATATTGTTTTAGTAGGGGAAGATCCAAAGACGTTCAGTGAAGCAATGGCGTCAAGGGATGCTTCTTTTTTTTTCTGATAATTATCCATAATGAGTTTGACTCTATCATGCAAAATAATACATAGAAACTGTCATATTTACCCTTGGTTGTAAGCCATTGGGTGTAAATGGATCTTCAAGAAGAAGATGAAGGTGGATGGTAGAATGAGTAGGTTTTAAGACAGGTTGATCATTCAAGGCTTTAGAGAAAAATAATGTATTCTTTGATACATATGCTCCTGTTGCAAGAATTTCCATAGTTAGATTGTCATTAGCACTTAAAGCTATACACAATCTTGTATTCACCAAATGGATGTGAAAACTCCATTCCTAAATGGTGAATTAGATGAAGAGATTTGCATGAAACAACCTGAAGGTTTTGTTATGCTTGGTAACGAAAACAAGGTCTGTATGTTAATAAAATCTCTTTATGGCTTGAAATAAGCTCCTAAACAATGGCATCAAAAGTTTAATGAAATTGTGTTGTCTAGCGGTTTTGTTCTTAACTAAGAAGACAAGTGTATAAAGCAAATTTGATACTTTTGGTAAAGGAGTTATAATTTGCTTATATGTATAGATGACATGTTGATCTTTGGTACTCGTAAAGATCAAATTGATAAATCTATGGAATTCTTGTAATCTAGATTTGCTATGAAAGACATGAGGGAGGCTGAGGTGATCCTTGGAATAAGGATCAAGCATTGGAACAATAATATTTTAATTTATAAATCTCATTATATTGAGAAGGTTCTACAGAAGGTTAACTTTGAAAATTGTTCTCCTATAAGCACTCTCATATACTCAAGTCTTAACTTCCTACGTAATCTAGGTGTTGTTTTATCTCAACTTAAATCCTCTATAGGATGTTCTATGTATGCCATTATTAGTATTAGACCTAATATAGCATATGTTGTTGGAAAGCTTAGTAGATTTGCTAGAGATTCACATCATTACAAAGCTTAAACCGGGTATTCAAGTACTTGAAAGAAACCAGGAGTTTTGGTTTCATTTATACCGGATTTCCTTCAGTTATAGAAGGTTATTCAGATGCAAGTTAGATTACCAATATGGACTACCATTCTTCCACAAGTGGTTGGGTATCCCTTCTTAGGGGAGGTGCTATATCTTGGGCATCAAAAGAAACAGACTTGCATTACTGACCTAACGATGGAATCCGAATTTGTAACTTTAGCTGCAGCTGGTAAAGAAGCTAAATGGCTAAAAAAAATTTGATCTTTGTAGTCAAAACTGATATCACCGATATCTATCAATTGTGATAGTGTTGGCTAAAGATCATAGTTAGGTGTATAATGGAAAGTCTAGATGGTTGTTCGTTATACATAGCATGATTCATGAGCTCATCATGCATAGAGTGATATATGTTTAATTTGTAAGATCTAAATATAATTTGGCTGAATATCTAACTAGAAAGTTAGGAGAGATCTCATGAATAAATCAGTCATAGGGATGGGTTTAAAGTCCATACTATAATATCCTATGTAAAGACACCCAATTCCCATCTAATACAACGTTAGGTGCAGAATTCAATGTGGAAAGCTTGTCATAGAGATATTGGAACACATGATTAGAATCATCCCAAGGTTGTGTTCAGAATGCAAGATAAAGTAGGCTGAAGTTGAACTTCTTAATAGTCCTTTGACAAATTGCATTTGCAGGTGCAAGAATAAAGAGACTACCTATAAGAGTATGAAGTTTAGCCACTTCAAGAAGCTTGGACTTGGCTTTGATATACTCTTTGAAGGATTGGACATAGGCTAGCAAAAAATCGTGTCAAGTAAGAACATATGAATTTGTAAACTTATGTGTATTTTACCTTCAAGTATTCAAATGGATAGCAAGGGTTCGATCCATAGAGACACCTCGATATTTGAATATTAGGATTGTGTAACTTACTAAGATGAAAATTCAATCCTCAGGACATTTTCATTTATGCATAAGTTTGCGTTTGCTTGAGAAGTGTTTTAAATTAATCATTGATATCACTAAAACGGGGGAGGAATGATGGTAATTTTAGTGTTATCAATGGATTTTGGCGATACTGGATTAACTTGTCAACTATGTTGATCTTATTAAACACCAAACGAGTTAGGAGATGTGGGAGTGCATGCTCGTTTTAATTTAATAAGATCGGGTACTCAACGGTTTTGTAAATTCAATACATTTTGTTTTGGGCTAATTAATTAAAAGTATTTTCACTTTAGGCCTGGTTATTAAATCATAGTGGGCTTTTATCTTGTAATGAATTAATTAAGTATTAAACTTATTTGGGCTTAAGGAATGGATCTGATTTGTTTTCTAATACCTAAAACCCAAACCAATGATGAAGATGTCATATACGTATGATACTGGTCGACCAAACAGAGGTTTTCTTTTTCTGTCGAACAGATCAAAGAACAAAAGAAAACGGTACGGTTATTTCTCAACACAACAATCAAATTTGTTCTTGATTCTCTAAGTCTAATCCGCTCAAACTTTTTGATAGTATTATCAAATTAGATTGTTCTGATAGTGACAACACGATTCTTAGAGATTATCCAAGAGATTCCCAGTTTGTCTATGATTCAAGTTTTCTTTAATTCAATATGCAATAGTAAAGAGGTTTGCTTCCTCCTTTAATTTCTACATTTATTTTTGTTTTCGCTCTTTCGTTCCGGCAGTCCTTTGAGGAATCGTTGTTGCGTTTGATGTGTGTTTGGATATGATTTTCAACAATCCTTTTTTAAGGGTGTATTTTTTATTTCAGTTTTTTCTAGTTTGATTTTGTTATTCAAGCCTGATTTGTATTGTTCTTGGTATCGGCTATAATACCAGTTTTTGATTGTTCTTGGTAGCGATGGGGGTTATATAGGTGTGAAACATGGCAATCGGTTGATGGGTTAACGCGTCGGTTCAATTCAGTGCGATATGTATGCATCTGCTGTAAACTTGATCAATTTGATTGGTGCAAGTGCGGGCTAGAAATGGTTCAAGCTATAATAATGTCATAATGAACATTAACGAACATTGAAACCCTAAAACATGGACTAAGAGCATCAGAGCAGGGCGGCCCATTAGTACAACTAGGCAAGCATCGGGCATAGGGCCATCAAAAAATAGGGCCTCCAATTTTCTTTCTATTATAAATGTATATATAAAGAAAGTTTGTATATTAAATATACTAAGAGATGGTTTACTATTAACATCAGCGAGTTATGGTGGTAATACAATTATAGTGGTTTTCTGGAAAGCCAGGTTCGAGTCCCTCAAGCCACCCTTTTTCACCCACTTTATTTTTATTTTTTTGTTAGTAAACCTAGAATACAAGTTCCAAGGATGCTCTCTGATTTATTAAGCACGTGCGCGCACACACACACACACACATATATATATAGGGGGTTTAAATGTGAAAGCTAAATATTGTGAGAACTGTGAGAACGAATAAAAGAAACCATGAGAACTTGGTCAAAAACAATTCAAATTCAAAATATCTTTTTACACATATTATTATTATTATTATCCGAATACAATGTAATAAATTAAATTTACACATTTAAGCTTACATGAACTCGTAAATAAAGAAAATTAACACATGTGTAAGTTTGCCATTTACACATGTGTAAATTTGTTATATTTACACATGTGTAAAAAAATCTAGTAAAAGTGATTTTGAAAGGATAAATGAATTATTTGATGTTGTAAATTCTTTTTTGATGTTGTATTTTTTATTACAATGAGGTTTGTATTAAAAAATTCGGTTTTGATTGGTTTTTGCATTCGTTCTCATGGTTCTCGCAATATTTAGCGTTCTTAAGATAACCCTCCCCTATATATATATATATAATAGGGGAGGGTTTAAATGAGAACACTAAATATTGTGAGAACAAATGAAAAAACCGCAAGAACTTGTTCAAAAACAATTCAAATTCAATTTTTTTCTACACTTATCATTATTATTCGAATAAAATGTTAGAAATTTAATTTACACGTTTAAATTTAAGTGAATTCGTAAATAAAGAAAATTTACACATGTGTAAGTTTGCCATTTACACACGCGTAAATCTGTTATATTTACACATGTGTAAAAAATCTAAAAAAAGTGATTTTGAAAAGAGAAATGAATTATTTGATGTTGTAATTTTTTTTTGATGTTATATCTTAATTACAATGAGGTTTGTATTAAAAAAAAACTGGTTTTGATTGGTTTTTTCATTCGTTCTGACGGTTCTCACAATATTTAGCGTTTTCAAGATAACCCTCCCCTATATATATATATATGTATATTGAATAAATAAAATATTTTATATAAGTTAAAGATAATAAATCTCATATAAAAATTACTTAAATTAAATCACCCATAATCAAGAAAATGTCAGTTTTTTCTTTGAAATTTAAAAAAAATATATAATAATTTTGAAATAAATTTACATATATTAAAAAGCCAATATATAATAGATAATTATTGCTAACTATCTTTAAAAAACATAAGTTAAACCATACAATTTAAACACATTGAATTATAAATAATTTGAAATGGAACGCTAACATGAATAATATGCTAGTACTTCTAAATGTTAAAAATCAGCTTTAGTATAGATTTCATTGATGGTTTTCACTTTAATATAATTTTTTCTTTTCGTTTGTGTTTTTGTGACAAGATTATTAAAGTGTAAACATTTTTTAAAATGACCACAAAATTTTTATACTCTGAAGTTTAACGACTTTATTTCTTTGGATTTTTTTCTTGTCGTAGTTATACAGAGTGTCATTTCCGTAATGAACCAAACCCGTGTCGATCGAAATTGAATTCCCACCGAATCGCATAGGGGATTTCAGTAATTATTCTTCAAATTATATATTTGTTATTGTTAATAACTAAAGCAAATCAAATATGTCTAGTTAGTTTATCAAATGTAAACTGAAGATGCTATATAAATATCCTCTATAATAATTAGAAATAACTTAATTATTATTCATCATCAATTAAAATATAAGTTAAGGATTATATAAATTTAATTTAAATACTCATTTAATTATTTATCAATTTATAATTTAAATATTTTAATAAAAAAACAAAGACAAAATCTATGTAATCTTTAAAAATAAAGTTTAAGAAATTAACACAAAGATAAATTGGATAATGTATAACAATTATTTATAGTTATATATTATTAGATATATCAATAATTAATAATATTAGAGATTAATCTACTATATTAGTATAGTATTAATATTAATGGCATTATATGTATTTCTTTATTAGTGTTATATATATATATATATATATATATATATATATATATATATATATATATATATATATATAGGGTGGGGTTCTAGAGTGAACACTAGTGTATTTGCGAACTGAGTGAACAAATCCTGGCCATTAATCTACACACGTGTATGGCCAGGATCTCATCATCAAATCGTAAAATACACTAGTGTATTCCAACATCAAATCCTGGCCATTGATCTACACACGTGTATGGCCAGGATTAGTTCACTCAGTTCGCAAGCTACACTAGTGTTCACTCTTGAACCTATACCTTATGTAGAAGAGTTCAAATGAGAAACTTTTTTGTAAGAAGAAAAAAAAGAAGTTTCAACCAATAAGAATGCTTCATTTTACTTCATTTAATATTTGCATTTAATTTTAATATAAGGGTATATTGGTAAACTTACATAAATCATTAATTTGTATTCTTCCCCTTTAATAACTAACTAAATTAAATTTGTAACTCCTTTTCAAAATATATACTTTTTCTAAATTAAAAAAAAACAACTTAATTTAAAGTATAGAATAAATTATCAGTTGTGTAGGATAAATTACGAGTTGTGTAGGATATATTTCGAGATGTGTAGGATAAATTTCGACTGTGTAGGATAAAATTCTATAATGTGTAGGGTATATGTAGAAAAATTTTGATATGTGTAGGTTTTGTAGATTATATGTAGAATAATTAATGATTAGTTGACTAATTAATTAAAGAGAGAAAAATTAATGATATGAGTTATAAATGATATAATATTTTACTAATATGTCATTTCTTCTTTTTCTTCTCACATTAAATTTCTTTTCAAATGAACCTTTCCCTATATATATATATGAGAAGGTTCACTTGAGAAGAAAATTTAACTAAGAAGAAAATGAACAAAGGGTAAATTTGTAAAACATTAAATAGTTTTTTTACTTATCCCATTTATTATCATTTTTGACTAATTAATTAGTCATAAAGACTTGTATTCTCCACACTAACTTTTTTGCCTACACAAATCAAAAGTTATCTTATATATTTCGAAATTCATCCTACACGTTGAAATTTATCCTACACAGCTCGTAATATATCCTACACTTTAAATTATTTTATTTTATTATTTTGAAAAAAATACATATTTTGAAGATAAGTTACAAAAATTTAATTTAGTGAGCTATTAAAGAGGAAGACTACAAAATAATGACCTGTGTAGATTTACTAATGTACCCTTATAGTAACATTAAATACTTATATTAAATGAAGTAAAATAAACCACATTTTTATTGGTTGAAATTTCTTATTTTTTCTTCTTATAAAAAAAAGTTCTTCTAATTTGAACTCTCCACTATATATATATAGTGTAAGGTTCATTGGGGAACAATAAAAAAGTGGGGAACAATGGGGAACCGACTCAAACGAACTCTGATTGGACTCATTCCAGCGGCGTTGAAACTGGCTCGTCAAACCCTAACTAGGATCTCTTAACCCTACACCCTTAATCATAACCCCTAAACCCTAAATATATTAGGGTTTTGCTTTTAGGGTTTAGCGTTAGGGTTTAGCTTTAAGGTTTAGGGTTTAGCTTTAGGGTTTAGCCTTTAGGGTTTATAGTTTAGATTTTACGGTTTACCTTGGGTTTTAGCCTTATTTTTTTAGCTTTAGGGTTTAGATTTTAGGAGTTAGGATTTAGGGTTTAGGGATCTTAGTTAGGGTTCGACGAGCCGGTTCCAACGCCGCTGGAATGAGTCCAATCGGAGTTCGTTGAGTTGGTTCCCCACTGTTCCTCACTTTTTTAGTGTTCCCCAATGAACCTCCCCCTATATATATATATATATATATATATATATATATATATATATATTGTAAGACCCTAACACGTATTTGACAAAAGTCGTAGCGGAAATTCGTGCCATAAAATTTCTTTCATTACAAACGTCTTGACTTACTTGAAGTTTGTTTTAAAAATATCTCTTTTACAAAACAAAATCATATCTCCCGTTTACTAAAGTACATACTCGATTATTCCCGTATAATCTATCTTGTGACTCGGTCTTCGATCTCTAATCCTTGTGATAATCACCCGTGATCCGTTCAACCTGCACTCACCACATTCATTTATACATTAGCACACATTATATAAACAAGATTCATTCACGTACACTTCACATTTCGTCATTTTTCAAACTTTAAGCATTTCATCTGCATATCCATTTCCTGGTGAGGCTTCAGTAATGTACCTGCATTACTTTTCATTCTCAAGGTACACCATTAATAACGTTAACACTCAACGTGTCTAAATCATGTATACATTCGTACTTACATACAAACATACATTCACATCTACATACATACATATCTTTCCTACAACTTTACATACAAACATACACTCATACATGTCTTTACACATACATACATACACAACCACATACGTACATACCTTTCCTACATCTTTACATACATGCATACACTCGTACATACCTTTATACATACATACATACACATCTACATATGTACATACCTCTCCTACATCTTTACATACATGCATACACTCGTACATACCTTTATACATACATACATACATACATACATACATACATACATACATACATACATACACATCTACATACGTACATACCTCTCCTACATCTTTACATACATGCATACACCCATACATATCTTTATACATACGTACATACACATCTACATATGTACATACCTTAACGAACACGTACTAGATTACGCGTACCTCTTACATAATCATACATTATTTACATGGGTCTTAGACTTAGCTTTATAGCCCATAAACATCTAAGGAACCATCAAAATCATGTTTGGAAAGTCCGCCGTAGTCCACGGATATCAAACCGAAGCCTACGGTACATAAATCAACTTAAATAACAAGATTTCAGCTTTTGGGACTTGGGGAGGCCGTCGGCGACGGCCCTTGCATTTACCCGTAGCCCAAAACCTCCGTAGGCAGCAAGATAACTCGTCAGCAAAAACTGATTTTCCAGAGGGCGTCGGCGACGGCCTCTCGAATGTTGGTTTTTCCTGCTGTGTTGTTTCGTCGTTCGCACGTACTAAAACTCGCATAACTTTCAATCCGTTTAACCTCCCGTTTCTTCCTACATGCTTGTAAATTCACATTCTATCATATGAACTTAAAATTCCACCTCCGGATTAAGGGAATTCTTAACTTACATGCATTCGGCTTATTATCATTTTCTAATTATTTGACCCGTTCGTGCATTTATCAACATAATCTGTTTATTTGACCTCAATCTCATATGAACTTAATAATTTCATTGACGCCTATCATAAAAGATTAAATTCTCGGATGCCTTGCATCCTCTTAACCCATTTTCGCTCAAAAGCTTATTTTTGACCCGTTATGGGTAATTGCGCATTAAATGGACTATGACATACAAAACCCTATACTTTGCTTTCATACTTGACCAAGACATTACTCTAATCGAATAACTCGTTTCCAAACGACTTTTAAGGTCGTTTGCCCGAAATACCTATCAAGGGGCGTTTTTGTCAACTTTGCTCTATCCTTAACAACAAAGGACTTCCTTGCATAATTAACCAATCCTACTACTTAGCTACAATTCTTAATCACACATACCTTGCTCGGATCAAAGCTAAGATCCGTTTAATACTTCATCGATATCATACAATTCATTCCTATTTGACCTTGATTATCATACTTAATTAAGTTGCACATAACTTTACATAAACAACTAAGAAGTGATTACGAAAATCACTTACCTCATGCATCCGTGTTCACATTCGTTCCTCGCCACTTCTTGACCCGTTAGCCTTCCGTGCTTGATTCCGTCTCGACATGATTCCTATACTTCCATGTCATCGAAATCACATTCTCATTAGCATACACAGTTGTACATGTTAACGATCATATCGATCGCATAATTCACATTTGACGTTATAGTCACTTCTAACAAGCATAATACATATAACCAAATTCATACCATTTCCAACTCGTGAAATCCGTCATGTCATTGCATTAGGCACACATACGTCTAACACGCACCGTATAACTTACTTTAATCTTACAATTATGACAACATGTCTAACCATTCTTCTTGTACACGTTGACTTGTTAGAAGTCAACGGTCTATTTACTTTAACTTTCGACTTATCATGATATACCCGTAACATCATAATCGACTATACGAACGACAATATATACATTTTATCATACGATTGGTGTGCGTACCACCTTTTAAGCATAACGTACAACTAATTCATGCACAATTTTCTAAATTCATACATAGTTCATCAAATCCTTCTTTTAATCAACATGTGGTATTTAAAATTAAACATCAAACATATTATCATCACATTTTATTCACTTCATCTAACAACACTTCATCATTTCTTATCCAATTTCTTTAAACATTCACATATAAACGATTTTAAACATCAATAATATAAACATATTATCATTTTTATCATATCACCAAAACCCACTTCATAACTATTTTTCTAATCACTTAGAAGTGATCTAATCTTAAGTTCTTCATGATTTCTTCATACACTTTGTGTATGTACTACCTTCTAAACATAAAGTACAACTAGTTCATGCACAATCTCCTAATCTCATACATAGTTCATCAAATTCCACTTCCTAATCAACATGAATCATTCATGCATAAACATCAAATATACTAGTATCATATTTCTTTCAATTCATCAAACAAGAATCCATATTATTCACATAATACATCAACATTCAACAAGAATTAGACATGGATGATGACTCAAGTCATCATTTTCACCATGACTAATGGGTTTCATCCTTAAACATCAAATTAACCTAAATCATGCATAAGCCATGTTCTAGATGATGATTCTAACACATGTTCATACTCAATTTCATACAAATTCGTGATTTACATCATAACCCGCTTCATGCATAAACACCAAACTAACTTTTAAGACATACCTTACGATCCCCTTGTGAAGGTGATCATTAATCCGTGTTTGGTTATGAATTTGAGCTTCGTTTAGCCTTCCAATTTGAGGAAATAGATGAAAGTTAGGGTTCTTGGCTCCTTGGGAGCCTCCTGCTCTTTCACGAACACACTATGTGTGTTTGTGTGTGTGTTTTGTTATTTGGTAACCCAACTTTCATTTTATTCCATTTAACCCCTCCATGTTTGCCACTAAAACATGATTGGCACAATTTTCATCTTTTAAATAGTTTTTATCATACACTTTATTAGGTTAAATAGCATAGTCATTTATTTCTTGATGTACCATATCCTAACATTTAACGAATATAAACATTCGGGTTTTGGGGTGTTACATATATATATATATATATATATATATATATGATAAGGATCATGTGAGAAGCAGTAGGCTATTTGAGAAACTTGAGAAGCATTCTGGACCACACATTTTTCCCTAAGCAAATAAATGCAAAAAAAAAAAATGTAAAAAAAATGCTAATTTTTTTTTTTTTGAAAAAATCGCAGCTTTTTCTTTAAGGATTTAATTTTTTTTTTTGGGATTTATACACATGTGTATATTGTTAATCTTCTAACTATACATATATGTATATTGTCAATTATACATATATGTATATACATGTTTAAAATTGAAATATAAGTGTTATTTAGGGATTAGTATTTAGGGTTTAGCATTAGGGTTTAGGGTTTAGCTTTATGGTTTAGGGTTTAGCTTTAGGGTTTAGCATTAGGGTTTAGCATTAGTATTTAGGGTTTAGCATTAGGGTTTAGCTTTTGGGTTTAGCATTAGGGTTTAGCTTTATCTTTAGGGTTTACATTAAGGGTTTAGCTTTAGGGTTTAGTTTTAGCTTTAGGGTTTAGCATTAGGGTTTAGCTTTAGGGTTTAGCATTAGGGTTTATAATTAGGGTTTAGCTTTAGGGTTTAGAGTTTAGCATTAAGGTTTAGCTTTAGTGTTTATGGTATAAGGTTTAGGATTTATAACACATATTTTTTTAATTTTAAACATGTATATATATATATATATGTATAATTGACAATATACATATATTTATAGTTAAAAGATTAACAATATACACATGTGTATAAATCCAAAATTTTTTTTTTAAAAAATAATAAAAAATTTAATCCTCAATGAAAAAGCAGCGATTTTTCCAAAAAAAAAAAATTTGCATTTTTTTCACCTTTTTTTGCATTTTTTGCTTAGGGAAAATGTGTGGTCCAGATTGCTTCTCAAGTTTCTCAAATAGGGTGGACTTCTCTTAGGATCCCTACCCTATATATATATATATATATATATATATAAACTAGAATTACGACCCGCCGCAATGCGGCGGGGATTCTTTAGTTATAACTAAGTCGATTTAGGACGCGCACGTTATGTTGAACCTGTCAAACGGGAAAAAATAGACGATGTAAAAACGTTCACCCACACAAGCACATTGCGTCGTGTTAACTCGCAAAATTTAGAACAAAACGTAAAAACGCTAAACCATAGACGCACGTTGCGACGTGTTAAGTCACAAAATTTAGAACGAGGCATAAAACGAAAAATTTGCGGAAAATGAAAACTATAAAATACCAAAGTTGAAAGTAAAAAAGGTTGTGAGTATAGATTGTAAAAGATGAAAAGTTTTGTGTTAAAAGTAAAAAACAAATAGTTTTGAGTTAAAAGTAATTTATGAAATACTTTTGGGTGAAAAGTAAAAAAATCAATTTTTTTTTAAAAACCCTCAAAGCCAAGGTTACAACAACCATATGCATAACCATTTTTTCTTTGAAAAACCCCAAAGCCAAGATTACAACACATAAGTAAAAAAAATCAAAATGGTTAAATCACAAAAGATGAAAACTTTTGAATTAGAAATAAAAAATCAAATTAATCAAAGGGGTTAAATTACCAAAGATTAAAACTTTAAACTTAAATTGTCAAAGATTAAAACTTTAGGGTTAAAAAAGAAACAAAGATTAAAAATTTTAAACTTAAATTGTCAAAGAATAAAACTTTAGGGTAAATTGTCAAAGATTAAAACTTTAGGGTTAAAAAGGAAACAAAGATTAGAAGTTTAAACTTAAATTGTCAAACATTAAAACTTTAGGGTTTAAAAGAAAATTTTTCATTTTTTTTAAAAGACTCCCAAAGCCAACATTACAACACATATATGCATAATTAAGTTGTTTCTTTATTGTGTTTAATATATATATATATATATATATATATATATATATATAATTTTGATTCTACTAATGAAATTTGATAACATTTTAATCCATGTTTTTGTTAGTTCTCCTTCTCAAAGTACATAGAAACGTTTAATTCTAGTTAATAACTAAATATGATTCATGAGCAAACCCATCAACTTTTATCAAGCAATAACTTTAACACATTACGTGCATTTATATTTTATCACCATATTAGTAATACGTTCTCGACACAACAAATATTTATTATAACTAAATAACCCGAATTGTAATTTTTCATAACATATAGTACTATTAAAGAAATATCTTTTTATACACAAGAGCATGCCATCTTTAATGCAAGTAGGGGTGCAAACGAGCCGAGCCGAGCCCGAGCTCGACTAGGCTCGAGCTCGAGCTCGGCTTGAAGCTAATATTTCAAGCTCGAGGTCGGCTCGGGCTCGACTCGTTTAGTATTTATTAATTAATTTATATTAATTATAATTATTATTATACATATAATTAAGTTATTTTTTTATATTTATATAAATGGTAATTATTATTATTATTATTATTATATAAATATATGTTTAATATATTAATAAAAAATTTATAAACAGAAAGCTCGTTTAGGCTCGCGATCCGGCTCGAGCTCGATAAGCTTCGCTTATCGAGCTCGGGCTCGTTTACTGAACGAGCTTGTTTTTTAGGCTCGGGCTCGAGCTCGAGCTCGTTTAAGCTCCGCTCATTCGAGTTTTTTTTCGAGCCGAGCTCGAGTAGCTCGGCTCGTTTGCACCCCTAAATGCAAGCTATGAAATCCAAATGTCGTTGGGATTTTGACAACAGGAGGCCATGCCACCATTAATGCGAGCTATGAGATTTGAGTATCGTTTGGATCTTGACTACTTCAGTTATCTCTTTAATGGTACACATGCAGAACGTTACCAGTCGCTCTTCAATGAACACCGTACACCTTCAACTTGTGTAAATCAAACCTCCTTACTAGTTGCAGCCACAACCCACTTGGTGTTTCACTTCAGGTTATGATTTTGTTCTTCCGTTATTCTTGATGATTATCTATAAAATTTTTGTAGTTTGTTCGATCATTTCATATAGGTTGTGAATTAATGAAAAAGAAATAATTTCTTAAACTATCTTGTAGCTTCGTATAGTAGTTTATTTTTCCGCGTCATCCAACATTCTTACATGGTGCTTTCTATTGGTTTTTCAAGAAGTAGTAAAGTACTTTGGTTTTCTTGATGACAACGTTGAAGCATTAGATCAGTTGATCGTACATGATCTTGGTTATTTGTTTAATCTGTTCTTGTGTAACTATTTGGGAATAAAACAGAGAAATTTGAAAACATTATAAATATTTGTGTGTATATATACATATACATATACATGCATGCATACATACACATATATAAGACGCTTCCAATACTTTTAATCTAGTGCCATATTTTTTTTTAAATTGACATATAACATTTTAAGAAACTTTTACTACATGACCGAACATTTTATTATCTATTTGCATGATTATGTATATAAAGTTGCGTCATTATCCCCGAATTTGTACACATATAACTTTGGGGAAATTACCAAAATATTGTTTGACCAACATGATTTATCAAAATATCACCCATATGCGTCCTTGGAATGGCGCCTCAAGCATCGGATGCGTCGATATGTCAGCTATTGCGTCCGTTAAGGTGGAGCTGACACGTTTCAGAGGCAAAAAGGTGGCTAATGTGTCGGGCTAACTCCTCCTAGTGGCTTGCTGACTCCTCCTAGTGGCTGATGCGTCCACTCCTCCTAGTGGCTGATGCGTTAGGCTGACTCCTCCTAGTGGCTAACCCCTCGTTTTGACTAGGCTGACTCCTCAAATTTTATTTTCTTTTCCACATTTCTTTTTAATTTCTTTAATTTAAATATCTTAGTATTTTGCCGAGTCTATAAATATGCAACCTTGTTGTTTGGTTCTTTAAAAAACGGTTTTCCAATGGTGGCTTAAGATGCATCAGTTTGTTTTTATTAATTTTTTTTAAAGCTAAACACAAGACTTAAAAGTTAATATATATATATATATATATATATATATAGGTTCAAGAGTGAACACTAGTGTAGTTTGCGAACTGAGCGAACTAATCCTTACCATACATGTGTGTAGATGAATGGCCATAATTTGATGATGAAATAAACTAGTGTATTTTACGATTTGATGATGAAATCCTAGCCATTGACGTGTGTAAATCGATGACCAAGATTTGTTCACTCAGTTCGCAAGTACACTAACGTTCACTCTAGAACCTCACTCTATATATATGTGTGTTATTATGCTAGTTATGTTTAAAAATACTATATATAACTTTTTAAAAGAAAAAAGTAAAATACACTAATGAAGTAACTTTTTAAAAATAAAATAGATCAGTTGAATTAGAGTTGAGGTGTATCTAGTTTATGTATCTAGAATTACACTATCAACCATAAAAAGAGTTCGGCGTCGGACATTATTCAGGAGTTGAAGGCACTTGGTTTCCTTTGGAACCGGAACTGAGAGACAAAGATTCAGCAGGATGAGGACAAATGGAGTAGATTCAATTTTGATTAATGTTTTGTTCTTGTTATGTTGTTTTGCTAGCTCCTGGCTAGTGTTTCTAATATAATGTTGCCGTTCAAAAAAAAAAAAAAAAGAATTACACTATCAAATCGTTCTAGTAGAGTGCGTAAAGGCTACCATTACATAGCTAAGTTTCGGGATCACATCACTACTAATAAACATTAATATATATATTTTTGAAAAAAAAATCACAACTATGGAAATAAAAGTATAGCGGATTTTTCATTTACTTTGAAAAAACGACTATTTTTTCGTTCATGTTGGAAGACTCAAGCCACCAAATAAAAATTTGCGTATTTATAGACTCCGCAAAATAATATGGTATCTAAATTTAATAAATTAATAAAATTAAAAAGTCAAGTTGAAAAATAAAATAAAATTTGAGGAGTCAGTCGAGACACAACAAGAGGTCAGCTGATCCACAATGAGGAGTCAGCCAAGCCACAACGACGAGTTAGCCAAACCAAAATGAGGAGTCAGGCAAGCCACAAGGAGGAGTTAGCCAAAGCCAAAAGACTACGCATCAGTCACCTTTATGGCTTTGATGCGCCGGCGGCGGACTCATCAAATATTCTGGACACGTGCCATTGTACCATTTATCGACGCATCCAATTGTGGAAGCCCCATTCCAAGGACTCATGAGGGTGACATTTTGATAAATCAAGTTGGACAATGATATTTCAGTAATTTTCCCTATAACTTTACATGCAATACAAAACTTGTGTTGTTTGACAAAAGTGGTTCAATATTTACTTTTCTACAGATTAAGTGAAGCAAGGGATCAACGATGCCTCCTGGTAAAGGCCTAGCTTTCCTGTTAGCTATTGCTTTATTGGCAATATGTGTTCAAAATTCAAAAGCTCAAAAAAATGAGCTAAAATCCATGGTGTATTTATCACCTAAAATACCCCAACATCCGGGTTCAGTTTCAAAGAAATACTATTATGACATCGAGTTCCCAAAAGGTCATATTGCTATAAAAAGTTTCAATGCTGAAGTTGTTGATGAAGCGGGTGACCCTGTTTCTCTTCAAGAAACCTATCTCCACCACTGGATTACACTAAGATACTACCATCGTAAGGGTGTTGAGTTCAATGTCAATCTTGGGCCAGATATAATTATTGCTGGGAATGCTGGATTATGCGATCATGGTCTTTCCCAGTTTTTTGGATTAGGATCCGAAACAAGAAAAACATCCACTAACATTCCTGATCCTTATGGAATCGAAGTTGGTAATCCACTAGAAGTTCCTGCAGGATATGAGGAGAAATGGTTGTTTAATATCCATGCAATCGACACTCGGGGTACAGTAGATGCAATGGGATGTACCGAGTGCAGGTAGTAATTTTGATAGATTTGGTTTCAATGGGTTCTGATTACATACCCCACCCTCTCTCCGCCTTTTACCTGTTGCATGTCCTATGTTCAACTTGTCATATCAGTAATATTCTTCCTTTTACACGCTAAAAAACATAGTAATATACTCCTCTTTACACATTAAAAAACACAACTTAAAATTTGATGTTTTTAGTGGAGGAGTACGATGACAAATTACTTGGTATATAGTTTTATGTTTAGGAATTGAATGCAGATGTGACTTGTATAATGTGTCGGAAGACGAATATGGTCAGCCGTTAAAGCCGGATTATGTGGGAGGAATACATTGTTGCTATGATGGAACACAATGCAAATTGAAAAATGGGATTAAAAGTATTGAAAGAAACCTTTACTTAAGGTACACCGTTAAGTGGGTTGACTGGAGTGACTTCATAGTACCTGTTCAAATCTTTATATTAGATGTCACTGATCCTTGGCAGTACACAGGAATCCATGATTGCCTTGTAAGTTATTTTTTAAAGTGTTAGCAAAATGTATCTATCTATATATTGAGTTAAAGTAAAGAGATGAAAGGAATGATTTATTAGCACTAAAGTACACAAGAATTAATGAATTGCAAGTTATTTTTTTATGTGGTTGGCTAAATGTACCAATGCTTAAGTACACCCCTATTGAGTTAAGTAGAAAGATGAAACAAATTTTTAATGAATGGCAAACTGAACCTTTTATCCAATCAAATTGAAAGCACCATAGCAAGGTACTAGGATGCTTTCAACCAAACAGTACAACAAATGATTTAGTAGAGAAAGAGGGTGCATTCACCAATAATGGGGTGGGATACATGTACTACATCTTTTTTATTAAATATCTATCTGAAGACTTTTAATCTTGGTAAATAACTCAAAATTTAAAGGGTGTGCCTATTGGCACACCAAACCCTAGCAAAACTAGGGTTTATATACTCAGCGTATAGGTCAATACGCAGCGTATAGGTCAATACGCAGCGTATAGGTCAATACGCAGCGTATAGGTCAATACGCACCGTATAGGGTTAACCCTCTACGCTGCGTATCGACCTATACGCTGCGTATATAAACCATGGATCTCAGTGCCTAATAACCAATCATTGCACAGAAAACAAGGTTTATATACGCTGCGTATAGGTCTCTAAGCAGCGTATATAAACCATCTGAAAATTTGGGGTCATTTTGGTAGGTTTGAAGCATCAGTTTTTCACAAGGTTTATATACGCTGCGTAGAGACCTATACACAGCGTATATAAAGGTCTGAAAATGTCATTTATACCCTTGTGTTGAGGCTATACGAAGCCAAATACAAGGGTAGTTGTGTCATTTTTGTCTCGTACGCTGCGTAGGGATCTATACGCAGCCTATATAAAGCTCAATTTTTGTATTTTTTTTTGTGTATTTCTTTGTTTATTTATATAAAAAAAGAAAATTATTTATACAAAAACAATATTATTGGTAATACAAATATAAATTATAAATATTAAAAATAATACAAATATTATGAATTATAAAAATTAAAAATAATACAAATATTATGAATTATAAAAATTTGAAATAATACAAATATTATGAATTATAAAAATAAAAACTAATACAAATATTATGAATTACAAGACCTACAGAGAACCTATACGAGACTTACACTATACACTATACGATACGATACGATATAACACCCGTATAGGCATATAGGCGTGGTTTAGCTCCCGTATTGACCTCGTATAAGCCTATAAGTGTGATATCGTATCGTATAGGTGTGGTTTAGGCCTTGTATTGACCTCGTATAAGCCTATAAGTGTGATATCGTATCGTATAGGTGTAGTATAGGACCTAAACCACACCTATAGGCCTATACGAGACGTATATACACCTATAGAACTATACGGGTGTTATATCGTATCGTATAGTAGCGTACCATGTTGCATCGTATTGTATAGTGTAGTAGCGTATAGGTTCCATGTAGGTCTTGTATAAGTTCCATGTAGGTCTTGTATATGCCTATACGGGACATATACTACGCTATACGATACGATATCACACTTATAGGCTTATACGAGGTCAATACGTGACATATACTACGCTATACGATACGCTATCACACTTATAGGCTCATACGAGGCCGATTCATGACCTATACTACACCTATACGATTCGATATAACCTTTATAAAAAAAACCTTCATATACGCTGCGTATAGGTCTATATGCAGCGTATATAAAGGGTCAAAAAGACCATTTAGCCCTTCATTTGGGGCTATACGAAGCCAAATGCAAGGGTAAAAATGTCTTTTGACCCTTTATATACGCTGCGTATGGGTCTATACGCAGCGTATAGTGGGAAAGACCATTTTACCCCTGCTTTTGGGGCTATACGCAGCCATATGCAAGGGTAAATTTGTCTTTTTGACACTTTATATACGCTGCGTATAGGTCTATACGCAGCGTATATAAAGGGTAATTTTTATTTTTAACCACAAACTTGTGGTAAAAATATACTTTTTGACCCTTTATATACGCTGCGTATAGGCCTATACGCAGCGTATATAAAGGGTGAATTTAAAAAAAAACATTTTTAAGTATCGTATCGTATAGTATAAGTCTCGTATAAATCTCGTATAAGTCTCATATATGTCTTGTATCTGCCTATACGCCTACACGGGACCTAAACCACACCTATAGGCCTATACGGGACATATATACACCTATAGACCTATACGGGTGTTATATATCGTATCGTATAGTAGCGTATCGTGTTGCATCGTATCGTATAGTGTATAGTATAAGTCTCGTATAGGTTCCATGTAGGTCTTGTATATGCCTATAGGCATACACGGGACCTAAACCACACCTATAGGCCTATACGGGACATATATACACCTATAGACCTATACGGGTGTTATGTCGTATCGTATAGTAGCGTATCGTGTTGCATCGTATTGTATAGTGTAGTAGCGTATAGGTTCCATGTAGGTCTTGTATAGGTTCCATGTAGGTCTTGTATACGCCTATAGGCCTAGACGGGACCTAAACCACACCTATAGGCCTATACGGGACATATATACACCTATTGACCTATACGGGTGTTATATCGTATCGTATAGTAGCGTATCGTGTTACATCGTATCGTATCGTATAGTGTATAGCATAAGTCTCGTATAGGTGATGTATATGCCTATAGACCTACACGGGACCTCAACCACACCTATAGGCCTATACGGGACATATATACACCTATAGACCTATACGGGTGTTATATCGTATCGTATCGTATAGTAGCGTATCGTGTTGCATCGTATCGTATAGTGTAGTAGCGTATCGTGTTGCATCGTATCGTATAATATATTTGTATTATTTACCAATAATATTATTTTTTTATAAATAATTTTCTTTTTTAATTTTTATAATTCATAATAGTTATATTATTTTTAATTTTTATAATTTATATTTGTATTATTTACCAATAATATTGTTTTTTATAAATAATTTTCTTTTTTAATGTTTATAATTAATAGTAGTTGTATTATTTTTAATTTTTATAATTTATATTTTTATTATTTACCAATAATATTGTTTTTTTATAAATAATTTACTTTTTTTTATAAATAAACAAAGGAATACATAAAAAAATACAAAAATTGAGCTTTATATACGCTGCGTATAGGTCCCTACGCAGCGTATATAAACCCTTGTTTTCTGTGCAATGATTGCTGATAAGGCTCTGAAATCCATGGTTTATATACGCTGAGTATAGGTCTATACGCAGCGTAGGTAAACCCTAAGTGTACAGATAGGCAAACTGGGTGTGGAGATAGTTAGGGCCAATTAAAATCTTTTTACTGGAGTTTTATTTTTTTATTATTTTAAATAGTGTTTATTTCACATAAACTTAATGGAATCAAACACCTATTGGTGAAATTTTGAAGCTTTCTGTTAACTTGGTAGACAGTTTAATTACCTCTTTTGACATAACCTGTGAGTAATATTTTGAAGCATTTGTTGTACATGGTTTTCATATTTTGACACTCATAAAGAAAATTCAACAATTTATCTTGTAAAATTTAGTAATTTTTGTTATCTTTGTAAATAAATACTCATGATCTCTCATCATAGTCATATAACATAGCAATTTTCAACACCTTTGTAGTAAAACTTTTAAACTTTCTATGATCTTGGTTGATGATTAAACTATTGACGTATAGATCGAGTATGATATTGAAAAATCTACCACTGGAGCTGCTACTCATAACTTTACCAGCACCAAGAGGTCAATTATGATTCTCCCTATTGAGGGTGATGTGGTTTATGCTGTTGCTCATCAACATATTGGTGGAATAGGTTCTGCTCTATACGGTGAGGTAAATATTTAGTTTTTAAATCTAAATATGTATCTTTTAAGTATCTAGAAATACATTTTGAAGTAGAAAAAAACAACTGTTAATTTAATTAAGGATGGACGGATCATTTGCTCGTCAGCACCTATATACGGGCATGGAAAGAGTGCGGGAGATGAAGCTGGTTACATTGTTGGAAGGTCCACATGTTATCCTGAACCAGGTACTATGAGAATAGCTAAAGGTGAAGCATTAACAGTGGAGTCTAATTACAGCAATGAAAAGCGCCACACCGGAGTTATGGGGCACTTTTATATTCTTGTTGCAAACACTTCTTTGAATTTCAATGAACCGGTTCAAGTAAGATCTCTACCATTTCTTCATTACACATTTTCCAAAAAATTGATTACGTTTAATGGACTAATTTATCTTAAAACAATTGACATGGAAATTGGAATGTATACACTTCTCAACAAATAAAGGGATACCAAAAAGAGATACTTTTACTTGTATGTTTTCATCTTACCTAGTTGATACTTTTTCGTCACGGAATTATTCTTTCAACAATCAATGTGGCTCTTAGTCGCTCACTAAGATTAGCCTTTCACTGATAAGCATTAATAATTCTAACGATTACAAGAAGGTGATTTGAAGAAATCACCATTCTATAGAATAATCTATATAATAATCCATGATATTTATAAGGATATCTCTAGAGTAATCTAAGATATTTCTAAGAATATATCTTGATTATTTATGGTGGTCTTTTAGCAGAATTATCAAAGGACCTTAAAAGCATTAAAAACGGGTTAGAAATTAGAATCTTTAACCAATAACTTCAAATTTAGGCACACTTTGACATTCTCCCAAGCTAAATTCACGACATCCTCATTGTGCCTCATTCATGAAACTTCTGGAACTGGTCCCTGAACTTCCGTAAAGTATCCTCAACTTTCTAACCATAAATTATTCTTTATATCTTAGGATGCCTCACTTTTCATATAAAATTTCTTCATCCTCTCAGTCGCTTTATCGAGAGAATCTGAAGCTAAGTCTACATGTTTATGTAATTGATTTATAGCTTTAAAATCAACTAGACTATACCGTAATAATATTGAATCTAAGGCATTTCAAAGTTGGTGATTATCATTTGTCACCAACTCGAAAGGACCTTTTCTAGTGGCTTCGCCAGATTTTGGACCAATCATGGTGGTATGAACTTATGTAATGTTGAGGGTATAGTTCCAACAAATCATTTACATGTTTACATTTCCATAGGATTTGGTGGAAGCTCATAGAAAAGTTTATGTTGGTTCCCATTATCTTGAACAATTTCGTCCAATCACATCCTATGAAGCAAATGCTTAATTGCTTACTATGAGTGGCAGAACTCGTCCACAATTCTTAAAGGGTAGTCTAGTTATCTCATCCACGGTAACACCAGTTGTGTGGTATAATAGTTTCGTACTTGGAAAACCAATTAACCACCACGATTATGCTCCTACATCTTTCGAACTTTGGTGGACATGTGATTAAGTCCATCCAACTCCCTCCCAGTGAACTTTGGGTGTTGATAACAGTTTGAAGTCCTTTATATTAATGGATGTTTGGCCTATTTAAAATCACGTCGCTCCATATTTTTTCCTAAGGTCGCCCCATGACACTTAAGCAACAAGACATGGTCTTCTTTTATACATATAGATCTCCTTTTTGCCAAAATCGAAAACCTATCTTATCTCAACCCAACACGATCAAATGTTTGGAAAAGGGTTCTTGGTTTAACCTTTCCTTGATTTTGTTTGTGGAAACTAAATGTTGTTCGAGTTATGGTAGGAAATCTGGCCTTGAAATTGGAAGCACCTTCTCCCATGGTGGCCTTTCTAGGCTTCTACTCCAAGATGTGAGTGAATTCCCAAAGGAAGTCTTGTCATCTAGCTTGCTTAGGACTGAAAGTTTATGCATCTGGAAATAGGTAATGGTGACATTGTTTTTGTTGATGACAAATTTGGATCCTTGCCTCCATGTCTGTAAATAGTGCACGGTGATTATATCTTTATCTTAAATATATATTTACAAGCGCGTTCTACTTTTGACTATCAAACGTGATCAAATAGTCCTCTAGCATAAGTACTCTGACAATCAAAAAATCTAACGTGTCCATGTTCATCTCAAATGCCTAGGTTTTGTCTTGTGCTTTCAATCTCGACTTTAATTCTTAAAATACAACTTAACAATTCCCGCCCCAACTAGAAGTTTTGGTTCTTTTAACTAAGTCTATCAATAGTGCAACTTTTTCAAAATCTCCTTTCAGTTACTATCCTTACTTCGTAGTAGCATGCTCGATGATCCAACATGGAAAAATATTGTTGGTCCCGTAAACCCCATATTATTGAAAGAATTGAACAAGTAAATGAATTTTAAACCCGTGGAAGTGATATAGAAAAAATTGGTATACACATGGTGTAAATAACAATCTTCATTCACTTGCGAAATGTTTACAAAGTATTTGTTGGAAATGGTGAAAAGTTAAGTCTACTGAAAACAACGCATTACATGCCTATTTATACTAGTGAACAAGAAATATGCTATTGTATAACGAATGGTGCTACATTCAGCTACTAGTCAACCAACATTTTGCTGACTATCCAACACTTTGCTGCCTTGTGTGAAACATTTCGCTGCCTTTGATTCTTCATTCGTAAAACTTGTTCTTTAGCATTTAACTCCTTCAGCCTCAAAAGTAAAAACGCAACAAATATTTAGCATTTTCTTACTTACAATCCTAAAGGGGTTTTTGAATAAACAATGTAACAAATATCGAAGAGCTCCTTGGGTTCTTGAATAAATGATTCACAAATCTTTTATCTCTAACATTCGATATGAGGTCTCAAACAGTGGTTTAAACCTTGGTTCAAACTCAATGCCATAGTCCACCTTCCCAATAAGGTGGGCATCTCTTGGGAAACTCCATTGGGTAGCATTTTTTAATTCGTGAAGGACTTCATCTATCATTGTAGATGTGCTTGCCTTGGTGGTTTATAATATGGTTCTGCATTTTATTACTTCCATGTAAAAGGTTCTTTTTTATCGAGGATGCTTAGACTTGTATTGTAATGAATTTAATAGATTGTTTGTTACAGCTGATACCTGATTTACATGGTATCAGAGCTCACAGACGATCTTGTTACTTTTCCATCCAGATCTTCATAAATGTCGGCCAGATCTCCATATTTTCCGATCACCTCTGGTCTTTCCATTTGCTTTGTTCTTCTTCTTCTTTGGTAATTTTATTTCTTCACGACTCTGTGATATCTCAGATCTGCTATTTCTTACATCATCTGTAACAAACAATCTATTGAATTCATTACAATATAAGTATAGGCATCCTCTATATATAGCCAAGGAGGAACCTGATAACAACTAACAAACCAACCTACCAACAACTGTAACAAACTCCAAGTGTCTACACATATTCATACAATACAATACAATGTTCATGTTCTTTTTCATGGCTCTACTACTCCCAGCACTAAGCCTTCCACATTTCGACAGGCTCAACAGTACCCTGTTTGGTAGGATGCGATGCGTGCTGAGATTGATGCTCTTCATGCCAACAATGTTGGTTGTAAGTGGGTTTACAGGATTAAACATAATCCTGATGGATCGGTGAGTCGTTACAAAGTCCGTCTTGTTGCCAAGGGCTTTCATCAAACGGAGGGTATTGACTACACTGAGACTTTCAGTCCTGTGGTCAAACCTACTACTATCCGCCTAGTTCTTTCAGTCGCTTTCTCTCGAGGATGGCCTATTCGTCAAGTTGATTTCAACAATGCGTTCTTACATGGAGATCTTTCTGAGTCTTTGTACATGACTCAGCCCCTAGGCTTTGTTGAATCATCTAAGCCACATTATGTTTGTTTCCTGCAAAAGGCTCTTTATGGCCTAAATCAAGCTCCTAGAGCTTGGTTTTCCAAGCTATCCACCACTCTACTTACTGATGGTTTTACCTAGTGTCTTTCAGATGTATCTCTCTTTGTTTACAGTCGGAACTCGATACTTTGTTATGTCATGATCTATTTTGATGATATCATTATTACTGGGAGCTCTTCTGATTTTGTTATTGCCCTTATTGGGGTGCTTACATTCTAAGTTTACGCTCAAGTATTTGGGATAGCTGCCATATTTTCTGGGTATTCAGGCCACATTTTCTGAGGATGTTTTACACTTATCTCAGCAGCGCTACTTACTTGATTTACTATAGCGCACTAGTTTTGCTGATTGTCAATCATTATCTCCTTTTGTCTTTTTCAGTTACAACTTTCTCGCCATACTGGTTATCCTTTATCTGACCCTACTATGTATCTGAGCACGGTTGGTGCATTACAGTATCTTGTGCTGACACAACCAGAGACTCCTTACGTAGTCAGTAAGGTGTGATGGTTCCTTCAGACACACCTACTGATCGACACTGCGTCACTATCAGGTGGATTTTGCGGTATCTTAAGGGTACCATTTCTCATGGGTTATGTATACGTCAGTCTACATGTGTTGATTTACATGCTTATAGTGATGCTGACTGGGTTAGATGTCCCGATGATCGACATTCTACCATAGGTTATTGTGTCTTTCTTAGGCCTAACCTTATCAGTTGGAGCTCCAAAAAACAGCATACAGTTGCTAGATCGAGTACAGATGCTGTGTCACACCCTAACCGATGGCGGAATCATCGCGGCGCGGCACTAGGCGAATCAGATTGCTCAAGAGAATCCAAAACAACTAAATTGCGACAGTATTTAACGCGTTCATTATCCCATACAAATAAACAAGTACAATCACATAAGCTGTCATGAATTTTCATGTTCTCTCAAACAATACAAATCCGACAACCTAGATTTTAGGTGTGTTTCTAGACTTCCTAGCTTGATTTGATGTACACTGCGACTAGACCTGCAACATACGTTAAAACAATGTCAATACAAAAGTATTGGCGAGTATACAAGTTTTGATAGAGTAGCGTAAATAGATAAAACGTGCTGCGAATTACCAAATACATAAACGAGATACCTCAACATACATGCATTTAAGACCGATACTACCAGCTAAGTCACTCGAGCTGCGATTGCGATTGCTATTCATCCTAACTAGACCCCGTCGGGTGCTATAGTACTATACTAGTTAAGGCGGGACCTCGCGAGTATAAGTCCTAACATATATGTAACTAGCATCACGTATAAATATGCATAACAGTTATTCGCATGTGATAAATAGTTTAGGCATTCGATTAGTTTGATTTGATAGAAACGTATGTTACACCCAAAAAAATGCGATAAGAAGGGTTCTAGTATACTCACAGTTGGTGTTCGGCAAGCAACCACAACTTGGTTGGATTGAAGGGAGCGCGTCTGAGATTACCCTGATTACAGATCGATAGCGTGAGCGTCGAACTGTGCGTTAAACGGAGCAAGGTGTCAATGGATCGGACAGTACTACGAATGGTTGAAGTTGAAGTCAAATTCCTGTGGATGTCTATTTGCCGGGCTGTCCACCTAAACCAGAAGCAATTATAGATGCTATAACAAAACTTCGTAAGAAAATATCTCGAGAAATCTATCCAGATAGAATTATGTCTCAGCGAGAGAATCGGTGTTTTACTACCAATCACAAGTTTGGGACACAAGATGAAATCCGATCGGATGACCTGTCCGTTCGGATGGCCCGTCTGTTCGGATGGCCCGTCCGTTCGGATGGCCTGTCCGTTCGGATGGCCTGTCCGTTCGAATGACAGCATGTCCGATCGGATGGTTGTCCGATCGGACGGCAATCCGTCCAACAATCCAGTCGTCCTTCGCACTTGACTAACTTTGAAGGTTTTTGGTGGCTTTGATCGAGACGGTGTTGTGACGTGTTAACCAAAAGAGACCCCATCTCGAACCAAGGGACCCGATTGGACAGGAATCACCCAATCAGACCGGTTTACTGATTCGTGATGGTCGTTCTTGGTCAACATGAAATCGGTTGTCTCTTTGTTAGAAATCAGGTCTTGAACCAACACGACACTAAGAATGAGTAGAAGGTGGTACAAGCTCCGATTCTATCGGTCTTGTGTTCATTGAGTGTAAAAGAGTTGAAAGAAAGTTGGAAAACCATCTTTCAATCCTTTTATTCATGATTATGTGTGGATTTGTGTGAAAATGTTGTTTATTCTTGTCGAAACCCTTCGGATCTGAGTGGTTCTTGGTGGAATGAGGCCAACACTTGAAGTTCATAAGAACTTTGTGATGACATCACCCTAGAACACCTCAAATCCATTGATTTCACGGTTAAAATTTAAGATTTAGAAGAGAAAATGATGAAGAAGTGCGTGTAGATCATAGAAGTACAAGATTTGAGTTGGAAACTTACAAGAATCGCGAGAGATCGAGTGAAAAGGCCCAAAGCGTGCTGGTCGAGTGGGAGTTGTCACATCAAGGCAATTGATGTGAGAGTGGGGGTATTTATAGGCAAGAGAGGAGAGGAGAGGAGGTGGTGCGGCCTGTCCGTTCGGGTGGCTATCCGTTCGGATGGCCTGTCCGTTCGGAGCCTGTCCGTTCGGATGGCCTGTCCGTTCGGATGGCCTGTCCGTTCGGTTGGCCTTTCCGTTCGGACGACAGCCTGTCCGATCGGACGGCTGAGTTTTGGCGTTCCGCTTCTATCGTTAAGCGCTGCGGTGGTTTGGTAACACACTTTCCATTCTCATTTTCGTATTTATATTTATTATAATTAGTCACATAGGGCCGTATACATATCCATATTTCAGAGTTGCGATACAATAACCGGGTTTCATTTCTAATATGCGTTCTCTGTGACGCATCACGGCTATTGAGGAGGGTAGAATAGGTCCTCACTCAACATCATCGTGAGCGTTAGTGTGCTTAATGCGATGTGTTATAGCGATAAAGTATGCGTAATATGCAAAAATACTGCGAAATAGCGATGTATGCGATATAGCTACATTATGATCCGAATCTCTGGTGCTAGGTGTAACGAGTAGTAAAAATGCACAAACGTGCGGGTTGTTACAGTCTCCCCTGCTTTAGGAAATTTCGTCCCGAAATTAATCCACAAGAAGGGTTGCGAGGATCGATGCGAGTGGGAGTAGCGATTAAAAGCGTCAAAAATAGCGAGCGATCAATCGAAATTCGACGACTGAGAGCGTTGCGATGACTGGCGTTGGCAGCGTGTAAGGTGATTTGTATAACAAAAGATGGCAATATATAGAAAAGCGATCCAAAAGTGTTTTGTATTATCGAAAAGTTAATTAATTTGAAAAGGTTTGAAGAAGCTTGTTTATGAAAAATCTTTCCACAGTGCGGCGTTAAACTGTTTCGACGATCATACCAGCGTTTTGAGTGGAGTTTTATTAGGTTAGTAAAAGATTTTAGGGTGTTTAAAACTCGTTTTATGAAATTTTCTTGTCACGCGGCAGTAACTTGAGTCGGTTGTCACACCAACGCTACAAGACAATCTCGTTTTATTCCAAGGTTTGAAAAGTTTTGTAAGAAAATATCATTTTAAAAATTTGGGTAGGCAAGGCCTTTTAATAATACCAAAATTTAAATTTAAGGTCGGCCCCGCATGGCACCTTTCCACGAAAGTTCGACAATATGGTTAAAACACTTTTATATAGGAAGTACCAGCGGCGTATCCACCATGCTTTAATCATATGGCTTCCGTCTCGTGAGGCAGTGCCATACGTGTCGACATAGTAACGACAGTTTTTGCGATGACTCGGTCCAAACAAGAAAGGGTCGGATCAAGTCTTGAAAGGTGAACTGAGTGATGAAGTCGTTTTCGAACTCAGTTTAGTGACACGAGCGAGTGTGATAAGCGATAAGCGGTACGCAAAAATTCGATAGCACAACACAAACATACTAAGCGAAGACGATGGCGTTAAGCGAAAAGCGATAAGCGGCAAGCGGCAAGCGAAAAGCGATGAGCGACAGTGACAACCGTCGAGCGATACGCGACAGTCGATGCGTTGGAAGTCATGCGATTTGATTTGATTAGATTAAACAACACCACAAATTTTAACTAACATTAGACCCCACATGGCCCTTTTCCACAAAAGTCTGCTGATATGGCTAAAGCACTTATATATAGGAAGTACCAGCGGCGTATCCACCATGCTTTAACCATATGAGTTTCGTCCCGTGAAGCGAGGTCATGTGTGCTAATATATCACAGATAACACAAATAGCGATAAGCGATAGCGATAAGCGATAAGTGTATCGAAGCGATAAGATAGGTGCGAGAAACGTTAAGGCGAAGAGCGACGAGTGATGAGCGGTAATCGTCAAGCGATCCACGAAACACGATTCACAGCAAGTGATACACAGTAAGCGGTAAGCGATAGAGTGATACATACCAAATATACGATTAGGCGAAAACACCATAAGCGATAGCGATCCATATAATAAGCGATTTGAGATTGTGAACACACAATAAGCGATAGCGCGAGACACATGATTGTGATTTGCGAGATAAATTCTAGCGATAATGCGATTGCGAGCGTCTTGACTTACGAAAAGTCTTGTAATTACACGCTTTGAGTTGCGATTGAGATTGTTACGCCTTGCGATGTACTGTAATGTGCCGAAAATAACCACAATAGTATAATAGGTCTACGTTCCAACTCCACGTGGCACTTTCTTTACAAGACTTCGGTTAGCATGGCGAAACACCGTCATGTTTCAACCATACGCCTTTGTTCCGTGAATAGGTGTCACACTTCGTCAGACATGGTCAAGACGCTTATATATAGGAAGTACCAGCTGCGTATCCACCACGCTTAACCATGCCCTGAACATTAAGGCATCATTGAAACTTACTACGATCTCCGGGCACTAACCAAAATAATCCCGTGTGCACCCGTGATTAATTTGATTCTTGCACGTTTATAGTACCTTATCTCAAGAACGCATAGTATGGGTAAAATACATTATATAGTACATAGTGCTAGCATATAGATTGTGCGCGAGTATAATAGAATCCACATACGTCGAGAGATAAGCTTCCACACATAAAAGAGATTGACGGCGATAAGTCGTATTATTACAACAATATTAGAAGAAAAATAACGTTGTTGTGGAGTACTTCTACGGAGGCTGCGGTTGCTCCTGGAATTACTCAAGGTTGCGGTCCCGTGCGGCAGTTCTGAGTAAAATGACCATACCAGTTGCAATTGTCGCAATAGCGACAGTTAACTCCTGGCAGGTGATGATACGTACACATGAGGCACAGGGGATGGCTTCCGGTGTAGGCGCGCTTCACAAGAACGGGAGAAAATTGTAGCGGTGTGGGGTTTGGAATTTCATTCACGCTTGGTTCCTTTCGCTTGTGGATGACGTTGTGATCCTGAGATGAGGTGCTGTTGTCGTTGGAGGATTCGTCTGATGATTCACTGGAGACATCGTCGAAGGAATCTTCAGAAGAATCGTCGGATGAGTCGATGATGATTGCTTTATGGGCTTGTTTGACAGGATTCTTGGAGAAAAATCCGTCTAAGACTCGTTTGCTGTTGATTTCTGTGGCCAAACGGTAGGTTTCTTTGATGGTAGCAGGTCTTGCAGCTTCGACAAAATCGCCCACACATTCCGACAAGCCGCGAATGTACTTCGTGATGGCTTTTTCTGAAGTGTTGACTTGGCTTGGGCAAATTATGCTAAGCTGTTTGAACCTTGCGATGTAGCCAGCATTTTCACATTCGACTTGCTTGATTTCCCAAAATTTGTCCTCTAGTTTCTGGAATTCATGGGGAGGACAGTACTCCTTCTTCATGAGCTCTTTCAGCTCATCCCAAGAGAGGGCGTAGGCTGCGGAGATCCCACGTTTATTACGTTCGGCTGTCCACCAGTCGAGTGCTCGCGATTGAAATACTCCGGTAGCGCAAGTGGTACGGAAACCATCGGGACACCCACTCTGACGAAGGGTAACTTCGATAGAATCGAACCACTGGAGTAGTTGAGTCACACCTCCTTCACCCGTGAACTCCATCGGGTCACAGGCTTTGAAGTGTTTGTAGAGGAAAGCAAATTGCGGCGCTTCCATCTTAGAGTCTTCCGGGGTTCGAGGGTTGCTGAGAGAGCGCACTTGAGCGACAATTTGAGGAATGACCTTGGCCACTTCCTTGGTCACAAGCGAGGCAATCCTCTTCTCGGCGCTTCGTTTGGCTCTTCTCCTAGCTGTTCGTCTCGAGGTAGAGTCGTTGGAAGATATCTAGACAGAGAGAGATTTGGAGTGAGATTCGATCATAATGATTTTGAGTTTTGCGATGTGATTGAGCGCGATCAAAACTTGTTGAGATTAATATAATAGACTTCACATAGGAGCCACATAGGAGACACGAGATTCCTAAATTCCCACACAATGATTTGTTTGTTTTTAGATATAGATAGTTGTAGTTTACACTCATGCACATACATATCGGTGTGGAATGCGCGAGGGCGCGATGAAGAGCGAGAGCAAGGGCGAAAGCGAGTAATTAGATATTAGTTTTGTTGCGAACATTCGGTTTTCGTTTTAGATTGCGATGTCTGTGCGTGTTGTGCGTTTTGTAAAACGGGGAGCGAAAATTGATAAATCAAGAAATCGATAAGGCGTAAAATAAACACATTAAGTGTAAATAAATTCGGTAAAGCATAAAGTCGGCGAGTCGTAAGCTAGTAGAACGGATAGAGTGCCTTGGGTGTTTAGGCGTCGACTACCCAAGGTAACCCAATTATACCTCATAAGTTCGTGCACGCGCGTTGACCTAGAAGACTTATGCTTCCACTAGGATGCATCTCATGGCATTCGTCTTCCTAGTCATCGCGTGGCTCGAGTCATCGTTATGGTCGAGTCCTTGGTGAGAGCTTTTCGAAAACCTTTTTAGAGAGTGGAACGGATTTTTAAGATTTGGGTTTCACCGCTGACTTAACAGCTTCGTTCCTAATTGTGGTTGTGCTCTTCGAATAAATTCGTGAGTTCCACTAGATTTCGAAATGGAGACTTTCGTCGAGATGTGGATGTCACCCCTAGCTCGATGAAAGGTTCTCGTGCTAGAAAAATGCGCTAAGTGAGCGATCTTATTGAGAGTTCTTGGTTTTCACGCCTGATGTCGACTGGATCACTCGGTCGTGTCATGTGAGTATTTTCGAAAACGTGTGTATTGTGTCAGCCTTAGGAAAGGCTAAGTAGTATTTCAGCCTTAGGAAAGGCTTCTTCGTGTGAAGCTGTAGTACGCGATGTTCATACAAAGTTGTAGTTTTTTTTATAGCAATTTCGATCGAGGGTATCAAGTAGGCCCATACAAACCCTACTGGGTTCGTAAGAGTCGGCCTGTTGGTACTTAGACTATAGACTAGGTCAATTTCTAAGACGTCGACCCAGACTAGGTCGAGTCACAAAATTTTACCTAATTCCCTATAGTTATGGCTCTGATACCAATCTGTCACACCCCAACCGATGGCAGAATCATCGGGGCGCGGCACTAGGCGAATCAGATTGCTCAAGAGAATCCATAACAACTAAATTGCGACAGTATTTATCGCGTTCATTATCCCATACAAATAAACAAGTACAATCACATAATTTGTCGTGAATTTTCATGTTCTCTCAAACAATACAAATCCGACAACCTAGATTTTAGGTGTGTTTCTAGACTTCCTAGCTTGATTTGATGTAGACTGCGACTAGACCTGCAACATACGTTAAAACAACGTCAATACAAAAGTATTGGCGAGTATACAAGTTTTGATAGAGTAGCGTAAATAGATAAAAACTGTTGCGAATTACCAAATACATAAACGAGATACCTCAACATACATGCATTTAAGACCGATACTACCAGCTAATTCACTCGAGCTGCAATTGCGATTGCTATTCATCCTAACTAGACCCCGTCGGGTGCAATAGTACTATACTAGTTAAGGCGGGACCTCGCGAGTATAAGTCCTAACACATATGTAACAAGCATCACGTATAAATATGCATAACAGTTATTCGCATGTGATAAATAGTTTAGGCATTCGATTAGTTTGATTTGATAGAAACGTATGTTACACCCAAAAAAATGCAATAAAAAGGGTTCGAGTATACTCACAGTTGGTGTTCGGCAAGCAACCACATCTTGGTTGGATTGAAGGGAGCGCCTCTGAGATTACCCTGATTACAGATCGATAGCGTGAGCGTCGAACTGTGCGTTAAACGGAGCAAGGTGTTAATGGATCGGACAGTACTCCGAATGGTTGAAGTTGAAGTCAAGTGTGGGACCCAAGATGAAATCCGATCGGATGGCCTGTCCGTTCGGATGGCCCGTCCGTTTGGATGGCTTGTCCGTTCGGATGGCTTGTCCGTTCGAATGACAACATGTCCGATCGGATGGCTGTCCGATCGGACGACAATCCGTCCAACAATCCAGTCGTCCTTCGCACTTGACTAACTTTGAAGGTTTTTGGTGGCTTTGATCAAGACGGTGTTGTGACGTGCTAACCAAAAGAGACCCCATCTCGAACCAAGGGACCCGATCGGACAGGAATCACCCAATCAGACCGGTTTACTGATTCGTGATGGTCGCTCTTGGTCAACCTGAAATCGGTCGTCTCTTTGTTAGAAACCAGGTCTTGAACCAACACGACACTAAGAATGAGTAGAAGGTCGGTACAAGCTCCGATTCTATCGGTCTTGTGTTCATTGAGTGTAAAAGAGTTGAAAGAAAGTTGGAAAACCATCTTTCAATCCTTTTATTCATTATTATGTGTGGATTTGTGTGAAAATGTTGTTTATTCTTGTCGAAACCCTTTGGATCTGAGTGGTTCTTGGTGGAATGAGGCCAATACTTGAAGTTCATAAGGACTTTGTGATGACATCATCCTAGAACACCTCAAATCCATTGATTTCATGGTTAAAAGTTAAGATTTAGAAGAGAAAATGATGAAGAAGTGCGTGTAGATCATAGAAGTACAAGATTTGAGTTAGAAACTTACAAGAATCGAGAGAGATCGAGTGAAAAGGCCCAAAAGCGTGCTGGTCGAGTGGGAGCTGTCACATCAAGGCAATTGTTGTGAGAGTGGGGGTATTTATAGGAAAGAGAGGAGAGGAGAGGAGGTGGTGCGGCCTGTCCATTCGGGTGGCTATCCGTTCGGATGGCCTGTCCGTTCGGATGGCCTGTCCGTTCGGACGACAGCCTGTCCGATCGGACGTCTGAGTTTTGGCGTTCCGCTTCTATCGTTAAGCGCTGCGGTGGTTTGGTTACACACTTTCCATTCTCATTTTCGTATTTATATTTATTATAATTAGTCACATAGGGCCGTATACATATCCATATTTCAGAGTTGCGATACAATAACCGGGTTTCATTTCGAATATGCGTTCTCTGCGACGCATCACGGCTATTGAGGAGGGTAGAATAGGTCCTCACTCAACATCATCGTGAGCGTTAGTGTGTTTGATGCGATGTGTTATAGCGATAAAGTATGCGTAATATGCAAAAATACTGCGAAATAGCGATGTATGCGATATAGCTACATTATGATCCGAATCTCTGGTGCTAGGCGTAACGAGTAGTAAAAACGCACAAACGTGCGGGTTGTTACATGCTGAGTACCGAGCGCTTGCTCATACGGTTGTTGTGTTATGATGGATTATATCTATATTATATGAGTTACATATCACAATGACTAGTCCACCATCTCTCTGGTGTGATAATATTGGAGCTACATATCTGGCAGTCAATCCGGTGTTTCATCAGCGCACCAAACACTTGGAGATTGACTTGCATTTTATTCGTGATCTGGTTTTGGGTGGCACTTTATATGTTCAGTATGTTCCTACTACATTTCAAAGTGTATTGTATTGTATGAGTATATATAGACAATGGGAATTTGTTACAGTTGTTGGTAGATTGGTTTGTTAGTTGTTATCAGGATCCTCCTTGGCTATATATAGAGGATGCCAAGACTTGTAATGTAATGAATTCAATAGATTGTTTGTTACATCTTATACCTGATTTACACTTCTTGTTGTATCAATTTTATAAACCGCATGGCTAATAGGGTCTTTAGTTTACTTTTAGATCCCCTCTCTATGTTGACCATGCCACTTTATCCCCATTGAGGATACATAAAAACTTGGTGCATGGGAAAGGTGACATTCGTTCCTTATATAACATTAACGCCAAGTTACCTTGCTTCCTCAACATGCATATAATTATGAGATGCGGTATTAACATGGGCACAAACTTGGTTACCTCAAATGATGACTTCAACAAACTTCAACACTCTATTTGTCAGTCCCACTTATGGAAACTTTCCTTGCGAGCGACCATATTGTGTAAGTTAGGAACTTTGGAACAATCTCGAGTTAGATATGTGCCATCGGAAATGAAACAACTACCATCTTTATAAGTGGTATTCTTGTCCATCCATGATGGTGGTTGTCATGCATAGTTTTCTTTCCCTTGAGCTAGCTTCTCTACCCCACATTTCCCTAGGTTAGGATTCTGTCTGTTCGTTTTGGACCTTTCTTGTTCTCCGATCGATAAGCCTTCGTCTATGGCGATATCAACAAATGGTTTTGAACATTCTTTCGCTCCAGTTTGCCTTTTCCCACCTACCTTTTTGAAACATCACATGCTTATTGACACCAGTGGTGCCCTTTAAGCATATGGTCATTTTCTTGATTTTCTTGGCATCATCTACAATGTCTACACCATATAATATTGCACCATCTCCAAAATCAAGTAATCCACAACTCTTGTCTCATGTTTCCCAACGAATAACGATGTTTTAGGGACATCAAATTTTGGAGCAATATGACTAGTGTTCTCATCTCCACTAGGCAATACCTGTTTTTAAAGGTTTACTTCGACTTGTAATTTGTTAAAGCTTTCATGGAAACCATAGAGTTCTCTCTCTATATCCATTCATTATTATTCAAGCTTCCCTATTTTCTCTTAACTTGGTATTCACAACTTCAATTTTTGTAGTGAATCATCAACACTTTTGTCCAAGCTTGGTACCAGGTCCTTGGACACGTATTGATTCTTTTTCCCTTTAACAATACTCTCCTCGCCGATGGTTCTCAGCTCGACAATCAACAGTTTGGTTGCAATATTTCCTGAATCAATAGCCCCCAAGTCTTACAACAACTATCACCGTGTTATTTATTTAACAATTCGTGTGACTCTTAGCCACTCACTAAGATCAGGTTTTAACCATAAGCAATGACTATTAAAGGGAACTCAAGATCGTTGAACAGAAGAATGGTCTATAGATTTCTTGAGAACTTACAAGGAATATGACAAGAAGTTTTGAGGTGACTTGAGAAAAACCGCTTATTTATTCTTATAGTCTATTAATTATATGCAATAATTCATATAACAACACATTGTATTTACATGGATATTTCTAGGCTAGTCTAAGATACTTCTAAGGAAGTGTTTCATTATTTCATGGGCTTTTTTCCATAAGTTTCTATGGATATTGAAACATTGAGAACACCCTAGAAAATTCTGATATCCATACTTTACTCTAGCCGCGAGTTGTAACAGCATACTCTCATTTCCCTAAAAAACAAAAACAATCCTAAAAAAAATTGAACCGAGGACAAAATTGTTATTTGACTTGGAGAAATAAAAACAAAACCAGTGAAAAAACTGTAAATTTAATCAGGACAAAATCGTAATTTGACTGAACCAAAGAGAAAGTGTCACACAGCTGCCTGACACTATTCCCGTTGTTGTATTTGTAGTGTATATAAATTTCCTTAAAACACACGATGTAATTTTACTTTAAAGTCAAACTTACAGCTTCTCAATTTCAAATTAACATGAATTTCACTGATCATATATACTTTTGTAATCTATAGATTTTTTGCATTTTTCCTATGCAGATTCATGAAGAACTAAAAACACCGATCTTCTTTTGGGGTGTAGTTGTGTCTGGATTGGCAATTTGTGCTTCTGTTTTTGTTGTTAGTCAAAGAAGAAACAAGAATGAGGATGGGTATGTATCTATTGCAACTTGAACAACCCTTTCATCAGATGAGAGAAAACGGGTACAAAATAATCCATAATCATGTTGGTTGGTAAAATCTAGAAGTTTTACCAGAAAATAAGTTACCCTTAATTTATCAATTATTAATATATGTAAATGTAAATTTGGTGGACACTCAAGACAATGTCGTTTATGATATCATAATTTATTAATGTGGATGTCACTTTAACATAAAAAATGTAATAAACTCATGTAAAAAGAGCATTTTCTTTTGTATACTATTCAATTTAAGAAAAGTACATAAAAATAAAATTTTATTAACCATTATGTTTACCCTTTCATATTTCTACAAATATTTCATTTTTATAAAAAGTAAATAAAACACCTTTCCTCAATTTTTATAATAGTTATCCATTTTATAAAGTTGGGTCAAGTTATTCTACAAACGCTTCTAATTGTAAGAAGTGTAAGAATGATTTATAAAGCGACAAGTGTCCAATAACCTAAAACTAAACCCACTACATCACCACCAAAAACCTAAACACCCACCACCACCACCATCCAAAAACCTAAACCCCCCCCCCCCCCCCCCCCCCCCCCCCCCGCAAAAAAAGCAAAAAAAAAAAAACTATACCTCACCAAAAAAACTAACCCCCCCCCAACCCCACAAAAACCTAAAAAAACCTAACCCCCCCCCCCCCCCCCCACCCCCCAAAAACCTAAAAAAAAAATAAAAAAAAAAACTAAACACCCACCCCCACCTAAAAACCTAAACCCCCACCCCCTCGGCAAAAAAAAAAAAAATTTTTTTTTTTTTTTGGGGTGGGTGATATGGGGGGTGGGGGTTTTTGGTGGTGGTGGATGTTTAAGTTTTTTTTTTTTTTTTAGTAGGTTTTTTTGTGTAGTGCGTTTAGTTTTAGGTTATTGGACACTTGTCACTCTATAAATCATTCTTACACTTCTTACAATTAGGATCCTTTGTATTTGATCCTAATACTTATAAAGTTTCGTAAACGTTTTGTCTATTGATTTTTAATGGGAGGGGCAATATACTGCTGAAAGTTTGTTGTCGAACCATGTAAGGAGTACTTTTATGATCAATTTAAAAGTAACAGCACAAATGCTAAAAGTTTCGATTTAATTTCTACTTTAACCAAAGTGTTTGCTTGATAAAACATAAAGAGAGTTAAAGACTCTAAACCAGTAATAAAATAATATAAAAGTGTTTTAACTAAGTAGATTCAAATACACAATCCCTTTGACGTAAGAAACGTATGATACAATGTTCATATTAGAACCCGTGTTGATAACACTTTAACCGTTTTTTTCTTTCATCCAAATTTCAACTGCTAACTGTTGGTAGAGAAGTATCGTCAATATCATCATCATCATCTTCTCCAGGAAATTTTCTCTCCATCTTCTTATTACATTTCGAGTTCTTTTACAATCGTTGGTCATTGGAACCCTAAGAGCCAGAATATCCCTCTGAACCCCTTCATCCATGTTAAGTATGGCCTTGATTGTCTTGATTTTCACCATTCTCCTGTCAGAGAACTTTAGGACGAAACATTTCTCCGACCCATCAAATCTCCATGCAATAACTTGAGCCATTTTTTTTGTTTTTTTTTTTTTTTTTGCGTTTTAGTCAAGGTGTGGCGTGTTAGAGAATATGTGGAGTGTTAAATTTTGTTTATCTGTTCTACTTATATAATGACTTTTTTTTGCCGCCATGTAGGATACAATCCTATAACGTCAGGTAACTATGGCATTTTTGAAAACAAAAATAAATTCAAGTATCGATGTAGTGGGTTTTAATTATAATGTTAGTAATAAATTTTCCGTCGCTTCAGTTTACTGTTCGTTTCAGCTTCATCTATTTTATGGCTGTAACACGTCCCATAAAAAAATGCTAGTAAAACCCCCCAAGATGCCACAAATTTTATTATAATTGTAGAGTTTGGCATTTGTGGCATCTTGGCGTTTTACAAGTTATTTTTAGAGAAACAATGTATTTTTTATTGTAAAATTAGAAAATAAACCACAGAAAGAAAAAAAAAAAATAGAAGCGAAAAAAATAAATTAAAAATCCTAATCGAATTTCTATTCCAAATATTCACTGTCACTAGTCTCTTTCTTCTTTGAAGCTACAAGAACTGTCACAAATATATGGCGGTTTTGACTTTGTTATGATTCATTTGTTTTTTTTTTTGTTGTTGAAGTAGCTTTTTTTGTGGATGTTTGAAACACAAAATGACAGGGTTTTTTTGTTTTGGACTTCATCTTTATCTTCATCCCACTCTTCAATGTCATCCGTATCTTCATGCCATTTAAATATTCATCAAGAACAAAGCACAGAAAATGATATATGTCTGTAATCAGTCTCTTTTTCTTGAAGATTTGTCCATCTAATGCAGCAAAATGTTATTTAGTTACACCCCTCAGCTAACAATCCATTCGATGAAACTTCACGTAGAACAATATTGAATATCCAAGAAACGATGTTTGCCATTTTTTGATTTTTTAACTTTTTTGCGTTTTACAGTGAGTGGTTTTGGGGGAACCATGGCGTTTGTTTTTTGGTTTAATGAATGGAAGGTGTTGAGACGTTCATGTTTATGCGGGATATTATTAATAAGTGCAATTAATAAAATACCTGTCATTTTTTCAGTTACTGTTTGTATTTCCTGTTTTGCTCAGCTTTATCTGTTAAGTCTGTAACACGTCCCATCTTTAATGGCGTTTTATCTTTAATGGCGTTTTATATTTGATGGCGTTTTATTTAGTTGGCGTTTTATATTTAATGTCGTTTATGGGAGAAACGATGTTTTACCCTTTTTACCCTTAATGAAGCACGTTCCAAGTAATAAAACTGATGTTATTTACGAAAATGCCACCGCGCCAATCTTGCCCATAGATTGTTTTGATCTGACGATACATAAGCGTTCTCACTGTTCTCACACTTTTCACCGTTTTCCCTAAATCCTGACCCATCCTCCATTTCCCTTGGTCCATCCTTGGAGGGGCAACCTCCTTGGATGTTGACGTGACGCTAACGTGGAAGGGTAACCTCTAAAGATTTACCTCCTCCACGCCGAGTAGCCTTATCCATATTTTTTGTTATTGTTTGTTTACATTGACGAAGCCATGATTAAAAGTTGAAAAAGACAAAATATTAGCGTGGGTCGTTGAAAATGAATTTCTTTTAAAATATGTATTTATTATACATTAACTAGTTTTATGCCCCCATGTTGCGGGGTGAGGGATGTAAAACCGTGCTATCAACTTTGGGTAGGGAAGCCTAGACGTGTGCTAAATAGGAAGACAACAATGGCTAATATCGAGAAAAAAAGCGAGTGGTCAAATTGAACTTTAACAAAAAGACAAAAAAAAACCTAAAGGGCTAAAACTGACCACGAAACAATTTTGTTGGCAAAAATCAAAAGACACTAAAAGGCGTTATGATGTATATAATTATATATATATATATATATATATATATATATATATATATATATATATATATATTTGAATGGCAAATGTTACATTACTCCTACTTCTAAATTACATTAATAAATACTAAATTTCATTCCATGCTAGGATTTGAATCCTAGTATTTTCTTCAAGAGGCAAGAGCTTTTGATACCTAGCTATACATAATTATATTTTTGATAAACCGGTCTCCTAAGCAACAAAGTAATTGTCATCTTAAAATAAATATGAGTTAATTAGGCTAAACCAATTAGCTTCTCAATAAGACCAAATCTATAATGATAATATGCTAAGTTCATTTTATTAAGATAATATGGTCCATGACTTTATAACCTAATAGCATCTTGAGAGTGAGATAAGTCTTTGGGATTAATAGATCTTGTGTTCGATTCACACAAGGGGTTTTCCCATATTTATGCATAGTGAAGATGAATATATATCATGTCTAGTCTACAATGTGATGACGTAATTAAATAATCACGTTAAGATAATAATAATAATAATAATAATAATAATAATAATAATAAATAAATAATTGGAAAAATAACATTAGTGAAATAAAGTCATTTCATATGCTTCTACCTGCAACAAAGTTTTTTTACTTTACCTGTAAATCACTCTTTCACGTTACCACCAAAAACCTTCGTCTTCATCAAATACAAAATCTCTTCCTTTAATGTTCTTGTTTATTTTGCCCTCAGGCCACAACAACCGCCACCATCATAGCTTCCTCTGCGGTTGTTGCCAGTGGTGCTTTTGCTCGACCGAAGTTGTCGGCCCCTTTCGCAATCAAGAGGTCGATATGGATCCACCGGCACTGCCTTCGTCACTCATTCTCAAACAAACATCCTCATCATCACCTTGTCCTCAAACCATCATCGTCACCTGAAGAGGTATGGTCCCAATTCCATGCACACATGGCAGGGACCACACCACTCTCCTCCTCCTACATGGCGCCTACATCAGTAAGCGAATCCAGAAGCTTCTAGAAGCTTCTGGAAGACGTCAAGGTGGCACCAAAGATCGGACAACACGTGTCACCAAAGATCGGACAACACGTGTCCTCCAGACAAAAAGGACAACACGTGTCACCATTTATCGGACGCCATGTAGACCTGCAACGCAACCTGGGGGCAGACCGACAGCTGCAGTACTAATCCTCCTACATGGACAAATGATGGCGTGCCACGTGTACCGCTATCCTTACCATCGCAGAGGAGACCAAGAGGATATTCCCCTTGGTCGGACAGCTGGCGCCCGGTAGCAGCTGGCAAGGTCTCTCCTCCCTCCTTCACCCTCCGGCTATAAATAGAACCCTTCATCATTCAGGTTAAACATTCTGTTCTCCTCACTTTTCACCTATAACACACACTATTTCCTCCTCGGAACAGTACTTATTCTCACGCCGGAGCCTGGTTAAGAGGGAAACCCCCATATTCCCCTCTTAAGAAGCTAACGGTGTTGCTGTTTTGCAGGATCCCAGTCTTAAGCGAGTAGAAGAGGAGATTGAACCCACATAAGAGACGACCTGGCTAGTTAACCTCGGTGTTAACCAGTGTTTCATCATTGGCGCCCACCGCATCGTTTTGCAAACCATTTTCATCTCTTTTTTCTTCAAAAACACTCTCTAAATTACTGAACCAAACCCTTCTCCTCACATAGACGGAGAAAGCTCTTCCTTTGAGCTGCATGTCCAAAGGCACCAAGGGAACGAGCCCATTAGAGAAGGACTAGTGACCAATGAGATATCCGATATCTTTGGAAGTACTTCCAGAGTTATCAATCAAACCACAAACGGAGCCGTTTTCCAAACACCACCTGGAGTAGTCAATCAACCACCTCTAGAAGCTTCAACGCCAAACCATGGAGCTGGTCCTTCAGCACCATCGGGTCAGGCACAGTTGAACTTCTCAGCACTCTTAGGGTTACCTGAAGGAGAAACTCTGGCCTCCTGGTACACCAAACAAACAGCATCTCTGAACCTTGTCTATGCGCAACTCAGTGCACTACAAGCTTTGCTTCAAGCGCAAGCTAATCAGTCCGCTTTTGTAACTCCATCACAAAAGCCACCAAGCACCCATATCCCTCAACAAACACACGCGCGGAACCAGCAATATGAGAAAATACCCAGCATAAGAAGACAAAGCGCGCACGACATGCGCGACACTTATGGCGAAACTGAAAGTAACTATGTGCAACACACTCACCAACAAAAGAAATCAGTACACAACTGTCTGGGCCTGCGCAACATAAATGATGAATGGGACAGTTACAATGAAGAGGATGACACGACGTATAAGAGAGAAGGCACGGTATTCAGCAGATTACCACCAAGCCATGAGGCGTATAAACCCCACAAGCGTGCAGGGTACAATCCAAATGCAGAACATGATTATTCATTAAGCTATCGCCCAGAAGGCATAGCTGAAAAGTCGAAGTTCATCAGAGAAATTGAACAACTGATATTGACAAAGCAAAACTGCCACACAATGTGGGCAAGTACAATGGTTTAACAGATCCGGACGATCACCTCCAAGTTTTCAACGGCACAGGGTTAGTAGGCGGTTGGACGTTACCCACCTGGTGTCATCTTTTCGTACAAACCTTCGTCGGCGCAGTATGCAATTGGTTTGACAGTCTATCTGAGGGAAGGATCAAATCCTGGATGGATTTTCGACACTTGTTTCTCGCACATTTCTCCCAACAGCGCAGGCATACCAGAGACCCAACAGATTGTCTGAACATTTGGAGGAAAGATCATGAAAGTGTTGAAGACTTCATCACCAGATACAATAAAGAGTTCCTAGAAATCGGGGATGTAGGGGAGAAAATGATGCGCGCACACTTTATGAGGGCTGTAAAATGCGATGACCTGATCATAAGAGTTAAAGGAAGAGATGGGGGTCCCAAAGATTGGGATACTTTCATCGAAGCAGCGAAAACAATTGCAAGAACCGACAAACAACTGACCGGAGACGATAGCCGTCAGCACAGTTACAACCAGTATGATAGACGAAACAAGAAGGGCAAGGGTCAGCCCTGGAACAAATCTGGTTACAGAGAACGAAGTCCGCCGGCTGAGGACGCACGCGCCATGATCAATCAGATCAGTTATCGCAAAGAAGTTAAAAAAGAGAACAGGGAAAAGCAATGGACACCCTTGACAAAAACTCCTTCAAAGGTCCTGTCAACAGAAAACCACAAGTTCAAACCTCCTTTGCAGATGAGAAATAAGAGGGGGCAAGACCCAAACCTCTTCTGTGAATTCCATAAAGACACAGTTCACCTTACAGATGACTGCATCAGCCTTAGGCAAGAAATAGACGCTCCTTGAAAAATGGCAAGCTCACACATCTGGTCAAGGGAGGAAAAAGAGACAATCGTCAGATCCAAAAAAGGGAAGAAGGGCCCGACAACAAAAATCTTCGAAAACTGGAAACCCACATGATCCAAGGGGGGCAAAGAAGACCCTGGAAGAACTACAACAAGCGTGCCCAAGACGACTCTTGGCGCGAGAAACAAGTTGTTTTCCCTGTGGTAAGAGGAGGTACAAGGGAGCGAAAACCTATAGTCATTCCTGGAGTATTCGGCCATTACCAGACTGATTACATTTTCATAGATCCAAGGAGCACCACAGACATTATCTACGAACAGTGCTTTAATCAATTAGACCAAGAGGATAAAGCGTGCCTAGAGCCAGTGGATTACCCACTCACTGGTTTATGTAATGAGGTAGTTTTCCCCTCGGTCAGATATCATTTCCGGTGCTGCTCTCGGATGGGAGAAATTCAAGAATAGAAGAAGTCACGTTTATGGTTTTACCAGCAAACTCAAGGCATGACATCCTATTGGGAAGAGAATCTCAGGGAGATTTCAGCATGATTTGCTCAGGGCCACATTCAGCCGTTGGTTTCCTGACAGAAACAGGGATAGCCATAATTTACGCAAGCAAAAAGGTCTTAGCAACCGATGAGATCAGACCAACAAAAACAAGCAAACCCACACCGCGTGCAGAACCAGAAAAATGGATACTAAACAACAAGTATCCGGAACAGACTGTCACTTTGGGGCTGGAAATGTCAGACCTCACGCGCGCGTCACTCAAAAAGCTATCGTTTGAAAATATGGACGTTTTTTCCTGGACACCGGCAGACATGGTTGGCGTTCCACGGCACATAGCAGAACACAGACTGAACGTTTCTGAGAATGCTAAACCAGTGGTGCATACGAAACGTCATCTAGGAGACATAAAGCACGACGCCATGCAAGAACAGATCACAGAATTGCTAAACGCAGGTATCATTAGAGAAGTTCGTTACCAAACCTGGGTATCCAGCCCAGTAATGGTCCCAAAAGGAAACGGCGGTTTGAGAATGTGCGTGGATTATAAAGACTTGAACAAAGCATGCCCACACGATTGTTATGCTCTACCAGAAATTGACGAAAAATCGATTCACTGACGTCTTTTAGATGGAAATGTTTCCTCGATTGTTATAAGGGTTACCATCAGGTGCAGATGGCTATCCAAGATGAAGATAAAACGGCATTTCGCACACCAACAGGGTTGTATTGTTATACAAAAATTCCCTTTGGTCTGAAGAATGCAGGCATAACTTATCAGAGATTGATGAACGAAACATTTCAGCGACGCCATCGGTAAATACATCGAAGTATACATGGATGACTTGGTCATCATGAGTAAGGAAGAAAATCTGATGTTCGTGAACATCCAAAAAACATTTGATACGTTGCGCGGGGTAAATATCAAACTGAATCCAGCGAAGTGCTCCTTCGGAATGGAGGAAGGGAAGTTCCTGTGTTTCATCGTTACCAAGGATGGGTTCAAGGTCAATCCTGAAAAAGTGCAAGCGATAGAGCAGATGCCTTCACCATCAATGATAAAAGAAATGCAGAAATTGGCCGGCCGGTTGGCAGCACTCAACCGTTTCTTGGCCAATCACGCAGCTAAATCTTTTCCATTTATCAAAACCCTCCGCAACTGCATAAAGAAGAACCAGTTCCAATGGACTCTGGAAGCCGGGCATGCATTCCGAGAAATGAAAGACTGTCTCATACGGTTGCCAACGCTGACAGCACCAATGAAAGGTGAACCACTGGTCATGTACCTATCAGGATCAGAAAAAGTGGTAGGAGCGGTACTACTGGTCGATAGGCATGGCGTGCAAACGCCGGTGTATTACATATCTCGCACTTTGAATGACACAGAAACAAGGTATGCAATAATGGAAAAACTAGTCCTTGCACTGATTCACGCGTCCAGACGATTGCGCAGATATTTTGCTAACCATATCATTCACGTGCTAACAAACTACAACATCGGCAACATCCTTGCAAGGCCCGAAATATCTGGAAGATTAGCAACGTGGGCTATCAAATTAGGGGGCCATAACGTGGTCTTTAGACCAAGACCAGCAATCAAAGGTCAGGTGTTGGCTGATTTCCTGACAGAGGTGCCCGATGACAAAGACAGAGAATTCAAGGCGATGGAGAAAGCCGAAAAACAACACTCAGAAGAACCATGGCTGCTATACACGGATGGCGCATCTAACGAAGATGGCGCAGGCGCATGCCTTAGGTTGGTAAGTCCAGAAAAACATGAGTTCACGTACGCCATCCGGTTAGACTTCAAAAGCACAAATAACGAGGCCGAATATGAAGCTTTTCTTGTGGGACTGCGGTTAGCAATCAAGATGGGGATCAAACACATAGAAGCGCATGTAGACTCCATGCTCGTAGCAGGACAGATCCATGGTCAGTACGACGCCAAAGGAGACGTCATGGCATTATACCTAGAACAAGCAAGAACTCTGCTTCAGAGCTTTAATTGTTACAAAGTGCATCACATCAACAGGAGTGAAAACAAGCCAGCAGATGCACTGAGCAAACTCGCATCAACCAGTTTCCAGCATCTTGCCAAAGACCTGCGCATTGAAGTTCTAAGCAACCCATCGGTACCATTAAGGCAAGTGAACGTCATCCAACTTGGGGCAACATCCTGGATGACTCCGATCATCATGTATCTCCAGTCCGGAATACTGCCAGAGAGCAAAGCTGAAGCAAGAAAGATACAGTACAAATCCGAACATTACCAAATGTCCGACGGAATTCTGTATAGGAAGTCGTACCTCGGACCGTTGCTACGATGCGTAGATCCAGAAGATGCCAATTACTTAATTCGCGAAGTACACGAGGGCATTTGTGACATTCACACTGGGCCAAGAATGGTGGTAGCAAAGGTAATGAACGTGGGCTATTACTGGCCAGGGATGCACCTGGATGCAGTCAAAGTTTTAAGGAAATGCAACGGTTGTCAGAGACACGCCCCAAAAACAATGCGCCCAAAGAATGAACTGGTCCCTGTAACAACGGCATGGTCGTTCCAGCAGTGGGGAATAGATATGGTTGGTCCTTTTCCGGAAGCCCCAGGAGCGGTGAAGTTTATCATAGTCGCAGTAGACTATTTGACAAAATGGGTGGAAGCAAAGGGGCAAGCATCAACTACATCTACAGTGGTACGAAGGTTCATCTGGGAACAAATAATTTGTCGTTTCGGGCTACCTCGGAGAATCATAACCGACAACGGAACAAACTTCGCTGCTGAAGACCTCCAGAACTGGTTCAAAGAGCTGAACATCGAACATACCTTTTCCTCGGTGGCACACCCACAAGGAAATGGTCAAGTGGAAGCAGTAAATAAAAGTATCATGGATGGTATAAAAGCGAGGCTCGGGATGCAGCGAAGAGGATGGTCGATGAGTTACCCAGCATACTGTGGGCTCATAGGACTATGCCAAAGACAAGCAACGGCGAAACACCGTTCAGCCTAGTCTATGGGTCCGAAGCCGTGATACCCGCAGAGCTCGGACTGCCATCTCCAAGGATACTCTCAATGAATGTGGTCAACAACGAAGAAGAAAGAAGGTTGGATCTAGACCTCCTAGAAGAAAGAAGAGAGATGGCAGCAATCAACGAGGCAAAATACAAAACCAAACTAGAAAAGTACTACAACAGCAAGGTCAGAATCTGCACCTTCAACCCCAGAGACTACGTCCTGAGAGACAATGAGGCATCTAACGCCGAAAGACCGGGCAAACTGGCTCCCAAATGGGAGGGACCTTATGTTATAGATGAAGTCCTTGGGAAAGGAGCTTACAAGCTACGCACACTTGAAAACAAAGAAGTCCCCAGGACTTGGAATGCTGAGCAATTAAGGAAATGCTATATGTAACATGCCATAGTTTTTATCTTCCCTTGTAATGAATGGCTACACGCCCAACACAGTAGACTTTAATACAAGAAGTGTTGGCTATCTTATCTTTTGTGAATTTTTGTTACAACTGCATATATTACTTCGGGCATACACGAAAACACCAATGGCCGAGACACAGGAAACGTTTTAGACATCCAAGTAGGGGTGAGCAAGTTTAGGTCCGGACCGAAAATAACCAAGAACCAAACCGAAAATATACCTAACCCGACCCGAACCCAAGTACCTAGGTATTTAGATCGGTTCCAATTTTTCATATAAAATAGTGTCGGGTCGGGTCGGTTCTCGGTTCTTTTTATGGTGAAACCCGACTTGGACCTATGGACCGGAACCGACCCTATATTTAGGGTAGTGAATCGGTTCTGTATTTTATGTTTGATCGGTTCTCGGGTCGGGTCGGGTTTTTCGTTTTGCTCACCCCTACATCCAAGGCTCGTCACAACTAAGTGCACAGTCGGGTCAAGTATACACAACCAAAGCCTGTCAAGCCAAGTGTCGCTTCGTGCCCAATTATACACGAAAACATTGTTAACACGGGAAAATGAACATTGTAAGACTTCCAAGGCTGGGCACAGCCAGGTCAACACAATAACATGTTAAAGCGATCACTTCGTATAAACGAATAAAACTATGCACATAACGACAGATAAAAGCATTGTAAAGTCACCTAGGCACAACACACCACAGTGTGAAGCCAAAGCGACTAACACAATACAACCTGTCACAGCCATCATTCCTTCGTGATACCTAATCAAAATAATTATACATGCACATATTGTAACAGAAACAAAATTCATAAACTAGTTAACCTTCAGCATCATATATATATATATATATATCAAAATAATGTACCAACAACCATAAGCAGAGTAAAAGTAAATTGTTCACAAGCACGAAAACCAGGAAAATTGTCAGTTGGTTACAAGGCCATTAGGCCAATACACGTCATGCAAGCCGGAAGTCTTCAACCTTGATGACTAGGCCCGACACCACCAGCTTCAGGGTCCTGATCACCAAGGGCTTTCTTCAACAATTCAATTTTATCAGGCTTCCGAGATAATTTTCCAACAGCTTTGACAATAGCAAATTCGAGAAATTCATATTCCTGACGTTTCTCAGCATAACGAGCTGCACAGTCAGCCTTATACAAGTCAAAATGACTTATTGTCTCCTTCGCTTCGGCAGCCGCTCTTCCTTCACCGTAACCATCTTTACGGCCATTATCATATGCAGCTTCACCAAGCTCAAACATGTACTTGGCCAGCTCATCAGAATTCACGATACGATAAGCAATCTGGAGAAAACAGAATGAACATACAAAATAAAACAAAGTGGAACAGACAAAAGAAACAAAAGAAAACATACCAACGGAACGTCGCGCGCAAGCAACCACTTGCTGTCAGCATTGGCTTCCTCTGCTATAATTTCAGAAGCCCGGCTTTCCGCAGATTTTTCAGTCACAAGCTATTCCAATTTGGCAATTCGTTGGAGGTATTCACTCTCTCTCTTCTGATGCGAAGCGCTCTCTTGCTCAGCCTCATCACTTATTTTGGTTTTCTCTCCTCTCAACTTGACAATCTGATCACGAGCGTTTTGCATTTCTCGGTTGGTTCGTTCGCAGGCAGTCTCCCATTCTTTTTGCTTGTTAGCATTTAACTGCTTCTCCTTAGAAAGTTTGTCTTCTGCGTCCGCAACTCTCCATAACAAAGCTTTCTTTTCAGCATTGAATCTCTCTCTCACTTCAGCCAACTCTTTCTTGGCAGCCTCAAACTCTAATGTATCCTCTCCCATTACTTGCCATTCCCTCACAATCTCTTGGCAGGTAGCATAAAAGTTAACACCAGCATGGATATGATCATCCAAGAGATCCAGCCGGTGGCGTTTTTTCCGAAACATTCTTTCGGCTGGAGGGAGGGATAAAGAGTAGAATTCATGGCAGTTAACAATATCATTCATTCTAGAGCCCTGGGTCAAATTCCAGTGGGGCGCATGTGGAAGATCGTCACATGCAGGATTATAGGTATCCCAGGACCCACCTTGAACAGTCCGAAATTCCGGGCTCTGGCGAATCCTAGACGTACCACCTCCTCCGGAACCAGGCGGAGATTTAGTATAAACAGTGGTATGAGGGGTAGCTTCACTCGACTTCGTGTCAGTTTCAGCACCATCAACATAACCCTCATCACCACCAGCGCCAGCAACAACATTCTCCCTAACTTGCTCAACCTCGATATCACCTCCCTTACCTTTCCCCTTCGGGTCTTGTCGAGGAGGAGATAAATCCAAGGTTCGAGACGGAGGAGACTCAGGAGGAGTAATCTTTGAAATATCAATTTTATGCACGCTCTTACCAGGTTTAGGACCTGCGAAAAGTGAGGAATTACAGTCAAAAGGAAGATAGAATGCAAAGTAAAAACAAGCACAAACGGTAGGAATCGTACCTCGAGAACGACCAGACTTGTACATTTTTTCCAACAAATTACCAGCCTTGGCACTAAAAACACCTAAGTCAACCTCTGACTCAGATGGCGCCGTAGCAGTATCCTTCTGAAGCTTAGATTTCTTCTCAGCTAGCGCAGCCGCGGCCTGTGCATCAAGCTCCCTTTTCTTGTCCTCCAAAGCTTTCTTCTTCACTATTTCTGTTAGTGTGGCATCATCATTCAGATCACGCTCATCACGCTTATCTCCTGCGTCTAAACCAGATAGCGTGTCAGATACAAAAACATAGTCCAGGAAAGAGGAGTTACAAGGACGCTTATGAGGTGTCTTCGTCACTGGTTCCTCAACCTTCTTTTCCTCAAACTTATCTCCCCTCCTCTTTTTTTGGGTTTCTAACTGCTCAGAAGTATCATCCTCAGGATCCTCAGCAAGAGTTTCAACATCAGCAGCCACGGGTTCACGAACAGTCCCTTGTAGTGGACCTGCACGTGTGGAACGACAGGTTAGACCTTCATGTGATTCATCAGACTCCTCACTCGAGAGGATGATAACCCCCCCCCCCCGAGTAGGAGTAGGATCAACGCCAATATCATCGTTAAGGTCATCCCCACCGTCTTCACCTAAAATAGCGTTGGCATAAGTAGCAAGGCTTTCATTGGTAGGGTGCAAGAAGAGATCCCTTATCTGGTCCAACCACACAGGCCTCCCTTCAGGTAATATTGCTGTCGCAACACCCGCCCCCTTATCTGTCCCGGGAACTGGCGTCCGCGAGCATTCGTTTGAGGTGGTATCAGTTTGTTAATTATTAGTTTGGCAGCGGAAATTACATCAGGACCGTAGTTAGGAAATTGTTTATCAGAGTAAAACCACCATATTTTATATTAATAACCACATGGGTAAACCCAAGTTTCTTTATTACAATACGTTTATAAGGATAAACCCTATTTTATTGAATTTAAAACATCGTCTTTTTGGTAACTTTTATAGCCACATTTTTTCAAGCCGTCAGTGCTCTCCAGCTGGCTTTTTACTAATTGGCTGTCACATTGTGTTACCTGAAACCCGTTTTAAAAACATTTGTCAGTGGGAAATACTGGTGAGTGAATCCCAATTTAATCAAGAAACATTTTACCAATTATCACAGTATTGATAGCGATCACATTGTTTATTTCTACACAATTACTCATTCAGTACTGTCAATCCTGACTGGTGGGTCATATTACACATTGGCTAACTCGTCGTCCAATGGTAACGTGTTCCACATTTTGTATACAAAACCCCAACATACCGGCAGTAATTGAAGAACTACAAAGACACAACCACTGCTTAATCATATTGTAAAGCATTTAAGGTTTTGTAAAACAGTTCACAAAAAGGTTTACAAAAAGCGAATAAACTCACATTGCTATCTTAGACTTCATGTAAGGGTTTTCGGGGATTAATCTATAATTTACACAAATGTACATATGTTAGTATAATAACCCTTTAATTATATTAACGATACCCTCCCCGAGACGGTATTCCAACAACTACGTCGGGCAGAACCACGGCAGTTGTTACGGAACCCTAAATCAATCGGGCAGTGTATCTAATACGAAACTGGGGTTATAATACTTACAACGGAGTAGAACCTCGCTAATTTGGGGGTATTATACTTGAATATTATGCCTACTGTGAGAGATTTTCGTGATTGAGAAAAGAAATGAACGTGTTTTGATGAAACCCGATGCCTGATATTTATAGGGTCACATTTCGACTTTCTCGCGGCCCGCGAAAAGTTTAGAAAGGGGTTACGCGGCCCGCGTGGTGTAGGGTCTAGGCGTAGGTGATCCGGGTCACCACATAGGTTCAACACGTTGCGTGACACGTGTCAACACCAGGGTTCACTGGACTTTTAAGTTGTCGCGGCCCGCGTAAGAGTTAAGGGATGGGTTACGCGGCCCGCCTAGAATCCATTTTCTTTGTTTGTTTATTTATTTTTAATGATATAATGTATTTTGGGCTCGGTTTTCACATACGGGGTGTATTTTAAGACATATCGGGGTATTTGACATATATTAGGGTGTCAGAAAAATATTCGGGAGGGTTGTTATATCCTCCCCACCTTGTTTTAGAGCTCGTCCTCGAGGTCTCTTGGAAAAGTTGTGGGTATTTCATTTGCATTTCTGATTCAAGCTCCCATGTGTATTCTGGTCCTCTTTTGGAGTCCCACTTCACTTTGACTAGAACTAGTCTTTTGTGCTTGACATTCTTGACTTTCCTGTCTTCAATCTGTAAAGGCCTTTCTACAAACTTTAATTGCTCATTTACCTCTATATCCTTAAGAGGTACTATTAGTGACTCATCAGCTAAGCATTTCTTGAGATTAGATACATGAAATACATCATGTATTCCTGCCATTTCCTCTGGCAGTTGCAGTTGATAGGCTACATGTCCTATTCTTTTAATAATCTTGAAAGGTCCAACATACATGGGACTTAGCTTTCCTCTTTTTATGAATCTTACCACTCCTTTCCAAGGAGAGACTTTTAACAATACTTGGTCCCCTAATTGAAATTCCAACGGTTTTCGTCTGTTGTCCGCATAGCTTTTATGTCGATCACGTGCTGCTTTCAGTCGTTCCTTGACTTGAATGATTCTGTCTGTTGTTTCTTGTACTATCTCAGGTCCAGATAGTTGCTTTTCCCCAATTTCTGCCCAACAGACTGGGGTTCGGCACTTTCGTCCATAAAGTGCTTCGAATGGTGCAGCATTTTCACACCCCGATATTTCCACGCATTACTTGTGGGCCCGGTGGGGAGTACCGTGACGTAGTTGATATCATCATAGTCAAACAACACAATTTTTAAATGCACAGCGGAAGCAAAAGATAGATTTATTTTAACTGAATAAATTGTAATATTAAGTATCACCAAACAGTTGTAACAGATCCACAGGCGGATCAAATAAAAAGGAAAACTGGTCAACAGACTTTGACATCTAGAGCTTGCGAGACTTGATTATTGATGCCTGGAGTAGCCAGCTATTTCGTATAGTACCTGCACTTAGCCTTTTTGGAAAATACGTCAGTTTACACTGGTAAATACAACTTAACCGACTCATTTTGAAAAGAGTTTGAAAATTGATTTGAATGCACTTCGGCAAAAATATCTTTATAACTTGGGACAATTATTTATATATAATCTTGTATATAGTTTTACTTATTTGTCGTCCGTTAGGGCCGGTTTGTTAAGTGGATTACCAGTTTTTACATATGCATCTGTTAGGTGTACGCCTACACCCCGTGCTTAGGTCGTGGCCATTTCTTTGAATGATGCCAAGGATATCCGGGACATGGTCATTTAACCCCCAAAGGCCATACACCAAATAATACAGAATAAAACGAGTTATGTAGATACATTAATCACAATCCGATTTAAACGACTACATACCCGACCAAGCGGTATTATTATAATACCGTATCCCAAGCCCGTATAGGAAAAATAAGTTAAGAGTATTTACCTGAGCAAAGTATAAATCAAATACAGCAAGTGCACGTAGCTTTTACTGGGCTCCTAATCTGGAACGAAGGTTTTTAATAACCTATTAGAATCCTAACGGGTCTTTAATTAAGCTTAGACGTAGACCGGTTAGTTTTCAAAAGGAAGACACGGTTCAAACGCATGATAAAGCGAAGACCGGTTTAGAATGTGGTTTTGACCCGACAAGCTTGTATGCTTGTTTAATATGGGTAACTTAAACACATTCTGGATTTTGAGACAAAAATGACATGGTTTGACCCGTTTCGGCTAATATATGCAAACTAGTTACATAAGCCGATCCGAACGCGAAAAGTGCGTAACGAGTAACCATATGAGTCATATGCAGGTTTCCAAAGTGAATATGCCTTAAATATGTTGTGACATCAGTAAGATATCTTCTATTATGCCCAAAACGGATTTAAACTCAAATTATGCTCCGTTTAATTACTAAAAAGCTTTCTAATTACGCTAGCGTAACTCATAATCTAGACCTCAAACTGATGTCAAATTTTAGGTGCAAGTTTATAAATTAGTAACTAAGGTCTCTACTCTTTTACTTTTTCAAAATTCATGTTTTAAGGTCATATGGGCATAATAGTCAACATTTAGGCATTTAACGGAAATATGCATATGAATCGGATAACTAATGAACCAAGTCGTATAATCACTGAGGGTTATACTTATATGAAACCTGGTCCTAAATAAGATCTAAGGAATTTCTAAACTATGCTCTAATGGGTCAGAACTGAAAGTTAAAGCAGAAGTCAAAGTATGCGACTTTCGGTTCCAATCCGAGCTTAAACTGAAAATTGTCGAGTTGAACATGTTTAGACATGTTCTTACATTAATTACCAAGTTATATTAATGATAAAACAGGTTGCATAGCTTCTACATTGCTAATTATGCGTTAATTTGAAAATAAACTTTCTGTTGACTTTTTAAGATAAACTTTGACTCGACAATTGACCTAGTTAGAGTGGGAATCAGAGGGTGCCCTTTTAAGGGTTTATTGCCCACATAATTACCAACTCATAGGTACTTTCAATTTGAAATTTGACTGGACAAATTAAGATTAATGACGAAGTCAAATCTTAATTACGACAGTTTGACTTTAAGCTAATTAACTAAGCAAAAGTGAATTAGAGAAGGTTAAGGAAGCTTACAATGGTCCTAAGCACGACTAGAGATCACTAGGAAGGGGTCTTGAGCTCCAGGAACCTTCAGGAAGTGAGTTGTGAAAGTTTCCAATGAATGATCAAATGTTTGCAACAATGATCTTCTTATATAGGTACTTTGATTGCACAAGATCTTGACATATAAGTCTATGGGATGATTCCTGATCATCCAAAGTGTGCCTAGACCCTTCTAAACCATCAAACAAGCCCCTTGAATCGAAAAACCAGCTTTAAAGTCGGTCTAACTGGCTGGAACAGGCAGCTTCCTGTGTTTTCTGTATCTGGGGGTGCCAGGCGGCCCGCGTAAGGTCCAGCCTGGGCTTACGCTCCCCGTGTGGATGTTCAGAACTGGCCAAACAAGTTTCGTTATTTGCACTTTAGGTCCCTGGTCCTTGTAAACGTGGTTTTTACTTTATTTCTTTCATTTTGAGCCCTCTAAATTGACTTTTAAGGGCCTTAAGACATAAACCAACTTTGTTAAGTCCCTGGTTATTCATACGATCACCAAAAAGCCTTAAATTTCAACGTTGACGCTTTTAACCCCTCGTATACGAATATTGTCATAACTTTCTCATACTTTAACGAAACCTTGTGAAATTTTTATCACGCATTTTAGTGAGCATAATTAATTGTTACAAAGCTTCGGGTTTGCTAAAAGGTCACTCAGAGGTATACTTTAAACATGTTGACACATTTAACCCCTGTAGTTTGTAATCTCTCACTTTCTTTCATAATTAGCTTCGTATGATCCATGATTCATTCGTTTAAGGGTATAAACATCATGTAGGGTTATTGAAAGATATATTTATTCATTGTTGACACTTTGAATCCTTTTACACACATAGATTCCTTGTTTGTCAAGTTTAGTCCCTTTAAATCAATCCTTTACACGTTTTAAGTCTATGACATGTGTCGATATAATATTGGACATGAATTTTTGAGGTGTTACATCCTCGCCCCCTTAAAAGAAATCTCGACCTCGAGATTTACTGAAACAAATGAGGGTACTTTTCTTTCATTGTGGACTCTATCTCCCACGTGTACTCGGGACCTCTACGGGCATCCCATTTAACCTTTACAATAGGCACATGCTTCCTCCGAAGCTTCTTAACCTGTCGGTCCTCGATCGACAAAGGTTTTTCCACAAATTTCAAGCTCTCATCTATGTGCACAACTGTATGTGGTATGACTAGCGATTCATCAGCTAGACATTTCTTCAGATTACAGATGTGGAATACATTATGAATACCACTGAGCTCTTCAGGTAAGTTTAACTTATAAGCCACTGCTCCTACACATTCGATGATCTCGAATGGTCCTATATACCTCGGGCTTAACTTACCTTTCTTTCCAAATCGCATCACTCCCTTCTAGGGTGATACTTTGAGTAAAACTTTATCACCAACCTCAAACTTTAGAGGTTTTCCCCTTTTATCAGCATAACTTTTCTGCCTATCCCTGGCAGCTTTCAGGCGGTCACGAATCTGGACAATCTTGTCCGTCGTTTCAAGGACTATATCTAGTCCTAATAACTGAGCTTCTCCTACTTCTGCCCAACAAATAGGCATTCTGCACTTTCTACCATATAATGCCTCAAAAGGCGCAGCCTTAATGCTTGTATGGCAGCTATTGTTATAGGAGAACTCGATCAATGGCAGGTTCTTATCCCAACTACCACCTAAGTCAATCGCATATGCACGAAGCATGTCTTCCAAAGTTTGGATGGTACGCTCACTCTACCCATCCGTCTGAGGATGGTAAGCTGTACTAAAATTCAAGTGTGTGCCCAAAGACTGTTGGAAACTTTTCCAAAAATGTGATGTGTATCTGGTATCTCTGTCAGAGATAATAGACACTGGTACGCCATGCAGATATACAATCTTATCTACGTACAATTGGGCTAACATGTCGGAGCTATAAATCTTCTTAATGGGTAGGAAATGTGCTGACTTGGTCAGTCTATCTACTATCACCCATATAGTATCATTTCCTTTCTTTGTCTTTGGCAACTTGGTGATGAAATCCATTGTCATCATCTCCCACTTCCACGTGGGAAGTTCAGACTGTTGTAGCAAACCTGACGGCTTCTGATGTTCAGCTTTGACTTGCGCACACATCAAACATTTAGCTACATAGGCAGCTATAGACTTCTTCAAGCCTATCCACCAATAGTTTGCCTTCAGATCCTGATACATCTTATCAGCTCCAGGATGAATGGAATATTTAGAACTGTGGGCTTCCTGGAGGATAACATCCCGAACTCCTCCATAGACTGGAACCCATATTCGTCCATTTAATCTTAGGATTCCGTCCTTGCCATAGGTCAACTGCTCCTCAGTTACTCCTAGCTTTTCATCAGGATAATTAGCTTCCAAAACGGCTTCCTTTTGCGCAGCTAACAACCTTTCATTCAAACTATTCTTTATCTGAATGCTCTTGGCATTGATTCTTATAGGCTTCACTCTTTCCTTTCTACTCAAGGCATCGGCGACTACATTCGCCTTGCCGGGATGGTATCTTATCTCACAGTCATAATCATTCAAACTTTCCAACGTCGCTGCCTCATGTTCAAATCCTTCTGATTGAACAGATGTTGAAGGCTCTTGTGATCAGAATAGATCACACACTTAATGCCATATAAATAATGCCTCCATAGCTTTAGTGCAAACACAACGGCACCCAACTCCAAATCATGGGTGGTGTAATTATTTTCGTGCACTTTTAACTGTCGGGAAGCATATGCAATAACTTTTCCCTTTTGCATAAGCACACATCCCATACCTGTGTGTGATGCATCACAATATACTACAAATTCCTCTATTCCATCAGGCAATGTCAATACTGGAGCATTGCTCAACTTTTGCTTAAGGATGTCAAAGGATTCCTGCTGCTTAGGACCCCAGTCAAACTTAATATTCTTACGCGTCAAGGAAGTTAGGGGTGCAGCAATCCTTGAAAAGTTTTCAATAAATCGCCTATAATATCCAGCTAAACCTAGAAAGCTACAAATCTCTGTAGGCGTCTTTGGCTCTTGCCAATTCATGACAGCTTCAACCTTAGCGGGATCTACTTGGATACCACGCTCACTAACCATATGTCCAAGAAATTGGACTTCACGAAGCCAGAATTTACACTTTAAAAACTTGGCATAAAGCTTCTCCAGCTGAAGTAGTGAAAGAATACATCGAAGGTGCTTCTCATGGTTGGCCTGATTCTTTGAATAAATCAGAATGTCGTCAATGAAGACGATAACAAATTTATCCAAGTATGGCTTGTAGACACGATTCATGAGATCCATGAACGCCGCTGGTGCATTAGTGAGCCCAAAAGGCATCACTAGGAACACGTAATGACCATAACGAGTCCTAAATGCAGTCTTGTGTACATCTTCATCTTTAACCTTCAGTTGATGATAGCCTGACCTCAAATCAATCTTAGAGAAGTAGCTTGCCCCTTGTAATTGATCGAACAGATCGTCGATCCTGGCAAAGGATATCTATTCTTGATAGTGACCTTATTAAGCTCACGGTAATCAATGCATAGACGCACTGATCCATCCTTCTTCTTCACAAACAAGATTGGCGCTCCCCAAGGAGACGAACTAGGTCTAATAAAACCTTTGGCTAGCAAATCGTCTAGTTGTGTCCTCAATTCCTTCATCTCTGTTGGTGCCAATCTATAAGGCGCTCTCGCGACAGGCGCTGCTCCAGGGATGATGTCGATTCTGAATTCTACTTGCCTATCTGGTGGTAAACCAGGTAGTTCTTCAGGAAATACTTCAGGGTATTCAGAAATGATTGGAATATCTTCAGCCTTAGGCTTCTGCTCATCAATAGTCACTTGTGCCATATAAATGACACAACCCTTCTTCAAATATCTAGATGCCTTGAGCATAGACACTTGCTCAGGCAGTCCATACTGGGTATCTCCCTGAATGGTAATTGGCTCACCAGACGGAGTCTTGATCACCACTTGCTTCTTATTGCACATTATTTGGGCTTGGTTACGAGATAACCAATCCATGCCTAAAACGATGTCGAAATCGGCTAACTTCAAAGGAAGTAAGGACAAAGGAAAATAGTGGTTCCTAATGGATATAACACATCCATCTAACACGGTTGATGCGGTTTCTATGGTTCCATCGGCTAATTCAACCTCATATTTCACACTTAAGGTTCTAACAGGTAGGTTTAACAACTTACAGAACTTATTGTTAACAAAAGACTTATCTGCTCCAGAATCAAATAATACTCTTGCGTAGACATCATTTATGAGAAAGGCACCTGTGATCACATTATCGTCCTGAACAGCTTCCCGTGCATCCATTCGGAAGACCCTTGCATTGGTCTTCTTGACCTCTTCAGGCTTCTTGGCGTATTTAGGGCAGTTGGTTTTGATATGCCCTTTCTCATTGCAATTGAAGCATGTTGCGTCTTTTATCTTCTTGCACTCTATCGTCTTGTGCTCTTTAGACTTGCATAACCCACATACAGGTGATCCTGATTGAGACTTGGACTCAAGCCTGCATTTTCCAAAGTGGCGTTCTTGGCAAGTCGTGCACTTTGGCTTCTCCTCTGTTCGCTGATTACCTTTGTTGGACCCAGACTCTTTCTTGTGGTCCGTGTTACCTTTGTGCTTCTTCTCAGATCTTCGTGAGGTATCATCCTCACGCTTCCTCTTACTTTCTTCCGAACTCTTAAGCGATCTCAATCTGACCGCAACCAAAGTAAGGGACAGAGATAGATCAGCTGCTGACCTAAAGGTAGCAGGTCTAGATGCCTTAACACTGGCTTTTATCTCTTGGGCCAAACCCCCAATGAAGCGAGCAATTCACTTGGGTTCTGGTGTTATCAGATACGGAACTAGCCTAGACAGGGTATTGAAACTGGTGAGGTAAGCTTGACAATCTAGGTTCTTCATTACCAATGATAAGAAATCTGACTCAATCCTTTCAACCTCATGCTGAGGGCAGTAATTCTCTTTAATGAGAGCAACAAACTGATCCCATGTCAGATTGTAGAGTGGGATCTTTCCAGCAGCTTGAATGAGAGACTTCCACCATTCTAGTGCCTCTCCTTTGAATGATTGGGATACATATTTCACTACATCCCTTTCAGCACAACCGCTGATATCGACCACGGTGTCCATTTCATCCAACTAGGTCATACAATCAATTGCCCCCTTCTCCCCAGTGAAATCCCGGGGTTTGCAGGAAACAAAGTACTTATAGGTGCAGGATTTGGTACGTGGTTTATCATTAATTACTATCCTCTTGGATGGAACACTGTTTTGGTTTGAGGAATGTCGATCATCATCTTTCTTTGGCTCATCTTTCTTAGAGGGTGGCTTGCTGTGAGCCTCTGAATGAGTCTTAGGCTTAGAATGCGGTGTGGATAGGGCCCTACTTCGAGTCCCGCTAGATTCATTATACTGCCGTTCTATAGCTTTTGTAACAGCATCATCTATCAGTGCTTGCAGCTTCGCACCGGTCACCTGTATCTTAGTATTTTCATGGTTTTCTACCGGATGACTGTTTACTTCCTCCGACCTAGCCATGTAGCTTTAATTGCTACATAAAAGAAAATAAGGACAAGGTTTATATGGAAGCTTATTCAGCATTTGATGATTTATTAACCATGGTTTTAAGTGCCATTTTAGTTAATTTGCTAAGTATATAATTATTCAGGATCTTTATCATAACCCTAAATTATAAGTTAATAGTAGCACAAAAGGCCTAGTCACGTAGACAAGTTTAATTTATAAGCCCAGATTTTTATGGAATCGAGGCATTAAGGTTTGAATCAAAGTTCATTACCTTTTCTTGACAGGGAGTTGTAGGCTACCACCATCTTTAGTCTCAGAGGACGTTAATTATAGCCCGTGGGCACTTCATCCTTAAGGGACGATTATATAAACAAGGGAATTTAGAATAACTTAATTTAGAAATGACTTATGTGATTTTATCGAATCACATTTGTCAAGCATGTTAATATGCTTTCAGATGTTTAACAAGGGTTTGAATCTGTTGAATAGGTTTTACCATCTTGGCCATGTCTGCAACAACATTTAGGCTAGGTTTTACCTTTAAGATTTTTTTTTTTTAATATTTAACGCAGAACAATCCTAAATTGAGATGTTAACAAGGATCTGAATCTAATTGAGAAACTACCATCTTGGCCATGTCTTTAGGTGACACATGGCTAGGTCTTGTCCTTTTTAGATTTTGCCATTTTATTATAATGGTAGATCTTATAATATGAATGTTATTTTAATTCTAACCGTTCCATTTAAAATTTAAACAAGTATATGGTTGCCCTAAACGGGACTTCTAACTGAAATGACTTGCCCATGCAAGGGCTAATCAGAAAAATAACAAGGAAACAAATAAAGAACAAAATAAAACGAATTAGGATTAATCCTATGTTCTTTGTCTAGACTCGAGAATCAAGGAATGTGCAAATGTTTATCTGAGATTAAACACAAAAAGGCTAGTGTTTAATTCACTCAGTGTTGGCTCTGATACCAACCTGTCACACCCCGATATTTCCACGCATTACCGGTGGGCCCGGTGGGGAGTACCGTGACGTAGTTGATATCATCATAGTCAAACAACACAAATTTTAAATGCACAGCGGAGGCAAAAGATAGATTTATTTTAACTGAATAAATTGTAATATTAAGTATCACCAAACAGTTGAAACAGATCCACAGGCGGATCAAATAAAAAGGAAAACTGTTCAACAGACTTTGATATCTAGAGCTTGCGAGACTTGATTATTGATGCCTGGAGTAGCCGGCCTATTTCGTATAGTACCTGCACTTAGCCTTTTTGGAAAATACGTCAGTTTACACTGGTAAATACAACTTAACCGACTCATTTTGAAAAGAGTTTGAAAATTGATTTGAATGCACTTCGGTAAAAATATCTTTATAACTTGGAACAATTATTCATATATAATCTTGTATACAGTTTTACTTATTTGGTTTGTAGGGCCGGTCTAGATTAACTGACACGCCATAGGTATAATGCCCACAAGGATTATTTCCTTTAAGTGGATTACCAGTTTTTACATATGCATCTGTCAGGTGTACGCCTACACCTCGTGCTTAGGTCGTGGCCATTTCTTTGAATGATGCCAAGGATATCCGGGACATGGTCATTTAACCCCCAGAGGCCATACACCAAATAATACAGAATAAAACGAGTTATGTAGATACATTAATCACAATCCGATCTAAACGACTACATACCCGACCAAGCGGTATTATTATAATACCGTATCCCAAGCCCGTATAGGGAAAATAAGTTAAGAGTATATACCTGAGCAAAGTATAAATCAAATACAGCAAGTGCACGTAGCTTTTACTGGGCTCCTAATCTGGAACGAAGGTTTTTAATAATCTATTAGAATCCTGACGGGTCTTTAATTAAGCTTAGACTTAGACCGGATAGTTTTCAAAAGGAAGACACGGTTCAAACGCATGATAAAGCGAAGACCGGTTTAGAATGTGGTTTTGACCCGACAAGCTTGTATGCTTGTTTAATATGGGTAACTTAAACACATTCTGGATTTTGAGACAAAAATGACACGGTTCGACCCGTTTCGGCTACTATATGCAAACTAGTTACATAAGCCGATCCGAACGCGAAAAATGCGTAACGAGTAACCATATGAGTCATATGCAGGTTTCCAAAGTGAATATGCCTTAAATATGTTGTGACATCAGTAAGATATCTTCTATTATGCCCAAAACGGATTTAAACTCAAATTATGCCCCGTAAGGGCATCTTGGTCATTTAAAAGGTTATAAAAGAGTTTAAATATAATTCTGAGTTTTGGGTCTGATGTAATCAGTAAAAATACTTAATTTACTAAGTTATATCAGTAGGGTATAACCTATATGTGAAATTTATCATTTCTAACCATACTATGTACCGAAAGGGCATTTTGGTAATTTCACTTATGGTTTAAAGGTCAAATCTGGAAATCCGAGCTTAAAACTTTTGCTTACTACTAAATTATAGAAATTTACTTAAAACATCAGTAGGTATCAAGTCTTATATATCTAAAATGGTTTTAAAACATACGATGCGTTTAAAACGCGTAATAATGCTTAAAAAGGCGATTTTGGGCTATTTCCGGGTTCTTAAAGGAAAGCTGATATTTTTATTATTCCAGAAGGCTTAAAATATTTTATTTATCATATTAGATCAGTAGAAATTGGTTTGGTATCAAAAGGTTTGGTAAAACTCATTTTATAGCTTAAAAGGGTAAAACCGACAACTACCGAATTAAGCTTAGAACTCTAGGTTATGTTCAGCCTAAAAATAAATAAAAATCTCCAAAAATCCCAAAATATTATTTTATATCAGTGGGTAAAAATTTTGGTATCAAAAATCGGGTTTAGATAGGCTATACGCTAATTACACCGTTTAATTACTAAAAAGCTTTCTAATTACGCTATTGAGCGTAACTCTTAATCTAGACCTCAAAATGATGTCAAATTTTAGGTGCATGTTTATAAATCAGTAACTAAGGTCTCTACTCTTTTACTTTTTCAAAATTCATGTTTTAAGGTCATATGGGCATAATAGTCAACATTTAGGCATTTAACGGAAATATGCATATGAATCGGATAACTAATGAACCAAGTCGTATAATCACAGAGGGTTATACTTATATGAAACCTGGTCCTAAATAAGCTCTAAGGCATTTCTAAACTATGCTCTAATGGGTCAGAACTGAAAGTCAAAGCAGAAGTCAAAGTATGCGACTTTCGGTTCCAATCCGAGCTTAAACTGAAAATTGTCGAGTTGAACATGTTTAGACATGTTCTTACATTAATTACCAAGTTATATTAATGATAAAACAGGTTGCATAGCTTCTACATTGCTAATTATGCGTTAATTTGAAAATAAACTTTCTGTTGACTTTTTAAGATAAACTTTGACTCGACAATTGACCTAGTTAGAGTGGGAATCAGAGGGTGCCCTTTTAAGGGTTTATTGCCCACATAATTACCAACTCATAGGTACTTTCAATTTGAAATTTGACTGGACAAATTAAGATTAATGACGAAGTCAAATCTTAATTACGACGGTTTGACTTTAAGCTAATTAACTAAGCAAAACTGAATTAGAGAAGGTTAAGGAAGCTTACAATGGTCCTAAGCACGACTAGAGATCACTAGGAATGGGTCTTGAGCTCCAGGAACCTCCAGGAAGTGAGTTGTGAAAGTTTCAAATGAATGATCAAATGTTTGCAACAATAAGCTTCTTATATAGGTACTTTGATTGCACAAGATCTTGACATATAAGTCTATGGGATGATTCCTGGTCATCCCAAGTGTGCCTAGACCCTTCTAAACCATCAAACAAGCCTCTTGAATTGAAAAACCAGCTTTAAAGTCGGTCTAACCAGCTGGAACAGGCAGTCGCCTGTGTTTTCTGTATCTGGGGGTGCCAGGCGGCCCGCGTAAGGTCCATCCTGGGCTTACGCTCCCCGTGTGGATGTTCAGAACTGGCCAAACAAGTTTCGTTATTTGCACTTTAGGTCCCTGGTCCTTGTAAACGTGGTTTTTACTTTATTTCTTGCATTTTGAGCCCTCTAACTTGACTTTTAAGGGCCTTAAGACATAAACCAACTTTGTTAAGTCCCCGGTTATTCATACGATCACCGAAAAGCCTTAAATTTCAACGTTGATGCTTTTAACCCCTCGTATACGAATATTGTCATAACTTTCTCATACTTTAACGAAACCTTGTGAAATTTTTATCACGCATTTTAGTGAGCATAATTAATTGTTACAAAGCTTCGGGTTTGCTAAAAGGTCACTCAGAGGTATACTTTAAACATGTTGACACATTTAACCCCTGTAGTTTGTAATCTCTCACTTTCTTTCACAATTAGCTTCGTATGATCCATGATTCATTCGTTTAAGGGTATAAACATCATGTAGGGTTATTGAAAGATATATTTATTCATTGTTGACACTTGGAATCCTTTTACACACATAGATTCCTTGTTTGTCAACTTTAGTCCCTTTAAATCAATCCTTTACACGTTTTAAGTCCATGACACGTGTCGATATAATATTGGACAAGAATTTTCGAGGTGTTACAAGCATTTATACTTGTGTGATAACTGTTATTATAAGAAAATTCTATCAATGGTAACTGATCGTCCCAATTACCACTGAAATCAATTATACAAGCTCTAAGCATGTCCTCCATTGTCTGAATTGTCCTTTCACTTTGTCCATCCGTTTGAGGATGATAAGTTGTGCTTAGATTCAACTTGGTTCCCATTGCTTTTTGGAAACTTGTCCAAAAATGAGAGGTAAAACGACTATCTCTGTCAGAAACAATTGATAGAGGAATTCCATGTAAAGAAACTATTTCATTTACATACAGTTTAGCTAATTGTTCCATACTGAAAGTTTCTTTCATTGGTAGGAAGTGAGCTGACTTAGTTAATCTATCTACAATCACCCAGATTGTATCATTACCTTTCTTTGTTTTGGGTAATTTAGTAATAAAATCCATTGTTGTCAATTCCCATTTCCAAACAGGCATTTCTAACTGTTGCAAAAAACCTGAAGGTTTCTGATGTTCAGCTTTGACTTGTGAACAGGTTAAACATTTAGAAACATAGGCTGCTATGTCCTTTTTCATTCCTATCCACCAGAAATTCTTTCTTAAATCCTGGTACATTTTATCGCTTCCTGGATGCATCGTATATTTAAATTTATGGGCTTCTTCTAATATGCGATGACATAGGTTTCCTAATTTAGGTACCCATATTCTTTTTTATGGAATCTCCAAATTCCATCTGTTCCTTGTTCTAATTCCTTGATCATTCCTTTTAGTTTTTCAGTATCATTCTTGATTACTGATTCTTGTGCTTTTCTAATCTACTCATTTAAATCTACTTGTAGATTTAATGAGAACGTACCCTTTTTGGTTGTTCATGATACTTTCGACTTAAAGCATCAGCAACTACATTTTCTTTTCCTGCATGATACTGAATATCACAATCATAATCACTAAGAAATTCCATCCAGCATCTTTGTCTCATGTTCAATTCCTTTTGCCCTAAGACATACCTTAAACTTTTATGATCAGTGAAAACAGTAAACTTACTACCGTACAAGTAATGTCTCCAAATCTTAAGGGCGAAAATTATAGCTCCAAATTCTAAATCATGAGTTGAATAATTTTCTTCATGATTCTTAAGTTGTCTGGATGCATAGGCTATAACCTTTTGACGTTGCATTAACACACATCCATAACCTAATTTAGAAGCGTCACAATAGATTACAAAATCTTCAGTTCCTTCTGGTAACGCTAATATGGGTGCATGAGTTAATCTTTGTTTAAGGATTCTAAAGGCTTCTTCTTGTTTTGGTTCCCATTTAAACTTAGCAGATTTACAGGTTAGCTTAGTTAAGAGAATGGCTATTCTAGAAAAATCTTGAATAAATCTTCTATAATAACCGGCTAATCCTAAGAAACTTCTAACCTCGGTTGGTGAATCAGGGGTTTTCCACTTGGTTATTGCCTCGATTTTTGTGGGATCCACATGAATTCCTTCATAATTAACTAGATGTTCGAGAAATTGTACATGTTCTAACCAAAACTCGCACTTTGAAAATTTAGCATAAAGCTTTTCTTTTCTTAATAAATTTAAAAGTGCGTGCAAATGCTTTGCATGTTCCTCTTTACTTTTAGAGTAAATGAGAATATCATCTATAAAGACAATTATGAATTTATCCAAATATGGCTTACATATTCGGTTCATCATGTCCATGAATGCAGCTGGGGCATTGGTTAAACCAAATGGCATGACAGTAAATTCATAATGACCATACCTTGTTCTGAAAGCGGTTTTAGGAATGTCCTCTTCCTGTACCTTTAATTGATGATATCCTGACCTTAAATCGATTTTAGAGAAAAATCGTGCTCCTTGTAGCTGATCAAACAGGTCATCTATTCTTGGTAATGGATACCGATTCTTAATTGTGACTTTATTCAATTCACGGTAGTCAATGCACATACGCATTGATCCGTCCTTCTTTTTAATGAATAAGATCGGTGCTCCCCAGGGTGATGAACTGGGCTGTATGAATCCTTTCTCTAGCAATTCGTCTAATTGTTTCTTTAGTTCTTGCATTTCTGCAGGTGCCAAACGGTAAGGTGCTTTGGCAATTGGTGCTGTTCCTGGTATTAAATGGATTCTGAATTCAACTTCTCTATCTGGAGGTTGCCCTGGTAATTCTTCTGGAAATACATCTGAAAACTGAGATACTACTGGGATATCCTTTAATTCTTTTCCTTTAGTGTTAGTGATTATAGAAATCAAATACACTAATGATCCTTTTCTTATATAACTTGTTGTTTTCATCACAGAGATGAATTTAGTGGATTTAGAAGTTTTATATCCTATAATTATGATCTTTTCACCCTTTGGTGAATTTACTTGTATAGACTTTTGATCACACAAAATACTGGCTTTATTGGCTATTAACCAATCCATTCCTAATACTACATCAAATCCTGCCAGATTCATTGGGTAAAGGTTTGCAATAAATTTCTGATTTAGAATTTCTATTCTTGCTCCCTGCAATATTTCAGAAATTCTAATGGTTTTCCCATTTGCTGTCTCTACTAAACATTCTTGTGGAAGTTTAGTTAATGATTGATTGAGAAGTTTGCAAAATGAAGTATTAATAAAACTTTGGTTTGCACCAGAGTTAAATAATACTTTAGCAAAAATGTCATTAACTAAAAACGTACCAGTGATCACATCCAGGATCATCTTTGCTTCATCTGCAGTCAGAACGAAAGCTCTAGCATTTATGGTATTCTTGTTGTTTGTAGCCGGAGCTAATTTTGGGTAGTTAGGCTTGATATGACCTTGTTCTCCACAGTTGTAACATATCCGGTTACTAGCTTTCTTCCTGCAGTCTTCTTCCTTGTGTCCCGATATTTCGCAAAAGTTACTGTATATTGAGCATCTTCCTGAATGTTTCCTTTTGCAATTCTTACAGTAAGGTGTAGAGGTAGAACCTATATTTTTCCCACGATTAGAATTTCCAGAACGAAATTCTTGTGTGAGCTTCTGGGTTAGGTTCCTCCTTTGATCCTCTTCTCGTGTACGGATTAATTCATATGTCAAGGTATTGGCTAGTTCTACAGCTTCTTCTATGGTTTGAGGTCTAGCTGCCTTGACTACGTGTCTTATCTCTCCGATTAATCCCCAGATATAACGGGAGATTAACACTGGTTCGGGTGAAGCAAGAGTTGGCACTATTCTAGCATATTCAAAGAATAACTTAGTGTACCCTTTACTATCTACACCAGTCATTCTAAGGTTTAAGAATTTGTTTGCTATTTGTTCTTTTTCACTAGGAGAATAAAATTTCCTTTCTACCATGTTTTTAAACTCCTCCCATTCCATATTGTAAGTTCTATTACTTCCTTTAGTCTAGAGAATAGTATTCCACCATTCTAGTGCTGAATTCTTAAACAAATTGGAAGCAAACATTATCTTATCTTCTTTTGCACCCTTGCTTATTCTTAAGACTGCCTCAGTCTTTTCTATCCAGCGTAGGGTTGCAATGGCTCCTTCGTTGCCCGAGAATTCCATTGGTTTACAAAACCAGAATTCCTTATAAGAACAACCGTAAGACACAGTTCTTCTTCTTTTGGGAATGGGCATTTGAAGTACGGGTCCATTGTTTACGCTATTTTCGGGTTCGGAAGGTCGCTTGCTATCATGTTTACTTTTATTTTCTGCTTCTCTAACTGTTTGAATAATATATGGCATCGCATCTATTATTCCTTGTGCCACTATGTGTTGGATGGCACTGTTATCCACTTGGTTTCCATTGTTGTTTGGAATTTCGTTACCCGAGTTATTGTTACTCTGGTTATCATTATTCAGATTTCCCTGGTTTACTTCGTCGTTCATCTGAATTTTAAACATTTATCACATATTAATATCACAAGATAATTAATAGTTTAGATAACAACCACATAACACGCATATTGGTCAAAAGCGTCGAACATTGCGACTTTACTCTTTTCATATAGTATGTGTCAAATACACACTAAAACAGGAAATTAAAAATTACAATATTATGCATTACTAACCATGAAATGGTCTATACTACAATATTATATATATATATTTTCATACAAACATATTATATATTATTATATTATTATTATTACCAACTCCACTTATCATCTTCATGGATATGGATTTCCCCCGAAATCCATCTGACGCTCGTCGTATTTCCAGACGAGTTGTTCTCCTACATACCTCATCCTCTCACTACTTTCTAAGATTTCTTCTCCGAAAATTCGGAGTTCTTGCAAGTTCTCTGCACTAATTGGGGGGTGCAGCTGCTGGTACCGGATCTGAATACTGTGGCCTGGGATTCTCCTGAGGGTAAGGATTTTCTAAAATCTCCCTGATGTATTCGTCATTGTCATAATAGGGATCTAGAGGGTCCAGACCTGGATACGCTGCTATGTTTGGCAAGGTTTCGTCATTTAGATGGTGGCGTGGCACATAATCCCTAAGATCATCAAACCATGGATCATAATTTGGGTCTAATGGATTAGGGGCTGGTATCCTAGGTATTTCCTCAGGGTTGAAATCATGCATTTCTACCTCCATCGGCTGAGTGGGAATTAAAGGTAAAGGCTGTGGGGCTACTAGTTGTAACACCTCGAAAATTTACGTCCAATAATGTATTGACACGTGTCATAAGCTTTGAACGTGTGAAAGAATACTTTAGAGGGACTAAAGTTGACAAACAATGAAACTATGTGAATATAAGGGTTCAAAATGTCAACAATGGATAAATATACTTTACGGTAACCCTACATGATGTTTATACCCTTAAACGGATGAATCATGGATCATACGAAGCTAAATGCGAAAGAAAGTGAGGAATTATAAACTACAGGGGTTAAATGTGTCAACATGTTTAAAGTATACCTCTGAGTGACCTTTTAGCAAACCCGAAGCCTTGTAACGATTAATTATGCTCACTAGAATGCACCATAAAAATTTCACCAAGTTTCGTTACCATATGAGAAAGTTATGATAAAATTCGTGTGCGAGGGGTTAGAAGCGTCAACATGGAAATTTATGACTTTTCGGGTAAACACAAAGTGGCCAAGGACTTCACAAAGTGGGTATAAGTTTTGAAGCCCCTTTATGTCAATATTAAAGCCTCAAAATGCAAGAAACAATGAGAAAGCGATGTTTAGGAGGACCGGGGACTAAAAGTGCAATATTTGAAAAGTTTGTAACCTGAACACAAGGCCCATGCGGGCCGCGTAAGACTTGACAATATCTTACGCGGGCCGCCTGCGACTACCAGATGCAGAAACAACAGGCAGCTGCCTGTTCAGCCCTTTAACCGACTTCAAATGCCTTTGTGTGATACCATGGGCTTCCTAAACTGGTTTTGAGGCTATAGGGGGCACTTGTAAGTATCCATGAACATTTATAGACCTACATGTCAACAATCAAATGGGTTTTGATCAATTTATAAAGTCACACAAAGTTGCAACTTTGTGTTCATCCATTCCCTTCATCATTTGAGTTTTTCTGGAGCACAAGGATCATCTTCAAGCATCATAAATCGTTCATTAGACTCTTGTAAGTATGTTTAACCCTTCTTAATTAAGTCTTGCTTAGTTAATAGCCTAGAAGTCAAACCGTCGTAATTACGGTTTGACTTAACGATTAATCGCTAATGGTCCAGCGATTAGGCAAACTTAAGGTAGTTATAAGTTGGTAATTATGTGGGCTTTAAACCCTTAAAAGGGCACCCACTGATTCCCATCCTAACTAGGTCGTTTGTCGAGTCAAAGATGTTTAGAAAAAGTCAACAGAAATGTAATATTCGATTTAACGCATGATTAACGATGTAAAAGGCGTATCACCTATTTTATCATTCATATAACCTGATAATAAGGATAAGAACTTGTCTAAGCTTGTTTGATTCGACAACTTTCTGTTTTGAACCGATTCGGAACCGAAAGACGCAAAAGTTTGACTTTTGCTTTGACTTCAGTTCTGACCCGGTTTAGATAGGTTTAGACATGCCTTAAAGTTCCATTAGGACCTAGTTACATGTTTGTATAACCCTCTGCGTTTATACCACTTAAATCCTTAATTGTCCGACGTTTCCGTTAAGTGCTTAATATTGACCATAATGCCCTTATGACCATAAAACGAGAATTTTGGAAATGTAAAAGTACAATAATATTTGTTACTGATTATTAAACATGTCCCTAAATTTTCACATCAGTTGGAGGTCTAGATTAGGATATATGCTTAATGACGTAATTAGAACGCTTCTTAATAATAAAACGGCGTCATTAGCGTAAAGCCTATCTAAACCCAATTTTTGACACCAAACTTTTTACCCACTGATGTAATATAATATTTTGGGATTTTTGAAGATTTTTAATTATTTTTAAACTGATCATAAGCTAGGATTAGTGCCTTGATTCGGTAAATACCGATTATACCCTTTTCGGCCATAAAATGAGTTTTACAAGTCCTTTTGCTACCAATCCAATTGCTACTGATTTTAAATAATAAATGAAGTGTTTTGAACCTTATGAACTGACCTAGAAACTCAGAATACTATTTTAACCCGTAAATCGCTTAAAACGACGTTATACGCGTATTAAGCGCATAGTAAGGGTTTAAAACCATTTTTCCACATAGGACTTAACACCAACTGATATACCAAGTTAAAATAAACTATTTTACTGATTTATTCAGACCTGGATCACAGAAGCTAAATTGATCCCTTTTATAATCTTTAAAATGACCAAAATACCCCTACAGGGCTTATTATGAGATTAAACTCGTTTTGGGCATAATGGGAGGTATCCTACTGATATCATAACATATTTAAGGCATGTTAACTTAGGAAACCTGTTTAGGACTCTTATGGTTTGTTGATGCATTTTTTTGGTGTCTGTAACTAGTCTTGTTTAACGATGTATTTTGTACGGTCTTTTTATTAATTATCGAGTATGTATTTGATGTCGACCAAGTCGGATATCCTCCTATCCACTTGTGTCTGACTTGTTTGTCTCCGTTTAATATGTAATGCTATTCGAACAATGCATGTTGCATACAAAGGGTAGAATGGTCATTATAAGTTGTTTATATGTTGCTGTTGTTGCTGTCTGTTTGCAGAAACAACCACAACAGTTGCAGACCTCGACGAAACAGGTCTGTTTCGTCGAACTCATCATGACGAAATAGACCAATGTCCATTATGTCTGTTTCGCCGACAGTCATGACGAATCACACTTGATTCGTCGTGTATTGGGCTGCTTCAAGCCCAAGTGTTTGGCCCAATGTTGATTCGTCGTTTCACCTTGTGTTTCGTCGACTCATGGGCCAAGGGACTATATAAACACATCTGCTTTCACAGTTGAAAGCAGATGAGAGCATAACAGTAAAGAAACTCTGTCAAAATTCTGTTAAACTGTGTTTGTATCAGTTTGTAATCGGTTCTCATCCCGTTTAATCAATCGAGTGTGTATCATTGATTATACCGTGTCGTTATTGTTTTACATGTTTGATTTGGCATAGTTACGTGGATTCCGCACACGTAACCGTGTTTGCTATAAACAAGTGATTTGGTTCGTTATCGATCCTCAGATTACGGGACCTACAATTGGTATCAGAGCGTTTGGCTCTAATCCTTGTTTAAAATCAAACATTGTTCGGTTTTTATCAAGTTTTTGTGTGTGTTTTTCTGAAAATTTGTTCTTGAAAAATTATATTTCTGGAAAAATATTCATAAAATCTGTTGTTTGATTGTTATTTGCTAAGAGTTTTATCAAAAACCTTGTCAGTTTGTTTGTTCATGCTTTAAACCGGGTTTTTAGTGAAAGTCTTGTGCTTTTTCGTGTTTCGGAAAATCATCGGTGACCAGGAAAATTCTTTGTTCTTGAGTGTGTTCTTCATATCTTCAAAGAGTTCTTATAATACTTGTGGATTTGATCCTTGTATTGTTTAAATCAAAGAGTTTTTACAATATAAAACATTAACTTGACTTTAGTGTAAAATTGTGATCATTAGTTTCTGAAAAGGCATGTTGTGTTGAAAAACAGGTCTATCAACTTACCTTGTGTCAGTAAGATATTTTAAATATCTTAACCAGCTGTCTGAGACTCAACTTCGACGAAACAAGCAGTCGACGAATCACTAGTGTTTCGTCAAAAATATCTTGGACGAAACAAGTCAGTTTCGTCATCATTCATTTAGACGAAACAAACCTGTTTCGTGGAATCTGTTTCGTCGAGAACAGATCTGTTTTACACAGAGGCGTTGCAAAACCATTCTAACCTTGTGTTTTCAAGTGTGTGTGCAGGTACTATCATACATATACCAAATATGAGTAACAAAGGTCCGTGGGATTGGAGTTCGGAATCACAACCAGCTAAAAATCAGCCTTCGCTTGCCGATTTAATGAACCAATTGCCTCAAAAACAACAAGCAATAAATGCAGGTCAATGGGCAATGGTTTCTAATCAAAATCAAAACATTCAAAATCTATTGCTCAGTGAAAGTGAGACGGGTAGCAACAATCGCCCGCCAAAGCTAAATCACATGAACGACTATCCATCATGGAAGGGTCGTTTTCACACATACATTCAAGGGCAAAACGTTGAACTTTGGACGTGTTTCACTACTGAATGTAGCCCGGAACTAGAAGCAGCAGCATCAACTGCCGCTGGTATTTCTAATATGCTTGAAGAAGACAAGAAAGCCTATGAATTAGAGAAAAAGGCGTTTGCTTTTCTAACACAAGCTCTTCATAAAGACCTCTATCATCAATTTTCTTATAGTAAGAGCACAAAAGCTTTATGGGATGCATTGGAAACAAGAGGAGAAGGAAATGCAGCTTCTAGAAAAATACGCCATGATCTTTTGAAGAAAGAATTTGAATCATTTCAATCTTTGGAAAATGAAACCCTAAATGATATGACTTCTCGTTTCTATCATTTGATCAGTGAAATGAGTTCCTATAAGGTTGCTACATCTCATGTGGAAATGATTGCACGTTTAGCTGATGCTTTACCTCCTGTGTGGAGTCCATTCATTGAACTTCTAAAACATACGGGTGCTCTGGATGGGGAAAATGTCACTATCTATGGATTCGTTCAGAAGTTGGAGCACAAGAGTGAAGAGGAAAATCGGAAAGCTAAAAGGATTGGAGCTCCTCAAAATACAGAAATGTATTTGCCTGGTTTTGCTCCTTCAGCTAGTTCTAGTTCTGTTCAGCAACCTAAGCTTCAAACGGCGTTTGTTTCCAACACAAACTCATCAACTCAACTAGAGTTTGATTTAGGTGCTTACCTTTCACAATCGATGTCCAAATCTAAATCTCAACCTCAACCTCAACCTCAAGTTACTACTACTCAACCAGAGTTTGATTTAGGTGCTTATCTTTCACAATCGATGTCCAAATCTAAAGCACAACCACCACAACAAGTACATTATACCAACAATCCTCCACCTCAAAACACGAATACTATCAAAGTTGATACTTCGAACCTCTCAAAAGTTAGCATTGAAGTTGCAAAGGAGCATTCGGAACTCATTAATACAATGGTCAGTGCATACTGCGGTTTGGTAGCAGGTCAAATTGGGAACATCAGTATGACCCACGAAGATTATCAACAAATCGACCGTGATGAAATGGAGTTGATGGATATAAAGTGGGCGTTTGCAAGTGCAGTTAGAAGGGCAAGGGATTTCATGAGTCGAACAGGAAGAAGTTCTTTGGAAAGTAAGAAGGAAACGAAGTACGGGTTTGATAAAGAAGCGGTTACATGTTTTAATTGTGGCGAAAAGGGTCACTTCAAACGTGAGTGCACCCGACCAGCCAAGCAAGGCAATCAAAACCCGTTCAGAAATCAGTCAAGTACTTCAAATGCAAATCAAGGCACTCAAGAAAATCGTGGAAAAGGGATAGTAGCTGTGAATAATACTACCAGCCAGGACCAGTCTGGACCATCTAACAACACTCGTGCATTGACTGTTCAAACAGATGCAGGGTGTAATTGGTCTTTACAATTAGGGGGAGGTGATAATGAAGGAGGAGGAACAGCGTGCTATGCAAAGATCATCAATCACATCAAGCACGTTCATAAAGAAGAATTTTCTGAAAGTGACGACAGTTCGGGTTATACCGGGAGTTCGGATGAAGAAAGTTCTATTTCGGGAGATGTGAAAGAAGAAGCGACTTCTATTGATGACTTGTTGAATGAAGCAGAGGAATTGAAGTCTCAGAAATCTGTTCTTATCAAGAAGGCTGGGATAGCATCTAAGGAAATGGAGAAGTTCTTCTCTGAAGACGGATCTTTTTCTTTTCAAACTGCCTTTATGGCAAATGTTTCAGCCTCTTCTAGCCAGGTAACACCTGAAACTCTTATCATATGTAGAGACTGTGATTATATGAGACTTGAATGTGAAAGAATGAAACTTGAAAGTGACAAAATTCATGGTCACAATCAAAGTTTAGTTGTTGAAATGGCTAAGTGCAAAGAGGCAAATATGGCTTTAACAAGAAACGAAAAAGATTTTAAATCTTTAATTGAAAATTTAAAGAAAAGTGTTTCCGAAACTACAAAAGTTGTTTATCACAAACAAGTTAGTATTAACAAGTACATAAATCTCGTTGAGGAAACCAAAAAGGATTTAGCCATTGCAAAATGCGAGCACGATGCGATCAAGCAAAAATTGGAGAGTTATTCTAACTCCCGATTTGTGCTCGATCACATAATTGATGTTCAACAACTGAAGAAAAACAAGAGTGGTGTTGGGTATAAGAAATGTCCGCCCCCTTTGAGACACAACTATGCTCGACCACCTGATGAAGAGGATATGCCTCGTTTTGAACCCAGTGTGCCTCTTAATTATGAGGAATTTACTACTGGATTAGGGTTCAAACCGAACAATTCCTCGGGAACCTCATCTGTTGAAACAGAAACTTCAACATCAGTGAGTCAAAGTCCTCCAATTGTTGAGGATTATGATTCATCTGATGATGAAACAGATGCAAATGACCAGGATGAATCACTTGATAAGAAAAAGGGAATAGAAATTCCAATTGAGAATCATATTCTTTGTGATCCTCCTATTCCTGTTGTGCAACAAGTTGCCAAAAATGTGATTAATCCTGTCATAAATGACAAGAAACCTGTGTCTACTGTTAAGAGTAACAAGATGTTGTATACTTTGGTTGGTGATTCTAAAATCTACTCAGATAATGATTTTCCAATTAAAAATGTCAATCCATCATTGATTGATAACGTTTTTGAAAATAACACAAGTAAGTTTTTGGGAAAGACGATCCCGGGAGTTATTGTGACTCAATGTGATCCAATTCCTAAAGCTGAAATCAAAAAGAAATTTGGAAATCAAAACTTCCCAACAAAGCAACAACCTTTTGCTTCTAAGGGTAAACAACCATTTCAACGAGCTCAAAGACCAAATGTTTCTAAATCAAAGTTTGAAACAAATGGAGCTCGTAATCAAAAGAAAAATAATGATGTCAGATTTGTGGCATCTGAGGGTACTGATAAAATTGAGATTTTTGCTAACAAATCAAACACTGATTTTGTACAAAAAGTCAAGATTTTAAAGCGTAACAGTCAAAATAATTACACTCAACATTCAAACGGGTGTGATGAAAAGGCAAGTACCTCAGGTTCTACAGGTTTGACATATGAGCGTCGATCTGGTTCTCCTAAGTTTGTTGAAAGGAGAACGTGTTTTAAATGTGGAGAGTTTGGGCACATCATCAAAGATTGTGTAAACACTCCAAGAGATAAATTTGTTGAGAAAGCACCACCTGAAACGATTCACCCTCAATGTCGTATTGTTTCGTTAAAACATGATAAAAGAACGGTTAAAGAACAGGAAACGAAACAACGACATCAAAATGTGGAGAAAATAGAAAAGGCTTTAAAATCTGAGGTCAAATCTGTTCCAAGGGAACCAAGTTCACCTTTAAAACCAGAAGTTTCAAAATCTCTTTTCAAACCTCAATCTGGTAAACAAAAACAAACTTGGAAACCTAGGAAGGGTGAAGGTTCAGGGGGAGTTGTTAGTTTGGAAAATCATCAACAGATCGAGATCACTATTCGTGATGCTCAGGGACGACCCAAGACCACTATGGCTTGGGTCCCCATCCTTAACTAATCATTGGATGATATGTGCAGGGTGTTCCAGGAGGAACTATCAGTAGTCATTGGATTGTTGATAGTGGGGCATCCAGGCACATGACGGGCGACTTACGGCTTCTATATGATGTGAGAAATATTAGAGGAGGCTATGTCGCGTTCGCAGGAGACAAAGGCGGATATATCACCGGAGAAGGAATGATCTCCAATGGTGTGGTATGTTTTGAAAAGATTAATTATGTTCGTCAATTTGATCATAATCTTCTCAGTGTGTCGCAAATCTGCGATAAAAAGTTCACCGTGCATTTTGATAATGCCGGTTGTTATGTGCTTAAACCTGGATTCAAGATTCCTGATGAATGGATTCTCTTATCGGCTCCAAGAATTAATGATCTTTATATTCTTGACATGAGCCAAGCTATTACGTCATCTGCGCAAGTAACATGTTTTGTCTCAAAGGCCACAGAGAAGGAGTCTATTTCTTGGCACAGAAGAATGGGGCACATTCACTTGAGGAAAATGAACCATTTGGTGAAAAATAACCTAGTGAATGGTGTGCCTGTGAAAAGTTTTCATCTACAAGATATCTGTGTTTCATGCCAGAAAGGGAAACAAATAAAGAAGTCTCACCCTCTGAAGAAAATCAACTCTGTTAGCATGCCTCTCGAACGTCTTCATATGGACCTCTTTGGACCTATGAAGCACAAGACAACTTTCGGAGATGCTTATTGTCTGGTTGTTACTGATGATTATTCTAGATTTTCTTGGGTAGCTTTCATGGCACACAAGAGTGATACTCCTGGAATCCTCAAGGATCTTCTCACAATGTTGGAGAATTTATACACTTTGAAAGTGAAAAGGATCCGAAGCGACAATGGAACTGAATTCAAGAACCGTGTGATGGATGAGTTCTGTACTTCTAAAGGCATTCTTCATGAATACAGTTCTCGCTATACTCCACAACAAAACGGTGTCGCTGAGAGGAAGAATCGCACGATTATTGAGACTGCAAGAACTATGTTAGTAGAGTCGGAGCTTCCTGTTCAATTCTGGGCAGAAGCTGTGTCGACTGCATGCTACACATTGAATAGAGTTCTTACAGTTAAGAGGCATGGCAAAACTTGTTTCGAACTTCTACAGAAAAGGAAACCGGATCTTTCTTTCCTTGAACCCTTTGGCGGTCCATGTACCATGATTGACCCAGATGGAAAGTTTGGCGCAAAAGCTATCGAAGGTTTCTTCCTTGGATATGCAACTCCAAATTTTCGTGTATGGAATCTGACCACCAAAAAGATTGAGCTTTGGAATGAAATAAGGGTTCAAAGGTACACAAATGCTGTTAGATCTCCGGGTGATCCTTGGATGTTCGATTACGATGGGATATTCGACTCCTTTAATCTGCCTACCTTTGATGAAGAATCTGCAGCTGTTCAAATGTTATTTGATAGTGACAACGCTGCTGGCTCGTCTTTGGTAAGACCAATTATTGTTAACCCACAAGGTTCTAATTCGGTTAACAATACTGTTCAAAATGAGGTATTTGAAGATGCTAGTGAGTCATCGGAAGATGATGAACATCTTGATGCGACTGAAGGCACTTCTGCCCCAGTTGTTCCTGTTCATGGCACTTCTTTAGAAACACCTCAAGTGCAGAATGATGATACTGCTGAAGGAAATGCATCCACTTCCACTCATATTCCCGGTGCGGAGTTGGTTGCTGATCTTAATCTTAACAATTTGGGTATTAATACTAGTGTTCCTGAAAATCCTGAATTGAGGATTCACAATACCCATCCACAGCAGAACATTATAGGAGATGTCCACAGCGGTGTGCAGACGCGTAATCAGCTAAGAAATAACCGGAGTGCTAGTTTATATTCAACCATTAGAGAATCTGGTCTTCAAAACGATTGGTCCTTTGCGTGCTATGTGTCACAAGAAGAACTAAAGTCTTGGAAGGAAGCTTTAAAAGATAATTCTTGGGTTGAAGCCATGCAGGACGAACTGCAACAATTTCAAAAGCTTGGTGTTTGGAAGCTTGTTGAAAAGCCGGATAATTACAAGAAAATTGGCACACGATGGGTTTACAAATGCAAGAAGGACGACCGTGGAATTGTTATTCGCAACAAGGCGAGACTGGTTGTTCAGGGTTTTCGCCAGATAGAAGGCATTGACTACAATGAAGTTTATGCACCCGTTGCATGTCTGGAAGCTATTCGGATCTTCTTAGCTTATGCTTCTTTCAAAGGATTCAAAGTTTACCAGATGGACGTCAAAAGTGCTTTTCTTCATGGTATAGTTCAAGAAGAGGTGCACGTCGAACAACCTCCAGGTTTTGAAGATCCTATTCACCCCGATCGGGTTTGGTTGCTAAACAAAGCTCTTTATGGTTTACATCAAGCACCTAGGGCTTGGTACGCAACCTTATCCAACTATCTTCTAGAAAATGGATTTCGACGAGGTCTTATTGATTGCACACTCTTTATCAAGGAACAAGATGGAGATCTTCTGCTGGTGCAGGTATATATTGATGATATAATATTTGGTTCCACTAATGATTCTTTGTGCAGGCAATTCGAACGTGTTATGCAAGAAAAATTCGAAATGAGCGCAATGGGGGAGATGACTTTCTTCTTGGGTCTACAAGTTCAACAAACAGAGTCTGGGATATTCATCCATCAGACTAAATATGTTGGTGACATTTTGAGCCGATTCCAAATGTCAGATGCAACGCCCATTGGTACCCCTCTTCCGCAGAATCATGGGATTACTCCGGATTTGAAGGGTGAAAGCATCAACTCCTCATACTATCGCGCCATGATCGGTTCTCTCATGTATCTCACAGCTTCGAGGCCTGATATAATGTATCCAACATGCCTGCTTGCAAGATATCAAGCAAACCCGAAGGCCTCTCATCAGTCATCTATCAAAAGGATTTTTCGCTATTTGAAGGGATGCCCGGACCTTGGTCTTTGGTACCCTAGGGATGATAGTTTTGAATTAATTGCATACAGTGATTCTGATTTTGGTGGTTGCAAAATCGATGGCAAATCGACAACAGCAGGATGACAGTTCTTAGGAAATCGCCTAGTCACGTGGCAGTGCAAGAAGCAAACGTGTGTTGCTACATCAACATGTGAAGCAGAATATATTGCTGCCTCGAGTTGTTGCTCCCAAGTTCTTTGGATACAACAACAAATGCGCGACTACGGTTTAGAATTCCTATCTACTCATATTTTTGTTGATAATAATGCTGCTTTACAGATCACTAGAAATCCTGTGCAGCATTCCAAAACTAAACACATCGACATTAAATATCACTTCATACGTGATTGTTTTGACAAGAAATTAATCGATGTCGTTCATGTCCCCACCGATCACCAACGTGCCGACCTGTTTACAAAAGCATTTGATAAATCACGTTTTGATTATCTACTTTTGGTCAATGGCATTAAGGTGATACCCGAGTAAACTTCTTTGGCTGATCGTTTTTGTAAATATTTTCTTTATAAACTCTGAAAATTCAAAAAGATTTTAGTTTTCGTAAACTTTGAGCATTTTAGGGGGAGAAATTTCAAGAAAATACAAAAACATTGCAAAATTTCAAAATCCAAAAAGATGTCTTTATTTTTTCTGTCTTCATGTTTGAAAAATTCAAAAATTAAAAAAAATAGAAAAACCAAAAATGAGTTTCTTGGATAAAGGAAAATGATGATATTCACTGGTGTGGTCGTAAACGTGTTCAAAATGAAAAACAAAAAGAAAAATGATAAGTATCTCTACTAACGATGTATCGGTAGGCTCACAATCAGACTAAAATGTGCAGGATGATACAAACCTAACAGACTTCAAGTCAGGTGGGAACCATTCATTGGCATATGGTCTTAGTACCGAAATCTCGTTTGAGAGATTGCCGAAATCTGAAATATTCGGTCTTTATGCTGCTTATCATCTGGGTATCATGGTTGTATCAAACCGTAAAAATAACGGAGACGAAGTCTAAGATCTTCCATGATACCATACATACGTGTACATATTGCATCCGACCTCAATAAGTGATCAACAATCACATGTCCAAACAAATAAGTGATAATATATCACAGATTCTTTGCGGGAGTCAAGTTCGTCTCTTTGCTGTACGGAAGTACTGACCTGTTCACGGACTTGCTCCTGTGCCCTCATGCATCTGAAAATCAAGCTCCTCATCAATAAGTGATTCTATCACATAGGGCTTGTTTTCAAATCAAATAAGTGAGTTTCTCACATCTTTTATACGGTCAAACAGATGATAATCGGTATACTCACCGGTAAGATGAATTCTCGTGCATACCTTGATACGGGAATGTGTCGTGAGTGGATTCACATCGACAAGTAAGTATAATCCTTACCGTTAATAGTATCTCTTAAATTATGATTACGTCTGATCAGTTTGAGCTTATGTGGACCACAATACCGCTAATCGAGGTAGTATACTTATCCAGAGCTTTAAACAGAAATCAAAATCATGTTGACTAAGACCGTAAGCTGGTATGATTCCTTATCCTTGAGATTCGCAAAAAGATTACTTTTGTACAGTTGCTTACTGTTTTCACAGTTTATTGCTTTTTCGTTTAGTTTACCGCGCTTTAAATTCGTCTTTAGTGTCATTTGTAAAGTTTCGTTTTTGATTAAGCCGAAGTTGTTGCTTGGTGTATTCTGCCGGAAGCCTGAAACCTCTTCATAAAACGTCCTTGCATTTGAAAATTCAATCAAAATGGAAAAGTGTTCATTTTAAATCATAATTTGTTCAGTCTGCAAAAATCTTTCATGCCTCTGTGTTTTGAAAAATTAATGTCGACGAAACAGAATGTGTATGGTGAATCAAAACTGTGATGACGAAACAGATCAGTTTCGTCGAAGTTACGACGAATCACATGAGCCCAAATCAGTTTCGTCATGGGCTAATTTCAGGCCCAAGTGTAAGCCCAACTTCGTTCTGTTTCGTCGAGCCCAATCCTGTTTCGTCGAAGTATCAGATTCGTCGAAATGAGGCGGTGTATAAATGGGTCCCTGTTGTTCATTTTTTTTTCAAAATAACAACTGTTTGTCTTCCTTCTTCACACAGAAACCCCATTATCATCTCTTTTCATCAAAATCCTTCATACTCTCATTTTTAACTAATATCTCACAAAACACAAAGGTATAAAAAGAATCGTGTTCCGATTCCGAACCTTTTGGACCGATTGTATTTTGTTTGAGACCCTTTAAAATCCTTGATCATCAAATGATTTCATGCTTAGTCTTATATTTTGTTTGTTATCTTTTGAAATCGGATAGATTTAGGATTAACATGTGTGTATATGCATAGTTTTGGGTTTGGGTGTATGTAACAAATACAGGGTATTTGGTTGATATGGGTGGTTTTTATATGAAACTGATGTTTTTCTTTTGCATATGGGTATTATTGATTGGTTTGGATAATAAACTATGTTGATTGTGTTTATTATTTGTTTCTGTTCTTTGTTTAAACCACAAATGACGAAACAACAAAAACCCCCAAATCGACGAATCGCATAAACCCTAATTCCGGCGAAACAGACGACGAATCAGAGACGACGAATCAGAAATGGAATGAAACAGACTCGACGAATCAAAACGTCGACGAATCAAACTGGTCAATGGTCAACCCTCTGTTTCGACGCACACCCTTCTGTTTCGTCGTTAATCTTCTGTTTCGTCGTCCATGCCTTAGCAGTTTTCTGTTTCTGCTGTTTGTTCACAGAAGGAATAAAATTTTTTGTTTGATGATCATTTGATGTTATAACCTGTATATATACATGTATAATACACATGTTATATCAAAAATGACTTATTTTGGACATTTACATGTACAGATGGCTCCGAAAGCACCGAAAGAAAAAGGAAAACGCAAGAAGGCGACAAAGAAAGAAAACAAAACTGAAGAGGAGATTATGTCAGAGAAGCGTCATAATCAAATAGCTTATCTGGATCCTGAAGACAAAGTCACGGAACTGAAAGATATCACGAAGTGGATCAGGGAGTCACGTATTAATTATGCTATTACATTCTCGACGCCCGTCTACAAGTCACTGATCAAAGCATTCTGGGATTCAACGAACGTGGTACAGGTGGATGAAAAGGATGTTATCAGGGGACGTGTAAATGATCTGTATGTCGTTGTCACTCCGGAGATATTGAATGAAGTGTTACAATTACAAGATCATCCGGATGCTCCTTATTCAATTCCAATCATGTGTACTCGAGGCTGTTTGCTACGAATGAAGTGTAAAGGAGACATTTTCGTCAAACAAATCAACAAAGGTGATCTTCCATTACGCTACAAGTTTTTATTGCATATTCTTATTCAGTGTCTCAGCAATAGACGGTCTGGATATGATATGGCTGGAGATGATCTCGTTGGTTTCATGGTTGCTTTGGTGTTAAACAAACCGTTTAGCATCTCAAAGTATATTTTCAGCAACATGAAAGAAAATATGACAAGGACTGGAAGTAGAACAACCGGGAACAAGTTTTGGATGTATCCGCGGTTTCTGCAAATGATTATGAATGTTCAACATCCGGACCTTCCTAAAGCTGACAATGATCTTCTGAAGATAGAGGCGATGAATTTCAACTCTTTAAGGTTAATCAAGAATCTTGCCGCCAAAAGATACACAGAAAGCGTTCCTCCAAGGAAGCTTTTTGGCGCACTTGAGAATCCTGATTATGTTGCTCCAGCAAATGATAAATGGCGTCATGATGACAGCCAATCTGACAATGAAGAGCCTGAGTTGGAAAGAAAAAGGATAGAGAAATTTGGTCCTGATCCAGTTGATTCAGATGAGTCTGGGAGTGATAGTGATGACAGTAGTGGTGAAAGCGATGATGGTGGTGATGCTGGTGCTGTTGGTACATCGATTAAGGGTGCAGCTGGTGGTACATCAGCTAGTAGTTCTTCAGCAAGTGGCGATGATGAATCAGATTCTAGCTCTAGTGATCATATAGACGAGCCTGGATATGAAGTGTATATTGATATACGTGGAGTAAAAAGGTATAGAAAGATTAGAACTGAAGATGATCCAACATACGTTCCAGAGGATCCTGAAGGTGAAAGAAGAACAAAAAGGAGAGCTGAGAAAGCTGCTGAAACTCAAAAGAAGAAAGCAAGAAGATATTTGAGTACTTATACTAGAAAACCTGTGCCTCAAGAGTCTTCATCTGTACCTCAGGAGCCTGTACAAGAAGCTCCTGTAATTACATCAGCTACAGAAACTCCAGTAGTTACATCTGCTGCTGAAACTCCATCTGTTACACCTCAGGCAGTTCCTGAAAGAACTATGGCTTCTGCAATCAGAGCAACCACTTCGCAGATCAGTGCTGAACGTCATAGGACATTTTCCGGATTTTCTCAAGACGAAAAGATCAGATACCTATTCTCTACACTTGAAGCAGCTGCTGATCGTGTTCAGAGGCAATCTCATTTCATTAATCTCACGAAGAATGATCAGCTTAAACAATCGGTGGAAATTAACAATTTGAAGTCAACCGTTGGTCAACAGCAAACGATGATAGAGAGACAACAAGCTGAGATTGAGTTGCTTAAAGCCGAAAATGCTCGTTTGAAGGCTGTTGATGAAGAGAAAGAGAGAAGGATGGCTGTTCTGTGGGATTATCATTGTAAACAACAAGAAGTACTGAAGAAAAAGGATGATGATACTGAGGACCAAGGGAATCCTGACACTTCAGGTACATCACAGAAGCAGCCAGCAGTTACATCTTCAGAAATAGTTGAAGTTCAACCGCCAGTGGTTGAATCATCTCAGGGAACTTCTACTGGAAAAGTTCAACAGATCGCAGGTACTTCTTCTGTCGTAAGCAGTGCTGATATTGCTTTACAAGCTATTCATCCATTTACGGGAGAGTTGCTTGAAGAAGGAGAGTTAATAGAAGATCTTTCTCAGGAGCAATTGATTGTTCTACAGTCTATGAGAGAAATTGATGATGCTGAGATAGATAAAATGTCGACTGAGACTGATACAACTAATGTTGAAGATATTGATGAGATTGTGTTTGAAGGCGAAGCAACAAAATCAACGTATGTTCGAAATGATGGTACTGAATTCGCTTCGTTTGATGAAGATTGGATGAAGGAGAATATTGATGACATAGACGAGCACTTAAGGAATCGTAATGCGTCTGAAAAGGCCACAGATGCATTCTCTGAATGGCGAAAACAATTTCTATCTAAAGTCTCCAAGCCTGTGCCTGAAAAAGCTCAAGTTGACTACTTGCAATTTGAAAAGGCAAAGCCAAGTGGAAGAATTCTATGCTGGATGTTTGTTAGAGATATTCACTGTGTTGCAATCAAACGTGAATACGGAATCCTGTATTTCAACTCACTGCTGAGCATTCTTTCTTTGCCATTTTATGATGTTGCTGCGTTGACGAGGCTTAAGCTTATCAATCGTTCAAACTACGATGGCGCTACTTTATTTGAGCGACTGATTAAAGTAAACAAGAAGTCGGGCTGGGAGGATGAATCATACAAGCCACAATTTCCCATCTATCAACCGATCAAGTTTACTCTTGATCCTGACACCAACACTTGCAGATACAAGCTTGTGTACCAGCCTCCGAGGGTCGTAGATAAAATCCCATTGATGCCTATGCAGCAGGATTTTCTTGAAGACATGGCATTATGGTGCTACGACTCGGATACTCATGAAGCTGTAATTGTGTTTAGAGATAATCGTGCAAATTACCGGATGTTGGATCCGATGTGGATCGTCAACATGTCTGAGGCTGACATCAGCAGATTATATCGTCATGATATTTTCTATGAAGATCAGGACGCACGTCAAGCTTTAAAGTTTCAGCGCGTAGCGTGTTTTTGCTACTACCGGGGAATACATTCGGGCAGTTCGTGGTCCGAACAACACTGAGATGGAAGATTAGAAGACCGAAGACGAGTAAAAGACAAGGGGGAGTTTGTTGATGCATTTTTTTGGTGTCTGTAACTAGTCTTGTTTAACGATGTATTTTGTACGGTCTTTTTATTAATTATCGAGTATGTATTTGATGTCGACCAAGTCGGATATCCTCCTATCCACTTGTGTCTGACTTGTTTGTCTCCGTTTAATATGTAATGCTATTCGAACAATGCATGTTGCATACAAAGGGTAGAATGGTCATTATAAGTTGTTTATATGTTGCTGTTGTTGCTGTCTGTTTGCAGAAACAACCACAACAGTTGCAGACCTCGACGAAACAGGTCTGTTTCGTCGAACTCATCATGACGAAACAGACCAATGTCCATTATGTCTGTTTCGCCGACAGTCATGACGAATCACACTTGATTCGTCGTGTATTGGGCTGCTTCAAGCCCAAGTGTTTGGCCCAATGTTGATTCGTCGTTTCACCTTGTGTTTCGTCGACTCATGGGCCAAGGGACTATATAAACACATCTGCTTTCACAGTTGAAAGCAGATGAGAGCATAACAGTAAAGAAACTCTGTCAAAATTCTGTTAAACTGTGTTTGTATCAGTTTGTAATCGGTTCTCATCCCGTTTAATCAATCGAGTGTGTATCATTGATTATACCGTGTCGTTATTGTTTTACATGTTTGATTTGGCATAGTTACGTGGATTCCGCACACGTAACCGTGTTTGCTATAAACAAGTGATTTGGTTCGTTATCGATCCTCAGATTACGGGACCTACATGGTTACCCGTTACGCTTCATGCGCGTTCGGTTCGGTTTATGTAACTAGTTTACATAAATTAGCCGAAACGGGTCAAACCTTATCGGTTTTATCTCAAAATCCAGAATGTATATAATATCCCCATATTAAGCAAGTATTCAAACTTGTCGGGTCTAAATCACATTCTATCCGGTCTTCGCTTAATCGTGCGTATGAACCGTATCTTCCTCTTGAAAACTAATCGGTCTAAGTTAAGGCTTAATTAAAGACCCGTTAGGATTCTAATAGGTTGTTAAAAACCTTCGTTCCAGATTTAGGAGCCCAGTAAAAGCTATCTGTACTTGCTGATTTGATACGGCTGGGATTGAATTTATATTTAGCTCAGGTAAATACTTTTAACTTATTTTCCCTATACGGGCTTGGGGTACGGTATATAAAATACCGCTTGGTCGGGCATTGAATCTTTAATTGTATGATGGTTAAAGTATTGAGATGTCTTGTTTAATTTGTTTTGTTTGCTTAAAGCCTTTGGGGGGGTTAATGACCGTGTCCCGGATATCCCTGGCATCATTTTACGAAATGGCCACGACCTCAGCACCGGGCGTAGGCGTACGCCCGTCGGTGTCTCATTTAAATAAAGTGGTGTGTCTATTGATCTTTAACCCGGCTCGACCCGGGCTACTGAACGCATAAGGAACATGTAAATCCTTTACAAGTATTATATTCAAATAATTATCCCAAGTTATAAAATATTATTTGTGCCATGTGCATTCAAATCAATCATTTTTAAAACCCTTTTCAAAATGAGTCAGTTGATTGTATTTACCAGTGTAAACTGACGTATTTTCCCAAAAAGGCTAAGTGCAGGTACTAATCGGAATAGGATGGCTACTCCTAGCATCAATAAAAAGTCTCGCAAGCTTAGATGCCTAAAGTCTGTTGAACAGTGTTATTTTTATTTTCGATCCGCCTGTGGATCCTTTACTTTCCGTTGTAATACTTGATATTACTTTATATTCGGGTTGTAATATATTTATCTTTTACTTCCGCTGTGCATTTAAATATTGTGTTGTTTGACCATTATGTTGCCAACCACGTCACGATACTCCCCTACCGGGCCCACCGGTGACACGTGGAAATTCGGGGTGTGACACTAGTTGTTCCAGACTTGGGTCGGCAGCAATCGTTGCTAGGATATGGAAATTGGCTAGGCTTCTATTAAGCATATCCTGTGTATGGGCATCCGACTCTCGCTTAGCGGCTGCTAGGACTCTTTGCTGTTGCAACTTTCTCATTCTTTTTCTACGCTCAAAGGCTCCCTTACTGAACTATCCTCTCTTTTTCTGAGGGAATGGCTTTTCCGACTGACCTTTAAAGGCAAATATCCCTTCTTCCTGATCAGCGGAATACCCAGAGAGGGTAGGCTGGGAAGAGGTATCTTCACTCCTAGGTGAATCGGACAACTGACGATACACATCTGAGGGTCCTTGATCACTCATACTGTAAACTAACAAATAGTCAAATAACACATAACAATAAAATACAGATAATTACATATTTTAAGAATTTATTTCCTAACAATTTAAATAATTTGATGTCAGCAGAACACTTATGTGGCTGAATCAGTGGCTAAGCTCTGATACCACCTTTTGTCGCAACCCCCGCCCCCTTATCTGTCTCGGGAACGGGCGTCCGCGAACATTTGTTTGTGGTGGTATCAGTTTGTTAATTATTAGTTTGGCAGCGGAAATTACATCAGGACCGTAGTTAGGAAATTGTTTATCAAAGTAAAACCACCATATTTTATATTAATAACCACATGGGTAAACCCAAGTTTCTTTATTACAATACGTTTATAAGGATAAACCATATTTTATTGAATTTAAAACATCATCTTTTTGGTAACTTTTATAGCCACATTTTTTCAAGCCGTCAGCGCTCTCCAGCTGCCTTTTTACTAATTGGCTGTCACATTGTGTTACCTGAAACGCATTTTAAAAACATTTGTCAGTGGGAAATACTGGTGAGTGAATCCCAGTTTAATCAAGAAACATTTTACCAATTATCACAGTATTGAGAGCGATCACATTGTTTATTTCTACACAAGTACTCATTCAGTACTGTCAATCCTGACTGGTGGGTCATATTACACATTGGCTAACTCGTCATCCAATGGTAACGTGTTCCACATTTTGTATACAAAACCCCAACATACCGACAGTAATTGAAGAACTACAAAGACTCAACCACTGCTTAATCATATTGTAAAGCATTTAAGGTTTTGTAAAACAGTTAACAAAAAGGTTTACAAAAAGCGGATAAACTCACATTGCTATCTTAGACTTCGTGTAAGGGTTTCCGGGGATTAATCTATAATTTACACAAATGTACATATGTTAGTATAATTACCCTTTAATTATATTAACGATACCCTCCCCGAGACGGTATTCCAACAACTACGTCGAGTAGAACCACGACAGTTGTTACGGAACCCTAAATCAATCGGGCAACGTATCTAATACGAAACTGGGGTTATAATACTTACAACGGAGCAGAACCTCGCTAATTAGGGGGTATTATACTTGAATATTATGCCTACTGTGAGAGATTTTCGTGATTAAGAAAAGAAATGAACGAGTTTTGATGAAACCCGATGCCTGCTATTTATAGGGTCACATTTCGACTTTCTCGCGGCCCGCGTAAAGTTTAGAAAGGGGTTACGCGGCCCGCGTGGCGTAGGGGTCTAGGCGTAGGTGATCCGGGTCACCACATAGGTTCAACACGTTGCGTGACACATGTCAACACCGGGGTTCGCTGGACTTTTAAGTTGTCGCGGCCCGCGTAAGAGTTAAGGGATGGGTTACGCGGCCCGCCTAGAATCCATTTTCTTTGTTTTTTATTTATTTTTAATGATATAATGTATTTTGGGCTCGGTTTTCACATACGGGGTGTATTTTAAGACATATAGGGGTATTTAACATATATTAGGGTGTCAGAAAAATATTCAGGAGGGTTGTTATTATTGCAACAACCATCGCGCTACCAGCCTTAGGGTTAAGAACGTTCATCAAACTGTATCCTGCTGTAAAATACAACACCATGATGAAAGACGCACAACAAAATTAGGGAAGAAAATAAGACAAATTAACAGCAGTAATACCTTTCCCCTGGTAACCATAAACCGGGAAACCCCTAGGGTTCTGAGGTGCCCATAACATGCTCATCCCGGCCGCGAATAGCGCCCTCTCTTCAAGCTGATTGATAGAAGTAACTTTCTGGGTCAATACCTTATACCACTCTTGTTCAACAAAATCTATCGACACATTCACGCGGGGAACCCCTTCACTCTCCTCTCAGTAATGCATGTCAATGGGAATAACCCCACGGTGAACGTAGAAAAACTTTTGTTTCCAGTCGTGTAGACTTTTTGGTGGGTTACTGTTGCAAGGACTAACTCCACCAGTTCGGGAATTGAAAGAGTAGAAACTGCCAGTATAACTCACGAAGTAGAACACATTAAACTTCTCAAAAGTTGGTTCGATACGGTTGGCACGGCATATGAACTCGAAATGAGTAATCCGAGGCAGCCCTAGAGCGTTTATCTGTGAAATGTGCAGTCCATAATTCGTCAACACTTCACCGGTGAACTTCGTCATGGGAAGACGAAAGTTGCCTTCCCGGAAGAAAGCAGTATATAACGTCATGTATCTCGGAGGGGCATCCAAGGCGGTGGAATTAGGGTTCGGAAACTGAGCACCCCATTCTAAACGGAAACCCATATCTCGAACAACATTCTGGAACTCCTCTTCCTTCCACTTTATCTCTGCCCAATCAGGACCAGGAGGATTCCTGGGTTTGTACTTCCTCTTCTTAGTGGCAGGATTCACACCGGTGGACATGATTATGGATGATGGAAGAAAGGATTGGGAGAGGAGAAAGAAGAGATATGTGGAAGAAGATGAAAGAAAAAAGGAGTTTGAATTTTGAAAATGGAAGAAAAGTGTTAACCGTTGTGTATTTATACCCATCGCATTTAATGCGATGGGTAGTGGACCGTCAGGAAGCCAGAGAGACGTCTAACAGGGAACTGACACGTCAGGAGAGAGAATAACCGGCGCCTCGATTTTGGGGCGCGTGGCCGCCACGTGCCTGACAGGCGGCGAAAACATGCCTAGCGGTTTTGAAAAAGCAACTATTCATTTCCGAAAAGACAGCCACCTCAGACAGAACGTCAGTCATGTCAGTTATCCTTATCCCAATAAAGAAACTTCCCGTAGAAGAAACCGCCAAAAAAGTAGACTTACCATCACGCGCCATGCGCCCTTTTGGCTCAACCTTGCAAGAATGCGATCATGCGCCATTTTGGCTCAACCTTACAAGTCTGCCATCATGCGCCATGCGCCATTTCGGCTCAACTTTACAAGACTGCCATCATGCGCCATGCGCCATTTCGGCTCAACTTTGCAAAACTGCCATCATATGCCATGCGCTGTTTTGGCTCAACTTTGCAAGACTGCCATCACACGCCATGCAATGTTTCGGCTCAACTTTGCAAAACTGCCATCATACGCCATGCGCTGTTTTGGCTCAACTTTGCAAGACTTCCATCACCCGCCATGTAATGTTTCGGCTCAACTTTGGAAAACTGACATCATACGCCATGCGCTGTTTTGGCTCAACTTTGCAAGACTGCCATCACGCGCCATGCAATGTTTCGGCTCAACTTCACAAGGCCACCATCATGCGCTTTTACAAAGACAAACAACAAAGACCACTACCCTTATAAGTCCAGAATCCCTCCTAGACGATCAACTCAACTAGAACGCACACTGGACTGGGGGGACTTGAAGAGGTATGGTCCCAATTCCATGCACACATGGCAGGGACCACACCACTCTTCTCGTCCTACATGGCAGGGACCACACCACTCAGATAATTAGCTGTAACAAAACGTGCCGCAGAAAGATAGTGTTTGGATTTGATTATGTTGTTTGATATCACAATAATCAGATAATCAACTATTTGAGTGTTTGGCAAATATATATATATATATAGGGTTAGGTTGACGTACAAATGCCCTTATCGTACATTACGTACGCTACAATCTCAACCGTCAGATCATCTTCCCGCATTGAAAATCGCATGTTGTTTTTTTGTAACAATTTCGCATGTTGGTTTTTTAACATGCGATTTCATCAAAATTATCACATGCGAAATTGTTACAAAAAAAACAACATGCTATTTCATCAAAAATTATCACATGCGAAATTGTTAAAAAAAACAACATGCGATTTCATAAAAAATTATCACATGCGAAATTATTACAAAAAAACAACATGCGGTTTCGGTGCGGGAAGATGATCTGACGGCTGAGATTGTAGCGTACGTAATGTACGATAAGGAATATTGTACAGTACACTTTCTCTCTCTCTCTCTCTCTCTCTCTCTATATATATATATATATATTGATCTCTACAAAACGTTTTGATCTCTACAAAGCGTAAAAAATCAGTTTTTGGATTATCACGTTTTCCTGCAGTAAGGGGTGACCTACTTTTGGATTATCGCGTTTTGATCTCTACAAAACGTAAAAAATCAGTTTTTATTAATTTTTTACCAAACACTCAAAATAGATTTTTTACGATTTCAAAACACAATAATCAAAAAATCAGATTGAAAAAGCAATCCCAAACACCCCCTAACTCAAAGCCTAATAAAACATTTATTATTATTATTATTATTTTAACGACAAATTTCTTTTAACAATTTTAGTGAGTGGAGTTAAATCCAAGACATTTCATCTTAAACTCAGATGTTTTGTCACCGTGAATAAATAGACCACTACCACGTCAATGAGGTAGAGGTGGAGTGGTTTGGAAAAGAATTTGTGTTCCTTATGATCAGGTTCAATTTTCACTCTCCTCATTATTTTTTGTGGGCATCCAGGTAAAGAGCGAATACGGGTGGCGCAGGTTCGACTTGGATGGGAGGCGGGGTTTTACTGATTATTCCACTGTCATGCATTCGGGCGGGTGGAGATCGGCTTTCCGCGCATCTGGGGAGAGCCAATGGGCTGGCGGCGGTCGAGTAGTCGACCTTGACCAAAGCGCCAGGCGTCATGATGATTGGTCCATCATTCCTCGTCGTTAAAAATAATAGACCACTACCACATTTTGGTGTATTAAAATATTAATCTAAAATAACCCAAGTTATAAAAGTTGAAAAGAAAGAGGAAAAGCAAAAGCATGAGATTCCAGAGACACAGGGTTTCATGTTCTTGCTGATTTTTGTGGTTGGAGAATCGAGTAGAGATGGAGGAGAAAGATGTTGACTACGTTCTGGTGCCTTTGGGTTTAGGGAGTATGATCGCCTACCATATTTGGCTTGTTTACACCGTTTTCAAACACCCAAGACAAACTGTTATGGGCCTCAATTCCGAAACTCGACATCAGTGGGTCTTCTCTATGATGGCTGTCAGTCTTCTGTGAGATTAAATATATAAATGTAATATTTAATCTTGTAGCCTATATAATCATTTATATTATATTGGATCAAAATATATTAATAACCTATTATAATTAGTTGGTAATTGTTGATGGACCATATTACCCTTATTAACTAATTAGGTTTCCTCTTGGGTGTATAAATAAGGGGCTTATTAGAGAGTCAAAGGGTTAGACACTTTACACAATCACAAACCCTCACTAACATCAATTTCGTGACTCTCTCTCCCTAACCGATTCTGCCCTAGTCTCGGTTCATCACCATCATCACTTTACACCCTAAGGAGGAACCGGATCACCTTGACAAAGATGTCGAACTCAATGACTGGATTCTCTACTGCTTTGAATACTATAACAGGTATGTGTTATTCATGTTTTCCATTTAGTTTAAACAGAACTGATCAACATGTGGTATCAGAGCATATGTTGATAAATCAGTTCTGTTCTGTATCCATTATTCTGGGATCATAAATATGGAAAACAGAAATTTTAAAGTTTTAAATATCAAAACTGTTTTCGAGTCCTTATTGCCGAAATCCCTGTTTTCAGAAAAACATATTTGATAAACTGACTCGAGACCATAATGGGAAAACCTTAATATTCGAAATCTGTTAATGAAGGTCTAAAATTTAAGGTTTCGGATTTCCAGATTATATTTTTATTTTAGGGTTCATCATAATGTTCTAAGAAATCTCGAAAATTCCATAAGATTTGGAATATAATTTTGGATTAGTGGGTGTTTTACTGTTTTTGATCTGAATTTTATCTACTAAAATTTTCGAAAACTGTTAAAGAGATAATCAGTTATTAATTTCGAAATCTTTGATAAGTTTAGTTCAGCATTAAAACAGGAAATACTATCCCAAATCCCTTAAATTTCGAGTTTCAGTTTTTATCACAATCAGCAGCAGTTAACAGAGGATTCTAGACCATCAGACTACGACTCGAGACCACAAGGTCTCGACTCGAGACCACAAGGTCTCGACTCGAAATCATAAAGGTCATCAGAAGCTTACAACTCGAGAAAGAGGTCTCGACTCGAGACCATTAGATCTCGACTCGAGACCATAACGTGTCAACTCGAGACCATCAGGTCTCGACTCGAGACTACAATGTCTTGACTCGAGATCTCATTACCGACTTGAGATCTCATAAAAATGTGATAGTCGAGACCATGGTTTCAACTCGAGACAACAGGTTACGACTCGAGACCTCATTACTGACTCGAGATCTCATGACTCAGTCGAGACCTGACTCGAGACCTAACTAGAAACCTCATTAATTTTTAAGCTGTTTAATGTGACCTAAAAATTTTTGTTAACAGGTGGTTTGCTATTAAATACTTGGTTTTGTTAACACTTACTTAACTAATCAGAATCAGATAATTTTGCAAAACCAAAATAGCTTAACTTGAATGAGCTTCTGATGTATTAATTCTGGCCAAAGCTGATTTAATACATCTATTTATTGTTCAAGTATTATAAAAAGCTATGTTGAGTATGCATTACAAACCTGAAATGTCTTAATTCTGGCCAAAGCTGATTTAATTCATTTATGTTTAGCATACTTGACAAGTGCATAACTAAAGTGATTGTCTCATTTCTGGCCAAAGCTGATTTGTCACAATTACTTTGCACACATATTTAAATGATTACACTTCTGGCCAAAGCTGATTTGTCTTCATTTAAATAGAATTTTCCTAAGTCTATCATTTTGATGTTAGTAATAGACATTATCACAGCTTCATAATTATAATGGTCATTACTTATGCCTGCCTTAGTATAACATGCCCTTAGATCACATTAAGACTTCTTTCTTAGTATCATAACTTGCTCATCTTATTTCCACTATCAGCACCCAATCAAGGGATTCCACCTTTGACTGGTGATAACTTTGCTGCATGGAAGGATGCCCTCATGCTTACACTTGGAGTGCTGGACTTTGATTATGCTCTAAGAGAGGATAAGCCAGCGGACCTTACTCCACAGAGTACTGCTCCTCAGCAGTTACTTCATGATAAGTGGACTAGAAGTAACCGCATGTCTCTCATGTTCATGAAGCAGTCCATTCATCACTCTATCAGAGGAGCTATTCCTGATTCTGACGATGCTAAAACCTATTTGGCTTCTGTGGAGGATCAATTCAAGGGAACATCAAAAGCACACGCTAGCACTCTTATCCTCAAGCTGGTGACGACTAAGTATGATGGGAGGAGCGGCATTCGCGAACACATCATGATGATGCATGACATGGCCAATAAGCTGAAGGGCCTAGAGATGGAGATCAGTGATGGTTTTCTTGTTCACTTCATCATCACTTCGCTTCCTTCGTCCTATGAAGCATTCAAGATCAATTACAACACTCAGAAGGACAAATGGATGATGAGTGAGCTGATCGCTATGTGCGTGCAGGAGGAAGAGCGTATGAAGATGGATCGCCATACTGATGTTGCTAACTTCACCACCTCCAGCTCTAAGAAGAGGAAGAACAACTATCAAAGAAAGGATGCTTCTAAGGTTCAAAAGCCAAATCCAACTCCTAATACAAGTGCACCTTCCAGCTCTAAGAACTCCTTAGGCAAACCCTACTGCAAGTTCTGTAAGAAAACAGGACATAAGCAAAAGGAATGCCATGACTTCAAGGAGTGGCTGGCTAAGAAAGGTAACGATTTTTTCATGATACTTGAGTCCTTTAATTTAAATGTTCCTGCTAACTCTTGGTGGTTTGATTCTGGTTCTATGGTTCATGTTACCAATTCACTACAGGGATTCCTTACAATCCAGAAGCTGGGAAGAAACCAAAGAACACTTAAAGTTGGAGATGATCGAGAATTAGAAGTGAAGGCCATAGGAACATTACAATTATTTTTGAAAACTGGTTTATGTATTAAACTTTATGATACCTTATATGTTCCTGAGGTAACTCGGAACCTTGTATCAGGACCAAAGTTAGACATGGACGGTTTTGTCGTTTCTCATGGTCATCGCAAACTCTCTATTCTCTATGATTCCGTTGTTTATGGTACTGGCATTCTGGATGGTGGTCTCTATAGATTAGAACTAGATGATAATTTTTCCAAATCTTTGTTGTCATATAATATTAATGAATCACTCACAAAGATGGAAAAGAAACAAATTCGAGACTTAGAGACTTCATCTATGTTGTGGCATCAACGTTTAGGCCACATCTCAAGAGAACGATTAAATCGTCTCGTACAGGATGAAGTCTTACCTCCTCTCGATTTCACCGATTTTGGAACATGTGTCAAATGTCTCAAAGGCAAAATGACATTAGCAAATAAGAAAGGTGCCACTAGGAGCTCTAATTTATTAGAACTCATTCACACTGACATTAGTGGTCCTTATCAAATTGCTGGTATAACAGGACATACTTCATTTATCACTTTCATTGATGATTATTCTCGTTACATGTACTTGTATCTTATAAAGGAAAAATCTGAATCTCTAACAACTTTTAAAGATTATAAAGCTGAAGTTGAAAAGCAATTAGATCGTCAGATTAAAGTTGTGAGATCAGATAGAGGCGGTGAATATTATGGCAGACATACTGATGTGGGTCAAGCTCCTGGTCCATTTTATGAGTTTTGTAAGGGCCAGGGGATTGTGAACCAATACACCATGCCTGGTACACCTCAGCAGAATGGTGTCGCTGAACGAAGAAATCGTACCCTTATGAACATGGTGCGCAGTATGTTAGCCAACACTAATTTACCATTATTCCTCTGGACTGAAGCGTTAAAAGCAGCTGTTCATATACTCAATAGAGTTCCTTCTAAGTCTGTCCCTAAAACTCCTTATGAACTTTGGACAGGAAGGAAACCGAGTCTTAAATATATGAAAGTATGGGGCTGCATTGCAGAAGCAAAACTTTACAATCCTTTCCTAAGGAAACTTGACCCTAAAACAGTTACCTGCTTCTTTATCGGGTATCCTGATCATTCGAAGGGTTATCGTTTCTATTGTCCTTCCCATGTCACCCGTATTGTTGAAACCAAGCGTGCTGCGTTCTTGGAGGATTTCAAGGTCAGTGAGAGCAGTACAAACCCTTACGAAGAATTGCAAGAAGTACAAGACGCGGGGGGGAGAGACTCGTCGCTTACCATTACTCCGTTTACTCCTCTTGTACCCCATGCAACTGCACCTGAAGTCACTGCACAAATTCTATCTCCACAATCAGAACCCATTATACCTCATAACGAAGGCACATCAAACGCTCAAAACCTAGACAACGCTGAACCCAATAATCAACTCAGGAGGTCATCTAGGCAAAGAAGGCCTACTAATTGGGATGATTATGTTACCTACCTGACTGAAATGGATGCTGGAAAGCTCAATGATCCTATCTCTTATAATGAAGCCATTAGCAGTGATCAGTCTTCTGAATGGAACAAAGCAATGAATGATGAGCTTGAATCCATGAAGAAAAATGACGTTTGGGATTTAGTCGAATTACCCAATGGTGCCAAACCTGTAGGTTGTAAATGGGTGTTCAAAACAAAACTGGATCCGAATGGGAACGTTGAACGCTACAAAGCGAGATTGGTTGCAAAGGGCTACACTCAGAAAGAGGGAATTGATTATCAAGAGACGTTTTCACCTGTCTCTCGTAAAGATTCATTAAGGATCGTTATGGCCCTAGTAGCTCATTTTGATTTAGAGCTGCATCAGATGGACGTCAAAACTGCTTTCCTTAACGGAGACTTAGACGAAGATGTTTACATGAAACAACCTGAAGGCTTTAAACCTGAAGGTCAGGAGCATCTAGTCTGTAAGTTGAAGAAATCCATTTATGGGTTAAAACAAGCATCACGTCAATGGTACCTAAAGTTTGATGAAGTCATGAAGAGGCAAGGTTTTATGAAGAATCAAGTGGATCAATGCACCTACCTCAAGATGAGTGGGAGTAACTTTACTATACTTGTCCTTTACGTAGATGACATTCTATTGGCAAGTAATAGTTTAGACATGTTGCATGAGTCGAAGCGGTTACTCTCGCATAACTTCGACATGAAGGATCTCGGAGATGCTTCTTACGTCATTGGCATCGAAATTCACCGAGATAGACACAAAGGGATCTTAGGATTGTCTCAAAAGACTTACATAGATCGTGTCCTTACACGTTACAACATGCAACAGTGCAAACCCTCAGTCGCTCCAGTAGTTAAGGGAGATGTTTTCGGTTCATTCCAGTGTCCGACAACAGAGGTTGAAAAGGAGCAAATGAGCCAGATACCTTACGCGTCAGTAGTCGGGAGCCTGATGTATGCTCAAGTCTGTACTCACCCAGATATCGCTTATATTGCTGGAATGCTAGGTCGTTATCAGACTAATCCTGGCCTAGATCACTGGAAAGCAGCTAAGAAGGTCCTCAGATATCTGCAAGGGACGAAAGACTATAAACTGACATATAGAAGAAGTGATCATTTAGAAGTGGTAGGTTATTCTGATTCTGACTTTGCCAAATGCAAAGATGACAAGAAATCCACTTCGGGCTACATCTTTATGTTAGCAGGCGGACCTATCTCATGGAAGAGTCATAAACAACAGTTAACTACAACTTCCACAATGATGGCAGAATACATTGCTGTTTACAACGCAACCTGTCATGGAATGTTGCTTAGAAATCTGATCACTGGACTCAAAATTGTTAATTCCATTTATAGACCATTGAAGCTTTACTGTGATAACTCAGCTGCCGTTAGTTTCTCGAACAGTAACAGTTCGACTGGAGCTGGTTTATATCCTGATACAAAGTACTTGTTCGTACGTGAACGCGTTGAGGAAAATAATCTTTGTATTGAGTATATTAGTACTAAAGATATGCTTGCGGATCCGATGACTAAAGGTCTCCCACCTAAAGTTTTCGAAGAACATGTATCGAATATGGGACTTATTAAAGACCTTGTTTAATGGCATATTGTACTAGCTTATGTTTTAATTAATAAAATTTCCTCAGTTTGATTTTGTATGTCTCTAACATATGTTCTGCCGGTGTAATGACATATAGACAAATATAAATACAAATCAGACGCTAAAGGGCTTATACATATTTTGATCGTAACTGTTAGGTTTTAAATTGAGGCTATAGTATGACTAATGGGGGTCCTGAGTCGAATGATGATTCAACGGCTGTATTTCTCTGCTATAGTTCTTGGTTTAAGGCTAAAATGAGTGTTAACTCCTGGCCAGGCTTACCTAATACTCATGATAAATGATTACTTGGCTAAGTGGGAGAATGTGAGATTAAATATATAAATGTAATATTTAATCTTGTAGCCTATATAATCATTTATATTATATTGGATCAAAATATATTAATAACCTATTATAATTAGTTGGTAATTGTTGATGGACCATATTACCCTTATTAACTAATTAGGTTTCCTCTTAGGTGTATAAATAAGGGGCTAATTAGAGAGTCAAAGGGTTAGACACTTTACACAATCACAAACCCTCACTAACATCAATTTCGTGACTCTCTCTCCCTAACCGATTCTGCCCTAGTCTCGGTTCATCACCATAATCACTTTACACCCTAAGGAGGAACCGGATCACCTTGACAAAGATGTCGAACTCAATGACTGGATTCTCTACTGCTTTGAATACTATAACAGGTATGTGTTATTCATGTTTTCCATTTAGTTTAAACAGAACTGATCAACATCTTCTTCCCTTTTGCTTTACTATAATTTGTTACTTTGAACCTTCTAATTGCTTTTGCTTTTGATCATCAATAGTTTGCTTGCTGGATTTAAGTTTAATTGTTTTTGATCATCAATGGTTGAACCTTCTGATTTCCGACCGGGGGAAGTCACGGGACCTAAAAATTTATATAAAACTGGGGGTCGAAAACGTATATACCCAAAAATTTCTATGCGAAAACTATATACTCTCCCTCGTCCCGTCCCTTAAAAGCTTTGCCCATGTCACGTGTTGTTGGAAATGGCTGATTTTGTTTTTCTAGCGTTACAGGATCCGCTAAAGAATGGCGTATTAGCAGTGCAAACTATTCGCAACAACATAATGGCATCCACTCTTCTAGCCACAACCGCAATCACTCTGAGTTCAATAATCAGTGTTTTCGTGAGCAGCGCTTCTAATACAAACCCCGCAGCTTCACAATTGATGTACGGAAATAATACCCGACTCTTATCTTCAGTAAAATACTTTGCAATCTTGCTCTGTTTTCTTGTTGCGTTTCTTTGCAATGTGCAGTCGATTCGTTACTATGCTCATGTTAGTTTCTTGGTCACGGTTCCTACATTTATAGACACGAGAGAACCTATAAACTACGTTGCTAGGAACTTGAACCGCGGAAGCCTGTTTTGGTCTATCGGTTTGAGAGCATTTTACTTCTCGTTTCCGCTCTTTTTGTGGATCTTTGGACCGATACCCATGTTTGTGTGTTGCATCATCATGTCGTTTGTGCTTTATTTCTTGGACACGACTACTAGTTTTACTAGAAATCTTCATAGTTATTCTATGAGAGACAAGACTGAAGCAAATGAAAACGGGGTCCTTTAAGAAAGCTATGTCTGTTATTTTCGCGATATGTTGTTAACGACGTTCGTTGTATTGTCAATGGGTTTATCATGCCTAGAAGTGTTCTCGTGATCCTATTTTTGTCGTTCTGGTTGGATGTTTTAGATGTTTATAAACGGTTTGCTATTCAGAAGGGGGTAGCGGCGCAACTTGTTGCTCGTCTACCTGCCACTAGTCTGTAATCGTCTCTGTCTTAAATAATTTAAAAGAGATCCCGTAGAGTTAATAATAATTACGTAAATATGTGTAATCATTGTGCTTGGTTGTATTACTCCAACAAAAATCCTATAGTCCACATTAGAGCATTTGCAATGGACTAATGGACCCAAAAGCTTAGATGCAGCATAAATTTGCATATGTGGAAGAGAGAGTGTGCGGAGACAGGGTCGGTCATGAGGTTTCAAGTGCTTTGTACGAGTCTAAAAAAAGGCCCTTAGGACATCTCAACAGCAAGCAACTTTTTTAGCATCCGTGTTGACCATTATAACAGAAGGGTGTTAACATTTGACTTTGAACTATGAGTTAAGGCGCATGCTTTTCGGCATTTGATCATTGTCGAGTCATTCATCCCATCTTAATCTGGAAAAACATGCATATTTTTCCTTATACCGATCAGATATATATCAAAGACGTAAAGAACAGCATTAATCAAAAGATTTCCATCAAATATATAAATATATAGCTACCTGATGACTGGCTTTCTCTGTGCTGCAGCTGTAGCATATGCCAGCCACAACAAGTTCCGGGGCCTTTATACAAAGTTGAGAAATGAAAGGAAAGTTAAGTACTGCGAGTTATAACGAACCTAGAAAGTCATTCATCTTCCTGTTGGCGTTTCCTTGTATCATCATCATCAGGTCCGTCCACAACGTTAACATCAGCCAAAGTTACTGCATCCACACTGCTAGCAGCACTTGTGTCTGGGGCGTTCCGCCTTTCCTCTACACTTGCTCTGGCAGGGCGTGTAGGTCGAACACCACCAGGAAAAACAAAAGCGGGAATGTCCCTACGCTTTATATGAGTTACGCTTATGCCCATTCCAGGCTTCCATACTGTATATGAACCAACATTGCCTTTAAACTCATCGACTGTCGACCGTATATCAAACTTCTTGGCAGCATTCACAGAACACCCTCTTTTCGTTGAAGACCTAAGTAGTAACTGAAAACTAAACTTGGCGTAATGAGTTGCTTAGTCACAGATCAAAATAAACCAAGTTTAAACAGCACATATTTAGTATGGGATGGATTGGTCGAAAATATATTTTCTCCATTTTTAAAATAACAATGATAATAATCCAATTTTTTAAAAAGGCAGTATGCTAAACTTCCGCAGACTTTTGACCAACATTTTTTACCAAACCATTTAAGAAATAAAACTGAAGACAACCAAAATTTGAACAATGTTTTTCATTCATTGAACTATGTCTATCTGCAGATAATTCTTGTATGCTTCAAAAAACCGATACGGCTCAAATAGTTCAAGCCAACTACCATTATTTAACACCATAGCCTACAACAGTTGAAAACAAAATTATAAACTTCATAGCAAAACCGACCAACTCAAATAAATGAAAGTACCTCACACCCCTCTTAAACTTCAAATCTTGATTATCTGTAAATAATATTGTACATTTGAATAAACTCCCCTTTGTTTGGCCCAAAACCTCGTGCATCTTAACGTTGTGCGAAAATTCTGCAAACCCAAAAACAAGTGTAAAGATAACAAACATCACATGATTGGAATACGATTATAACCAAGAAGCCAGACACCAATCTACTTATTTGTCAAGCTAACTAGAGTACCTAGAGGTGATCACTTACTTATCAATGGGACGCTTTTTATATCAAACAGGTCAAATAAAATATAGCTAAACGGAAAACATGTCAAACAGGTTAAATTTCGTCCAAAGTCTAATAAATTTGAAAGAAGAAAAAAAACAAAACAATTGCCAGAACCTGAATATTAGGCACTAATGACAGGATCTGATCAGTAACTCTACATCCATTAAGAATGTGAACGCTTTTCTCATCTGCATTTTGCAGTATCAAGTCTTCAGAAAGTTCTTTGATGCCGAAACATTTACAGAACGCTGTTGAATTTTATATTTTATTCTCTACAGCAAACAGCCAAGCCTTTGAACAAATCAAAGGTTGACTGTCATTCAGATACATTAAGTGAAAGGCAACCTAAGAAGACTGCAACAAGCTAGAAACCAAATAAAAAAAAAAAAAGTATAACGAGAAAATATAGCATGTGACATAGAAAAAAACGCATGCCCTATTACTATAAGGTTACACCACAAGACCAAAGATAAGCATCAAGGAGTTATCCCTTATTTAGTTATAAATAAAATCCAAATGAACATCCATGACAGCATAAAGACGTATGCTTTCAGCCAACATATATGTTGTTGACTGATACGACTACCCCAAATTAATGCAAATTCTAAGGTATGGAAAAAGAACATTGAATATTGATCTGTTGATCAGGCCCAAAGATTTAAGATGAATTAACAAAACTTAATCAGGAAGTGAAGGGGACTTCATTGTAGTCTATTGATCTAAACTGGCCTGAGTGGTAAGTTGGTAACCTAGACCATAGTTACTAATAGAGTGCTATAGCGAATAACGTAGCATAGCACTCATGTGTCGCTATTTGACTTTGGCGCCTCCTTAGCGGGAAAATAGCTGGATTTTTGTTTTTTTTTCTGCTTTAATATAAAATAGCGGGATTTTATAGGTATAAAATAGCAGGATTTTAGGTTTTTGTTAAACATACATATAAAACAACTTATTTGGATATAATATACATATAAAATATTTCTAAAATTTTCGCCTATTGCGTGGCCAAACATAAAACAAATAGTGTCTGCTATTTCATCGCTATCGCTACGTAGCGTATAGGTAGCTTGTCGCTATCTTCCGCTATTCGCTATTAATAACTATGACCTAGACTGAATCTATGAAAGAGAAACATTAACTCTAAAACCAGACTAAAGAAAAAGAAACACTAATAAAGTTAAATCAGCAAAAGAAGAATCTAATGAATCCAAAATCGCCTAAAACCTCACATATATTTAAGCTGAAATAACAAACAAAATCAAAAACTTAGAGAGCTTTAAAAATAGACTAATGATGTAATGTACATTGATTGATCTAAATGAAGTCGATAGAGATACAAATGAGGCTTTGGTATCCTAAATGAATCTATGGAGGAGGAAGTTTAGCTAACAAAAATTATTTCTTAACTAAAGAGGGGTTAAATAATAGAAATCGTAATGAAAGAACAAAAATAAAGTCAGACCAGCAATATAAGGAAGTTAAAACAACCTAACAACAGGTGTGAAAAGCCTAAACTGGATCTATGGATAGATAATATCAGCTCAGTAAGAGTTAAACCTGACTAAAGAGAGTTAAACAATTGAACTCAATATAAAGCAAAAAGGTAAAAGTTAACTTCACAAAGAAAGTATCTGATGAGCCAGATATCGACATAAGAAAAATTCAAACAAAAAGTGATAGGCACTAAGACCACCCGCAATGGGGTGTTTGTGGAGCCACTGACAACTAGTGTGAATGCGGCGTACGAGCATCCCCACTGAGGCTTTGTTTCGCGGCCTTGTCCATGAGTTGGTTATGAAAGGGTGCGGATGTTTGCGGAGTTCGTGGGATGGATGCATTTCTTTGGGAATCGTGTTTTTCCACACAGAGACAAGAATAACTATATTGATCAAAGATAAATTACTAGAATCTCACACTAGCCAATGGCTAGAAACTAAGACCGATTACAATAAACACCTAGCCCAATAAACAGAAGACACCCTATGTATCTGGGAAATTAGTATGACAACAATTGTTCCATTCCAAAACTTTCATTTTCGATCGACTTTTCACCCAATAGACCGACTTTCTCCAAACAGCCTGATGATTGACACCCGTTTTCCCAAGAACACCAGTTCTTTCTGACCTCTCCATATATACCAGCAGGCCAAAGGGATAACCAACTAGAACAACGGATGTTTTACACCATGGATTCTAGAACTCTAATGAATTAACAATTACAGGTGGAAAAAAACGTGTATAGGTGGAATTTTACACCAACTATTCACTTTTTGTTAAATGACAATTGCAATAAGAAAAGATGTGAAAAGATGGTCTGCCGTTTCAACGACTTCATCGCATGAAGAGCACAAGGTTGAGCCAGAAAAGATGTTTCTTCTCCGCAACCTTTCGAGGGTAGGCAGCCTATCTTGCTCACCCCGCCAACCAAAGATGGATAAATCTAAATTATTCTAATGATGTAATGTACATGAATAGATCTAAATTGAGATAGAATGATGCAAATAGAGCTTTGATAACCCAAAATGAAACTATATGAATAAAAAAATCTAGCTAAGAGGAGTTAAACCTAACTAGTAAGTGGTTAAACAAACAAAATCAGATAAATAAACACCTATAAAACTAAATCGACAATACAAGAACTCAATGAACCTATAATAACAAGAGGAATCACATAGATTTAGGTTGAAAGGACGAACTTGATCAGAAATTAAAGAGATCTTAAATATAGTCTAGTGATGTATTGTACAAAGATCGATCAACATAAATTGTAACAAGTGACAACTAAAAATCGTCTATTATAAACTCATGTGAAACAAAAGCATATTGACAGGCTTTAACATATGATGGTAAGAAAATGAGATAAACATTAAGACAATAAAAAATTACTCAAATACCTCAAGACGATAGGACCAGTGTTTTCAGACCTGGACCGGACCGGCCGCTCGGACCAAGAACCGAAGGTTGAGCCAGTCCGGGTCATGGTATCGGACCGGAAATACATTGAACCTAAGGTTGAACCGGCGACCCGGATGTTGAACTGGTGACCCGACAGTTGGACCGGAAACCATCCGATCGAACTTGTTTTTAGAAGGGTTAGATCGATTTTTTATATATTTTTAAGATTTAACCCTATTAAATTTTATAATATTTACAACACCTTCCGGTTCTTACGTCCGGTTTGACCGGTCCGACCGGTCGAACCATTGAATCGGTAAGGAGACCGGTTTGACATCCGGTCTTGAAAAACATTGTTTTGCAAGGATTAATATAGCTTTACATTTAGGCTATAGGATCATGACCCTCAAGGCTGCCATTACCCTTTATGTCAACGTCATGTCACCGACTCTTATCCACCATCCTATATGGTTGGTCATGACCCAAATCACCATCCCTTTTTTTTATTTATTTTGTGTAAAATATCTTTAACTAATTAAGGAAAGGGAGGTGCATAGTTATCATGGTTTAATGCATTTGAATCATGATGGTTCCCTAAGGAGGTGGTGTAGCATGTCATCCACCATCCTAGGTGGCAATGCATGACCCATCATATGCCCCCATACCCCTTAGCCTTTGAGGAGGTGGTGTAACACGTCATCCACCATCCTAGATAACAATCCATGACCTATCCCATGCCATACCCCTTAGCCTTAGTAATTAAAGATATCTTATCCTTATCTCGAAATATCATATTTCACTCTTCGCAGTATTGTTTTATTACTTAAAACTAGCGGTAAGACCCGTGTGCAAACACGGGTGGCTTTTAGAAAACCATGCATAACACATATAAATGATGAATGGTTATACTTATAGACTTATAAATAGATAAGTCAGTCGGTAAATACTTAAAGTTTAGAGTATAAAAAATACAAAAATATACAATTTATTAATCTTTTGTAAACGAAATAACATTTGCATTCAAGCATGTTCCTTCTCCAAAAAACAATGTTTTAACTCAACAGTCGTTTCAATCCCCTTCAACCTCCACCAAAACACTATTTTAACCCAACAGTGGTTTTAAACCACCGTTTTAACCCAACAGCGGTTTCAACCATTGTTTTCTCTACAAAACTCTGTTTTAACCCAACAGTGGTCTCAAACATCTGTTTTCATCCATCTATTGACCAAAGTCAATAGATGTATCAACCACTGTTTTATTTTCAAACATCTGTTCGCAACAACAGAGCTTTCATCATTTAAACAGACCTTTGACAATATTACAAGCTTTTAAACTCTCAAACCTAAAAATTTATTTAATTAATTTAAATAACAAACATGGTTAATAATTTTAAGACAACTAATTATATAAAATATGAAAGTGTCAAACAGAGGTAACTATATAATAAACAAAGTTCGAAACACCAAACAATATTCAGTAAAATACAGCATAATAATTTCTAATCAGTGGGCGAAATAGCAGTCTCGATAAATAAAGCTCCTTTTGGACCATTGTAGTTGTCAACATCTTGGAGATATTTCAAAACTTCATTGCTCAGATCAACTTCAACCATATCGCCTCAAATGCTTGTTATCAGCCACTTGTTGTTTTCAATTATATTAGTCCTTCGGCGCCTATCTACATAATCAACTACACGAGGATTATTGAAAGCAAACACCTTGATCCAGCCTTATTCTTCATATCTGAGCAAATCAGCAGTTAGCTCAGTAGACTTTCCAACAACAATCAAATACAGTCTTTTTACGATGGTCAAAAAATGCCCTTGGCAAGGATTAACTACGATACTCTCGGGAAAACGAAGCATTCTGAAAGTCTCAGAAAGAACATCAAAAGCAACTATGTTCCTCTGACCTGGTGGATACCAATAATTTGAAACCATGAAATATATGGTTTTACCAGAATAAATTCCGGGAGACCATGAATAACTGCTTGAACCATAATTATTTATGCTCAAGAAATTTATTGTTCTCCATGACTCACGATGTCGTGAGTAAACACGAGCAGTAGCCACATTACGGTAACATCTGATGTGAAGCACTTTCAGATCATTGGATTCATCAAAATACATTCCACTTGTATCAGAGTTTCGATCATGACTGTTATTTAAGTAGTCGTCAGACAAAAACTTATACCGCCTGGTTGTTGGATTCCAAAGGATCAGTGATGTGTGTAAAATGCAACATATAAAATACATCAATTGAGGCATAAAACTAACCCTTTTTTAGTACTAATGTTGGAAAAAGTATGCTTTTGTCTTTCTTTTGTATTTTCAGGACTAAATGAGCGTAAATGAACAAAAGGAACAAATATGCAGCAAAATCTAACATAAATACAAGAAAAGGAACAAACGTGGCATGCCCGACCCCTCGACAGCATCTTCCCAAGCAAAAACCAGAAAACAGAAGGCTGACCACATCCCCGTGCCCAGCGAACACGGGGGCGTGGCCAGGCACCTGCAGAAAAGACAAACTGATAGAAACTTTTATTCACAGCATGGGGGCGTGCCCAACTCAACACGGGCCGTGGTCAACGCTAAGATTCGCAAACTCTTGCAAATCTTGATAGTACAGATTCTCTTCTGCAAACGGGGTCGTGCCCAGTGAACACGGGGGCGTGTGGAGCCTAATAAAGACAATTGCAATTAATGAAGAAAGAGAAAGAGGATGGACACGGGGCCGTGCTCAATGAACACGGGGCCGTGTCCGAGCTTCTGAATGGGCTATAAATAGGGGTGCTTGGCTCACTTGCAAATCATCCCTTGGCAAACCACCTCTCTACCACTTCATCCACACTCTACCACCATCACAACACCCACATCCACCACCATCATCCATCATCCATCTTAGAGTGTGTGTAGTAGTCTCGGGATCCAAGATTGATAGTAAGAGTTCTTGATAATTAAAGGCCATGTTTGCCTAAGTCTCTTACATCACTTGGTGAAGACAAGCATTTAGTGTAATACTTTTGATTTTTAATCTTTTCGCACTTTTTATTTGGTTTTGTATTAATGACTTTAATAACTAGTTTCTTATGTTGAAGGTGAAACTTCCTTATCATTTGTCTGTGGTGTGTTGGCATTATTTTGCTGTCTATATAAAATAAAAGATTTACACCATTCATATCTCTACGGTCTATATAGAGGTATGTTGGCTACCTGGTCAGGGGTTAATGGAATGGTTTGTTAAGGTTCTTGCCTTGTTCAGTGTATAGATCCTGCAAGGACCTGGGTCAAGCTTACTAGGACCTCCTTCAATACCCACTGGTATTGGATGGCGGGGGTGCGAATGGCTTGATCCCCTCATATGTAAACTACTATTAATACATTAACCCGGCTACTTGGGATTGTATCCCTGCTGACTCAAACCACTTAGCCGAGGGTAACGTCACCTTCAAAAGAGGGGCCTACCATATTACGCATTAATAACTTAATTAATTATCTTCCAATATTCCAACCCTTTAGGATTGTATCCTTGCTGACTCAAACCACTGGGTTGAGGGTAACGTCACCTTCGAAAGAGGAGCCTACTACTATAACTAAGATAATCTCTTAAAATATGCAAAAGTGCAGAAATCATCAAAGGTTACAGTAAAGGCGAGTCAGATCCAAGTGATTCATCTTGTCTATCTGTTTTATTTTTATTTTTATTTTCAGCATTTTTAGTCTTTATTTTCCTGTTTAAAACCTTTTCTAAATTTTTTTATTAGATTAGACGTTGATGATAAACCGATACTAAAAGCTCTTGTGTCCTTGGACGACCTCGGTATCTTACCAACGTTATACTACGCTCACGATGGGTGCACTTGCCCATATGTGTGTTTAGTGTTAGTAGAATATCGTGTTTTATAAATTTAAAACTTGACTAAAGTGTTTTATAAAGTGTTAAAAAGGGCTTAAATATACATAAAAATATATCGCATTACGCACGCATCAAGTTTTGGGCGCCGTTGCCGGGGACACAAGGATTTTAAGAAAGCTTAAGATCGACGGCCTAATCGGTTTTTCAAAACCTTTTCAAAACCGCACGCATTTTTCTGCATCTTAGTTAGTTTTTGCATTTACAGTAGACTGAACACGGGGCTGTGCTGCATATTTTTTTTTTCAAAACACCCAGATATAGAGTCTGAACATGGGGTCGTGCTCACTGAACACGCCCCCGTGCTGCACAAAACCAGTCACTTTTATTAAAATGCCCAGATACAGAACCTGAACACGGGGCCGTGCTCACTGAACACGGGGCCGTGTCCAGCCTCTGTTTCCGCTTTTATTTTTGTTTACTGGTCCCGAGACTCTGTTGTGGTCTGCTGAGTGATTCTTATGGATCAATACTCAGGAGATTACAACTACTACTATGAGGAGGATGATTATAGGGAAGACTATTGCACTATTTGTGGCAACCCTCATTCGGTGCAATATTGTGACTTATTTCAACCATCCCTTTCATACAACTACTATGAGGAGCCCAGGTACGAGCCATCAACTTCATACACACCCTATGAAGAACCAAGGTATGAACCTTCTCCCTCATACTCATATTTTGATGAACCAAGGTATGAGCCTTCATACTCATACTTTGAGGAACCAAGATATGAGCCTCCACTTTCATATACTTACTATGAGGAACCATGGCGTGAACAACCCACCTCATATGAGTATTATGAAGAACCAAGTGACGACCCTTATCCATCATATACTTACAACGAGGAACAATGGTGTGAACCATCTACCTCATATGAGTACTATGAGGAACCAATGATCGAACTTCTGAATTCAAGCTTTGATGATAATTATTCAACTCACTTTGATGAACCACCCACTATCTCACCCGTAGCCGAAAAGATAATATAACACCTTAAAACTATTGAGCGCTGTATAAAAGAAGCCCGCGCAAGGGAAGAGGAATCCCATGCAAGGGAAGAATTAACTCGTAATAAAGAAGAGATCGTTGAAAGGTAAAAATGGAAGAACAAGTAAGTGAAAAGCCGACACATGAGTTAAACAACGAAAAAGGTGAGTCCGATAACGTTAAAATACAAGAAGAGTCTAATTTTAAGGAAATCAATCTCTTGTCACCTTCTTTCGGAAATCATTGTTTAGTACCCACTCATGCTAAGTTTTTAAAAGAGTTAAACACTAACACTAAAATTGAAGAAACGGTCAGCATTAAGTTAACAAATGATCAAACTAAGCTAATAAAAGATGATCCATTTGAAATTAACATTACACCGGTTCCATGTTTTTTTTTTCAAATTTCCTTTATTAGCAATATTACAATTGATAAAGATCTTTGTGTTAATATAATGCCAAACTACATTTTTGAAAAATTAAGTATTGGTGATTTTTCTCCACTTCAAATACCCATTTTTCTATCTAATTGGAAAACAATAAAATCAATAGGGATAGTTGAAGATGTGTTAGTCCAAACCAATCAAATGGTAATCCCAACCGACTTCGTCATCCTCGATGACGCTCCGTTAGTGTTGGGACGACCTTTTGTAAAAACTCATGAAGCTTTGAAAAATCGGAAGAAAAACAATCTGCCCATTCAATTAGGGGCATTCAAAAGAAGTGTCGATCTTGAGCGTTCAATGAAATATCCATTCGGCAACAATGACCCCCTAATTGAAGATGAAGATGAGCCACCCGATACAAGAAAAGAAATTGACCACTTTGTTGAAGAAGAGGTCGCCATAGAACAAACCATCTTTGTACTTGATCAAAATGAGCAATCAAATAAAGGGTCTCCTAAGGACCCACCACTTGAGCTCAAGGAACTTCCAAAAGGTTTGGAATATGCTTTTCTCGACAAAGATGGTAAAGTACCTGTAATTATTTCATCAAAATTAACTAGTGTAAAAAAAAATTAGTCACACTTTTGAAAAAACTCAAAAACGCGATCGCCTGGAAGCTTGTAGATATTAAAGGAATAAGTCCTTCCATGAGCACGCTCAAAATTTTAATGAATGATAGACTATAAATCGGTAATACAACCACAACGTAGAGTAAATCCAAACATCCAAGAAGTGGTTAAAAATGAAGTCATCAAATTACTTAACGCCGGACTCATTTACCCAATCTCCGATAGTCCTTGGGTAAGTCCCGTCCAAGTAGTTTCTAAGAAAGGGGGTATGACGGTAGTAACTAACAAAAAAAATGAATTAATACCAACAAGAACCGTCACCGAATGGAGAGTATGTATAGATTATCATCGATTAAATGAGGCAACAAGGAAAGATCATTTTCCTTTACCTTTTATTGATCAAATGTTAGAAAGATTATCCGGTCACAAATTTTATTTTTTCTTAGATCGTTTTTCAGGTTACTTTCAAATACCGATAGCACCCGAAGACCAAGAAAAGACAACATTCACATGTCCCTATGGAACTTTTTCTTACAGACGCATGCCTTTTGGTCTATGTAATGCCCCCGCAACCTATCAACGTTGCATGTTGGCCATCTTCCATGATATGATAGAAAAGACAATGGAAGTCTTCATGGACGACTTTTCTATCTTTGGAGATTCATACGACCAATGCCTCGATAACCTTGTGTCACACCCCGACCACGTAAAACAACAAAACGTGACGGAAACGTCGGGGAGTGTTGTAACAGAATCATTGTTTCACAACCATGGATTAAATAATTTCGTTTTATTGAATTATTGAACTCATTGTTTATTACAATTCAAACAAATACAATTATTATCTCTCAAGTTTTAAAGTCGCTAAGGCACGAGTCCATCCTATGTATAGCATGTATCAACAATCATCGCAAAGCAGTACCTGAAACATGTGTAAAAATAGGTACGTCAGCATAAAAATGCCTGTGAGATACATAGGTTTTGTTTATGCATGATTCATGACTTATAAGTTTAAAAGAATGTTTTTAACAAAAAGTAGTCATGAACCTAAAAATGTTTTCTTTATAAAAATCATGTGAAAATTTATAAGAAATTTGATGATATAAAAGAATGATGCATAAATAAATAATCAAGTAAAATGATTTTATAAAATAATGTTTTGAATAAAATGTTTGTAGTATATATATAAAAATATACTTTGGTTTTAAGAAAGTCGATTAGGTAATATATCAAAATATATTTCGGTTCCAAAATCGTTAAATAGATAGTATATTAAATATACTTTAGTTGTCAAAATAATCGTTTTTGATAGTATATCAAAAGTATACTTTGGATTTATGAATAACATATTAAACTATGTTTTGGTTGAATAAATAACATATTTAAAATATGTTTTGGTAGTTAACAAAATATATGTTGTTTTGTACAATATCACACATGAGAGTATATCAAACTATACTTTTGGGAGTATAATAAAATATACAATATAAGTGTGATTTAAGAATTCAATCAGACCTAGTGCATCAAAATACACCTTTGAGACTATAGGGATACCACAAAGGCAATCCCTATTTGGATGGAGAAACAAATTGGTTTCAGACATTCCATGACAACAGGAATGGGGTGTCAAATCCTATAGCGCTATATCATACTACCAATCGGCCTGGTGAACAAAATAAGTACTATACAACAATTTATTTTATACTCTTTGGAAAAATTAGAATTTAAACCATAAATAATCAGTCGGTTGAACTTTGACTTAACCAATTGATGGTCAAAACCGAAAGTCAAACTGTTGGCCAAACTTTTTGACTTTTTGCTTAAACATAAAGAATAAGCATGAAAGAATACTTACAAAGGGTCCTAGCTATCTTTTCTACAAAGAATAATCAGATTAGAAAGCTTCAAACACTTGGGAGAGCTCCCAAATCAGATTGTAGAGAACAGAATGAGGAAATGAGCAAAGAATGAGGAAGTTGGCCATGCTATTTATACTTGTTGGTGATCAACAAGATCAAGACATGTGTTTGTGTGGCCAAGAAGCAAGAAATCCTAGCCATACAAGTGTTACAGGCCAGCTAATTTGCTTGGAGAGGTGTTAACTTGGCTGCCACACCAAGAACTTACAAGAACATCCCCTAAAGTACTAAATAGATTGCAAAATATGATTTCTGGTCCCTGGGCATGCCTTACGGACTGTAAGGATATGGGCAATATGGTCCGTAAGCTACTTGCAGACCAGCAACTTTTAGAAATTGACAATTTAGTCCCTTCACTTGAGAAACTTGATTTTTGATGCATTTTTGACACGTTTAAGCCCCGATAACCCCATTTCAAAGCTCTAAAATGAAGTTAAAGTATAGGGAACTTAAAATATGCTCAAAAATATTTCGGATGTCAGTTCGTTTGGTCGTACGGTTGCGTTGTTCGGTTAATTACGACGGAAGTCGTAACGAACGCAAAAACGATCCAAATTAAGCGACGAATGGAATTTTTGCATGCCGATCACTAAAATAATAATATTTTAGTGTGTACAAAAATTTTGGATGTCCAGATGTGGTCAGAACGTAAGATATGCGCAAAAATGCAAACTTACGCCGTTTTTGACACTTTTAGTCCGTGTAAGATCAAATAAGCATGTTTTCGCACACCGAACCTATCAAAGCTTATTTCTAAGCTATGTTTAGGTTATATATGGTATGTTTAGCTTATGATCATATTCCGAACTGTACGTTGCTTTACGAAACGGCAGACTTTTGCAGTTTGACGCAAATAGTCCCTGTAAGCGAATAAACTTGTTTTTGCCATACCAAAGCCTTCAAAACTTATTTCTAAGTTATGTAAAGGTTATTTAAGGTATGTTAAGATTATATTGCTGTCCCAGAGTGTTTTTCGTGTTAAACTGATAACGTTTACGTACCAGTTCGCGTATAACTTCCCAGAAAGCGATTTAAAGCTCGAAATTGAACAAGAATTGATATGTGCAAACGATACACATATTTATAAAAATCCCAAGTATGAATCACAATATTTCATTGGTTTGGTATTTGTATGATGGTTGAAGTGACACAGGTGTCACAGTCTCCCCTACTTTAGGAAATTTCGTCCCGAAATTTAATTTTAGAGGAAACTTATGAAGACAACCGTGATTATTTCGCTTTCGAATGAATTCCTCGAACCCTAAGTAAAACTCTGGGTCATGTCTGGATTCTTAGCGAAATTCTCAACTCTCAAAGTGAAGTCCTTGTAGCAACAAAACATGGAGTTTTGAACTACGGACAGAAAAACGTTTCTTATGAAGACTTATCATAGGAAACTGGCGTGGGTGCTTGAAATCAGAATTGGAGAGTTTAAGATAAAATGACATTAGTCAAGGTCCAGGACTTCTAGTAACTTAAATAACGCTACGTTCGCAATGTAATAAGGAACACTTATATATAGGAAGTACCAACGGCGTATCCACCATGCTCCTTTCTACATTGTTCCCGTTTCGTTATTCTCATCACTATAGGTCTTAACACATGACAAAACTTGCTGTGGTTTCTGTGCACTGAATTCCATAATTATGTATGCATCCATAATTACGTAATTCCTTGCACAGTCCGCACAGTTCATTTCATAATGCGCAAGGGAAAAATCAATCGAATAAACATGAACCGGCTTGACTAGACCACCAAAGGATCTTTTTAAGTAGATTAACGAACAATCTTTTTAACTAGATCAACACATGATCTTCTTAACTAGATCATCGTACGATCTCCTTAAATTGACCACTTAAGGGATCTTTTCAATTATATCATCACATGATATTCCTAACCAGATTTTCAAATCAATCTGTTTAACTAGACCACTCAAGGGGTCCAATTATAGAATAGTACTTTATAATCCAAGGGACTTAACTACGACGTAGAAGTCCATTAAGGATTTAAGATAGTACCTTTTGATATCCTACTATGAATCCCTCATATAGAGATATGGAAGAATTCTATGAGGATTTGGATAAATCACATAAAATCGAGGAACATATAAGAAGACACATAAGCACATAATCACATAATTGATTTAACTTGATCTTCATTTTGTTAATTTTCTTGTTAGTTGAGCATACGAGTATTCAAAGCACACCAGGAATCCAATCGGCGAATTCCGTTTGGTACCTTAAATATTTTCAAGAATCTAACTATGAAGATAGGAAGATCTTAATAGGAACTTGGCTTTGTCCTTATTGAATTGTAATGCACGTATTAAGGCATACGAATAATTCAATTAAGGGCTCCAATTTGAACGATCATCATCCACAAGGATCTAATTGTGAAGATAAAAAGATCCTATATGGATTTTGGAATTTGTGTAACGAGAGGCGTTTCGACACCTTGCACTAGGCGTGCCTAAGTCGATACACAAGGTAGAGAGTTCATAAGGTTGAGGTACTAGATATGCCAAGGCGACATATGAAGCAGAGTTTGAAGGTTGAGCAGTAGCAGGATTTGCAACAGCTTTGCTTTGGATTGCAAAGCGGCACATGTTAATCAAATGTCCCCATCGTCCACAGTGGGTATATTTGAAACAGGATATCTTATTCGGATGATGACGGTTACATTGATCGCACCAAGGATCAGTTCCCTTGTATGGCTTCATCCCTGTGGCGAGTCATGGTGATAGCTAAATCAACAGTCCTCCGGGATACGACGCCTATTTGTTGAGCGGCTGTAGTACCTAGTCCGGACATTGTTGTTGCGATGAAGAGGCATCATGAAGAAAATGGGAGATATGGGAGGAAACAAGGGAAATGAAAACAGAATAACAATGCATAAAATTGCGATCATTTGTTTGTTACCTAAGGCAAACAAATGCGACGGTGACTAATCAAAGTAAATGGATCAATATAATGTATCACCGAAGACATGCTCGCCTATAAGTGAACACTCACCCCAATAGTTCCCAGGTAAGAGTGACTGGTTCGTTACTGCGGATTTGTACGAACACTCTAGCCTTAGACAGAAAACTCAGGGTACAAGCATTCACCCTTCCAGTTTTCATGTGTTCACATTATTTAGACCCAAACTTTCACGAGATTTTGAAAACTAAGAGGGTTCAAAACCTTATAACAGAGGGTTCAAAACCTAGTAATCAATCATCCTAGAATAGATGAATAGTTTTCAAAGCGGATTCGGATTTGTGTTCTTATTGTGGTTGTCACCTAAGGATAGGTGACGGTAATGTTTTAAAACTAAACACAAGATAACTTATGTTAGGGTCTTAGGAAGGTTATAGACTAGGTCAAAGAATTACTAATAACCTAATTCCCTATAACCATTGGCTCTGATACCAACTTTTCTGTCACACCCCGACCACGTAAAACAACAAAACGTGGCGGAAACGTCGGGAGTGTTGTAACAGAATCATTGTTTCACAACCATGGATTAAATAATTTTGTTTTATTGAATTATTGAACTCATTGTTTATTACAATTCAAACAAATACAATTATTATCTCTCAAGTTTTAAAGTCGCTAAGGCACAAGTCCATCCTATGTATAGCATGTATCAACAATCATCGCAAAGCAGTACCTGAAACATGTGTAAAAATAGGTACGTCAGCATAAAAATACCTGTGAGATACATAGGTTTTGTTTATGCATGATTCATGACTTATAAGTTTAAAAGAATGTTTTTAACAAAAAGTAGTCATGAACATAAAAATATTTTCTTTATAAAAATCATGTGAAAATTTATAAGAAATTTGATGATATAAAAGAATGATGCATAAATAAATAATCAAGTAAAATGAGTTTATAAAATAATGTTTTGGATAAAATGTTTGTAGTATATATATAAAAATATACTTTGGTTTTAAGAAAGTCGATTAGGTAATATATCAAAATATATTTCGGTTCCAAAATCGTTAAATAGATAGTATATTAAATATACTTTAGTTGTCAAAATAATCATTTTTGATAGTATATCAAAAGTATACTTTGGATTTATGAATAACATATTAAACTATGTTTTGGTTGAATAAATAACATATTTAAAATATGTTTTGGTAGTTAACAAAATATATGTTGTTTTGTACAATATCACACATGAGAGTATATCAAACTATAATTTTGGGAGTATAATAAAATATACAATATAAGTGTGATTTAAGAATTCAATCAGACCTAGTGCATCAAAATACACCTTTGAGACTATAGGGATACCACAAAGGCAATCCCTATTTGGATGGAGAAACAAATTGGTTTCAGACATTCCATGACAACAGGAATGGGGTGTCAAATCCTATAGCGCTATATCATACTACCAATCGGTCTGGTGAACAAAATAAGTACTATCCAACAATTTATTTTATACTCTTTGGAAAAATTAGAGTTTAAACCATAAATAATCAGTCGGTTTGTCAAATGATAAGTACTAATATGTATAATCAATTATACTTTAAGATCGTGAACATAACAAATAGGTACACATGCTTCACCCCAAAACATTGAAAATAGTAAAAGAGGGGACTATGTACTCACTTGAGGGTGCTTAGAAGTCTTGAACCACAACCAAGCAAAGCTAGAGGGAGTACGGAATCAAACGACACCTAATATAGGTAACTATGTTATTAATCGGATCCTAAATCGGGAGATAGGATAGAATGATGTTCTATAAATCAAATGAGTAATTGAACTCACATGGTATGATTTAATAGAGCTAACATTCTGATTTGAAAGTCTACCTAAGTGCTTTTGACCCGTTTCGACCCATTATGGTAGTATAAGCTACTATAATGCGTCGTTTGCGCAAAACTATGTTTGGATGGTTATCTATGAGTTATGTCATGTCCTACATGCCCAATTATACCCTAACATGTTACTAATTCAGATTAGATGTCAAAAATATGTTCACATATGCACATTACGGATTTATGCTATAAAAGGGCATTTTGGTCATTTCCTATGGGCATGTAAACCAATTAACAAATAGTTAACCAATCCTATGTGATCATAAGGTATAACCTCAGAGGTTATTCCCTATGCAACTATGATCACTAAGCAAGCTTGATCGGATCCAAATGATCGACCAACCGGGTCGGGTTCGAAAGTCTAAGCGGTTGTTTAGACCGCTTAACTTACGACCCTAAACAAGTACTAAACTAATAGTGACGAGTTAAACATGTCAAAACATGTTCAACCTACTTAGAAAACTGATTTGGTATCAAAACAATGGGTTTTGATACCCGAAAGTAGTTCCGTTGCAAAATGCGTGCTTAAACGTATTTTGACCGAAACTTTGACTCGTCACTAGACCTAGATAACGTGGTAATCAGTAGGCATAATCACTAAGGATTATAACCATGGTGATTACAATCACGTTACAAAGTTCAATTGAACTTTGACTTGACCAATTGATGGTCAAAACCGAAAGTCAAACTATTGGCCAAACTGTTTGACTTTCTGCTTAAACATAAAGAATAAGCATGAAAGAATACTTACAAATGGTCCTAGCTATCTTTTCTACAAAGAATAATCAGATTAGAAATCTCCAAACACTTGGGAGAGCTCCCAAATCAGATTGTAGAGAAGAGAATGAGGAAATAAGCAAAGAATGAGGAAGTTGGCCATGCTATTTATACTTGTTGGTGATCAACAAGATCAATACATGTGTTTGTGTGGCCAAGAAGCAGGAAATCCTAGCCATACAAGTGTTAGAGGCCAGCTAATTTGCTTGGAGAGGTGTTAACTTGGCTGCCACACCAAGAACTTACAAGAACAGCCCCTAAAGTATCAAACAGATTGCAAAATATGATTTCTGGTCGCTGGGCATGCCTTACGGACCGTAAGTATATGGGAAATACGGTCCGTAAGCTACTTGCAGACCAGCAACTTTCAGAAATTGACAATTTAGTCCCTGCACTTGAGAAACTTGATTTTCATGCATTTTTGACACGTTTAAGCCCCGTTAACCCCATTTCAAAGCTCTAAAATGAAGTTAAAGTATAGGGAACTTAAAATATGCTCAAAAATATCTTGGATGTCGGTTCGTTTGGTCGTACGGTTGCTTTGTTCGGTTAATTACGACGGAAGTTGTAACGAACGCAAAAACGATCCAAATTAAGCGACGAATGGAATTTTTGCATGCCGATCACTAAAATAATAATATTTTAGTGTGTACAAAAATTTTGGATGTCCAGATGTGGTCAGAACGTAAGATATGCGCGAAAATGCAAACTTACGCCGTTTTTGACACTTTTAGTCCCTGTAAGATCAAATAAGCATGTTTTCGCACACCGAACCTATCAAAGCTTATTTCTAAGCTATGTTTAGGTTATATATGGTAGGTTTAGCTTATGATCATATTCCGGACTGTACGTTGCCTTACGAAACGGCAGACTTTTGCAGTTTGACGCAAATAGTCCCTGTAAGCGAATAAACTTGTTTTTGGCATACCAAAGCCTTCAAAACTTATTTCTAAGTTATGTAAAGGTTATTTAAGGTATGTTAAGCTTATATTTCTGTCCCGGTGTGTTTGTCGCGTTAAACTGATAACGTTTACGCACCAGTTCGCGTATAACTTCCCAGAAAGCGATTTAATGCTCGAGATTGAACAAGAATTGATATGTGCAAACGATACACATATTTATACAAATCCCAAGTATGAAACACAATATTTCATTGGTTTGGTATTTGTATGATGGTTGAAGTGACACAGGTGTCACACCTTGAAGGAATGCTATCCCGATGTGAGGAGACTAACTGCTCCCTTAACTGGGAAAAATGCCATTTCATGGTAACGGAGGGAATAGTACTCGGTCAAAAAATCTCAAGCGAAGGAATGGAGGTTGATCGAGCAAAAATAGACACTATTTCTCGATTACCACCCCCATCCTCCGTTAGAGCTATTAGAAGTTTTCTTGGGCATGCCGGATTTTATAGACGATTTATCAAAGACTTTTCAAAAATCTCAAGACCTCTAACAAAATTACTTGAAAAATATGCCCCTTTCATCTTTGACAAGGATTGAAACCAAGCATTTCTAACGCTAAAAGAAATGTTAGTCAATGTGCCTATCATGATAGCGCCTGATTGGAAATTACCTTTCGAAATCATGTGCGATGCAAGTGACTTTGCAGTTGGAGCTGTCTTGGGACAACGAAAAGATAAGCATTTTCACCCAATTTATTACGCTAGTAAAACACTTAATGATGCACATGAAAATTACACAACAATAGAAAAAGAATTACTAGCTGTGGTATTTGCTTTTGATAAATTTCGTTCTTATCTTGTTCTTTCTAAAACGATAGTTTATACAGACCATGCAGCCATTTGATATCTCTTTAAGAAACAGGATGCTAAACCGCGTTTAATTAGATGGATTCCACTCCTCCAAGAATTTAACATTGAAATAAAAGACAAAAGAGGAGCAGAAAATACCGCTGCAGATCATCTTTCCCGCTTGGAAGAGCCAGCTTTGGAGGCAACTAGGGACGAGCTAATCAATGAAAAATTCCCGACGGAGTCCCTAGAAATGGTGGAATACCGAGAAGAGCCATGGTACGCCGACTATGATAACTACTTAGCTAGTGGTATAGTCGCAAAAGGATGGCCACATCATCAAAGAAAAAAATTCTTTGCCGATGTAAAGCATTATTTTTGGGAAGATCCTTATCTTTTCAAAATGTGTGCCGACCAACTTATCTGTCGATGCGTACATGGTAGTGAAGCAAGAAGAATTCTCCGCCATTGTCATGAAGGTCCATACGGAGGACATCATGGTGCCGCTAGTACCGCACGAAAGGTATTTGATTCAGGATTTTATTGGCCAACCATTTACAAAGACGCCTAAAGTCTTGTCAAGGCATGTGACGTTTGCCAAAGATCAGGTAATATTTCTTCCAAAAACGAAATGCCACAAAATGACATTCTTGTTTGTGAAATTTTTGATGTGTGGGGACTTGACTTTATGGGACCCTACCGACCGTCAAAAGGAAACAAATATATACTTGTGGTAGTGGACTACTTGTCTAAATGGGCCGAGGCCAAAGCGCTTCCAACAAACGATGGAAGAGTTGTGGTAAGATTCCTGAAACGATTATTATCTCGTTTCGGAACTCCAAAAGCATTAATAAGTGATAGAGGTACCCATTTTTGTAACCATCAACTTAAATTTTTTTTAACAAGGCATGGGGTCTATCACAGGGTCTCAACAGCATATCACCCTCAAACAAATGAACAAGCTAAAGTGACTAATCGAGATTTAAAAAGAATACTTGAAAAAACCATAGGATTAAATAAAAAGGAATGGGCTGATAAATTAGACGATGCTTTATGGGCTTTTCGAACTGCGTATAAAACAACAATAGGTACAACCCCATTTAAGCTTGTCTATAGAAAAAGTTGTCATTTGACGGTAGAAATAGCACACAAAGCCTACTGGGCAATTAAAAACGTAAACTTAGACTTAGAAATGGCCGGTAAAAATCGATTTTGTCAATTAAATGAATTAGACGAATTATGAAATCACGCATACTCTAACTCCGAAATTTATAAGGAAAGAATGAAAAATTTGCATGATAAACACATTAAGCCTAATGAATTTCGGGTAGGAGATCAAGTTCTATTGTTTAATTCACGACTTCGATTATTTCCTGGTAAGTTAAAGTCTAGGTGGACGAGACCTTTTTCCATCACCCACGTTTTTCCACATGGTGCAATTGAGATTAAATCTCGGAATTTAATCCCATTCAAAGTCAATGGCGAACGGCTAAAGCTTTATCAAGGATTTATTGAGGATGAAGAGGAGGAAATCTCGCTACAAGTGGCCGAAGAATAAAATGAAGGTTTGAGCATCAACATCATATCTTGTAAGTTACGAACATCGGGAAGGCATCTAAATCGGTAAGATTTCTAAAACCAAGTTTCGGGAAACAGGGCACTCACACGTGCACTAATATATATATATCTATATATATAGAGTAGGAGTTGGGTGGAAAGTCTATTTTTCCTAGAAAGTCTAGGAAGGAATAAGAATTGGACATGTGTCATTGAGGGATTTTAAGTAGAAGGGCTATCATGTAATTTCACATTTTAATTTTATTTTTGGAATGTATCTTCATTAACTAAAATTCCATGATTTTCGGAATTTTTATTATTTTCAAATTCAAATCTGGAAGTCAATGTGTTCATTAACTAAAATTCCATGTCACATTACATCGCATATTCCATTGTTCAGAAGATTACTGGAATTTATCAGCATGTTCTTGGTGCTGTGTTTTAACAGTTTACAGGGCTAAAGTCAATTTTTTATAGATCCCACAATATAAAGATGGTAAAACACAGTGTATGAATCTGATTGCTGTTAAAAGACAACTGTATGAATCTGAATGCTAAAACACAACTGTATGAATCTGATTGCTGTTAAAACACAATTGTATGAATCTGAATGCTAAAACACAAGTGTATGAATCTGCTTGCTATTAAAACACAACTGTATGAATATGTTTGCTGATAAAACACAACTGTATGAATCTGAATGCTAAAACACAACTGTATGAATCTGCTTGCTATTAAAACACATCTGTATGAATCTGGATGCTAAAACACAACTGTATGAATCTGAATGCTATATCCACTTGGAGAAGTAATCAGTCATAGCAAGCATGAACACTTTTCCACCAGGTGCCTTGGGGAGCTTACCAACTATATCCATGCCCCATCTCATGAATGGCCAAGTGGAGGATATAGGATGCAATAATTCAGCCGGTTGATGAAGGATATTGCTGTGTCTCTGACAAGGATCACACTTCTTAGCATACTCCACAGCATCTCTCTTCATAGTTGGCCAATAGTATCCTGTCCTCAGGATCCTTGAGAATAATGCCCTGCCCCCAGTGTGGTTTTCACAATCTCCTTCATGGAAGTCTTTTAAAACTTCTTGGATTTCAGGATCCTCAATGCATCTTAAATATGATCCTGCAAGAGATCGTTTATACAACATATTATTTAAAATTGTGAATTGAGATACCTTAATTTTGAAAGCCCTAGGGTTTTCTCCTGTAGGAATCTCTCCATGTTGTATGTATCTCATGATTGGGAGGATCCATGATCCTGGATGAGTTTGAGTATCCGAACTAGGGACAATTGCAGAATCCTCTCCTGTTTCCATAGCCACGTGATCCTCGATGGCAGGAGCCAGGATATGGATAATGGGGATACTTATATCCTCCGGGATCTTCAAGGATGATCCTAAATTGGCTAATGCATCTGCCTCTGCATTCTCTTCCCTTGGTACCTGTGTCAAACTAAAGGATACAAAAGTGAGTGCCAATTCTTTGACTATCTCCAAATATTTGGTTAACTTTTCACCTTTAACAACATAGGATCCATTAAAGTGATTAGTGATTAACAAAGAATCTACATGTACCTCAAGATACCTGATCCTCATATGCTTAGCAATTTGCAAACCAGCTATCAAGGCTTCGTATTCAGCCTCATTGTTAGTGGTTTGGAACTCACAAGCTATAGAGTGGGGTATTATGTCCCCCTGTGGCGATTTTAGTAGTATTCCAAGCCTTGTTCCTTTGACATTTGAGGATCCATCCGTATAGAGTATCCAAGGATCCTTGGTCTCCTCTAGATGCTGGACTTCTAACTCAGCTTCCTTTTGCAAATCACTACTGAAATCTGCCACAAAGTCGGCTAATGCTTGGGATTTAATGGCTGTCCTGGGCTCATATCTTATATCATATGCACTAAGCTTCACTGCCCACTTAGCCATCCTTCCTGACATTTCAGGTTTCCTGAGGACATTCTTAATTGGAAAATTATTTTTGACGATAATGGCATGAGTTTCAAAATAATGTCTCAATTTAGTAGATGCCATAATTAATGCAAGGATAAGTTTTTCTAAGTGTGAATACCTGGATTCAGCGTCAAGTAAACTCTTACTTACATAATAGACAGGATGTTGTGTACCTTGGTGATCCTTAACAAGGACTGCACTTACTGCTTTTGAGGATACTGCAAGATATAAGGATAACACATCTCCTTTTTCTGGTTTCATCAAGGCCGGGGTCGAGGATAGGTAATCCTTAAGAGCTCTTAAGGCATTTTCATGCTTTTCAGTCCACTCGAATTTCTTGTTCTTCCTTAGGATATCATAGAATTCCTTGCACTTTTCTGAGGATTTGGATATGAATCTGTTTAAAGCTGCAATCCTGCCCGTTAACCTCTGAACATCCTTAGCATTGGCAGGGGACTTGATGTTCACTATAGCTTTGATTTGTTCTGGACTGGCTTCAATGCCTCTCTTTGTCACCATATATCCTAAGAATTTACCTGCCTTTACACCAAAATGACACTTAGAAGGATTAAGTTTCATATTATATTTATCAAGGATATTGAACGCTTCTTCCAAGTCTCTTAGGTGATCCTCAGCCTTTTTTGATTTTACCACCATATCGTCTATGTAAACCTCCATAGTTTGTCCAATCTGATCCTTGAACATCATATTCACTAGCCTTTGATAAGTTGCACCTGCATTTCTTAGTCCGAATGGCATAGCAATATAACAGTATATACCAGTTGGAGTCATAAAGGCTGTATCCTCTTGATCGGATGGTTCCATCTGAATTTGTTGAAATCCAGATGAAGCATCCATAAAAGTTAACAGTTCATGACCCGCAGTTGCATCCACCATGGAGTCAATGTGGGGTAATGGGAAAGGATCCTTGGGACATGCCTTATTTAAATCGGTGAAATCGACACATACCCTCCACTTTCCGTTTTTCTTTTGAACAACAACCACATTGGCCAACCATCTTGGATACTTGACCTCTCTAATCATACCTGCTCGGAGTAATTTCTCTACCTCCTCCTGGATAATGGCATTTCTTTCTGGTGCAAATTTCCTCCTCTTTTGATGGATTGGTTTGAAGGACCTATCAATGCCAAGTTTGTGAGTGATTATATCTTTAGATATACCTGTCATGTCTTCGTGTTTCCATGCAAAGGTAGTCTTTCTCCTTTTGAGGAAGGATATGAGGTCTTCCTTTATTTCGCCAAGGATCCCTGATCCTATATAAACTTTAGATTCAGGATCATCAGGATCCATAAGGATTTCTACCACATCCTATTCTCTTGCCTCCAAGACATCCCTTGGAGGATGCTTTAATTGCTATTGCTCCCTTGACTTTGAGGCTGGTTTCATTGATGAGGTGTAGCAGTTCTCAGCTTCTTGCTGATCACTATCAATCTTCACTATTCCCCAAGGACTAGGAAGCTTCACACATTGATGATAAGTGGATGGGACTGCCTTCATGTCATGTATCCAAGGCCTGCCAAGGATAACATTACAACAAGATAAACAGTCAATAACACAAAACTTTTGGTAAGAATGTAGGCCTTCGATATAGATTGGGAGTTTAATGTCCCCCAAAGTATTCTTAGTCTCGCCACTGAATCCCACGAGCACAGAGGATCTTGGTATGATATCGGATTCAGGAATATTCATCTTCTTGAGGACATCAAGCTGGATAATGTTCACAGAGCTTCCTCCGTCTATAAGGATCCTGCGAACAAAATGGTTAGAAATAAAAAGAGTGATAACCAAACCATCATGATGAGGATCCTGAATGTCAACACGATCATCCTCATCAAAAGTTATAACTTTTCCTTCGGAGACACTGGATGTCCGAATGGGTCTATCTCCATTATCCATCTTGGTTTCCTTTGCATGTCTTTTAGCTGCAGAGAAGGATGTTCCACAAATGTCTGATCCTCCAGAAATAAAGTTTATAACTTGTGCATCTGCTGGAGGAGCTGGAGCTTTCTCTGGGATCCTTTCAGGATCCTGAGTCCTTGACTTCTTTCTCCCCAATAATTCTTTCAAGTGCCCCTTGCTCAACAAGTATCCAATTTCTTTTCTTAGTGCGATGCATTCTTCTGTGAGATGCCCAAAATCTTCATGATATGCGCACCACTTTGACTTGTCTTTAGTTGCAGCTGGTCTATCATTTTTCCTAGGCCATCTAGCTTTATCACCTAAATTCTGCATCGCAAGGATTAGTTCATTGTTATCAACAGAAAAACAATATTTAGAAATTGGAGGATAATCCTCATCGTCCTCTTCTTGTTCAACGGCATGCACATTCTGGTTATCAGATTTGTTATAGGATCTGAACTTGTTGTTCTTGAATGAGGATCCTTGCTTCTCTTGCTTTGAGGATCCTGTTAACCTCTCCTGGATCCTTTTTTCATCCTCTAGCCGGATGAACCTAAGGGCCCGGGTTCTTACCTCATCTAGATTCCTGCATGGTGTCATAACAAGATCATCATAGAATAACGAATCCCTAAACAATCCCATTTTAAAGGCTTCAACAGCCGTAGCTATATCCAGGTTAGGAATATCTAAGGATTCTTTACTAAATTTAGTGATTTAATCCCTTAATGATTCATTATGACCTTGGGTTATCCTATACAAATCACTAGTTAAACGCTCAAATTTCCTACTACAAGAAAATTGGTTATTAAATAGGTTAACTAGATTAGCAAATGAGGTAATAGAGTAAGGGGGAAGACTTAGCAGCCATTTAAGAGCTGATCCAGTAAGAGTGGATCCAAATCCCTTGCATAGACATGCTTCCTTTAACCTTTCTGGGATGGGATTGATCTCCATCCTTTCCCTGTATTGTGCTATGTGTTCTTCAGGATCTGTTGAACCGTCATACAACTTCATAGTAGGCACATGGAACCTCTTTGGTATCTCAGCATCACAGATTGGTGGTACAAAACGAGATATCTTATGGCTCCCATCTGCAATCTCCGGGATAGGCTTGACCACTCCTGGGACACTTGATATCATATCCTTTAACTTTTGCAATTCTCTGGCCATGGCATGATTGATAGCTGTATCCTGCATAAGGCCATGGTTAGTGGTATAAGAATTATTGAAAGTGTTACCTCCCATTGGATTCAAATTAGGAAGAGCGGATGTGAATCCATATTGTTGGGGCTCTGGAATGACCGATGGACCAGTAGAAGCAATGGTCTGCATTGGAATGAAATCTCCCTGATGGATATCGGAATTCCCTGATTGCAAACTCCTTAAGGATCCATGAAACTGCGAGGATCCTTGAACCTGTGAGGATCCTGGGACGTAGGAGGATCCTTGAACCTGGGAGGATCCTTGAAACTGAGAGAATCCTTGAACCTGTGAGGATCCTGGAACATAGGAGGATCCTTGAACCTGAGAGGATCCTTGAACCTGAGAGAATCCTTGAACCTGTGAGGATCCTAGAACATAGGAGGATCCTTGAACCTGAGAGGATCCTTGAACCTGGGAGGATCCTTGAAACGGCCAGAACCCTTGAATCTGTTGCGCTCCTGAGTATCCCCCTGAGCTGGCGAAGGATCCTATATGCTGAGGATGGGATCCTGCTGGTTGGAAGTGTAACCCTGAAGCCTGAGTCATTGCTGATGATCCGTAATGCACTCCTTTTGGTCCTCCCACATATTGAACGTCTGGAACCACTGAAGGCTGAGAAGTTATAACCGGAGTATCGAAATTCAAAGATCTGGGCATCAGTGGGGAATGATCCTCTGTCGATCTCTTCTGTTTCTTGATGTCTCCAATTTCTCTAAGAATCCTTTCATTGGTCTTATCCTGCTGCTGTATAAGCTCCTTCATCTGCAAAATCAGGGTAAACAAGTCACTAGTAGTGGGAGTATAAGAAGCAGAAGAAGTTGGAGGTTTTGAGAAAATGGAAGTTGGTTTCTTCTCGGCATTTTTCTGAGGTCCAGAAGGTGGTGGAGGCAATGGTGGAATGCCCTGGGATGAATTGACTGCAGACATCGCACTGGAGGTGTTCTTTGATGATGAAGCCATCTGCTTGGATGTAACGAACCGAAATGATCACAAAAATGAGAATTTCTTAAGAATGAAGCACCAATTGCCCCACGGTGGGCGCCAAACTGTTTTGGTCAAAAATCAGACGAGGATAATGCAACCAAACTCTTTGTTACGGGGTATGATGCTTGAATTGATGAACAATAATAAGGATCACTATGAAATATGATGAACAAATGACACGAAGATATATACGGGGAAAACGCCCTTGATCAAGAGTTGATCTCCGGCACAAAAAACCCCGGGTGATGGAAACTACCGATCACCAACTTAAATTAAATAAACAATCTGTTACAACTTCGGATGATAGCGAGCTAAGTACAAGGATCACTATAGTGTATCGTGTAGAAAATGTGTGTAATCGCCAAGTGTGTTAGCGAAATTGATGAGAGCAGTTGTATGAGTGTGTGTGTGTAGCCAAAAAAAGCCAAAAGTGTTGTCTAATTAGCTCGCTACCCCTTTTAAATTAGAAAATATCTAATTAACTAACTATCCGCAAATGGTGCAAGTCCTCCACGACTACACAACGTCCATTTCTGACCAAGCACGTGCGGAATAGACTTAGAATATTCTCCAGAAATATCGCCAAGACCAAGTCCCAATTGATACTCCTGCAAAACAATTACGAATTCAAAGCAGACAATTATTAGTACAAGGATCCTTAGGATGATCCATGATCCTGATCCTGAAGCACTTCTGAGGATCACTAACTGACATAGAAGTAAGGATCACCAAGCAGGATAATAATTGAGGATCACGGGTCATTTAGAAATCCACCCCTAACAATTCCTTAGTCCAAATGGCATAGCAATATAACAATATATACCAGTTGGGGTCATAAAGGTTGTATCCTCTTGATCAGATGGTTCCATCTGAATTTGTTGAAATCCAGATGAAGCATCCATAAAAGTCAACAACTCATGACCCGCGGTAGCATCCACCATGGAGTCAATGTGGGGTAATGGGAAAGGATCCTTGGGACATGCCTTGTTTAAATCAGTAAAATCGAGACATACCCTCCACTTTCCATTTTTCTTTTGAACAACAACCACATTGGCTAACCATCTTGGATACTTAACCTCTCTTATCATACCTGCCCGAAGTAGTTTATCTACCTCTTCCTGGATAATAGTATTCCTTTCAGGTGCAAACTTCCTCCTCTTTTGATGAATTGGCTTGAATGACCTGTCAATGCCAAGTTTATGAGTAATTATATCTTTAGATATACTTGTCATATCCTCATGTTTCCAGGAAAAGGTAGTTTTCCTTCTTTTAAGGAAGGATACTAGCTCCTGTTCAATGTCGCTAAGGATCCCAGATCCTATGAAGATCTTGGATTCAGGATCATCAGGATCCATGAGGATTTCTTTCAAATCCTGTTCTCTTGCCACCAAGACATCTCTTGAAGGATACTTTAATTGTTATTACTCCCTTGGTCTTGAGGCTGGCTTCATTGATGATGTATAACAATTCTTAGCCTCTTGTTGATCACTGTCAATTTTCACCACTCCCCATGGACTCGGAAGCTTCACACATTGATGATAGGTGGATGGGACTGCCTTCATATCATGTATCCATGGCCTGCCAAGGATAACATTGCAACAAGATAAACAATCTATAACACAAAATTTTTGATAAGAATGCAATCCTTCAATATAGATCGGGAGTTTGATGTCCCCCAATGTATTCTTAGTTTCTCCACTGAATCCCACAAGTACTGAGGATCTTGGGACAATATCAGACTCCGGGATATTCATCTTCTTGAGGACATCAAGCTGAATGATGTTCACAGAGCTTCCTCCATCTATAAGGATCCTGCGAACAAAGTGGTTAGAAATAAACAATGTAATCACAAGACCATCATGATGAGGATCCTGGACATCAACACGATCATCCTCATCAAAGGTTATGACTTTATCCTGGGTAACAACGGAGGTCCGGACGGGTCTGTCTCCATTATCCATCTTGGTTTCCTTGGCATGTCTTTTTGCTGCTGAAAAGGAGGTACCACAAATGTCTGATCCACCGGATATGAAGTTTATAACTTGTGCATCTGCTGGAGAAGCAGGAGCCCTTTCCAGGATCCTTTTAGGATCCTGGATCCTTGACTTTTTCCGTCCCAAAAGTTCCTTCAAATGCCCCTTGCTCAACAAGTAACCAATTTCCTTTCTTAGTGCAATACACTCTTCAGTGAAATGCCTGAAATCCTCATGATATGCACACCATTTGGATTTATCCTTTGTAGCAGCTGGTTTATCACTTTTTCTCGGCCACATAGCTTTCTCACCTAGATTCTGCATTGCAAGGATTAGTTCATTGTTATCAATAGAAAAACAGTATTCAGAAATAGGAGGATAATCCTCATCATCCTCTTCTTGTTCCACTACGTGCACGTTCTGGTTATCAGATCTGTTGTAGGACTTTGATTTGTTGTTCCTGAAGTAGGATCCTTGTTTCTCCTGTTTCGAGGATCCTGTCAATCTATCCTGGATCCTTTTGTCATCCTCTAGGCGGATGAACCTAAGGGCCCTGGTTCTTACTTCATCAAGATTCCTGCAAGGTGTCATAACAAGATCGTCATAGAATAATGAATCCCTAAGCAATCCCATTTTCAAAGGCTTCTACAACCGTAGCAATATCCAAATTAGGAATATCTAAGGATTCTTTACTAAACTTAGTGATATAATCTCTAAGTGATTCATTTTGACCTTGTGTTACCCTATATAGATCACTAGTTAATCGTTCAAATTTTCTACTACAAGAGAATTGACTATTAAACAAATTAACTAGATTAGCAAATGAAGTAATAGAGTAAGGGGGAAGACTTAGCAGCCTTTTAAGAGCAGATCCTGTGAGTGTGGATCCAAATCCCTTGCATAGACATGCTTCTTTTAACCTCTCAGGAATTGGATTGATCTCCATCCTCTCCCTGTATTGAGCCACATGCTCCTCTGGATCTGTTGAACCATCATAGAGTTTCATGGATGGTATCTGGAATATTTTGGGTATCTCAGCATCACATAGGGGTGGTGCAAAACGAGATATCCTATGGCTACCATCTGCGATTTCAGGAATGGGTTTAACCACTCCTGGTACACTAGATATCATGTCCTTAAGCTTCTGTAGTTCCCTAGCCATAGCTTGATTGATTCCTGTATCCTGCATGGAGCCATGGTTAGTGTTATAAGAATTATTAAAAGTATTACCTCCCAGAGGATTCATGTTTGGAATTCCAGATGTGAATCCATATTGATGGGATTCCGGTATGATCGAAGGACCAGATGAAGCAATGGTCTGCATTGGTATGAAGTCTCCTTGATGAACATCCGAACTTGGAGGCTGCATACTCCTTAAGGATCCTCGATCCTGAAAGATGTTGGATCCTTGAACCCGAAAGGATCCTGGAACCAGAGAGGATCCTTGGACCGGGAAGGATCCTTGGACCTGGGAGGATCCTTGGACCGGGAAGGATCCTTGGACCTGGGAGGATCCTTGAGGCTGAGAGGAGGATCCTTGAACCATGAAGGATCCCTGATGCTGGACAGAGGCTCCGGAAGGTTGAAGGTAAGATCCTGGAGCCTGAGTCATTGTTGTTGTTCCATAACGTCTTCCTGGCAATTCACCCAAGTATTGCACGTCCAGAGCTGCTGAGTGCTGGGAAGTTATGACTGGAGTGTCGAAGTTCAGCGACCTGGGCATCAATGGGGAATGATCCTCCACCGATTTCTTCTGTTTCTTGATATCACCTATCTCCCTGAGGATCATTTCATTGGTTTTATCCTGCTCTTGCATGCGATCTCTCATCTGCAAAATCAGAGTAAAAAGGTCAATAGTAGTAGGATTAGAGGAAAGAGAAGAAGTTGGTGGTTTTGTGAAAATGGGGGTTTGTCTCTTCGCGGCATTGTCAGCATTCTTCTGGGATCCAGAAGCTGGTGGAGGCAAAGGAGGAACGCCTTGTGAAGAACTGAATGATGGCATTAAACTTGAAGTGTTCTTCACTGAGGAAGCCATCTGCTTGGTTGTAACGAACCGAAATGACCACAAAAATACGAATCTTCTTAGGAATTAAGCACCAATTGCCCCACGGTGGGCGCCAAACTGTTTTGGTCAAAAATCAAGCAATGATAATGCAACCAAACTTTCTGTTGTGAGGTATGATGCTTGAATCAATGAACAATGAGAAGGATCACTCAGAAATGTAATGAACAAGTGACACAAAGATTTATACAAGGAAAAAGCCCTTGATCAATGAGTGATCTCCGGCATAAAAAACCTCGGGTGATGGAAAATACCGATCACCAACTCAAATTAAACAAGAAATGTATTACAACTTCGGATGATAGCGAGCTAGTTACAAGGATCACTATAGTGTAACGTGTAAAACAGTGTGTAATCGCCAAGTGAATTATCAAGAGCTGGTGAGAGCAGTTGCGAGTGTGTGTGTTAAGCTAAAAATAGCCAAGTGTTTTATATTTAGCTCGCTATCCCCTTTAAAAATGGAAAAATATCTAAGCTAACAAACATTCCGCAATTGGTGCAAGTCCTCCACGACCTCCATAACGTCCATTTCAGCCATGCACATGCGGAATAAAGATGAAATATGCTCCAGGAATATCGCCAAGACCAAGTCCAAGCTCGTACTCCTGCAAAACAACTTCATATTCAAAGTAGACAATCGTTAGTATAAGGATCCTTAAGATGATCCATGATCCTGATCCTGTAATACTTCTGAGGATCACTAATTCGAACAGAAGTGAGGATCACTAAACCCAATAGTAAATGAGGATCACTGATCATTGGAAAATCCTCCCCTAACAATAATTATTCAGGATCTTTATCATAACCCTAGATTATAAGTTAATAGTAGCACAAAAGGCCTAGTCACGTAGACAAGTTTAATTTATAAGCCCATATTTTTATGGAATCGAGGCATTAAGGTTTAAATCAAAGTTCATTACCTTTTCTTGACAGGGAGTTGTAGGCTACCACCATCTTTAGTCCCAGAGGACGTTAATTATAGCCCGTGGGCACTTCATCCTTAAGGGACGATTATATAAACAAGGGAATTTAGAATAACTTAATTTAGAAATGACTTATGTGATTTTATCGAATCACATTTGTCAAGCATGTTAATAATGCTTTCAGATGTTTAACAAGGGTTTGAATCTTTTGAATAGGTTTTACCATCTTGGCCATGTCTGCAACAACATTTAGGCTAGGTTTTACCTTTAAGATTCTTTTTAATATTTAACGCAGAACAATCCTAGATTGAGATGTTAACAAGGATCTGAATCTAATTGAGGAACTACCATCTTGGCCCTGTCTTTAGGTGACACATGGCTAGGTCTTGTCCTTTTTAGATTTTGCCATTTTATTATAATGGTAGATCTTATAATACGAATGTTATTTTAATTCTAACCGTTCCATTTAAAATTTAAACAAGTATATGGTTGCCCTAAACGGGACTTCTAACTGAAATGACTTGCCCATGCAAGGGCTAATCAGAAATATAACAAGGAAACAAATAAAGAACAAAATAAAACGAATTAGGATTAATCCTATGTTCTTTGTCTAGACTCGAGAATCAAGGAATGTGCAAATGTGTATCTGAGATTAAACACAAAAAGGCTAGTGTTTAATTCACTCAGTGTTGGCTCTGATACCAACCTGTCACACCCCGATATTTCCACGCATTACCGGTGGGCCCGGTGGGGAGTACCGTGACGTAGTTGATATCATCATAGTCAAACAACACAAATTTTAAATGCACAGCGGAAGCAAAAGATAGATTTATTTTAACTGAATAAATTGTAATATTAAGTATCCCCAAACAGTTGAAACAGATCCACAGGCGGATCAAATAAAAAGGAAAATTGTTCAACAGACTTTGACATCTAGAGCTTGCGAGACTTGATTATTGATGCCTGGAGTAGCCAGCCTATTTTGTATAGTACCTTCACTTAGCCTTTTTGGAAAATACGCCAGTTTACACTGGTAAATACAACTTAACCGACTCATTTTGAAAAGAGTTTGAAAATTGATTTGAATGCACTTCGGCAAAAATATCTTTATAACTTGGGACAATTATTCATAAATAATCTTGTATACAGTTTTACTTATTTGTCGTCCGTTATGGCCGGTTTGTAGGGCCGGTCTAGATTAACTGACACGCCATAGGTATAATGCCCACAAGGATTATTTCCTTTAAGTGGATTACCAGTTTTTACATATGCATCTGTCAAGTGTACGCCTACACCCCGTGCTTAGGTCGTGGCCATTTCTTTGAATGATGCCAAGGATATCCGGGACATGGTCATTTAACCCCCAAAGTCCATACACCAAATAATACAGAATAAAACGAGTTATGTAGATACATTAATCACAATCCGATTTAAACGACTACATACCCGACCAAGCGGTATTATTATAATACCGTATCCCAAGCCCGTATAGGGAAAATAAGTTAAGAGTATTTACCTGAGCAAAGTATAAATCAAATACAGCAAGTGCACGTAGCTTTTACTAGGCTCCTAATCTGGAACGAAGGTTTTTAATAATTTATTAGAATCCTAACGGGTCTTTAATTAAGCTTAGACTTAGACCGGTTAGTTTTCAAAAGGAAGACACGGTTCAAACGCATGATAAAGCGAAGACCGGTTTAGAATGTGGTTTTGACCCGAAAAGCTTGTATGCTTGTTTAATATGGGTAACTTAAACACATTCTGGATTTTGAGACAAAAATGACATGGTTTGACCCGTTTCGGCTAATATATGCAAACTAGTTACATAAGCCGATCCGAACGCGAAAAGTGCGTAACGAGTAACCATATGAGTCATATGCAGGTTTCCAAAGTGAATATGCCTTAAATATGTTCTGACATCAGTAAGATATCTTCTATTATGCCTAAAACGGATTTAAACTCAAATTATGCCCCGTAAGGGCATTTTGGTCTTTAGAATGTTATAAAAGAGTTTAAATATAATTCTGAGTTTTGGGTCTGATGTAATCAGTAAAAATACTTAATTTACTAAGTTATATCAGTAGGGTAAAACCTATATGTGAAATCTATCATTTCTAACCATACTATGCACCGAAAGGGCATTTTGGTAATTTCACTTATGGTTTAAAGGTCAAATCTGGAAATCCGAGCTTAAAACTTTTGCTTACTACTAAAGTATAGAAATTTACTTAAAACATCAGTAGGTATCAAGTCTTATATATCTAAAATGGTTTTAATACATACGATGCGTTTAAAACGCGTAATAATGCTTAAAAAGGCGATTTTGGGCTATTTCCGGGTTCTTAAAGGAAAGCTGATATTTTTATTATTCCAGAAGGCTTAAAATATTTTATTTATCATATTAGATCAGTAGAAATTGGTTTGGTATCAAAAGGTTTGGTAAAACTCATTTTATAGCTTAAAAGGGTAAAACCGACAACTACCGAATTAAGCTTAGAACTCTAGGTTATGTTCAGCCTAAAAATAAATAAAAATCTCCAAAAATCCCAAAATATTATTTTATATTAGTGGGTAAAAATTTTGGTATCAAAAATTGGGTTTAGATAGGCTATACGCTAATTACACCGTTTAATTACTAAAAAGCTTTCTAATTACGCTATTGAGCGTAACTCTTAATCTAGACCTCAAAATGATGTCAAATTTTAGGTGCAAGTTTATAAATCAGTAACTAAGGTCTCTACTCTTTTACTTTTTCAAAATTCTTGTTTTAAGGTCATATGGGCATAATAGTCAACATTTAGGCATTTAACGGAAATATGCATATGAATCGGATAACTAATGAACCAAGTCGTATAATCACAAAGGGTTATACTTATATGAAACCTGGTCCTAAATAAGCTCTAAGGCATTTCTAAACTATGCTCTAATGGGTCAGAACTGAAAGTCAAAGCAGAAGTCAAAGTATGCGACTTTCGATTCCAATCCGAGCTTAAACTGAAAATTGTCGAGTTGAACATGTTTAGACATGTTCTTACATTAATTACCAAGTTATATTAATGATAAAACAGGTTGCATAGCTTCTACATTGCTAATTATGCGTTAATTTGAAAATAAACTTTCTGTTGACTTTTTAAGATAAACTTTGACTCGACAATTGACCTAGTTAGAGTGGGAATCAGAGGGTGCCCTTTTAAGGGTTTATTGCCCACATAATTACCAACTCATAGGTACTTTCAATTTGAAATTTGACTGGACAAATTAAGATTAATGACGAAGTCAAATCTTAATTATGACGGTTTGACTTTAAGCTAATTAACTAAGCAAAACTGAATTAGAGAAGGTTAAGGAAGCTTACAATGGTCCTAAGCACGACTAGAGATCACTAGGAAGGGGTCTTGAGCTCTAGGAACCTCCAGGAAGTGAGTTGTGAAAGTTTCAAATGAATGATCAAATGTTGCAACAATGAGCTTCTTATATAGGTACTTTGATTGCACAAGATCTTGACATATAAGTCTATGGGATGATTCCTGATCATCCCAAGTGTCCCTAGACCCTTCTAAACCATCAAACAACCCCTTGAATCGAAAAACCAGCTTTAAAATCGGTCTAACCGACAAGAACAGGCAGCTGCTTGCGTTTTCTGTATCTGGGGGTGCCAGGCGGCCCGCGTAAGGTCCAGCCTGGGCTTACGCGCCCCGTGTGGATGTTCAGAACTGGCCAAACAAGTTTCGTTATTTGCACTTTAGGTCCCTGGTCCTTGTAAAAGTGGTTTTTACTTTATTTCTTGCATTTTGAGCCCTCTAACTTGACTTTTAAGGGCCTTAAGACATAAACCAACTTTGTTAGGTCCCCGGTTATTCATATGATCACCGAAAAGCCTTAAATTTCAACGTTGACGCTTTTAACCCCTCGTATACGAATATTGTCATAACTTTCTCATACTTTAACGAAACCTTGTGAAATTTTTATCACGCATTCTAGTGAGCATAATTAATAGTTACAAAGCTTCGGGTTTGCTAAAAGGTCACTCAGAGGTATACTTTAAACATGTTGACACATTTAACCCCTGTAGTTTGTAATCTCTCACTTTCTTTCACAATTAGCTTCGTATGATCCATGATTCATTCGTTTAAGGGTATAAACATCATGTAGGGTTATTGAAAGATATATTTATTCATTGTTGACACTTGGAATCCTTTTACACACATAGATTCCTTGTTTGTCAACTTTAGTCCCTTTAAATCAATCCTTTACACGTTTTAAGTCCATGACACGTGTCGATATAATATTGGACAAGAATTTTCGAGGTGTTACAAGCATTTATACTTGTGTGATAACTGTTATTATAATAAAATTCTATCAATGGTAAGTGATCGTCCCAGTTACCACCGAAATCAATTATACAAGCTCTAAGCATGTCCTCCATTGTCTGAATTGTCCTTTCACTTTGTCCATCCGTTTGAGGATGATAAGCTGTGCTTAGATTCAACTTGGTTCCCATTGCTTTTTGGAAACTTGTCCAAAAATGAGAGGTAAAACGACTATCTCTGTCAGAAACAATTGATAGAGGAATTCCATGTAAAGAAACTATTTCATTTACACACAGTTTAGCTAATTGTTCCATACTGAAAGTTTCTTTCATTGGTAGGAAGTGAGCTGACTTAGTTAATCTATCTACAATCACCCAGATTGTATCATTACCTTTCTTTGTTTTGGGTAATTTAGTAATAAAATCCATTGTTATCAATTCCCATTTCCAAACAGGCATTTCTAATTGTTGCAATAAACCTGAAGGTTTCTGATGTTCAGCTTTGACTTGTGAATAGGTTAAACATTTAGAAACATAGGCTGCTATGTCCTTTTTCATTCCTATCCACCAGAAATTCTTTCTTAAATCCTGGTACATTTTATCGCTTCCTGGATGCATCGTATATTTAAATTTATGGGCTTCTTCTAATATGCGATGACGTAGGTTTCCTAATTTAGGTACCCATATTCTTCTCTTATGGAATCTCCAAATTCCATCTGTTCCTTGTTCTAATTCCTTGATCATTCCTTTTAGTTTTTCAGTATCATTCTTGATTACTGATTCTTGTGCTTTTCTAATCTGCTCATTTAAATCTACTTGTAGATTTAATTTAAGAGAACGTACCCTTTTTGGTTGTTCATGATACTTTCGACTTAAAGCATCAGCAACTACATTTTCTTTTCCTGCATGATACTGAATATCACAATCATAATCATTAAGAAATTCCATCCAGCGTCTTTGTCTCATGTTCAATTCCTTTTGCCCGAAGACATACCTTAAACTTTTATGATCAGTGAAAACAGTAAACTTACTACCGTACAAGTAATGTCTCCAAATCCTAAGGGCGAAAATTATAGCTCCAAATTCTAAATCATGAGTTGAATAATTTTCTTCATGATTCTTAAGTTGTCTGGATGCATAGGCTATAACCTTTTGACGTTGCATTAACACACATCCATAACCTAATTTAGAAGCGTCACAATAGATTACAAAATCTTCAGTTCCTTCTGGTAACGCTAGTATGGGTGCATGAGTTAATCTTTGTTTAAGGATTCTAAAGGCTTCTTCTTGTTTTGGTTCCCATTTAAACTTAGCAGATTTACAAGTTAGCTTAGTTAAGAGAATGGCTATTCTAGAAAAATCTTGAATAAATCTTCTATAATAACCGGCTAATCCTAAGAAACTTCTAACCTCGGTTGGTGACTCAGGGGTTTTCCACTTGGTTATTGCCTCGATTTTTGTGGGATCCATATGAATTCCTTCATAATTAACTAGATGTCCGAGAAATTGTACCTGTTCTAACCAAAACTCGCACTTTGAAAATTTAGCATAAAGCTTTTCTTTTCTTAATAAATTTAAAAGTGCGTGCAAATGCTTTGCATGTTCCTATTTACTTTTAGAGTAAATGAGAATATCATCTATAAAGACAATTATGAATTTATCCAAATATTGCTTATATATTCGGTTCATCATGTCCATGAATGCAGCTGGGGCATTGGTTAAACCAAATGGCATGACAGTAAATTCATAATGACCATACCTTGTTCTGAAAGCGGTTTTAGGAATGTCCTCTTCCTGTACCTTTAATTGATGATATCCTGACCTTAAATCGATTTTAGAGAAAAATCGTGCTCCTTGTAACTGATCAAACAGGTCATCTATTCTTGGTAATGGATACCGATTCTTAATTGTGACTTTATTCAATTCACGGTAGTCAATGCACATACGCATTGATCCGTCCTTCTTTTTAACGAATAAGATCGGTGCTCCCCAGGGTGATGAACTGGGCTGTATGAATCCTTTCTCTAGCAATTCGTCTAATTGTTTCTTTAGTTCTTGCATTTCTGCAGGTGCCAAACGGTAAGGTGCTTTGGCAATTGGTGCTGTTCCTGGTATTAAATGGATTCTGAATTCAACTTCTCTATCTGGAGGTTGCCCTGGTAATTCTTCTGGAAATACATCTAAAAACTGAGATACTACTGGGATATCCTTTAATTCTTTTCCTTTAGTGTTAGTGATTATAGAAATCAAATACACTAACGATCCTTTTCTTATATAACTTGCTGTTTTCATCACAGAGATGAATTTAGTGGATTTAGAAGTTTTATATCCTATAATTGTGATCTTTTCACCCTTTGGTGAATTTACTTGTATAGACTTCTGATCACACAAAATACTGGCTTTATTGGCTATTAACCAATTCATTCCTAATACTACATCAAATCCTGCCAGATTCATTGGGTAAAGGTTTGCAATAAATTTCTGATTTAGAATTTCTATTCTTGCTCCCTGCAATATTTCAGAAATTCTAATGGTTTTCCCATTTGCTGTCTCTACTAAACATTCTTGTGGAAGTTTAGTTAATGATTGATTGAGAAGTTTGCAAAATGAAGTATTAATAAAACTTTGGTTTGCACCAGAGTCAAATAATACTTTAGCAAAAATGTCATTAACTAAAAACGTACCAGTGATCACATCCGGGATCATCTTTGCTTCATCTGCAGTCAGAGCGAAAGCTCTAGCATTTATGGTATTCTTGTTGTTTGTAGCCGGAGCTAGTTTTGGGCAGTTAGGCTTGATATGACCTTGTTCTCCACACTTGTAACATATCCGGTTATTAGCTTTCTTCCTGCAGTCTTCTTCCTTGTGTCCCGATATTTTGCAAAAGTTACAGTATATGGAGCATCTTCCTGAATGTTTCCTTTTGCAATTCTTACAGTAAGGTGTAGAGGTAGAACCTATATTTTTCCCACGATTAGAATTTCCAGAACGAAATTCTTGTGTGAGCTTCTGGGTTAGGTTCCTCCTTTGATCCTCTTCTCGTGTACGGATTAATTCATCTGTCAAGGTATTGGCTAGTTCTACAGCTTCTTCTATGGTTTGAGGTCTAACTGCCTTGACTACGTGTCTTATCTCTCCGATTAATCCCCAGATATAACGGGAGATTAACACTGGTTCGGGTGAAGCAAGAGTTGGCACTATTCTAGCATATTCAAAGAATAACTTAGTGTACCCTTTACTATCTACACCAGTCATTCTAAGGTTTAAGAATTTGTTTGCTATTTGTTCTTTTTCATTAGGAGGGCAGAATTTCCTTTTTACCATGTTTTTAAACTCCTCCCATTCTATATTGTAAGTTCTATTACTTCCTTTAGTCTGGAGAATAGTATTCCACCATTCTAGTGCTGAATTCTTAAACAAATTGGAAGCAAACATTATCTTATCTTCTTTTGCACCCTTGCTTATTCTTAAGACTGCCCCAGTCTTTTCTATCCAGCGTAGGGTTGTAATGGCCCCTTCGTTGCCCGAGAATTCCATTGGTTTACGAGACCAGAATTCCTTATAAGAACAACCGTAAGACACGGTTCTTCTTCTTTTGGGAATGGGCTTTGAAGTACGGGTCCATTGTTTACGCTATTTTCGGGTTCGGAAGGTCGCTTGCTATCATGTTTACTTTTATTTTCTGCTTCTCTAACTGTTTGAATAATATATGGCATCGCATCTATTATTCCTTGTGCCACTATGTGTTGGATGGCACTGTTATCCACTTGGTTTCCATTGTTGTTTGGAATTTCGTTACCCGAGTTATTGTGACTCTGGTTATCATTATTCAGATTTCCCTGGTTTACTTCGTCGTTCATCTGAATTTTAAACATTTATCACATATTAATATCACAAGATAATTAATAGTTTAGATAACAACCACAAAACACACATATTGGTCAAAAGCGTCGAACGTTGCGAATTTACTCTTTTCATATAGTATGCGTCAAATACACACTAAAACAGGAAATAAAAAATTACAATATTATGCATTACTAACCACGAAATGGTCTATACTACAATATATTATTATATATATATATATATATATATATATATATTCATACAAACATATTATATATTATTATATTATTATTATTACCAACTCCACTTATCATCTTCATGGATATGGATTTCCCCCGAAATCCATCTGACGCTCGTCGTATTTCCAGACGAGTTGTTCTCCTACATACCTCATCCTCTCACTACTTTCTAAGATTTCTTCTCCGAAATTCGGAGTTCTGGCAAGTTCTCTGCACTAATTGGGGGTGCAGCTGCTGGTACCGGATCTGAATACTGTGGCCTGGGATTCTCCTGAGGGTAAGGATTTTCTAAAATCTCCCTGATGTATTCGTCATTGTCATAATAGGGATCTAGAGAGTCCAGACCTGGATACGGCTATGTTTGGCAAGGTTTCGTCATTTAGATGGTAGCGTGGCACATAATCCCTAAGATCATCAAACCATGGTGCATAATTTGGGTCTAATGGATTAGGGGCTGGTATCCTAGGTATTTCCTCAGGGTTGAAATCATGCATTTCTACCTCCATCGGCTGAGTGGGAATTAAAGGTAAAGGTTGTGGGGCTACTAGTTGTTCCAGACTTGGGTCGGCAGCAATCGTTGCTAGGATATGGAAATTGGCTCGGCTTCTATTAAGCATATCCTGTGTATGGGCATCCAACTCTCGCTTAGCGGCTGCTAGGACTCTTTGATGTTGCAACTTTCGCATTCTTTTTCTACGCTCAAAGGCTCCCTTACTGAACCATCCTCTCTTTTTTCTGATGGAATGGCTTTTCCGACTGAGCTTTAAAGGCAAATATCCCTTCTTCCTGATCAGTGGAATACCCAGAGAGGGTAGGCTGGGAAGAGGTACCTTCACTCCTAAGTGAATCGGACAATTGACGATACACATCTGAGGGTCCTTGATCACTCATACTGTAAACTAACAAATAGTCAAATAACACATAACAATAAAATACAGATAATTACGTATTTTAAGAATTTATTTCCTAACAATTTAAATAATTTGATGTCAGCAGAACACTTATGTGGCTGAATCAGTGGCTAAGCTCTGATACCACCTTTTGTCGCAACCCCCGCCCCCTTATCTGTCTCAGGAACGGGCGTCCGCGAACATTCGTTTGTGGTGGTATCAGTTTGTTAATTATTAGTTTGGCAGCGGAAATTACATCAGGACCGTAGTTAGGAAATTGTTTATCAGAGTAAAACCACCATATTATATATTAATAACCACATGGGTAAACCCAAGTTTCTTTATTACAATACGTTTATAAGGATAAACCCTATTTTATTGAATTTAAAACATCGTCTTTTTGGTAACTTTTATAGCCACATTTTTCCAAGTCGTCAGTGCTCTCCAGCTGGCTTTTTACTAATTGGTTGTCGCATTGTTTACCTGAAACGCATTTTAAAAACATTTGTCAGTGGGAAATACTGGTGAGTGAATCCCAGTTTAATCAAGAAACATTTTACCAATTATCACAGTATTGAGAGCGATCACATTGTTTATTTCTACACAAGTACTCATTCAGTACTGTCAATCCTGACTGGTGGGTCATATTACACATTGGCTAACTCGTCATCCAATGGTAACGTGTTCCACATTTTGTACACAAAACCCCAACATACCGACAGTAATTGAAGAACTACAAAGACTCAACCACTGCTTAATCATATTGTAAAGCATTTAAGGTTTTGTAAAACAGTTAACAAAAAGGTTTACAAAAAGCGGATAAACTCACATTGCTATCTTAGACTTCGTGTAAGGGTTTCCGGGGATTAATCTATAATTTACACAAATGTACATATGTTAGTATAATAACCTTTTAATTATATTAACGATACCCTCCCCGAGACGGTATTCCAACAACTACGTCGGGTAGAACCACGACAGTTGTTACGGAACCCTAAATCAATCGGGCAGCGTATCTAATACGAAACTGGGGTTATAATACTTACAACGGAGCAGAACCTAGCTAATTAGGGGGTATTATACTTGAATATTATGCCTACTGTGAGAGATTTTTGTGATTAAGAAAAGAAATGAACGAGTTTTGATGAAACCCGATGCCTGCTATTTATAGGGTCACATTTCGACTTTCTCGCGGCCCGCGTAAAGTTTAGAAAGGGGTTACGTGGCCCGCGTGGCGTAGGGGTCTAGGCGTAGGTGATCCGGGTTACCACATAGGTTCAACACGTTGCGTGACACGTGTCAACACCGGGGTTCGCTGGACTTTTAAGTTGTCGCGGCCCGCGTAAGAGTTAAGGGATGGGTTACGCGGCCCGCCTAGAATCCATTTTCTTTGTTTTTTATTTATTTTTAATGATATAATGTATTTTGGGCTCGTTTTTCACATACGGGGTGTATTTTAAGACATATAGGGGTATTTAACATATATTAGGGTGTCAGAAAAATATTCGGGGGGGTTGTTATTATTGCAACAACCATCGCGCTACCAGCCTTAGGGTCAAGAACGTTCATCAAACTGTATCCTGCTGTAAAATACAACACCATGAGGAAAGACGCACAACAAAATTAGGGAAGAAAATAAAACAAATTAACAGCAGTAATACCTTTCCCCTGGTAACCATTAACCGGGAAACCCCTAGGGTTCTGAGGTGCCCATAACATGCTCATCCCGGCCGCCAACAGCGCCCTCTCTTCAAGCTGAGTGATAGAAGTAACTTTCTAGGTCAATACCTTATACCACTCTTGTTCAACAAAATCTATCGACACATTCACGTGGGGAACCCCTTCACTCTCCTCTCGGTAATGCATATCAATGGGAATGACCCCACGGTGAACATAGAAAAACTTTTGTATCCAATCGTGTAGACTTTTTGGTGGGTTACTGCTGCAAGGACTAACTCCACCAGTTTGGGAATTGAAAGAGTAGAAACTGCCAGTATAACTCACGAAGTAGAACACATTAAGCTTCTCAAAAGTTGGTTCGATACGGTTGGCACGACATATGAACTCGAAATGAGTAATCCGAGGCAGCCCTTCAGCGTTTATCTGTGAAATGTGCAGTCCATAATTCGTCAACACTTCACCGGTGAACTTCGTCATGGGAAGACGAAAGTAGCCTTCCCGGAAGAAAGCGGTATATAACGTCATGTATCTCGGAGGGGCATCCAAGGCGGTGGAATTAGGGTTCGGAAACTGAGCACCCCATTCTGAACGGAAACCCATATCTCGAACAACATTTTGGAACTCCTCTTCCTTCCACTTTATCTCTGCCCGATCAGGACCAGGAGGATTCCTGGGTTTGTACTTCCTCTTCTTAGTAGCAGGATTCACACCGGTGGACATGATTATGGAAAATGGAAGAAAGGATTGGGAGAGGAGAAAGAAGAGATATGTGGAAGAAGATGAGAGAAAAAAGGAGTTTGAATTTTGAAAGTGGAAGAAAAGTGTTAACCGTCGTGTATTTATACCCATCGCATTTAATGCGATGGGTAGTGGACCGTCAGGAAGCCAGAGAGACGTCTAACAGGGAACTGACACGTCAGGAGAGAGAATAACCGGCGCCTCGATTTTGGGGCGCATGGCCGCCACGTGCCTGACAGGCGGCGAAAACATGCCTGACGGTTCTGAAAAAGCAACTGTTCATCTCCGAAAAGACAGCCACCTCAGACAGAACGTCAGTCATGTCAGTTATCCTTATCCCAATAAAGAAACTTCCCGTAGAAGAAACCGCCAAAAAAGTAGACTTACCATCACGCGCCATGCGCCCTTTTGGCTCAACCTTGCAAGAATGCCATCATGCGCCATGCGCCATTTTGGCTCAACCTTACAAGTCTGCCATCATGCGCCATGCGCCATTTCGGCTCAACTTTGCAAGACTGCCATCATGCGCCATGCGCCATTTCGGCTCAACTTTTCAAAACTGCCATCATATGCCATGCGCTGTTTTGGCTCAACTTTGCAAGACTGCCATCACACGCCATGCAATGTTTCGGCTCAACTTTGCAAAACTGCCATCATACGCCATGCGCTGTTTTGGCTCAACTTTGCAAGACTTCCATCACGCGCCATGCAATGTTTCGGCTCAACTTTGGAAAACTGACATCATACGCCATGCGCTGTTTTGGCTCAACTTTGCAAGACTGCCATCACGCGCCATGCAATGTTTCGGCTCAACTTCACAAGGCCACCATCATGCGCTTTACAAAGACAAACAACAAAGACCACTACCCTTATAAGTCCAGAATCCCTCCTAGACGATCAACTCAACTAGAACGCACACTGGACTGGGGGGACTTGAAGAGGTATGGTCCCAATTCCATGCACACATGGCAGGGACCACACCACTCTTCTCGTCCTACATGGCGCCTACATCAGCAAGCGAATCCAGAAGCTTCTGGAAGACATCAAGGTGGCACCAAAGATGCTCCTCCAGACAAAAAGGACAACATGTGTCACCATTTATCGGACGCCATGTAGACCTGCGACGCAACCTGGGGGCAGACCGACAGCTGCCGTACTAATCCTCCTACATGGACAAATGACGGCGCGCCATGTGTACCACTATCCTGACCATCACAGACGAGACCAAGAGGATATTCCCCTTGGTCGGACAGCTGGCGCCCGGTAGCAGCTGGCAAGGTCTCTCCTCCCTCCTTCACCCTCTAGCTATAAATAGGACCCTTCATCATTCAGGTTAAACATTTTATTCTCCTCACTTTTCACCTATAACACACACTATTTCCTCCTCGGAACAATACTTATTCTCACGCCGGAGCCTGGTTAAGAGGGGAAACCCCCATATTCCCCTCTTAACGAGCTAACGGTGTTGCTGTTTTGCAGGATCCCAGTCTTAAGCGAGTAGAAGAGGAGATTGAACCCACATAATAGACGACCCGGCTAGTTAACCTCGGTGTTAACCAGTGTTTCATCATCGCCATAGTGGATGAAGACAAACAGTGTCTACGGTTTGGGGTTTCGAATCGGCAAAAATGGTGGTTTAATAACAAATCGCCGTTCAAGTTTTCCTCTTTCCGGCCAACAAACATCATATATATATCCATCAAAATGTCAGCCTTTGTTTTTACCGGCAGTCCTCTGTTCCGGCCTTTGTTGCTTCATTCCATTCCATCCATCAAAACTAAGATTGCAAAAAATAAAATTTTAAAACGTGACCAGTGAGATTGTAACACGTGGCCAGCGCAAGATAGCATCACAACCTTGTTCCTAAGAACCCACGGCAAATGTTATTATACAAATGTTATTATATATATAATTTGTATTTATTAAAAACAAAAAATAAAAAAAAGAATGATAACAAAAAAAAATTACATAGAAACTCCTTAATTGCTCGATTTTTCTTGTACCCCTCATATTGGCTCCATACCCTTATACTTGTTCCGATCATTTCAGGTTTCGGGTTTACCTGTTTGGTTTGAGTTAGTCTAGACACTAAGAGGGTGTTTGGGTTGAGTTTTGAAAATAGATTATACGTTTTGAATAATCAGAATCAGATAATTAGCTGTAACAAAACGTGCCGCAGAAAGATAGTGTTTGGATTTGATTATGTTGTTTGATATCACAATAATCAGATAATCAACTATTTGAGTGTTTGGCAAATATATATAAATATATATAAATATATATAGGGTTAGGTTAACGTACAAATGCCCTTATCGTACATTACGTACGCTACAATCTCAGCCGTCAGATCATCTTCCCGCATTGAAAATCGCATGTTGTTTTTTTGTAACAATTTCGCATGTTGGTTTTTTAACATGCGATTTCATCAAAATTATCACATGCGAAATTGTTACAAAAAAACAACATGCTATTTCATCAAAAATTATCACATGCGAAATTGTTAAAAAAAACAACATGCGATTTCATAAAAAATTATCACATGCGAAATTGTTACAAAAAAACAACATGCGATTTCGGTGCGGGAAGATGATCTGACGGCTGAGATTGTAGCGTACGTAATGTACGATAAGGAATATTGTACAGTACACTTTCTCTCTCTCTCTCTCTCTCTCTCTATATATATATATATATATATATATATATATATTGATCTCTACAAAGCGTAAAAAATCAGTTTTTGGATTATCACGTTTTCCTGCAGTAAGGGGTGACCTACTTTTGGATTATCACGTTTTGATCTCTACAAAACGTAAAAAATCAGTTTTTATTAATTTTTTACCAAACACTCAAAATAGATTTTTTACGATTTCAAAACACAATAATCAAAAAATTAGATTGAAAAAGCAATCCCAAACACCCTCTAACTCAAAGCCTAATAAAACATTTATTATTATTATTATTATTTTAACGACAAATTTCTTTTAACAATTTTAGTGAGTGGAGTTAAATCCAAGACATTTCATCTTAAACTCAGATGTTTTGTCTCCGTGAATGAATAGACCACTACCACGTCAATGAGGTAGAGGTGGAGTGGTTGGGAAAAGAATTGGTGTTCCTTGTGATCAGGTTCAATTTTCACTCTCCTCATTATTTTCTGCGGGCATCCAGGTAAAGAGCGAATACGGGTGGCGCCGGTTCGACTTGGATGGGAGGCGGGGTTTTACTGATTATTTCACTGTCATGCCTTCGGGCGGGTGGACATCGGCTTTCCGCGCATCTGGGGAGAGCCAAAGGGCTGGCGGCGGTCGAGTAGTCGACCTTGACCACAGCGCCAGGTGTCATGATGATTGGCCCATCATTCCTTGTCGTTAAAAATAATAGACCACTGCCACATTGGTGTATTAAAATATTAATCTAAAATAACCCAAGTTATAAAAGTTGAAAAGAAAGAGGAAAAGCAAAAGCATGAGATTCCAGAGACACAGGGTTTCATGTTCTTGCTGATTTTTGTGGTTGGAGAATCGAGTAGAGATGGAGGAGAAAGATGTTGACTACGTTCTGGTGCCTTTGGGTTTAGGGATTATGATCGCCTACCATATTTGGCTTGTTTACACCGTTTTCAAACACCCAAGACAAACTGTTATGGGCCTCAATTCCGAAACTCGACATCAGTGGGTCTTCTCTATGATGGCTGTCAGTCTTCTTCCCTTTTGCTTTACTATAATTTGTTACTTTGAACCTTCTAATTGCTTTTGCTTTTGCTTTTGATCATCAATAGTTTGCTTGCTGGATTTAAGTTTAATTGTTTTTTATCATCAATGGTTCTGTTGTTTGACATTAGAAAAAGAATTTTGTTTTAGTGAGATTTTGGTATTTTACCGTTATGCTAATACGTGTCAGTGGCGAAGCTTGAGATTTCCGACTGGGAAAGTCACCGGACCTAAAAATTTCTATAAAACTGGGGGTCGAAAACGTATATACCCAAAAATTTCTATACGAAAACTGCATACTCTCCACTACTGAGCAAAAAGTTCGGGGGATCGGCTGTCCTGTCCCGCCCTTAAAAGCTTCGCCCATGTCACGTGTTGTTGGAAATGGCTCATTTTGTTTTTCTGGCGTTACAGGATCCGCTAAAGAATGGCGTATTAGCAGTGCAAACTATTCGCAACAACATAATGGCATCCACTCTTCTAGCCACAACCGCAATCACTCTGAGTTCAATAATCGGCGTTTTCGTGAGCAGCACTTCTAATACAAACCCCGCAGCTTCGCAATTGATGTACGGAAATAATACCCGACTCTTATCTTCAGTAAAATACTTTGCAATCTTGCTCTGTTTTCTTGTTGCGTTTCTATGCAATGTGCAGTCGATTCGTTACTATGCTCATGTTAGTTTCTTGGTCACGGTTCCTACATTTATAGACACGAGAGAACCTATAAACTACGTTGCTAGGAACTTGAACCGCGGAAGCCTGTTTTGGTCTATCGGTTTGAGAGCATTTTACTTCTCGTTTCCTCTCTTTTTGTGGATCTTTGGACCGATACCCATGTTTGTGTGTTGCATCATCATGTCGTTTGTGCTTTATTTCTTGGACACGACTACTAGTTTTACTAGAAATCTTCATAGTTATTCTATGAGAGACAAGACTGAAGCAAATGAAAACGGGGTCCTTTAAGAAAGCTATGTCTGTTATTTTCGCGATATGTTGTTAACGACGTTCGTTGTATTGTCAATGGGTTTATCATGCCTAGAAGTGTTCTCGTGATCCTATTTTTGTCGTTCTGGTTGGATGTTTTAGATGTTTATAAACGGTTTGCTATTCAGAAGGGGGTAGCGGCGCAACTTGTTGCTCGTCTACCTGCCACTAGTCTGTAATCGTCTCTGTCTTAAATAATTTAAAAGAGATCCCGTAGAGTTAATAATAATTACGTAAATATGTGTAATCATTGTGCTTGGTTGTATTACTCCAACAAAAATCCTATAGTCCACATTAGAGCATTTGCAATGGACTAATGGACCCAAAAGCTTAGATGCAGCATAAATTTGCATATGTGGAAGAGAGAGTGTGCGGAGACAGGGTCGGTCATGAGGTTTCAAGTGCTTTGTACGAGTCTAAAAAAAGGCCCTTAGGACATCTCAACAGCAAGCAACTTTTTTAGCATCCGTGTTGACCATTATAACAGAAGGGTGTTAACATTTGACTTTGAACTATGAGTTAAGGCGCATGCTTTTCGGCATTTGATCATTGTCGAGTCATTCATCCCATCTTAATCTGGAAAAACATGCATATTTTTCCTTATACCGATCAGATATATATCAAAGACGTAAAGAACAGCATTAATCGAAAGATTTCCATCAAATATATAAATATATAGCTACCTGATGACTGTCTTTCTCTGTGCTGCAGCTGTAGCATATGCCAGCCACAACAAGTTCCGGGGCCTTTATACAAAGTTGAGAAATGAAAGGAAAGTTAAGTACTGCGAGTTATAACGAACCTAGAAAGTCATTCATCTTCCTGTTGGCGTTTCCTTGTATCATCATCATCAGGTCCGTCCACAACGTTAACATCAACCGAAGTTACTGCATCCACACTGCTAGCAGCACTTGTGTCTGGGGTGTTCCGCCTTTCCTCTACACTTGCTCTGGCAGGGCGTGTAGGTCGAACACCACCAGGAAAAACAAAAGCGGAAATGTCCCTACGCTTTATATGAGTTACGCTTATGCCCATTCCAAGCTTCCCTACTGTATATGAACCAACATTGCCTTTAAACTCATCAACTGTCGACTGTATATCAAACTTCTTGGCAGCATTCACAGAAACACCCTCTTTTCGTTGAAGACCTAAGAAGTAACTGAATAACTGCAGTGAAATGGGTTTGACTTGTCTGGAAACAGCAGCAATTTAAAGGTGTCTTTCGATCTACGCAAAAAAAAAGTGTTAGAAGCTGAATACTAAACTTGGCGTAATGGGTTGCTTAGTCACAGATCAAAATAAACTCAAGTATATTTAGTATGGGATGGATTGGTCGAAAATACATTTTCTCCATTTTTAAAATAATAATAATAATCCAAATTTTCAAAAAGGCAGTATGCTAAACTTCAGCAGACTTTTGACCAACATTTTTTACCAAACCATTTAAGAAATAAAACTGAAGACAACCAAAATTTGAACAATGTTTTTCATTCATTGAACTATGTCTATCTGCAGATAATTCTTGTATGCTTCAAAAAACCGATACGGCTGAAATAGTTCAAGCCAACTACCATTATTTAACACCATAGCCTACAACAGTTGAAAACAAAATTATAAACTTCATAGCAAAACCCGACCAACTCAAATAAATGGAAGTACCTCACGCCCCTCTTAAACTCTTCAGTCATTATTCGTAAAGTACTTGATGAGACATTATAGCTGGAGTTCTTGCTAGGATAAGCCGGGGTAATAATTGGCATTAGAAAACAAAATTATCCGCCAATGATCTCTAGATCAAGTGGTGGAAGGCTTGCATTTCTCTTGAGAGATGCAGGTTCGACTCCCACTTGGTGCAGAGTGAGGCATTGGTGGGCAATGATAGGAGACCTAGGGAAACCTGCGTTGGATCCTTGAGCCAAACAGGTTTTACTAGTAATTTCACCGTCGTGCCTACGGGCGGGTGGGTTACTGGGTTTTCCCCGGAATTGGTGGTGGACTCGGGTTACTCTCGGAGTACTCCGTTTGTCCAGTGGGTGCCCCGAGAGTGCTCGGGATTGATTCTGTTGGCCGTTCAAAAAAAAAGATGGTATTTATCCTTGGAGTTTTTTCTAGGATCCCAAATTTGCAATCCAAGTGATCCTTCCTTAATAGCGCACAGCATTACTGGATTTGGCCATCGCCATTGAGAGTACAGCTGGCAAATGCGCGCAACAAGCAAAGCCCAGTTTATGCCACCTAAAAATCCTGCAACCTGCCCATAAAAAGATACCTCAAAACCACAAATATGCTGTAGCAATAAAACTTCAAATCTTGATTATCTATAAATAATATTGTACATTTGAATAAACTCCCCGACGTCTGGCCCAAAACCTCACGCATCTTAATGTTGTGCGAAAATTCTGCAAACCCAAAAACAAGTGTAAAGATAACAAACATCAAATGATTGGAATACAATTATAACCAAGAAGCCAGACACCAATCTACTTATCTGTCAAGCTAACTAGAGTACCTAGAGGTGATCACTTTTTTTTTTTTTTTTTTTTGGAAGGTGACTTTCTATGTACTGGACCAGTGGTCACCGGGATCATGTCAAAGACATTCCCCCGTCAGCCCCGCACTCTCGGACGCGATGTTCGATCGGGCCCCGGCCGCCGCGCAAGCTGACTTCCGCCCGGAAACCATACTGCCCCCACACGAGAGACTCGCTGGGGTAACAGCTGGGTAAAACCGGGTTGCCCTCAAGACCGCACCATGCCTCGGTAGGATACGATCCATCATTGGGACGTCCCCCCTAATGCCACAAGTGGGAGTCGAACCGGTGACCTCCCAAAGGAGGAACCGGCCGACCTAACCACATGGGAGTAAACCACTTGGGCCACGTGAGGGGATAGAGGTGATCACTTACTTATCAATGGGACGCTTTTTCAGTTTTTCTATCAAACAGGTCAAATAAAATATAGCCAAACGGTAACTCTACATCCATTAAGACTGAACTGTTTTCTCATCTGCATTTTGCAGTATCAAGTCTTCAGAAAGTTCTTTGATGACGAATCATTTACAGAACACTGTTGAATTTAATATTTTATTCTCTACAGCAAACAGCCAAGCCTTTGAACAAATCAAAGATTGACTGTCATTTAGATATGTTACGTAAACAGCAACCTAAGAAGACTGCAACAAGCTAGAAACCAAATAAAAAAAAGTACAAGAAGAAAATATAGCATGTCACAGAGAAAAAAACGCATGCCCTATTATTATAAGGTTACACCAAAAGACCAAAGATAAGCATCAAGCAGTTATATTCCTTTATTTAGTTATAAATAAAATCCAAATGAACATCCATGACAGCATAAAGACGTATGCTTTCAGCCAACGTATATGTTGTTGACTGATACGACTACCCCAAATTAATGCAAATTCTAAGGTATGGAAAAAGAACATTGAATATTGATCTGTTGATCAGGCCCAAAGATTTAAGATGAAATAACAAAACTTAATCAGGAAGTGAAGGGGACTTCATTGTAGTCTATTGATCTAAACTGAGCCTGAGTGGTAAGTTGGTAACCTAGACCATAGTTACTAATAGAGTGCTATAGCGAATAACGTAGCATAGCACTCATGTGTCGCTATTTGACTTTGGCGCCTCCTTAGGGGGAAAATAGCTGGATTTTTGTTTTTTTTTCTGCTTTAATATAAAATAGCGGGATTTTATAGGTATAAAATAGCAGGATTTTAGGTTTTTTGTTAAACATACATATAAAACAACTTATTTGGATATAATATACATATAAAATATTTCTAAAATTTTCGCCTATTGCGTGGCCAAACATAAAACAAATAGTGTCTGCTATTTCCTCGCTATCGCTACGTAGCGTATAGGTAGCTTGTCGCTATCTTCCGCTATTCGCTATTAATAACTATGACCTAGACTGAATCTATGAAAGAGAAACATTAACTCTAAAACCAGACTAAAGAAAAAGAAACACTAATAAAGTTAAATCAGCAAAAAAAGAATCTAATGAATCCAAAATCGCCTAAAACCGAACATATATTTAAGCTGAAATAACAAACAAAATCAAAAACTTAGAGAGCTTTAAAAATAGACTAATGATGTAATGTACATTGATTGATCTAAATGAAGTCGATAGAGATACAAATGAGGCTTTGGTATCCTAAATGAATCTATGGAGGAGGAAGTTTAGCTAACAAAAATTATTTCTTAACTAAAGAGGGGTTAAATAATAGAAATCGTAATGAAAGAACAAAAATAAAGTCAGACCAGCAATATAAGGAAGTTAAAACAACCTAACAACAGGTGTGAAAAGCCTAAACTGGATCTATGGATAGATAATATCAGCTCAGTAAGAGTTAAACCTGACTAAAGAGAGTTAAACAATTGAACTCAATATAAAGCAAAAAGGTAAAAGTTAACTTCACAAAGAAAGTATCTGATGAGCTAGATATCGACATAAGAAAAATTCAAACAAAAAGTGATAGGCACTAAGACCACCCGCAATGGGGTGTTTGTGGAGCCACTGTCAACTAGTGTGAATGCGGCGTACGAGCATCCCCACTGAGGCTTTGTTTCGCGGCCTTGTCCATGAGTTGGTTATGAAAGGGTGCGGATGTTTGCGGAGTTCGTGGGATGGATGCATTTCTTTGGGAATCGTGTTTTTCCACACAGAGACAAGAATAACTATATTGATCAAAGATAAATTACTAGAATCTCACACTAGCCAATGGCTAGAAACTAAGACCGATTACAATAAACACCTAGCCCAATAAACAGAAGACACCCTATGTATCTGGGAAATTAGTATGACAACAATTGTTCCATTCCAAAACTTTCATTTTCGATCGACTTTTCACCCAATAGACCGACTTTCTCCAAACAGCCTGACGATTGACACCCGTTTTCCCAAGAACACCAGTTCTTTCTGACCTCTCCATATATACCAGCAGGCCAAAGGGATAACCAACTAGAACAACGGATGTTTTACGCCATGGATTCTAGAACTCTAATGAATTAACAATTACAGGTGGAAAAAACATGTATAGGTGGAATTTTACACCAACTATTCACTTTTTGTTAAATGACAATTGCAATAAGAAAAGATGTGAAAAGATGGTCTGCCGTTTCAACGACTTCATCGCATGAAGAGCACAAGGTTGAGCCAGAAAAGATGTTTCTTCTCCGCAACCTTTCGAGGGTAGGCAGCCTATCTTGCTCACCCCGCCAACCAAAGATGGATAAATCTAAATTATTCTAATGATGTAATGTACATGAATAGATCTAAATGGAGATAGAATGATGCAAATAGAGCTTTGATAACCCAAAATGAAACTATATGAATTAAAAAATCTAGCTAAGAGGAGTTAAACCTAACTAGTAAGTGGTTAAACAAGCAAAATCAGATAAATAAACACCTATAAAACTAAATCGACAATACAAGAACTCAATGAACCTATAATAACAAGAGGAATCACATAGATTTAGGTTGAAAGGACGAACTTGATCAGAAATTAAAGAGATCTTAAATATAGTCTAGTGATGTATTGTACAAAGATCGATCAACATAAATTGTAACAAGTGACAACTAAAAATTGTCTATTATAAACTCATGTGAAACAAAAGCATATTGACAGGCTTTAACATATGATGGTAAGAAAATGAGATAAACATTAAGACAATAAAAAAATTACTCAAATACCTCAAGATGATAGGACCAGTGTTTTCAGACCCGGACCAGACCGGCCGCTCGGACCGAGAACCGGAGGTTGAGCCAGTCCGGGTCATGGTATCGGACCGGAAATACATTAAACCTATGGTTGAACCGGCGACCCGGAGGCTGAACTGGTGACCCGACAGTTGGACCGGAAACCATCCGAACAGTTGGACCGGAAACCATCCGATCGAACTTGTTTTTAGAAGGGTTAGACCGGTTTTTTATATATTTTTAAGATTTAACCCTATTAAATTTTATAATATTTACAACAACTTCCGGTTCTTACGTCCGGTTTGACCGGTCCGACCGGTCGAACCATTGAATCGGTAAGGAGACCGGTTTGACATCCGGTCCTGAAAAACATTGTTTTGCAAGGATTAATATAGCTTTACATTTAGGCTATAGGATCATGACCCTCAAGGCTGCCATTACCCTTTATATCAACGTCATGTCACCAACTCTTATCCACCATCCTATATGGTTGGTCATGACCCAAATCACCATCCCCGTTTTTTTTTATTTATTTTGTGTAAAATATCTTTAACTAATTAAGGAAAGGGATGTGCATAGTTATCATGGTTTAATGCATGCGAATCATGATGGTTCCCTAAGGAGGTGGTGTAGCATGTCATCCACCATCCTAGGTGGCAATGCATGACCCATCATATGCCCCCATACCCCTTAGCCTTAGAGGAGGTGGTGTAACACGTCATCCACCATCCTAGATAACAATCCATGACCCATCCCAAGCCATACCCCTTAGCCTTAGTAATTAAAGATATCTTATCCTTATCTCGAAATATCATATTTCACTCTTCGCACTATTGTTTTATTACTTAAAACTAGCGGTAAGACCCGTGTGCAAACACGGGTGGCTTTTAGAAAACCATGCATAACACATATAAATGATGAATGGTTATACTTATAGACTTATAAATAGATAAGTCAGACGGTAAATACTTAAAGTTTAGAGTATAAAAAATACAAAAATATACAATTTATTAATCTTTTGTAAACGAAATAACATTTGCATTCAAGCATGTTCCTTCTCCAAAAAACAATGTTTTAAATCAACAGTCGTTTCAATCCCCTTCAACCTCCACAAAACACTATTTTAACCCAACAGTGGTTTCAAACCACCGTTTTAACCCAACAGCGGTTTCAACCACTGTTTTCTCTATAAAACTCTGTTTTAACCCAACAGTGGTCTCAAACATCTGTTTTCATCCATCTGTTAACCAAAATCAACAGATGTATCAACCACTGTTTTATTTTCAAACATATGTTCACAACAACAGAGCTTTCATCATTTAAACAGACCTTTGACAATATTACAAGCTTTTAAACTCTCAAACCTAAATATTTATTTAATTAATTTAAATAACAAACATGGTTAATAATTTTAAGACAACTAATTATATAACATATGAAAGTGTCAAACAGAGGTAACTATATAATAAACAAAGTTCGAAACACCAAACAACATTCAGTAAAATACAGCATAATAATTTCTAATCAATGGGCGAAACAGTAGTCTCGATAAATAAAGCTCCTTTCGGACCATTGTAGTTGTCGACATCTTGGAGGTATTTCAAAACTTCATTGCTCAGATCAACTTCAACCATATCCCCCCAAATGCTTGTTATCAGCCACTTGTTGTTTTCAATTATATTAGTCCTTCGGCGCCTATCTACATAATCAACTACACGAGGATTATTGAAAGCAAACACCTTGATCCAGCCTTCTTCTTCATATCTGAGCAAATCAGCAGTTAGCTCAGTAGATTTTCCAACGACAATCAAATGCAGCCTTTTTACGATGGTCAAAAAATGCCCTTGGCAAGGATTAACTACGATACTCTCGGGAAAACGAAGCATTCTGAAAGTCTCAGAAAGAACATCGAAAGCAACTATGTTCCTCTGACCTGGTGGATACCAATAATTTGAAACCATGAAATATATGGTTTTACCAGAATAAATTCCCGGAGACCATGAATAACTGCTTGAACCATAATTATTTACGCTCAAGAAATTTATTGTTCTCCATGACTCACGATGTCGTGAGTAAACACGAGCAGTAGCCACATTACGGTAACATCTGATGTGAAGCACTTTCAGATCATTAGATTCATCAAAATACATTCCACTTGTATCAGAGTTTCGATCATGACTGTTATTTAAGTAGTCGTCAGACAAAAACTTATACCGCCTGGTTGTTGGATTCCAAAGGATCAGTGATGTGTGTAAAATGCAACATATAAAATACATCAATTGAGGCATAAAACTAACCCTTTTTGAGTACTAATGTTGGAAAAGTACGCTTTTGTCTTCCTTTTCTATTTTCAGGACTAAATGATCGTAAATGAACAAAAGGAACAAATATGCAGCAAAATCTAACATAAATACAAGAAAAAGAACAAACGTGGCATGCCCGACACCTTGACAGCATCTTCCCAAGCAAAAACCAGAAAACAGAAGGCTGACAACAGCCCCGTGCCCAGCGGACACGGGGGCGTGGCTAGAGGTGTACAAATCAGTTTTTTTTCAAAAACCGGTTTCGGTTATTAACCGGTTTCGGTTTTTCCACCCAAAATAAAAACCGGTTTTTATAACCGGTTCCGGTTACTAACCCGGTTTTTTAGGTCCAAAACAATAACCGGTATAACCGGTTGGGACCGGTTTTTAACCGGTTTTTTAATAACCGGTTTTTGAAGTCAAGAATAGTAACCGGTATAAAAACCGGCGGTTAAAAAAATCGGTTAAAAAAACCGGTTATAAAAAACTGGTTAAAAAAAACCGGTTTCGGTTCTAAAACAGTTTTTTTGTACACCTCTAGGCGTGGCCAGGCACCTGCATAAAAGACAAACTGATAGAACTTCCATTCCCAGCATGGGGGCGTGCCCAGCTCAACACGGGCCGTGGTCAACGCTAAGATTCGCAAAATCTTTCAAATCTTGCAAATCTTGATAGTACAGATTCTCTTCTGCACACGGGGTCGTGCCCAGTGAACACGGGGGCGTGTGGAGCCTAAAAAAGATAATTGCAATTAATGAAGAAAGAGAAAGAGGATGGACACGGGGCCATGCTCAATGAACACGGGGCCGTGTCCGAGCTTCTGAACATGCTATAAATAGGGGTGCTTGGCTCACTTGCAAATCATCCTTTGGCAAACCACCTCTCTACCACTTCACCCACACTCCACCACCATCACAACACCCACATCCACCACCATCATCCATCATCCATCTTAGAGTGTGTGTAGTAGTCTCGGGATCCAAGATTGATAGTAAGAGTTCTTGATAATCAAAGGCCATGTTTGCCTAAGTCTCTTACATCACTTGGTGAAGACAAGCATTTAGTGTAATACTTTTGATTTTTAATCTTTTCGCACTTTTTATTTGGTTTTGTATTAATGACTTTAATAACTAGTTTCTTATGTTGAAGGTGAAACTTCCTTATCATTTGTCTGTGGTGTGTTGCCATTATTTTACTGTCTATATAAAATAAAAGATTTACACCATTCATATCTCTACGGTCTATATAGAGGTATGTTGGCTACCTGGTCGGGGGTTAATGGAATGGTTTGGTAAGGTTCTTGCCTTGTTTAGTGTATAGATCCTGCAAGGATCTGGGTTAAGCTTACTAGGACCTCCTTCAATACCCACTGGTATTGGATGGCGGGGGTGCGAATGGCTTGATCCCCTCATATGTAAACTACTATTAATACATTAACCCGGCTACTTGGGATTGTATCCATGCTGACTCAAACCACTTAGCCGAGGGTAACGTCACCTTCAAAAGAGGCGCCTACCATATTACGCATTAATAACTTAATTAATTATCTTCCAATATTCCAACCCTTTAGGATTGTATTCTTACTGACTCAAACTACTGGGTTGAGGGTAACGTCACGTTCAAAAGAGGAGCCTACTACTATAACTAAGATAATCTCTTAAAATGTGCAAAAGTGCGGAAATCATCAAATGTTACACTAAAGGCGAGTCGGATCCAAGTGATTCATCTTGTCTATCTGTTTTATTTTTATTTTTATTTTCAGCATTTTTAGTGTTTATTTTCATGTTTAAAACCTTTTATAAAATTTTTGATTTGATTAGACGTTGATGATAAACCGGTACTAAAAGCTCTTGTGTCCTTGGACGACCTCGGTATCTTACCAACGTTATACTACACTTACGATGGGTGCACTTGCCCATATGTGTGTTTAGTGTTAGTAGAATATCGTGTTTTATAAATTTAAAACTTGACTAAAGTGTTAAAAAGGGCTTAAAATATACATAAAAATATATCGCATTACGCACGCATCAAGTTTTTGGCGCCGTTGCCGGGGACACAAGGATTTTAAGAAAGCTTAAAATCAACGGCCAAATCGGTTTTTCAAAAACGCGCGCATTTTTCTGCATCTTAGTTAGTTTTTACATTTACAGTAGACTGAACACGGGGCCGTGTTCACTGAACACGGGGCTGTGCTGCATATTCTTTTCAAAACACCCAGATACAGAGTCTGAACACGGGGTCGTGCTCGCTGAACACGCCCCCGTGCTGCACAAAACCAGTCACTTTTATTAAAACACCCAGATACAGAACCTGAACACGGGGCCATGCTCACTGAACACGGGGCCGTGTCCAGCCTCTGTTTCCGCTTTTATTTTTGTTTACTGGTCTCGAGACTCTGTTGTGGTCTGCTGAGTGATTCTTATGGATCAATACTCAGGAGATTACAACTACCACTACAAGGAGGATGATTATAGGGAAGACTATTGCACTATTTGTGGCAACCCTCATTCGGTGCAATATTGTGACTTATTTCAACCATCCCCTTCATACAACTACTATGAGGAGCCCAGGTACGAGCCATCAACTTCATACACACCCTATGAAGAACCAAGGTATGAACCTTCTCCCTCATACTCATATTTTGATGAACCAAGGTATTAGCCTTCATACTCATACTTTGAGGAACCAAGATATGAGCCTCCACTTTCATATACTTACTATGAGGAACCATGGCGTGAACAACCCACCTCATATGAGTATTATGAGGAACCAAGTAAGTGAAAAGCCGACACATGAGTTAAAGAACGAAAAAGGTGAGTCCGACAACGTTAAAATTCAAGAAGAGTCTAATTTTAAGGAAATTAATCTCTTGTCACCTTCTTTCGAAAATCATTGTTTAGTACCCACTCATGCTAAGTTTTTAAAAGAGTTAAACACTAACACTAAAATTGAAGAAACGGTCAGCATTAAGTTAACAAATGATCAAACTACGCTAATAAAAGATGATCCATTTGAAATTAACATTACACCGGTTTCATGTTTTTTCAAATTTCCTTTATTAGCAATATTACAATTGATAAAGATCTTTGTGTTAATATAATGCCAAACTACATTTTCGAAATATTAAGTATTGGTGATTTTTCTCCACTTCAAATACCTATTTTTCTATCTAATCGGAAAACAATAAAATCAATAGGGATAGTTGAAGATGTGTTAGTCCAAACCAATCAAATGGTAATCCCAACCGACTTCGTCATCCTCGATGACGCTCCGTTAGTGTTGGGACCCCCTTTTGTAAAAACTCATGAAGCTTTGAAAAATCGGAAGAAAAACAATCTGCCCATTCAATTAGGGGCATTCATAAGAAGTGTCGATCTTGAGCGTTCAATGAAATATCCATTCGGCAACAATGACCCCCTAATTGAAGATGAAGATGAGCCACCCGATACAAGAAAAGAAATTGACCACTTTGTTGAAGAAGAGGTCGCCATAGAACAAACTTTCTTGGTACTTGATCAAAATGAGCAATCAAACAAAGGGTCTCCTAAGGACCCACCACTTGAGCTCAAGGAACTTCCAAAAGGTTTGTAATATGCTTTTCTCGACAAAGATGGTAAAGTACCTGTAATTATTTCGTCAAAATTAACTAGTGTAGAAAAAGAAAAATTAATCACACTTTTGAAAAAACTCAAAAACGCGATCGCCTGGAAGCTTGTAGATATTAAAGGAATAAGTCCTTCCATGTGCACGCACAAAATTTTAATGAATGATGACTATAAATAGGTAATACAACTATAACGTAGAGTAAATCCAAACGTCCAAGAAGTGGTTAAAAATGAAGTCATCAAATTACTTGACGCCAGACTCATTTACCCAATCTCCGATAGTCCTTGGGTAAGTCCCGTCCAAGTAGTTCCTAAGAAAGGGGGTGTGACAGTAGTAACTAACGAAAAAAATGAATTAATACCAACAAGAACCGTCACCGAATGGAGAGTATGTATAGATTAGCGTCGATTAAATGAGGCAACAAGGAAAGATCATTTTCCTTTACCTTTTATTGATCAAATGTTAGAAAGATTATCCGGTCACAAATTTTATTATTTCTTAGATGGTTTTTCAGGTTACTTTCAAATACCGATAGCACCCGAAGACCAAGAAAAGACAACATTCACATGTCCCTACGGAACTTTTTCTTATCGACGCATGCCTTTTGGTCTATGTAATGCCCCTGCAACCTTTCAATGTTGCATGGTGGCCATTTTCCATGATATGATAGAAAAGACAATGGAAGTCTTCATGGACGACTTTTCTATCTTTGGAGATTCATACGACCAATGCCTCGATAACCTTGAACGAATGCTATCCCGATGTGAGGAGACTAACCTCTCCCTTAACTGGGAAAAATGCCATTTCATGGTAACGGAGGGAATAGTACTCAGTCACAAAATCTCAAGCGGAGGATTGGAGGTTGATCGAGCAAAAATAGACACTATTTCTCGATGACCACCCCCATCCTCCGTTAGAGCTATCCGAAGTTTCCTTGGGCATGTCGGATTTTATAGACGATTTATCAAAGACTTTTCAAAAATCTCAAGACCTCTAACAAAATTACTTGAAAAATATGCCCCTTTAATCTTTGACTAGGGGTGTAAACAAGCCCAGAGGCTCGAGAGCTACTCGTGATCGGCTCGGTTAAAAGCTCGAACGAGCCGAGTCTTAACGAGCCCGAGCTCGAGCCTGAAATAGAGCTCGTTTTGTTATCGAGCCCAAGCTCGAGCCTGAAATACGAAGCTTGTTTAGGCTCGCGAGCCTAAACGAGCCCATACACAATTTTAATTTTTTTATATATAATATATTAATAATGATGATAACATTATTGAGCCGAGCTAGAGCCGAGCTTTGGCTCGTTTAAGCGATGTTCAAATGAGCTCGAGCCGAGCTTTTAGCTAGTTTAAGGTTGTTCTCAAAATAGTTCGATCCGAGCTCGAGCTTTGGATTTTACTCGCGAGCCGAGCTCGAGCTCAAAGAAGTAGGCTCGAACCGAGCCGAGCTCGAGCTTCATGAAAACCTAACGAGTCGAGCTCGGGCCCAGCTCGTTTACACCCCTATCTTTGACAAGGATTGCAACCAAGCATTTCTAACGCTAAAAGAAATGTTAGTCAATGCGCCTATCATGATAGCACCTGATTGGAAATAACCTTTCGAAATCATGTGCGACGCAAGTGACTTTGCAGTTGGAGCTGTCTTGGGACAACGAAAAGATAAGCATTTTCACCCAATTTATTACGCTAGTAAAACACTTAATGATGCACAAGAAAATTACACAACAACAGAAAAAGAATTACTAGCTGTGGTATTTGCTTTTGATAAATTTCGTTCTTATCTTGTTCTTTCTAAAACGATAGTTTATACAGACCATGCAGCCATTCGATATTGAAATAAAAGACAAAAGAGGAGCAGAAATAAAAGACAAAAGAGGAGCAGAAAATACCGTTGCAAATCATCTTTCCCGCCTGGAAGATCCAGCTTTAGAGGCAACTAGGGACGAGCTAATCAATGAAAAATTCCCGACGGAGTCCCTAGAAATGGTGGAATACCAAGAAGCATGGTACGCCGACTATGCTAACTACTTAGCTAGCGGTATAGTCGCAAAAGGATGGCCACATCATCAAAGAAAAAAATTCTTTGCCGATGTAAAGCATTATTTTTGGGAAGATCCTTATCTTTTCAAAATGTGTGCTGACCAACTTATCCGTCGATGCGTACATGGTAGTGAAGCAAGAAGAATTCTCCGCCATTGTCATGAAGGTCCATACGGAGGACATCATGGTGCCGCTAGTACCGCACGAAAGGTATTTGATTCAGGATTTTATTGGCCAGCCATTTACAAAGACGCCTAAAGTCTTGTCAAGGCATGTGACGCTTGCCAAAGATCAGGTAATATTTCTTCCAAAAACGAAATACCACAAAATGGCATTCTTGTTTGTGAAATTTTTGATGTGTGGGGGCTTGACTTTATGGGACCCTACCCACCGTCAAAAGGAAACAAATATATACTTGTGGCAGTGGACTACTTGTCTAAATGGGCCGAGGCCAAAGCGCTTCCAACAAACGATGGAAGAGTTGTGGTGAGATTCCTGAAACATTTATTCTCTCGTTTCGGAACTCCAAAAGCATTAATAAGTGATAGAGGTACCCATTTTTGTAACCATCAACTTAAATTTTTTTTAACAAGGTATGGGGTCTATCACAGGGTCTCAACAGCATATCACCCTCAAACAAATGAACAAGCCGAAGTGACTAATCGAGGTTTAAAAAGAATACTTGAAAAAAACATAGGATTAAATAAAAAGGAATGGGATGATAAATTAGACGATGCTTTATGGGCTTTTCGAACTGCGTATAAAACAACAACAGGTACTACCCCATATAAGCTTATCTATGGAAAAAGTTGTCATTTGACGGTAGAAATAGCACACAAAGCCTACTGGGCAATTAAAAACGTAAACTTGGACTTAGAAATGGCTGGTAAAAATCGATTTTTCCAATTAAATGAATTAGACGAACTAAGAAATCACGCATACTCTAACTCCGAAATTTATAAGGAAAGAATGAAAAATTTGCATGATAAACACATTAAGCCTAATGAATTTCGGGTAGGAGATCAAGTTCTATTGTTTAATTCACGACTTCGATTATTTCCTGGTAAGTTAAAGTCTAGGTGGACGAGACCTTTTTCCATCACCCACATTTTTCCACATGGTGCAATTGAGATTAAATCTCGGAATTTAATCTCATTCAAAGTCAATGGCGAACGGCTAAAGCTTTATCAGGGATTTATTGAGGATGAAGAGGAGGAAATCTCGCTACAAGTGGCCGAAGAAAAAAACGAAGGTTTGAGCATCAACATCATATCTTGTAAGTTACGAACATCCGGAAGGCATCTAAATCGATAAGATTTCTAAAACCAAGTTTCGGGAAACAGGGCACTCACATGGGCACTAATATATATATATATATATATATATATAGGGAGAAGATCATGCGAGAACCACCTCTTATTGCGAGAACCACGAGAATCAATGTGAACACAACAAAAAATGCCTAAAAATAGCTAAAAATCACACACAAAAAAAAAATTAATATTTTTTATATAAAAATCGCTACTTTTCTAAACCAAAAAAAAAATTTTAAATTTTTTTTTTTGCCACTAAAAGTAGCGATTTGAGCATAAAAAATATTTAAAAAAATTTTAGATTTTTTTTTTTAGATTTTTTTAGGTTTTTTGGGGTTTAGTTTTTAGCATTTTAGCTTGGGGGGGGTTTAGGTTTTTGGGGGGTGGGGGAAGGGGGTTTAGGTTTGGGGGGGGGGGGGGGGTTTAGGTTTTTTGGGGGTTTTAGTTTTTAGCATTTAGCTTGGGGGGGGGGGGGGGTTAGGTTTTTTTTTTTCGGGGGGGGGGGGGGGTGGGGGTTAGGCTTTTTTTAGGATTTTTTAGCTATTTTAGGTTGTGTTCACATTGGTTCTCGCAATAAGGGTGGTTCTCGCATGAACTCCTCCCTATTTATATATATATATAATAACTCTTGCCAGCCCACGGGGCCGTGTTCGCGTAACTGTCGGGATAAAAACCCCTTTTTATTTCATTTCAACACGACCCGTTTCCCCAAGAACTCTCTGGTTCAACCGGAAATTCCTACAGATTTTCACGTTCCTCCAACTTCTAACAACATCAAGGTATGATTCTATCATCATAATTAGTTATTTTAATCATTTGCATGTAGTTTAACATAAAAAAATTGGGGAAAAATCTAGGGTTCTTCAACTTGAACCGAATCAAACCTCAAATTTTTGCCTAGGTCTGTTAGTATTAGTATAGATGCATGTTATAGGAAGTAAATCAACTAGAATTGTTTGTAGATTTGCCCGATTTCTCACAAAAACCTCAAACCCTTGTTTTTTAACTGAAAAAGATGAAATTGAAGGGGGTAAACGGTTTGTTTTGGGAAAAACGGCACTTGGGGTTTCATTTTCGAGGAAAACCGCCCCTACTGGAACAAAAAATTTCAAGTTTTAGAAACCAAGTCGAAAAATAAAAATTTTGGGAAACAGACGCCTGCGCACGGGGTCGTGCTCCACGGACACGGGGGCCTGTTCAGCTAAAATCCGGCGAACATGGGGCGTGTCCAGCGGACACGGGGTCGTGTTCAGCTGACTGATTTCAGTTTTCATTGAAAATTTTACTGTTATATGCTAATTGTTTGGTGTTTTCTTTCAGATGGCCAAGAAAATTACTAGGTTCAACCCGAATGCGTGGGCTGCTCAAGCACGGTTTGAGGTTCTCAAGACAAGGCCCGAAGAAAACCCCCGACAAGTTTGCTTGAATACTCTAGAAGCAGTAGGCCAAATCGACCGCTTCAACAACCTTGTTACTAGCCCACTAAGAGCAGCTCTTTGCACTCGGCTCCACTCCATAACATGGAATTTTATAGCACGTTTGCCTTCAAGGCAAAAGCGGAGCCGTTTGACAATGAGGGGGTGGAATTCCGTTGTGCAGGGGTTATGTACTCAATTTCAATTGCACAATTTGGGGCAATCATCGGGTTGTATGCTGAAGAGGATGCTGGAGAGGAGGAGAACACTGGTGGTCTCCGCGAACTCCCACAGGACCAACGTCAAGCAGCATGGGCTCAGATTGGGGAAGGGCACTATAACCCGAGCCAAACCAAGAGCACACAGCTGCGGGACCCTCTCTGCCGCTACATCCATAGGGTCCTCAGCTACTCCCTCTGCCAGAGACATGACAGTGGTGGTGTTGTAACTTTGCGTGATCTGATAGTCCTCCACTGCATTCACAACCGTATAAACCTCGATGTTCCACACCTGCTACTTCGCAACATGCACTTGAACCAACTTGCCACTCCCCCGACCCCAATTTTCTAAGGAGGGTGGATCTACCGCCTCTTCAAGCATTTCGTGCAAGGGATGCCAAGGTCCTTCCATAGGGGCCCATGGTCGGGAAAAGTGGACCTCGTCATATGCCGCTCCATGAATTTAATCAACGAAGCAAATGACGGGACGGTCAGATTTCAGACGGTTCAAGGGCATGTGTGGAACCCTCAAGAAGCTCTCGTCCTTCACGCTCCACCAATCCATCATCCCCCACAGTACCAGTATCAGCCCCATGGTGATCCGGGCCAATCCTCCTCTCAAGGAGGTGGTTTATCTAATTTTCAAAGTTTACATGATTTGTTGCAGGAAAACCTCATGTGCACCCGAAACACCTACAATATGGTAAGAAACACGTACGCCCGAGTCGGAGTTATAGAGATGAGCATCTCTGAAATTCAAGATGACATCGGCAATATCCGGGAGCACATAGCGGGCCAAGGAGGGGATGACGAGGATGAGGATATGGATTGAGCAGGAGGTGTTGGTGGTGGCATTACATGGTTGAAGGACGTAACAGGTTAACCCTTTATCTCTCACAAACAATTTCATGGCCTGCGTGCCATTGTTGAACAATTTACTTTCCATAACTCTTTTACTTTCCTGCATTTTTTTGTTTGTTTTAGTTTGTGTTATGGATGGTTGAACTTATGGTAAGGTAGGATGTTTGTTATGTTGTTTGGTGTGATATTTTTAAGTAAAAAATGTACCTACGAGGCTTGGAAGCACTAAGTATTAGTGTGACATAAGCCTGGAAACCCGAACTGAAAGCCAAGACCTATTTTTGTAGATTGCAGATTGTCAACACGGGGTCGTGCCCAGCCAACACGCCCCCGTGTCCACCACCCTGTTGCTGCTGTTTGTTTAAAACCTGCCCAACACGGGGTCGTGTCCACCAGACACGCCCCCATGCCCACCTTCTGTAAGTTTTCGTTACTGGCAATCTGACCACGGGGTCGTGCTCACCCAGCACGGGGCCGTGTCCAGATGCCAGTAACACCAAAACCTTGTTTTTACACCTTTTTACACATTCAATCAATCTAAAAACTTTTTTTTGGGACACATTGAGGACAATGTGTAATTTAAGTGTGGGGGGATTCTAAAACCTTGAATTTTGCAAGTCCTAATAACAAATCTTACACAAAACTCTATTGGAACCGCTAATCACCCCAAATTTTTTGGAAAACTTTTCATTTTTTTTTTACTTGTCTTGGTTTAATTTGGGAATAACAAGTTCTAAAAAGGTTATATTTTTACAAATTTACAACCAATAGTGTCGTGATAAAAAGAACCAACATAAGAAAATTATGAAACGGCATGACAAATCTAGTTAAAATTTGATTATATATACTTGATCACATTATAAACCCGTTCCCACAAAAAGTGAGTTTTGAGTCTTTATTGAGCATACAAATATACATCTTTAAACTAAATGCTCACTTTTCGTTTCTTGTGTGAATAGCCGCTTGGTTTCTTACGACTCTAGAACTTGCTATGACAATACATTCCCGGTCCTTACCAACTTAAACCCAAGTAAGTAAATGATGGAGGCATTAGGACTAACCCTTTTTCTTTTCAGCACCATTATTTTTCTTTTTTCTTTTAACCTACCCAAAATCCCCCTAGTTAACCCCTTTGAGTCTAAACCTTTTCGTTTCTAAACCCACAAAACAAACACCCTTTACCCACCAAAACCCTTTTTTTTCTTTTTTAACCCTTTATTTTAGTAAAAAGCTCGGTCTTCATGTGACATCCCTTATCAAAACAAATAATATTAATAATAAAAATAAAAATGAAGTATAGCAATAAACAAACAAGTTCCTCAAAGAAACTTTGTTTGTAAATGCTTTGTTTGAATAAAAGACACAAAAACAAAAAGTTTTACGACGACCGACGCTTTTTACGCTTTTCGCCATTTTTGCTACCGCTATCCCAAAACCACCTACCTTTAACCCAAGCCTAACCCTTCCCCAAGTCCTCTTGATATTTACAAAGGTTTATAGTTAAAAATGAGGAGGATTGATTGCTTGGCAAGCATATGGTAGAAGTATGTTCCATGCCGGTCTCGAGTGTTTCACAAAAACACGTCTTCGGCCGAGTGTTGAGTGATCTCCCGTGAGGTATGTGAACTTGTATATAAATGGAATTTTAAAGAGGCATGTTATGCCCAAATAAGTAATTCTTCTTATGAAACGTTCTAAATAAATTATAACGAATAGGATTGTAAATAGCATAAAAATAAAGCCTAATAAAGATCTTGGATTCCCGACACTCAAGTCAAGCCCAAAACTTCTCTTCTACCCATTCCAATTGGGAGTGTAAGCCACATTATAAAGAGTTTTGCTTGAGGACAAGCAAAGATTCAAGTGTGGGGGTATTTGATGTGTGTAAAATGCAACATATAAAATACATCAATTGAGGCATAAAACTAACCCTTTTTAGTACTAATGTTGGAAAAAGTATGCTTTTGTCTTCCTTTTGTATTTTCAGGACTAAATGAGCGTAAATGAACAAAATGAACAAATATGCAGCAAATTCTAACATAAATACAAGAAAAGAAACAAACGTGGCAGGCCCGACCCCTCGACAGCATCTTCCCAAGCAAAAACCAGAAAACAGAAGGCTGCCCACGGCCCCGTACCCAGCGGACATGGGGGCGTGGCCAGGCACCAGCAGAAAAGACAAACTGCTAGAAGATTCTATTCCAAGCATGGGGGCGTGCCCAGCTGAACACGGGCCGTGGTCAACGCTAAGATTCGTAAAATTTTGCAAATCTTGATAGTACAGATTCTCTTCTGCACACGGGGCCGTGCCTAGTGAACACGGGGGCGTGTGGAGCCTAATAAAGACAATTGAAATTAATGAAGAAAGAGAAAGAGGATGGACACGGGGCCGTGCTCAATGAACACGGGGCCGTGTCCGAGCTTCTGCACAGGCTATAAATAGGGGTGCTTGGCTCACTTGCAAATCATCCCTTGGAAAACCACCTCTCTATCACTTTACCCACACTCCACCACCATCACAACACCTACATCCACCACCATCATCCATCATCCATCTTAGAGTGTGTGTAGTAGTCTCGGGATCCAAGATTGATAGTAAGAGTTCTTGACAATCAAAGGCCATGTTTGCCTAAGTCTCTTACATCACTTGGTGAAGACAAGCATTTAGTGTAATACTTTTGATTTTTAATCTTTTCGCACTTTTTATTTGGTTTTGTATTAATGACTTTAATAACTAGTTTCTTATGTTGAAGGTGAAACTTCCTTATCATTTGTCCGTGGTGTCTTGTAATTATTTTACTGTCTATATAAAATAAAAGATTTACACCATTCATATCTCTACGGTCTATATAGAGGTATGTTGGCTACCTGGTCGAGGGTTAAGGGAATGGTTTGGTAATGTTCTTGCCTTGTTCAGTGTATAGATCCTGCAAGGCGGTGGTGCGAATGGCTTGATCCCCTCATATGTAAACTACTATTAATACATTAACCCGGCTACTTGGGATTGTATCCCTGCTGACTCAAACCACTTAGCCGAGGGTAACGTCACCTTCAAAAGAGGGGCCTACCATATTACGCATTAATAACTTAATTAATTATCTTCCAATATTCTAACCCTTTAGGATTGTAACCTTGCTGACTCAAACTACTGGGTTGAGGGTAACGTCACCTTCAAAAGAGGGCTCTACTACTATAACTAAGATAATCTCTTAAAATATGCAAAAGTGCGGAAATCATCAAAGGTTACACTAAAGGCGAGTCGGATCCAAGTGATTCATCTTGTCTATCTGTTTTATTTTTACTTTCAGCATTTTTAGTCTTTATTTTCATGTTTAAAACCTTTTCCAAAAATTTTGATTTGATTAGACATTGAGGATAAACCGGTACTAAAAGCTCTTGTGTCCTTGGACGACCTCGGTATCTTACCAACGCTATACTACGCTCACGATGGGTGCCCTTGCCCATATGTGTGTTTAGTGTTAGTAGAATATCGTGTTTTATAAATTTAAAACTTGACTAAAGTGTTAAAAGGGGCTTAAAATATACATAAAAATATATCGCACTACGCACGCATCAAACAGCTCACAACAAATCCGTTCATTGCAAACTAACAACAACCCATTAAATGACGATAGAATATGTAAGAAGGTAGGGTGGACATTGTTGGGAAAACTTATGGTTTTGCTTGAACGACATCCAAATTGCTAGCTACTATGTTGTCAACGACAATTGACGTGTCTTGAAAGGAGAGTAGTTTCTTTTGTAGTGAATCTCCACTTCGGAGAGAATGCATCATCTCAAATGCATGACGTGACAATTCCCTATGAAAATTTTTGGAAAGATATTTCAAACGACCAATAGCTTTTGTAGGGAGCCTTGTGAAAATTTCGTCGACGATCATTTGAAACCCAATGTTTTCCATTTTGCGGTGAACAAATGTGTGTTTGAAGTCAAAGAGATTGTAATGATATTGATAAACAAAAAACTTTGAAGATGATTGAGTAGATGGATGAAAGCGGTAATGATGAAAGCAATTTCCCAATGTATGGCAAATAAAATTATTTTATATACCCAATGAAGGCGGTTATGATTAAATAGATCGTCAGACTAACTTACTGTTAAAGAATATGATGCGACGATGGTTAGGCTTTTAACGCAAAACATTTCAAAAATAAGTTTTCATGGGAAAACTATAAAATTAAATATCAAGAAATCCAAAGGGCAAATTTTAAACCTTCAAAAAAAAACACAGTTTATCATAATTACAATTATCCTCTTCATTTACCATAAGACACATTTTAAACATTATAAATGATTATTTACCATTATCCGCATTTCAAAACTTCAACAATTGTCTTTTAAAATTTTCACATTTCTTGACTTACGAAACATATGTTCAGGCACAATTCAACATCCACATAATCTAAATCAAACTCAGACACAATGAAAAGAATGCTTTCATCATCATGCTTTTATAAAGATTGCAATTACATCTAATAGCCTAACAAACTCCCTACATCTACTATTAGCCTAAGCACTATTATATTGAAAACCTCTGTTGAGCAGCATCTATTGAATATCATCTGTTGTTCTTTAAGATCTGTTGACCCATAGCTGACCTTTACTTCTTCAAACTTTCTTCAGACTATGGGGCTGTTTGTTTGGGTCTGAATGGAGCCATTAAGAGGCTTGGCTCTGAATCGGTCAGACCTCAGGGTGTTTGGTTCAGCAAATAACAACATCTGAACTGAACCATTCAGATCTGAATGGTTCAGCACCTTTTGATATCTGAATGAACTAGTGACCAGTCTGCCCTTTGCCCTAATCATCAAAACCCATCTTCTTCTTCCACAGCCACTCACCTCCGTCGCCGCCCCTCCTCCACCGTGTCTCCTCCACAGCGCCGCCACTCACCTCAACCTTCACCTCTGTCGCCGCCCCTCCTCCACCGTGTCTCCTCCACAGCGCCGCCACGACAAAAGACGATACATGTCATTTTACACAGACGATCAATTACACATTAATCAGTAAAAAACTCAAAAAACAAAGTTAACAAAACATGAATCACTTACAGAATCATCGAGTATTAATGAACGAACAAGTGAAGAATTGAAAGAAGAAGGTGAATTGAAGTGACGAGTAACTAGGAGGATAAAACTTTTAGGAAAAAGGAAGAAGAAAGAAAGAGTAGTTGGTGAAGGAGGAAAGAATCTAAGCAAAAGCCAGCAGAGCATTTTGTGATTGCAGCAAAGCTCAACCCACAAGATGCAAATGCTTTTAGGTATTTGGGTCATTATTATAGCAAAGCTCAACCCACAAGTGCCAGTTTTAACCATTTGTGTGGCAACGTGTCAATTCCAAACTTTTTATTTTTTATTTAAAACAAGTCAAATGAAACAAATAAAGAGGGGTAAAAATGTCATTTTACACAGCCATTCAGATGTGCAACCAAACAACACTTTACTGGTTCAGCACTTACTGGTTCAGAGCCTCTTAACCATTCAGACCTCTTATTCATTCAGCACTTATTGATTCAGATGTTGCCAAACAGCCCCTATGTCTTCATCAGCAGAGGATCACTTGAAACAGATGTTCTCTTTGGGAAGAGTTTACATCTGACAGATATTTAGAGGAGCAGATGTTGTGTATTTGTAACTGAGAGGAAATTCTTCAAAAAACTGTTGACTTACCAAATAATAATAAAATAATAAAATTTCAAACCTCTAGCATAAAAAAATTATTAAAAAAATCTCTGTTAGGCAACAACAGATGTTGGCAACAGTAGCAAGTCAAACAGCCGTTAGATTAGCAGAGGATCACTACTAAACAAATGTTCTCTTTGGGCAGACTTTATCTTTGACAGAGATTTAAAGTAACAGATGTTGAGTATTTGCAATTGAGAGGAGGAAATTCTTCAAAAAACTGTTGACTTACCAAATAACAAAAAAATAATAAAATTTCAAACCTCTGGCATAAAAAAAACAATAAAAAAACTCTTCATTTAAAGACCAACGGTACTCTACATCCTAAACACATACTTCTACCACTTCAGCGCACACGGATGTTGAGAAGCTCTGTTAGGAAACAATAAATGTTGGCAACAGTAGCAAGTCAAACAGCCGTTAGATTAGCAGAGGATCACTACTAAACAGATGTTCTTTTTGGGTAGACTTTACCTTTGACAGACATTTAAAGTAACAGATGTTGAGTATTTGCAATTGAGAGGAGGAAATTCTTCTCAAAACTGTTAACTTACCAAATAATAAAAAAAATAATAAAATTTCAAACCTCTGGCATAAAAAAACTCTTCATTTAAAGACCAATAGTTAAAAAACAGATAGATATCAATATACTTTGAAAAACAGAGGTTTAAAAAACAGATAGACATCAACAGAATTTTTAACTATTTTTTAAGAAGGGACTTTTGATGTTTTGAATACATTATTATGCTTTCATCATCAGCAGATGATGATTTTGAGCAGATGTTCTCTTTTGGCAAACTTTAACGTTGACAGATCTATACAGTAACAAAAATTGATTCTTTGTAATTCTTCAAAAAATTGTTCAAGCACAATTCAACATCAACATAATGTAAATCAAACTCAGAGACAATTTCACATCTACATCAATATCGATCTGCAATACTCAGATTATATTAAAAATTACATAATAATACTTATGCACCCTAAAATTAGTAAAAATAAAATGCTCCACAAAGGTTAATTGGAGCATTAAAAGGTTAACAATTACAAAAAAAAGGTTAATTGGATTAAAATTTAATTATGAGATTAAAAGATCAACAATTACATCGAGTACTGAACAACGAAACTTTAAATTCTAACAACACCAAGAAATTTAAGAATCTAACAGCAAAAATTAAGTGCTTTTAGCTTCAACTCCACGTACTGAACCTCTCAATGTATATCTTTGACCATCGCCATGAACTCCACGGAAGTTGAAAGCATTGCCATCAGGTTTCTGGAAACCTGGTCTCTCATGAACAGACCAAGATGCAGTCCATCAAAACACCTCTTCAGCTCTTGAAGAGTAGCCCTATCCTCATATACTTAATCCTCAACTTGCTTGATAAAGAGCTGCTTTAAATCATCGAAGCCTGCAGAAGTGTAGGCATCTTATATGTATACATTCTATACATCAAAATTCCAAACTTTATGCACCTTTTAATACAAAAAAGGCAAGAAAGAACAAACTATAGCTACTTATATATCTTATTAAATAAAATCTTATCTTACAGCAGAAGCAGATACTTTCTTGCATTTAGTAGGAACCACTGTAGATTCTACATCATCATCATCTGCCTAAATCATTCACAATCATCATTTAGTCATAACCCAGATTAATTTAACTGTACATTTATTAATAATTCTTTGTGTTTAATTTAACACTATCAATATCCATATTAACATATTCTAAAACCATTATGGCTCCACAAATATTTCTACCACTAGTCGCTCGAAGAAAACAGAGCTGAAATATATCAACAATTTAAAATAAAAATTATCAACAGTTTAAAAAATCCACAAACCTAAAATAACCAGCAGATGATTGTATGAATTTCAAACAACTGTGATTAGACTTAAATATAAAGCGAGAATTAGAGTAGATCAATTCAAAATTCAAAATTTCAAAATTGCAAAAAAAAAACATACTTTCAACGATGTTGGAACAATGATGCTGGAACAACTGTAGAAAAATCATCATCATCATCTGCTCAAATCATTCACAATCATCATTTAGTCATAACTTAGATAAAAAACAATTACGAAAAATCAAAAACAAAAACAAACATAATTATATATGACATTACCATCATCAAGGCAAACGACATATCCCCAAAATTTGTTCTAAAAGTGGGTCAGAGAGAGCTTCGGTTTTCTCTTTTCCTTTAGGAAAAAATGTCGAGTATTGAGAAGAAGGGATTTGAGGGAGAGATACATTGGAAGTGTGGTTTGAAAATACAAAAGCAGAGAACACGAGAGTGTAAATATGAAGAGTGGAATGAGAAAAAAAAAAACCTTTATATAAGAAGATGATTGACAGAAGTGAATGAGTGACATGCATTAATTGCAAATTACGTATCCCCAGGCATTTTGAATTTGAAATTACCGGCAATTTCAAAACTTCTGTTAAGTTATACGCATCCCAAAGGAAGGACTTTCAATCTCTGCTGGCTTTAAAGGATAGATATTGGCAGAGGTTTTGGGAGGTAGAATTTTAGATACATTTTAAAATGATTTTATATATTAGGCTTTATGATGCAGTAATGACATAAGAAAAACATTGTTGGACAGCCTCTCTTGCTGCCACATCAGCTTTTCTTATGTCATTGGGATTTCTCCTTTTATAGAAAGTACTTGCGGTAAGACCCGTGTGCAAACACGGGTCGTTTCTTAGAAAACCATGCATAACACATATTGACAGAGAGTAAAAAAATAACTAGTGCATACTTACAAAATTGATATAAACTAATGGTCAATATGTTTATTCAACAGCAATTCCATTATGTTGATAGCAAACCACTGTTGTCTATTAACTATTAAAAACCTCTGTTGCTTTCCAACAGACTTTCCTAAAAACTGTCATCCATTATCTCTAACAGAGCTTGCCAGATGGATAGATAGTAAGTATCAGATGTTAGTCAACCCATCTTAAAAAGGTCAGTCAACAGAAATTACAAAGGTTGGTAAACAGATGTTAAGAGAATAATGTTATTAACAAAGAATTTAGTACTCTCATTAAAAATGAGAGCTACAAACTCGGGTCGTTTGTTAGAAAACCATGCATAACACATATTAATAGAACATATTGATATGTGTATAGATTTTATACCAAAACGTGTTATCTATTATAGCTAAAAGACAACTATAGACATGCATCATCAGTTGATATATAAGATACATATGAGTATTTCCATTGTGCTATCCACAAAAAAAAGTAGCACCCACCCATTGACAATGAAACCTGTTTATAGACATAACTACATATATAACATGTCTAAGAAGCAAAATTAGTACCACCAACGAACCAAATGTACAACCACAAACAATCATGACATGAAACTAAGAGGACTTTATCTTTGTCACGATATGCACAACTTTTTTTTAACTTCAGCAATTGAGTAGACTTGTGAAACTCTAACGAAAGTTCATCACCAAAAGCAATATTGCAAGATCTCAGATAAGAAGACCATCCAACAACAGCGTAGTTGAATCCAATATTTGTTTTTTGAGATGTTGTAAACAATTCCTGGACTTCACATTTGAGATTCTAGATCTTGATAGGCTTAGGATTATCAGTATGCAGATCCGCAGAAGAAACATCTGATGGCAGATGCTAAAAAACAAAAAATTGAATAGTGAATTTTATAAAATATTGATATATAACTGAAATTGTTGAAATAACGAAACAAAGCAACGACTGCAAAAGCTTACAAGTCTGTCTTCAGCATGTGTGGTGAAGTGTAACACTAATTCCGAAGTGGATGATACTTTAGGAACCTTTTGAACTTTACACGGTCTATCAACAGCTTGGTTATCGTGTACAATTGTCTTGCCACAAAGTTTGTTCATCTTTTCCACCTAATTAAATTAATTTAGAATATAACAACTCTAAATTCTTGAAATTTTATAACTTTCTTTATCAACACAAACTATCTTCTCAACTCAGCTTTAAAGTTTAAGACTCAATCATATAGAAGAATATGAATATATCCAGACAGTATAAAACTAATAAACACATACATTAGATACAACACTTGAAGAGGCAGAAATGTCACGAACAGGAAAATCTTTAGAATTACCAAACGAAGCTCTAGTATCCTCATCATCTAAAGGAACTTCCCCGGAATCCAGAACCTGTTTGTGTTTAGCCTACCAAATGAGATTTCAAAAGTTATTAGCATAATATAATAAAAGTTACTTATCATCATCATGTTATAAAACAATGTATTTTATCATCAAAATTTTATATTGCAGCCACTAAATCAAACCCATCATCTCCATAAACTGAATCATCCAAAACAACTACATCAGCTTTCTTGAAGGAAACCTCAGTTCCAGTCTCGGAATGGAAAACAGAAAGCTCAAACGTTTTAGATCCAATCATGGTGAAAACCAACCAAGATTCAACTGCTATGGGATATTCTTCAATCAATTTTAACCATCCATCAGTAAATCCACATCCATCAGTCCATCCTTTCATCATCACATTCCAAAACCTTTCGCCAACATAGATAGTTGCCATCCCATACTCGTAATTTTTACCATAGAATTGTTTCCAAAATTTGTCAGCAATTAGCTATGGAAGAAGCAAAAGAATATTTAGTGCAGACTTAAAAATTTGATATGAACTAATGAGCGAAAGAAGTTACAACGGATTAGTCAACAAAAGTTAAAATGAGAATTACTCAACAGGGTTAGTCAGCAGTAGTTACAGTATTTACACACAACCTAACCATTGTTTAGCTATCAACTATTACTTACCTCTGTTGCTATCCAACAGAGGTTTCGTAACAACTGTCATCCATTATGTCAAGCAGAGGTTGCAACGTGGACAGATCTTAAGTATCAGATGTTAGTCAACCGACATTAAAAGACTTAGTCAACAGAAGTTAAAAAGGTTAGTCAACAGATGTTAAGATTATAAGGAAACAGACGTTAAAAGCGCAAACAAATGTTAGCAAGTTGTTGAGCTACAATATTTAGTCAACAAAAGTTAAAATGAGAATTACTCAACAGGGTTAGTCAACAGTAGTTACAGTATTTACACACAACCTAACCACTGTTTAGCTATCAACTATTACATACCTCTATTGCTATCCAACAGAGGTTTCATAACAACTGTCATCCATTATGTCCAGCAGAGGTTGCAACGTGGACAGATCTTAAATATCAGATGTTAGTCAACCGAGGTTAAAAGATTTAGTCAACAGAAGTTAAAAAGGTTAGTCAACAGATGTTAAGATTATAAGGAAACAGACGTTAAAAGGGCAAACAGATGTTAGCAACTTGTTGAGCTACAGTATTTAGTCAACAAAAGTTAAAATGAGAATTACTCAATAGAGTTAGTCAACAGTAGTTACAGTATTTACACACAACCTAACCACTGTTTAGCTATAAACTATTACATACCTCTGTTTCTATCCAACATAGGTTTCGTAACAACTGTCATCCATTATGTCCAGCAGAGGTTACAACGTGGACAGATCTTAAATATCAAATGTTAGTCAACCGAGGTTAAAACACTTAGTCAACAGAAGTTAAAAAGGTTAGTCAACATATGTTAAGATTATAAGGAAACAGACTTTAAAAGAGCAAACAGATGTTAGCAAGTTGTTGAGCTACAGTATTTAGTCAACAAAAGTTAAAATGACAATTACTCAACAGCGTTAGTCAACAGTAGTTACAGTATTTACACACAACCTAACCACTGTTAGGCTATCAACTATTACATACCTCTGTTGCTATCCAACAGAGGTTTCGTAACAACTGTCATCCATTATGTCCAGCAGAGGTTGCAACGTGGACAGATCTTAAATATCAGATGTTAGTCAACCGAGGTTAAAAGACTTAGTCAACAGAAGTTAAAAAGGTTAGTCAACAGATGTTAAGATTATAAGGAAACAGACGTTAAAAGGGCAAACAGATGTTAGCAAGTTGTTGAGCTAGCAAAAAATGTTTACAGTAACAAAATAATATATCGTTACTTACCGTCATGCCACATTCAGGTATAATATTTGCTGAAATGTAAGAGTTCTCGAAGACATTTTCTTTAAAACATGAGACAACGAATGACAAACGTCCAATAGCTTTCACCAATACAGCATCTTTCGTTTTCAAACAATGCTCTCTAACAAACTTTGTCCATCCATCCGTAAATATACATTGATCATCTCTCTTCCTTACACATACTAACCATGATTTGTCACCACCAAGTAACTCTACAATTCGACCGTACGGGACATATGCCCCACAACAGATTCTCAAAATCAAGTGGTATATTCTGCAACATTAGTTAACAAACATCTTACATCAAAAATTAATGTAGAATCCTAATAGTAGCAAGAATGTTAAAAAACATACCAAAAATATAAAATCATCTTCATTAAGGAATTGTAAAAAGGATGGTGTTTGATTGGATAGATTCATATCTGCAATAAACAATTTAAACTTACAAGTTATAAAGATGAACAGCATCCAACAAAAGTCATATACAAACAACATTATAAAATAGACATCACTAACATCTTTTAAACTAAATCAACACTTAAAAAACAAAAGTACCAAATATTAACCGGACTATTTGTATAATCACACACTTAAGGTATTATAAAAACAAAGCACAAAACGAAAATCATCATCTCTCACAACAGTTAAGTAAATGAGCATCAACCAAAAATTATATGGTTGATTTATCAATCGTAATGTAGAAGACAACATCACGAAGATGCATGCACAAATTGTGACAGAGAATGCTATCAGTAACTTCATTTAAGTTAATGCAGTACTTAATCGATAAAAATACACCGGATTACAGCAACTATTATTTGCTTCAAGAAAGAATATGAAACGCCGTCAGTGACAAACACATACTCGTAACATTAAATAATGATTAATCTAACATATATAATACAAACAATAAATTGAAAGAAACAATACTTGATTTTATAGCGTGTAATCTATATTATGCAATAGAACCTTGCCGATTTTGATAAGAAAGTTATTTGAGAAAACTTCCGAATATGTTTTCTAGAGCTTATATTCAATACTGGAGATGAAAAGTATATTAAATGGAGTTAATACAGATGTTACATTTACACTGGTTGGTTGAAATTAAGTTTTGTAAAATTTATACTTTACCCCCTTTTACATTAAAACAGAGCAATTTTTGCACAGCAATAACCACTGCTTGGCTGTAAATTTAAAATGTTAAATACGAAAAACTTATCTGTTAATTTAATACATTTATATTTATATAATTAAAAATAGTTTTCTAATCCCGATATTAAAGATTATTATAAGTTAAATAAATAAACAATTACAAGTTAATAGATAAATATCTTATTTTCAACAATCCCAATACAATCTCACCTCTTCTTCTCCGGCGAAAAAACTCTACAGTTTCTTCTTCCTCAGACTTGACGATCAGAAGTTTAAAGGTTTAGATCAGGTATTTTTTTGTTCTCTTGTGTATTTTACAGGTATGCTTTGACATGTTCCTTTCAGTTTCCTCATTTCAAATTATATAAACATGAAAATCATAATCTACTGATATTAAAATAGATAAACTTATATGAACTTATTTTCTTTATTTTATAATAAGATTTATATCAACTAATTTAGTTACATTTTGATTCATTCCATCTAAATAACAATCTGAAATATTATCGTTTCATAAATATTTGGTTGTAAATTTTACGAATGGTTTTAGAATTATTGTATGAACTGCCATGTAGTGTTGATACATTTGTTCTATCAATATTAATTTTGATAAAATATTCTGCAATCAGTTTATAGTACTCATATGTCTAATTTATAAGTGAATATAGCCTTGTTTGCTGAAAAAAACTGAAGTTTGAAGTTCACACAAACATGGATATTTGAAAACTTTATTGCCATATAATATTTTTTTATTATACAAGAATAAAAATTTGATCTTATACAGTGTTAGATTCATATTGTTGGTTGTAGGGACCATATTGAAGTACACAACATATAAGTTTGGTCCTACAGAGTGTTGGATATTTTTTTATACCTTAAATAGAATGTTTTTCAGATACAGTTGATTTTATGTTTTAGTATTTAACTCTTATTGTATTTTTTTAATTTCAGATGGAGTTTATGATAATTATCAACGTCTCTGAATTGGCAGACCTAAATGAGGGATTGGTAAGCTATATTCTTAGAACAAATTAGCTCAAATCACAATTGTATGCTAAAAACTGTATTTATAAAATTAAAGATATATAAAATGTTGTGTATTTTATATACATAGGTACTTCCAAGGATAATGACTAACCAATTACCAAGAAAGTGTGAAGTAATAAAGTTGGTTGATTATGCGGGTTTTAAGTATAAGATTGCAGTACAGAGCATCGGTCATAATAGTAAGAAGATAAACGGGCCAGAATGGACTTGGTTTGTTGAAACTTATAGAAATAACAACATAGACAAGTTGTGTTTAAAAAAATTGAAGGAAGCAAAATTTGAGATAAATGTTTTGAACAATGAGGGATTGGAGATTAGAAACGACAGCTCAAACAGAGATTATGTTCATGGTTGCTTGATACATGCTGAAGAAGAAACATACTGCAAGCAAGTTAAAAATTGCTAACTTATTTTTATATATTGCCAGTGTGTCTTTTGGACTGTTAGAAAAAATTCTAATTTATATTCTGTATCCTATATAAAATCTAATATGACATTTCTGAAATGTATGAAAATTATAGCATTTACCACACGATTTGCTGAAGCTGTTGTCGCAGAGGAGATTAAAAATTGATAACTTGGTTGCAAGAGTACATGGACCAAAACAGAGTAGTAAAGTTGATGTGCATTATGTTTTCTCTCCTGAAAACAAAAAGGGATTAGCTGCTGGTTTTATGGGACCTGAATGGACAACTTTTTGCTTCGAAAATGACATTGAGGAAAGCTGCCAACTGCTGTTTCAATGGATGGGAAGTACTCCTGAAGACGACTTTAACTTCACTGTTAAGGTTTTTAACAAAGACAGGATTGGACTTCACGGGGAGACAAAACATCACTACAGCCGTACCAGTCACCATTACCGCAAAAAGCGTCCACATTATAAAAAACAGTTTGAATACCATGTTTTAGAGACACACAGCTTGGTATTTACATATCTACTTTTAATATGGTTGATTTTACTTATCATCTTGGATTTATCTGTTATTACTTAAAGTATATGTTGTTTTCAATGAATAACTAAAGAAAGAATTTTCCTTTACAGGCAATACCGAGGAACTTTGTTTGAGAACACCAGTTAAATGATTATCGTAGAGCTGTGCTGTCATTTGGTCATGTGAAGTTTTTGGTACAGCTGATTGTTAGGAGAGATCCTAGAAGACCTGACGACAACAACCATCTAGTGATGCATACAAACTGGCAGCGTATCATGGATGAAACGGGAATATCTGTGGGGAGAAAGCTGAGGTTTGAGATAGTCGAAGAAAAAAGTGTAAGAGGAGATAAAATACACTTTGAAGTTTGTTGACATGATCTTTGAACACTTTTTCAGCCTTTAATAATTTATGTTTTAGTTGACATGTTTGATGGACAAATTTCTTCTTTGGAAACTAACTTAAGAATGAAGTTATGTAGTCTTAGTATATACTTTCAAAACTTTGTGGTTTTACCTCTGCTGATGAAACAAAATTTATGATGAACTGACGTGTGCGTATATATACATAATTTTGCAATGAATTTACACACGATTGGGTTTTAAATTTATAAAAGTGATTATTACTTTTACATCAAAACACACACAAAAGAGGCAAGTGTACCCCGTCATATATGTAATAAAGTATCGGTAAGAACCAAGTATCGATCCAAGGAAATGGGCGGAGAAATAATACTAGACCTTTGTCACTAAACTACCGGTAAAAACATAGGTTTGTTTGATTTTAAACTAAACTAAAGTAAGCATAACCAAATACATAATAAAAACATAATAGATAGTAGATAAAAAGCCTTGCTAAATACACAACCACAGCATGTCAACTAAGTCAGTTTTGGCACTAGAAGCATTCGGTCAATTTTCCAATTTAAGACAATTAGTATCCCTTTCGGGAATCCTAACATGACAATCATTCGGAAAGCTAAAACGATAAACACACTTTAACCACCTAAAATTGTTCTTTAACGTGCAATTGATAAATGTCTATGAAAATCTCTTAAAAATAACTTAGTCAGCCGTTAGGATTATTATAACCTCACTTAATCAATGAAAGCGACACCGATAAACACAATGCAACCACCGAGACAAGCATAAACTTGATTACATCACAACCAAGTTCATTTTACAAATCTTACACAATAATTCACCAAGAAAGCAATTTTGGCCTAAACTACTATCTAAGCTAATAAATCATGGCAAGAATTTATAACGACACCATCTAACCCGTTAAGGTCCTTACGTGACGGCAAGCTCTCTTGATTAACAATAATTACATTTTATTAAATCACTAACCATTTCTAGTATCATGATGCATACATTTAAACCAAGTTAAACTAGTTAACCAAATTCAAAGTTTACTAATACAAGATTAATTAAGCTTCATTTTTCAACTATCTTAACTAACCAAGCATCAATCATCCAACATAATTACTTATAATCAAGAGTTCAATATCAATAACAAGGTTGCAAACTAATCATCAAAGATAATCATAGAAAATACTTCAAGTGTCATTACAAACAAAGTTTAACACACTAATGGCAATAATCTAGCAAGGGATTGTTTGTGTTTTTGCCCAAAGGCTACAATAATACATAAACAATAATCTAAGTACTTGAAAGATTAACAAAAACATGGAAATATTAGAAAATCAAACCATAAACAAGTACTAGACTAAGGATCCGGGTAGTAATCGAGCTAAACGAGACAATGTGGCTTGAATCCGGGTGAAAGCTAATGCCTCCGGAGCCTGAAAATCGCCTGAGAAGCTCTCCAAAAATCCAGAATATCGAACAGAAGGTTTCTGTTCTGTTTTTATACTTTTTGCTGTCGCACGGTCGTTCTCCATATGGCACGACCGTGCACTTTATTCAATTATTAGGGATGGGTCACCATACTGCATACGTCATCAGATCGTTGACCAGATTCGAAATGGCACGACCGTTCTTTGTGTGGAACGGTCGTTCAGTTCCGGGCTACTTGTTGCACGCCGAGTCGCACAGGTCGTTCATCACCGAGACTCTGTTGGTTCATCGGATATGCACGGTCGTTCCTCAGATGGAACGTTCGTTCTTCACCGAGCCGCCTTGTTTCCTAGAACGCCCAGTCGCACCTCTCGTTCATCACCGAGCTGATCAACTTTGTCGGAGATGCACGACCGTGCATCAGGTGGAACGGTCGTTCCACAGGCCCAGTTCAGAATCCTTAACAGAATGTCCGCAGCTTCGTCATTTTGTCCGGAAAGTCCTCGTTTTTGCTATCATCTTGTTTGGTATGCTGTTTTAGGCCTGTAAACATAAATGTAGATAAATAAGTATCCGAATGACGGTTTTACGGCCAAAAACGCATAAAATAGGGGTAAAACGGGGAACTAAAATATGTGTAAATTAACGAATATCAAATCTCCCCACACTTGAACCTTGCTTGTCCTCAAGCAAGCTAAACTAAAAAGCACTAAAAGACATAAACAAACAAGAACGATAATTTACACACTATTTTATTGAAAACTAATATAAACGGTTAGCCGGTTTGTCGAAAGACAACATCAAAAGATTCAAACCCAACAAGCATATGCAATTAAAAAGCGACAACCAAAAAGCCGTGACAAAACATTTAATTGACTCACATGTTAATCTTCACACAACTCACAATGTTCACACACACTCGGTTTTATTTATGAAACATACATAAAATGTGCATGCGTAAACACTCAACGCCTAGTCAATGAAATGTGCAATATCATAAGCTTGTTATAAGATCTCGTCTCCACCAACTAACATGCAAATAAGTGTAAATCAAGAGGTCTTTACGGGTTATAACATTAGGCTTGGGCGAAGGGTATGGAAGTGGACATTTAAAGTGGCGAAAATGGTTAAAACTCGGTAGTAGCGTTTAACTAGCAATAAACAACACAACTTTACATACAAATGCCTTAAAAAGGCGACTAAAACGCAATCGAGCTTATCAACGAAATTTTTAACATTTAAGCATTCAAACCTGGTATGGAACGGTCGTTCCTGGTATGGAACGGTCGTGCGTCACCGACATCGTTCAAACCCCACAGCGTGTTCTCGGAAATGCACCGAGGGTGCGATCTACCGTGCCGGCTTGCTCGGAATCGCACGGTCGTGCGACCCGAGGAACGGGCGTGCATCAGCTGCAGATACAGAATTTTCTGCAGAAGCTATTTCCAGCAACCGTTTCGGCCATTTTTCGTCGTTTTTTCGACACACCAACTGTTCTAACAATATTGCAATACAGAACCTTCGCCCGGTACGTATGGAAACTAAACAAACTAATGCAAACTACCTAACTAACCTAAATTACGCTAAAACTACAAAAATACAAAAAAGGACTATTTTACCCTTACAGCGCCAAAGACGCTCCTGCTGCATTTTTGTCGGCGAGTCAGCAGCGTAGACTCATGCTAAATTTTTGTCGACGAGTCGATAGCAAGACACAAAGCTAAAAACTAGAAAAACTACTAAAAAGACTATACTACCCCTAAAGCGCAAATTACGCTCTTGCTACATTTTTGATCCGTGAGTCAGTAGCATAGACTCTCTCCTCCCCACACTTATGATGTGTGCGGGGTTTGGAGTTCAATCACCTCCACCGTCGATTCTATCGGCCCGGCAACGTACAACTTCAACCGGTGACCATTTACCTTAAATGTAACGCCATCCGCGTTCTCTACTGCAACAGTACCATACGGAAATACTTCCTTAACCGTGTATGGTCCTGTCCAGTGTGAATGAAGCTTTCCAGGAAATAAGCGCAGCCTAGAATTGTACAGAAGAACAAGATCACCCGCTTGGAATTCTTTATGGTCCTTCAAGCGTTTGTCGTGAAGTTTCTTCGTGCGCTCTTTGTAGAGTACGGAGCTTTCGTAGGCTTGGTGCCGCAATTCTTCCAATTCATGAATTTGGAGAAACCGGGCTTCACCTCCGGTTTTTAGGTCCAAATTCGCGGTTTTCAAAGCCCACATAGCCTTGTGCTCCAACTCAACCGGTAAATGGCATGCCTTTCCGTATACCAACCTAAAGGGGGTGGTCCCTATAGGGGTCTTATAAGCTGTACGGAATGCCCATAATGCCTCATCAAGCTTGTCCGACCACTCCTTGCGGTTCGCTCCAACCGACCGCTTAAGGATGCGCTTAAGCCCCCGGTTCGTGACCTCCACCTGCCCGCTTGTCTGCGAATGATAGGGCGTGGACAAACGGTGATGCACACCGTATCGGGACAAAGCCTTTTCAAACTGTGTATTGCAAAAACGAGTCCCTCGGTCACTAATGAGCGCTTTTGGAGCGCCAAATCGGGCGAACAAACTCTTAAGAAACCTCACAACTACTCTGGCGTCATTAGTGGGTAAGGCTTGCGCCTCCGCCCACTTTGATACATAGTCAACAGCCACGAGTATGTACTTGTTTCCACGTGAGGGGGGGAATGGTCCCATGAAGTCTATCCCCCAAACATCAAAGACTTCACAAACCTGTATCCAGTTCTGAGGCATTTCGTCGCGTGCAGATATGTTCGTCGCCCTCTGACAAGCATCGCACGCTCTCACCCAACTCTGCACGTCACGGAAAATGGTCGGCCAGTAAAACCCGGAATCCAACACTTTCTTCGCGGTGAAGTTGGCTCCGTGGTGGCCTCCGGTAGGTCCCTCATGACACTGGCGCAGAATGTCGGTCGCCTCAGCCCCTGATACACATCTCCTAATCACCTGATCAGCACCCACCTTAAACAAGAAAGGGTCGTCCCATATGTAGTGCTTGAGATCCGAAAAGAATTTCCTCTTTTGCTGGTGAGTCAATCCTTTAATCAAAATCCCGCAAGCAAGATAGTTCGCAAAGTCGGCGAACCATGGCGACTCATCGCATATCTCAACAACCATCAAAGACTCGTGTGGGAATTTGTCATTGATTGAATCCCAACGTGAGTCCTCGATGTCTCCGTGCTCTAAACGAGATAGATGGTCCGCCGCTACATTCAAGGCACCCTTTTTTATCTTGTATCTCAATATCAAACTCTTGCAGCAACAGGATCCATCTGATTAGACGCAGTTTAGCGTCCTGTTTGCTGAAGAGGTATCTAATGGCTGCATGATCAGTATATACAACGGTTTTCGAAAGCACTAAATACGATCTAAACTTATCAAATGCGAAAACGACCGCCAAGAGCTCTTTTTCAGTCGTGGTATAATGCTCCTGAGCGTCTTGAAGAGTTTTGCTCGCATAATAGATCGGGTGGAAGTGCTTTTCCTTCTTTTGACCCAGAACGGCCCCTATAGCGTAATCACTCGCGTCGCACATGATTTCAAATGGCAGACTCCAGTCCGGTGCGACTAAAATAGGGGCCTCAATCAACTTCTGCTTGAGGAGGTCAAAAACCCTCAAGCAATCATCTCCAAACACGAACGGAGCATCTTTCTCCAACAAACGGGTCATGGGTCTGGCGATTTTTGAAAAATCTTTGATGAATCGCCGATAGAACCCGGCATGACCGAGAAAGCTCCGTATAGCACGAACAGAGGTGGGGGCGGAAGTCGTGATATAACGTCGACTTTAGCTGGATCGACTTCCATGCCCGCGTGAGAAATTTTGTGTCCCAAAACTATGCCCTCCTTCACCATGAAGTGGCATTTCTCCCAGTTCAGGACCAGATTGGTCTCCTCACACCTCTTCAACATTCTTTTCAAATTTTCCAGACATTGATTAAAGGAATCCCCAAATACCGAAAAATCGTCCATGAACACCTCCATGGAATCCTCAATCATGTCGTGGAAAATTGCGACCATACATCGCTGGAAAGTAGCCGGCGCATTACACAGCCCAAACGGCATATGCCGGTAGGTGAATGTACCGAAGGGACAGGTAAATGTAGTCTTCTCCTGGTCCTCAAGAGCGATAGGAATTTGAAAGTAACCCGAGAACCCATCCAGAAAACAATAATATAACTTCCCTGACAGACGCTCCAACATTTGATCAATGAATGGAAGCGGGAAGTGGTCCTTGCGGGTGGCGTCGTTGAGTTTGCGATAATCAATGCAAACCCGCCATCCAGTGACCGTCCTGGTTGGAATGAGCTCATTCCTATCGTTTGTGACCACAGTCATGCCCCCCTTTTTGGGCACTACCTGCACAGGGCTGACCCAAACAGAGTCGGAAATGGGATAGATCACACCAGCATCTAACAACTTAATCACTTCCTTTTTAACGACCTCTTGCATGTTCGGGTTCAGCCGCCTCTGGTGCTGCGCACACGGCTTGAACTGATCCTCCATAAGAATTTTATGTGTACAGAAGGAGGGATTTATACCTTTTATGTCCATGATTTTCCAAGCGATTGCTTTCTTATGAAGTTTCAACACATTAAGCAGTCTGCTCTTCTCTTCTACCGCCAAACCAGATGAAATAATGACAGGAAAATGACGCTCCTCATCCAGAAATGCGTACTCCAGGTGCGGTGGGAGCTCTTTAAGCTCCAAGGTAGGAGGATCTTCCACGGAAGGCTTCGACTTCACTTCACTCTCGCGATCAATTTCTGTGAAACGATCCGGACTCTGGGGACCATCATCACCAATCTGATAGACTGGCTGCTCTAAATAGTGGCCCTCCTGCGTAATGCCATCTAAGTCCCCACACAACAGATGTGTGTCCGAATCTATCTCCTCGATCGTACCCTGGAAATGCGTGCTCACATAAGTGTCGACGATGTCAACATAATAGAGCGCGTCGTCCTGACTCTGAGGATCCTGCATAGAACGTTTAATGTCAAACGTCACATGCTCATCATCTACTCGGAGTGTGATCTGGCCCGCCGCCACGTCCACAATTGTCCGGGCGGTATTAAAAAATGGGCGTCCGAGTATCAGAGGCACTCTCGAGTCCTCATCCATGTCCAGGATAACAAAATCCACGGGAAATACAAACTTGTCAATCTTAAAAAGCATATTCTCTACAAACCCGCGTGGATACTTGACAGAACGATCCGCAAGTCGAATACTTATCCTCGTAGGTGACGGCTCACCTAGATCCAACTTTGTAAAAACCTTATAGGGCATAAGGTTTATACTCGCTCCTAGATCTGCTAACACATTATTGACAGACAGATTGCCAATGAGGCAAGGAAGCGTGAAACTGCCTGGATCTCCCATTTTTGTAGGCAGGCGATTCTGGAGAATAGCAGAGCAGCTTTCATTCATAACCACACAAGACATGTCCTTGATTTTTTGCTTGTTTGAGAGGATGTCTTTCAGAAACTTCGCATACTTTGGCATCTGTGCCAAAGCTTCAACAAACGGTATGTTTATATGCAATTGTTTAAACATTTCGAGAAACTTACCGTTTTGTTCATCCATCTTCTGCTTCTTCAACCTTCCTGGGTAAGGCACTGGAGGCGTGTAACCTGTGACCGGCTCCTGGACTTGTGCTGTACTTGTTGGGCGTAGCCTGGCATGCACCTCATCCGGTGTGTCGGTCGGGACCGCTTCAATGATCGGTGGTGAGTCCGATATGACGGGTCCGGTAGGTTTTCCACTCCTGGTCATCACCGCATTCACATCTCTGTGCGGGCCCGGGTTTGTCTCAGTATTGCCCGGGAGACCACCCTGGGGTCTCTTTGACATCATCTGTGCTAGCTGACCAACCTGATTCTCTATGTTCTGAATCGAGGCCTTGTGGCTCCTCATTTCTCCCTCATGAGAGAGAAAACGATCCTCGCTCTGCTTGTAGCGTTTTTCAGCTAACTGATTCGCGCTCGAGGAGCTAGTAAGAAGCTGGGACATCATCTCCTCCAGCTTAGAACTAGACTGAGGGGCCTGCTGCTGGGAACTACTCCCAGAGCCCTGATTCTGATGCGGGTATGAACGCTGTTGGTAGGATTGGCTGTACTGCTGGAACTGCTGACCTTGACCCTGACCCTGTTGCGCTGGAGCGCGCGGAGTGAATCCCAAAGGATTTTGATTGCCTGTGTTCGCACGCCACCCAAAATTTGGGTGATTTCTCCAACCGGGATTATAGGTGTTACTGTAAGGGTTGTTCTGCGGCCTAACTTGATTACTCACGAAATCTACCTCTTCGTGGCCCTCGTATCCGACTCCCTGAAAACATGCCCCAGGCTCGTGTGACACTCCACACTGGTCACAACCCGAGCCCGCATGCGCAATCATCTGGGACCTGTCGAATCTCGATGCGAGAGCCGAGATTTGTGCAGTAATGGCCGTATAATCGTCTACAGCATGAACTCCTGCGCGGGATCCTGATGATGATGATGTAGCCCGACTTCTATCTCCTTCGCGGCGAGAGCTAGACTTCAACGCAGCCTTTTCAATGATATCGTAAGCCTCATTGGGCGTCTTTGTCCCCAAATCGCCTCCTGAATTCATATCTAATCGCTCCTGCGTATTGTAGCTAAGCCCCTGATAGAATGTCAAGACTAACTGTCTCTTGGTGAACCCATGATGTGGAACATCAAGTAACAGATCCTTGAATCTCTCCCACGCTGCATGCAACGACTCCCCCTCATCCTGACGAAAGGTCACCACTCGGTTCCTTAACTTGGTTGTCTTCTCGGGTGGAAAGTACTTCTTCATAAATAGCTCCGCCAACCCATTCCAGGTCCTGATGGACCCAGCTGGCAGTGACATAAGCCACGCTCTGGCTTTGTCACGCAGTGAGAAAGGAAACAACCTCAACCGAACGGCATCCTCCGAAACATCCCTCATTTTAAACGTGGAACAAACTTCGAGAAAAGCCGCAATATGTCGTCCGGGATCCTCATGTTCGCGTCCGTCGAACTGCACCGAATTCTGCACCATATTAATTATACTAGATTTAATTTCAAAATTAGGTGCATCTATAGTAGGTCTAAGGATACTCGGCTCCAGGCCTGTCGCTCCAGGCTGATTAGACTCATTCAACGGTCGCTCATCGTCTGCCATGATTATGTTTCCTCCTGAGCCCTCGGCTTCAGTAGGTACCACCAAATCCGGCCCACCACTGGCGAGCAGTAGCCCAACCGCACGCCCTTTCGCGCGAAGACGCCTCCGGAGATCACGTTCGGGTTCGTCTAACGGTTCAACAAGTTCTGGAGCGGGGGTCGAGAACATCAACCTGCAAACGAAAATTCGACACGGAGAATATTTTATTAATTAAATATTTCTGTTTTTTTTTTTCAGCTAAATAGAAGCAGAAAGTTATTATAAATGGGCTGAAAATTTTATAAAAATCCGAAAAATGGGCCCGAAATTTTATAAAAATTCAACACAATAAATAAATGAATCGACTAATACAAAAAATGGCTTTAGGGTGCCGAAAACCCAAAGAATAAGTGAATAAATAAATCTGGATCAAATAAATAAATGGAACAAAAATAACGCAAAAAATGAATAAATCGAATAAAACAAGAAATATTAACAAATAAATAAACAAATAAATAATCAAGAAATTATACACAAATATTAACAAGTATTTACACCGATAACCAAATGACTCGGGTCGTTCCTAAAACTCGCCATTTCCCCGGCAGCGGCGCCAAAAACTTGACGTGTGCGTATATATACATAATTTTGCAATGAATTTACACACGATTGGGTTTTAAATTTATAAAAGTGATTATTACTTTTACATCAAAACACACACGAAAGAGGCAAGTGTACCCCGTCATATATGTAATAAAGTATCGGTAAGAACCAAGTATCGATCCAAGGAAATGGGCGGAGAAATAATACTAGACCTTTGTCACTAAACTACCGGTAAAAACATAGGTTTGTTTGATTTTAAACTAAACTAAAGTAAGCATAACCAAATACATAATAAAAACATAATAGATAGTAGATAAAAAGCCTTGCTAAATACACAACCACAGCATGTCAACTAAGTCAGTTTTGGCACTAGAAGCATTCGGTCAATTTTCCAATTTAAGACAATTAGTATCCCTTTCGGGAATCCTAACATGACAATCATTCGGAAAGCTAAAACGATAAACACACTTTAACCACCTAAAATTGTTCTTTAACGTGCAATTGATAAATGTCTATGAAAATCTCTTAAAAATAAGTTAGTCAGCCGTTAGGATTATTCTAACCTCACTTAATCAAGGAAAGCGACACCGATAAACACAATGCAACCACCGAGACAAGCATAAACTTGATTACATCACAACCAAGTTCATTTTACAAATCTTACACAATAATTCACCAAGAAAGCAATTTTGGCCTAAACTACTATCTAAGCTAATAAATCATGGCAAGAATTTATAACGACACCATCTAACCCGTTAAGGTCCTTACGTGACGGCAAGCTCTCTTGATTAACAATAATTACATTTTATTAAATCACTAACCATTTCTAGTATCATGATGCATACATTTAAACCAAGTTAAACTAGTTAACCAAATTCAAAGTTTACTAATACAAGATTAATTAAGCTTCATTTTTCAACTATCTTAACTAACCAAGCATCAATCATCCAACATAATTACTTATAATCAAGAGTTCAATATCAATAACAAGGTTGCAAACTAATCATCAAAGATAATCATAGAAAATACTTCAAGTGTCATTACAAACAAAGTTTAACACACTAATGGCAATAATCTAGCAAGGGATTGTTTGTGTTTTTGCCCAAAGGCTACAATAATACATAAACAATAATCTAAGTACTTGAAAGATTAACAAAAACATGGAAATATTAGAAAATCAAACCATAAACAAGTACTAGACTAAGGATCCGGGTAGTAATCGAGCTAAACGAGACAATGTGGCTTGAATCCGGGTGAAAGCTAATGCCTCCGGAGCCTGAAAATCGCCTGAGAAGCTCTCCAAAAATCCAGAATATCGAACAGAAGGTTTCTGTTCTGTTTTTATACTTTTTGCTGTCGCACGGTCGTTCTCCATATGGCACGACCGTGCACTTTATTCAATTATTAGGGATGGGTCACCATACTGCATACGTCATCAGATCGTTGACCAGATTCGAAATGGCACGACCGTTCTTTGTGTGGAACGGTCGTTCAGTTCCGGGCTACTTGTTGCACGCCGAGTCGCACAGGTCGTTCATCACCGAGACTCTGTTGGTTCATCGGATATGCACGGTCGATCCTCAGATGGAACGTCCGTTCTTCACCGAGCCGCCTTGTTTCCTAGAACGCCCAGTCGCAGCTCTTGTTCATCACCGAGCTGATCAACTTTGTCGGAGATGCACGACCGTGCATCAGGTGGAACGGTCGTTCCACAGGCCCAGTTCAGAATCCTTAACAGAATGTCCGCAGCTTCGTCGTTTTGTCCGGAAAGTCCTCGTTTTTGCTATCATCTTGTTTGGTATGCTGTTTTAGGCCTGTAAACATAAATGTAGATAAATAAGTATCCGAATGACGGTTTTACGGCCAAAAACGCATAAAATAGGGGTAAAACAGGGAACTAAAATATGTGTAAATTAACGAATATCATGAACCTAAGTTCTGCTTTGCATCAACAGATATTACACAATTCAACAGAAGATCCATAATATAAGATCTTTAACAGATGATGATCAACAGCTCATAAGGTCTGTTGAAGCACGCTATAACAGTGCTTAGCCTTTAACAGATCTTTAACAGTGCTTAGGGGTTAACAGATGTTAGCACGCTATAACAGTGCTTAGCCTCTAACAGATGTTAATGTATCTCAGACCCCAACAGTTGTCCGACTAACCAATTGATTAAATTTTCATTCATCAATCTAACAATAATATACAACCCTACTACTTATCCAGTCCATCAATAGCCAAACAAACTGTGACAACTGGCACAAAACAGGTAATCTCCGTACAATTTAATTATTATTTAATATCTGCAATTATGTGCTTAAATGTCAACATTGTCTGATTACATGCTATACATGTGAATTCATGCACGTTTTATACTTCAAATATTGCTTTATGCATTACTGTTAGCGTTGCGTCAGAAAGACTAGTAAACTCACCGGTAAGACACACTATGTCAGCAACTCTGTAGAAAGCAGTCAGATAATGGAATTAGGGCCTAGGAGTAGGTCCAATGTCTAAAATACATTAAAACCCAAGTATGGATACAAGGGTTAACATATAAACTTTTCGGAAGCTAAACTATGCATTAAAAAGCACCCGAAACACACTTTAAATGCTGAATTTTACATATTTCAACAATAATTCAGCTCTAATCAGCATTTTAACACTAAAATATCATGCAGAATTTATGTTTTATTGTCGAAATTAACTTACAAAGTGTCGGGATTGAAAGTGTCACAAAAGGGTACATAAAGGACACTAAACGGCGCAATTTAGCACTTTAACGAACCGGTATCTAACCGAACAACCGGACACTACCCGAAACATCAAAATTATACTAGAAGCATTGTTTTAATATTTCTGAGCTAGTTATGATCCCCGAACACCCTAACACACTATATAACACCATATATGCATAAACACTAAACAAATACACTTAGAATCTAACTAATTAACCTAACAATCCATTAAACCCCAACCAAGACCCCCCCCCCCCCTTCCAATTGACGGTCACAAGTGGGTCCCCCACTTGTGATTTCTTTTGATCTCATAAGATTGTGATCTTGGATTTGTATGTACTATTAAGAACATATTACACATTGGTTAATGCTTAAGTATGGTTATAAGTAGGACTTAGAGGATCATAATCTCATTATCTCTCACACACCAACACACACCACTCTCCTCCTCCCCTCTTGGCCACTCTCGGCCGTGAACAAGCAACCACACCAGCATCATCATTCATTCACTTCCATCCATTCCAAGGTGTACACAAGGTGTAAGGAGCCATACAAGGAAGCTTGGTGGTCTTGGAGATTACAGGACCTCTTCCATTTGCTTTTATCCATCACATTTGTCACCTTCATCTTCTTGTGTTCTTCCCTAGCCCTTGTGCTAGTAGTAAGCTTCTTGTCACTTGAATTTACTTCTCATTTAGTTGGTTAAAAGATGATAATCATGAAGAACACTAAAGAACATAATCAAGAAACATGAACATAAGCTTGATACATGAAGTAATCTTGATGAAACTAAGTTGTTTATGTTATGAATGCTTGTTGATCATTGATTTGTTTGTAAAGATGATGTTGATCACTGTTACAATACAATGTCTGATCGATTAAAACCAATCCGATGGATGTTTAAGTGCTGCCCGAATACGGGCTATACTTTGTCATTCGTCATGAAGGTTTTGATTTCGTGAGCTTATCGTAAATGTTGTATTAAGTTACTGACCTAGTTTCGTGTGCACTGTTGTTTAAATTAGGTTATGAGGCTTATCAGTAGGCTAAACTCTGCCCCTCTAAACTTGCAATGTGAGTCATTCTCTTTTTATCAACAATGTTTTACAATACTCAAATTATTTTCAAAAGTTATAGTTACAGGGATTAAGTCTTGGTTATCTTGAATCACTGGCAAGTGGGGTATTGTGCACATTACTATTTTCTCATGGTTAGGTTCACCAACCTAACAGTGATAATCATCACTACTTGGGTGAAAGGACCCAATAGTGGTATGACCATCATCACCAGGGTGTGACATGGCGCCAGATAAAAATAAGATAGTAGCCATTGTAATCGCTCTTATGCTGTAATTTATAACTATGTGTCGTTTTATCAAAATTGAGTGACTCGCCAGCATTTCCCCGCTGATAAAATATTTTTAAAACATGTTTTAGGTGACTTACTGTGAATCAAGAAAAACGTGCTACGGAGCACTAACAAGTTTGAAGTGGTGGCTCAGTAAAATAAATAAACATGTTTTGTAAAACAAGGGATTTCCTTGTGAAACTTCCTTTACTGTAAATTATGGGGTTTGTCCCAATTTATGAAATAAAATAATTGGGCATTTTCAAGTTTCAAAAGATCCTGTTAAACTTCCGCTGTTAACTCAAATAATAAATACCACGGGTTTCTGTCCCGCGGCTCCTGAACCAGATCACACCGGGATGGGGGCTGTGACAGAAAAAGGTGGTATCAGAGCCACTGATTTAAGCCAATTAAGTATTTAAAAATACTTAATTTAATTGATTGCCATTCTGTGATTCTGTAAATAACATTCTAACTAGGATTTTGTGTTTCCTTATATTCTGATAGCATGAATGAGTTATCTGAAGCTCTTCAGAATCTCACTATCTATCCTACTGACATGGAAGTTTCCGGGGGCTTTTCCGGTTATTGGGCCGACACTGAGAAACCTATGGAATTCCAAGCCCAACCTCAGGAGAAACCCAAGTCGAAAAAGAGAAGCAGAATCGTAGGCTGGAGACGCGTACGGAGGAAGAAGCCAGCTGCACAAAGGGTTAAAAAGACTGAGGATCCCAAGGATAAAGGAAAAGGAAAAGAGATCGGGGAAAGTTCAGGGCAAGCCCAGGAAATGCCACCCTGGGAGGAGCTTGATCGCAAACTGGCAAATTGTGACCTCGTTAGACCTGCCAATGAAGACCTCTTCAATTATCCCGCTGAATCACAACTTCCAGTTAACTTAGCACCTACTATCCCAGATCCTATTGTCAACCACCAACTTCTGCCCGGAGAGCTGGAGGAATGGTGGACAAGTGATTGGCAATATCAGAATCTATTGAATAAACCTAACACCTTTTTCCCCCAGTTTGACCCTGAGCCTACACCAAACCCACCAATGAGCACCGAGAACTTGGCTGAACTCCGTCACTATGGCGAGGAGCTGGTGGACGCAGGAAATAGAATCCGGGATGTAGGGGAGAGGATATCATGGAAATACGACGAGAGGGAACGTCGTTTCTGAATTGCCAGCTGACGGGGATCGTCTGTGGTTGTATGGTTACGTGTTTAATAATAAAAAATATCAATAAAAATATAATCATGTAAAATAACTTGAAATAAAACTTTTGTAATATAACTGGTGTGTACGGATGCCTACTAATATATAAAAATATTAACGTCGCAAGGTCGACAATTTTGGCTATACGTGCTTATGTGTGATTGTTTTATTGTGACTAATTATTAATTATTTTATTTTGTGCCAATAATTTATACATTTATATATTGAAAATTATCAGATGGAACCCGTCGGCAATGAGCCAGTTAACGAGGTTAATCAATCCGAACAAAACCATGAAGATCAATTTCTTAATAGGAAAGATATAGAAAACATCGTTGCCCAGGGAATAGCAAATGCTATTCCAGCAATCCTTGCTGCTGCCCGAAATCCAGTTGAACCTCAACCAGCTACTCCCAGCAAACGTACTCACGGCGACAATTTCAGTAATAGTGTAAATGGAGGCGGCAACAATAATAATAATGATGATGTGATGCAAGCCCCATTTCTTAAGAGAATGAAAGTTGCAACGCCTGGTTGCACTTACAAGGAATTTCTTGCCTGTAAACCAATCGAATTTGCAGGCAATGAAGGGGCAACTGCTGCACTGCGTTGGTTAGAGAAAACCGAAGCAGTAATTAAAATAAGTAAATGTGCCGAGGAAGACAAGGTCATGTACTCGTCGCATCTTTTTAAAGAAGGGGCACTAGAATGGTGGAATACGGTACTACAAGCCAAGGGAAGCGATGTGGCTTATGCCATGAATTGGGAAGAATTTAAGAGACTAGTAGAAAGAAAATTTTGTCCCGAATATGAAAAGGAACAAATGACCAATAAGTTCCTCAATCACCGAATGGTAGACGTTGATTGTCGAGGATATACTTCGACATTCTTCGAATATGCCCGAATTGTGCCAACTCTGGCCTCGCCAGAACCGGTACTTATTTCTCGCTATATTTGGTGTTTAATTAGCGAGATTCGTGATATCGTCAAAGCTGCAAGACCCCGCACAATTGACAATGCAGTAGAATTAGCCAACACCTTGACCGACGGACTGGTACGCACAAGAGAAGAAAACCGGAAAAAGGAAGTGGCCCAAAAGATTACCCAAGGATTCCGTGTGGGTAATAGTAGTAATTTCAAGAAAAAGGGAACCGGGCAATCTTCCATTGCTCCATTTTGCAGTACTTGTAAAAGAAAACATTTTGGAAGATGCAAAGGGTATTGCAATTTCTGCAAAATTTCGGGGCATCAAGAAGAAGATTGCAGGAGGAAGAAATCAACAATCTGCTTCAACTGTGGAGAAGCTGGACATTTTAGACCAGACTGCCCCAAATTGGTCAAACCAGCTGACAACAGAGCCAAACCTGCAGAAGGAACTACCAAAAAGAATGCAAGAGCCTTCCAGTTGACTACCCAAGAAGCAGAACTCATCCCAGATGTAATAGCTGGTACGTTCCTAGTTCATGACGTTTATGCAAAAGTATTATTCGACTCTAGTGCAAACCAAAGTTTTATAAATACTTCCTTCTGCCAAGTTCTTAACTTACCCTTAACCAAACTTAGATAAATTTTTACGGTAGAAACGGCAGATGGGAATTCTGTTAAGATAGATAAGGTCCTGCGAGAAGAAAAGATAGAACTCTTAGGCCATAAATTTTCTGCAAACCTGTTACCTATGAATTTAGCCAGATTCGATGTTGTGTTAGGAATGGATTGGTTAGTAGCCAACCATGCTCGAATTCTCTGTGATAAGAATTCCATAGAAATTCATGCACCCACATGAGTAGTAGTAATAATTACAGGAGATAAGCCACATAAGCCAATGAAGTTCATTTCTGTAATGAAAGTTGCTAGTTATTCAAGAAAACAAGAAATAGTGTATATGATTTCGGTAATCATTAAAACTAAAGGTAAGGAACTTAAGGAAATTCCAGTAGTATCAGAATACTCAGATGTATTCCCAGAAGAACTACCTGGATTACCACCCGATAGGGAAGTAGAATTTAGAATTCATCTAATTCCTGGAACTACACCGATAGCTAAGGCACCTTATCGGTTAGCACCCACCGAAATGTTGGAATTGAAAAAGCAGTTAGATGAATTATTAAGCAAAGGATTTATACAACCTAGTTCATCCCCTTGGGGAGCACCCGTGTTGTTTCTGAAAAACAAGGATGGTTCAATGCGAATGTGTATCGATTATAGGGAATTGAATAAGGTTACAATTAAGAATCGATACCCATTACCTAGGATTGATGATCTTTTCAATCAACTTCAGGGAGCTAGATATTTTTCTAAGATAGATTTACGCTCCGGATACCATCAGTTGAAAGTACAAGAAGAAGACATACCTAAAACTGCCTTCAGAACTAGGTATGGTCATTACGAGTTTACAGTCATGTCCTTTGGACTAACAAATGCTCCTGCAGCATTTATGGATATGATGAATAGGATCTGTAAACTATACTTGGATAAATTTGTAATTGTCTTTATCGACGATATACTCATTTATTCCAAAAGTCAGGACGAGCATTGTGAGCACCTACATGCACTCTTAACTTTGTTAAGAAAAGAGAAGCTTTACGCCAAATTCTCGAAGTGTGAATTTTGGCTACAGGAGGTACAATTTTTAGGACACATGGTGAATCACGAAGGTATTCACGTAGATCCCTCCAACATAGAAGCGATCACCAAATGGAAGGTCCCGCAATCAGCTATGGAAGTTAGAAGTTTTCTAGGGTTAGCCGGATACTATAGACGCTTTATTAAGGATTTTTCCAAAATAGTTGTGCCATTAACTAAGCTAACCTGTAAAACAGTTAAGATTGAATGGGGACCTAAGCAAGAAAAAGCCTTTAGGATTTTAAAACAAAGGTTAACAAACACCCCAATCCTTGCCTTACCAAAAGGGACCGAAGATTTTGAAGTTTACTGTGATGCTTCTAAGCTAGGATTAGGATGTGTGCTGATGCAACACAAAAAGGTAATTGCGTATGCCTCAAGGAAATTGAAAAAGCACGAAGAAAATTATACGACGCACGACTTAGAATTGGGAGCAATAATTTTTTCCCTTAAGATTTGGAGACACTATCTGTATGGAAGTAAGTTTACCGTCTATACAGATCATAAAAGCTTAAGGTACATATTTGGGCAAAAAGAATTGAACATGAGGCAAAGAAGATGGATGAAAATTCTAAGTGACTACGACTGTGATATCCAATATCACGAAGGAAAAGAAAATGTAGTTGCAGATGCTCTAAGTCGTAAGTATCATGAAAAGCAAAAACGAGTCCGTGCTCTTAGATTAAATCTACAGTTAGATTTAATGGAACAACTGAAGAACGTTCAAGTAACAGCGATTAAGGATGATGCTGAAGGAATGAAGGGAAGAATAAAAGAATTAGAGCAAGGAAGTGATGGAATTTGGAGATTCCACAAGAAAAGGATTTGGGTACCTAAACAAGGAAATTTAAGAGATAATATTTTAGAAGAAGCCCATAAATCTAGGTATACCATGCATCCTGGTAATAATAAGATGTACCAAGATTTAAGGAATAACTTCTGGTGGATAGGAATGAAAAATGACATAGCTAGATATGTTTCTAAGTGTCTTACTTGTTCACAAGTTAAGGCAGAACACCAGAAACCCTCAGGTCTATTACAACAATTAGAAATGCCTGTATGGAAATGGGAACTAATAACCATGGACTTTGTTACTAAGTTGCCCAAAACCAGAAAGGGTAATGACGCGATTTGGGTAATTGTGGATCGATTAACCAAATCAGCTCATTTTCTACCCATGAAGGAAACCTTTAGCATGGAAAAATTAGCAAAATTGTATGTAGACGAGGTAGTATCCTTACATGGAGTCCCACTCTCTATTGTATCGGATAGAGATAGTCGTTTCACTTCACACTTCTGGACGTGTTTCCAAGAAGCAATGGGAACTCGACTAAATTTAAGTACAACCTACCATCCCCAAACAGACGGACAAAGTGAAAGGACGATCCAAACCATGGAAGACATGCTCAGGGCATGTGTGATAGATTTTGGAGGAAACTGGGACAACCATTTACCTTTAATTGAATTCTCCTATAACAATAGTTATCATTCAAGCATCAAAACTGCCCCGTTCGAAGCACTGTATGGACGAAAGTGTAGAACTCCAGTTTGCTGGGCAGAAGTAGGAGAAAGCCAATTATCAGGTCCTGAAATCGTACAAGAAACCACCGACAAGATCACTCAAATCAAGGAAAGACTGAAAACGGCTCGATATCGTCAGAAGAGTTATGCAGACAATAGACGCAAACCATTGGAATTTCAAGTCGGAGATAAGGTACTCTTGAAAGTTTCTCCTTGGAAAGGAGTGGTTCGATTCGGTAAGAAAGGAAAGCTAAGTCCAGGTACATAGGACCATTCCCAGTAATCCAGAGAATAGGACCGGTCACCTATCGCTTACAACTACCGGAAGAGTTAGCTGCGGTACATGACGTATTTCATGTATCCAACCTCAAGAAATGTTTATCTGACGAATCCCTTGTAGTACCTCTTCAAGACATAGAGATAAATGAAAAGTTGAAGTTCATAGAGAAACCACTCCAGATAGAAGACAGAAAGGTCAACTTTCTCAAGCACAAACGACTAGTGCTGGTCAAAGTCAAGTGGGATTCAAAGAGAGGGCCTGAGTACACTTGGGAACTAGAATCAGAGATGAAGCGAAAATATCCCTACTTGTTCCAGTAAATCTCGAGGACGAGATTTTAATTAAGGTGGGGAGGATGTAACAACTCTCACCAAAAGTATTATTTCTTAATTTATTATGTCCAATAGGAAACTGTAACACCTGTGCCTCCACGGCCATCAAACAAATACCAAACCAATGAAATATTATATTTCATACTTGGGATTTGTAAAAATATGTGTATCATTTGCACATATCAATTCTTGTTCAATTTCAAACTCTAAATCGCTTTCTGGAAGGTTATACGCGCACCGATGCGTAAATATAACCAGTTTAATGCAACTAACACTCCGGAATAGTGAAATAGGCTTATCATACCTTAAATAACCTTTACTTAACTTAGAAATAAGTTTTGAAGGCTTTGGTATGGCAAAATCAAGTTAAATCGCTTACAGGGACTAAAGTTGACAAACTGTGAAAGTATGCCAATTTGAACTGTAACAGACATTCCGGAACATGACTATAAGTTAAAAATACCTTAAATATCCTTTTCATAGCTTAGAAATAGGCTTTGAGGGGTTCGGTGTGCTAAAATAAACTTTTGGGTCATTCAGGGACTAAAAGTGTCAAAAAGTGCATAAGTTTGCATTTTCGCGCATAACTTACGTTCTGAATACATCCGGACATCCAAAAATTTATGTAAGCATGACTATATTATGCTTTAGTGTTTGGCTTGCCAAAAATCCATTCGTTGCGTCATTTGGATCGTTTTTCGCGCTTATGCGCATTTCGTCGTAATTAAGCGAACATCGCGTTCGTACGACCAAACGAACCAACACCCGGCATATTTTTGAGCATGTTTCATGTCCACAATGTTTAGGCATCATTTTAGGGCCTTAAATTTTGCTTTACGGGCCTTGGAAGTGTCGGAAATGGCCTTAAACACGTGCAGGGGATGAAACTGTCATTTCTGAAACTTTTTCTGATCTGTGACTCCTAGGCGGCCCGCCTCAGGATCTTAACATCCTCAGGCGGCCCGCGTCAGACCTTCTGACCAGATTAATCGAATCTAACAGTAGTTTCCAGCTGTTTCGTTCACAACCACACATTCTCTTTCGCTTAGTCAGCTGATAAGGATCACTTTTAGCCACCATGAGTTTCCGACAAGTGTACGCCTTGGATCATGGCACGTTTTCCATCAAACGATCCTAACGGTGGACCATTTACTATAAATACCCATCCATCCCCAACTTCATTTCTCACTAGAATCTTGATTTGAGAGCTCTAAGTTGAAACCATTGTTTCATACCTGAGTTCTTGGATCGAGATTAGCATTCGGGGACCCTTCGTAAGTATTCTTTCATTCTTTTCCTTATTTTATTGCTTTTCGAGTCAGAAAGTCAAACTTTGTTTGACTTTCAGCGTTGACCAGTAATGGTCAATGCGAAGTTCGTTTGAACTTCGCAACGTGAGTGTAATCACGTTGGTCATAGTCCCTTGGGACTATGCCCACTGATTACCACGTTGTCTAGGGTCGTAGGGTAGGCGATCTAATAAATCGCCTATACCTTCGAACCCGACCCAGTTTGGTCGATCATTAGGATCCGACCAAATACATTAGGTGACCATAGTAGGTAGGGAATAACCTTCCGAGGTTATACCCTATGGTCACATCGTTTAAGTAGTTATATGATAGGTAGTTTATATGCCTTAGGTAAATTACCAGAATACCATTTTCATGTATAATTGGTAATTAAGCATATGTAACCTAAACTTTTGTCACATAACTGATTATGTAACATGTTTAGGCATATAACACTTGTCATAGGACTAGTTAGGTGATCCGAACGCGTTTCACGCGAACGACGCGTTAAAGTAGCATAAGCTACCTAAACGGGTCGTAATGGGTCGTAAGCACTTAGGTTAAGTTTCATTTAGTATGTAGGCTTTGTTAAACCAAATAACACGAGTCTCTACACTCGTTGGTTTACAAACCCTAATACTACCCGATCTTCCGATCTAGGTCCGGTTAATTAACATAGTTACCTATATTAGGTGCCGTTTGATATCCGCGATCTCTAGCATTGTTTGGTTGTTACTCAAGGACTACTGAGCAATCTCAAGTGAGTACATAGACCCCTCTTTTACTGTTTTCCAAACTGTTTTGGGGTGAAACACATGTGCCTACTTGTTACTTTCGTGCTTTCTTGTTTTCACATCATATACTTGCTATGTTCATTAGTACATTTATAGTACATGATTTCATGGTGTTCTATGCTTTGTATGATGACTTTGCATACTTAGTACATTGTTTTACATGACTTTTCTACTTTGTATGATGACTTTGCATACTTAGTACATTGTTTTATACTGCATCTCTGTTGCATATGTTCCAGTAACATATGGACACATTGTTTTACAGCTCTACCCTGTATGTTTACTCTAGCATACTAGGTACATTATCTTCATAAAACATGCTTACATTTTGGTATGACATTTGGTTTGTTTAAACTATACTATACATTCATTAACACTGATCATGCCGTTCGTTAGTAGGTAGTGGTACCATAGGACTTGACAAATCCCGTTCCGGACATCCCAGGGAAAGGGGATGAAAGGAATGACCGAATCCGAATACATATTCTCTTGATAACTCACTTTTACATAGTTATCCGTCTGTCTCAAGGCTTGGATGTATGAATTTTCACAATACCGCATAAATGTTCATATTCAGTATAGCATGCATATATCTTACAAAACATAACTTTGATTTAAACCAAGTTTTACTTCAATACTTTGTTTTGTACATTTTTACTTATGGTTTAAGTAGTCTAAATTTTACTTACCATACATATCATTTTGGTTATACATTACTTGACTACTTTTGGACTATAAACATTTGACATGGTTTATACAAGGACTTTTGACTATTGGTTTAAACATAGACATCTTACATTGTTTGGTTTGGTTTGATTAAGTAACGATGCGTGTGTAATATGATACAAGCATGGTGGATACGCCGTTTGTACTTCCTATATATAAGTGTTTGTATGGTATTACATATCGTAGCGTTATTTGAATCATTTCAGTTTGATACATATAACATTTTATACAAATAACATACTTTTCACAATACATTGTTTTACAAACAACTTAACTTATACAAACTCATTTTACATGGTTACTCATTTAACCATGCATTATTCTCTTATTTATACGTATCATCTGAACTTATTGTTTTTCAAATGATTTACAAAGACAAAGCAAATTACAAGGTTCATGACTAAACATTTTCTCAAACATAAGTCATGAAACCTATTTTCACAAAACCTATGTATCTCACAGGCATTTTTATGCTGACGTACCTATTTTCACATGTGTTTTTCAGGAGCTGTTGCATAAGATGATCAAGATACACATAGGCAGACTTGGGCTTTAGTGACAATAAAAGATGCAAGACTAGTTAATTATGTTGTATTTCCTTGTTTGTTAAGACATTGTAACACTTTTAATCAATAAAACGAAACTTCAATTGCCATGGATTTGAAACAATTAATTCTGTTACAACACTCCCCGACATTTCCGCCACGTTTTGTATGTTCTACGTGGTCGGGGTGTGACAGAAAAGATGGTATCAGAGCCAATGGTTATAGGGAATTAGGTTATTAGTAATGCTTTGACCTAGTCTATAACCTTCTTAGGACCCTAACGCGAGTTTACTTGCGTTTAGTCATAAAATAATACCGTCACCTATCCTTAGGCGACGACCACAACAAGAACATAAATTTCAAAACCGCTTTGAAAACTAATCATCTGTTCTAGGATGATTGATTACTAGGTTTTGAACCCTCTATTGTAAGGTTTTGAACTCTCTATTATATGGTTTTGAACCCCTTTGAGTTTTCAAAACTTCGTCAAGGTTTTGGGTTTTAAATGATGTGAACACGTGCAAACTGGAAGGGTGAATGCCTGTATTCTGGGTTTTCTGTCTAGGCAAGCACTTCGTATACATCTCATCAGACGCGAGACCAGTTGTGCTTACCTGGGAATTCTTGGGATGAGTGTTCACTTATCGGCGAGCATGTCTTCGCGATACATTATTTTTGACCCATTTACTTTGATAGTCACCATCTCATTTGTTTGCCTTAGGTAACAAACAAATGATCGCAATTTTCATGCGTCATCATTCTGTTTTGATTGTCCAATAATCTTTCACCTGTTTCTCCCTATGCCTTTCTTTTTCTTCAAGAATGTCTCTTCATCACGATGACGCTCAGATATCTGAGCAAGCAGCCAAATTCGCTCAGCGAATAGGCGAAGTAGTCCTGAAGACTGTGGAATTAGCTACTGCCATGTATCGTCTCCAGGATGAAGCCACTCAAGAGTCACCAAGACAGGCAGGACCTAGTCAGGTGATAGCACCACCAGACAAGAAACCAATCGAGGAATCAAAGACCATGGATGAACGATTCCCTAAGAAGTCAAGGAAGCGAAAGGCTTCTCAGAACTCCGCCATGATCGCTTACAATGGTCAAGCCATCCCTAACCAACCAGCTCAACCCCTTGCTAGGAAGTCGTACAGTGGAACTGCACCCTTGTGCAACCAATGTAGCCTTCATCATCACCCTAGTGTGAAGTGCCGCAAATGTCAGATTTGTGGACTTATAGGTCATACAGCAAGGGTTTGTCCAACTGCAGCTATACCAAATCAGGCTGGCGACAATCCTGCTCAAGCTCGTTTCTCACGAGGGTCTTGCTACAACTGTGGTGAGATGGGCCATTTCCAAAGAGATTGCCCAAAGCTTGCTAATGCAAATTTGACCCACGGATGAGCAGTTGGCTGAGTAGAAGATGTTGCTGTCTTATGCTTCATTTCTTCTAATTCTAGTAATGTGAAACAATATGTCTGGTTCATAAATAAATTGTTGTTCACAATTCTGATATACAAGTGTAGTTACATGTGTGTATGATTTTTCCTATGATACCTACATCAAGGAACTATGTTCCTTACAAACTACTCTTGTGATTTCTCTCTTTCAAATGATCGCTCATGATTCCCTCAAAAATTTTAAGTACTCGTTTCATTCTAAGAAACATAGTACAGAAAATAAAGTGACATTATGAGTGATCATGCTTCTGCACATCTGTGCCTTTGAATCCTTGGTTAGATAACTAAGGATATTTTCAAATCTCATACCCACTACGTTTTGATTTTTTTTTTAATATATAGTACAAGTATTTCAAAAACAATCTTCATAATCTCAAAACATTTCATATAGTTTGAAAACAATTTTTCTAAATGCAATGTCTATGTTATTTCAAAAACATTGGCCATGTTATCAAAACCAACCTTCCTAATTTCAAAATATTTCATATAGTCTGAAAACAATATTAACACAATACATTTTCTTATCAAGTGCATGATTTCGAAAAGCATCATTCATGTCTTTCAAAAACCTTATACATAATTTCAAAATTCATCTCGCATGATTTTAAAATATTTTTGTAAAAATATCTATCTAATACACCTACTTTATGATTTCAAAATATTATATATAAGGTTTCAAAAACATTTTTTTACCCCATGCATAGTCTTCCAAATATATTTTCCTCACACGTTTACTTAACCTTCAAATTCTGCTTCATATGTCGCCTTGACATATCTAGCATCTCAACTTCATAAGCATTTTACTTCATGTTTTGACTTAAGCACATCCCGTGCAAGATTTCAAAACATCTTCAACTTCTAAAATCCATATGGGATCTTTTTATCTCCACAATTAGACCCTTGTGGATAATCATCATTCAAATCAGAGTCCTTAATTGGATTCCTTATGTACCTTAATTCGAACATTTCGATTCTGTATAATCGAAATCGAATTTTCTCTTCAAAAATCTTTCTATCTTTATAGTTAGATTCTTGATAACGTTTAAAGTACCAAATGAAATCCGCTGAATGGATTCCTAGTGTGCTTTAAATGCATGTACGCAATTAACAAGACAAAGTAACAAACAATTTTGTGGTTATGTGACTATGTGTTTATTCATCTTATGTTTTCTTTTATGCATTTTTGTGTTTTTTAATACTCTGGATATTCGTTATCCAAATCCTCGCAGGATCTTTCATATCTTCATATGAGGGATTCGTAGCAGGATATTCAAAAGGTACTACCTTCAATCCTTAATGGGCTTCTATGTAATAGTTAAGACCCTTGGATTATATAAGTACCGCTCCATGTTTCATAAGAGATCCTTTTAGTGGTCTAGTCTAAAAGATTGATTCACAATTTGGTTAAAGGACGACATCTAGTGATGTAGCTGGACAGACTCCTTGATAAGTCTATTTAGATCATTTATTGATTTAGTCAAAAGGACCCTATGGTGGTCTAGTCACACTCATCACCGGTTTGTTCATTTGGTTTTCCCCTACACACTATAAAATAGACTGTGTGAACTGTGCAAGGAATTGTCTGATTATGGACGCGTACATAATTATGAAATTTAGTGCACAGAAACCCGGTAAGATTTATTGTGTGTAAGAGCCGATAGTGACAACAATAACGAAATGAGAAACGATGTAATGGAGGTACGGTGGACGCACCAATGACGCTTCATATACTTGTATATAAGTATCCCTCTTACATTGCAATCATGATGTTATTAAAGGTTACTAGAAGTTCAGAACCCTAATCAATATTGTTCAATCTTTTCAACTTCATGTTTTAAACTCTCACAAGTTTTCTCTAAATAAATTTCGGGACGAAATTTCCTAAAGTAGGGGAGACTGTAACACCTGTGCCTCCACGGCCATCAAACAAATACCAAACCAATGAAATATTATATTTCATACTTGGTATTTGTAAAAATATGTGTATCATTTGCACATATCAATTCTTGTTCAATTTCAAACTCTAAATCGTTTTCTGGAAGGTTATACGCGCACCGATGCGTAAATATAACCAGTTTAATGCAACGAACACTCCGGAATAGTGAAATAGGCTTAACATACCTTAAATAACCTTTACTTAACTTAGAAATAAGTTTTGAAGGCTTTGGTATGGCAAAATCAAGTTAAATCGCTTACAGGGACTAAAGTTGACAAACTGTGAAAGTATGCCAATTTGAACTGTAACAGACATTCCGGAACATGACTATAAGTTAAAAATACCTTAAATATCCTTTACATAGCTTAGAAATAGGCTTTGATGGGTTCGGTGTGCTAAAATAAACTTTTGGGTCATTCAGGGACTAAAAGTGTCAAAAAGTGCATAAGTTTGCATTTTCGCGCATAACTTACGTTCTGAATACATCCGGACATCCAAAAATTTATGTAAGCATGACTATATTATGATTTAGTGTTTGTCTTGCCAAAAATCCATTCGTTGCGTCATTTGGATCGTTTTTCGCGCTTATGCGCATTTCGTCGTAATTAAGCGAACATCGCGTTCGTACGACCAAACGAACCAACACCCGGTATATTTTTGAGCATGTTTCATGTCCACAATGTTTAGGCATCATTTTAGGGCCTTAAAGTTTGCTTTACGGGCCTTGGAAGTGTCGGAAATGGCCTTAAACACGTGCAGGGGCTGAAACTGTCATTTCTGAAACTTTTTCTGATCTGTGACTCCTAGGCGGCCCGCCTCAGGATCTTAACATCCTCAGGCGGCCCGCGTCAGACCTTCTGACCAGATTAATCGAATCTAACAGCAGTTTCCAGCTGTTTCGTTCACAACCACACATTCTCTTTCGCTTAGTCAGCTGATAAGGATCACTTTTAGCCACCATGAGTTTACGACAAGTGTACGCCTTGGATCATGGCACGTTTTCCATCAAACGATCCTAACGGTGGACCATTTACTATAAATACCCATCCATCCCCAACTTCATTTCTCACTAGAATCTTGATTTGAGAGCTCTAAGTTGAAACCATTGTTTCATACCTGAGTTCTTGGATCGAGATTAGCATTCGGGGACCCTTCGTAAGTATTCTTTCATTCTTTTCCTTATTTTATTGCTTTTCGAGTCAGAAAGTCAAACTTTGTTTGACTTTCAGCGTTGACCAGTAATGGTCAATGCGAAGTTCGTTTGAACTTCGCAACGTAAGTGTAATCACGTTGGTCATAGTCCCTTGGGACTATGCCCACTGATTACCACGTTGTCTAGGGTCGTAGGGTAGGCGATCTAATAAATCGCCTATACCTTCGAACCCGACCCAGTTTGGTCGATCATTAGGATCCGACCAAATACATTAGGTGACCATAGTAGGTAGGGAATAACCTTCCGAGGTTATACCCTATGGTCACATCGTTTAAGTAGTTATATGATAGGTAGTTTATATGCCTTAGGTAAATTACCAGAATACCCTTTTCATGTATAATTGGTAATTAAGCATATGTAACCTAAACTTTTGTCACATAACTGATTATGTAACATGTTTAGGCATATAACACTTGTCATAGGACTATTTAGGCGATCCGAACGCGTTTCACGCGAACGACGCGTTAAAGTAGCATAAGCTACCTAAACGAGTCGTAATGGGTCGTAAGCACTTAGGTTAAGTTTCATTTAGTATGTAGGCTTTGTTAAACCAAATAACACGAGTCTCTACACTCGTTGGTTTACAAACCCTAATACTACCCGATCTTCCGATCTAGGTCCGGTTAATTAACATAGTTACCTATATTAGGTGCCGTTTGATATCCGCGATCTCTAGCATTGTTTGGTTGTTACTCAAGGACTACTGAGCAATCTCAAGTGAGTACATAGACCCCTCTTTTACTGTTTTCCAAACTGTTTTGGGGTGAAACACATGTGCCTACTTGTTACTTTCGTGCTTTCTTGTTTTCACATCATATACTTGCTATGTTCATTAGTACATTTATAGTACATGATTTCATGGTGTTCTATGCTTTGTATGATGACTTTGCATACTTAGTACATTGTTTTACATGACTTTTCTACTTTGTATGATGACTTTGCATACTTAGTACATTGTTTTATACTGCATCTCTGTTGCATATGTTCCAGTAACATATGGACACATTGTTTTACAGCTCTACCCTGTATGTTTACTCTAGCATACTAGGTACATTATCTTCATAAAACATGCTTACATTTTGGTATGACATTTGGTTTGTTTAAACTATACTATACATTCATTAACACCAATCATGCCGTTCGTTAGTAGGTAGTGGTACCATAGGACTTGACAAATCCCGTTCCGGACATCCCAGGGAAATGGGATGAAAGGAATGACCGAATCCGAATACATATTCTCTTGATAACTCACTTTTACATAGTTATCCGCCTGTCTCAAGGCTTGGATGTATGAATTTTCACAATACCGCATAAATGTTCATATTCAGTATAGCATGCATATATCTTACAAAACATAACTTTGATTTAAACCAAGTTTTACTTCAATACTTTGTTTTGTACATTTTTACTTATGGTTTAAGTAGTCTAAATTTTACTTACCATACATATCATTTTGGTTATACATTACTTGACTACTTTTGGACTATAAACATTTGACCTGGTTTATACAAGGACTTTTGACTATTGGTTTAAACATAGACATCTTACATTGTTTGGTTTGGTTTGATTAAGTGATTAAGTAACGATGCGTGTGTAATATGATACAAGCATGGTGGATACGCCGTTGGTACTTCCTATATATAAGTGTTTGTATGGTATTACATATCGTAGCGTTATTTGAATCATTTCAGTTTGATACATATAACATTTTATACAAATAACATACTTTTCACAATACATTGTTTTACAAACAACTTAACTTATACAAACTCATTTTACATGGTTACTCATTTAACCATGCATTATTCTCTTATTTATACGTATCATCTGAACTTATTGTTTTTCAAATGATTTACAAAGACAAAGCAAATTACAAGGTTCATGACTAAACATTTTCTAAAACATAAGTCATGAAACCTATTTTCACAAAACCTATGTATCTCACAGGCATTTTTATGCTGACGTACCTATTTTCACATGTGTTTTTCAGGAGTTGTTGCATAAGATGATCAAGATACACATAGGCAGACTTGGGCTGTAGTGACAATAAAAGATGCAAGACTAGTTAATTATGTTGTATTTCCTTGTTTGTTAAGACATTGTAACACTTTTAATCAATAAAACGAAACTTCAATTGCCATGGATTTGAAACAATTAATTCTGTTACAACACTCCCCAACATTTCCGCCACGTTTTGTATGTTCTACGTGGTCGGGGTGTGACAGAAACCCTAATTGAGACCCCCAGGTAATATTGCATGACCCCTAAAATTTTCAGAACATTTGGAACTAGGATCAGGGCCCCCTAAAATTCAAGGGGGGGGGGGGGGGGTATTCCCTAATTGATATTATCTACACAGTTTGTTGTAGGAAACAAATTTCGTCGATTTTTGACTCATCTAGGCTATAATGGACACGAAGCTACCCTACCCAAAAAGGGCGCCGTCGCGCCACGCGCCAGCCTGTCGCGCCACGCGACAGGGACGGTTTTTCAGTATAAAATCCAGGGGTTTGGCACTTGCATGGCTGCGTTGGTTCGACGTTCAAATTCGTTTTGTACACTGAGTTATTCACTTTTTCGTTCAAAAACACACACTAGCACGAAGCTCTGCTGCGACAACAGGGTAATAACTCGATCACTGCTACGATACAATGTCCGATCGATTAAAACCAATCCGATGGATATTTAAGTGCTGCCCGAATACGGGCTATACTTTGTCATTCGTCGTGAGGGTTTTGATTTCGTGAGCTTATCGTAAATGTTGTATTAAGTTTCTGACCTAGTTTCGTGTGCATTGTTGTTCAAAGTACGTTGGAACTCTAAGCACGGACTCGAGTACACGTGGGAACGTGAAGACCAGCTTAAAGACAAATACCCCCACCTGTTCAAGAAAACTCCTGCGAGAGATAGCTCAGTCTGAATTTCGGGATGAAATTCTATTAACGGGGGGAGACTGTGACAACTGGCACAAAACCGGTAATCTTCATACAATTTAATTATTATTTAATATCTGCAATGATGTGCTTAAATGTCAACATTGTCTGATTACATGCTATACATGTGAATTCATGCACGTTTTATACTTCAAATATTGCTTTATGCATTACTGTTAGCATTATGTCAGAAATACTAGTAAACTCACCGGTAAGACACACCGTGTCAGCAACTCTGCAGAAAGCAGACAGATAATGGAATTAGGGCCTAGAAGTAGGTCCAACGTCTAAAATACATTAAAACCGAAGTATGTATACAAGGGTTAATATATAAACTTTCTGGAAGCTAAACTATGCATTAAAAAGCACCCGAAACACACTTTAAATGCTGAATTTTACATATTTCAGCAATAATTCAGCTCTAATCAGCATTTTAACACTGAAATATCATGCAGAATTCATGTTTTATTGTCCAAATTAACTTACAAAGTGTCGGGAATTGAAAGTGTCACAAAAGGGTACATAAAGGACACTAAACGGCGCAATTTAGCACTTTAATGAACCGGTATCTAACCGAACAACCGGACACTACCCGAAACATAAAAAATAATACTAGAAGCATTGTTTTAATATTTCTAAGCTAGTTATGATCCCCGAACACCCTAACACACTATATAACACCATATATGCATAAACACTAAACAAATACACTTAGAATCTAACTAATTAACCTAACAATCCATTAAACCCCAACCAAGACCCCCCCCCCCTTCCAATTGACGGTCACAAGTGGGTCCCCCACTTGTGATTTCTTTTGATCTCATAAGATTGTGATCTTGGATTTGAATGTACTATTAAGAACATATTACACGTTGGTTAATGCTTATGTATGGTTATAAGTAGGACTTAGAGGATCATAATCTCATTATCTCTCACACACCAACACACACCACTCTCCTCCTCCCCTCTTGGCCACTCTCGGCCGTGAACAAGAAACCACACCACCATCATCATTCATTCACTTCCATCCATTCCAAGGTGTACACAAGGTGTAAGGAGCCATACAAGAAAGCTTGGTGGTTTTGGAGATTAAAGGACCTCTTCCATTTGCTTTTATCCATCACATGTGTCACATTCATCTTCTTGTGTTCTTCCCTAGCCCTTGTGCTAGTAGTAAGCTTCTTGTCACTTGAATTTACTTCTCATTTAGTTGGTTAAAAGATGATATGTGATGATAATCATGAAGAACACTAAATAACATAATCAAGAAACATGAACATAAGCTTGATACATGAAGTAATCTTGGTGAAACTAAGTTGTTTATGTTATGAATGCTTGTTGATCATTGATTTGTTTGTAAAGATGATGTTGATCATCATAGCATCTTGCTAAATCATGATTAGAAAAATAGTTTAGCAAGATGAGAAATGTAACAAGTTATAGGATGAAAGATCATCCACCCCTAAATCATGAACTTGAAAAGAATACTTGATTTCTTGAAAAATAATAATCAAAGTGAGTTAATAATCATATTGATCTAAGATTTATGAATGGTTTTCCAAAAAGAACCAAGTTCAAAATATGATTTTTAGTAGATCTTGGTTCTTACTTAAACATACACTATTTTTGGTGATAAAACAAGTGTAGAAACACTTGTGAAGCAAGAAAGATTTCATAAAAAAATGTTTTTGTAAAACATGTTTACAAGTTGTAAACACCTAAATCTTTCAAGACTGAAACTTTTAAAGAAGTAAGCACACTTTAAAGGGTAACTAAACCTACTAAACACACTACCAAGTTATTACAAGTTTTTATGAAAGTTCAAGTTCATGTTGTTAGGTAAATTACATAATTTTGGCACTTGGTAAGTGTTGATTTCATTGTTGATTGTTGTTGCAAATTTGTTTTGATGATTGAAAAGAAAATAAACACATGTTTTGAAAACATGGGAAACCTCCATTTTTAGGGGAAACCATGTCAAAATTTTTATAAAATTTTGACACTTAGAAAAATATAAGGTTTGGTGAAACTTATTCCCTAAAAATTCACCTAAAAATATTTACCAAGGTTTCCCTAATTTTTGTAAATTTCAAGTTAAGGAATGATGATTTCTTCAAGATAAAAATTGATATTAAGTATGTATATTTTTGAGGAAAATATATATATTTATTGGTCACCAAATTTTGTGCTAAGTGTATGTAATATGTATTATATGTAATAGTGTATTAGGACTTGAAAATACACTAAATACTCCTAAGGAGCAAAAATACAAAAATACACATACTACATGCATAGACAAATGCAAGAAAAAATATTTATGAAAATATATTTCTTAATATATTATGTAACTTGGACAAGTTATGAACTTAAAATGTATTTTTGGACGAAAATATATAACTCGGGTGGATAACAAGAATAAACACATATATATTTCAAAGCATGACACAATATATATATTTCGTACAAAGTCTTAAAAATATATTATTTTTAAGAAATATAATCCAGAAAGTAATAAGAATCAAAGTCTTGATTTTTGGTGAAAAATACAAAATACTTATATTTATTTTTGGGAAAATAATGTAAGTAAGATACATAGTCAAAAATAAATTATTTTTAACAATAAAGAACCCATACATAAAAGATGGTGACTTGTACTTGTGCGATACAAGTCTAGTGACTAACGTTAATAAAACACGTATAGTTCACGACGCTATAAAACCAACCGGTGAAGTATACGGTGCAGGATACGCAAAGTTGTGAGTTCATTTCCCCCTTTTCTTTTAACTGTTTTCAGTTTTATAACTTCGGGGGTGAAATACATGTTACAAATGTTACAATGTTACAAATGGTATGATGAATACAAAACTAAGGAATGATACTATAGATCATGTGACGAATAAGGTGCCATAAGCACCATTAATCAACAATATACCTAGACCGCGAAACAAAAGGTTAGATCTAATGGGTTTCAGGCAGCCACACTCTGGGCCACGTGCTACCTGGAGTGCTTTTGTGTCTCTAGTCATGAATCGACAACTAAAAATGCCTATGGTTTGGATGCTTCCTATGTCGTTACACATGTTAGTGACCTTGCAAACCACTAGCGATCTCGTATTCCTTACAATTACAGGACACAGTTTCGGATACGACTAAACAAAATACATACAATGTTTTCATACAAGTATTCAACATTTATTACAACAACTACATGAACTCACACCAACATCATGTTGACGATTTTACAAAATTCACATGTATTTCAGGTAACTAAAGTGGATGTACGTGTGGTCTCACTCCTGCTCCTGGATGTCGCTTATGTTTAGTCATGTTGTGTCAAGACTCCTTTGCCTATTTTGTGGGAATTGGTTATTATACCCCATTTCGTGTGGTGATATAAGAACCAATACCTTGAAGTCTATCCTTTAAATAAAGTTGTAAACTTTTCAAACAATATGCTGTCTTGTGGTGTAAACATTTAACTTGTGTTATGTTAATGGCATTTGGAGTTATTTTACGAGCATGTAGTATGTTTACCATTCGTATGCAATGAGAACCTTTCAGGATCACACCTCGTGCTTCCGCCTTAGAAAGGAGTGTGACACAAACTCTGCTGATGAACCAAAAGGTCTGTTAAGACAAAGACTGCTGAAGCAAAGGTCTGCTAAAGAGAACCTCTGCTGATGAAGTAAAATGTATGATGAACCTAAGTTCTGCTGTTCACCAACAGATATTACACAATTCAACAGAAGATCTATAATATAAGATCTTTAACAGATGATGATCAACAGCTCATAAGGTCTATTGAAGCACGCTATAACAGTGCTTAGCCTTTAACAGATCTTTAACAGTGCTTAGGGGTTAACAGATGTTAGCACGCTATAACAGTGCTTAGCCTCTAACAGATGTTAATGTATCTCAGACCCCAACAGTTTTCCGACTAACCAATTGATTAAATTTTCATTCATCAATCTAACAATAATATACAACCCTACTACTTATCCAGTCCATCAATAGCCAAACAAACTCTACTGATGAACCCAAAGGTCTGTTAAAACAAGACTGTTGAAGCAAAGGTCTGCTAAAGAGAACCTCTGCTGATGAAATAAAATGTATGATGAACCTAAGTTCTGTTGTTCACCAACAGATATTACACAATTCAACAGAAGATCTATAATATAAGATCTTTAACAGATGATGATCAACAGCTCATAAGGTCTGTCGAAGCACGCTATAACAGTGCTTAGCCTTTAACAGATGTTAATGTATCTCAGACCCCAACAGCTTTCCGACTAACCAATTGATTAAATTTTCATTCATCAATCTAACAATAATATACAACCCTACTACTTATCCAGTCCATCAATATCACCAAAAATCTATATAATGTATAATAACAATATTATATAACAAACAAAAGGTTAACCTTACTTCATATTCAAACTGTACACATTACATACCATATTCATCATCATAGCCCTTACAAACCAAACTTTTAACCACAGTTTGTTAAAACAACAGTTAACAGACATAAATAAAAACCACAAGGATTCTTAAAAAATAAGTGGTTTCTACTTATCTCTCACAAGAATTGTTTTTTCATAAGCATCTAATTGTTAACCTTAGTCAGCTTCTTCCGGGTTCTTCTCACATTAGTGGATAGCTCACCAACGTTAACAACATCAGCATCTTGAGCCATCCGCTTTCCATTGGGACTTGATCCAGAATCCTTTTCAACTTCAACGGCTGAAGAGTCAGCCGTAACAGAGACATTATCCTTGCAACAGATCACAAAACAACTATTGATCTCATTTAATAAAATAATGAACTCTTTTTAAACATACTAAACATACTTTAAAAATAAATACTCACCCTTGAAGTTCGTTCAGCAGACACCTGGGAAGATTCTGAAAGGTTAACATCTTTAACGTCAGCTACCTCTTGAGTAACCTAAAGGATCATAATACATGATATCATATAAAAAAGTGCAGAATCCAATTTTTAAAACTCAAAAGAAAAATAAATAGATTGAAAGAGTAATTTTATATGCTACCTCATTAGTATTTTCATCACCATTACCATCTCCACCAACCAACTCAGCAATTATTACTGGATCATCATATGTTTTTTGCACAGTATAAACACGATAGTCATTTTTAAGATTGAACTCTGAAACATCAATCTCAAAAGCAGCCTTCTTATCAACCAATCGAAATATATCATGAGGGAATCCAGTATCATTGGCCTTAACCTGCCTCTCTCTTATGTCACTCGCCGCTAATCCAAGAAGCTTCTGAACATCTCTATCAAACATAACAAAAGAAACACTACCACTCTCATCCTGCACCCGCACTTGCACCTTGAACCTGAAATATACACAACTAACTAAGTAAACTGCAAAACTATATTCAAATATCAGTCTTAGAATGTTACTTATATAAATATAATGCTAAATAATCATCATTGCTTACTTTGTGGTGATTGATGTACATTCAGTATGACATTTGATACAAACCAAAGAAGTCGCAGGCAATCGAAGAATATCATCTGAAACATTTTCAACATTCTGCAAGTATTCACTTTTACCCATCACCTTCTTGAAACACTTACGACAGACAGCATAAAACCAACCATACTCTTCTTGCACAATCTTAATTATCGCAACCACAACACAAGACATTTCCAGTAAAACCACAAGACACTTCCTGTAAAAACATGCAGGTGACAAACCAAACAAATAACCAAACTATATAAAAAGATGTGAAACCTTTTCTATCTCACTAATCTCATCAACATGTTTCTTCACACCATCAGTTACAAATTCTTTATGCAATGGAAAAACACTCTGAGACGATAGTATTGTTTGAGAAGTAGAACCACTCCCTTGTCCAAACTTCAGTATAAGCCTTTTGAATACCAAAAATGATTAGAATTAGTATACAAATAACATGAAACCAAGTATTTGACTTGAACATCTATATACAATAGAAATTACATTGACAAATTACCTCCTCCTTAGCTCATTAACTTCATCAATTTCTTCATTCAGAAAAATTCGTGCTGCAAACTTATCACTTTGAACAGTATATTCGCCTATATGGAAAAGTATATAGATATTTAATGTATACCTGTCTTTATATTGCCAGAAATAAACAGTATAGTTATGATTTGCAAAAAGTAACAAAAATACATTTCCATTCTTACACTTTCCATGCTGTATAACAGCCATCACATGCTCATGAGGTGGGATTTTAGAAATGAAGTCCTTAATCTGCAGAGCATAATCATTCCACACAGTACACCGCAAAACCTTACCCCTACATGAAAAGAATATTCATATGACGATATACTAAAGACTAATTTATTACCATTTCTTTACAAATCTCTAATATCAAAACAACATTGAATGAATAAAAACAGAAAATCAAAGGAAAATTATGGCATTTATTAAAGTAACAAATGAGCCATAAATTAACTGTAGACCTCATTTATTACCATGATTCAACATTACATACAAACACTATATGTCACGACCCCCGACCCACCCTGGACGGAATCGGGAGTCACGAACAGCCAAGTGGTACCGGTGATTATTTTGAAAAATATTGCAGCGGAAATTTCATCAGGACCGTGAGTTAGGAAAAATATCAGAGTTTAGAAAACACCGGATTTTATTTAAATAGATGGAATAAACCCATGTTTTACAATGGTAGCTTTAATAAAGATAAATTTGATTACATCAAACAATATTTCTTAATTTGATTTAATTAATAAAATAAGCCACTTCTTGATGCCTTTCAGTGCCGTATCCATATCTTACTCCAATCTACTGTAATTACCTGAAACGTGTTTTAAAAAGGTTTTGTCAGCAGGAAATACTGGTGAGTTCATTCATTTTGCTAAAACGACACGTTTGTTATAATTTACAGTATTAAGAGAGATTACAATGTTTCCAGATATCAAACCAACTACCCACAGTATTTGTCACTCGAACATCCATCGGTAACCTCATTGTCCAATGGAGTATGTGACTATGGTCATATCATTCATTGGCTAACTCGTTGTCCAATAGTGACGGTTATCAAGTAAAGTATACAAAACCCCACATACCGGCTGTAACTTGGTGATTACAAAGACTTAATCCCCGTAATTATAACTTTGAAAATAAACATGACTTTGAAAGTAATTTGATAAAAAGAGAATGACTCACTTTATAAGCATGTAGATTCATACGTCCAAAGTTTAGTCTACAGATAAGCCTTGATATATTGCAGATACAGGCAGAGCTTAGCCTATTGATTAGTCTTGTAACCTAGTGCACACGAACTAGGTAAGTAACTAATACAGCATTTACGATAACTCACGAGATTAAAACCCTCACAAAGAATGACAAAGTGCAATCACTTAAACATCCATCGGATTCACAACGAATGACAGAGTATTCCCCGTATTCGGGTGGTACTCAAACATCCTGTCGGAATCACGACAAATGACAAAGGATAGTACTAAAACATCCATCGGATAGTTTCTATCGATCGGACATTAAATCGTAGCAGCGATCAAGTTAATACCCTGTATCGTAGCAGCACCCCGCTATACTAATTAGTGATTTTAAGACTATTTCGACAATATCTCTGCGTACAATTTGAATTTGATCGTCGAACGAACTCCAGGAATCAAGTGCCAATGCCTGCTATTTATATACAAAAATTGACATGCTTACGGACCGTAAGCCTTATCCCTTACGGTCCGTAAGGGACACCTTTTCACTATAGGCTTGCCACGTGTGTGTGTAGGCTTGCTGAGTCGACGGAATCGAGAAATTCAATTTTGACAGCGTTTTATAAGGATAATCGTTAAGTAGGAAATACCCCCCTTGAGTTTTAGGGGCCCTGATCCTGATTCTGATAGTTCTGAAAATTTTAGGGTTTGTGCAGAATCACTTGGGTGTCATAATTAGGGTTTCCTATTGGATAAAATAATAAAATAAATAGGACTTTTAATGAGGGTTGTTACATTCTCCCCACCTTAATAGAAAATCTCGTCCTCGAGATTTGGGTTATCATATTTCTTTTAGATTTATGTCATATTTTAGTCAATAAAAACAATATTAAGGTAGATGACACAAAATTAAAATATCAAATTTTGTGAATACGAGTTGTACCATAAGTAGGATTCAATGATTCAACTGAATTATTTCGAGAAATCGATGGCAAACGAATGAGATGAAAAGATATAATTTCCAAGGTGACTAGGTTTATGCCAAAAGATATATGATCAATAGATATTTAAAATGAATGTGAATGACTTTTAGAATTAATAAAATTCTTTGTCACAAGAAAGCTTACTTTGATTGGCAACTGAGGAAAACTGAGAATCGACAGGTTCAGAATGAAATAAAAGCATGAAAAATAATTTGTCAACTATTGAATTATGATATGAGAAAATCAATGTGCTGAGATGAGTGAATAGAAAAAATACACTAAAAGACAATAGAGTTAGTGTATCATTGTTTAGAATTCCAAGTTATTTTAATTTTGTGAAACAATGTGATAGTACACTATTAGTGACCATATATTTTTTTTTCATACTATGTCCTAGAGATCGAAATATAAAAACAAGTTGTTTTGGCATGACCAACCATTATATTATTTTTGTAATGCAATTGTAATATATATCATTTGTTACGTATTTTTACTATATGTAAATGGTCACCACTTTTAAATAAATATTATTTTAGTATTTTACTATACTATGTAAAATAACTTATTTTTACTATCTAATATATATATTAGGGTTATTGGATTTTATCACCAATAACTATTGGATATTGGCAGCTGTCACCCCTAACTATCACTTTGACGCCCACCACCCCCAACTTAATACTTAGTGTTATCTGTCAACACGTCGTTAACTGATTACTAAATTTTTATCATGTTACTATACATTTGGTGTGTCCTAAGATCCCTAAAACCTTCCTAAGAGCCCTATGACACCCCCAAAAGTATAGTAACAGGATCAAAAGTTAGTGATCAGTTAGCGATGTGGTGATAGAACACACTAAGTGTTAAGTTGGGGGTGACGGGCGTCAAAGTGATAGTTGGGGGTGGCAGCGGCTAATAGCCAGTAGTTAGGGGAGATAAAATCCAATAACCCTATATATTACAAAATACCGTAATGAAGTTATTACAAAATATTTTAGTATTATTATTTTGTAAAAGAAAACGTTAAATGAAAGTTGTAAATAAAGGTGTAAAAATATTTATTGTACAAAAATATTTGTAAAATAATTTGTAAATATATATCACTTAATGAGTCGATTCTATGTGATTACTTATTTTTATTTTGAACCATATAATGTTGTGAAGGTATTTACGAATATTGTAAATAAGTGAAAATGGGGTCTATTTTTATATAGTACAATGTTTCCCTAACCCAACGTAGTTGATGACTACCATATTATTCTTATATGGTCATTTTCTTGCCTGAGCGTTATGGTACATAGTTACCATAAAACATGTGATAGAAAATTATAATTTTATTCGTCCCTTTAATTCTTATATTGTTTTATGAAAATATGTCTTCTCCTTATAGTACAAATTATATATATAAAAATCTATTTTTATATATAATTAAAATTTGCTAAATAAGTATGATGACTTAATTTATATATATTAACTAGTCATTATCATGGTTGGATATTGGTTAGTGTTGCCTTGTTTAACCATAGGTGGCCAGTCCATGCCTAACTAAGGCTAGGCTATTCAATATCTGCCCTTGACAATAACCCTAGTATTTTAAAATAATACTAACACTATTACTATTAATATTTTATTACTAATAATAAAACTGATATTAGTAATAAATATCTAAACATTCATTTAAATGAGAGTATAACTCAAACGAAAATTTTTTTATATATATAAAAATATAAATTCTTCACCTCAATGGTTTAATAAGAATATAGTAATACTATTTTGTAAATTAGGTAATTACTTATGTAAGTTTCCATATATAATAAATTTTATATAATGTTTTTCGATTGAAGATTGTTAAAGCAATAATTATCACGAAAGGCTAGATTGATGTTGTAAGAATCATTAAGAGATACATTGAAATATGACAAGAATTTGTGTATCATTATCTTAACATAGGATTTGTGTTAAGATGGCTTTTATAAATATATAAATAATTAAATCCGTATATGATATATATAAACGAGATTAGTGCAAGCTTTAAATTTTGTGAAAACGTCAGTACAAGGTGATCGTGATCAAAGAAATGATTCAATGGAGTCAAAGATTTAAACAAGCCTATTATGGTTCAAAACAAATGAAGTGCTTGTTGGGACTTATTTTGAATATGATAGCTTCCATCCATTATATAGGATCTTGAAATGAATATGTAATATGAGCAAGTCAAATAATTTGAATTTAAACAAAACAAGTTTTAATAAGAAAGTTCGGACATGATCACTATAGAAACTATGTATGCCAAAGAAAATTAAATTTTTCAAGAAATTTATTGACTCGATATCAAGGAGTTATTGTTTTGCAATAATGCGGTTCACAGTACAAAAAGCGGAATGATATTTGAGTTTGGATAAAATAACAAATCGGAATGAAGCCCTCCAGTGGTCTTTATAAATCAAATGAATCACATGCGCAACAAATAGTGCATGTGTAATGTGTGAATTTACCAAGAAATGAAAATAGATCAATATTCGCTATTATGAAAGAAATCCTCATGGTATGATGACTATTAGGAGAAGTAAAAACTTGAAAGTTAACTCATTATAGAAGTCATAATTTTTTTAATGAAAGAAATATAAGAACTTCTATCTAGAATTTCGTGTGATAACTGTGGTTAAGTGACATTGCCAAGGAATGTCGAATAAAATAAAATAGGGAATTTGCAAAAGTATGTAACTCCTTTTGCAGTGATAATAATTATGACTCTGATTAGACTGTGCAGCGATGGTTGTGAAATCCTGTTTTAGAGTACCTTAGCGAAATTCATGTTGTTTGTAGGATTACGTGTCAAAGTGCTTCTTTTTTATTAGTAGTTCTTCTTACTGATGGAATTTTAACATTGGTGTCATCGTGCCCAATTTATATTTTCCAAAGGTCTTGCCTCGAAAGTAATGTGTGATATACTTCAACTTCTGTGGACTTATAATTAAATTTTCATGTGTTTTCTTGTACACTAGCACAACTTTACATGCTTCTTACTTGTGTTAATAGTCTATGGTAACGTATTGGAAATTTTTATACTTTTGATGGTGTCCCAACTTAATGGGTTTCTTTTTGTTATTTTTGTCGCTCGAGTTACGAGGTAGATGATTAAATGAAATAATGTTTGATATCGGAAAACAGATTCCTGATAAAGAAATCTAAATTTATTATTGACACATATGCTTCTGCTTTATTCCTAACTGACTTTTGGAATTTCTTATAGATATACATATCTATGTAATCATATATTTCACATGTTGTAATATACATACCCTCTATAAGGTCAATGTATTTTAACAGATTCATATTTCCAAAAACAAGTCAGATATCAGGTCATGATACTATTTAGGGAAATCTTTGTCACTTATTTGACATATTATATACCCCGTCTTATCCGGTTTTCGCCGGAGCGGTAACCTCTGTATATCCGGACAAACTGGAGAGTCTGCTACACCATACCCAGTCTTGCCGGAGAAAATTTTCTATTTCCCATAAATAGTATCTTTTCAAGATTTTTAAAAGTGCCTCTTTCATTAGGGCTTTTATCCAGAATCAAGGAAATTTGTTATTTCCATAACATATCTTTATTCTAGACCAAGTAATATCAATAAGCAATAATTACTATTAATTCTTGCTTATTTATCATATCTTGCAATATTCTAATTACCATTCTTATGGTATATCAAAACCCATCATACTTTATTTACACAAGTACTTAGCTTATCTCAAAGCTTATACTAAGGCATCTTTTCTTAAGTTCAAGTCTAAATGCTATAATGTGTGCTACCAGTTAATAGCAATCTCCTAACTCTTTTAGGTATTATTATCATAACACCTATTGGCTTAAAGTAGTGGCTCTGATACCACCTTCTGTCACGACCCCCGACCCACCCTGGACGGAATCGGGAGTCGCGAACAGCCAAGTGGTACCGGTGATTATTTTGAAAAATATTGCAGCGGAAATTTCATCAGGACCGTGAGTTAGGAAAAATATCAGAGTTTAGAAAACATCGGATTTTATTTAAATAGATGGGATAAACCCATGTTTTACAATGGTAGCTTTAATAAAGATAAATTTGATTACATCAAACAATATTTCTTAATTTGATTTAATTAATAAAATAAGCCACTTCTTGATGCCTTTCAGTGCCGTATCCATCTCTTACTCCAATCTACTGTAATTACCTGAAACGTGTTTTAAAAAGGTTTTGTCAGCAGGAAATACTGGTGAGTTCATTCATTTTGCTAAAAAAACACGTTTGTTATAATTTACAGTATTAAGAGAGATTACAATGTTTCTAGATATCAAACCAACTACCCACAGTATTTGTCACTCTAACATCCATCGGTAACCTCATTGTCCAATGGAGTCTGTGACTATGGTCATACCACTCATTGGCTAACTCGTTGTCCAATAGTGACAGTTATCAAGTAATGTATACAAAACCCCACATACCGGCTGTAACTTGGTGATTACAAAGACTTAATCCCCGTAATTATAACTTTGAAAATTAACATGATTTTGAAAGTAATTTGATAAAAAGAGAATGACTCACTTTATAAGCATGTAGATTCATACGTCCAAAGTTTAGTCTACAGATAAGCCTTGATATATTGCAGATACAGGCAGAGCTTAGCCTATTGATTAGTCTTGTAACCTAGTGCACACGAACTAGGTAAGTAACTAATACAGCATTTACGATAACTCACGAGATTAAAACCCTCACAACGAATGACAAAGTGCAATCACTTAAACATCCATCGGATTCACAACGAATGACAAAGTATTCCCCGTATTCGGGTGGTACTCAAACATCCTGTCGGAATCACGACAAATGACAAAGGATAGTACTAAAACATCCATCGGATAGTTTCTATCGATCGGACATTAAATCGTAGCAGCGATCGAGTTAATACCCTGTATCGTAGCAGCACCCCGCTATACTAATTAGTGATTTTAAGACTATTTCGACAATATCTCTGCGTATAATTTGAATTTGATCGTCGAACGAATGCCAGGAATCAAGTGCCAATGCCTGCTATTTATATACGAAAATTGACATGCTTACAGACCGTAAGCCTTATCCCTTACGGTCCGTAAGGGACACCTTTTCACTATAGGCTTGCCACGTGTGTGTGTAGGCTTGCTGAGTCGACGGAATCGAGAAATTCAATTTTGACAGCGTTTTATAAGGATAATCGTTAAGTAGGAAATACCCCCCTTGAGTTTTAGGGGCCCTGATCCTGATTCTGATTGTTCTGAAAATTTTAGGGTTTGTGCAGAATCACTTGGGTGTCATAATTAGGGTTTCCTATTGGATAAAATAATAAAATAAATAGGACTTTTAATGAGGGTTGTTACACTATAGATCTCATTTATTACCATTACCATGATCCCACATTAAATACCAACATTCTTCATCTTATTTATTAACATAATTAAATACAAACAATGATCAGTACAGGACTGCACATATAAACAACAACTTACTCAAAGTCTTCAATATCGAAATTCATCTTCTTAGTCTCCTTTGGAGGTCGATCAAAGATTTCAAGATCTCCACAACAAATCACAGATCCAGCAACATCTATATGATCACATTATACAAGAATATAAGTAAAACTCCCTAATATTATACAAGCAAGACATGATTACAAAAATATACACTACCAACACTCAAAGCGTTTAACGCCTCTCCTTGAAGAATATCTTCATAAGCTTTGAAATTGAAACCATACTCAACACCTTGCCAATCTCTCATAGGAGTAACAGTTGTGCATCTATAAAAGTTGATTTTATAAGGCTGCACTACTACTTTATATAAATCTTTATTCTCACCAACACCAAATTTTGACAGAATCACAACAGCATCTTCTTGAAGCTATCCATCAAAAACAGGTATCAGATGACTCTTAATACCTGCTTGAATCTTAGCACCCTGAAGAACATTTAAAGAAAGTATCTTCTTAGCATACAACACTACATTCTCTAATAAAACGGAAAAGCAGAGATACAAATTACATTCTCATCAATGAAGATGAGATCCATCTCATAACCCTGATTCCATTTTCGAATAATTCTCACTTTCTTGTTCCACATATCTTTCCTAGGATTCAAATCGTTAACAAAACTAAGATTATTACTGTCAACTGATATTGGCATGCTTCTAATTCGGAATTCGGATTGTGATTAAATTTAAATTTCAAAATCAGAGAAGATGAAAGTGTGATGAAATATGAAGATGGAAATGAGAAGAAAAGCCTTATATATAAGAAGGATGATTGACAGGAGTTTCTGAGTGACACGCATTAATTGCTAATTACTTATTCCCATGCATATTTGAATTTGAATTTCCTGGTGATTAGCCTTAAACATCTGCTGATCTAAAAGCATTAAGGAAGATAACAACAACTGTTGTTGCTAGGTATACGTTTGCCAAATGAACCATCTGCTACTTTCTTGTAGATGGGCAGTGGTTTGCCCTTTGGAATGTGGGCCAGACCTTTAACATTTGAATACACAAGGCAGTGTTTTGAAATTAAAGTAAATGTATTTTAAAGTGATTTATATATTAGGCTTTATGATGCGATAATGACATAAGAAAAGCCTTGTTGGACAGCCTCTCCTGCTGACACATCAGCTTTTCTTATATCATTGGGATTTCTCCTTTTATAGAAAGTATAGATAGATAGTTGCTTATACGTGATCCTAATCATGTTTAATTTAAAATATCTTTTATAACTTCTTGCTAAATATTCATTACTAACTATTTAATACATAAGTTTCTACTCTAATGTAAATTGTTATAAACCTAAGAGTAAAGTACAAGAATGATCCATGTGGTTTATCAAAATTTTGAATTTGGTCTCTAGCTCTTTAAAAGTACACAGATGGTCTCTGTGGTTTGCAGTTTGTAACGCATTTAGTCTCCCAACCAAAAAATCTAAATGTTTTAACATGTCCAAGTTAAGGACTAAATGCATTGAAAGTGCAAACCATAAGGACCATCCATGTACGTCTTGAAAAAAAGAATAATTAGAGACTAAATGCATTTCAAACCATATGGATCATCTATGTACTTTAAAAAAACTAGGGAACAAATCTAAAATTTTAATAAATAGGTACCATTCGTATACTTTACTCTGAATAATTGTGAATACCTTTTAGAATTTTAACTTTTAAGGTTTTCATTTAAATCTTTACTTATATCTCATCATAAACAAAACAGAAATATACAAATTGTATATTAATATTATTATTATTATTTATTAGGATATTAGAGTAAAAAAAGTTTGATACCTCTTTTTATTTGACTAAAGTAATACATTGGTTTTTAAAACTATACAGAGTGGGAGGACATGAAGATGGGATATTAATTGTCATGTGACAGCCACATCAGTAAGTAAGGAGACGTGGTAAAAAACACGAAGTGGGAGAGTGTGAAAGTGGCATTTATATATATACATATACATACATATATATATATATATATATATATATATATATATATATATATATATATATATAAAATAAGAACGGATCAAAACCAACTCAAAATCCACCGATCAATGAAAAATCGTCACCTCACCACAACAATTGCCCCCACGCCAGTGAAGATCTCCCTGTCCTTGCCACCACGCCACCCCATAGGGCGGTGTTCCCGACATAGAGGTGTTGCTATGTCACTACAGCGCCCACCACTTTGTGTGATCTAGTTACTAAATCTTAAATTGTTATAATTCTAATTATGAATCCTTTTCAGAGTTTTAAGGATTTCATATTTTTATTTATATCACATTTATCCATTATAAATTATCAACATGTTGATGCATAGAGTAGTTGTACTCTATGTTTAGGGAGATTTTCAAAAAAAAATTAATATAATTACACTTTTAACATAAAACTATTTTGGTTTTTACTTTTAATCCCAAAGCTTTTTATCTTTATAAATTTAGCCTAAGAATTTTTTTACTTTCAACTTTGTTACTCTATACTTTTTATATTTCGCAAAAATTCGTTTTACGTTTTGTTCTAAATTTTGCGAGTTGACACGACGCAACGTTCATGTGTGGTTCAACGTTTTTACGTCTTGTTTTACGCTTCGTTATAAATTTTGCGAGTTAACATTACGCAACATGCGTGTGTGGTTCAACGTTTTTATGGTCGTCTATTTGTTCCCGTTTGATAGGTTCATCGTGACGCACGAGTCCTAAATCGACTTAGTTATTATTTTCTATGTTTTATGTTTCGATCTAATTTCTCCGCATTAACACGTCACAACTTCAGTGTCGGTGGTCGCTAGCGGTGTTGTGGCCTTGATGCTATTTGTCACGGTTTTATGCCCCCACCACAACACGGAGGGCTTAATACTAGTTTATACCTCATTATAAACAAAACAGAAATATATAAATTATATATTATTTTTAGTTATTATTAATTAATATGTTGTTAGAGTAAAAAGGTTTGATACCTCTTTTTATGGTAGCGGACCCCCCGTCCCCCACCATCTCTCTATTTATAAGTTTCTAGTTTTCTTCTTTTTCTTTTCTTTTTTTTTTTTTTTTTTTTTTTTTTTTTTTTGAACGCCAACGAATATTTCAAATAAGTTACCGATGAAATTCATCACATCGGGATACACTCGCCTTCGAGCCGGGGAAAAACCATCACCTAGGGCCGAAGCATGTGAACACTCGCCTAAAGGCACCACGGTGCTGTGAGGTAAAATCTGCTCAGTTCAAGGATCGAATTAGCGATCTTCACCTATTCGCATAGTCTCCCATCATCACCAGGTACCGCAGAAAATAATGGAGAGGGCGGGAATCAAACCTGGATCCTTCAGAACGCTAAGTCTCTCCCTTACCACTCCACCACCACCTCATTCGCAGTTTTCTTCTATTTTCAAACCTCTTTTAATACACACCAAATTATTCACATCATCATCATCATCGTTGTGTTTGGAACACAATTCCGACCAACCTATGAAAGTCATCCCTACCAAACTACCAAAGTACACACACGCCACAAGCCGGATTCATGCCTTTGTGTAAATTTTGACTATATATCATTTTAAGACCTGACATACGGAAATATACAAAACTTTACTAATATCTTTGTTTGATAAACTTGTTATTTTTAGGGGGTGTTTGTTTTTTCTTCTAACATCTTCAAGAAGCTGATTTCTGCAGGCGCGCAAACGTTACTCTTGAAGACTGTTTTTTTTTTAACTCTGAAAATGGCTTCTTTCATCTTTAAAAAAAAAGAGAAAAATGCCCGGATAGTCCCTGTGGTTTCACATTTTTTCACCTATAGTCCCTATCTTTCTAAAACTACTTGAATAGTCCCTGTGGTTTCCATTTTTGTTCTCGGATAGTCCCTGGGTCTAACTTCAGTTACTTTTCTCTGTTAAAATGATGTGAAATGACAAAAATACTCTTTCCTTAAAAGGCCAAACCACAGGGACTATCCGGGCATCTTCTTCAAATGGCCTTAGTTCTCTAACCCTAATCTAAATACACACATACATCCACAGACACACCACAACTCAGCCAAACACACCTCACCACCCGCAGCCACACCCCCTTTTTCCCTCGAATTTGCTGGACGGCCGACCACCACCACTGTCCGGTGGCGGCAACGACGGTGGTTGCACGGACAGCAGCGACGGCAGTGGTGGCCGCCTCATTTCAGTTTGGTTCGACCCGATTCCGGTGCGGTTCAGGTTCCAGTTTTGATTCGGGCTCTAGCTCAGTGCAGAGGATGAAAAACTCATAAGACACATCACCAAATTCGGCCATGGCTGCTGGAGCTCTGTCCCTAAACTTGCAGGTCTTGAAAGATGCGGCAAGAGTTGCAGACTCAGATGGATTAACTACTTGAGGCCGGATTTAGAAAGAGGCACAGCCTCTCAACAAGAAGAGAAACTCATCATCAAATTACATGCAGTTCTTGGAAGCAAGTAAGAGTTCTTTAATTTTGATCACATGATTCATATATTCTTGTTTTGATTTGACAAGTGAAACAAGGGTGTCAATTGTCTACTGACTCTATGTTAACCGGAATTTGTTGGATTTTTATGTATAAATTTCTTAAAAAAAATATTTTAAGTTAATTGGACCGGTAACCTATAAGCAAGAAAGCCTTATGATGACTTCCCAACCAAAAAGTTCTGTTATTGTTCCAGGTGGTCACAAATTGCACCACCGACAGTCTTACCCAAAACAATTGGTTAAGTGGTAATAATGGTTTCTTTCAGGCTGCCAATGGGTATCAACCATTTGGGTTGACTGATGGCATAAAAAGTCAAACTCAAATTCAAATTCATGACGTTGAAGGTGAGCAAGATTACATCAAATGGAATGATCAGTATCTTCCATTTTTGATGGGGAAGTTATCCATTGAGAGTAAACCAGATATCAATTTCGGGGTAAACAATGAACTTTATCAGAGGATTTCAACAAGCTATGGACATTTTTCATAGATTTTTGCACAACTTCAGGATCATACTGGTGTGTGAGCATTCTAGAGGGTTTTTTTTCATTCTTCAGGATCATACCGGAAAATCGGCGGTGCCGGAATAACTCGCGTTCAAGAGGAGAGATAGAGATAGAGAGAGAGCGCGCATCGGGGAAAGAGGAACGACGGCGACAGCGGCGCCGCCGTCTGCGGGGCGGCGGTGATGGTGGAGGAGGGTGATGGTGGGTGGAGGTTGAAGATGAAGTGTGGTGGTGGGGTTTTATAAATAAAAATGAAAGATGCCCGGATAGTCCCTGTGGTTTGGCCTTTTAAGGAAAGGGTATTTTTGTCATTTCACATCATTTTAACAGAGAAAAGTAACTGAAGTTTGACCCAGGGACTATCCGAGAACAAAAATGAAAACCACAGGGACTATTCAAGTAGTTTTAGAAAGATAGGGACTATATGTGAAAAAAGGTGAAACCACAGGGACAATCCGGGTATTTTTCTCTTAAAAAAAAGCTATGGAACCTTTTCTTCAAACATCTTCACAAAACTCATATACCCTTAAAACAGATCAGAACTCAACAAATCTCCAAATCCCCACTTTAACTTCTTCCTCCACTACCGCCACCACAACTAGCACCACCATGGCCACCACCGCCGCGAGCGGTGGTCGGCCCTTCCCCTCTCTCGCTCGAAACAACCACCCGACACCACCCCCACAGAGTCGTCGTCTGTGTGGTTTTGCCACGGCCGCAGTGCGCCGCCACCGTCGGTGGTGGCCGGCCGCTTTCTCTCTCCTGCTGCTCTATCTCTTTCCCCGATCTTTCTCACTCTCTCGTCGATCTCTCTCTCTCTCTTTCTCTACAGGTCTCAGATGGGTGCGTGTATAAGGTGGTACAAGACGGGGGTGTGTGGTTGGCTTGCCGGAAAAAGAAAACGGCTGGAAGCCGGATTTTGGCTAGAAAACGGCTCCGACGGCTGGTGTTTAGAGAGAATGCAGAGAGTTTGGTTGGAAGCCGGCTTTTGGCTGGAAAAATGGCTCCCAGGCTCCTCTCTTCCGCCACCAAACGGCTGGAGTAGTTGCTCATGAATGTATGATGATTTAGTTTGTGCGGACATTATCTTTTAAAAAAAACAAACAATCTTATATTTTCAGCTTGTAGAGCTTCAGACCACATCTTCAGTTGCAGACATGAAAACAGATGAAATCAGCTTGCAGACAGTTCATGTCTGCAAAAACAAACAGTACTTTAGTATGTTTGTTGACCATTTTTAAGCAAATTATGTTTTTTACTATCTTCACTATAAGTTTATTGTTGTTGTTTAAAAGGTATAAAACAAGCTAGGAAGGGTGATTCGTGTCCAATTTTAACACAAATTTACGTTTATTTAGTGATGTTTAATAAATTTCAGATTAAGTTTACAAACGTATCTTCACTGACGGATTACAGGATTACGGGGATCATTATCTTCATCAATAGATTGCCAATGAATCATTACTCTATTAATGAAAGTCATTTGTTTTGTAGTTCACAATATAACAACTAAGAGTAAACTGCAGTTTTACATCCTGAGGTTTGGAAGCGCTAACACTCTTACTCCCTGTTTTCAAACTTTTAAACCCAAGTCAACGGGTTTTGGAAATGATTGGGCTAAGTCAACAGTGTTAAGTGACAGAGTCCAAGATTGATCTAATTGGGACTAGATCGACGGGGGGTAAGGCAACAAAATTTTGAAATTAGGGGTAAGAGTGTCGGCACTCCCAAAATGCAGGGGGTAAAACTGCCCTTTACTCAACGATTAATGTATTATATGGGCAAATTTAGTGCACAAAGCTCCGGTGAGCGCAATGTCTGAAGGATGCAGACCAACTTAAGCCAGATGTAAACATCTTTATCATGCAAGAGACTATTTCCACAACTTGAACCTTAAGGTAACGTGACAATCAGGGGCGGACCTATGTACATACAAGGGGCAACGTCCGCTACCGCTTGGCGTTCCGGCAGTAGTGTAAAATTAGTGTAAATTTTTGAAAAATTTGACGTTTTTCGATTTCGTTTCCGCTTATTTATAAAACGTTACCGCTACGAACGAATTCTAGATCCGCCACTGATGACAATAACCTTGACATTAATTATTACACTTATAAAATCAGTGTATTATCTATATTATTGAAGTTATGCACTAAACTTGAAAAGATAGTCAAGATTTATAATGGGTTCTATCTTAAAATATGTGGCTTCAAACTTAGAACTCACGATTACCAGAATGATTGCATTACGTTTTAAAATTTATCACTTGTCCAATTCTATCATGCAACGACTCTTGGTTTTATGGTACAAAAGTATTTGACCAATCAAATATCGAATATGTATCCATTTCTAAGATGGTATAAGATCAGATTAGTCGAGTCTTATTATTTTAAATCGTTAACTAATTTTATAGACATAAATATTTCTTTTACAACAAATACATCAAATCTATTCATTAAATGTAAATGTAATGTATTATTTCCAAATATCATTTTTATTAAATTTAATATTTGTGTTACAACTAAAAAATTTGCAATGAATTGGTTGCGTATAGAGGAGGCAATCTTGACCCAAAGGCTTCTAAGTGGGTTACTTTGGGTTGTTTTTAAAATTAAATAGGTTAGTTTGGGTAAGATATTTTAACTAAATGGGTCACAATAGGTCAATTGAAATTCCATCTTGTTATTTTCGGGTCAAAGCGGGTCATCAACTTTAAAGAAATGGGTCGATGTAGGTTAGTGTCTTAAAGAAACGGGAGAGGTTTCGGATCGGAATGGGTTTCGGGCCGGCACAAGTATCCGGACAAGACGGGTTACAGCACGAAACGGGTTTTGGATCGGAACGGTTTGAGTTCGAATTGAGTTTCGGACATAGACGGGTTTTGGCACGGGGCGGGTTTTGGATTGGAACGGGTCGGTTTGGATTGGGTTTCAGGCCGACATGGGTTTCCGCACGGAACGGGTTTCGGATCGCAACGGGTTTTAGGCCGACACGAGTTTCTGCACGGGACGAGTTTCGGTTCTGTTTAGTTTTTTTGTTTCGGTTTGGTCGATTTTTTCGGTTTCGTTTCGGATTGGTTTCGATCCTTTCAGTTTTTTTGTTTCGTTTCGGTTCAGTTTCGTTTTTTTTTGTTTCGGTTTACTCGGTTCTGTTTCGTGTTTTTGTCAGTTTTTTCGGTTTTGTTTCAGAACACAAGCTAGATCACAAGCTAAAGCAAAAGATATACCGGTTCTTGAATTAAGTTCTATGCAAGTACAGTTTTTACCATGAGCCATTACACAGGTAGCTAATCTCCTTTTTAGCCACACCACACAACAAGTCTACTACTTTTCCAATTATGGAATCCTGACTCTTCTCCCCCTATCAAATAACTTATGAATTTGATATTTTATGTATCCAAAACCTTTTGTACCTAAGAAGGTTTAACTGATACCAAGTTCAAATTAATGACCTTGGAGATTTTCACAAACTATTTTTTGATTTTACAATAAAAATCTCAAGTCTCAAATTAATGAACTTATTTATACTCAGACACATGCTCAGCATACTCAGAATTTGAAACTTAGCTTCCAGACATCGGTTGTCGAAAATAAAACAGAAACAAAATATTTTTATCTTTTTCAAAATTTATACTAAAACACTCCAAAAATCTTTTTGTAATTTTTCTGTAAAGCAAAGTAGTAAAGAAATATTTACAAACATATTTTTGTTTGAGTTCGTGATCAGAGGATCACATCAGTTTACGACAAATCACTAGCATCGTTGAGCTATAAACACATTAAGTTTTAAATGATTAACTTAGATTGTCATTATAGTATACTGATCCACTTAAATTCTCACACAAAGTTCAACTGTTCCGAGATACGAGATTTAGTGTTTTAAGAACTTAACTTATTCGCATGTCCCACCTCAGAATATACTCTCGTATCAAGATTCCCTAGATTCAGTCTTACAGGTGAATATACTATATCAATATCTGTACTCTGGGTTAGTGCGAGACCTTGAGAGCTCAGGTATGAACTATCGCTCAGTCAAAGAGATGAAGGCTCGACTTTAGGTGTGCCCTACTTAGAGATCTTCTTTACAACTGCAATTGATTTACATATTTCGATATTTTCTCAATTTTTATGCAGAGGGAAAGCTTTTAAAGCGCATAAAGTATTATACGAGGTCTAGGCCATTGCTGACGCAAAATCAGAAGACCTGGTATAATACCCCAGATATCAAACAGTATAAAGACCTAGTATCTCATAATCTGGCAACCTCTCAAACGAGATTTCGGGGATTACCTATATATCCGAGTGATGTTCCCTCCGAGATAAGAAAATTATTGATTTTATGTTAATATCTCGAAATCAATCTATTAAATGTGTAAAAACCTACTGGCATATCATCAGTGAGACCGTTTATCACCTTTGACTTTCCATTTCTTTAGCGTACTGTGACTGTCTACTGATGTACTGTCATTTCCTCTTTTTACACAAAACTCTTTTTCATTTTCTATTGTTTTTGGCTTTTTCAAATTTTCAAATGTTTTTGTATTTTCTGAAAATTTTTACTCCCCCTAAAATCCAAAACATTTAAAGAAAATTTGACAACCCGATGCAGATAGCTTTGTCTCGCCACCCATTTTCTGCTTCACATGCTATGTTTTGCAGAAAATACCCCCATGATTTACAACACATTAATTCTTAACAATGTTAAAACCATTTAATCATTTGTGAAATAATCATGTTTGTTCATCCGTGAGGGTTTCGAAATATTCAATCAAAACATCTTTTTATAAAATTTTTGATTTTTGACAAATTTAAAAACAAACATATTTTTCATTTTTCAATTTTTGACAAAATAAAAACATATTTTGATTTTTTTTTTTAATTTTCTATTTTTTAGGGTTTTTTTAATATGATTTATTTATGTACAGAATCAAACAAACTCCCTGTTTTCAGTTGCAGGGTTCAACCTCTTTTCGTGCCAGGCTGCTTCTCTCCTTGTCTTGACAATCAACCCTCATCTGGACCACCTGCACATTCACCCAACTCAATTACTTGAGCAAAGAAACCCAAACCTGTTTTGACTCAAGTAGCTGAACATGTATCTTTCCTGGTAAAACTGGATAATTTCTTTCATTCTTCTCAAAAACATTTTCTTTAGTTTTCTCATTTATAGAAGTCTTTTTCTTGACCACCCAAATTTAACCTGTTGAATTCTTTCGTTGATAAAATCGTGAATAAATTTTTGGTCTCCAGATTTGTTTTGGTTCAAACTTAGATGTTTTTGGTTTCCAAGTTTGTTTTGGCTTTTGAAACACAACCTTTTGTTTCCAAATCTGTTTAGGTTCAACTTTGGGTGTCTTTGGTTTCAGTTTTCAAGTTTGTTTTGACTCAAACTTGGTTGACTTTTATTTAACAGCTTCAGTTTGCTGTCTCTTTTGTTCAACATCAACAGGTTCAGATTCGGACATTTGCGACCAACATGTCTAGTTTGATCACACATGTTCTTTTGGAAACATCTTTAACCTGTTGTTGTTATTTCTTTTGAGCATAGAACTTTTCATTAGACTGTCGCCTAAATTGGAGTTCTTTCTCTTCCTCTGAACTTGTTCCGTGAATAAAGTTCATCTTTTTCTGAAAATTTTGCTTTTCACCCCTTTTCTTTTGGTATTGTTTCTTTTTATAACCCAACCCAGCTTTCATGTTTTTCTTTTTTAACTAGGTTTCTTATAAATAGTTTTCTTGCTCGCTTTTCCGGAAAATTTGTTAATTTCGGACTTTTCAATTTCTACCAGTTTGAAAACTTTATCAATCTTTTCCAAAATCACATTCTGAATCGGGACTTAAATATCTGAAAATAATTTGTCCGATCCAAACATGGTATAGCCAATCCTATTGGATCATCATTCGCATTTTTCTCAGATTTTGAATTTTTAAGATAACTCTCATGAAAACTTCGCTCATTTTCATCCTATGACTCGGACTTATCTGTTTTGGAAGACTCATCTTGCAAAACACTTTCAACAACCTTACCTACCACCTCTGAATCATCGGTATCATCAGATTTGGAATAGGTTACATCAATATTTTCTGCCAATTGATCAACCATGTTGAAAGCTTTTTCCACCTTCTCGTCATCATAGAACGTGAACTTTTTCTCAAACGGTGGTGGAACCTGATAATATTCTGAGCAAATTCCTTTCTTGTTTTTCTCAGAATCTTTATCATCCGGTTTTATGTTGAAAATACGTTCAAGAACATATGATGAAACCTTATAGCTATGTAACTTGTTATTATCTTGTTCTAACTCAGCCATTTTACGTTTAAGTTCAGCAACCTCTTCAATATACGAATTTACAACTTTTTGCTTTATTGAATATTGTCGTTTAAGCGTTTCAGACGTTTTAGAACATTGTGTAAGTCTAGATTGAACAAGTTTCATTTGACTTTTCACAGCTTCATATGACTCTTTTGTAATATGATATGCAAGTTTTATTGAATCATACTTTTTTTTCATTTCTTGAACCGCATTTTCTTTTTGCAAACATTCTTCAATCATTGCTGAACACTTTTATTTGAAAATCTCATTTTCTTTTTCAAAAGTTTTACATTTTTGTGTCAGTTTTTCATCATTATCTTTTAAAACCTTTTCATTTTCAAACATTTCTTTGCATTTTTCTTTGAAAACTCTTTCAATTTTAGTAAATTCCATGTCTCTTGTTCTGAATTTTTCATCTTTTTTAGTACAAGCCCTCCACGTTTACATGCATTTCTTGCACTGTTCAACAGTTTTATTTACTATTTCAGAGGATCCAGGTTGAGTAATTACCTCAATAGTTGGCACCTCAACTTTTCTGCCATCTGCTTCTGATCTGTTTCCTTCTCCCGTTGTTCCTCAGCAACAGCTTCAGCAACTAGCTTTTTCAGCTTCTCATCAACTTTCTCCTGTTTCTTTTCATCAACTTCTTCTTCTTTCTTTACCTCTTCATCTTTCTCTTCACCACTGCCTTCTTCTGCAACCTTCTTCAATTCATCTACCAAATTCTCAACACTCTTCTTCATTCTTTCTTCATCTCTTTGTCTCAAACTTGCTGTCATCACCCCCTGATTATCCTGTCCAGCTTCTTTAGATAATCTTTATCTGTTGCTTTCATTGAATATTATATTCACCGGACAGAGGAATGACTGCAAGTACATCATCATAAACCACCTTGGATTTATCAACAACCGGATCTCCTTTTCGACTGATATAACATTCTATTTTCTTGTCCCATCTTCTATAGCTTCTAGCTTCCTCATACTCTTTCTGCATCTCTTCTATTCTGCAATCTGCAAAATGTCTTTCTCTGTACGTTTTCTCTTGCAGAATTTCTTCTTTTGTTCTCTCTTTCACCTCAGCAACCAACGCTCTTTTATCTTCTTTTAGGTATTTACCCCAGTTAAACCCTTCGTCATCATGGAATGTACTGGGACTATTACCTTGAACCACTAAAGCTTGTGTTTTTTCTTTTGATGAACCTCCAGCAATTTGCTTTAGACTTTCTCTGGACGTATGCTCACCGGTTTTATGATAAATGGCCTTTTGTAATAATCGTCATGGAATGGATTACCATGATCAACTACTTCTCGGTTAACACACTCCCTTTTGAAATGAACCTTTTGTTTACATCGAAAACATGTAACTTTTGACTTATCAAACCCTAGCTTGGTTATTATCAAACCTCCAAGATCATTTCTGCCTGTTATCTCCATAAAGCGTTGTGCTCTTCCCATGCCACTAGCCAAACACCATCTAATATCAATGAGTTCTATCTCCTCCGGATCTATCTGGTCATAATCTTCTTTTGTTAATTCTGGATTACCAATTTTTTATGCTACCAGACTCCCGTATGATTCCAGAATCGATGCTAAGAAACTCATTTGTTGTTTAGCAGCATTGATACTCAATGTTGGATAATTTTTCAACTTCAGAGCAATGTTGCAATGAATCTCATCAGGTTCTTCTGCATTTGATGCTGTTGAGGAAGAATGATAACCTGGATTGTAACTTGATGAGCTTTTCTGTGAATCTTTTGACTTTTTGACACTGAAGCTGTACCAGTCTTTGGTGACTAATTAGTTGAAGCTAAGCTTCCCTTATTGTAACACCTAGAAAAATCATGTCCAGTATAGTATCGACACGTGTCATGAATTTTAAACGTGTAACGAATTGATTACGAGGGAATAAAGTTGACAAACGAATAAAGTATGTGTGTAAGAGGATCCAAAGTGTCAACATTTGAAAATTTTTCCTTTCAACGACCCTACACGATGTTTATACCCTTAAACGAATAAATCATGAATCGTATGCAACCGTTTGAGGAAGAAAGTGAAAGTTTACAAGACGCGAGGGTTAAATGTGTCTACATGTTAAAGTAATACCTCTGAGTGACCTTTTAACGAACCTGGAGCCTTGTAACGATTAATTATGCTCCCAAGAATAAGTGACAAAAATCTCACAAGGTTTCGATATCGAATGAGATAAATACGTTAACTTTCGTAATTAAGGGGTTTAAAATGTCAACGAGTCAAAACTTGTGTTTTCAGTTATCGTTTAACAAAACCGGACCTAACGATGTTTAGTTATACTCTAAGGATCATAGAAATATAAATTATATGGGTTAAATGTGCTTGAAATGAAAGATATTACGTTCTAAAAGGTTCAGGGGGTGAAAGTGTCAAGTTTGAAACTTGCGGAGCTGGTTACCACACTGGTGGCGTCACGCCACACCTGAGCCTCTCTGCCGTCGCGCGATGCAACGGCTTAAAATGAACAGCCAGCATGCACAGGTGCAGGTTCTGCACTCTTCTTCACCATTGCATGCTTAATTCGATTCTATGGGCTGTTGTTGGTATTGTAAAACCCCCTAAACACATGTACGCTTCAGATTAAACTTGGGGACACCTGTAGCAATCCAAGATCCATCCAAAAACCTATATAAAAGGGCAGATTTGGAGCTCATAACTTGCAAGTTCAATTTTTCATACTTTCAACTCACTCTGAAGCTTTGGAGCTTTTTACATCATTCTCTGGAGCATCCTACCTTGGAAGGAAGATCTCTTAGTCGTAATCTTCGTGCTAAGGACTCTTGTAAGTGTACTTAGCCTCTGTAATTAAGTTTTCATTAGTGTAATGACCTAAAGTCAAAGTTGACGTAATTCTGCTTTGACTTTGTGATTAATCACAAACGGTCCAGCCATTATTCGAATTGAAAGTGGCTGTGCTGGTAATTATGTAGGTGTTAAACCCTTAAAAGGGCACCTCCTAATTATCACATTATCTCAGTCAATTTTCGGGTCAAACTACTTAACAGAAAAGTCAAACGGGACTGTTTTTGCAAATTAACTCATAACTGATAATGCTGAAGTTATGAAACATGTTTTAACACTTAAATAACTTGGTAAATAATATAAGAACATGTTTAGGCATGTTCAACCCGACAATTCTGAGTTTAGGCTCGATTCGCAACCGAAAGTCACAAAAGTAGACTTTTGCTTTGACTTTCAGTTCTGACCCGAATTAGCTTAGTTTTAGTCATGCCTTAGGGTTCCTTTAGGACCATATTACATGTTAGTATAACCCTATGAGATTATGCTATATGGTTCCTTTAAAATCTGATTCATATGCATGTTTCCGTTAAATGCTTAATTGTTTACCATTATGCACTTTTGATATAAAAACAAAATTTTTGAAAATGTAAGAGGACACAAACCTTTATTACTGATATTTAAGCATGTTCTAAAAGTTTGACATCAGTTCTTGGTCCAAGATAGGAGTTATGCAAGATATCGTAAATAAAAGCCTTTTTATTAATTAAATGACATTTTCCGCATAAATCATGTTTAAACCCAATTTTGTCACCAAACTTTATACCTACTGTTAAGATATAATATTTATGGATTTTTGGGAATTTTGTTGAATTTTAAACTGATCAAAACATAGAGTTCTAGTGTAAATTCGGTATTGATGAAATTGCCCTTTTCATTAATAAGCTGAGTTTTATGTACTATTTTGATACCAAACCTTTTTCCTACTGATTTCATATGATAAATAAAATATTTTAAGCTTTAGAAACTGATCAGGACTTCAAATTTTTATAAACATTTCAAATATCGTCAAATACCGACTTTTACGCCTATTAAGCGCATAGTATGGTTTAAAACCATATCTAATGCCAAAAACTTGTTACCTACTGATGTTATAAATAAATTTATAAATTTTAACAGTAAGCTTAAGTCTTGAACTCAGATTTCCAAATTTGACCCTTAAAACATATGTGAAATGACCAAAATGCCCAAACGGTGCACAGTTTTGCCATAAACAATTAAGTACACATATGTATGATATCTTGCTGTTATAACCACATAAAATACATATTTTCACAGAAGGTTTTGGACCAGATCTTCAGTTTATAGTTAAACCTCTTTTATAAACTTTAAAATGACCAAAATACCCCTACGGGGCTTAAATTGATTTTAAATTCATTTTGGCATAATGTAAGGTATCCTACTGATATCACAACATATTAAAAGCATATTAACTTGTGGAACTTGTTCATGACTCATTTGGTTACCCGTTATGCATTTTTCGCATTCGGTACAATTTATGTAACTAGTATGCATAAATTAACCGAAACGGGTTAAACCGTATCATTTTTACTTCAAAATCCAGAATGTATTTAGTTTACCCATTTTATACAAGTCCTCATACTTGTTGGTTCTAAATCACATTTTAATCTGGTCTTCGCTAAATCTTGCGTTTTGAACCGTATACATTTCTTTAAAACTAACAGGTCTAAGTTATAACTTAAATAAGACTTGTTAGGAATCTAATAGGTTATTAAAACCTTCGTTCCAGATTAGGAGCCCGGTAAAAGCTACTTGCTCTTGCTAATTTGACATACGGCTAGGATTAAAATTTTATTTTAGCTCAGGTAAATACTTTTAACTTATTTTCCGTTATACGGGCTAGGGATACGGTATTATAATAATACCGCTTGGTCGGGTATGTACTTATTTAAATTGGATTATGATTAATACATTTACATAACCCGTTTTAATCTGTTTTGTTTGATGCAATGCCTTTGGGGGGTTAATGACCATGTCCTGGATATCCTCGGCTCATTTATTAGAAGTGGCCACGGCTTAAGCACGGGGTGTAGGCATACACCTGACAGTTGCGTATGTATAAATAGTATCTCACATCTCTTATGGGCATATACTTGTGGTGTGTCAATTAATCTAATCCGGCTCTTCTAACCGGGTCCCGAATGGACGACAAACATATAAAACTGTATACAAGATTATTTTAAATAATTGTCCCAAGTTATAAAAGAATTTTGTGCCTTGTGCATTTAAATCAATTTTATAAACACTTTTCAAAAAGAGTCGGTTAATTGTATTTACCAGTGTAAACTGACGTATTTTTCCAAAAAGGTTAAAGTGCAGGTACTACGCGAAATGGGCTGGTTACTCCTAGTATCAAATAAAGAGTCTTGCAAGCTTTTGATGCTTAAATCTGTTGAACAATATTTCTTTTTATTTTAGATCCGCCTGTGGATCCACTACATTCCGTTGTGTAGTATTTTATGTTACTTTAAACTCGGTTTGTATAAATTACTTTAGACTTCCGCTGTGCATTTAAACTGTGATTATTTACTATGATGATATCAACTACGTCACGATACTCCCCACCGGGCCCACCGGTATTACGTGGAAATATCGGGGTGTGACAGGTTGGTATCAGAGCCAACATTGAGTGAATTAAACACTAGCCTTTTGTGTTTAATCTCAATGACACAGTTTGCACATTCCTTGACTTCCGAGTCTAGTCAAAAGACTTAGGACTAATCCTAATCTTATTGCTTTCTTTTGTTGGTTTCTTTTGTTTGTTTTGGCACGAACGAAAAACAATGCCTCCATGATTCAGAGGAAGAGGTAGAAGAGGCAAGGCACCGATAACTGCTCCAAATGATCACGAGCCCGGACCATCACACCGGCGAACTCCTTCTGCAACTTTCAGCTCAAGTCCCTAGGAGGATTAGAGGACTTATCTAGAGCCAGCGAGACATTCACTCTCCCTCAGTTCCTCCCCATCTTATCATCACTCTTTTGGACCACAACAAGGCGAGGAGCACAGTGACTCTCACCACTCCTTCATTCCACTGCAGCGGTCAAGTTCACACCGGGCTTTCCAGGACCCGACCCCGTACTTTCAAAGCAGGTTCAATCCGATGAACCAAATTCAAGAACCCGAGGGTCCAAACCCTTTGGGGCCAGATGACCACTATCCTGAGATGCAGGATATGGAAATGGATGAAGATCCAGACCCGGAGATGTTACCAACTAGGACGCTCACGCATCCCATTGAGATTTCTGATGGAATCATCTTTTCATGGTTTGCCATATCAAGGCCCAGACAGTTTTGCAGAAAGGTGAGCCACATACCACTGGGAGTTCACTCCCCCTTTTAACCTACCTCAACAGCAGCAGCAGGATCCCTCTGAGGATTCGCGTTTCCAGGCGGTTACGCCACCGCCACCACCACCGCCAGAGCTGCAACCGCCTCCAGAACCACCGAGGCGAAGAAGATCAGGTGCACGGATGTCCATGCGAGGGGGTTTCCACTTCAGCACCCCCCAACACAGCAGCAACAGCCACTACCCGCCGTTGTACGAAGACCCGCAAATGGGTGGGCCTTCGAACCCAGTTTCCGAGGTCGACTCTCCGCCAATCGCACCACCACCACTGCACATGGGTTATGATAACCCAATTCCTTCTTACGCCGGTGCAGCGGCGTACAACCCTTTTGAGCAGCCAGCTTATCCTGGCTACAACTACTACAATGCCCCTAATGTTGACCCGTACCTCGAGGAGGTGAACTACAATGCTCTCCACCCTGAAGGACCTTATTTAGCTTCGTACCAATCTGGGTAACCAGCTTATGGGTATCAATATCCACCACCTCCTCAACCTCCGCAGCAGCAGTCGCCGCAGCCACCACAGATCCAACCACCGCAGCAGCAGGAAATCCTTCAGAGGTTGAACCAGGTGGAACGAGAGGTTCAGGAGGAGCGTAGAAGCCGCTGGGGTCTACTTAAGGGCTTGGCAGACCTGATCAAGGGGAAGAAGAAGAAGAGGGATTATTGAAATTCATTATTTATTTTGTTTTGTAATTTTAATTTTCAATTAAGTCCCTGTGTGGACATCTATTTATGTATCCAGTCCCTGCGAGGACTTGTATTTCTTTTTAGTCCCTGTGTGGACAATGTTATTTCTTTAAAGTCCCGATTAGGGCAATTATGTACTTCTTTTAAAATTTATTGGAATGTTTTAATTTAAAATTTCATTTGTCATTATATGTATGAATATTATATGAAATAAATTAAAATATCATTCATTTTTAATTAATCTGCCAATATATATTGAAAGAAAGTCTTAAAGGTATAACCTAACCTATATGTCATTTTAGACATGGCCCTGATGGTAAAACCTTTTTAAAGATTCAAATCCCTGTTAACATCTGAAAACATGTTAGCACTCCTGACAAATGTGATTCGATAAAATCACACAAGTCATCCTTATATTGAATTCTTCCAATTCCTTTTTGTTATTTAATCAAAACATCCATTAGTGATGAAGTGCCTGCGGGCCATACTTATTTTCCTTTGAGACAAAATACAGTTGTAATCTATGACTCCCTGTCAAGAAAAGGTGATGAACTATGTTCAAGCCTTAATGCCTCGATCCTATAAGATCATGGTATATAATTTAAAACTGTCCTTGTGATTAGGCCTTTTGTGCCACTCTAATATTTTATTGAATTACAAACTAAGGATAAATTATAATAAAAATCCTAAATAAATATGACTAACAAATTAATCGATATGGTTTATTGTTACCATGGTTAATGAGTCGTCAAAAATGACAATTCCATAATAAGATCTCTGAATGAATTATTGTCATCATTTTATTTGTAGCAATCAAGCTACATGGCCGAATCAGATGAGGTTAACAGTCACCCGCGGGGGAATAATGATACCACCAGGATTAATGTGGCTGGTGCAGATCTACAAGCCATGATTGACAATGCTGTTACTAAAGCCATGGACATGCAGTTTAAAGAATCAAGTGGTAATCGTAGTAAGACCCTATCAGTAGCTCATTCAAAGCCACCATCTAAATCACACGCATCACACAGAGAAGATTCCCATCACTCATCAAATCAAAAGAGTGTCCCGTCTAAGAAGATTGTGCTCAGTCAAGACCCACGTGTTAAGACATGTTCTTATAAGTATTTTGTCTCCTGCAAGCCCGGGGACTTCACAGGGGAGAAAGGAGCCATTGATTTCATGACATGGCTAGATGAGATGGATACAGTGGTTGATATTAGTGGTTGTGCCGAACAGGACATTGTGAAGTTTGTTTCACAATCTTTTAAAGGCGAAGCTTTAGCTTGGTGGAGGTCCCTAATCCAAGCTACAAGAAAGATCCCACTTTACAGCATGTCATGGGATCAGTTTGTTGCGTTGATTAAAGATAATTTATGTCCTCAACATGAGGTGGAAAGGATTGAAACTGACTTCTTGACATTGGTCATGAAGAACTTGGATTGTCAGGCATACCTTACCAGTTTCAACACCATGTCTCGATTGGTTCCCTACTTTGTCACACCGGAACCAAAACGTATAGCTCGTTTTATTGGAGGTCTAGCTCCAGAAATTAAAGCAAGCATGAAAGCATCTAGACCTACCACATTCAGGTTAGTGGCTGATTTGTCGTTATCTCTTACTCTCGATGCGGTCAGGCAGAGATCGCTTAAGAATTCCGATGAAGGAAAGAGGAAACGTGAGGAGGAGAACTCACGCCGTTTTGATAAGAAACATAAAGGGAACTCGGATCTTAAGAAGAGTTCTGGGTTTAAAAAGGATAGCCAGCAGTCGGGTGAGAAACCCAAATGTAAAACATGTCAAAAGCATCACTTTGGGAAGTGTAGGTTGGAATCGAAGTCGCAATCACAATCAAAGACTTTTGGATGTGGGATCTGCAAGTCCAAGGAATACAAGACCTTGGATTGCAAGAAGTTAAAAGATGCAATCTGTTATGGTTGTAACGAAAAGGGGCACATCAAGACCAACTGCCCAAAGTTTGCAAAGAAGCCTGAAGAGGCTAAGAAGACCAATGCTCGGGTCTTCTAGATGAATGCACAGGAAGCGGTCCAGAACGACAATGTGATAACAGGTACCTTTCTTATCAATGATGTTTATGCTTGAGTGTTGTTTGATTCAGGTGCAGACAAGTGTTTTGTAGACAATAAGTTTTGTAAATTGTTAAATCTGCCTGTTAAAACTCTAAGCATAAAATATGAAGTAGAATTGTATGATGGTACCATAGAGACTGCCTCAACCGTATTAAATGGATGTTTTATATCCATTAGGAACCACTCTTTTCCACTGTCTTTGCTTCCATTGAAATTAGCAGGATTCGACATAGTGATAGGCATGGATTGGTTATCTCATAACCAAGCTCAAATCGTATGTGATAAGAAGCAAGTGGTTATCAAGACTCCTTATGGTGAGCCATTAACAATACAAGGAGATACTCAATATGGGTTACCTAAGCAAGTGTCCATGCTTAAGGCATCAAAGTGTTTGAAGAAAGGTTGTGTCATTTACATGGCACAGGTAACCATTAATGAACCAAAGCCCAAGATCGAAGACATCCCTATTATTTCTGAATATCCAGATGTATTCCCTGAAGAACTACATGGTTTACCTCTAGATAGGCAAGTGGAATTTAGAATCGATATCATTCCTGGAGAAGCACCAGTTGCAGGAGCACCATATCGGTTGGCACCGACTGAGATGAAAGAGTTAAGGACTCAGTTAGATGATTTGTTGGCAAAGGGTTTTATTTGACCTAGCTCGTCCCCTTGGGGAGCACCGATTTTGTTTGTGAAGAAGAAGGATGGCTCGATGCGTCTATGCATCGATTATCGTGAACTGAACAAGGTTATGATCAAGAACAGATATCCGCTACCCAGGATCGATGATCTATTCGATCAGCTTCAAGGAGCAAGTTATTTCTCCAAGATTGATTTAAGGTCAGGTTACCATCAACTGAAGGTCAGAGATAAAGATGTGCATAAGACTGCATTCAGAACTCGTTATGGTCACTATGAGTTCTTAGTGATGCCTTTTGGGCTCACTAATGCGCCTGCAACATTCATGGATCTCATGAATCGCGTTTGCAAGCCATATTTAGACAAGTTTATCATTGTTTTCATTGATGACATTCTTATTTACTCGAAGAATCAAGCCGATCATGAAAGACATCTCAGTAGTATCCTTAAGCTACTAAAACAAGAAAAACTCTACGCCAAGTTTTCAAAATGCGAGTTTTGGCTTCGTGAAGTCCAATTTATTGGGCATGTGGTGAGTGAGCGTGGTATCCAGGTGGATCCCGCTAAGATTGAAGCGATTATGAATTGGCAAGAGCCTAAGACTCCTACAGAGATACGCAGCTTCTTGGGTCTAGCAGGATACTATCGACATTTCATCGAGAACTTTTCAAGGATTGTTGTACCCTTAACATCATTAACTCGCAAGAATGTCAAGTTTGACTGGGGTCCCAAGCAGCAAGAATCCTTCGATATTCTTAAATAGAAGTTAAGCAATGCTCCCGTGTTAACATTGCCAGAAGGAATTGAAGAATTTGTGGTTTATTGTGACACATCACACACCAGCATGGGTTGTGTGCTTATGCAGAAGGCAAGGTTATTGCGTATGCTTCACGTCAATTAAAGGTGCACGGGAAGAATTACACCACCCACGATTTGGAATTGGGTGTCGTTGTATTTGCACTAAAGCTTTGGAGGCATTATTTATATGGAACCAAGTGTGTGATCTATTCTGATCACAAGAGCCTTCAGCATCTATTTAATAAAAAAGATCTTAACATGAGGCAGCGTCGATGGGTGGAGACACTGAACGATTATGATTGTTAAATCCGATATCATCCAGGCAAAGCGAATGTAGTCGCTGATGCTTTGAGCAGAAAGGAAAGGGGTAAGCCCATTAGGATCAATGCCAAGAGCATTGAATTGAAGAACATCTTGAATGAAAGGTTCTTAGCCGCTCAAAAGGAAGCTGTATTAGAAGCTAACTATCCGAATGAAAAGTTAGGCATAACTGCTGAACAGTTATCGTATGGCAAGGATGGAATCCTAAGATTGAATGGACGAATATGGGTTCCAATTTATGGAGGACTTCGAGAAGTGATTCTTCAAGAAGCTCATAGCTCCAAATATTCTGTTCATCCTGGCAGTGATAAGATGTACCAGGATTTAAAGGCAAATTATTGGTGGATAGGTTTGAAGAAATCTATAGCCACTTATGTGGAAAAATGTCTGACGTGTGCGCAAGTTAAAGCAGAGCATCAGAAGCCGTCAGGTTTGCTTCAACCGCCTGAACTTCCCACATGGATTTTATCACTAAGTTACCAAAGATAAAGCGAGGAAATGATACTATTTGGGTTATAGTCGACAGGTTGACTAAGTCAGCCCACTTCTTGCTGATTAAAGAAACTCACAGCTCCGACAAGTTAGCTCAGTTGTACATGGATAAGATTGTATCTCTCACGGAGTGCCAGTGTCTATCATCTGTGATAGGGATACGAGATACACATCGCATTTTTGGAAAAGCTTTCAGCAATCTTTAGGCACTCGACTAAATTTTAGCACTGCTTATCATCCTCAAACGGATGGTCAAAGCGAGCGTACAATCCAAACGCTTGAGGATATGTTACGGGCTTATGTTATAGATTTGGGTGGAAGTTGGGATGATCATTGTCACGGCCCCCGGCCCGGTTTTACCCATTTCAGGAGCCGCGGGACAGAAATCCATGGTAATTATTATGTTGGCAGCGGAATTTTAACAGGATCATTTAAAACTTGAAAATACCCAATTTATTTTATTTCAGAAATTTGGGAATAACACCCATAATTTACAATAAGGGTGATTTCACTGGGAAATCCTTATTTTTACAAAAACATGTTTCTTTATTTTATTGAGCCACTTCTTCAAGCTTGTAGTGCTACACGTCACTTTTTCCTTGATCACAGCAGATCACCTGAAACATGTTTTAAAAAGATTTTATCAGCAGGGAAATACTGGCGAGTCACTCAAGTTGCACAAAATGACACATTGTTATAATATACAGTATTAAGGGTGATTACATTGTTTTTATCAACCAATTACCCCAAATCGGTATTTGTCACTCGACTATATCTGTGACTATGGTCAGATCACCCATTGGCTAACTCGTTGTCCAATGGTGACGGGTATCAAGTAATGTATACAAAACCCCACATACCAGCAGTAATTGAAGATTACAAAGACTTAATCCCTGTAATTATAACCTTGAAAATAAATAGGGTTTTGTAAAGCATTTTAATAAAAAGAGAATGACTCACTTTGCAAGTTTAAACGGGCAGAGTTTAGCCTACTGATAAGCCTTGTAACCTAAATTAAATGACAATGCATACGAACAAGGTCAGTAACTTAATACAACATTTATGATAACTCACGAGATTAAAACCCTCACGACGAATGACAAAGTGCAATACTTAAACATCCATCGAATTCACGACGAATGACAAAGTATAGCCCAAGTTTGAGCAGCACTTAAACATCCATCGGATTGGTTTCAATCGATCGGACATTGAATCGTAGCAGCGATCGAGTTAATACCCTGTATCGTAGCAGCGCCTTGATACCTTAAAAGCTCGTTTTCTGCAGAATTTGGTCATTTTGAAGTGAAAATTTCGAGTGCAGATGAATGCCCCATGCACAGGCTACTTATAGCCTGATTTTGAGTTTTACGCGGCCCGCGTAAGCCTTAACAGGATCTTACGCGGCCCGCGAGAACCCCTAGTCTACGTGTAGGCTTGGTGTGTCACGAGTAGGTTTGCCAGGTGGACGACACGTGGCTTAAACACTTATCCGGAACAATTTTAAGTTGACGCGGCCTGCGTAAACTTATCTTATAGTTTACGCGGCCCGCGTGAAACCAGAAAATTGATTTTTCTTGATTTTTGATATGGATTAGGGTTACAGGGGTCCAGGTTTTCACTTACGGGTCGTTTTGGGTCATTTTTGAAGGTCCTTACATCCTCCCCACCTTATTTAAAATCTCGTCCTCGAAATTTATTGAAATAAGTGAGGATACTTTCACTTCATCTCCGCTTCCAACTCCCAAGTGTATTCAGGTCCTCTCTTCGAATCCCACTTGACTTTGACCAGTACTAGTCTTTTATGCTTGAGAAACTTGACCTTTCTGTCTTCTATCTGCAGTGGCTTCTCAACAAATTTTAACTTTTCATTTACCTCTACATCTTGAAGAGGTACTACCAGGGATTCGTCAGATAAACATTTCTTGAGGTTGGATACATGAAACACATCATGTACTCCTGCTAGTTCTTCTGGTAGTTGTACGCGATAGGCAACTGGTCCTATTCGCTGGATTACTGGGAATGGTCCTACGTACCTTGGACTTAGCTTTCCCTTCTTTCCGAACCGAACTACTCCTTTCCAAGGAGAAACATTCAGGAGTACCTTATCTTCAACTTGAAATTCTAGCGGCTTGCGTCTATTGTCAGCATAACTTTTCTGGCGGTCTCGAGCCGTCTTTAGTCTTTCCTTGATTTGAGTGATCTTGTCGGTGGTTTCTTGCACGATTTCAGGACCTGATAATTGGCTTTCTCCTATTTCTGCCCAACAAACTGGAGTTCTGCACTTTCGCCCATACAGTGCTTCGAATGGGCAGCTTCAATGCTTGCATGATAACTATTGTTGTAGGAGAACTCAATTAAGGGTAGGTGGTCATCCCAGTTTCTACCAAAATCTATTACACATGCCCTAAGCATGTCTTCTAGGGTTTGAATCGTCCTTTCACTTTGCCCGTCTGTTTGGGGATGATAAGTTGTACTTAAATTTAATCGTGTCCCCATGGCTTCTTAGAAACTTGTCCAAAAATGTGAAGTGAAACGACTATCCCTATCCGATACAATGGAGAGTGGGACTCCATGTAAGGATACTACCTCATCTACGTATAACTTGGCTAACCTTTCTATGCTAAATTTTTCCTTCATGGGTAGAAAGTGAGCTGATTTGGTTAATCGATCCACAATTACCCAAATCGCATCATTACCTTTTCTGGTTTTGGGCAACTTAGTAACAAAATCCATGGTTATTAGTTCCCATTTCCAAACAGGCATTTCTAATTGTTGTAGTAACCCTGAAGGTTTCTGGTGTTCTGCCTTAACTTGTGAACAAGTTAGACACTTAGATACATATCTAGCTATGTCCTTTTTCATTCCTATCCACCAGAAATTATTTCTTAAATCTTGGTACATTTTATTATTTATAGGATGCATGGTATATCTAGATTTTTGGGCTTCCTCTAGAATCTTATTTCTTAAGTCTCCTTGCTTAGGTACCCAAATCCTCTTCTTGTGGAATCTCCAAATTCCATCAGCTCCTTGCTCTAATTCCTTTATTCGTCCTTTCATTCCTTCAGCATCATCCTTGATTGCTGTTTCTTGAACATTCTTCAATTGTTCCATTAAGTCTAATTGTAAACTTAATCTAAGAGCACGAACTCGCTTTTGCTTTTCGTGATACTTACGACTTAAGGCATCCGCTACTACGTTTGCTTTTCCTTCATGATATTGAATATCACAGTCGTAATCACTTAGAATTTCCATCCATCTTCTTTGCCTCATATTTAATTCTTTTTGCCCAAATATGTATTTTAAACTCTTATGATCTGTATAAACAGTAAACTTACTTCCATACAGATAGTGTCTCCAAATCTTAAGGGCAAAAATTATGGCTCCTAATTCTAAGTCATGAGTCGTATAATTTTCCTCGTGCTTCTTCAATTGCCTTGAGGCATACGCAATTACCTTTTTGCGTTGCATTAGCACACATCCTAATCCTAGCTTTGAAGCATCACAGTAAACTTCAAAATCTTCTGTCCCTTCTGGTAAAGCAAGAATTGGGGTATTTGTTAACTTTTTCTTTAAATTTCTAAAAGCTGCTTCTTGCTTAGGTCCCCATTCAAACTTAACTGTTTTACAGGTTAGCTTAGTTAATGGCACAACTATCTTAGAAAAATCCTTAATGAAGCGCCTATAGTACCCAACTAATCCTAGAAAACTTCTAACTTCTGTAGCTGATTGCGGGACCTTCCATTTAGTGATAGCTTCTATCTTAGCAGGATCCACGTGAATACCTTCGTGATTCACCATGTGACCCAAAAATTGTACCTCCTGTAGCCAAAATTCACACTTCGAGAATTTGGCATAAAGCTTTTTCTTTCTTAACAAAGTTAAGAGTGCATGCAGGTGCTCACAATGCTCTTCCTGGCTTTTGGAATAAATAAGTATATCTTCGATGAAGACAATTACAAATTTATCCAAGTACGGTTTACAGATTCTATTCATCATGTCCATAAATGCTGCCGGAGCATTTGTTAATCCAAAGGGCATGACTGTAAACTTGTAGTGACCATACCTAGTTCTGAAAGCGGTTTTAGGTATGTCTTCTTCTTGTACCTTCAATTGATGATATCCGGAGCGTAAATCTATCTTAGAAAAATATCTAGCTCCTTGAAGTTGATCGAAAAGATCATCAATCCTAGGCAATGGGTATCGATTCTTAATTGTAACCTTATTAAATTCCATGTAATCGATACACATTCGCATCGAACCATCTTTCTTTTTCACAAACAACACTGGCGCTCCCCACGGGGATGAACTGGGTTGTATAAATCCTTTGTTTAATAATTCATCTAACTGCTTTCTCAGTTCTAACATTTCAGTGTGTGCTAACCGATAAGGTGCCTTTGCTACGGGTGTAGTTCCAGGAATTAAATGAATTCTAAATTCTACCTTCCTATCTGGTGGTAATCCTGGTAATTCTTCTGGGAATACATCCGAGTATTCTGATACTACCGGAATTTCCTTAAGTTCTTTACCCTTAGTGCTAATGATTACCGAAATCATATACACTATTCCTTTCTTTCGTTCATAACTAGCAATTTTCATTACTGAAATGAACTTCATGGGTTTACGCGGCTTATCCCCTGTAATCATAATTACTTCCCCTGTGGGTGCACGGATTTCTATGGAATTCTTATCACAGAGGATTCGAGCATAGTTGGCTACTAACCAATCCATTCCTAATACGACATCGAATCCAGCTAAATTCATGGGTAATAGGTTTGCAGAAAATTTATGACCTGAAAGTTCTATAGTTTCTTTTTGCAAAACCGTATCTATGTTAACTGAGTTTCCGTCTGCCGTTTCTACAGTATAAATCTGCCTAAGTTTCGTTAGAGGTTGCTTAAGAGCTTGGCAGAATGAAGTATTTATAAAACTTTGGTTTGCACCAGAGTCGAATAATACTTTCGCATAAACATTGTGAACTAAGAACGTACCAGCTATTACGTCAGGAATCAGTTCAGCTTCCTGCGTGGTCAATTGGAAGGCTCTTACGTTCTTCTTGTTAGTCCCTTCAGTAGGTTTAGCTTTGTTATCTGCTGGTTTGATGAATTTAGGGCATTCTGGTCTAAAATGCCCATCTTCGCCGCAGTTGTAGCAGATCTTTGTTTTCCTTCTGCAATCTTCTTCACGATGTCCTACAGTTTTGCAAAAGTTGCAGGTTTCATTACATTTTCCAAAATGTTTCTTTTTACAGTTCCTGCAGAACGGCGGAGTGGAAGATGATCCAGTTCCCTTCCTCTTGAAATTGCTATTATTACCCACACGAAATCCTTGGGAAATTTTCTGAGCCAATTCCTTCTTCTTATTTTCTTCTCGCGTACGCACCAGTCCGTCAGTCAAAGTGTTGGCTAATTCCACCGCATCATCGATTGTGCGGGGTCTCGCAGCTTTGACAATATCACGGATCTCGCTAATTAAACCCCATATATAGCGAGAAATAAGTACCGGTTCTGGCGAAGCCAGAGTAGGCATAATTAGAGCATATTCGAAAAACTTCGAAGTATACCCTCGACAATCAACATCCACCATTCGGTGGTTCAGGAATTTGTTCACCATTTGTTCTTTTTCATATTCTGGGCATAATTTTCTTTCCACCAAACGCTTAAATTCTTCCCAACTCATGGCATAGGCCATGTCACTTCCCTTAGCTTGTAATACCATATTCCACCATTCTAATGCTTCTTCCTTGAAAAGATGAGAAGCATACATGACTTTATCCTCCTCGGCACATTTACTTATTTTAATTACTGCCTCGGTTTTTCCAACCAACGTAGTGCAGCAGTCGCCCCTTCATTGCCTGCAAATTCAACAGGTTTACAGGCAAGAAATTCCTTGTAAGTGCAACCAGGCGTTGCAGCTTTCATTCTCTTAGGAATTGGGGCTTGCATCACATCATCGTTATTGTTAATGTTGCCGCTTCCATTTACGCTATTACTGGAGTTGTCTTCATGAGTACGTTTGCTGGGAATAATTTGTTGAGGCTCAACTAGATTTCGGGCAGCAGTAATGATTGCTGGAATAGCATTGGCTATTCCCTGAGTAATGATATTCTCTATATCTTGCCTATTCAGAAATTGATCTTCATGGTTTTGCGCGGATTGTTTACACTCGTTAACTTGTTCATTACCAGCGTGTTCCATCTGGTAATTAATATATAAGTTATTAGCATAAAATAAATAGTTAACGACTAAATGCAAAACAATCGCACAAAAATCACGTCACACATATAGCCAAAATTGTCGATTTTTCGACTTCCATATTTTATATATTACTATGCGTCCGTACACACCCGTTATATTACAAGAGTTTTATTTTTAAGTTATTTTACATGATTATATTTTTATTACTATTATTATTATTTTGTTATTATACAAACACAACCACACAGTCACACCATCCCCGTCAGCTGGCATTTCAAAAACGACGTTCCCTCTCATCGTACTTCCATGATATTCTCTCTCCCACATCTCGGATTCTATTCCAGGCGTCCACCAGCTCCTTGCCATAGTAGCGGAGTTCAGCCAAGTTCTCGGTACTCATTGGTGGGTGTAGTGGAGGCTCAGGGTCAAATTGAGGGAAAATGGTATGAGGGTTATTCAAAAGGTTCTGAAATTGCCAGTCAGTGGTCCACCATTCTTCCAGCTCCACTAGAGGTCGGGGGTTAACAAGGGGATCTGGAATAGCAGGTTCCATATTGACTGGAAGTTGTGCTTCCACCGGGTAATTGAAGAGGTTTTCATCGGCAGGTCCGATGAGGTCACTAAGTGCCAGTTTATGATCCAACTCCTCCCATGATGGCATTTCCTGGTCTTGCCTGGAACTCTCTCTGATTTCTATTCCTTTGCCTTTATCCATCAGATCCTCAGTCTTTATAACTTTCTGTGTCGCTGGCTTCTTTCTACGCACACGCCTCCAGCCCACGAATCTTCTTCTCTTTTTCGGTTTTGGTTTCTCCTGAGGTTGGGCTTGGAATACCATTGGTTCCTCAGTGTCGGCCTGGTAGCCAGTGAAGGTACTGGTGGTATCCATATATGTGCTATGGATAGAAAAGTTTTGAAGGGCTTCTGATAGTTCATTCATGTTGTTAGCATACATGAAGAAACATACAAAACTCTAAGTTAAAATTTTGTAAATTAAACTTTCACCTAATCACATAATGGAAATTAGAAAAATTAAGTATTTCTAAATACTTAATAGACTTAAATCGGTGGCTTTGATACCACCTTTTTCTGTCACGGCCCCCGGCCCGGTTTTACCCGTTTCAGGAGCCGCGGGACAGAAATCCGTGGTAATTGTTATGTTGGCAGCGTAATTTTAACAGGATCGTTTAAAACTTGAAAATACTGTTAGTGCATTAAGTGTCTATCGCCTCCGTCAATCAAAATCGTAGTAGAAATCGAAGAAGTCTAAGCTTTTATTGTAATATCTAGTTATAAGGGCAAGGTGGCAAACTTGTAAATAAGGAGAAATCCTTATATTCCTTGTGCCTATAAATAGGGAGTTATAGTGTTTTGTTTAAGACTTTGCTCATTTGGAGATTTAGAAGCTTAGATTTTAGAGAGAGAAAGTCTAGAGAGAGAAAGTCTCTCCATGTGATTCACGGCTTTGTACACGACATCATATCAATAGAATCACGGTTATTTGTACGTTCTTGTGTGTTCGGTCACGTACGTTCACGGATTCCGCACGTCGAACGTTCGTTACGCAATCGTACGGTGTCAAAACCGGTCCTACAAGTGGTATCAGAGCAGGAGCTTGATTGCACTGATCTATCACACAATTTCGCACAGGATTACATCGATTTCAGATTTGAATATCATCGATTTCTTCATATTCTACTTATTCTTCACGTTTTCTACAGTTTTTCCGCAAATTGAACGGGATTTTATGGTCCGAATCGGCTGATTTTTAGTATATTGTGCGAAAACAGTTGATCTACAATCCTACCAATTTTCAGATTCAAACTCCTAGTCGTTTAGGAGAAATTCGATTTTTTGTGTCCGAAATCGTTGGAAACAGCAAGATTTCGCTTGAAAATTCAAGCGAAATCCTTATATGTGAGATTTCGCTTGAGATATCAGTTTAGTTTCCGCTTGAAAATCACTTGGAACTCAGAGATTTCGCTTGAAACTCATCATCGATTTCGCTTGAATATTCTGAGGATTTCGCTTGAATATCTGTTGGTGTCGCTTGAAAAGTATAAAACGTCTGACCGCTTGAACCAACACACCACGTGAATAATGCATTGTGTTTTGTGAAAATACATAGAATTTTGTGAAACTTTAATCGAAGTTGTCAGTACATTGGAAAATGAGATCATGTTATCAGTTTGCATGTGATATGATTGTCGGCTTAGTGGTTTTTGATTCAATTAGTCAAATTAAGAAGTAAGAAGTGGTCAAAGTTGAGTTGTTCAAGACATTTGAAAGTAAACAAATTCATCGTTTCATGCATTGTTGTCAGTCACATTTCGAGGTCCAATCAGATTAGTGGTGGTTGTGGTCGAATTGCATTTTAGATATTAAAACAATTCATGAGAATTCATATGATTTCAGTATTGTTCTAGTCAGTCACGAGGATTTAAAGGCAGTACATGTGTATTCGGTTAATAAAAAAGAATCAGTCAAATCATTTTGTGTTGATAGAATGATTGTATGCCATGTGATATGATTAAAAATGATAGCCCATGTGAAGTCCATATCATTGGTTCAATTAGAGTAAAGAGATGTGACATGTGTGTTTTGAAAATCGATGTGTTAATTGATTTTGTTGGTTCTTGTTTGTTACAAGTGCACGTGATCTGATCAATATTCTCGGCCCATTTAAAGTGTCTGACCCATTTAAGTCTTGTTCTAATACCGAGTTGTCAGACGAATTTCATAAGTGTCTACAGTTTGCGTGGAGGTTTGATCACATATCACACGAAGTCATCCAAATTGTTCAGGTCATTGGAAAAAGGTCGTTTGAATTAGATCCGGGTCATAGCAATCCGCACAGTTTGTCAACCTTCAGTCCACACAGAAAATTCACCAGTTCGAGTATCAGTTTGATTCAGTTGTTTGATATTTTTAAACTGATAGTTTGTTTGTTTGATTCTAGGTAATTGAAGATGTCAAACAACTGTGAAGAGTTCTACAATACTTTCTACAACGCGTTCACTTCCGAATCATTAGATAGAAGATCTGAGATGAAAGAATATTCAAGAGAGATTTCAGAGAATTTGAAGTTTGAGAATATGTATGGAAGTCAACAGAAGCCACCAAAGTTAATGAAAGTTGAAGACTATCACTGGTGGAAAAACAGATTTGAGGGTTGGGTAAAAGCTTTCGCTCCTGAAAGTTGGATAAAAATGACAGATGGATACACTGAACCAGTAAAAGAGGGAGGAGAGTTAATAGATCCAAAAGATTTCTCAAACATAGATGTAAAAAATGTTGTGGCTGAATCTAAAATGATCACATTAATCAAACAGTCAGTGAGAGAGGATATTATTTTGTTACTTGAACAAGAGAAAACCTCAAAGAGTTTGTGGGAAGCGTTAGGGAAAAAGTGTGTAGGAAGTAATGAAATTGTCAAAAACAAAAAGAAATTGTTGCGTAAAGAGTTTGATTTTTTCAGTTGTATGAAAAATGAATCTGTTTGTAAAATGATTGAGAGATTCGGATATCTGAAAATGGAGCTGATCAGACATGAAATTTTACCTTCTGAAGAGGAGCTGGTGGATAAACTGTTTGATTCATTGCCAAATGATCAAGAGTGGCGATATTTCGCTCTAATGTTGAAAAATACTATCAAGCCTGAAGATTTAAAAGTAGATTTGCTGATCGAAAGACTTGAAAGCCATGAGTTGGAGATAAAGAGATCTAAAGTCAACAATCCAGCTTATTAGCAGAATGTGGAGCTTTACTACAGAGGAAATGTACCGCAGGCTGGATCTCCAAAAACAGCATTTTCTGCAGAAAGTTCAAGTTCAGTGAACAATGAAAGTCTTCACAGTGGTTTTCACAGTGGATCTTCTTCAACAACTTCTGATCAATCTGCTTCCAAGAATTTGTTTCAGTGTAATATCGCAGTGGATCTTAAGAATGGGCAGAATTTCAGCGAAGAGTCGGCAAAACAACAGATGGTTTTCTTGGCATCTGTACTTGAATCGTATGAAAGCCTCGTTGCAGGGAAGATTGGCAACACCAACTTGACGAAAGAAGATTATGATCAATTAGACCCCGAGGAGATGGAACTAATGGATATAAGATGGTGCATGGCCAGTGCTGTTCGTCGGGCACAGCGGTTCATGGAGATCACGGGGAGAAAGTCAATTGGTGGATCATCTACCAAACTGGGATTTGATAAATCTAAGGTGACATGCTTCAAATGCAAACAAATAGGTCATTTTAAGCGCGAGTGTAGAAATGCGTATGCTGATGATGATTCTGCAAATCCGTTCAATGAAGATTACTACAAGAAAGCAATTTACCATCAGAACAAGTCTGAGCCACCAAGATTGAAACAGCCTGAAGAAAAATCAAGGGCTCTTGCAGTTATATATGACGATGAAGGTTACGACTGGAGTCAGGTTTGCCCGGAAGAAGATGCAGTTGGATATGCATTTGTGGCTAATGCTGATCCTGATAGATATTGGAAAGCAGATTATGCAAGATGGGAAATTGGAAAATTAAACGAACCATTCAAAGAAGCTCAGAGAGCCAAACGATGGAATGATGAGTTGGAATGTTACATGGATCCACGGGGTAATCCAGTTGTTGACCCATCAAAAGTGGATTTCGAAGCTGTAACAAATTTGGTTCCAAGGCAGGCTACTTTCAACACACGAAGGTTATCTGATAAAGCATATTTGCCTGATTTGGAGAAGAAGATAAGAGAGGTTTGTGAAGCAAGTCTACCGAAGGTGGTAGAGATGAAAAAGAGAAAAGAAGAAGAATTGAAGAAGATGATTGAAGAAGTAAAGAATGTTGTGAAGATTGCTGCTAAAGAGGAACAGAAAGCTGAAGAAGAACAGAAGAATGCAGAAGCTCAGAAAGAAGAAAAGAAGCAAGATCAGAAAGTTGAATCAGAAGAACCGGTGCTGAATGTTACTGAGGTTAGAAAATCTTCCGATTTATCAAATGTTGAAATGGTTGATGAAAAAGAAAACAAATGCAGGAATTGCATAGAAATGTGCAAAGCCTGTATTGAAAAAGATGAAACAATCAAAACAAAAGAAATTGAAGCAACCAAATTTGAAAATGTTTTCAAAATAAAATGTAAAGAAATGGTTGAAACAGAAGAAATGTTGAAATTAAAAGTTGAAAAATTGACACAGAAATGTCAAGGTCTTGAAAAGGATAATGATGTTTATAGACAACTGTGTTCAGCAAAATGTGTTGATTGTGTTGAAAAAGAATCTAAGTTTCAAGATTTACAAAAACAGTATGATTCTTTAAAGTGGTCGAGTCAGAGAGTACAAGAAGCTTATGATACTTTGAAAAGCCAAGTCAAAAGTTTTGATCAAAGATTGTCAGAAACTTTAGTCACTAAAGAAATGTATGAAAGAAAGTTTAAAGAAAAGCAAATTGAATTAAACAAATGTGTTGATGAAATTGCAAATCTTAAACAAGTCTTGGCTGAAAAAGAAAAGGTTGTTACCAAACTTCAAAGTTATCATAACTCTTCGTACATTCTCGAACGCATTTTCAACATCACACCAGATGACAAAGATACTGAAAATTGCAAAAAGGGTATTGGTTCAGAATTTCATCAGGTACCACCACCATTGAGAAACAATTATACTTTTTATGATGAGGAAAAGGTGGCAAAGGGTTTGAACATAGCTGACCAGTTACCTGAAAGTATCGATGTGACTTACTCCAAATCTGATGATGCTAATGATTCAGAGGTGGTAAGTAAGGTTGTTGAAAGCGTTTTGAAAGATGAGTCTACAAAAGGTAAGTCTGAATCACAGGATGAAGATGAAGGAAATCTTTATGATGGTTATCTGAAAAACACAAAATCCGAGAAAAATTTGAATGATGATTCAAAAGGATTGGTTTATACCATGATTGGATCGGACAAATTATTCTTAGATGTTGTATTCCCGATTCAGAATGTGATTTCAGAGAAGGTCGATAAAGTTTTCAAAATGGTTGAGATTGAGAAGTCTGAGATTCCAAAGTTTGCTGGTAAAGGTCATAAATCTTTTTATAACAAACCTGGTTTTAAGAAGAAAAACATGAAGGCTGGTTTGGGTTATAAAAAGAAACGGAATTGGAATCAAAGTAAAAAAACCAAATTTGCAACTAAAGATGAATTTTGTCCAAGGAAAAAGCTTGAAAGAAGAGGAAAAACTCAAATTTGGACAACAGTCTAATGAGGAGGTTCATGCTATGAGAAAGAAACAACAACATGCCAAGGATGTTTCAAAGAAAGTGTGTTTTAAATGTGATGAAATTGGACATGTGGCTCGAAAGTGTCCAAATCCAAAGCCTGTTGATGTTGAAAAACAGAAATCTGAGGATGTGAAATCGAGGTCAACCAGATTTGATTCGAAACAAACTTGGAGGTACAATACAAACAAGTTTGCTTCAAATCAAAATTGGAAATCAAACCCGAATAGGTTCGATTCAAGACAGACCTGGAATTCTCACACACCCAGATTCAGAACAACACAGAGTTGGAGAATATCTGTTGATATGACAAAACCTCAAGAGTTTTGGAAACCTAAAAATGTTGTTCAAAATCAAAAGGTTCAAAAAGAGACAAATTTTTACAAAAGAGGTACTCCGGAAGGTCAAATGTGGAGTGCTAAGAAACAAGTGACGTTGGAAAAAGATGAGAAAGTTGAAGTCAAAGTTGAACAAGTTTTAAGTGATAAAGAGTTTCCAAAATTGAATGAACATTATTGTGTTGAAATGCCTAAGGTCCAACAGACCTGGGCTAAATTGTTCAAATGATTGATAAAGTTTGAATGTGCAGGTGCTCAACGAAGCTGAAGATTGTGAGAATGGTAGTTGGAGCAACCTGGCACAGGAAGAGGTTGCAGGACCCTGGTTTGGTTGAACAGGGAGTTTAGTTTGAGTGATTTCTGTACATAAATAAACAATATTTTCAAAATCCTAAAAATTGAAAAATTAAAAACCAAAAATATGTTTTTAGTTTGTTAAAATTTGAAAAACCATAAATATGTTTGTTTTTAATTTTGTTTGAATGTATGTTGATTGAATACGCCGAAACCCTCACGGCTGAACAAACATGATTACTTTCATCAAATTGAAAAAAGGTTTTCAAACTGTTAAGATCAATGGGTTGTAAATCATGGGGGTACGTTATATTTTCTGCAAATCAGAGCACTTGAAGCAGAAAATGGATGGCAAGACAAAGCTATCAGTGTTGGTTGTCAAATTTTTCTTTAAATGGTTTTGCATTTTAGGGGGAGAAATATTGTTAGAAAATACAAAAACATTTGAAAAATTTGAAAAAGCCAAAAACATGATAAAATTCAAAAATTGAGTTTTGCGTAAAAAGAGGAAATGATAGTACATCAGTAGACAGTTACAGTACGCTAAAGAAATGGAAAGTTTAAATGTGTTAAACGATCTCACCGTGGATGTGTCGGTAGATTTTTATACACTTAGTAAACTTTTCCGGGATATAAACCTAAATTTAAAAACTTGCTTATTTCGTGGGGAACACTACTTGGATATATAGGTAACCCCTGAAATCTCGTTTGAAAGGTCTTGTATTAAGATATACTAGGTTTTTATACTCAGTGTTATCTGGGGTATTATTCCAGGACTTCTGCTGAACGGTAGTTCTGACCTAGTCCTCGAATAATACTTTCTGCAAATGCTTGAAATACAGCATCACCCTCAGCATATATGATAAGATAATAAAATTGCTTAGCAATGCTGTTGTAAAAAAGATCCTCTAAAGGGGACACACCCAAGTTGAGTCATGATCTCTCTGCTGAACGATGGTTCGGACCTGAGCTCTCATGATTCTTCATAATTTATTAACCCCTTACAGATATCATTTGTGTTATAATTGCCTGTAAGACTGAATATTGGGATCTGGATACGGGAGTATATTCAAGAGGTGGGACACATGAATGAGTTTAAGTTCTTAATACATCTAATTCGTATCCTGAATCAGTTGAACTTTGTATGAAAATTTAAGTGGATCAGTATATCGACAATCTAAGTGAATTGTTTAATTCTTAAAGTGAAATTAAGCTCAACGGTACTTGTGACTTGTCAAAAACTGATATGATCCTCTGACGCATACTCAAACAAAAATATTGTCTGTAAATATGTTTGTACATATTTCTTTACTGTTTTATGTTTTCAGAAAATACAAAAAGATTTTGATTTCTGCTTTATTTTCGACAACTGATGTCTGAGTGCTGAGTTTCAAAATCTATGTAAGCTGGTCGTGTTTCTGAAAATAAAACAAGTTCATTAATTTGAAACTTGAAGTTTTAAAATAAAAAAAATTCAAAAACAGTTTGTGATATCTCCAAGGTCATTAAGTTGGACTTGGATGATTAATTGTGGGGGAGTTGGATGCTTATATTGTTATAGAGCTTGTTTCCGATACGATTCGATGAAACTGCCAAATTCATGAGAAGTGGTTTTGAGGAGATTGAATTGTCAATATCTGAAAGTTTAAAATGTTGTTACTTATAGTTGTATGAGTGATTGCAGGAAAAGTCCAGACTACGATCCCGAGAGCAGAGTCTAAGGGGGAGTCTGAAGACAAGCTGAAAGTTAGAAGGAGCTTGTAGCTAGAAAGAGAGGTGTCGATCCCTAAAAGCACGGAAGCTTGACGAAAGGGGGAGCCTGAAGAAAGAGACTACGAGGAGAGAGAGAAACTGAAGCTAAAAGACATAGCCAAGGGGGATTCTGTTCGTGAAAGAGAGAAAAACAAGATGCTACGAGATTGACTACGGCAATATCCAAGGGGGAGTCTGTTAGTGCATTAAGTGTCTATCGCCTCCGTCAATCAAAATCGTAGTAGAAATCGAAGAAGTCTAAGCTTTTATTGTAATATCTAGTTATAAGGGCAAGGTGGCAAACTTGTAAATAAGGAGAAATCCTTATATTCCTTGTGCCTATAAATAGGGAGTTATAGTGTTTTGTTTAAGACTTTGCTCATTTGGAGATTTAGAAGCTTAGATTTTAGAGAGAGAAAGTCTCTCCATGTGATTCACGGCTTTGTACACGACATCTTATCAATAGAATCACGGTTATTTGTACGTTCTTGTGTGTTCGGTCACGTACGTTCACGGATTCCGCACGTCGAACGTTCGTTACGCAATCGTACGGTGTCAAAACCAGTCCTACAAATACCCAATTTATTTTATTTCACAAATTTGGGAATAACACCCATAATTTACAATAAGGGTGATTTCACTGGGAAATCCCTATTTTTACAAAAACATGTTTCTTTATTTTATTGAGCCACTTCTTCAAGCTTGTAGTGCTACACGGCACTTTTTCCTTGATCACAGCAGATCACCTGAAACATGTTTTAAAAAGATTTTATCAGCAGGGAAATACTGGCGAGTCACTCAAGTTGCACAAAACGACACATTGTTATAATATACAGTATTAAGGGTGATTACATTGGTTTTATCAACCAATTACCCCAAATCGGCATTTGTCACTCGACTGTATCTGTGACTATGGTCAGATCACCCATTGGCTAACTCGTTGTCCAATGGTGACGGGTATCAAGTAATGTATACAAAACCCCACATACCGGCAGTAATTGAAGATTACAAAGACTTAATCCCTTTAATTATAACCTTGAAAATAAATAGGGTTTTGTAAAGCATTTTAATAAAAAGAGAATGACTCACTTTGCAAGTTTAAACGGGCCGAGTTTAGCCTACTGATAAGCCTTGTAACCTAAATTAAAAGACAACTACATTTTCGTCCACCGCGCGTTACGCCGGCGGGACAAAGTGCAATACAGTAAATAACATACACATGACAAAAAAATCATTTTAAATTCCGCTAGACGTACCTGGATTGTAGCATAAGTGAAGCGGCCAACATCGGCAAACAATGTTTTTCAGCCTGCAAGTGCAGTTGATAAATCAAACCACGTTCCTTTTTTTGGGTCAAACTTTAATCCCACATTAATTCCTAATTAGAGCCTAAAAATGTTAAACATTCAACATTAACTTTTTCCAACTTTAGTTCCACTGACTATTGAATAGACCATACAATACAAAAATGTATTATATCTATAGTACCATTCTAAACAGGAATCAACAACATATCAAATTCAAACCAGGAACCAAACAACTTATAATGACATGATGCATATGATAGTATAGTAAATGTATTAGAAAGCTTAAAGAAACAATTCAAGCATAGCATATAGTTCAAGGTAGTTACTCAACTTCGCCCATAGAAACTTCATTTATGGGCGATCTTTGATCTTTCTTAACCTGTTGACTTTTAAAGTCAACCTTACACAACCTAATATGAAAGCTTTATAATCACCACAAAAAGTATTAAAATGGGATATCAAACTTTCTCATAAAGAAGCTAGCAGCAACCTTACCCTGGACGCCAAGCATCAATTTATAAAACTTCCTCTTTGATTTAATTCCTTACAAACTTTATCTACACTTGAGGGTGATTAAATGACCTCCAATCTTTGATTTTTATCTTCAATTCTTGCAAGATCAAAGACTCTCATTGGTTGTCCACATCCCGTCAATCTCTCTCTTAAAAACATGCCATCTCGTCAGATAATGATGTTTGTATGTCTTGTAGACACCCAAGCTGAACATACATATTAAATTCTACACTTTAATACCCCAAATGACCCACTGGTACACAAATTAGAGTGGAAATAAAAAGATGCTATTGTGTGTCATTTAGTTATGTAAAAAAAAAAGAATATATGCAAAATTATTTTTGAATCAAATCAAAGTTTATCCAGTCGTGCATTCCCTACATTTGTTGTAATTGTAACTGTGGGAGCTAATTTGACTACAGATGCTACCAAATTTTATCCCATGTCTGCATAATGACTTTCAAATGGTAATGCCAAACGCCCACCTATTTTGATCTCGATATATATATGTCACACCCTGGTTTTGCGGAAGCGTGGGTTTATTTTGGTGTGACTTCTTAATACCATAGCACATATCATAACCATGCTATATGAAAATAAAACCATGATGTTCATCCATTTAACAAGTTTTAAAAGTTAACATGACGACATTGTTTAAAAGTTGACACTTACAACCATGACATAATTAGAAACTTGTTCTCAAAACACAACTAAAAGACATGAATAGAAACACAGTTTAAAACTTGTGACCCATCCAGGAAAAGATCACAATTCCTAAACTCGGATGACATCATTACTCCTACGCAGCTTAATACCCTTGCATACTTGGCCAGATCCATTAATTTCCTGAAATACATGTAAGTTGAAAAATCAACATAAAGTTGAGCGAGTTCATGTAAAAGTGAGTATGTAAACCTTTGTAATATGTTTGTATGTATGAAAACTCCCTGGTATGTAGCAAATAAGGAAAAAGAAAGAGATGACCCTTGGGTTGCAAATCCAATGATATGTGTGAAGTGCTCTAGGAAGACTCAAACCTAGCAGATTTTTGCGTCGGGCTCAAAGTCACCCCGAGGTCCGTACTGTTGGGCCTGGAGTTGGGCTCGCTACACCCAGATAGATCTACCGCTAATGACCCTCGGTCCTACAATGAGGATTAATGGCCTCTAGTTCCAGCCTACCCACTCACATGATCTAAGTAGTAAACCCTCCTTAAGCTAACCATACCATGTATAAAGTATCCATAATTTCTGTAACATGTATTCCACCCCCGAAGTATAAAAACTGAAAACAGTTAAGAGAAAAGGGGGACATGAACTCACGGAAGTGCGTCTCGAAATAGTCAATCCCAAATCAACCTGTTGCGTGACGACCTACACGTACTAACTTCTATTAGACGGACGGCCGTGCCTTGGCTTAAGGTTTAACGTTTTGTTGGAGAAATAGTTAGGTAACTATTCCGTGTTCACACTTCTTAATTATTTAACAAGTATATTCCTTCCCAAGGGTGGGGGTTTTAATACATGTGTGTTTTTATAAATCCAAAAATATATCTTTAAGTCTCACTTGAAAATATATTTTAAATCACTTTGTCTAAAATATTCTGTCTCCCAAAATATACATATTTTCCCAAAAATATTATATTTTACTTCATATAATTTCCAAAATAATACTTTATCAAAATACATATTTGAGAGTATTTTCCGAAAATACATAAGTTACATTTTTAAAGTTCGTGTGGTAATAACAGTACCGGTGTAACTTAAATATTTATTTGTGAGGGTGTTGGTATTATTTTGGAGTCGATACTTCTCAGTGTATTCAAGTTATATTATTTTTACTCTAAAAATAACATATCTAGTTCACAAAATAATCATAAAATCACACAAGCGTTTTACTATGAAATACATATTCTAAATATATATTTAACAAGTTTTATTTACGAAAATCCACCTCCGACACTTGGTTATTTTGTAATAAAAATCTTGGCAAAGTTTATTTGGAAAAACAAGTTAAAAAATATATTTATAAACACTTGTCACAAAATATTTCTATGTGTTATATTTCTGGAAAAATTTCGCCAGAGTTTCCTTTGTAACTGGAGGTGGCCACGCTTACTAGCGTATGATTTTCTTTTCAAGATTCAATCAAACAATTCACCAATCATCAATATACAATATTAAGCATCAAACTTGTCAAAATAAGTCAAAATCGCAAACTCATGAACTTGTAAGTCTTGTAAAAATACGTAGTAACTTTCCAACATATTTAGTAGGTTTCGTTATCTTTAAAAATAACTTTATTTTCTTAAAAACCTTACTTTTAAAGAATTTGAAGTTTTACAACTTCTAGTCAAGATTTACGAAAATATTTCTTTGGTAAATCTTCTTGTTACGCAAGGGTTTACACACTTGTTTATTCACTAAAATGCCTTTAGTTTATGTTAGATCCGGGTTTTAAACAAGACTTGCATCTTTTACTTGGTTCTTCCGAAAAACCACTTGTAGATCTTTAGATCTACTAGTTTAGAACCTTATTTTACAAGAAAAATTTCATTTACACAAGTTCATGTTCATGAGTGGAAGGGTTCATCATCTTACAACTTTTACACTTAACATATTACTAGTTCATGTTCCATGAACATGATCTAGTATGGTTAGATGATGATCCATCCCACTACTAACATCAAACAACATAAAATAATCACAACTAGTCAAGATTTACAAGATTTACACCATTAGTTTCTCTTTATCCAACTAGTTTATCTTTCTTTCAAGACTTTATGTTTTGTTCTTGTGTGTTCTCGATTTTTAACCGTTAAATCTCTTATTAACCACTTTAAACAAGAACAAGAGGATGTTTAGAGGCACTTACTACTAGCTCGAGGCTAGGGAAGAATCAAGACGTAAACAAGGTGGATAAAAGAAGTATAGAGAGGTTCTTGAGTTTCCGAAAGCACCGAGCCTCCTTGTATGTCACCTTGCACCCTTGTATGTAAGTGGATTAGCTAGATCGAAACTTGATGATGATGATGGTGGTGGCACTAGTGTTCTCGGCCGAACACTAAGGAAGAGGGAGAGAGAGAGCAAATTTTGTGAAGTGGGATTTGTGAATGAAGTCCTTATCTCTTAAGCATTCTTATAATCCATCTTGGTGCTTTTATCCATCATGTATTATGTTCACAAGATATTAGACAACACTAAATAAAATAATCAGAATGGTGGAGTGTGGGTCACCACATGGTGACCGTCGATTGAGAGGGGGGGTTATGGTTGGATTTCAAATGGATAGTTAGGATCTAGTTAAGTTTAGTTAGGACTTTATGTAGGTTATTAGTGTGTAGTGTAATATAAAGGGTGTTAGGGTATTCGGGGATCCTAACTAGCTCAGAAATGTGTAAACAATGTCATTGACAATATTTTTATGTTTCGGGTAAAGTCCGGTTGTTCGGTTGGATATTGATCCGTTAGAGTGTCAAGCAAAGCTTCAAAGTGTCTTTTATAGTGTTTTTAGTGACACAATAAATTCCCGACACTTTTGAAAGTGTCTAGTATTATTTTACCAAGTTTTTGCACTTTACTAGTTATGTTAAATGCTGAATTTTTGCTTAAAGTGCAGAATTTTGTAATTAAAGTATGTTTTAGGCACTTCCGATCACTATAACTTTCACCTAGTGACACAGTTTTATAATCCTCACCTCCCTACACTCCCTACTAGTGTAGTAATCTATTCCCGGCTCATACTGGCCTCAGAGACAATGTCTGTCTAGTGCTGGCAATGTCAGCATGTTTACCGGGTTATCCGTTTAGTATGCTAATTGTGCTTTTGTGCATCATGGTTGTCACTAATGTTTGTGCGAAATAAATGGAGTGACAGTAATAAAGTATGATGCATGAATATGGATGTATCAGAAATCAAGAAGCAGTTTAACCACAATTGTAAGCAAGCACAGTAATTAAGCATTAATTAAATATTAATTAATTGTACGGATACCTGGTTTTGTGAGGGTTGTCACATTATCCCCCCGTTAGATAAATTTCGTCCCGAAATTTTAGGCTCTGCTTCTAGTTGCAGGGGTCTTAGGAAATAAATGGGGGTATTTCTCTTTCATACGATCCTCACGTTCCCACGTGAATTCAGGCCCATGTCTGGCATTCCATCGAACTTTGACGAGTTTGACATTGCTCCTGCGCGTTTTGTTAACTTTCCAATCTGTAACCTCAACGGGTTCTTCAGTGAAGTGGAGCGTGTCGTCGATATGAACCTCATCAGCAGGAATGATTACAGTCTCCTGTGTTGGACTCTTCCTCAGATTTGATACGTGGAATGTATCGTGAACACCATTGAGTTCAGCAGGTAGGTCCAACTTGTTGGCTACAAGCCCAATCCTTTGCAGTATTCTGAAAGGGCCAACGTAACGCGGATTCAACTTCCCACGCTTTCCGAAGCGTGCCACACCCTTCCAGGGTGAAACCTTTAATAAGACCATATCCCCAACTTAAAATTCCAAAGGTTTCCTCTTTGAATCTGCATAGGCTTTCTGTCTGTCGCGAGCCGCCTCGATGCGCTTTCGAATTTGTGCAATCTTGTCGGTCGTCTCTTGGACTATCTCGGGCCCAACAAGCTGTCTATCACCCGCATCAGCCCAGCATAAGGGTGATCGACATTTGCGACCATAAAGCGCTTCAAATGGTGCGGCTCCAATGCTTGTGTGGTAGCTGTTGTTGTACGAAAACTCGACCAATGGTAAGTGATTATCCCAGCTACCACCTAGATCCATTACACATGCTCTCAGCATATCCTCCAATGTCTGAATAGTTCCTTCACTTTGGCCATCAGTTTGTGGGTGAAATGCAGTACTTAGATTCAACTGTGAGCCAAAAGCTTTTTGGAAGGATTGCCAAATCCTTGATATGAAGCGTCCATCTCTATCAGAGATGATCGAGAGAGGCACTCCATGACGTGCAACGATCTCTCGCATGTATATCTCAGCTAGTTTACTTGTGTTGTCTTTCTCCTTGATTGGCAAGAAGTGTGCGGACTTGGTCAGGCGGTCAACTATTACCCAAATTGTGTCGTGACCTCTGGGCGTCCTTGGCAACTTAGTTATGAAGTCCATTGAAATCTGTTCCCATTTCCACTTGGGAATCTCAGGTTGTTGCAGAAGTCCTGAAGGCTTCTGGTATTCAGCTTTCACCTTGGCGCACGTTAAACACTTGCTAACATAAACAGAAACATTGCCTTTCATCCTAGGCCACCAATAATAATCCTTAAGATCTTGGTACATCTTATCCGCTCCTGGGTGGATAGAGTACCATGATTTGTGGGCTTCATCAAAAATAACTTTTCTCAAACCACCAAACAGAGGAACCCAAATTCGTGTCGTGAAACATAACGTTCCTTCCTCGTTTGGCACTAACTACTTCTCCATTCCACGGAGATACTCGTCCTCAATATTCCTCTCTTTCAAGGCTTCTCTCTGCGTGGCACGAATGCGTAAAGAGAGATCTGTCTGGACAATCATCTCCAAAGCCCTAACCCTTATGGGCTTGATCCTCTCTTTTCGACTTAGGGCATCAGCGACCACATTTGCTTTCCCTGGGTGGTATTTGATCTCGCAATCATAATCATTCAACAGTTCTACCCAGCGTCTCTGCCTCATGTTGAGTTCCTTCTGATCGAATATGTGCTGTAAGCTTTTGTAATCAGTATAAATTGTACATCGCGTACCATACAAATAGTGTCGCCAAATCTTCAACGCAAATACCACCGCGCCTAATTCCAGGTCATGCGTGGTATAGTTCTTCTCATGAATCTTCAACTGGCGTGACGCATAAGCTATAACCTTCTGGCGTTGCATCAGCACGCAACCCAAACCTTGACGCGAAGCGTCACAATATACCACGAAGTCATCTGTTCCTTCGGGTAGCGATAGGATCGGTGCGTCACAAAGTTTGTTCTTCAACAATTGAAACGCTTCTTCTTGCTTATCACTCCAATTAAACTTTTTGTCTTTCTGTGTGAGTGCGGTCAGAGGTTGAGCGATTTTAGAGAAATCCTAGATGAACCTTTGGTAATAACCAGCCAAACCTAAGAACTGTCGAATCTCGGTTGGCGTCTTTGGAGTCTCCCAACTCTTGATCGCCTCGATCTTTGTTGGATCCACATGGATTCTATTTCCATTAACCACGTGTCCAAGGAATTGGACATCACGCAGCCAGAACTCACACTTCGAGAACTTGGCGTATAATTTCTCCTTCTTGAGTAGTTCTAGAATAGCTCTTAAGTGCTGTCCGTGCTCGTTCTTCATCTTTGAATAAATCAAAATGTCGTCGATAAACACAATTACAAACTTGTCCAAGTACGGCTTGCAGACTCTGTTCATTAGGTCCATGAAAACTGCAGGTGCGTTTGTCAGCCCAAACGGCATAACTAGGAACTCGTAATGTCCGTAACGAGTCCTAAAGGTTGTTTTTGGGATAGTTTCCTCTTGTATCGTTAGTTGATGATATCCAGATCGAAGATCGATCTTTGAATAAAAGCTCGAACCTTGCAGCTGATCAAATAGGTCATCGATTCTCGGTAGGGGATATCTATTCTTGATAGTCAACTTATTAAGCTCGCGGTAGTCTATACACATCCGAAAACTACCGTCCTTCTTTTTAACAAACAGAACCGGAGCTCCCCAAGGTGAGAAGCTTGGCCTGATGAATCCTTTATCCAACAGCTCCTGGAGTTGTGTCGACAACTCCTGCATTTCCGAGGGCGCAAGTCTATAGGGTGCCTTGGCTACAGGTGCGGCGCCTGGAACCAAGTCAATGTGGAACTCGACTTGCCTTTGAGGCGGCAATCCCGGCAAGTCTTCTGGAAAGACTTCGGGATATTCTTTCACTAATGGAATGTCTTCGATCTTTGGCTCAGTAGCTTCTTTGTCCACGATGTGTGCTAAGAATGCAACACATCCCTTTTGTAAACACCTTCTAGCTTTCAGGCAGCTAATAATCCTCAGCGGCGTATCATGCTTCTCTCCGTGCACTATGATTGTTTCTTCATCCGTCATAGGGATGCGGATGGTCTTCTCATGGCAAATGATCTCGGCTTTGTACTTGATAGCCAATCCATCCCGACTACCACGTCGAAACTTCCCAATTCAACTGGTAGTAGATCCAAGGTGAACTCATGTCCTCCTAGCTCGATCACGCATCCTCGGACAACTTCACTGGTTTCGACTAGTTTCCCATTCGCTAATTCGATCGAGTACGGAACGTCTAATTTACTAGGTGTCAACCCAAGTATATTCTTAAATTCTAATGATACGAAACTATAATCGGCACCGGTATCAAGCAGAACAGATGCAAAACGTTGGTTTACAGGGAACGTGCCGGTGACAACGTTTGGATCTTGGCGCGCTTCCCTTGCGCCGATGTTAAAAACTCTTCCACGGGCTTGATTCAGCTTTGGGCATTCCCTCTTAAAGTGCCCAACATCTCCACAATTAAAGCATCCTGGCCCTTGGCCATTTCCATTCCCAGCTTGAGTGTTATTCTGGTTGCGGTTTCCACTCCCAGCTTGATTTGCGAAATTCCCACGATTTCCGTTTCCTCCATTGTTTCCTTGCGGGCGGTTCCCATTACCACCCCGGTTGTTGTTTCTATTACCAAAACCTCCTTGGCCTCCCCGGCCAGCACTAACCCAGCAAGTATCCTTCAAGTGGCCAATTTTCCCACAAGCTTCACATGTTTTTGGTCCGCACCGGCCAGTATGATGGCGCTGGCATGTGTTACACTTGGGCAGTGTGCCCATATAACCTTTTCCTTTGTTTTCAGCACCGGTTGCAGCTCTAGCCGGTGTGCTCGATTCAGCCTTCTTGCTCACACTTGAGGTACCTTGCTTGAAATTGGAAAACTTTCGTTTGTTTTCCCCAGACGACTCCACGTGAGTCTCTTTCTTCTTTGGTTCAACATTGGAAAACTTGTTCAATCGAATGGCCTCCTCAGTAAGTGCCACACTAAGATCGATTGCTTCCGTGATTGTCGCGGGCTTGGATGTGGTAACCATACTCATTATTTGGGGAGCCAATCCCCAGATGAACCTCTCAACACGTTTAAACTCTGGTGTGACCATGTATGGCACAACGTGGGATAAATCATGAAATCTTTGAACATATTATGCTATCTTGGGACCATCCATCCTTAAATGCCAGAACTCAGTCTCTAACCTTTGTATCTCAGCACGAGAACAATACTTCCTTCGCATTAACTCCTTTAACTCAGCCCATATCAACGCGTAAGCAGCAGCTTCTCCTAAAGTCTGCACTTGTAAGTTCCACCATGGTAGGGCTCCATCTAGAAACAGCCCTGAGATGTAAGTCACTTGTTGATCGGGAGCGCATTTGCTCATTATTAAGACAGAGTCTGTTTTCTCAGCCCATCTAACAAACGCAACGGCACCTCCGGTGCCGTTGAAGTGAACGGGCTTGCAATCGAGGAACTGCTTGTAAGTGCACCCTGCACATACGTTAAAATTTACAATTGGTATTAGCAGATGTGCTATAAGTACCCAAATGTATGGTAATATGTCTCAAGTCACTTGACATTACCATGAGGCGGGTTGTTGTTGCCATTGTTGCTTGAATGGCTCCCACTCGTTCCTCCTTATGAGGCTGCATACTGCGCTATGGCGGCAGCAATGATTCCTTGGAGTTCCGCCTCCGAAGTGGGCATGCGCATCTCGCGTCTTGGTGGCATCTTCTAAAAGATGATCGTGTTGGTCAAGTCATAGTAAGTAAACAACATACGTACGTAATATCACATAACATCTCATGTTACAATTTAACAAAGCATATAGCATCACATGTTATAAAATGTATACAATCAATCCAACATCACATATAATGAGAATACTGCGATTGCGCTATCATAAATTGAGACCACAATAAAGTTTACAAGTTTCATAACTGTATCGTACAACACAAATGACTAGGGGTCACAGCGCCCTTGCCCAATCTGGCTAATCAACTACAACAAGCAAAAGCTAAACATCACAAGTCATGTCATCAAAATGCGGTCTTCCAAAAAGCTGTATAGTCTGCACAATCGCGGTCCTCTCACCAAAAGTCTACCTGCGTAAAACCAAAAATATGCCTATGCTGATGGCGGCGGAGGAGGAGGGAAATGAGAATAGAGTAAGCGACGCATATGTAGCCAGTCCTCCTCCATAGCGCGATAGGCGCGCAACAAGTATGCTATCTGCTGCTCAGGAGTCCAAAAGCGAGCGACAGAATCAGGGGATAGTGGGCGTGGAGGGTACGGTGCTGCAAATGGTGCATGACAATGACAAGGTGGGTGTGAAGCTGACTCCAAAACCTGAATACGACGCGTCAATGCGTCCTGTTGTACCATCAAAGAAACGAGGATATCCTCGGTAGAGTGCCCAACATAGTATGGGTGGTATGGATCAGAAAGTGGCATAATAGGGGGCATAGTCCATAAAAATGGCTTGCTCGATGGTGCCGTGGGTGGTGCAACAGAAGAAAACTGTGACGTGAACAGTAAGGATGATGGCAGCACAGGGGGAACAAAAGGAGGATGAGAAATCTGGGGTATGAACTGGCTGCCTCCTGCCATGAAAGGTGTATGACCAAACGGCTGTCTTGATGAACCCTCTCCAGGACGTGGTGGAGGGATGTCCTGGAGATAGGTGACCGGGAGATCTGTGCGGTGTGCATCTGTGGTGTGTGGGGGAATCAGGGGAATATCAGTGTGTGCCGAAACAGGTGTGACGGGTACCACGTGTGGTGGGTAATCGTCATCGTCATCAATCCACCCATTGTGGGTGTCGGCATAACGTGGATCCACATAAGCAGCAAAAGGTGCACGGTCAAGCAGTACCGGCATAGGATCTGGAAAGGGTGCAACAACAGGATCCTCTATCAAGAGTGTAGCGTCAACAACAGCGTCAGCAACATGATCATCCTCCAACAGTGGAGCAACAATAGGATGATCGGCAATAGGTATGTCATCAACAAAAGGGGCAACAGCGGGTGCATCTGCAGGATCAGGAGCGACGGCTGGCTCAGGGGCCACGACAGGCTCCGGGTTAACCAAATCCATATCAAAATCAGCGGGATCATCAAACAAAGGATCGATAGGGGCTACAGGCTCCTCTAGGGGCTGGTCTAAGTGAATGAACTCAATATCCTGGTCAGGATCAAAACCAGGGGGAAAGATGGGGTCTAAATCTTCGTCAATATCGTGATCAAACTCAAAGTCGTGTGTGGGAGCAGGTGCAGCTGATAACGCCATGTCCGGGTCGGCGTCATGAGAGTGATGCTGCCCTCCCTGAGTGTGCAAAGATGCGGACGCCACAGACTCAAAGGAGTCTGGGACAGGTGAATCAGCAGGTGCCTCCTCTGCAGGGGCATCGGCAATTGGTAGAATGACATCAGCAGCAATAGGGGCCCCGCCCTCATAGTCAGCCTCGGGTGGGTCCTCCTCAAATAGATCGACATCATCGTCAGAAACATCAACAAGTGGCATATCAACGACTGGATAAACAGCAAGCGGTATAGGAGCAGGGATCACCGCAAGTGGTAAGTCCCCGTCAGGAAGGCCATCAGCAGGCTCTACTCCAACGTCCGGCAGCGCGAACGGCTGGAAATCGTCGTCATCGATGCTGGTGGTATCTGAGGTATACACCTCTCGCTCAGATGGAACCTCGTCATCTGAAACATCTGCCATAGGATCTAAGGTATCTGAAACTCCCGTGTCTGATGAGGACGGCATGATATCTGTAACATAATCACACATATGCACAAATAATCAACACGTAATCAAATAAACATGTTAGTCACCAATGAGCAAACAAGTAATTATCCTAGTCTTCCCAGACTACCCTCCCAGCCTTTCAGGCTGAACTTCCTAGCCTCTCAGACTAACTCCCTGGTCCCTAAGACCAACTCCCCCAGTCTCTCTGACTGGACTCCCTCAGTCTCCCCGACCGAACTCCCTCAGTCTCCCCGACTGAACTATAAATCTTTGAAAAGTGTACTTGTGCCCTTTTGTTTAAAAATGTTTGTGCCCTGGATCTGGACGTTTAGTGTATGCAATGTAAAAATGTTTTCGTGAGAGCCCTAGTGATCATAGTCTAGACTCGAGAAGGAATCCTAGTTCGCTATGATCGATGCTCTGATACCAAGCTGTCACACCCTGGCTTTGCGGAAGCGTGGGTTTATTTTGGTGTGACTTCTAAATACCATAGCACATATCATAACCATACTATATGAAAATAAAACCATGATGTTCATCCATTTAACAAGTTTTAAAAGTTAACACGACGACATTGTTTAAAAGTTGACACTTACAACCATGACATAATTAGAAACTTGTTCTCAAAACACAACTAAAAGACATGAATAGAAACACAGTTTAAAACTTGTGACCCGTCCAGGCAAAGATCACAATTCCTAAACTCGGATGACACCATTACTCCTACGCAGCTTAATACCCTTGCATACTTAGCCAGATCCATTAATTTCCTGAAATACATGTAAGTTGAAAAATCAACATAAAGTTGAGCGAGTTCATGTAAAAGTGAGTATGTAAACCTTTGTAATCTGCAAGTATGAGTGCCGGATAAACCAGGAATGTGAATGTAATCTGCAAGGGCAAAACAGAAAAACGCAATACAGTAAATAACATACACATGACAAAAAAATCATTTTAAATTCCGCTAGACGTACCTGGATTGTAGCATAAGAGAAGCGGCCAACATCGGCAAACAATGCTTTTCAGCCTGCAAGTGCAGTTGATAAATCAAACCACATTCCTTTTTTTTGGGTCAAACTTTAATCCCACATTAATTCCTAATTAGAGCCTAAAAATGTTAAACATTCAACATTAACTTTTTCCAACTTTAGTTCCACTGACTATTGAATAGACCATACAATACAAAAATGTATTATATCTATATTACCATTCTAAACAGGAATCAACAACATATCAAATTCAAACCAGGAACCAAACAACTTATAATGACATGATGCATATGATAGTATAGTAAATGTATTAGAAAGCTTAAAGAAACAATTCAAGCATAGCATATAGTTCAAGGTAGTTACTCACCTTCGCCCATAGAAACTTCATTTATGGGTGATCTTTGATCTTTCTTAACCTGTTGACTTTTAAAGTCAACCTTACACAACCCAATATGAAAGCTTTATAATCACCACAAAAAGTATTAAAATGGGATATCAAACTTTCTCATAAAGAAGCTAGCAGCAACCTTACCCTGGACGCCAAGCATCAATTTATAAAACTTCCTCTTTGATTTAATGCCTTACAAACTTTATCTACACTTGAGGGTGATTAAATGACCTCCAATCTTTGATTTTTATCTTCAATTCTTGCAAGATCAAAGACTCTCATTGGTTGTCCACATCCCATCAATCTCTCTCTTAAAAACATACCATCTAGTCAGATAATGATGTTTGTATGTCTTGTAGACACCCAAGCTGAACATACATATTAAATTCTACACTTTAATACCCCAAATGACCCTACTGGTACACAAATTAGAGTGGAAATAAAAAGATGCTATTGTATGTCATTTAGTTATGTAAAAAAAAGACTATATGCAAAATTATTTTTGAATCAAATCAAAGTTGATCCAGTCGTGCATTCCCTACATTTGTTGTAACTGTAACTGTGGGAGTTAATTTGACTACAGATGCTACCAAATTATATCCCATGTCTGCATAATGACTTTCAAATGGTAATGCCAAACGCCCACCTATTTTGATCTCGATATATATATGTCACACCCTCGCTTTGCGGAAGCGTGGGTTTATTTTGGTGTGACTTCTTAATACCATAGCACATATCATAACCATGCTATATGAAAATAAAACCATGATGTTCATCCATTTAACAAGTTTTAAAAGTTAACACGACGACATTGTTTAAAAGTTGACACTTACAACCATGACATAATTAGAAACTTGTTCTCAAAACACAACTAAAAGACATGAATAGAAACACAGTTTAAAACTTGTGACCCATCCAGGCAAAGATCACAATTCCTAAACTCGGATGACACCATTACTCCTACGCAGCTTAATAACCTTGCATACTTGGCCAGATCCATTAATTTCCTGAAATACATGTTAGTTGAAAAATCAACATAAAGTTGAGCGAGTTCATGTAAAAGTGAGTATGTAAACCTTTGTAATATGTTTGTATGTATGAAAAATCCCTGGTATTATTTTGGAGTCGATACTTCTCAGTGTATTCAAGTTATATTATTTTTACTCTAAAAATAACATATCTAGTTCACAAAATAATCATAAAATCACACAAGCGTTTTACTATGAAATATATATTCTAAATATATATTTAACAAGTTTTATTTACGAAAATCCACCTCCGGCACTTGGTTATTTTGTAATAAAAATCTTGGCGAAGTTTATTTGGAAAAACAAGTTAAAAAAATATATTTATAAACACTTGTCACAAAATATTTCTATGTGTTATATTTCTGGAAAAATTTCGCCAGAGTTTCCTCTGTAACTGGTGGTGGCCACGCTTACTAGCGTATCATTTTCTTTTCAAGATTCAATCAAACAATTCACCAATCATCAATATACAATATTAAGCATCAAACTTGTCAAACTAAGTCTAAATCGCAAACTCATGAACTTATAAGTCTTGTAAAAATACGTAGTAACTTTCCAACATATTTAGTAGGTTTCGTTATCTTTAAAATTACTTTATTTTCTTAAAACCTTACTTTTAAAGAATTTGAAGTTTTACAACTTTTAGTCAAGATTTACGAAAATATTTCTTTGGTAAATTTTCTTGTTACGCAAGGGTTTACACACTTGTTTATTCACTAAAATGCCTTTAGTTTATGTTAGATCCGGGTTTTAAACAAGACTTGCATCTTTTACTTGGTTCTTCCGAAAAACCACTTGTAGATCTTTAGATCTACTAGTTTAGAACCTTATTTTACAAGAAAATTTTCATTTACACAAGTTCATGTTCATGAGTGGAAGGGTTCATCATCTTACAACTTTTACACTTAACATATTACTAGTTCATGTTCCATGAACATGATCTAGTATGGTTAGATGATGATCCATCCCACTACTAGCATCAAACAACATAAAATAATCACAACTAGTCAAGATTTACAAGATTTACACCATTAGTTTCTCTTTATCCAACTAGTTTATCTTTCTTTCAAGACTTTATGTTTTGTTCTTGTGTGTTCTCGATTTTTAACCGTTAAATCTCTTATTAACCACTTTAAACAAGAACAAGAGGATGTTTAGAGGCACTTACTACTAGCTCGAGGCTAGGGAAGAATCAAGACGTAAACAAGGTGGATAAAAGAAGTATAGAGAGGTTCTTGAGTTTCCGAAAGCACCGAGCCTCCTTGTATGTCACCTTGCACACTTGTATGTAAGTGGATTAGCTAGATCGAAACTTGATGATGATGATGGTGGTGGCACTAGTGTTCTCGGCCGAACACTAAGGAAGAGGGAGAGAGAGAGAGCAAATTTTGTGAAGTGTGATTTGTGAATGAAGTCCTTATCTCTTAAGCATTCTTATAATCCATCTTGGTGCTTTTATCCATCATGTATTATGTTCACAAGATATTAGACAACACTAAATAAAATAATCAAAATGGTGGAGTGTGGGTCACCACATGGTGACCGTCGATTGAGAGGGGGGGTTATGGTTGGATTTCAAATGGATAGTTAGGATCTAGTTAAGTTTAGTTAGGACTTTATGTAGGTTATTAGTGTGTGGTGTAATATAAAGGGTGTTAGGGTATTCGGGGATCCTAACTAGCTCAGAAAAGTGTAAACAATGTCATTGACAATATTTTTATGTTCCGGGTAAAGTCCGGTTGTTCGGTTGGATATTGATCCGTTAAAGTGTCAAGCAAAGCTTCAAAGTGTCTTTTATAGTGTTTTTAGTGACACAATAAATTCCCGACACTTTGGAAAGTGTCTAGTATTATTTTACCAAGTTTTTGCACTTTACTAGTTATGTTAAATGCTGAATTTTTGCTTAAAGTGCATAATTTTGTAATTAAAGTATGTTTTAGGCACTTCCGGTCACTATAACTTTCACCTAGTGACACAGTTTTATAATTCTCACCTCTCTACACTCCCTACTAGTGTAGTAATCTATTCCCGGCTCATACTGGCCTCAGAGACAATGTCTGTCTAGTGCTGGCAATGTCAGCATGTTTACCGGGTTATCCGTTTAGTATGCTAACTGTGCTTTTGTGCATCATGGTTGTCACTAATGTTTGTGCGAAATAAATGGAGTGACAGTAATAAAGTATGATGCATGAATATGGATGTATCAGAAATCAAGAAGCATTTTAGCCACAATTGTAAGCAAGCACAGTAATTAAGCATTAATTAAATATTAATTAATTGTACGGATACCTGGTTTTGTGAGGGTTGTCACAATATATGGTTTCTTGTAGACACTACACGGACGTACAAGTACTCTCATAGCAAGGATTCACTACTGTTAGGATTTATGTAATATAAATGCTCATTGAATAAAGATCAAGTAGAATGCCCATCAAGTTTAAGATCTTAAATAGCTAATGTCTCATCTTTACAGTAACAGCAGGGTCGGTTCAACCATTTGGGGGGCCCAACACGAAGTAAAAATCTAGACCCCTTATCCAAAGTGTTATTTTTTTGTTGTGATATGCTAACTAATAAGTTAGGTTATCATTTGGGCAAAAAAAATCTAAAAGAATACCTTCTCCAATACACGTGACGCCCTCCGAACATTTCCAATGGGTGAAATAATTGTTTTGTGCTGAAGGAGATTCACTTTAGCAGCTTTTCAAGTTCTTCTACAACATGATAACGTTCCTGTACAAACACCATTTTTTTATGTTTATGCTAAACTGAAAAATATGCATATAGAGATGGTATGCAATTATGCATTACTTAACTACACAACTGATAAGAAAATAAAATAAAAACTTTACACAAATTGGAAGTTATTGCATATCTCCTACTGAACATCTTACTACAACACTACAGGCTGCTAAAATTACGTTAACCGTCTCCAAATCTCAAATCGATACTAACTTATGCTATTTTTAATATACCGCTAACTGTTCTAATATATGACCATGAACCTATTGGCAGTAGATTACTCATCAAAATTTAGCATTTAAGACAGCAATTAAGCAAGAAATATCTCACTTAAGCACGTTAATCAATTGGCTTTCAGAATTGACAATGATCCACCAAATGTTATGGAGATTAACATGCCAGAAATCGAGTTCTAAAACAAAACCTAATATAAATCAAAATCTTAAAAAATTAACACACTGCAGAGGAATTACATGAAACAGAACAATTAAATGTAAATAAGCAACTGGTAGATCTAAACTATTTACACAAGAAGAAAACAACATAAAATATAGTATAAAAACATGTATTATGTGGCATCAAAAATTCTGAAAACAAACCTTGTTTAAAATACCGTGGCATCAAACCTACCATTTTCAGGCTCAAAATCAGAATCGATGTGAAACAAAACATAGTCCGATTGGTGAAATAAAACCGTATAAACCCCACTCGAAATCGGTTTGAAAGCATAGAAACCGATTTGGTGCCGACTGAAGCCGCCAATTTTGAACCGGTTTACGCATTCTACGAGAGAACCGGGTGGAGGAACAGATGCTACGAATCGGTTTGGGACTGGCTTTCCAAGGTTTTAAAACAATCATGGGTCATAGCGGAAGATGTCGTCACAGTTGTCAACTGAACCACCGCCTCTTACCACCGTCATCCTCTGTCAAACCCTAGCACCACCACTGTTGTTTATTTCTCCAACCCGACACCACCTAGACCACCACTGTTGTAGCTCCATCTAAAGGCACCATGGCTCCGCCATCATCAGCGGCTGGAACCCATCGGATCTCTTTTTCTTTGTTGCTCTCTCTCTACTTTCTCAGACTATTATTTTCTCTCTGTAAAGTCTGCATCTCCTGTTATTTTATGTCTCTCTCTACAATTGTTACAAGTAGGGGGTCAAGTACCAACAAAACTGGTTATATGAGTTTAAGTAGTGTGTACAACCTTTAATGCATGAAACATCAACCAAGCTTGAGGTACAAACTCTAATGCAACAAAATGTTGCAAATTAGATTATATACAAATGCATACGAACTAGGTCAGCAACTTAATACAACATTTACGATAACTCACGAGATCAAAACCCTCACGACGAATGACAAAGTGCAATACTTAAACATCCATCGAATTCACGACGAATGACAAAGTATAGCCCGAGTTTGAGCAACACTTAAACATCCATCGGATTGGTTTCAATCGATCGGACATTGAATCACAGCAGCGATCGAGTTAATACCATGTATCGTAGCAGGGCCTTGATACCTTAAAAGCTCTTTTTCTGTAGAATTTGGTTGTTTTGAAGTGAAAATTTAGAGTGCAGATGAATGCCCCATGCACAGGCTACTTATAGCCGGATTTTGAGTTTTACGCGGCCCGCGTAAGCCTTAACAGGATCTTACGCGGCCCGCGAGAACCCCTAGTCTACGTGTAGGCTTGGTGTGTCATGAGTAGGTTTGCCAGGTCGACGACACGTGGCTTAAACACTTATCCGGAACAATTTTAAGTTGACGCGGCCCGCCTAAACTTATCTTATAGTTTACGCGGCCCGCGTGAAACCAGAAAATTGATTTTTCTTGATTTTTGAAATGGATTAGGGTTTCAGGGGTCCGGGTTTTTACTTACAGGTCGTTTTGGGACATTTTTGAAGGTCCTTACAATCATCTTCCTTTAATTGAATTCTCGTACAATAATAGTTATCATTCGAGTATTCAAGCAGCACCTTTCGAAGCTTTGTACGGAAGAAAGTGTAGAACGCCAGTTTGTTGGGCGGAAGTTGGAGATGTCCAACTATCAGGACCTGATATAGTCCTGGAGACGACGGACAAGATTGTTCAGATCCGTGATCGTCTCAAGGCTGCCAGGGATAGGCAGAAAAGTTATGCGGATATGAGGTGCAAACCTTTAAAGTTTGAAGTTGGCGATAAAGTGCTACTTAAGGTATCACCCTGGAAAGGGGTGATGCATTTTGGCAAAAAGGGCAAGCTTAGCCCAAGATACATAGGACCATTCGAAATTATCGAATGTGTCAGAACTGTGGCTTACAAGTTAAATCTGCCAGAAGAGCTCAGTGGAATACATAATGTGTTCCACATCTACAACTTAAAGAAATGTCTAGCCGATGACTCGCTAGCAATGTCGCACAAGGACGTGCAGATTGATGAAAGCTTGAAGTTCATTGAAAAACCTTTGTCAATTGAGGATCGACGGGTTAAGAAGCTTCGAAGAAAGCATGTGCCGATTGTAAAGGTAAAATGGGATGCCCATAGAGGCCCCGAATACACGTGGGAGGTGGAATCCACAATGAAACAGAAGTACCCTCATTTATTTCAGTAAATCTTGAGGTCGAGATTTCTTTTAAGGGGGTGAAGATGTAACACCTCGAAAAAGCATGTTCAATATAGTATCAAAACGTGTCATGAATTTTAAACGTGTAACGAATTGATTACGAGGGACTAGAGTTGACAAACGAAGAAATTATGTGTGTAAGAGGATCCAAAGTGTCAACATTTGAAAATTTTGCCTTTCAATGACCCTACACGATGTTTATACTCTTAAACGAATAAATCATGAATCATATGAAACCGTTTGAGGAAGAAAGTGAAAGTTTACAAGACGCGAGGGTTAAATGTGTCAACATGTTAAAGTAATACCTCTGAGTGACCTTTTAACGAACCCGGAACCTAGTAACGATTAATTATGCTCCCAAGAAAAAGTGACAAAAATTTCACAAGGTTTCGATATCGTATGAGATAAATACGTTAACTTTCGTAATTAAGGGGTTTAAAATGTCAACGAGTCAAAACTTGTGTTTTCGGTTATCGTTTAACAAAACCGGACCTAAGGATGTTTGGTTATACTCTAAGGATCATAGAAATATAAATTATGTGGGTTAAATGTGCTTGAAATGAAAGATATTACGTTCTAAAAGGTTCAGGGGGTGAAAGTGTCAAGTTTGAAACTTGCTGAGCTGGTTACCACACTGGTGGCATCACGCCACACCTGAGCCTCTCTGCCATCGCGCGACACAACAACCTAAAATGAACAGCCAACATGCACAGGTGCAGGTTCTGCACTCTTCTTCACCATTGCATGCTTAATTCAATTCTATGGGCTGTTGTTGGTATTGTAAAACCCCCTAAACACATGTATGCTTCAGATTAAACTTGGGGACACCTGTAGCAATCCAAGATCCATCCAAAAACCTATATAAAGGGGCAGATTTGGAGCTCATAACTTGCAAGTTCAATTTTTCATACTTTCAACTCACTCTGAAGCTTTGGAGCTTTTTAAATCATTCTCTGGAGCATCCTACCTTGGAAGGAAGATCTCTTAGTCTTAATCTTCGTGCTAAGGACTCTTGTAAGTGTACTTAGCCTCTGTAATTAAGTTTTCATTAGTGTAATGACCTAAAGTCAAAGTTGACGTAATTCTGCTTTGACTTTGTGATTAATCACAAACGGTCCAGCCATTATTCGAATTGAAAGTGGTTGTGTTGGTAATTATGTAGGTGTTAAACCCTTAAAAGGGCACCTCCTAATTATCACATTATCTCAGTCAATTGTCGGGTCAAACTACTTAACAGAAAAGTCAAACGGGGCTGTTTTTGCAAATTAACTCATAACTGATAATGCTGAAGTTATGAAACATATTTTAACACTTAAATAACTTGGTAAATAATATAAGAACATGTTTAGGCATGTTCAACCCGACAATTCTGAGTTTAGGCTCGGTTCGCAACCGAAAGTCGCAAAAGTAGACTTTTGCTTTGACTTTCAGTTCTGACCCGAATTAGCTTAATTTTAGTCATGCCTTAGGGTTTCTTTAGGACCATAATACATGTTAGTATAACCCTCTGAGATTATGCTATATGATTCCTTTAAAATCTGATTCATATGCATGTTTCCGTTAAATGCTTAATTGTTGACCATTATGCCCTTTTGATATAAAAACGAAATTTTTGAAAATGTGAGAGGACAAAAACCTTTATTACTGATATTTAAGCATGTTCTAAAAGTTTGACATCAGTTCTTGGTCCAAGATAGGAGTTATGCAAGATATCGTAAATAAAAGCCTTTTTATTAATTAAATGGCATTTTCCGCATAAATCATGTTTAAACCCAATTTTGTCACCAAACTTTATACCTACTGTTAAGATATAATATTTAGGGATTTTTGGGAATTTTGTTGAATTTTAAACTGATCAAAACATAGAGTTCTAGTGTAAATTCGGTATTGACGAAATTGCCCTTTTCATTAATAAAATGAGTTTTATGTACTATTTTGATACCAAACCTTTTCCTACTGATTTCATATGATAAATAAAATATTTTAAGCTTTAGAAACTGATCAGGACTTCAAAATATCGTCAAATACCGACTTTTACGCCTATTAAGCGCATAGTATGGTTTAAAACCATATCTAATGCCAAAAACTTGTTACCTACTGATGTTATAAATAAATTTATAAATTTTAACAGTAAGCTTAAGTCTTGAACTCAGATTTCCAAATTTGACCCTTAAAACATATGTGAAATGACCAAAATGCCCCTACTGTGCATAGTTTGGCCATAAACAATTAAGTACACATATGTATGATATCTTGTTATTATAACCACATAAAATAAATATTTTCACAGAAGGTTTTGGACCAGATCATCAGTGTTGGATCGTTGTTTGACCCGATTGAGTCGATCAGAAGAGTTTTAAGTCCAGTTCAAAGGCGGAATCAGAGAACTAGACACAGAAACAGCTTGATAATCTAATATCTGTCACTTATATTGCATTTAACAACTATTACAACCTTGACAGAAATTCGGCAGCACTTCGTTACAGTTCTGAAGTCATGTCCCCAATGAAACAACATGTGCACCTATTTATAGTGTGATGATTCCACTTATACGGACATGCCATATAAGCGAAATCACTTGTTTCTGATTTCACTTATATGTCATGTTCACATAAGCGAAATCACTCCCTTAACCTCTAACAATCGTTTCTCAAACCTTGTGCACTGGATACCCTATCTAATTTTATCCTATTACATGATACAAGACGAAGTCAATAGACGTAATGCACTAACAGACTCCCCCTCGGATATTGACGAAGTCTTCAGTGACAAATTTTCAATATGACACATCTTCAGTCTTAATCATTCTGCCTTTTCTTTCAAATTGTAACAATGTAAGCATCCAACAATCTTTCTCTTCTCCTATCAGCTTCAGGCTCCCCCTTTCATCAAGCTTCCGTGCTTTGGGATCGACACCTAGCTTTCCATCTACAAGCTTCTCTTTGCTTCAAACTTGTCTTCAGACTCCCCCTTAAACTCTGCTCTCGGGATCGTAGTCTGGACTATCATCTGCAATTTCTCAAACATTTATAAGTACAATTTTTTCATATTATCAATCAAATTTTCGAATCCACTTCCCCTATCAACAAACTTCATTGATCTAGCAGCATTAAAGAATACAACTCCCTCACAGTTTATCATCCAAGTTCAAGTTAATGACCTTGGAGATATCACAAACTGTTTTTGAAATTTTTGATTTTAAATTCAAGTTTCAAATTAATGAACTTGTTTTATTTTCAGAAACACAATCAGCTTACTTAGATTTTGAAACTCAGCATCTCAAATATCAGTTGTCGAAAATAAAACAGAAATCAAAATCTTTTTGTATTTTCTAAAAAAAATATAAAGCAGTAAAGAAATATGTACAAACATATTTACAGACAATATTTTTGTTTGAGTATGCGTCAGAGGATCATATCAGTTTCTGACAAGTCACAAATACCGTTGAGCTTAATTTCACTTTAAGAATTAAACAATTCACTTAGATTGTCGATATACTTGTCCACTTAAATTTTCATACAAATTTCAACTGATTCAGGATACGAATTATGTATTTTAAGAACTTAAACTCATTCATGTATCCCACCTCTTGAATATACTCCCGTATCCAGATCCCAATATTCAGTCTTACAGGTAATTATAACACAAATGATATCTGTAAGGGGTTAATAATTTATGAAGAATCATGAGAGCTCAGGTCAGAACTACCGTTCAGCAGAGAGATCATGACTCAACTTGGGTGTGTCCCCTTTAGAGGATCTTTTTTACAACAGCATTGCTAAGCAATTTTATTGTCTTATCATATATGCTGAGGGTGATGCTATGTTTCAAGCATTGCAGAAAGTATTATTCGAGGACTAGGTCAGAACTTCCATTCAGCAGAAGTCCCGGAATAATACCCCAGACATCATTGAGTATAAAAACCTAGTATATCAGATTATGAGACCTTTCAAACGAGATTTCAGGGGTTACCTATATATCCAAGTAGTGTTCCCCACGAAATAAGTAAGTTTGAATTTAGGTTTATATCCCGAAAAAGTTTACTAAATGTATGAAAACCTATCGGCATATCATCAGTAAGACTGTTTAACGCTATATAATCATTACAATTCTTTAGCATACTGTAACTGTATACTGATGTACTATCATTTCCTTTTTTTTACGCAAAAACTCAAATTTTTGAATTTTATCATGTTTTTGGCTTTTTCAAATTTTCAAATGTTTTTGTATTTTCTGACAATATTACTCCCCCTAAAATGCAAAACCATTTAAAGAAAATTTGACAACCAATACTGATAGCTTTGTCTCGCCATCCATTTTCTGCATCTCATGCTCTGTTTTGCAGAAAATATAACACTTTAAGCAGAAAATATAACATACCCCCTATATTTACAACCCATTGATTTTTACAGTTTGAAAACCGTTTTTCAATATGATGAAAGTAATCATGTTTGTTCATCCATGAGGGTTTCGGCGTATTCAATCAACACATATTTTTATATTTTTGAATATTTGACAAAAATTAAAAACAAACATATTTATGGTTTTTCAAATTTTTCAATTTTTAGGGTTTTTGAAATATTGTTTATTTATTTACAGAAAACATATAAACTCCCTGTTCAACCAAACCAGGATCCAGCATCAGCCTCCTCTCGATGTGCCAGGCTGCTCCAATCTCCAATTTCACAATCTTTGAATTCCATGAGCACCTGCACAAACAAACTACTCAATTACTTGAACAATTTAGCCCAGGTCTTTTGAACCTTAGGCATTTCAACACAATAATTTTCATTCAATGCTGGAAATTCTTTGTCATTTTTCACAAAAACTTTCTCAATTTTAACTTCAACTTTCTCATCTTTTACCGAATTAACATGTTTCTTAACACTCCATGTTTGACCTTTTGGTGTTCCTCGTTTGTAAAAATGAGAATCTTTTTGAACATTTTGTTTTGAACAACTTTTGGTTTCCAAAACTCTTGTGGTTTTGTCATATCAACAGTTGTTTTCCAACTTTGTGTTGTTCTGAATCTGGGTGTGTGAGAATTCCAGGTCTGTCTTGAATCGAACCTGTTCAGGTTTGATTTCCAGTTTTGATTCAAAGCAAACTTGTTTGTGTTGTACCTCCAAGTTTGTTTTGAGTCAAATCTGGTTGACCTTTGTCTCACATTCTCAGATTTTTGTTTCTTAGCATCAATCTTCTTGTTGTCAACATCCACATGTTTTAGATTAGGACACTTGCGTGCAAGATGTCCTTTTTGATCACATTTGAAACATGTTCTCATGGACACATCTTTGACCTGTGGTTGTTGCTTTTGCTTTTTAGCAAAGAATTCATCATTAGACTGTCTCATTTTGAGTTCTTTTTCTTTTTCTAAACTGCCTCCTTGAACAAAAGTCATTTTTGTCTGAAAATTCGGCGTCTCATTTTTGTTTCGATTTTGTTTCTTCTTATAACCCAAACCAGCCTTCATGTTTTTCTTCTTGTAACCAGGTTTGTTATACGAACCTTGATGACTCTTACCAACAAACTTTGAAATCTCAGACTTCTCAATCTCAACCATTTTGAAAACTTTGTCAATCTTTTCTGAAATCACATTCTGAATCGGGAATACAACATCTAAGAACAATTTTTCCGATCCAATCATGGTATAAACCAATCCTTTTGAATCATCATTCAAATTTTTCTCGGATTTTGTGTTTTTCAGATATCCATCATGAAGATTTCCTTCATCTTCATCCTGTGATTCAGATTTACCTGTATCAACCGACTCTTCTTTCAACACACTTTCAACGACTTTAACCACCACCTCTGAATCATGAGAATCATCAGATTTGGAATAGGTTATGTCAATGTTGTCTGGCAATTGGTCTACCATGTTGAAAGCTTTTTCAACCTTTTCCTCATCATAAAATGCAAATTTTCCCGGTGGTGGAACTTGATGAAACTCTGAACCAATACCTTTCTTGTTCTGCTCTGACTCACCCTCACCCGGTTTTATATTGAAAATTCGTTCAAGCACATATGACGACACATGATAACTCTTTAATTTGTTGTTATCCTGTTCTAAATCAGCAATCTGTCGCTTTAGCTTAGCAACATCCTCAATATAGGAATTAACAACATCTTGTTTTATAGCATACATTCGTTTAAGCTCTTTGGTTGTTTCAGACAGATAATTCATTCTTGATTGAGCATATTTCATTTCATCTTTCACTTTTTCATATGACTCTTTTGTAATGTGATATGATAATTTCATTGAGTCATATTCCTTTTTCATTTCTTGACAAGCAATTTCTTTTTGTTCACATTCATTTGTCATTTTCAAAACATTTTCTTTCAAAACTTCATTTTCTTTCTCAAATTTGTTACATTTTTCTGAAAGTTTTTCATCATTTTCTTTAAAAACCTTTTCTTTTTCTAACATCTCTTTGCATTTTTCTTTGAAAATGTTTTCTATTTTTGTGAATTCAAGATTTCTTGTTCTGAATTGCTCATCTTTTTCAGTACAAGCTCTGCACGGTTCCATGCATTTCTTGCACTTATCAATCAGTTTCAAGTTTTCAGAATCAGAATTTACCTCAGTGATTGGCACTTCGGTGTTTTCAGCAACCTCTGTCTGCTCAGCAACATTCTGCTTTTCTTCAACACCGACTTCATCACCAACAATATTAGCTTCCTCATTCTCATTCTTTTCTTCTTTTTCTTCTTTCTTCACCTCTTCTTCAATCTGCTGTTCTTCAGTAACAGCTTTCTCAACCTCTTCATTCACAACAACTTCTTCACTTTTGATTTCCTTCACAGCTTCAACTTCAACAGTTTCTACTTTAACCTCTTCAGCAGCTTTCTTCAGATTGTTCACCATTTCTTCAACATTCTTCTTCATTCTCTCCTCATCCCTTTTTCTTAGACACGATAACATAGCATATCTGATCTCCTTTTCAAATCTCTTAACGTATGTGTCATCTTTCAATACATTTCTATAGTATTCAGCTCTCAACGGGACTTTGAGAAGAACATCATCGAAGATTATGTCTTTCTTGGGAACAACCGGTTCTCCTTCTCTGTTATAATAGCATTCTCTTTTTTTATCCCATCTTTTGCTACCGACAGCCATCTCATACTCCTCTTGCATATCATCCATTCTGTTGTAGACAACATTTCTTTCTCTGTAAGTCTTCTCACTTAAGATTTCTTCTCGAGTTTTCTCTTTGATCTCAGATTTTTCTTCATTGGTTTCAGCAATGTCTTTGTCTTTGTTTTCATCTTGAATCTCAGCAACAAAAACAAACTTTCTTTCTTCTGTCATAGCTCTCCCATTAGCTGTTTTACGAACATTCTCTAAACGATCTTCTTCTGGACAAACTGTGCTCCAGTCAAATCCTTCATCGGGATAGATTACTGCATATGCTCTTGACTTTTCTTTTGGTTTATCTTCAATCAACTTTGGCTCTTCTCTGCTTCGATGGTAGATTGCCTTTCGATAATAGTCATCGTTGAATGGATGTTCATTTCCACCAACTGCAGAATTAGTGCATTCTCTCTTGAAATGACCTTTTTGCTTGCATTTGAAGCAGGTCACTTTGGATTTGTCGAATCCAAGCTTTGTTGAGGCACCTCCAAGAGATTGTTTCCCGGTAATCTCCATATACCTCTGAGCTCTTCGAATACAACTAGCTAAACACCAACGGATGTCAATGAGCTCCATCTCTTCTGGATCAATCTGGTCGTAATCTTCTTTGGTCAATTCGGAATTTCCAATTTTGCCAGCTACAAGACCTTCATATGACTCCAGAACAGATGCAAGGAAACTCATTTGCTGCTTCGCTGCATTTATGCTCATTGCAGGAGAATTCTTCAGTTTAAGAGCAATGTTGCACAGAATTTCTTCAGATTCATCAGAATTTGTCTTTGAAGATGAATGATATCCAGAATGATGACTTGTTGACGTTGTTGGTGGTTCTTTCACTTTTTCACCACTAAATGCTGTTTTTGGTGAACCAACGCCTTTATCAGAAGGCACACTGCCTTTGTAGTACAAGCCAACGTTCTGTTGATGTGAAGAATTAGTCATCTTGTTTTGCTTTTGTAGCTCCAGATCATGACTTTCAATCTTTTCAAACAAAGCATCAAGAGTAATTGTATCATACAAAGCATCATTTTTCAAAATAAAAACAAACGTTTGCCACTGATCAGCTCGTGGTAACGCTTCAATCACTTTATCTATAAGTTCCTCTCTTGTTTTATTTATCTCTAATCTCTCCAATTCAAATTTAAGATGACAGAATCTCTCAATCATTTGTCTCACTGTCTCTCCTTTAATATTATCAAACAGATCAAATTCTTTCTTTAATAAAGCGATTTTGTTCTTTTTAATCTGTTTACCCCCCTCAGCTTTAACTCTCAAAGCTTCCCACACAGATTTAGATGACCCGTCATGAGTTAGTAATGCAAAAATATCATTTCTGATTGCTGACTGGATCAATGCTATCATTCTCTGTTCAGCTCCGTATTCAGCTTTATCTTCTCTGGAAAACTTCTTGAATACAAGATCTTCGCCTTTCTCATCTTTTGGTTTTTCATATCCATACTCCAAGCAGAACCAGCTTTCATGAGCATACGCTTTCGCCCAGTTGATGAAACGTTCTTTCCACCAGGTATAATCCTCAATGCTTTCCAAAGTTGGTGGCTTTGAGTGAGTTCCGTAAAAGTTATCGTGCTTGATGTTCTCATTGAGCACCTTCGTGATGATTTTTGGTGTAACATTTGCAACCTCGGACGATTCGGATGTGAATGCGTTGAAAAACGTGTTGTAGAATTCCTCAGCCATGATGTAAACCTTGACAGATACAAACAAACAAACAATCAGTACAATCAATAACAAATAAATTGTAACAGACTGACACTCGATCGACGTGAAATGATCTCGACACGAAAAAGTTCACATTTGGAGCGAAATAAGAAACTTGAGCTAATTCTTATTGACGTTGAGCGAAATCACATATATCTTGGAGCAAAATCTCAAATGTTCACAAGAGTGGAACCCTGATGTTCACAAGAGTGGAATCACTGGTTGTCCGAATAAGCTGAATCACAGTGTACGAATAAGCTGAATCACTTTGTACGAATAAGCGGAATCACTTTGTACGAATAAGCGGAATCACTTTATACGAATAAGCGGAATCACTTTGTACGAATAAGCGGAATTAGAATTCTGAGTGACCTTTGGAGCGAAATCACACTTATCTAGTCCACAAAAGCGAAATCAGGTTGACTAATGAGCGAAATTAGACCATGTATGTCCCTAAGAGCGAAATCACCATGATCATACGAGCGAAATCACTGATTATGTGACACAAGAACGAAATCAGATGGTCATATGAGCGAAATCATAGTGACAAATAAGCGAAATTAACATGACATATAAGCGGAATCACAAGATGTTCGTATGAGCGAAATAAAGTCCGAAGTCAATTTGGTCCATTTTTAGTCCGAATTTTGATGTGAAACTTTCAAGGGTTTATCTTTGTCCAATATTACACACACTGTGAAATTTTGGTCTGGTTTTGACCGATAAAACTTCCTGAAATTATGAAAGAAGGTGTAGAAGTCAGAATATGAGCGAAATCAAGCTAAACTCTTCTTCCTGAGCTCTGATACCACTTGTTGGATCGTTGTTTGACCCGATTGAGTCGATCAGAAGAGTTTTAAGTCCAGTTCAAAGGCGGAATCAGAGAACTAGACACAGAAACAGCTTGATAATCTAATATCTGTCACTTATATTGCATTTAACAACTATTACAACCTTGACAGAAATCCGGCAGCACTTCGTTACAGTTCTGAAGTCATGTCCCCAATGAAACAACATGTGCACCTATTTGTAGTGTGATGATTCCACTTATACGGACATGCCATATAAGCGAAATCACTTGTTTCTGATTTCACTTATATGTCATGTTCACATAAGCGAAATCACTCCCTTAACCTCTAACAATCGTTTCTCAAACCTTGTGCACTGGATACCCTATCTAATTTTATCCTATTACATGATACAAGACGAAGTCAATAGACGTAATGCACTAACAATCAGTTTATAGTTAAACCTCTTTTATAAACTTTAAAATGACCAAAATACCCCTACGGGGCTTAAATTGATTTTAAATTCATTTTGGGCATAATGGAAGGTATCCTACTGATATCACAACATATTAAAAGCATATTAACTTGTGGAACTTGTTCATGACTCATTTGGTTACCCGTTATGCAATTTTCGCATTCGGTACGATTTATGTAACTAGTATGCATAAATTAACCGAAACGGGTTAAACCTTATCATTTTTACTTCAAAATCCAGAATGTATTTAGTTTACCCATTTTATACAAGTCCTCATACTTGTTGGGTCTAAATCACATTTTAATCCGGTCTTCGCTAAATCTTGCGTTTTGAACTGTATACCTTTCTTTAAAACTAACCGGTCTAAGTTATAACTTAAATAAGACTCGTTAGGAATCTAATAGATTATTAAAACCTTCGTTCCAGATTAGGAGCCCGGTAAAAGCTACTTGCACTTGCTAATTTGACATACGGCTGGGATTAAAATTTTATTTTAGCTCAGGTAAATACTTTTAACTTATTTTCCGTTATACGGGCTTGGGATACGGTATTATAATAATACCGCTTGGTCGGGTATGTAGTTATTTAAATCGGATTGTGATTAATACATTTACATAACCCGTTTTATTCTGTTTTGTTTGATGCAATGCCTTTGGGGGGTTAATGACCATGTCCTGGATATCCTCGGCTCAATTATTAGAAATGGCCACGGCTTAAGCATGGGGTGTAGGCATACACCTGCCAGTTGCGTATGTATAAACGGTATCTCACATCTCTTGTGGGCATATACTTGTGGTGTGTTAATTAATCTAATCCGGCTCTTCTACCGAATGGACGACAAACATATAAAACTGTATACAAGATTATTTCAAATAATTGTCCCAAGTTATAAAAGAATTTTGTGCCTTGTGCATTTAAATTAATTTTATAAACACTTTTCAAAAAGAGTCGGTTAATTGTATTTACCAATGTAAACTGACGTATTTTTCCAAAAAGATTAAAGTGCAGGTACTACGCGAAATGTGCTGGCTACTCCTAGTATCAAATAAAGAGTCTTGCAAGCTTTTGATGCTTAAATCTGTTGAACAATATTTCTTTTTATTTTAGATCCGCCTGTTGATCCACTACATTCCGTTGTGTAATATTTTATGTTACTTTAAACTCGGTTTGTATAAATTACTTTAGACTTCCGCTGTGCATTTAAACTGTGATTATTTACTATGATGATATCAACTACGTCACGATACTCCCCACCGGGTCCATCGGTAATACGTGGAAATATCGGGGTGTGACACTTATAGTAAAGACCCGCATTTTGTTGATAAGTAGAGCTGCTCATTTTGTTATGTTTTTGCAACTCGAGCTCATGACTTTCAATCTTTTCTATCAATGTATCCAAAGTAATCTCATCAAATAATACATCATTTTTCAATATGAAGACAAATGTTTGCCATTGATCTGCACGTGGTAAGGCATCGATAACTTTGCCAATAATTTCTTCTCGAGTTTTTGTTATCCCAAACCTGTCAAGTTTAATTTTTAAATGACAAAATCTCTCAATCATTTGTATCACTGTTTCACCTTTTATACTATCAAACAAATCAAAATTCTTTTTTAAACAATGAAATTTTGTTCTTTTTAATTTGTTTTCCTCCCTCAGCTTTCACTCGCAATGCTTCCCAGACAGACTTTGAAGAACCATCATGATTAAGTAATGCAAAAATATCATCTCTGATCGATTGTTGAATTAACGCGATCATCCTTTGTTCATGAAAAAATACTTTTATGTCTTCAGTATCTAAATCTCCAAGTTCAAGTTCTTCACCTTTATCATTTCTTAGCTTTTTATACCCGAATTCCATACAGAAACCTCTCTTTCCACCAAGTATAATCTTCAATGTTATCAAGTTTCGGTGGTTTAGAATGAGTTCCATAAAAATTTTCATGTTTTATATTATCATTTATAGCTTTAGAAATGCTTTTTGGTGCAACAGTTGTTGTTTCAGAAGATTCGAAAGTGAACGCGTTATAGAATTCGTTGTAAAATTCTTCAGCGATGATTTCCTGCAGACACACAATCAAACACTTGATTAAATTTGAAAATCAAATAATACTGTCTCGGTTCATACGAAGGTGAACTGCTGGATTCGTACGAAGTCACAAACATTGGGTTCGTACAAAGTTATATGTGTGGCTTCGTACGAAGCTATGCTGCGAAGAAGCAAGTCGTGTTTTTCATAGTTTTTCACTGATTTGAGTATGATTTTGTTTGAATTTTGATCTGAAACTTTGTATGATTATAAAAACTGGTTTGCGAACATTATACTGAAAAATTAGCCAATTTTAACTGTGGAAACTGTGTAGATCTGAGTTTTAAGTTTGAAAATAAAGTGTAGAAGATGAGTAGAAGAAGATGTGAGTAGAAAATGATGATTTCAGCTCTGAATTTGATGAAGAAGCTTGAATCTTCGTGTCTTCGATCCGTGCAAACAATCACCCGCTTTGATACCACTTGTGAATTCGAATCTTGGATCGAGTCCTTGATTGTTGAATGCGTACGAACACGTAAGTTGTGCGGAATCCAATCACGTGTGTGGATCAGACACAAAGAAGTAATTAACGTTGATTTCTATTAATACTTTGACAGTACAAAACCACGAAATCAGTCGATTAGAGCTTCGCCTCAAAGTTGCTTAAGAGTTACAAATGAACAAGACCTACACATCTATATATACTAGTGTTGCCTTCGTACGAAGCCACGAGTGCCTTCATATGAAGCCATATCTCCCTTCGTACGAAGCTGGCTTCTCATCTATGATCTTTCTGATTTCTTCTGTTCAGCGCCAGGCTTGTCTCATTTGTATAAGCTACAATGAGTGATTGACGGAAGTGATAGACATTATGTGCTCACAATAATGATCCATTAGAACTACCCGTTATTGCGAGAACCACGAGAACAAGTGTGAACACAACTAAAACTACTTAAAAAAGTTTCGAAAACACATAATTTTTTTTTTAAATTTCCATTAAAAATCGCAAGATTTTATTTATAAAACTTTTTTTTGAATTTTTTTTAATCCAAAAAAAAACAATTAATGATGCACATGTGCATATTTCATGTTTCTTGACAACACATATACAATTCCCTTTCCATATACACTATCATCCATAATACATTACCAATATTATATAATTTCACTTCCGTCTACACTACAATCCTTAATACATTGCCAATATATATAATATTTCAAACTATGCACATGTATATTACCAACCTTCATACCATACAAAACAATATATTACATCATAAACAAACAAATATAACCAAACTATCAACCACCAGATAAAATTAACCAAAATAAGCATACATGCATACAAATCACAACATCAGAGAGTTGTCAGGATTTGTTTTGCATATGAAATCCACTTTGGTCGTATGTGGGAGAGTAATTGGATAGAGTTGGAGAAAATAGAAGAAGAGAAAGAGAAGAAGAGATTAGAGAAGATTACTGTAAAAACGAATAAAGCATCTATCTCAAGGAACAAGTTCATGAAACCGCCGATAACTTAGTAGAAGCCAAAGAAGAGCTTTGAAGAGCATAGGAGAGAATATTGGAAGCGGTTTTTGGTATGAACGAGTGAAGAGCAACAAAGACAAGACTGCAACAATATCCGAGGGGAGTCTAATAGTGCATTTATGTCTAATGCTTGCGTCTTTGTATGTGTCTATATGTATAGGTAGTGACGTGCGTGGGTGAGTTGTATTTTTAGTTATATTTTTAGCTCTTTTTACTCGTCGAATTCAAGTTTTAAATTTATAAAACACGATATTCCACTATCACTCTACACACACGCTAGGGCAAGTATACCCATCGCGGACGTAGTATAGTGATGGCAAGATACCGAGGTCGTCGAGGACACAAGAGCTTTTAGAACCGGCTTATCGTCAACGTCTAATCGAACCAACTTTTGAGAAAATATTTTTAAGCTAATAAAAGGATAAAAACAAAAAATAAAATAAAATAAAAATGATAGACAAGAAAGAATCACTTGGATCCAACTTATCTTTCATGTACCCTTTTGATGATTTCCGCACTTTGGGCATTTTAAGAGATTATCTTAGTTATAGTAGTAGGCCCCTCATTTGGAGGCGACGTTACCCTCAACCTAGTGGTTTGAGTCAGCAAGGATACAATCCCACTAGATCGGAATATTGAAAGATAATTAAGTAAGTTATTAATGCAAAATGTGGCGGACCCCCTTACGAGGCGGCGAACACCCTCAACCCGTTGGTCTGAGTCAGCAGGGATACAGTCCTCGCGGGGTTGGTTTAAAGTTTTAATAGTAGTTTAAGAATAAGGGATTCAAGCTTTTTGCACCTCTCCCGTGGTGGGTAATGCCCGCTCCGACTCGTGAAGTGTAGCTAGGCTTGAACCAGGTTCTCGTAGGATCTATACACTGAACGAGACATAGAATTACCCAAACCACCCTTCTAATCTCCCTTTTGGGTTAATTAACATGCTTTATATAGACCGTAAAGACATGAACATATTGAGTAAACGAACATATGAAGAGTGTTTGAATTAATTCGCCTTCAATATAAAAAAAACTAATTGTTAAAGTCATTAATACATATCAAATTAAAAAGTAGCCAAAGATTGGAAATCATAAAAGAAATACATAAAAGATATGTCTTCACCAAGTGATGTAAGAATTTAGCCAAGCATGGCCTTTGTTTGACAAAGAATCTTACGATCAATCTTGGATCCCGAGACTACACACACACTCTAAAGATGGAAAAATGGATGATGGTGGTGGATGATGGTGTTGTAGTGGTGGTGGAGTGGTGGCAAGTGAGAGAGAAGTGGTTTGCTGGGGATGAGTTGAAGTGGAACCAATCACTTCTATTTATAGTTGTCTTCAGAAGCTTCAGCACGGCCCGTGCTCGGCTGGCAAGGCCCCGTGCCCATCTCTCTCTTTCTTCCTCATTAATTGCTTGTCAGATGCTGTACTAACACAGCCCCGTGTGTCAACGGCATGGCCCGTGGCCAAAGTACTTGTTGTACTATCGTAGATAATGAAAATATTTGAGTTGACCACGCCCCGTGTTGGCTTAGCATGGCCCAGTGTTGGCTGCTATTTTTGTCTTCTGCAGTTGTCTTTTTCTCCTGCCCAGTATCCATCTTCGGACATGACCCGTGTCTGGTGGACACAGCCCCGTGTCAGCCTTCTGTTCTTGTTATTTTGATGTTTAGATGTGAATTGGGGCTTGGCGAGCTGCGGCAATTCCCTCTTCTTTACGTTTATGTTGGATTTAGCTGTCTTTTTGCTCCTTTTGCAACTTAACGCTCTTTTATCCCTAAAAATCTAAAAGGAATGAAAACACGAGCTTTTTCCAACATTAGTACTAAAAAATGGTTGCTTTCATGCCGTATCTGACATATTTATATGTTGTATTTTAATCACATCAGTAGCATTTCATATTTGATTGTATAGGTTTGAGTTTTGTTTTGATTGTAAAAGGGACTCATACGTGCGCAAGAGTCCTACGCATGTATGAGTATCCACACGCAGGAGTCCTGCGCACGGAAGAGTATTGCCTATATAAAGGCTAGTCTGTGCGCATGACACCATAACTCACATTTTTTTGCTTATCGAAAGGACGTAACGTGTAACGAATTGGTGTCGAAAATTTAATAGAAAATATATTATGTAATCCTTATGTTCACTAGTTCAATATATGGATTCCACACATATATTAGATTCATATATTTCCGTGCATGTGCTAATCAAGTCTAATTAAGAATTCTACACGTCAAAACCGATCCTACAGTAAGAATACAAAATAATCAAAGTATCATATCCTAAACTTGTAATCTGATTTTCAATATATAATCTAGACGTGGAATTTTTATAACAATTATCATATTTTATTTGGTAATTGTACATGAAATAGAGAATAAATAATTTAAAAAATAGTTATATATATATATTTTTAAAATATAATTAATTTTATTTCAAAAATAATCAAAGTGACTAAAATAATATTCCATTTAAGTTGCTATAATATCCTAGTTAATAGAAATTAATAGGTGGATTAATTACAATTAAACCTCATAAAAATATAGTAACTCATATATATATAAATTATATCATTTATTCTTATAGAATTTCATAATATTATTTTTTAATAATATCTTCAATCAAAATTCATATTTATTTAGTTATGGACTTACAGAATTGTTAAGTATTTGTTTAGGAATTTGTTTAGCTGTTTATTAGTTTGGTTGGAAATCTAGTTATCAAAATTCAAGGTTTATAATATATATGACAAACATAATTAATTTTATGTCTTGAAATAATAAGGCTGGAGGGTGTGGGGGCGCCACCCTCGCCAGCTCACCATGTATAGCGCTCCATAAGGCTCCATCACCACACCCTACATTTTAAGAGGGGGGCGCCATGGTTGAGACGCTAGCATGGTAACGAGAAGATTAATGTGTTCAAGTGGGGCCCACAACATGTCATCCAATCAAATTTCTTTTTTTTTTTAATTTTGTTTAATAGGGGGCACCATCCACACCCTGCAAATTAAAGGGGGGCTCCATGGCTGACGTGGATCCTACATGGCCTGATAAAGCCCCTATGGGGCTCCAACCACACCCTCCATCCTAGTCCTAATCAAGTCGCATTTATTTACAGAATCATTTAAGTCCATTTATATGTTTGGTTTTATATATATCAAATTATAGTTTATACAAAAAGTTCCCAAATCCAAGAACCCGAATCATTAGTCTCATTCTATCATGTCGTTTGTTTAGATATTTATTTATATATTTTTAGGGTCATTTTTGTCGTTGGATTGTATTTGGAATTGTTCATTTTTCTCAAACAGTTTTGTCACACCCCAACCGATGGCGGAAACATCGGGGTATGGCACTGAGCGAAACAGATTGTCCAGAAGTTTCCATAACAATTATCATTACCAATCAATTTAAAATAACATGTCCCATACCATGCCTCAAAAGGTAAACAAATTATTACAGACAAAATCTAGGCAAATAGTTCTATTCCGACAACTCAGATTTAAATAGAGCAATTGTTTATCTGCTTCTAGAGACCCTTGAATCATTTAGTACAGACAACTATTTGTTGGCCTCTAGAGCCTTATTCTAGCTTTGATTTCCTACCAGATGTGCATCCTAATCACCTGTCACATGAGTTAAAATAAAGTCAATACATATAATGTAAAGGTGAGCATACAAGTTTGATAATAGCATATAGAGTTCGAATTCGTTTACGCATAACCAGCACGTACACATAGAGAAATGAAGCACGTTAGTTATCGACATAGATCCATCGATACCAATGACTGCGGGTTGACTGCCTGAGGCAGTTCGCAATACATGATTACCACCGTAATCCATGCAAGTAATTGTCCTTGACAACCCCTGCGAACAGGTGCTGAGTCCAAACTATAGTACTATCGTTGCTAAGGCAGGTAGACAGCATTCCATGTGTAAACATAACAAACAAGCATTCATAAGCCACGTATAACATGCATTAACGGTTAGCGTTCAAATAGTATTGAGTAGTTCAAATAGATTTGAATAGTTGTAACGTATGTAACATCCAAAAGTGCATAAAGCGAAAAGGGATCGAGTATACTCACAGCGGTTGATGGATTGAAGGGAGCGTTTAGCGAATAGAGTTAGCCTGAATATTTTGATAGCATAACGATAAGTGACGCGTAAAACGATACAAAGTGTGAATGGGTCGGATAACAGTTCGGTCGGATGGTAATCCGATCGGATGGTCATCCGGTCGGACAGTAGTCCAGTCGGATGACTATTCGAGTGGATTGTTTCTTCCTATGAGAAGAATGTGTTTGTGTATGATGGCTTGTCTTTTGAAGTTTTCGTTGTAGCATTTTGAAAACATCAAAGTATCTCTATCCTTCAAGTCGGTCGATCGGACGGTCAATCGTGCGGACGACAATCCGTTCGGATGGTCATCCGGTCGGACGGCGACTCTAGTGATAGGGTCACTTAGTGGGAACAGATTCACAGCAGAAGTGTCACTATGTCGGATGTCCATCCGACCGGGTGGCAACCCTGTTAATGAACATGTTGAAAATTGTTTAAGTCTTTAAAGTCCTAGTATCTCATGATCCGAAGAGTAATCTGGTCGGATGGTAGTCTGATCGGATGGCAATTCGTTCAATACTCAAACTTCAGATAGAGTTGATGAAGTGTGGGACCCGAGGTGTGATCCGTTCGGACAGCAATCTGTTCGGGTAGCCTATCCGTTCGGACAGTAGTTCGGTCGGATAGCACTTCGTCCCGGTTGCTCCGGCCGTCTTACACTTGGTCGTTTTGTTTGTTTGTAGTTTTATCGAGACGCTTTGACATTGTGTTAACCAACAGAACCCCATCTTGACCCAAGTGACCTGATCGACCAGGAATCACCCTAGTGCGGCCAGTTAACCGGTTCAAGATGGTTGTTCTTGTTTAACCCGAAATCGGTGGTCTCGTGAGTAGAATCCAGATCTTGAGCTAGAACAACACTAAGAATGAGCGGAGGACTAGATCTAGGTCCGATTCTATCGGTTTCAAGTGCATTGAGTGCAAAAGAGTTGAAAGAAAGTTAGAAACCATCTTTCAATCCTTTTTCACTATGTTTATGTTTAGATCTAGCATATATCTTTGTTCCTTTGTGTGGAAATCGGTTAGATCCGAGTTGTTCTCGGTGGATTGAAGCCAAAACATGAAGTTCTTCAAGAACACATGATGACATCATCCTAGAACACCTCAGATCCAGCGATTTTACGGTTAAAAGTTAAGATTCAAAAGATAGAAAGGTGTAGGAGTGCGTGTAGATCAAGAAAGTACAAGATTTAGGATGAGATCTTACCGGGATTGAGAGAAATCGAAGAAAAGGTGAGTTGAGCGTGCTGTTCGGTCAGAGAGTTTCCAAAAGTAGAAAGAATGAAAATGACATGGGTATTTATAGGATTCCAAAAGGGGAAAGTGAGGGTCGGTCGGATGGCACCCCGCCTGGATGACTGTCCGGTCGGATATCATCTCGGTCGGATGGCGCCTGACACCATGACCAAGTGGCTATCCAGTCGGATGGCTATTCGGCCGGATGGCATTTGATTCGGGTGTTCGACGCGACGAGTTTTGCTGATTCGGTTTCGCAATAGAGTTTCCTATTCAAATTACTTTTAATCCCAACTACTATATCTATCATAGTTCGATTTCGATTGAGTTCGATTGCGTTTCGAGTTCGATTGCGATTCGATTGATTACCACACATAACATAAATGAACATGCACAAGTAACACATAAGGCACACACACACGTATAACATAAATTAAAATGCGTAGTTCGAGTTGCGATTTGATGTCGATTCGATTAGCATAGTTTGATTATCGTTTAGTTAGCTTTATCGCATTGTTACTTCCTATAGTTCACAGTTGTAAGTCGAGTTGATTGCGAATAACATACGTCGATTATTGTAATTATTGACACTTACTCCACATAATACAACTAAAATAATCATACAAAAGAAATCTACTACAAGTCAAGTCGTGCGAAATCGGTCGTTGACTTTGACCTTGACTTTGACTTTGACTTTGACTTCTCGGAAACACGGGGTGTTACAAGTTTCATTTCCATGGATCATACTTCGCAAACTCTGAGTAGATCTCTACTCCCCTTTTTACCATTAAACTTTTTGGAGTGTATCATGCGTCATGCAAATTCTCATGTTTATTCAATTTAATTATCAACATGCAAGATCATTATGAAGTTTATGTGTTATGTGGTTTACTTGTTTATTTAATTTGTGTGCACTGGTTACTCAATTCGTAAGTGCCTATCTTATTCATAGGCACACTTACACCTGCTTGACCTTCCCTCATAATTTATGAGATGTGGGTATCGCATCATTTATTCATAGGTTGACCCTTTCCTCATGACATGGGATGTAGTTATCATCTCACTTATTCATAGACTGGTCATTTCCTCATGACTATGGGATGAAGGTACCGTCATCATATAGTCACGCCCTTTGGGGTTCAAGACTCAAGTATTGATTGTTTTATTTGTTGTTGATTGTTTACTTGTTATTTGGTATATTTGAATATGATATGAGTTACATGTTTACTTTTAAAAATAAAATAAATTATTTAATTTAACTTTTGATTTACTAACCAGCTTCTTTTAGTTGATCGAAAAATGTTTTACGCATGGTACATGAAATTAGGTCTGATGAAGCGAAGATGAAGACATGTCGGATTTCCATAGACAAAATAAGGGGATTATTTGTGTGTTTCATGTTAGAGTTTTATTGGAATTATTTGAAATTTGTTATGTTTAATGTGACATTTTAAATTGTGACATGAATAAATATTTGAATATTATGAAAATATATTTTTTATCAATAAATTAGATTGTTTTATACGTGTCAAAAAAATGTCATTACTAACATTTCACACTTAGTGAAATGTTAAATCAAATATACAAAACTCAATATGTGTAAACTTTGTATAGAAAAGTTATGGTTAATACCACACCGTCTAAACAAATAAAAGTTCTTAGTAGAATCCAGAATTTTTCTTACGACCATTTCATCACCGGGGATGAACCTCCAAATTGCATTTCCAATGCTTCTATAATCTACCATGACACCCTACGGTCGTCTAATTTATATTCATCACTTAACTTGTAGAAGTTAACGTCAATGTTGCCATTTCATTGTGTTCGACATTATCATTTAAAATTATTATCGTTTTCATTTCATTCTACTGTCTTCTCGTACTACTAACTTTTCCTACTATTGTTATTTCACATTATTGTTATTAGGGATGAACATTTGGTACTGGGTACCGGTACTGAATTTCCCATACCGAATTTTTTCGGTACTGGTACCCATTTTTTGGCATTTTCGGTATTGGTGCTTTCAGTATTGGTATCGGTTCGGTACGGTACTAGTAAAATACCGAATTTTAACTTCAAATAACGTACCGTACCGTACTGAATATTTCGGTACTGGTAACGGTACCCAGTTTTGACGAATTTCGATACCGGTACCACGCTCATCCCTAATTGTTATTATTATCATTTCACGTTATTACAATTTCACGGTTTGACCCGCAAGGGACAAGCTGGTACTATTATTTCGTTGTCATGTCATGATTATTATCATTAATGTCTTATTTAACGCAAATACACAGCTTGACCCGCAAGGGACAAGGACGTTGTCACGGCCTAGCATATAAAAGTTAAGGACATAATCATTATTCTGTTATGCAATGGTTGTTTGTGGTTTTGATTATGCTTACTTAGTATGTAGGTTTTAGGTCGAGTCGTCACATAGAATCATCATGACTCGATAACGAAGCCGATAAAATTTGATAAGGACATGGTGACTAGATAACGAAGCCGATCAATCATGAGTCATCACATAGAATCAATCATGATTTGATATTTAGGTTTGATGAAACGAGGACGAAGACATGTAGAATTACTTTAGACAAAATAAACGAGATTATTTTTATGTTTCATGTTATGAGTTTTGTTTGAATAATTTGAAATTTGTTATATTTAATGTGAAATAATAATGTTATGAGTTTTGTTTGAATCATTTGAAATTTATTATATTTAATGTGAAATAATAACACACCCCACCTCTCATATCTTTCTTTCTCTCTCTCTCTTTATAAAACCAACCCATAGAAATTGTCGAACAACACTATTTCAAGCTACACCCTCATCAACACTTGGTCACACACACAAACTCATCAAACAAAAAAACCATCCTTAACCATTACATGCATCAACACATCACCAACCAAAATGATGGTTTTGCATACATTCAATGAACCAAACCCATACAAGAACACATTTCCGGCGATATTCCGGTGGAGTTTCGGTTTAAAAGCATTAGCACTCATGGTATTATTCACCCTCTCATTAGTCGTTCTTCCCTTAGTTTTGCCGCCACTTCCACCACCTCCGCCGCTCCTCCTCCTTGTCCCGGTGGTCATCATGTCAGTACTCGTGTTTTTAGCCTTGGCACCGTCGGAGTTGCCACCGGACGACGTCGTTTACTGCGGTTGAAATGTTGAATGTTGTGCAATGAATCTGGCTGACAAGTAGACTTTAATGAATTAATGTTTAAGTTGAAAAAAAGTTTATATTTTTTTTTATGAATACATGCATTCTATGTATCTATCCATGTTTATTAATTTTAGTAATCTTGATTAAATGGGAATGTATTAAATTTAGTAATTAGTGTAGCCATCGGTTTCAATGTTTAAATCAGTTTAAATGTGTGTGGTTTTAGTAGTTTCAAATTGCAAGGGTTCTAATCTCGTCCACTAGTTAAACGACTTTATTCTGAATAGACAAATGACCGGTAATCTTTCTTTGATTATATATTTAATGGTTGAGCTATTAAATTTAAGAGTAAACTTTCGTTTTGCTCCCTGTGGTTTGGTCACTTTAACGATTTTGCCCCAAATCTTTAAAAATAATCATTTTTCTCCAATAGTTTGCTATGGTTTTTCCATTTTGCTTCGTGCGAGGAGCAAAAAGGAAAAACAAACAATTTGGATGGAGTTAGAGGCGGGAAGCAAAATGGAAAAACCATAGCAAACTATTGGAGGAAAATGGTTATTTTTAAAAGTTTGGGGCAAAACCGTTAAAGTGAACAAACCATAGGGAGCAAAACGGAAGTTTACTCTAAATTTAAAGAAATAAGTTTTTGGTAATTGTAACTTTTATTTGTTTCTAGAGTTATTAAAACCGGCCGGTTACACCAGAAACCAGCTATATAACTAGTTTAATTGAGTGCATTTGATTCTTTTTATTTAAATCGGTCAGTTACTTGTTGAACCAGCAAACCGGACCAAAATGTTGAATAGGTTTCAAATATCTAAGTATTCTCTTTTTTTATTACTTTAGGCTTAATGTTAGAGTTAACTGCCATTTTCGTCCCTGTGGTTTGGTCACTTTGGCCATTTCAGTCCATTTTTCAAAAATGCGTCATTTTCCTCCCCGACGTTCTGGAAAGGTGCCATTTCAGTCCAAAAATCATAACTCAGTTAAGTCAGTTAGTAAATAAGGACTGATTGTGTAAATTTGTAACATAAAGGACTGATTGTGTAAATTTGTAACACCACCACCACTAGCCCTGCCACCACCACCACTCCGCTGCCACCACCACCGCCACCACAGCCACGGTCACCGGAACCTGCAACTTCACCGGAACCTGCAACTTCATCCGAATTCAGGCAAATCGACCACTTCCATCGTCTGCATCCTCCATTGATGTTGGTTCCATAAAACGACTGATGTTTCATTGATGTTGGTTCCACAAACTTAATTATTGTTTACAAGGGATGCTTACAACCGATCGATAGGAGTATTGTCTTCGCCATCATCAGCAGTTCGGTATATAAAGAACTCAAATTTCCAAGTTAGCTTTTGCCTTTTATATAATGCACTATCCGGCCATTTTCACCAAAGAATAAAAAACAACTGTTTAGATATTCAGGCAACTGTCATTGGGCTCGTGGCATTTGCAATTAATGTGAACTACAAACCATAGTTCATCGTTGTATAATGTCCTGTAGTCTTGCTTATCGATCAACCTTAGCTGAGGTTCTTACCAAAACATAATGTTGTCACCAACAAGAAAGAAAACAAATTATTTGTGTGAGGATCCAATCCAAAGGAAAACCCCACCAGGACCTGTAACTTGATCACTTACTTCCTTATTTTTGTAAGCTAGGTTGTGTTGTGAATGTGAAGGTGAAATAAAGTTTTGTATTCCTGGAAAACTGCCACCACCGCCACCACAGCCACTGCCACCACCGCCACCACAGCCACACCACCACCACAGCCACTGCCACCACCACCATCAACGTCATCATCGTCATCATCTGTTATCATCATCATCGATCATCATCGACCTTCACCAATTCTCCTCTTAATCGACCTTCATACATTTTCTGGAACGTTTACGTGCAAAACGAAATGGAGGATGCAGACGATGGAAGTGGTCGATTTGCCTGAATTCGGATGAAGTTGCAGGTTCCGGTGAAGTTGCAGGTTCCGGTGACCGTGGCTGTGGTGGCGGCGGCGGTGGTGGTGGTGGCAGTGGCTGTGGCTGTGGTGGCGGTGGTGGCTGTGGTGGCGGTGGTGGTGGTGGTGGCAGCGGAGTGGTGGTGGTGGCAGGGCTAGTGGTGGTGGTGTTACAAATTTACACAATCAGTCCTTTATGTTACAAATTTACACAATCAGTCCTTATTTACTAACTGACTTAACTAGGTTATGATTTTTGGACTGAAATGACACCTTTCCAGAACGTCGGGGAGGAAAATGGCGCATTTTTTAAAAATGGACTGAAATGGCCAAAGTGACCAAACCACAGGAACGAAAATGGCAGTTAACTCCTTAATGTTATACTTTGTGATATTGCAAATCTAAAAAAAAGGTTTAAATTTTGTATTAATTTAGTTATGTATATACTTTGTTATTAATATTAATTAATATAAACGTCATCCGGTTTATTAAATTGGGTTAACTTGCCATTCAAAAAAAAAAAAAAAAAACCTTGTCGATACGTTTATGAAAGCACAATTTTTTTATGTATAACCATTATAATTCTAGAAGTACGCATAAATCATGTCAAATAACATGTTCGGAGGATTAGAATTTAAGAAATTACAAAGTTCATAAGGCTACACGGTATGGGGTCGTCCCCCTACCGTCCCGGTCCGTCGCCGGTTTGAACACCGTGCCGCCACCCCCGTCGCCGTCCAGTCATCGTCCTCTCCGTCGGTATTCCGACGTTCAGGACGGAGCAAAACAATGGGTCCCCCCTCCGTCACCGGTTTGAACACCGTGCCGCCCCCTCCGTCACCATAACCACAAGCCTAAAGTCCTTTTGTTCCTTTTCTAGGATTCATCATGATTACAATGATTGATTTTTAATGAAATGAAAATCACAATCAATTATCTTTTATTTTAATTCAATAGAAATTGTTTCATTGTGAAAATTCGCAACTATTTTATAGGTAATATATTAGCATATCAAAGCAAAGTTATCATAATCATTTTGAACAAAACAACTCAACTCAGTTTTGATATATGATAATTTCTCAATTTTTTTTTTGTATATATAAAATTTATGGTAAACGTAGATAAATAGCATATAGAAAAAATTACACCGTTGTTCTTGTGATTTCTGCAAAATTTCAACGTAGGGTACTAATAGTTTTTTTGTTGCAAAATCAGGTATTAACTTTCTAATCTTTCACAATGTTGAGTACTAAGGCCAAACCTTATTAACTTTTTTTTGTCAAGTCTTAATAAAATGACTAAAATGCCATTTAATAAATAGAGAGTTTATTTTTAATTAATTATATTTGACTGTTTTATATTTAAAGTTTTGTTTATATTTATATTTATATTTTTTATATTTTTCTGTTTTATTTATATTTATTTTATAAAATTATATGGATTTGAAGTTTATTATTTATAAACTTTGAGTTTATATATAATATTATTTAAGTTAAAAAGTTTATTTTACTAGCATATTATTATATATAAACTCAAAGTTTATAAATAATAAACTTCAAATCCATTTAATTTTATAAAAAAAATATAAATAAAACAAAAAAATATAAAAATATAAATATAAATAAAACTTTACATTTATTTTAGTCAAATATAATTAATTGAAAAATAGACTCTCTAGATATTAAAGGACATTTTAGTCATTTTAGTAATACTTAACAAAAAAGTTAACAAGGGTTTGGCTTTAGTACTTAATATTGTGACAATATTTAGCCTTAGTACTCAACATTGTAACAAATTAGAACATTAATACCTGATTTTGTAAAAAAAAAAACTATTAATACTCGACATTAAAATTTGGCATAAAACACAAGGACCTAGTGTGTCATTTTTTCTAGCATATATACACATATGTAGATTACACTTTATAATTTCTTTTATGAAATATGAGCTAGACGTGACATAAAAGCTTGCTGACAATTGTTTTGATGTTAGTGCTATATAATATACTTAATTTTAAGTTCAAGAATTGTAATATGTCAAGATTTAATTGAGGGACTTTTCACTGAAGAATATGAGATGATATGTTTAGGAAATCAGAGGGATTTAATTTTTAAGGGGTGAGGAACAACGAAATTTCTTTTGGTTGTGCATCTTAAGAAAACTTGTTTAGAAGAAAAGATTATGATGATAAACCCAAAATCATGAGCGCCTCCAATTCAGACTCTAACGATCAAGTCAGTCTTTTAAGAGATTAATGCGTAAGTATTATCTTTTAGATAATGAAAGGTATCTTATCTATAGATGTAAGTAGTTGTTGTGACACCAATATTGTCCTTGCATTGCAAGCACAACTTTTTAGTTTGTTGATGATGTGAGAGTGAGGTTTGATGATGGTGGTGTGAAGGTAGTTTGGTGGTGGTAGCTATGCTAATGACGGGAGGGAGGGTGGGTGGGTGGGTGGGTGTGTTAACTATTATTAATTCATGGTTTAAATAGTAACAAAATTATATTATCATTATTGTTGTTACAAAAACTTGAATTGCAGACAAGAAAATAGCAAGTATTCATTGAACAGCAAACAATCAACTTCATTCCTCACCAAACAAATGTACAAAGGATTGACAGTTAGTAAGGTACTAATACACTAGGCTGGTGGGTGTGGAGGAGGGTAGTTCTTTGAGGATGATCCGCTACGTCATCGAGTGTGGGGGATGAGCCCCAAGGGATGGGCCAATGGTGTGGTGATGAGTCCCTTTGTATGTGTGTGTGTGTGTGTGTTGGATAAGAAAACAATGGGCCCGTCACGAGCGGCCATAGAGGGACGATGGTGACGGGGACGGACCAAAGAGGGTGGTATGGACGACCCTCGACAGGCCTCGGCGACCCTGGAACGTCCCCTACACCCTTTAGTCTTATATACACAATGACCGTTCAAATAAGTTAACGATAAAAACACGTATGATAAGACAATGTTTATATAAGGGTTATTGGATTTTATCACCCCCAACTATTAGCTATTGGCCGCTACCACCCCCATCTATCACTTTGACGCCCGTCACCCCTAAGTTAACACTTGATATGTTCTGTCACCACTTTGTTAACTGATCACTAACTTTTGATCCTGTTACTATACTTTTGGGGGTGTCGTAGTGATCTTAGAAAGGTTTTAGGGATCTTAGGACACCCTCAAAAGTATAGTAACATGATCAAAAGTTAGTGATCGGTTAACAACATGATGACAGAACACAATAAATGTTAAGTTGGAGGTGGCGCCCGTCAAAGTGATAGTTGAGAGTGGCAGCGGGCCAGCGGCCAATAGCCAATAGTTTGGAGTGATAAAATCCAATAACCCTTTATATAAAAGTTAAAAAATGATATTAATAAAATAATTTAAAAATAAACCATTCAATGATGATTAATGAGTAAACTTTATAAAAAATAATAATTTTACATAGAAAAGTCACCTAATCATGAGTTTATATATGAAAGTAATTAAACATGTCAAGCATAAGCTAAAGGATATCTCAATCCAATTTTATAATTTTAAAATTCATAAATTAATCCCTTAAACTTTAAATCATACGCAACCAATTATTAAGAAAATTCTATTAAGGAATCAAACACTAGTCAAAATTCGTGAAATTATAAGAGTTTATTTACTAATTTATTTAGATACATTTAAATCTTTTATTAAAACCTCAACTAGTAATTATTCCTACTAGTTGGAAAGCAAGCAGGGAGAAAAAAAGCCAAGGGGGCACATAGATTCTGTCATTATGGTTTTGACACCTAATTTGTTCTGAAATAATAAAATAAACTACGTTTACTTTAGCTTCTAGTTATAGTGATTTAACTTTAATCCGTTATATTTAATATCCTCTTGTATATTGAAAGGATTTCTAAAACAGGTAACTGGTAATCTTATTTAATTTAGTGGACTTTTTAGATACACACCCTGTAAGGTTGTACTGACATGACGAAGATCTATCCAGATTCATATAATTAAAAAACAAGTTTTGTATAAACTTTACAAGTATCCTTTGTCTATTTATAATTTTGTTTTGAGTTAATTACATAGTTAGTCCCTGTGGTTTACACAAAATAACAATCTAAGGTACTAATAGTTTAAAATCACATCCTGGGGTATTAACTTTCCATTTTTTAACATGTGAGGGTATTAACGTTAATTCCCTGTTAACTATTGGTACCTTAGATTATTAGTTTGTGTAAACCACAGGGACTAACTATGTAATTAATACCCTCACATGTTAAAAAATTGAAAGTTAGTACTCCAGAATGTGATTTTAAACTATTAGTACCTTAGATTGTTACTTTGTGTAAACCACAGGGACTAACTATGTAATTAACTCTTTTGTTTTCCTTTCATAATTTTCATATAACATGGTTTTATATAATTTTGAATACACCCTTGAGATTGTTTTTATCTATCTTTCCACATAGATTTTATCACATATATTTAGAGGGTGTTTGGGATTGCTTATTTATATTTAAAGGTTTTTTTTTTCAAAAGTGCTTATTAACTTATTAATTTTTTTTTTTCAAAAGGAGTTTTTAAACTTGTTTGGATTAGCTTTTGCGGTGGGAAATAGTAAAATGACCAAAAAAAGATATGATAAATTTTCATGTTTAGTTGCTATTTTAAATAGTGAAGTTGGATTTTTTAATTTTATGTTTAAAAAGTTAAAAAAACCATTTAAAAAGCCAGGTTTAAATGACTAACAAACACCGCATCTAAAATCTATTAAAAATACATCTGCTACTCACTCTATGAAACCTGAACTCGCACCCTTTAGTATAAATAAACACCTAGGATATATTTAATGGTTGAGCTATTAAATGTAAAGAATCAAACCAGTGCTATATAATATAATAATAAGTTATAATTTATATGATGCAAATGAAAATGAAAAGTTATTCTTAAATTTTATGTGTTGAGGAGACCATAGATTAGTGAGGGAAAACCTGCTCCTGTTTTGAGTCGAGTTATATCCATAGGACCACTTGTACCCCATTCACGCAATCACACGTCCAGGTTACAAGTTACATCTCCCGAGCATACATAGAGTTTTGCACTCATAGATACAAGAATAGCATAAACAAATGTTTCTATTTTTTTTTAACCATCACTAGTGCTCTAGTGGTGGCCACGGGTATTTAAGTTCCACTTATGGTGGGCCCGGGTTAGTTTTCCCCTCAAGGTCTCAAGTTCGAGTCTTGGTGATAGGGGTTCTCATTGAGGGGTATAAATTGGGGATCTATTGTGCGAGGGGGCTCTCTAGCGCGGACCCGGTTAAGACAACGTATGCTAGACCTCCCGACATTCGCGAATAATTCACACCTTTCAAAAAAAAATGTTTCTATTTTTTTTAAAATATATAGGGGTTATGTTTCTCTTTCTCACCACATGAGACTTCCATCTATATTGGATATTTCAAACACATTTACTTCCTTCTCACTATTACGCCCCCTTTCAACACATGTCTTAAGTAACTAATAATATATATGTTATTTATCGAGGCAGAATTTGGAGAAAACGTCATAAAGTATAAAAACAGTGAGAACGGTTCATAGCTATTGGATTAAAACAATTTATGGACTTAAATGAGACAGTGACATTTTTGTAAATATAAAGAACTTTTATAAAGGTGCGGGGTTCATTAAGGGTAAAAAAGTAATTGTTGTAACACCCCGAAAACGGGTTTGGTAATCAAATCACGTTAATACTAAAGGACGGGTAAAATACAGTTAGTTGTAAAACTTACCCGGTAAATTTTAGGATTTAAGTAAATAAATCTAATATTTATTAAAAGGATGAGAAATACTTTAAGAAAGCAAGGTATATAAAAGGCCCGAGATTTAACAGGACTTAAAATAAAACGGGTTTTGAACAAGATGAATAACTAGGAAATAAATAACCTAGTACAAGTCTTGTAATTAAGTGAAAGAACAAAATACTCTAGTTTAAACCAAACTAAAGTTGAGGGGCCTATGTTGTTAAATTTGAAACTTAATAACATAAAACAAAATTTAAAACACACCAAACACCCACTTTGGGGATGTCTGGTCGATCAAGAAGCAGGGGGCGACAAGGGGGTTCTTCACCCAACCCTAATTCTCATAAAAACCACAAATTGAAGGTTTAAATCAAGTCCAAATCGATTTTCAAGCACAAATTAATGATCACCTAGTTGAAGGGGTCATAAGGTATGTAAAATCTTGATGTTTTGATCCATATTAAATTCTAGGTTATTTGTAAGAAACTGAAATTGAGCTTGATTATGTCATGCATGGATGAATCTTGAAGTAATATGATGTCTAGGAGTAAACCCTAGTTAATAACATGTTGGATTATTGGATGATCTATGAAATTCATGATGATCCATTGATAAGTTAAATGGGTTTTGTAAAATTGAGATGAACACAAGAATCATGACTACCAAAAGTGGTGTTACTTGATTACTATGAAATGATTTTGAGATTAGTATGCATGTGTGACATAATGAAATCGATATGTATGTTTATATTGAGCAAAATATCAAGTTATGAACTTGGTTTTAAAGATGTAAAATTATACCCGTTAGGTGTTCGTTAAAATGCCTAAATGAAAGATAAATGTTGAAAATCGGACAAAAACGCATGCTTGATGGATATGGCAAATTATGCGTTAAGACTTATAAAAAGGGTTCTAAACGGATTGTGAATTGAACTCTTTAGGCAAGGAATCCGGATCCTCAAGTGGACAAGCCAGTGGAAATACGCGTTTGAAAAGGATGCTTAAAAGGTATGTAACTACGATCTCGTTACGTTATGCTTGATTTCGTATTTTCGCTAGTAGACCTTAAATTAGCATAATACATGAAATTTACATTTAGTTGAAGTGACGAAGATCACTAGGTAAATAAACGGGTCAAAAGGTGAAATTATCACCCTTTGACAATATCGACTAATGGTTTGTCGAGTTACATGTTTATAGGAATAAATATCAAATGGATACGTACATCGCTATTTCTTAACGGCTACTAAGGCAATGTATCGAAATGGGTCAATATATTGATCCGAGCCAGGTATGTATAATGATTCAACTCATCATGTAGAACTTGAGATTCTATAAGAGTTAGACAAGGTTAAAATATAGTTATTCGGTTATCTTTTAGGTAAACCGAATAAATTGAGTTATGGTTATGGTGTTTTAAAAGCACATGGGTTTATAAACAAGGTTATAGTTAAAAGGTCGGATTTTTGGGTCAAACAAGTATTTAAAAGTTCCTTGTAGTAAAAGAAGGATGAAAATTGACAAAATTGCCCTTATAGACTAATTCGAACGAACGACCCTTAAAAGGGGTTCGGAAACGAGTTTTATGATTAAATAAATGCTTAGAATAAGAAAAGATAGTGAAAGATGTAAATTCTTGGGTCGAATGACTTTATATAGGTCTTTGCCGTAAAATGATAATCTGAGGGGTAAAACTCGGAACATATAGATATCCACATTAAATCCAACACACATATAGTTGTGGTGGAAGATTATTTGGTAAGGAATGTAGGAACAAGATGCTAGAAATGTATGAAAGCGAGTTCAGGTTCTAAAGTGCTTAAATACCCTTAACGGGTCAAAATAAGCATACGGGCGAAAACGTATTTAAATTGTGTAAGAAACCTGTGATTAGAACCTAACATAGTAGATACCATTAATTTGAAGAGGGGCATGTGAAATAAGGATTAAACAAATATGTTTGTATGATAAAATGCATAAACGGGTTAAAATTCGGTAAAACGGCAAGGAGTCGAAGGCTTAGAAGTCTCAAAATCTATGATGTAGGATGTTGGATTTTAACTCCATATGATGGAGGATCAAATTACAATCACGTAGGAAGAAACGGTAGGTCAAACGGACAAGCGGATTGAAAGATACGAAAGTTTTCGTGTCAAAAATGGCAAAATGGAAGGGCCTGATACAGGGGCCACCGTAACTTACGGTAGGCACCGTAAGTTACGGTGGGGGCTGAATTCTTTACGGCAGTTACCTCCTGCCTTACGGTGGGGGTATGATATAACAAGGGGCCACCGTAACTTACGGTGCCCACCGTAAGTTACAGTGGAGGCCAGATTCAAATTCTTGTTTCTAGGATCAAGAGATCAATGTTGGAATTTCCTGAATTCTTTGTTTAATTTGATTATTCGACCCAATTTCCTTGTAGTACCAGTTATTTAATTATCAAAACTGACTTTTAAGTTGGTTTTGATCATAGGTGAATGTCGAGAGTCCCGGGTGAAGATCAAGCGTCGAGCAAGAACCGAACACACGTCAAACGAAGCTTCCGCAATGTTGTTTCGTCGTTATTCTAAAACGGCGAATTAAATCACATTATGTTGTATCACTTTAAATTATAAAAGCTTTTAACAAACCCGTATTTTCATTGTAAGTGTGACTGTAATTATATAATTATGGACTTAAATTATACGAATGAATTAAAAACGTAAAATAGTAACAAGGGCGTTACAAGTTGGTATCAGAGCCTTGGTTTAAGAGATTCAAGTATGGTGAGAAAACTATGCTTGGACTTAAACCTTATGCTCTTGATAAAGATTGGTGTTCGATTCGGGGCTTGATCGCAAATCTGGTAAGTACAAGTATGTTAATGGTTTAGAATGATTAAAGTGTTGAGATCAACTTACAGGGTTATCGCGTAATACACGTTACCCCAACCAAATCGATAAATGATAGATACAGTTAATGAAATTACGTGCGTTGACACGTATAGTAAAAAGCCTTGTATTACAATACGGGCGTTTATTAATGTCGAAATTACTAACTTTTGTAAATGTTTAGTTGAAGGACAATCGCATCTGAAGATGACGAGAGTTGAACGAATTAGGGATATGACGGTAGAACGGTCCGAGGTATGACAAGTAGAGCATACTTATTGAGGAACTAGATCGCGTGACGATTGCGAACAAGGTTAATGGCAAAAGAAGCCCGTTATGGCAAGCATTACCAGGTGCACATTTTAAATTCAATCGTAGAAATAGCAATATGCAACAAACATGTAGAGAATGATTGTTGCATACGTAAATTAAAAGCTTGGAAAACCTTAATAGAATACCTATCCAGAACATTATTTCCAAGAAAATTAAATAGAGGCGTTACTTACATGGGGTGTAATGTGAAAATTATAAAAGGTCATGTATATCATGTGTTGATCGCTTGCTCTGGCCAAGTAAGTAGTGAACACGTGGTACCATGAACTTTTATGATGGACATATTTACATCCGATGTAGTAAGGACGGGGTGAATGGGACAGATTAAAAAGTACCCAAATGAAACAAATGAACAAAATAGTTGACAATAATGTAAACGCACAGCCGGGTGACGGAAGCGTATTACATTAGGATAATAAGCCCGAGAGAAGGGACAAGGATTAATGTAAATGATGATATAAATGAATGATCAAAATAAATTCACAAAAAAATAAGTCATCTTGGACGAAAGGGCCATGCTGAACAAAATGGGCGAGTAAAACCAAAGTATAGATGATCCGCCGGATAAAAAAAAACAAAGGTGTTGCCCACACGAAAAAGATGATCAAGGTTGTTAACTTTAGTCCTAGTAAAGCAAGGATAACGATGATAATCGTCACTCATAATTAGTAAGGCCGCCAATGGTGGTCACGTAAAAAAAAATATATATATATATAATAAAAGACATGGTCGAATAAAGGCGACGGATTTCGCTAAGATGACCAAGTAAATCGAAACGAAGTCTTAATGCATACCGGAAGGGGTGCAATGATAACGATTTCGGTAAAACACCCGGTTGATGGGTGAGGAATTAAACGCATGCGTAGACTGAGAAACAGGAACGCGTATGGAAAGTCAAAAAGACTCGGGTTTTGGGTCATGATTAAAGGATGATAAGATACTGCAAATAGAAATTTTGATAAATTACGTTCAACTATTTTAAAGCTGAACGGGTCGAACAAAGACTGAAGTTTGACATTCATAAGTGATGAATTTTCACACGAACAAGTCAAGCGAATTTAATAAAGGATGACACTTGCTAAAGTAAGTAAGCATGAACCGAATAAATAAAGGTGCGAAATATAAATAAACCTGTGTAAAGGAGTTATAGGCATTAAAAACATTGAAACAAAAGAACCGGGTAACGGTAAGTGTAGGGCAAATCGACGTGTAATTGACGTTAGAAGTCACGAAGTCAGAAAGATAATTCGGAAGAAAACAATGTAGCCTTAGACTACGGTCAAGGTCAAATGAAAATGAAACCCAAAAAGTAAAAGTGAATAATTCTAAACATAAAAAGGGGTGCCTTAACGCCATATGCGTATATAAACGTATACACATTTGAATAAAGACTCGAATAAAAGATGATCTACGGGATTATCATAACCTACGGGATATTAATTAATGTTAAGTCTACGGGACCAAAAAGACCTTCGGGTCACAAATAGAAAGAAACGAATTGTAAAAGTCTCACCTTAAAAAGGATTAAAAAAAAAGGTGAAAATCTAAATAAATAGCCTACGAGGCTAAGTGGAAGAACCTACGGGTCATATGGGTTAAGCTTGGGAATTTGTTATAATTCCCCGCATTAAATAATAACAGAAAGGACTAGATTCTCGGAAGTAACATTCCTAGAAACGAGAGAAAGATGTACGACAAAGAGGAAACGTAACCTAAGAATTTAGTTTTTTAGTCAAAAGTAACGTTTTAACAAAACATAAGTGGTACGAGGTGACTTAGAGAATTTTAAACATACGTAAGGCCGGAGATGGCAAATACCACACCCGGGTAACGGGGTATGAAGTAACCGGTGACTAACAAGTCTAACCGCCAAAATGAATAAACAATAAAGATAATGGATACAAGCTGAAAAGTAACGGCCTGCGAAGCCTTACACACGAAAGACATACACGTCAATATAAATGGAAATGTTAGATCGAAAGGAATGAATGAATGCTTTGAAAATGAAACTAGGATTGTTTGATTAAACCAATGAACTTTGTAAATAAGGTTTCGAGGACGAAACCTCTTTAAGGGGGGTAGACTTGTAACACCCCGAAAACGGGTTTGGTAATCAAATCACGTTAATACTAAAGGACGGGTAAAATACAGTTAGTTGTAAAACTTACCCGGTAAATTTTAGGATTTAAGTAAATAAATCTAATATTTATTAAAAGGATGAGAAATACTTTAAGAAAGCAAGGTATATAAAAGGCCCGAGATTTAACAGGACTTAAAATAAAACGGGTTTTGAACAAGATGAATAACTAGGAAATAAATAACCTAGTACAAGTCTTGTAATTAAGTGAAAGAACAAAATACTCTAGTTATAAACCAAACTAAAGTTGAGGGGCCTATGTTGTTAAATTTGAAACTTAATAACATAAAACAAAATTTAAAACACACAAAACACCCACTTTGAGGATGTCTGGTCGATCAAGAAGCAGTGGGCGACAAAGGGGTTCTTCACCCAACCCTAATTCTCATAAAAACCACAAATTGAAGGTTTAAATCAAGTCCAAATCGATTTTCAAGCACAAATTAATGATCACCTAGTTGAAGGGGTCATAAGGTATGTAAAATCTTGATGTTTTGATCCATATTAAATTCTAGGTTATTTGTAAGAAACTGAAATTGAGCTTGATTATGTCATGCATGGATGAATCTTGAAGTAATATGATGTCTAGGAGTAAACCCTAGTTAATAACATGTTGGATTATTGGATAATCTATGAAATTCATGATGATCCATTGATAAGTTAAATGGGTTTTGTAAAATTGAGATGAACACAAGAATCATGACTACCAAAAGTGGTGTTACTTGATTACTATGAAATGATTTTGAGATTAGTATGCATGTGTGACATAATGAAATCGATATGTATGTTTATATTGGGCAAAATATCAAGTTATGAACTTGGTTTTAAAGATGTAAAATTATACCCGTTAGGTGTTCGTTAAAATGCCTAAATGAAAGATAAATGTTGAAAATCGGACAAAAACGCATGCTTGATGGATATGGCAAATTATGCGTTAAGACTTATAAAAAGGGTTCTAAACGGATTGTGAATTGAACTCTTTAGGCAAGGAATCCGGATCGTCAAGTGGACAACCCGGTGGAAATACGCGTTTGAAAAGGATGCTTAAAAGGTACGTAACTACGATCTCGTTACGTCATGCTTGATTTCGTATTTTTGCTAGTAGACCTTAAATTAGCATAATACATGAAATTTACATTTAGTTGAAGTGACGAAGATCACTAGGTAAATAAACGGGTCAAAAGGTGAAATTATCACCCTTTGACAATATCGACTAATGGTTTGTCGAGTTACATGTTTATAGGAATAAATATCAAATGGATACGTACATCGCTATTTCTTAACGGCTACTAAGGCAATGTATCGAAATGGGTCAATATATTGATCCGAGCCAGGTATGTATAATGATTCAACTCATCATGTAGAACTTGAGATTCTATAAGAGTTAGACAAGGTTAAAATACCGTTATTCGGTTATCTTTTAGGTAAACCGAATAAATTGAGTTATGGTTATGGTGTTTTAAAAGCACATGGGTTTATAAACAAGGTTATAGTTAAAAGGTCGGATTTTTGGGTCAAACAAGTATTTAAAAGTTCCTTGTAGTAAAAGAAGGATGAAAATTGACCAAATTGCCCTTATAGGCTAATTCGAACGAACGACCCTTAAAAGGGGTTCGGAAACGAGTTTTATGATTAAATAAATGCTTAGAATAAGAAAAGATAGTGAAAGATGTAAATTCTTGGGTCGAATGACTTTATATAGGTCTTTGCTGTAAAATGATAATCCGAGGGGTAAAACTCGGAACATATAGATATCCACATTAAATCCAACACACGTATAGTTGTGGTGGAAGATTATTTGGTAAGGAATGTAGGAACAAGATGCTAGAAATGTATGAAAACGAGTTCAGGTTCTAAAGTGCTTAAATACCTTTAACGGGTCAAAATAAGCATACTAGCGAAAACGTATTTAAATTGTGTAAGAAACCTGTGATTAGAACCTAACATAGTAGATAACATTAATTTGAAGAGGTGCATGTGAAATAAGGATTAAACAAATATGTTTGTATGATAAAATGCATTAAAATTCGGTAAAACGGCAAGGAGTCGAAGGCTTAGAAGTCACAAAATCTATGATGTAGGATGTTAGATTTTAACTCCATATGACGGAGGATCAAATTACAATCACGTAGGAAGAAACGGTAGGTCAAACGGACAAGCCGATTGAAAGATACGAAAGTTTTCGTGTCAAAAATGGCAAAATGGAAGGGCCTGATACAGGGGCCACCGTAACTTACGGTAGGCAGGTGGGGGCTGAATTCTTTACGGCAGTTACCTCCTGCCTTACGGTGGGGGTATGATATAACAAGGGGCCACGGTAACTTACGGTTCCCACGTAAGTTACGGTGGAGGCCAGATTCAAATTCTTGTTTCTAGGATCAAGAGATCAATGTTGAAATTTCTTGAATTCTTTGTTTAATTTGATTATTCGACCCAATTTCCTTGTAGTACCAGTTATTTAATTATCAAAACTGACTTTTTAGTTGGTTTTGATCATAGGTGAATGTCGAGAGTCCCGGGTGAAGATCAAGCGTCGAGCAAGAACCGAACACACGTCAAACGAAGCTTCCGCAATGTTGTTTCGTCGTTATTCTAAAACGGCGAATTAAATCACATTATGTTGTATCACTTTAAATTATAAAAGCTTTTAACAAACCCGTATTTTCATTGTAATTGTGACTGTAATTATATAATTATGGACTTAAATTATACGAATGAATTAAAAACGTAAAATAATAACAAGGGCGTTACAAGTTGGTATCAGAGCCTTGGTTTAAGAGATTCAAGTATGGTGAGAAAACTATGCTTGGACCTAAACCTTATGCTCTTGATAAAGATTGGTGTTCGGTTCGAGGCTTGATCGCAAATCCGGTAAGTACAAGTATGTTAATTGTCACACCCCGATATTTCCACATATGACCGGTGGGCCCGGTGGGGGAGTATCGTGACGTGGTTGGTAACATTACAGTCAAACAACACAATATTTAAATGCACAGCGGAAGCAAAAGATAGATGTATTTCAACCGAATATAATTGTAATATCAAGTATCACAACAGTTGAAGATAATCCACAGGTGGATCAAAAATAAATAGCAAACATTGTTCAACAGTTTTGACATCCAAGCTTGCGAGACTTATTGTGGACGCTAGGAGAAAGCCAGCCTAGTTCGCGTAGTACCTGCACTTAACCTTTTTGGGAAAAATACGTTAGTTTACACTGGTAAATACAATTTAACTGACTCATTTTAAAAATGATTAAAATTGATTTGAATGCTTGTGGCACAAAACATTTTATAACTTGGGATAATTATTTAAATATATAAACTTGTAAAAGAATTACATGTTCCTTATGCGTTCAGTAGCCCGGTTCGTGCCGAGTTAAAGATCAATAGACACACCACATTATTTATTTATGCACTGACGAGTGTACGCCTACACCCCGCGCTTAGGTCGTGGCCATTTCGTAAAATGATGCCAAGGATATTCGGGACATGGTCATTAACCCCCCAAAGGCGTTAAGCAAACAAAACATATTTAAACGGGTCATCTCGATAATACTTAACCACCAATCGATTAAGGTCGAATGCCCGACCAAGCGGTATTTTATATACCGTACCCCAAGCCCGTATAAGGGAAAATAAGTTAAAAGTATTTACCTTTGCAAGTATAAATCACAATTAGCAAATGCGGGTAGCTTTTACCGGGTCTCCTATTCTGGAACAAAGGTTTATAATAACCTATTAGAATCCTAACGGTCTTTAGTTAAGCTTAAGCTTAGACCGGTTAGTTTTAAGGAACGATACGGTTCGAACACGTGATTAAGCGAAGACCGGAATAGAATGTGATTTAGACCCGACAAGTATGAAGACTTGTCTTATATGGGTAATCTAAACACATTCTGGATTTTGAGATAAAAACGATAAGGTTTGACCCGCTTCGGCCAATTTATGTAAACTAGTTACATAAACCGAACCGAATGCGAAGAATGCGTAACGGGTAACCATAAGAGCCATACACAGGTTTCCTAAGTTAATATGCCTCAAATATGTTGTGACATCAGTAAGATATCTTTTATTATGCCCGAAACGAATTTAAACTCAAACTATGCCCCGTAGGGGTATTTTGGTCATTTATAAGGTTATAAAAGAATTTGAACAATAATCTGAGTTACAGGTCTGATGTAATCAGTAAAATACTTAATTTGATAAGTTATAACAGTAGGGTATTGCATATATGTGAAATTTATCAATTATAGCCAAACTATGCACCGTAGGGGCATTTTGGTAATTTCACATAAGCTTAAAAGGTCAAAATCGGAAATCTGAGTTTAAAAACTTTTTCTTACTATTAAAACATTATAATTTACCTGAGATATCAGTAGGTATCAACCCTTATATGTTTAAAATAGTTTTAGTACATACTATGCGTTAAAAACGCTTAAAAAGGCGATTAGAAGCCATTTCCGGGTTCTATAAAGAAAGCTGATATTTTTATTATTCCAAAAGGTCTAAAATAATTTATTTATCATACAAAATCAGTAGCAAAAGGTTTGGGGTCAAAAAGATATGTAAAACTCATTTTATAGCCCAAAAGGGCAAAACCGACAATTACCGAATCAAGCTTATAACTCTAAGTTATGCTCAGCCTAAAATTAATTAAAAATCTTCAAAAATCCCAAAATAATATATTACATCAGTGGGTAAAAATTTTGATATCAAAAAGTGGGTTTAAATAGGCTATATGCTAATTATGCCGTTTAATCGCTAAAAAGCTTTCTAATTACGCTAATGAGCATAACTCTCAATCTACACCTCAAACTGATGTCAAATTTTGGGTACAAGTTTATAATTCAGTAACTAAGGTTTCTACTCTTTTACATTTTCAAAAATCACGTTTTATGGTGAAAAGGGCATAATAGTCAACATATAAGCAATTAACGGAATCATGCATATTAATTGGATAACTAATGAACCAAGGTGTATAATCACAGAGGGTTATACTAGCATGTAACCTAGTCCAATTAAAGCTCTAAGGCATTTCCAAAACATACTAAATCGGGTCAGAACTGAAGTCAAAGCAAAAGTCAAAGTTTTGCGACTTTCGGTTTCGAACCGGGTCTAAACAGAAAATTGTCGGATCAAACAAGCTTAGACTAGTTCTTATACTTATTACCAAGTTATGTGAGTGATAAAATAGATTACATGCCTTCTACATTGCTAATTATGCGTTAATTTGAAAATTAGCATTCTGTTGACTTTTTCTAATCAACTTTGACCCGACGAATGGTCTAGTTAGAGTGGGAATCAGAGGGTGCCCTTTTAAGGGTTTATTGCCCACATAATTACCAACTTATAACTACCTTCAATTCGACTAACCACTGGACCATTAATGATTAATCGCTAAGTCAAATGGTAATTATGACGGTTTGACTTTTAAGCTAAAACTAAGTAAAAACTCAACTAAGAAAGGTTAAGCATACTTACAGAAGTCCTATGCACGATTAGGGATGCTTAGGGTCTGCTCTTGAACTCCCAAAAGCTCCATACATGCAGAAGGAATGAGTGATCAAATGGTTGCAACAAGAGGGCCTTTTATAGTGCTTTTGATCTCATAGATCATTGATACACAAGCCTAGCAATGGCCATGGATCATCCACAGATGTCTCCTAGGTCTAAAAAGCATGTAGGGGTCGCCCATGGAGTGAAAATATCTAACTAAGTCGGTTATTGCGTTTAAACAACCAACTGCCATGTTTTCTGTCGCTGGGCACCCCTTACGGACCGTAAGGGGGGTGGCTTACGGTCCGTAAGCCTTTTGCAGAAGGCAAAAACTCTTGACCTTTCAAGCATTCGAACGGGCAACCACGTATTACGAATTTTGGGCTTCTATAATTCAGTATGGGGCCTCAAGAATGTGCCTTGAACAGTTTAGATCACTTTTAATGATGTACATTGCCTTGGACATTATCAAAAAGCCATAAACGAAGGGTTGTCGTGCATTTCTTCTTAGAATTTCACTCTTGCAAATATGAACCAATTATTGTTAGTATTTACCGGATTTGAGTATATCAGATGTTTATAATTTACATTAGGGTCTTGGGATTCATAATGAGGTTGTTCAGCGGTATAAATTAACATGACGACACTTTTAAATCCCGCCATACATCTTTAACTAGATCCGGGTTTATACACTTTTGTCGTACATGACACGTGTCGTTATTTTATTGAACACAAATTTTCGAGGTGTTACATCCTCACCCCCTTAAAAGAAATCTCGACCTCGAGATTTACTGAAATAAATGAGGGTACTTTTCTTTCATTGTGGACTCTACCTCCCACGTGTACTCAGGACCTCTACGGGCATCCCATTTTACCTTTACAATAGGTGCATGCTTCCTTCGAAGCTTCTTAACCTGTCGATCCTCAATCGACACAGGTTTTTCAACAAACTTCAAGCTCTCTTCTATGTGCACATCTGTGTGTGGTATGACTAGTGATTCATCAGCGAAACACTTCTTCAGATTGCAGATGTGAAATACATTGTGAATCCCACTGAGCTCTTCAGGTAATTTTAACTTATAAGCAACTGATCCGACACATTCGATAACCTTGAATGGTCCTATGTATCTCGGGCTTAATTTACCTTTCTTACCAAACCGCATCACTCCCTTCCAGGGTGATACTTTAAGCAACACTTTATCACCTACCTCGAATTTCAGAGGTTTACGCTTTAAATCTGCGTAGCTTTTCTGCCTATCCCTGGCAGCTTTCAGGCGGTCATTAATCTGGACAATCTTGTCTGTCGTTTCAAAGACTATTTCCAGTCCTGACAGTTGGACATCTCCAACTTCCGCCCAACAAACGGGCGTTCTGCACTTTCTACCGTATAGGGCCTCGAAGGGCGCAGCCTTAATGCTGGTATAGTAGCTGTTGTTGTAGGAGAATTCGATTAACGGCAGGTGGTTATCCCAACTACCACCTAAGTCAATCACACATGCACGAAGCATGTCTTCCAAGGTTTGGATTGTACGCTCACTCTGGCCGTCAGTCTGAGGATGGTAAGCCGTACTGAAATTTAATCGCGTGCCCAAAGATTGTTGGAAACTTTTCCAAAAATGTGATGTGTATCTAGTATCTCTGTCAGAGATAATAGACACTGGTACGCCATGTAAAGCTACAATCTTATCCACATACAATTGGGCTAACATGTCGGAGCTATAGGTCTCCTTGATGGGTAGGAAATGTGCTGACTTAGTCAGTCTATCCACTATCACCTATATCGTATCATTTCCTTTCCTTGTTTTTGGCAACTTGGTGATGAAATCCATCGTCACCATTTCCCACTTCCATGTGGGAAGTTCAGGTTGTTGTAGCAAACCTGACGGCTTCTGATGTTCAGCTTTGACTTGCGCACACGTCAAACATTTTGCTACATAGGTGGCTATAGACTTCTTCAAGCCTATCCACCAAAAGTTTGCCTTCAGATCCTGGTACATCTTATCAGCTCCAGGATGAACGGAATATTTAGAACTATGGGCTTCCTGGAGGATAACTTCCCGAAGTCCTCCATACTCTGGAACCCATATTCGTCCGTTTAGCCTTAAAATTCTGTCTTTTCCATAGGATAACTATTCTTCAGTTACTCCTAGCTTTTCATTAGGATAGTTAGCTTCTAGCACAGCTTCCTTCTGTGCAACTAACAACCTTTCATTCAAACTGTTCTTTATCTCAATGCTCTTGGCATTGATTCGGATGGGTTTCACCCTTTCCTTTCGAATCAAGGCATCAGCGACTACATTCGCTTTACCAGGATGGTATCTTATTTAACAATCATAATCATTCAAAGTTTCCATCCAACGTCGTTGCCTCATGTTTAAATCCTTTTGGTTAAACAAGTGCTGGAGGCTCTTGTGATCAGAATAGATCACACACTTGATACCATATAAATAGTGCCTCCATAGCTTCAGTGCAAATACAACGGCACCCAACTCCAAGTCATGGGTGGTGTAATTCTTTTCATGCAGCTTTAACTGACGTGAAGCATAGGCAATAACTTTGCCTTTCTGCATAAGCACACATCCCATCCCGGTGTGTGATGCATCACAATATACTACAAACTCTTCTATCCCATCAGGCAATGTCAACACAGGTGCATTGCTTAGCTTCTGCTTAAGGATATCAAAGGATTCTTGCTGCTTAGGTCCCCAATCGAACTTTATTTTCTTCCTAGTCAAAGAAGTTAGGGGTGCAGCAATCCTTGAAAAATTTTCAATGAATCGCCTATAATATCCTGCCAATCCCAAGAAACTGCGAATTTCTGTGGGCGTCTTCGGCTCTTGCCAATTCATGACAGCTTCAACCTTTGCGGGATCCACTTGGATACCACGCTCACTGACCACATGTCCAAGGAATTGGACTTCTCGGAGCCAGAATTCACACTTCGAAAATTTGGCGTAAAGCTTCTCCTGTTGAAGTAGTGAAAGAATACGTCGAAGATGCTTCTCATGATTAGCTTGGTTCTTCGAGTAGATGAGGATGCCGTCAATGAAGACGATGACAAATTTGTCCAAGTAGGGCTTGCAGACGTGATTCATGAGATCCATGAATGCGGCAGGTGCATTAGTGAGTCCAAAAGGCATCACAAGGAACTCGTAATGACCATAACGAGTCCTGAATGCAGTCTTGTGCACGTCTTCATCTCTAACCTTCAGTTGATGATAGCCTGACCTCAGATCAATCTTGGAGAAGTAACTTGCCCCTTGAAGCTGATCGAACAGATCGTCGATTCTGGGCAATGGGTACCTATTCTTGATAGTGACCTTATTAAGCTCACGGTAATCGATGCACAGGCGCATCGATCCATCCTTCTTCTTGACAAATAAGATTGGTGCTCCCCAAGGAGACGAACTAGGTCTAATGAAACTCTTGGCTAGCAATTCATCTAGTTTTGTTCTCAATTCCTTCATCTCTGTTGGTGCCAATCTATAAGGTGCTCTAGCAACAGGTGCTGCTCCAGGGATGATGTCAATTCTGAATTCCACTTGCCTATCTGGTGGTAAGCCAGGTAGTTCTTCAGGAAAAACTTCAGGGTATTCAGAAATAACAAGGATATCCTCAATCTTAGGCTTCGGCTCATCGATAGTCACTTGTGCCATGTAGATGACACAACCCTTCTTCAAACACTTAGAGGCCTTGAGCATAGTCACTTGCTCAGGCAGTCCATACTGGGTATCTCCCTGGATGGTAAGTGATTCACCAGACGGAGTCTTAATTACCACTTGCTTCTTATTGCAGACAATCTGGGCCTGGTTATGAGATAACCAGTCCATCCCCAAAACTATGTCAAAACTGGCTAACTTCAAGGGAAGTAGGGACAAAGGAAAAGAGTGGTTCTTAATGGATATGAAACATCCATCTAATATGGTTGAGGCGGTTTCTAAGGTGCCATCTGCTAACTCCACTTCATATTTCACACTTAAGGTTTTAACAGGTAAGTTCAGCAATTTACAAAACTTATTATCTACGAATGATTTATCCGCTCCTGAATCAAAAAGTACTCTTGCATAGACATCATTTATAAGGAAGGTACCTGTGATCACATTGTCGTCCTGCACAGCTTCCTTCGCATCCATCCTGAAGACCCTAGCATTGGTCTTCTTTCCTTCATCAGTCTTCTTTGCAAGTTTTGGGCAGTTGGACTTGATATGCCCTTTTTCGTTGCAACTGTAGCACGTTGCGTCCTTCAACTTTTTGCAATCCAAGGTCTTGTGTTCCTTGAACTTGCATATCCCACATGCAAAAGTTCTTGACTGTGTCTGCGAGTTTGATTCAAACCTGCACTTCCCGAAGTGTTGTTTCTTGCAGACTTTGCACTTGGGCTTATCACCATATTGATGCCCATCCTTCTTAGACTCAGACCCTTTCTTGTGGTCATTGTTTCCTTGGTGCTTCTTGTTTGACCTTCGTGAATTGTCATCTTCACGTTTCCTTTTCTCGGCATCTGTGTTCCTCAGCGATCTCTGTCTGACCGCGTCCAGTGTGAGGGACAAAGATATATCAGTTACCAACCTGAAAGTAGTTGGCCGAGAGGCCTTCACGCTTGCCTTTATTTCTGGGGCTAAACCCCCAATGAAGCGAGCTATTCTTTTGGGTTCCGGGGTTACCAGATACGGAACCAATCTTGCATGGTATTAAAGCTCGTAAGGTAAGCTTGGCAATCCAGATTTTTCATTACCAATGACAGAAAATCCGACTCAATCTTTTCGACCTCGTGCTGAGGATAGTAGTTCTCCCTGATGAGGGCAACAAATTGCTCCCATGTCATGTTGTACAATGGGATCTTCCCAGTAGCTTGAATCAATGATCTCCACCAGGCTAAGGCCTCACCTTTGAACGATTGAGACACAAACTTCACCACATCTCTATCAGCGCACCCGCTGATATCCACCACTGTGTCCATCTCATCCAACCATGTCATGCAGTCTATGGCCCCTTTTTCCCCAGTGAAATCCCTGGGTTTGCATGAAACAAAGTATTTGTAGGAGCAACCCTTATCACGGGGTCCTTGATTCAGTATTACCCTTTGAGACGGGACACTTTGCTGATTAGAAGAGTGACGATCGTCATCGTCTTTCTTGGGTTCTTCCTTCTTGGAGGGTGGCTTGCTGTGAGCCTCAGAATGAGTCTTAGGCTTTGAATGAGGTACTGATTGGGCTCTGCTTCGAGTACCACTTGTTTCACTATACTGCCTATCCAAGGCTTTTATGACGGCATTGTCGGTTAATGCCTGGAGTTCAGCACCAGACACATTGAACCTGGTGGTGTCATTATTCTCCTTTGGCCGACTATTGATTTCATCAGAGTCCGCCATGTATCTTGAACTGTTACATAAAAGATTGACAATAATTTATTTGGGAGTTTATTATGGAATTGTCTTTTATGGCAGTTCATTAACCATGGTAACACATGCCATAATTGGTTAATTCGTTATTCATATTTATTTAGGATTTCTATTATAATTTATCCTAATTATAAAACAACAACAGTTTTATTAGTAGCACAAAAGGCCTAGTCACGATGACATTTTTAAATTATAAGCCATGATTTCAGAGAATCAAGGCATGAAGGTTTGAACATAGTTCTTTACCTTTTTCAGACAGGGTCGCAGACTACTACTGTCTTTTGTCTCATATGAAAATGAGCAGGGCCCGTAGGCACTATATTACAAATGGATGGTTAACATATGATCATCTAAATTGATGATTTAAACCCATGATTTAAGTTAGGAATCTTTTGAAGAATCCTATTAAGAATGACGTGTGTGATTTTAACGAATCACGTCTGCCAGGAGCGTTAACATGTTTTCAGATGTTAACAGGGGTTTGAATCTTTTTAAACAGGCCTTACCATCTTGGCCAGGTCTTATAATGACATGCATGCTAGGTTATACCTTTAAGATTCTTAGTTAATATTTAAATAGGCAGATATATTTTTTTAAAAGGAATGATTTTGATTTATTTATTTCACGTATAATATATTTATGCATATAATGACAGAATGAAATTTATAAACATAACATTCCATAAATCATAAAAAGTACATACTGCCCTAAACGGGTCTTTCAACATAACAACTTGCCCACGCACGGGCTTAACCAAACAAACATACTCACGCAGGGGTCAACACAAAGACCTGCCCACGCAGGGGCAAAATACAAGAAGTCATACCCACGCAGGGGCTAAAAGACAAGTCCACGCAGGGACTAAATACACAAATAATTATCCACGCAGGGACTTGATACACAAATAATTGTCCACGCAGGGACTTGATTGAAATAGAAAGTACAACAACACATGTGGGGATTTAATGATCCCTCTTCTTCTTCCCCTTTAGTAAGCCTGCTAAGCCCTTGAGGAAACCTTATCGTTCCCTGCGATCTCTGTCAAAATCTCGCTCGACTTGGTCCAATCTTTGAAGAATTTCTTCCCGTTCTGGCGGGGAAAACCGTGGCGGCTGCGATTGTTGCCGAATCGGTGGTCGAGCTAGTACTTGATATCCATGAGTTGGATATCCTACTCCCCAAGGAGCTCCATACGGTCCTTCAGGGTGAAGGGCGAGGTAGTTTGATCCCACTTGGTAAGGGTCTTCAGCATAGTTATAATGGGTGTGAGCCGGCTGCTCAAATGGATTGTATGCCATTGAACCGGCGTACGCAGGAATCGGGTTATCAAAACCCATCGGTGGTGGCTGTGGTGCAACTGGTGCAGAACTCACCTCAGGAATTGGGTTTGAGGGCCCACCCATTTGTGGGTCCTCTTGCAGTGGCGGATAGTGACTGCCACTGGAGTGTCGAGGGGTGCTAAAGTGGAAATCCCCTGCTCACGCAGACATACGTGCGCCCGTTCTCCTACGCCTTGGTGGTTCTGGAGGTGCTTGATGAACTGGCGGTGGTGGAGGTGGTGGCGTGACTGCCATGAAATGTGAATCCCCAGAGGGATCCTGCTGCTGCTGCTGGTGAGGTGATGAATGGTGAGAAGGTGTGAAGTACCATTCATGTTGGTTAAACCTCGCTTGAAAACTGTTTGGACCACCGTAGGGTGATCCGTGAAAAGATGAACCATCCGAAATTTCGATGGGATGGTTGGGAGTCCCTGATGCAGGCTCGACGGGATCCGTGTCCTCGTCCATGTCCATCGCTTGGTCGCCGGAAAAGTGATCCTCCGGTTCCAATGGGTTAAATCCCACGGGTTCTTGTAGGTAGTTCGCCGGGTTAAACCGGCCCTGAAAGACAGGAGTGGGGTCGCCGAAGGAATGATGCGAAAGGGTTCGCTAGAGAGGTATATATGAAGGTTGCGGGTTGTTGGGCTCGCTTTCGGACTGAGGTCCAACAGAGTGACGATACGGAGGCGTCGAACTATGCGAAGTAGATCGTCTGGCGGGCTCCAGAGGGGTCCTCCAGTCTCCTTGCGGACCAGCACTCTTGGTGGTTGAAAGAGTTCGCCGGAGTGATGGCCCGGCTTCGTGATCGTTAGGGGCGCTGATTGGCCCCTTGCCTTTTCCTCCTCTTCTAATTCTTGGCGGCATGGTTAAACCTGTTAACATAAACAAAGATACCGACAAGAATATATATAAAATAAACAACAAAATGAAACAAAACAGAATTTGTCTTATGTTACTTGTCTAGACTCGAAAGTTTAGGAATGTGCAATTGTGTAACTGAGATTAAACACAAAAGGCTAGTGTTTAATTCACTCAGTGTTGTCTCTGATACCAACCTGTCACACCCCGATATTTCCACATATGACCGGTGGGGGAGTATCGTGACGTGGTTGGTAACATTACAGTCAAACAACACAATATTTAAATGCATAGCGGAAGCAAAAGATAGATGTATTTCAACCGAATATAATTGTAATATCAAGTATCACAACAGTTGAAAATAATCCACAGGTGGATCAAAAATAAATAGCAAACATTGTTCAACAGTTTTGACATCCAAGCTTGCGAGACTTATTGTGGACGCTAGGAGAAAGCCAGCCTAGTTCGCGTAGTACCTGCACTTAACCTTTTTGGGAAAAATACGTCAGTTTACACTGGTAAATACAATTTAACTGACTCATTTTAAAAATGATTAAAATTGATTTGAATGCTCGTGGCACAAAACATTTTATAACTTGGGATAATTATTTAAATATATAAACGTGTAAAAGAATTACATGTTCCTTATGCGTTCAGTAGCCCGGTTTGTGCCGGGTTAAAGATCAATAGACACACCACATTATTTATTTATGCACTGACGAGTGTACGCCTACACCCCGCGCTTAGGTCGTGGCCATTTCGTAAAATGATGCCAAGGATATCCGGGACATGGTCATTAACCCCCCAAAGGCGTTAAGCAAACAAAACATATTTAAACGGGTCATCTCGATAATACTTAACCACCAATCGATTAAGGTCGAATGCCCGACCAAACGGTATTTTATATACCGTACCCCAAGCCCGTATAAGGGAAAATAAGTTAAAAGTATTTACCTTTGCAAGTATAAATCACAATTAGCAAATGCGGGTAGCTTTTACCGGGTCTCCTATTCTGGAACAAAGGTTTATAATAATCTATTAGAATCCTAACGGTCTTTAGTTAAGCTTAAGCTTAGACCGGTTAGTTTTAAGGAACGATGCGGTTCGAACGCGTGATTAAGCGAAGACCAGAATAGAATGTGATTTAGACCCGACAAGTTTGAAAACTTGTCTTATATGGGTAATCTAAACACATTCTGGATTTTGAGATAAAAACGATAAGTTTTGACCCGCTTCGGCCAATTTATGTAAACTAGTTACATAAACTGAACCGAACGCGAAGAATGCGTAACGGGTAACCATGTTGGTACACTTTATGTGGACGGGACTTGACTCGGTTCGATTCGGTTCGGGTCGACTCGGTTAGGTCCGGCTCCAGCCCAACGTCACGACATTCCTCAGTCGTGCGCCCAAGAGTTCGACACGCGAAGCACGGAGCGCCGCAAGCAAAGTCCCGTTTACACATCACCATGACATCAACATTGTGATGTCATGATGATGTCACATAGTTTTGTCCTATGTTGAAACCAATGAAACTTGTCAACAGAAATGAACTGGGCCGTAATTCACCACATGGGCCGAAGACTTGTTTGTGGACTTTGTCAAATACTTGGGCTTCTACAACTCGACGAAACAAGATATTAGAATTAATATGTATATCGACGAAACAAGGTGTGTTTCGTTGACTTTAGTGTTTCGTCGTGCCTTTATGCGTTTCGTCAGTCTGTGTCTGTGTCTAGTATAAATACCCCTCACAGTTTCTGTGTGAAACGGATGAGAGCTGTGAGACTTTGAGAGAGTCTGTAAACATTGTTTGTATATGTTTGGGTTGTACTCATCCCTAATCAATAGATATTGAATCTTTGGTTACGCGTGTTTTATTAATTGTGTTTGGTTTGCACCGTCACGGGGATTCCGCACCCATTACCGTGTTTGTGATAAACAAGGATAGGTTTTGGTATCAGAGCATTGGCTCTTATCCTTGTTTAAAATCAAACATAGTTGGTTTTTATCAAGTATTAGAAACTGTTATTCATGATTTTCTTGAAATCTTGTTCTTGAAAAACTAATATTTTATTGGAAATGTGTTGAAAATCTGCTTGAATATTGTTGTTTGTTAAAGAGTTTTGTTAAAAACCTTGTTAGATTGATTGTTCAAGTGATAAATCGGGTTTTTTAGTGAAAGTCTTGTCAAAATTCGTGTTTCGGAAAGTTGTTATTGTACCGGAAAACTCATACTATCTGGGTTTTGTTCTTCACATCTTCAAAGTTTATTCAAACTGTTCTTGAGCCTTTTTCTTGAATTTGGAATTAATAAAAATAGAAAAGGATTAAAATCAATTTTATATTCTTGCCATACTGTTAGATTAAGGAGGTATGACGTTTCGTTGAAAATTGGTGTACTGTGTCAGTAAGTGTTATCATTTAAGTTGAAAAAGGTTACCAACAGTTGAAAAAGGTTACCAACTCTCACCACTTGACCCACTTGTCTGAACATTATCCTCAACGAAAAGAACAAGCGACAAAACAAGATTTCCGTTTCGTCATAAGGCATTTCGACGAAACAAATTTCGTTTCGTCATAACACATTTCGACGAAACAGAATTCGTTTCGTCATAACATATTTCGACGAAACAGAAGTGTTTCGTGGAAAGTGTTTCGTCGTCATCTGTTGTCAATTTTATACAGAGGGCTTGCAAAACTGTTCTAACTTTGTGCTTTCAAGTGTTTTACCAGGTACAGTTCTTCTAACATCAAATATGAGTTGTACTAGCCCATGGGATTGGAGTACGGACCCACAACCAGATCTAAAACAGATGTCGATGGCCGAATATATGAGGAGTACCATACCTCAACAACAACAATGTATTAGTGCCAGTCAATGGGCAATGGTGTCGAATCAAAATCAGAGCATTCAAAATCTTTTGCTTAGTGAGAGTGAGACGGGTAGCAACAATCGCCCGCCAAAATTGAATCACATGAATGAATTTCCGACATGGAAAGGTCGTTTCACCACATACGTTCAAGGGCAAAGCACCGATCTTTGGAGGTGTTTCATTACTCCACGCAACAATGCTCTCGAAGAAGCAGCATCAACTGCAGGGGGTTTTACTAATATGCTTGAAGATGACAAGAAAGCCTATGACTTAGAGAAAAAGGCGTTTGCTATTCTTACATAATCGCTTCACAAAGAAATCTATCATCAATTCGCTCACTGTGACAACACGAAAGGGTTATGGGATGCATTGGTAGCGAGAGGAGAAGGAAATGCAGCTTCTAGAAAGATACGTCATGATTTATTGAAGAAAGAGTTTGAATCATTTCGATTCTTGGATAATGAAACTCTAAATGATATGACTTCTCGCTTTTATCATTTGACGAGTGAAATGTGTTCTTATAATGTTGCTTGAACTCATCCGGAAATGATTGCACGGTTTGCTGATGCTCTACGTCCTAAGTGGAGTACATTCATTGAACTTCTAAAGCATACGGGCGCTATGGATATAGCCAATGGCACTCTCTATGAATTCATTCAGAAGTTGGAGTACAAGAACGAAGAGGAAATTCGGAAAGCTAAAATGATTACACCTCCTCAAAACACGGAAATGTATTTGCCGGGTTTTGGTCCTTCAGCTAGTTCTAGTTCCATTCAGCAACCGAAGCTTCAAACGGCGTTTGTGTCCAATACAAGCTCATCACCGTTGCCACAGTGGAATCAAAGTGCTTATCTTTCACAATCTATTCCTCAACCTCAAGTTTCCACAACCCAACCTCAATGCGATCCAAGTGTCGATTGTGGTCTGGCCATACAGTTGGGAAACGGTGATCAAACAAGAACTACATTTTACGCTGAAATTGTCAAGAATGTCAATGATGATGAATCTTCAGGAAATGATGACAGTTCAGGATATAGTGGCAGTACTGATGAAGATGGCTCAGGTGTGAGTGATTACAGTTTGTCGAATGATGCTAAGGAGAAATCTGACTTGATCAAGAAAGCTGTTGTTGCTTCAAAAGAAATGGAGAAGATTCTCACTGAAGATGGATCTTTCTCTTCTCAGACTGCCTTTATGGCTAATGTCACAGCTTCTACAAATCAGGTACAATCTGAAACTCCTAGCATATGTAGTGATTGTGCTGATATGAAACATGAATGTGCTGAATTGAAACGTGAATCTGAAACGGTTCATAGTCACAATCAGAGTTTGGTTATTGAACTGTCAAAATGCAAAGAGGCAAATATGGCTCTGGTTAGAAACGAAAAGGATTTTAAATCTGTAATTGAAACTTTAAAGAAAAGTGTTTCCGAAGTGACCAAAACTGTTTATCATAAACAAGTTAGTATTAACGGTTACATTAACATCGTTGAGGAAACCAAAAAGGAGCTAGCCATTGCCAAATGCGAGCATGATGCAATCAAGCTCAAGTTGGTGAGTTATTCTAACTCCCGATTTGTGCTCGATCACATTATTGACGTTCAACAACTGAAGGGAAACGTGAGTGGTGTTGGGTATAAGAAATGTCCGCCCCCTTTGAGACAAAATTATACTCGAATGCCCGATGAGGAAGAAATGCCACGTTTTGAGCCAACTGTACCACTTGATTATGGGGAAGTTACAACTGGCTTAGGGTTCAAAATGGACAATTCAATGGAGGGCTCATCTGATCGGAAAGAAAAGTCATCATGTGCTTCAAATCAAAGTCCTCCAACCATTGAGGACTATGATGCGTCCGATGATGAACCAGATGTGAGTGATGAGGATAAATCTCTTGAGAAGAACAAAGGAGTAGAAGTGCCTTTTGAGAATCACATTCTGTGTGATCCTCCTACTCCTGTTGTGAAATCAACTGGTGCTAAACAAGAGATAGATCCTATCACTGAGACAGTGTCTACTGTTAAAAGTGATAACGTGTTGTACACTTTAGTCGGTGATGACAAAATTTATTCAAACACAGCTTTTCCAATTAAAAACATCAATCAATCTTTGATTGATAAAGTGTTTGAAGATACTACCAGTAAGTTTTTGGAAAAGGGGATCCCAAGAGTTTCAGTAACTCAGTGTGATCCGATTCCAAAAGCTGAAGTTAGAAGAAAATTTGGAAATCAAAAATCACCAACAAAGCAACAACATGTCGCTTTTAAGGGTAAACAGCAACAGCAGCGAGCTCAAAATTCTAAAGGTTCACAACCGAAGGTTGAGACCAAAGGAGCTCGTTTCAAGAAGAAAAACAATGATGTTAAATTTGTAGCATCCAATGGTACTGATAAAATTGAGACTTTTGAAAACAAATCAAACACCGATTTTGTCCAACAAGTCAAGATTTTAAAACGTAACGCTCAAAACAATTACACCCAACACACAAACGGGTGTGATGAAGGAACAAGTACCTCTGGGTCTACAGGTTCAACACGTGAAAGTCGAATCGGATCTCCCAAGTTTGTTGAGAGGAGATCGTGTTTCAAATGTGGGGAGTTTGGACACATTATCAAAAACTGCACAAACTCTCTAAAACCAAATTTTGTAGAAAGAGCCCCTTCTGAACACAGTCACTCACAAAGTCGTCCTGTTTCTCCAAAACATGATAAACGCACTATTAAAGAATAGGAAACAAAACAACGACATAAGAATGGGAAGGTGATCGAAAAGGCTTTAAAACCAGAAACTGTTAAAAGGAAACCAATTTTGTCACAACCGTTAAAACTGGAGATTTCTAAATCTGTAAATAATACACAATCCGGTAAACAAAAACAAACTTGGAAACCGAAAACAGGTGAGGATTCAGGAGGAGGCTTGCAATTTAAGGACCTTCAAGAAATTGAAATTACATTTCTTGATTCTCAGGGGCAACCCAAGTCTATGAAGGCTTGGGTCCCCCTCTCCAACTAATCTCTGAGTGAGTGTGTAGGATGTTCCAGGATGAACTATCGATAGTCATTGGATTGTTGATAGAGGAGTGTCCATGCACAAGATCGGCGACAAAATAAATTGTTGCCTTTGATGGAGAGAAAAAGAAAAGAAGACAGAATTGTCTGTCGAAAGAAATTGAAAGCTTCGACAAAATGAAAATCATTACAAAGTTTGATTGTTAAAGGCGTTGATCCGGTCCTCAGGATAGATTCAATCAAAATGTACGCACCTGCAGCACGTCTGAAGTTCAAAATCAACAAGATGAACGTGCAGTGTACATTTCTTCGCGGTGTGATTGAAGAAAATGTGTTTGTTGCTGTGAAGAGATTTCTCAGTAGCTACAAAATCGACTTTGAAATCCACACCGGGTGGATATCCAGTTTGGGAGAGCACTCAGATTCATTGCAATGCACGAAGCAGTTGCAGGATACGGTTTTAAATTTCTAATCTCTCCTATACTTGTCGATATTTAAGCTGCTTTATAAATTGTTATGCTCTCGTAGCACTCTTTGGCCAGACACGTTGATCTAGAATATCACCTCACAAGTGATTGTTTCAATATGAAACTCGTCAATGTTGTCATGGTCCGCACCGCTTACCGACGTGCCAACTGATTTTTCCAAAATTCGATAAATCATTTCTGACAAAAATTTAATTTTGGTAAACGGCATTGAGGTACAACATGAGTTAACCAACATCGAAAAATCATTTTTGTATATATCTTTGTGTCTTTGAAATTTTATCTTAGTTTGTTGATTTTAGGGGGAGTAAATCCAAATTTGAAAATTCAAAAACATCGAAAAATTTCAAAACTCAAAAACAATAGAAAAACAAAAATGAGTTTCCTGGCGAGAAAAGGAGAAAATGATAGTACATCAGTGGTCTGTCTAAACCTCTTTAAACTGAACTGCAAAATGAAAAATGTTAAGCAGCTCTATATAAGATGTATCGGTAGGCTCACAATCAGACTAAAATGTGCAGGATGATATAAACCTAACAGACTTCAAGTCAGGTGGGAACCATTCATTGGCATATGGTCTTGGTACCGAAATTTCGTTTGATTGATTGCCGAGGTTCTGAGATATTCGGTCTTTATGCTGCCTTATCATCTGGGTATCATGGTTGTATCAAACCGTAAAAATAACAAAGACGAAGTCTAAGATCTTCCATGATACTATACATACGTGTACATATTGCATTCGACCTCAATAAGTGATCAACAATCACATGTCCCTCAAACAAGTGATAATATATCATAGATTCTATCCGGGAGTCAAGTTCGTCTCTCTGCTGTACGAAAGTACTGACCTGTTCACGGACTTGCTCCTGTGCCCTCATGCATCTGAAAATCAAGTTCCTCATCAATAAGTGATTCTATCACATAGGGCTTGTTTTCAATCAAAATAAGTGAGTTACTCACATTTTTTTATACGGTCAAACAGATGATAAACAGTATACTCACTGGTAAGATGAACTCTCGTGCATACCTTGATACGGGAATGTGTCGTGTGTGGATGAACACCGGTCGGTAAGTATAAATCATACCTTAACGTATCCCCTAATCATGATTACATCTAATAAGTTGAGCTTAAGTGGACAACAATACCGATAATCGTTATAGGATACTTATCTAATTGTTAACTAATTGAACAACAAGAGTATTTTGGCATGACCGTACACTGATATGATTCTCTTACCCTAGAAACTCGCAAAAAGAATGTCCGTAAATATTTATTTACTTCTTTCAGTTTCTGCATCTTTGTATATATTTATTTATTGCTTTCCGTCTTTACTTTTGAAAAATGAAAAATTCCAAAAAGATTTTAGGTGTGTTTTAATCTAAACTTTATAAAAGCCAAAAAGATTTTGCTTCTAGTTTATTTTTGATTGACTGATGTTGGATCTCGAGTCTATCCTACCCAAAATCCTGATTGTAAGCCGGAAAACAATTGCACCTTCATAAACAGTCGAAGTTAACAAGTTTTGAAAGTTAAAGGATTAAAATTGATCATTTTCTAAACTTTCAAACTGTTTTCGGTCGGTGTTTGATTGAGATTTGATCTCATATGTGTCGTTTGTTTATGTTTACTAAATTCCAAGCGGTTGTTCTCATTACGTGTTCAGCTTTCTTGTATGTGCAGATACGACATCAGAATCAGCTAAAGGCGAAGAGAACGTGTCAGATGACAAGCCGTAAAGTGAAGACACGACGTTGATGCAATCAGAAGATCAAGATGATCAGATTGCAGTTGATCACTCATCAACACCACAAGGATCTAAAGAATTGAAGACCAAAAGATTCACGAGCATGACTCAATGGAGAGTTCATTTTAAGGGGGAGTTTGTTAACACACTTCCTAAATGAAAAAGGGTGTTTGTTGATACACTTTCTTCTTACGACGCGTGAAGACTTTGAAGATCCTTCGACACAAAAGACACGGAAGACGAACCTCATGAGTAGCGTCCAAGGGGGAGTTTGTTGGTACAATTTATGTGGACGCGACTCGACTCGGTTCGATTCGGTTCGGGTCGACTCGGTTAGGTCCGGCTCCAGCCCAACGTCACGACATTCCTCAGTCGTGCGCCCAAGAGTTCGACACGCGAAGCACGGAGCGCCCCAAGCAAAGTCCCGTTTACACATCACCATGACATCATCATTGTGATGTCATGATGATGTCACATAGTTTTGTCCTATGTTGAAACCAATGAAACTTGTCAACAAAAATGAACTAGGCCGTAATTCACCACATGGGCTGAAGACTTGTTTGTGGACTTTGTCAAATACTTGGGCTTCTATAACTCGACGAAACAAGATATTAGAATTAATATATATGTCGACGAAACAAGGTGTGTTTCCTCGACTTTAGTGTTTCGTCGTGCCTTTATGCGTTTCGTCAGTTTGTGTCTGTGTCTAGTATAAATACCCCTCACAGTTTCTGTGTGAAACGGATGAGAGCTGTGAGACTTTGAGAGAGTCTGTAAACATTGTTTGTATATGTTTGGGTTGTACTCATCCCTAATCAATAGATATTGAATCTTTGGTTACGCGTGTTTTATTAACTGTGTTTGGTTTGCACCGTCACGGGGATTCCGCACCCGTTACCGTGTTTGTGATAAACAAGGATAGGTTTTCGTTATCGATCCACCGGAAAAACGGGACCTACAAACCATAAGAGCCATACACAGGTTTCCTAAGTTAATATGCCTCAAATATGTTGTGACATCAGTAAGATATCTTTTATTATGCCCGAAACGAATTTAAACTCAAACTATGCCCCGTAGGGGTATTTTGGTCATTTATAAGGTTATAAAAGAGTTTGAACAATAATCTGAGTTACAGGTCTGATGTAATCAGTAAAATACTTAATTTGATAAGTTATAACAATAGGGTATTGCATATATGTGAAATTTATCAATTATAGCCAAACTATGCACCGTAGGGGCATTTTGGTAATTTCACATAAGCTTAAAAGGTCAAAATCGGAAATCTGAGTTTAACAACTTTTGCTTACTGTTAAAACATTATAATTTACCTGAGATATCAGTAGGTATCAACCCTTATATGTTTAAAATAGTTTTAGTACATACTATGCGTTAAAAACGCTTAAAAAGGCGATTAGAAGCCATTTCCGGGTTCTATAAAGAAAGCTGATATTTTTATTATTCCAGAAGGTCTAAAATAATTTATTTATCATATAAAATCAGTAGCAAAAGGTTTGGGGTCAAAAAGATATGTAAAACTCATTTTATAGCCCAAAAGGGTAAAACCGACAATTACCGAATCAAGCTTATAACTCTAAGTTATGCTCAGCCTAAATTTAATTAAAAATCTTCAAAAATCCCGAAATAATATATTACATCAGTGGGTAAAAAGTTTTATATCAAAAAGTGGGTTTAAATAGGCTATATGTTAATTATGCCGTTTAATCGCTAAAAAGCTTTCTAATTACGCTAATGAGCATAACTCTCAATCTACACCTCAAACTGATGTCAAATTTTGGGTACAAGTTTATAATTCAGTAACTAAGGTTTCTACTCTTTTACATTTTCAAAAATCACGTTTGATGGTGAAAAGGGCATAATAGTCAACATATAAGCAATTAACGGAATCATGCATATTAATTGGATAACTAATGAACCAAGGTGTATAATCACAGAGGGTTATACTAGCATGTAACCTAGTCCAATTAAAGCTCTAAGGCATTTCTAAAACATACTAAATCGGGTCAGAACTGAAGTCAAAGCAAAAGTCAAAGTTTTGCGACTTTCGGTTCCGAACCGGGTCTAAACAGAAAATTGTCGGATCAAAAAAGCTTAGACTAGTTCTTATACTTATTACCAAGTTATATGAGTGATAAAATAGATTGCATGCCTTCTACATTGCTAATTATGCGTTAATTTGAAAATTAGCATTCTGTTGACTTTTTCTAATCAACTTTGACCCGACGAATGGTCTAGTTAGAGTGGGAATCAGAGGGTGCCCTTTTAAGGGTTTATTGCCCACATAATTACCAACTTATAACTACCTTCAATCCGACTAATCACTGGACCATTAATGATTAATCGCTAAGTCAAACGATAATTACGACGGTTTGACTTTTACGCTAAAACTAAGTAAAAACTCAACTAAGAAAGGTTAAGCATACTTACAGAAGTCCTATGCACGATTAGGGATGCTTAGGGTCTGCTCTTGAATTCCCAAAAGCTCCAGAAATGCAGAAGGAATGAGTGATCAAATGGTTGCAACAAGAGGGCCTTTTATAGTGCTTTTGATCTCATAGATCATTGACACACAAGCCTAGCAATGGCCATGGATCATCCACAGATGTCTCCTAGGTCTTGGGATTTGAGTATATCAGATGTTTATAATTTACATTAGGGTCTTGGGATTCATAATGAGGTCGTTCAGCGGAATAAATTAACATGACGACACTTTTAAATCCCGCCATACATCTTTAACTAGATCCGGGTTTATACACTTTTGTCGTACATGACACGTGTCGTTATTTTATTGAACACGAATTTTCGAGGTGTTACATTAATGGTTTAGAATGATTAAAGTGTTGAGATCAACTTACAGGGTTATCGCGTAATACACGTTACCCCAACCAAATCGATAAATTATAGATACAGTTAATGAAATTACGTGCGTTGACACGTATAGTAAAAAAGCCTTGTATTACAATACGGGCGTTTATTAATGTCGAAATTACTGACTTTTGTAAATATTTAGTTGAAGGACAATCGCATCTGAAGATGACGAGAGTTGAACGAATTAGGGATATGACGGTAGAACGGTCCGAGGTATGACAAGTAGAGCATACTTATTGAGGAACTAAATCACGTGACGATTGCGAACAAGGTTAACGGCAAAAGAAGCCCGTTATGGCAAGCATTACCAGGTGCACATTTTAAATTCAATCGTAGAAATAGCAATATGCAACAAACATGTAGAGAATGATTGTTGCATACGTAAATTAAAAGCTTGGAAAACCTTAATAGAATACCTATCCAGAACATTATTTCCAAAAAAATTAAATAGAGGCGTTACTTACATGGGGTGTAATGTGAAAATTATAAAAGGTCATGTATATCATGTGTTGATCGCTTGCTCTGGCCAAGTAAGTAGTGAACACATGGTACCATGAACTTTTATGATGGACATATTTACATCCGATGTAGTAAGGACGGGGTGAATGGGACAGATTAAAAAGTACCCAAATGAAACAAATGAACAAAATAGTTGACAATAATGTAAACGCACAGCCGGGTGACGGAAGCGTATTACATTAGGATAATAAGCCCGAGAGAAGGGACAAGGATTAATGTAAATGATGATATAAATGAATGATCAAAATAAATTCACAAAAAAATAAGTCATCTTGGACGAAAGGGCCATGCTGAACAAAATGGGCGAGTAAAACCAAAGTATAGATGATCCGCCGGATAAAAAAAAACAAAGGTGTTGCCCACACGAAAAAGATGATCAAGGTTGTTAACTTTAGTCCTAGTAAAGCAAGGATAACGATGATAATCGTCACTCATAATTAGTAAGGCCGCCAATGGTGGTCACGTAAAAAAATAAATAAATAAATAATATAATAAAAGACATGGTCGAATAAAGGCGACGGATTTCGCTAAGATGACCAAGTAAATCGAAACGAAGTCTTAATGCATACCGGAAGGGGTGCAATGATAACGATTTCGGTAAAACACCCGGTTGATGGGTGAGGAATTAAACGCATGCGTAGACTGAGAAACAGGAACGCGTATGGAAAGTCAAAAAGACTCGGGTTTTGGGTCATGATTAAAGGATGATAAGATACTGCAAATAGAAATTTTGATAAATTATGTTCAACTATTTTAAAGCTGAACGGGTCGAACAAAGACTGAAGTTTGACACTCATAAGTGATGAATTTTCACACGAACAAGTCAAGCGAATTTAATAAAGGATGACACTTGCTAAAGTAAGTAAGCATGAACCGAATAAATAAAGGTGCGAAATATAAATAAACCTGTGTAAAGGAGTTATAGGCATTAAAAACATTGAAACAAAAGAACCGGGTAACGGTAAGTGTAGGGCAAATCGACGTGTAATTGACGTTAGAAGTCACGAAGTCAGAAAGATAATTCGGAAGAAAACAATGTAGCCTTAGACTACGGTCAAGGTCAAATGAAAATGAAACCCAAAAAGTAAAAGTGAATAATTCTAAACATAAAAAGGGGTGCCTTAACGCCATATGCGTATATAAACGTATACACATTTGAATAAAGACTCGAATAAAAGATGATCTATGGGATTATCATAACCTACGGGATATTAATTAATGTTAAGTCTATGGGACCAAAAAGACCTTCGGGTCACAAATAGAAAGAAACGAATTGTAAAAGTCTCACCTTAAAAAGGATAAAAAAAGGTGAAAATCTAAATAAATAGCCTACGAGGCTAAGTGGAAGAACCTACGGGTCATATGGGTTAAGCTTGGGAATTTGTTATAATTCCCCGCATTAAATGATAACGGAAAGGACTAGATTCTCGGAAGTAACATTCCTAGAAACGAGAGAAAGATGTACGACAAAGAGGAAACGTAAACTAAGAATTTAGTTTTTAGTCAAAAGTAACGTTTTTCGTCGTTATTCTAAAACGAAGCTTCCGCAATGTTGTTTCGTCGTTATTCTAAAACGGCGAATTAAATCACATTATGTTGTATCACTTTAAATTATAAAAGCTTTTAACAAACCCGTATTTTCATTGTAATTGTGACTGTAATTATATAATTATGGACTTAAATTATACGAATGAATTAAAAATGTAAAATAATAACAAGGGCGTTACAATTGTGCATCTACATAAAGCATTCAAACAATATCGAAACCTATAACTTCCCACAAAAAACCTCCCCAAATTCTACGAAAAACACGAAAACCCGAGATAATGGCGTCTGAAGATCAATCAAGCTTCGAGAGTAAAAATCAAAGTAAGTCGAATGTGGTGTAGTTTATCAAAGTTATTTATGTTATTGGCGTTTTAATTTTAATAATTTATGTATGATTTCTAGTAGAAAGAAGCCCAGTAACTCACCTGAAAGTAAACTTCATAAGACTGATAAAGAAATGAGGAAGAGAACAACAAAACAAGATTATAATTGTTAGATTTTGTGTGATTTAAATGTCGAAAACGTCAGTATATTATTAATATGAACCTTGTACATGTATACTTTGAGTGTATGTTTGTGAATGCCATATAATGTAAGACCCAAACACGTTTTATCTGAAAAGTCGCAGCGGAAAATATGAGCCATAAAATTTCTTTCTTTATAAATGTTTTGACCTACTTGAAGGTCCATTTATAAAATGACAAACGTTTCCTAAAAGAATTACAATATTCATTCTTAATTAACATATCAAATTTAATATGTCAATAAAAACTACGTGACCGCCCTTTCCGTACAATCCTTGCTCTTTAGCTTGGTGTACACCCGTTTGTCCTTGATGGTGATAGAGAAAATCTCTACAATCCTACGGTCACCATATACAATCAACCCATTAGAATTTGGTAACATCATACATAATTTAATACATACATTTAAAGACCATATGGCATTCTAACTACATAATTCTGTTTCATTCGATTATCCTCTCAAATTCACTTGTTCCAATCCGACATCAATTCCTCAAGAGCCCAACGTTCTCAAACCTGCATTCCATTTCATTCTCAATAAAATACGATAAGCAACACGTAATCTCAACATATTGAAAACCCACATCTTCATATAAACACGTACCACTGGTTTACATTCATTCAACTACAGCACGTGTATACACTTTCATATTCATATAACCAATTACATGCATACGTGTCCCATACATAAATCATACATATAAATTCACATTACTTAAGCCCTCTATGATTACATATCTTCAAACATACATGCAAGTCACGTTCACTTGTTCACATTCGATTACCATACTTATTCATGCATACAAGTATCCACCTATAACATACCTATGAATAGGGATGAGCATGGTACCCGTTTGGTACCGAAAGTACCGGTACCAAAAAACAAGAAAAGTGGGTACCGGTACCGGTGTTTTACCCGTAAATACCGGTACCGAAAAACGGGGAAAGTGGGTACCGGTACCGAGTATACACGGTATGGTTCGGTACCGGTACCCGGTACCAAATGCTCATCCCTACCTATGAACAAGTTCTATCCCTTCATGCGTGTAATACATACTAGCACATTAGTTCAACAAGTTTTAAATAACACATTCACATATAACCCACGCATACATGCTCACATTCATTATTCTTTTCCCATTCGTACTCGCATTCTAGTTCTATGCTTACCCGCACCTCGATGCGAGATTGAGGACCGGTGTTTAATCATTTATAAAGTTTATGCTTTTACATGAACTTGAGTTCCAAAATTTCATACTCAGATAATATTGGTGTTTCACATGTCTGACAAAGCTTAAGAAGCTTCTCGGGAACTTTAAGGATCGTCGGGACGAAACTGGGATCGACCGGACAGGCGAAACGAAGAAAACAGAGAAATCAGGATTAGGCATCGCGTCGGCGACGCCCAATCCCAGCGTCGGCAGAAAAGTGCGTAGACAGCTAAGTAACGTGTCAGCATCAAAACAACCATGGGCAACGCGTCGGCGACGCCTAGATTGGTCGTCCGCGACGCCCTCTCTATGTTCTTGACGCTGAGAATTGTGTTTTGACTTGTTTGATCAAACCAAGTGTTTTCAACCAGTATTAACCTACATACCACCCAATACAAACTTACTTATTATCGTTCTATCATTACTTACCCATCCTTTCATGATTTCCATCCTTCTTGTAAATCAAAACTCATTACATAATAATAAATTTAATTCGGGAAATCACTTACCTTAAGCATTCGTATTCGTGTTCGCTTCCTTGCACCCTCTTGACCTATTAGCCTTCCATGTTTGAGTCCATGTTAAATGTGGTTCCTATCCATTCAAGCCATCATGTCCATATTATAGTTAGTATGCATGTTCATTCATATCACATTCATTCCCAACTCTTAGCTACATAGACTTTCATGAGTTAGACTTCAACACGCATAAGACATGAATTGACGACCATGTTGATCAACATTCACGAAATCAAATTTGGAATCTACAACTTACCAAATGATTGTTAGGGCTAATTGATGTTAATTATTCATTCATGGGGTCCATGTGACATCTTTTAACGTTTAAAATTAACTTGGTTAGTGCTAAAGGACCTAGGGTGTAATGAGTTTTACAAAAAAAAAGGACTGTGACTGTAATTATTGAAGTTAAAGGTCATTCATTGCAATCCAATACAAACACAAAGGACGAAAAGTGTAATTTACCCTTAATACTATGTAAGACATCAATATATAAAAACGTGTAATAACAATTTAATCCATGGTCAAACTTGCTTTTGAGATATTAGACGTAAATTCACAAGTAGTCGGCCAGCTATAACCTTCAAAAATTAATCAAAACCTCCATACCCGATCAATTATGATTATGGTTTTTAATAGGGGTGTTCAAAACCGGATATTGTAACACCCCAAATTTCGTATGACATATTATAATGTTTTAATCGCAATATTTTGGCGAAAAGAAATGGTAAACATAGATTTTTACCATTATTAAAGTTTTATAAATATTAGTAAATCTAAAATTCTTATGTATGCATGAAGTATTGTTAGGTTAGTATGTAGAAAAGGAAAAAAAGTGACATGTTATGAAAAGATGAGGGGTTAAAAAACGAAAATGTGTAATTAAAACACTTAATAAAAATGCCTAGTGTTTCAATTGTGGGTGTGTGCGATCGTGAGAAGAGATCAGGGGAGTTCTTCCCCTCAAAACCCTAACATTCTAAAATCCATCAAATTAAGAAGGAAATTGAAGGCTAAGTGAATGCATGAACTAGGAATGATGATCCCATAAGTGTTCTTGACATCAAGTAAGTCTAATTTCATGATTTGGTAATGTTTGATTAAGTGGGTTATGTGAAAATTGTGATTTTTATGGAATTAAACATGAATGCAAGATGATATGAACATGTAGGAGTTGAAATTGTGCTTGAAATTCTCTATGATGATGAATTAGGGTAAAACCCACTTGTATGTCAAAAGATGATTAAGAACTTGTGAAATTCTTCATGCTAATTAGATTAATGTTGATGATACTTTGATGATTAAATGATTTAAAACAACATGTATGTAATTAGGGTTGCAAATTGTGAAGTTGGGAATGCTTATGTGAGTCATGGATGAATTATGGAAAAACATGCTTTAAGTACTTGTACTTTATGCTTCATAGTTAGTATGCACGTCATGTGTTCGATGAAATGCCTAAGAATGATTTAGTTGAAATTTGACATGAATTCTTGATTTAATGATGATGTAAGTGAAAATAAATGTATGTGTAATTATGAAGTTATGATGAATAAACCAAATGCATATGTGAAGTAATGTTTATGAACGCTAAAAGAATGAAGTTATAATGTATAGGCGCAAAGAAAGACGAAGGCACGAGTCACTTGAAGTCGCAAGCATCGCAAGACCACGGTAAGTTCATATGAACTTAACTCTCCTTTTATGTAGTTTCACGGATGATAGCTTAGTAATTAAACCTTAGTGTTGAGTTGTATGTTCGTTTATGGTAAAATTTTGATATGATGTATGTTGGAAAACGGATAAGTAGCACAATAGTTTCGGATGTATAATGACCACTCAAGTGAGTCAAAATCGTTGGAAAGAAGGATGTGAAATGGTTAAGTAATGAATTGTTGTAACGGGTGGGTCAAAAATGATGAAATTGTTTCAAGTATGTATGATAAAATTTACCCGTTGTAAATGGGTTAATTAGGACATGTATGACGAATAGCGACGATGTTGAGTATGGGCTCATTATTAATGGGTCGAATGGAATGTATGCATGAATGTTATCAAGATGTTGGAATGAAAGAAAGTTAACGGAAATATTGTCATACGGGAAGAATGGTTCAAACAAGATTTGTGAACAAAAATGGTAAATTGCTAATGGGTCGAATAATGATAAGTGAATGAAAGCCTTGAATTTTATTTAGTATTTGAACTAACAAATGTTTTGGTGTTATGTATGGTAGGTAAATCTCACACTTTATGTTGGCGAGCTCGGACCGAACACACTATATCGCCCTTATGCGCTTCCGGTTCAAGTTATCTTTTGTAATGGGTCAAAAATCATCTTGTAATGTAAATATTAAACTTTTATTTAGGATGGTCGTAGTAGTTTAAAGTTTTAAATATTACATTGGGTAGTTTGGACAAAAATGCTTTTGATGAAACTTTGTATCTTTTGAAAAGTGTTTTTAGAACATGTTTCGAATGTTGATGTTAAAAGCAGGGAATGGTTTATATTACGAATGGGTCATGCCCAAATTTTATAAAAATTAGTATGAAGTTTATGTTATTTATTGAATGTCAAAAAGTGGGCGCTACAAGTTGGTATCAGAGCCGAGGTTTGAGGGATTCAAGTATTAGAGTTAAAATGCTTGAACTCAAACTGAAAGCTCGTATGAAGGTGTGTTCGTTCCGAAGCGCTATGCAAGTAAGTAAATCGTAAATTTGATTATATTTACAGTTAGAATTAAGAAGGAATTTATAGGTTATTTGTTTATAAACCGAGTTTTAAGGCAAAAGATGATGTTAAACGGGACCGTGTTTAAATTACGGACACGTAGGAAAAAGAATCGAGTGAAACGGACTAGTAGAACTATAAATATGAGGTTTTAAGGTTAGGATTTTAGAAAAGGTTGGAGCTGGGCAAATGCAGCAACACAGAGCTAGGCTTTCTGTAAAAAATGGGGAGTCGCGCTGCGCGACACCCGGCTTGAATTACCGTCGCGTCACGCGACAGCAGTCGCGGCACGCGACAGCCTGAGGGTAATCCCTCGCGGCCCGCGAGGGCTTCAAATGCTGGCAATTTTTTTTTACTTTGTTTGTTTTGAATACGGGACTTGTTTCAAACGATTTCTAAGGCCTCGTAACCAACGTTTAAGGTGATTTTGATGTTAAGAATAATGAGGAAAGGTATATATATGAATGGTGAGAAGGAAAATCGTTACGATCAAGGATTATGATCTACACGATACGGCATGATCGTCAAAGACGATAATGTAAAAAGTATGCATTGTAAATTGAATGTAATACGCTAACATGAGTTTAAATACGATGAAGAGATGTATGAAAAAAAATTAATGAATGAAATGAATGTTTTATGTAGATGGCGGACAATGTAAACGTGAATGATAATGAAACCAAGAATATAAGTTGACTAACACGAAGGCAATTAGCTAAAGAACGAAGGAATAAGAAGTAAGTGTAAGAATGAATGTATGTTTTGATTAACATGTCTAGAATGTTCGTAATGAAGGATAGTATGGTTTTATGACCTGCGGAAATGAATTATTGAAAGCGAAATAATGCATGAATGATAAAGAAATGAATGATGAACGATATGCGGTGAGGTCACGAAGTGACCGTTAACACCAAGAATGATGAATAGTATGTGGTGTGGGCACGAAGTAGCCGTTAACACCGAGGATGATGAAAATGTATGCGGTGTGGTCCCAAAGTGACCGTTAACACCGAGAATGATGAATGGTATGCTGTGTGGGCACGAAGTAGCCGTTAACACCGAGGATGATGAAAGGAATGTGTTATGGTCACTAAGTGGCTAATAACACCCGGAATTATGAAATAAAAGCATGATAAGCATAATTAAAAGGACAAAGGTCAATGAGACGTAAGCATGATGGCATGAAGAAACATATAATGAAGTGAAAAGTGTATGAAATTAACGAATGTGTAATAAGTAAGAGAATGAAAGTCATTGAAATATGTTAGGCATATTGACATATTTCCTATACTATGTTGTAGAATATTTCTTAAGGCAAATCCGATAGTTTCGTTAAGATTCTGAAAATGCCACCTATGATAATTAGAATCCTCAAAATGTCAACCGGGTCATGTTGAAATGTTTCGAAGTAAGAACGTATATGATTGGAAGGTTGTGAATGAAGTTCCAGTTGGGTTTATCAACCCTATAATGAGAGATATGTGGTGTGGTCGTAAAGGACCGTAAACACCTAGCATGAAAGAAAGGAAAGTACAAAAATTTAAAATGTTAGAATGAAATGAACATGACCAAGAATAAATTTGAATAATGATCTCGAATGATATAATAGATAGCTGATGAGAACGAAGAAATTGTTAAGAAAATATGTTCCGAGTAGCGGATGGTGCGAGGAAGTAAGTGTAACAACTCTCATCAAAATTACTATTTCTTATTTTATTACGTCCAATAGGAAACCCTAATTGAGACCCCCCAAGTAATATTGCACAACCCCCAAAATTTTCAGAACAATCGAAATCAGGATCAGGGCCCCCAAAACTCAGGGGGGGGGGGTATTCCCCATTGATGATTATCATCACAGTTCGCTGTAGAAATTGAATTTTATCGAACCGTCGACTCACCCATGCTACAAACAGATGTGGCTACCCTATGCTAGAGGGGGTTCCCTCGCGCCACGTGCCAGGCCCTCGCGCCACGCGAGGGAGCCGTTTTTCCAGTATAAATACAGGGCATTGGCATTTAAATTTTGGCGTTGGTTCGACGTAAAAACTCGTTTCGTACATTGAGATATCGTCTGTTTACTCCAAAAACACACACAGCACGAAATTCTGCCGCGATAACAAGGTAATAACTCGATCACTACTACGATTTAATGTCCGATCGATAAAAACCAATCCAATGGATGTTTAAGTGCTGCCCGTATTTGGGCTATACTTTGTCATTCGTCGTGAAGGTTTTGGATCTCGTGAGTTGTCGTAAAAGTTGTATTAAGTTACTGACCTAGTTTTCGTGTGCATTGTTATTTGAATTAGGTTAACCAGGCTAAAATCAGTAGGCTAAATGCTGCCCGTCTAAACTTGCAATGTGAGTCATTCTCTTTTTATCAAATTTGTTTCCAAAACCCTATTTGTTTTCAAAGTTATAATTACAGGGATTAAGTCTTTGTAATCTTCAATTACAGCCGGTATGTGGGGTTTTGTATACATTACTTGATACCCATCACCATTGGACAACGAGTTAGCCAATGGGTGATCTGACCATAGTCACAGATACAGTCGAGTGACAAATACCGATTTGGGGTAATTGGTTGATAGAAACAATGTAATCACCCTTAATATTGTATATTATAACAATGTGTCGTTTTGTTCAACTTGAGTGACTCGCCAGTATTTCCCTGCTGATAAAACCTTTTTAAAACATGTTTCAGGTGATCTGTTGTGATCCAGGAAAAAGTGTCGTATAGCACTACAAGCTTGAGGAAGTGGCTCAATAAAATAAATAAACATGTTTTTGTAAAAACAGGGATTTCCCAGTGAAATCACCTTTATTGTAAATTATGGGTGTTATTCCCAATTTGTGAAATAAAATAAATTGGGTATTTTCAAGTTTTAAAAGATCCTGTTAAAATTCCGCTGCCAGCATAATAATTACCACGGGTTTCTGTCCCGCGGCTCCTGAAACGGGTAAAACCGGGTCGGGGGCCATGACAGAAAAAGGTGGTATCAGAGCCACTGATTTAAGCCTAATTAAGTATTTAGAAATACTTAATTTTTCTGATTGCTATTCTGTGATTATGTGAAAATTCAATTTACATAATTTTAACTTAGAATTTTGTGTGCTTCTTCGTGTATGCCAACAGCATGAATGAACTATCCGAAGCACTTCAAAACTTTACTATCCATACCACAGATATGGATACCACCGATACCTTCGCTGACTACCAGGCTGATACTGAAGAGCCAATGGTATTCCAAGCCCAATCTCAGGAGAAACCAAAACCGAAAAGGAGAAGAAGACTCGTAGGCTGGAGGCGTGTGCGTAGGAAGAAACCAGCAACACGGAAAGTTATAAAGACTGAGGATCCGATGGATAAAGGCAAGGGAATAGAAATCGGGGAGAGTTCTAGGCAAGCCCAAGAGATGCAACCCTGGGGGAGCTGGACCGCCAACTAGCAAATAGCGACCTCATCGGACCTGCCGATGAGACTCTCTTCAATTACCCAGCTGAAGCCCAACTTCTAGTCAATCTGGAACCTGCTATTCCAGATCCCCTTGTTAAATCCCAACCTCTAGGAAAGCTGGAAGAATGGTGGACCACTGACTGGCAATTTCAGAACCTTTTGAATAACCCTAATACCTTTTTCCCCCAATTTGGCCCTGAGCCTCCACTACCCCCACCTATGAGCACATAAAACTTGGCTGAACTTCGCCACTATGGCGAGGAGCTGGTGGACGCCGGGAATAGAATCCGAGATGTGGGGGAGAGGATACCATGGAAATACGACGAGAGGGAACTTCGTTTCTGAGATGCCAGCTGAGGGGGATGGTGTGACTGTGTGGTTGTGGTTGTATAATAACAAAATGATAAAAATAGTAATAAAAATATAATCCTGTAAAATAACTTAAAAATAAAACTCTTGTAATATAACGGGTGTGTACGGACGCATAGTAATATATAAAATATGGAAGTCGAAAAATCGACAATTTTGGCTATACATGTTGGCATGATTACGTGCAATTATTTTATTGTGTGATTGTTATTTATTTTATGGTAATAACTTATATATATATATTAATTACCAGATGGAACACGCTGATAATGAACCAGTTAACGAAGGTAACAAATCCGCGCAAAACCATGAAGATCAATTTCTAAATAGACAAGATATAGAGAATATCATTGCTCAGGGAATAGCCAATGCTATTCCAGCAATCATTGCTGCTGCCCGAAATCCAGTTGAGCCTCAACCAATTATTCCTAGCAAGCGTACTCATGAAGACAACTTCAGTAATAGCGTAAATGGAGGCGGCAACATTAATAATAATGATAATGATGGGATGCAAGCCCCATTCCTTAAAAGAATGAAAGTTGCAACGCCTGGTTGCACTTACAAGGAATTTCTTGCCTGTAAACCTGTTGAATTTGCAGGCAATGAAGGGGAGACTGCTGCACTGCGTTGGTTGGAGAAAACTGAGGTAGTAATTAAAATAAGCAAATGTGCCAAGGAGGATAAAGTCATGTATGCTTGTCACCTTTTTAAGGAAGAAGCATTAGAATGGTGGAATACGGTATTACAAGCTAAGGGAAGTGACATGGCCTATGCCATGAGTTGGGAAGAATTTAAGCGTCTGGTGGAAAGGAAATTCTGCCCTGAATATGAAAAAGAATAAATGGCGAACAAATTCCTGAGCCACCGAATGGTGGATGTTGACTGCCGAGGGTATACTTCGAAGTTTTTCGAATATGCTCGAATTCTGCCTACTCTGGCTTCGCCAGAACCGGTACTTATTTCTCGCTACATTTGGGGTTTAATTAGCGAGATCCGTGATATTGTCAAAGCTACGAGACCCCGCACGATCGATAATGCGGTGGAATTAGCCAACACTTTGACTGACGGACTGGTGCGTACGCGAGAAGAAAATAGGAAGAAGGAATTGGCTCAGAAAATTACCGAAGGATTTCGCATGGGTAATAATAGCAACTTCAAGAGAAAGGGAACTGGATCATCTTCCACTCCGCCGTTCTGTAGGAACTGTAAAAAGAAACATTTTGGAAAATGTAATGAAACCTGCAACTTCTGCAAAGCTATAGGACATCATGAAGAAGATTGCAGAAGGAAAACAAAGATCTGCTACAACTGTGGAGAAGCTGGGCATTTTAGACTAGAATGCCCTAAATTGGTCAAACCAGCAGATAACAAAGCCAAACCTGCTGAAGGGACTAATAAGAAGAACGTAAGAGCCTTCCAACTGACGACTCAGGAAGCTGAAATGATTCCTGACGTAATAGCTGGTACGTTCTTAGTTCACAATGTTTATACAAAAGTATTATTTGACTCTGGTGCAAACCAAAGTTTTATCAATACTTCTTTCTGCCAAGCTCTTAAACAACCTTTAACGAAACTTAGGCAGATTCTTACAGTAGAAACGGCAGACGAGAACTCTGTTAACATAGATACGGTTTTGCAAAAAGGAAATATAGAACTTTCAGGTCATAAATTTTCTGCAAACCTATTACCCATGAATTTAGCTGGATTCGATGTCGTATTAGGAATGGATTGGTTAGTAGCCAACCATGCTCGAATCCTCTGTGATAAAAATTCCATAGAAATCCGTGCACCTACAGGAGAAGTAATTGTGATTACAGGAGATAAGCCGCGTAAACCAATGAAGTTCATTTCAGTAATGAAAATTGCTAGTTATGAACGAAAGCAAGGAATAGTGTATATGATTTCAGTAATCATTAGCACTAAGGGTAAAGAACTTAAGGAAATTCCTGTAGTATCAGAATACCCGGATGTATTCCCAGAAGAACTACCAGGATTACCACCAGATAGGGAGGTAGAATTTAGAATTCATTTGATTCCTGGAACTACACCCGTAGCAAAGGCACCTTACCGATTAGCACCCACTGAAATGTTAGAACTGAAAAACAATTAGATGAATTACTAAGCAAAGGATTCATACAACCTAGTTCATCCCCGTGGGGAGCTCCAGTGTTGTTTGTGAAAAAGAAAGATGGATTGATGAGAATGTGTATCGATTATAGGGAATTGAATAAGGTTACAATCAAGAATCGATACCCTTTGCCTAGGATTGATGATCTTTTTAATCAACTTCAGGGGGCTAGATATTTTTCTAAGATAGATTTACGCTCCGGATATCATCAGTTGAAGGTACAAGAAGTAGACATACCTAAAACTGCTTTCAGAACTAGGTATGGTCAATACGAGTTTACAGTTATGCCTTTTGGGCTAACAAATGCTCCGGCAGCATTTATGGATATGATGAATAGGATCTGTAAACCGTATTTGGATAAATTTGTAATTGTCTTCATCTACGATATATTTATTTATTCCAAAAGCCAGGAAGAGCATTGTGAGCACATGGATGCACTCTTAACTTTGTTAAGAAAGGAAAAGCTTTACGCCAAATTCTCGAAGTGTGAATTTTGGCTATAGGAGGTGCAATTTTTAGGACACATGGTGAATCACAAAGGTATTCACATAGATCCTGCTAAAATAGAAGCAATCACCAAATGGAAAGTCCCGCAATCAGCTACGGAAATTAGAAGTTTTCTAGGATTAGCTGGATACTATAGGCGCTTTATTAAAGATTTTTCTAAGATAGTTGTGCCATTAACTAAACTAACCTGTAAAACAGTCAAGTTTGAATGGGGACCTAAGCAAGAAGAGACTTTTAGGATTTTAAAACAAAGGTTAACCAACACCCCAATTCTTGCCTTACCAGAAGGGACAGAAGATTTTGAAGTTTACTGTGATGCTTTTAAGCTAGGATTAGGATGTGTGCTAATGCAACGCAAAAAGGCAATTGCGTATGCCTCAAGACAATTGAAGAAGCATGAAGAAAATTATACGACTCATGACTTAGAATTAGGAGCCATAATTTTTGCCCTTAAGATTTGGAGACATTATTTGTACGGAAGTAAATTTACTGTCTATACGGATCACAAGAGTTTAAGATACATATTTGGGCAAAAGGAGTTAAACATGAGGCAAAGAAGATGGATGGAAATTCTAAGTGACTAGGACTGTGATATTCAATATCACGAAGGAAAAGCAAACATAGTTGCTGATGCATTAAGTCGTAAGTATCCTGAGAAACAACGACGAGTTCGTGCTCTTAGATTAAGTTTACAATTAGACTTAATGGAACAACTGAAGAATATACAGGAAACAGCAATCAAGGATGATGCTGAAGGAATGAAAGGACGAATAAAAGAATTAGAGCAAGGAAGTGATGGAATTTGGAGATTCCATAAGAAAATGATTTGGGTACCTAAGCAAGAAAATTTAAGAAATAAGATTCTAGAGGAAGCCCATAAATCTAGATATACCATGCATCCTGGAAATAACAAAATGTACCAAGATTTAAGAAATAATTTCTGGTGGATAGGAATGAAAAAGGACATAGCTAGATATGTATCTAAGTGTCTAACTTGTTCACAAGTTAAGGCAGAACACCAGAAACCTTTAGGGTTACTCCAACAATTAGAAATGCCTGTTTGGAAATGGGAACTAATAATCATGGATTTTGTTACTAAGTTGCCCAAAACCAGAAAAGGTAATGATGCGATTTGGGTAATTGTGGATCGATTAACCAAATCAGCTCATTTTCTATCCATGAAAGAAACCTTTAGCATGGAAAGGTTAGCCAAGTTATACGTAGACGAAGTAGTCCAACTCTCCATTGTATCAGATAGGGATAGTCGTTTCACTTCCCATTAATTTCTGGACAAGTTTTCAAGAAGCCATGGGGACGCGATTAAATTTAAGTACAACTTATCATCCCCAAACAGACGGACAAAGTGAAAGGACAATTCAAACCCTGGAAGACATGCTCAGGGCATGTGTAATAGATTTTGGTGGAAACTGGGATGACCACCTACCCTTAATTGAATTCTCCTATAACAATAGTTATCATTCAAGCATCAAAGCTGCCCCGTTCGAAGCACTGTATGGACGAAAGTGTAGAACTCCGGTCTGTTGGGCAGAAATAGGAAAAAGCCAATTATCAGGTCCCGAAATCGTACAAGAAACCACCGACAAGATCACTCAAATCAAGGAAAGACTGAAAACGGCTCGAGATCGCCAGAAGAGTTATGCAGACAATCGACGCAAGCCACTGGAATTTCAAGTCGGAGATAAGGTACTCTTGAAAGTTTCTCCTTGGAAAGGAGTAGTTCGATTTGGTAAGAAAGGTAAACTAAGTCCAAGGTACATAGGACCATTCCCAGTAATCCAGCGAATAGGACCAGTTGCCTATCGTTTACAACTACCAGAAGAGCTAGCTAGGGTACATGACGTCTTTCATGTATCCAACTTCAAGAAATGTCTATCTGACGAATCCCTGGTAGTACCTCTTCAAGATATAGAGGTAAATGAGAAGTTAAAATTTGTTGAGAAGCCACTACAGATAGAGGATAGAAAAGTCAAGTTTCTCAAGCACAAACGACTAGTGCTGGTCAAAGTCAAGTGGGATTCAAAGAGAGGACCTGAGTACACTTGGGAGCTGGAATCAGAGATAAAGCGAAAATATCCCTACTTGTTCCAGTAAATCTCAAGGACGAGATTTTTATAAGGTGGGCAGGATGTAACAACTCTCATCAAAATTACTATTTCTTATTTTATTACGTCCAATAGGAAACCCTAATTGAGACCCCCAAGTAATATTGCATAACCCCTAAAATTTTCAGAACAATCGAAATCAGGACCAGGGCCCCTAAAACTCAGGGGGGTATTCCCCATTGATGATTATCATCACAGTTCGCTGTAGAAATTGGATTTTATCGAACCGTCGACTCACCCAGGCTACAAACAGACGTGGCTACCCTATGCTAGAGGGGGTTCCCTCGCGCCACGAGAGGGAGCTGTTTTTCCTGTATAAATACAGGGCATTGGCACTTGAAGTTTGGCGTTGGTTCGACGTAAAAACTCGTTTCGTACATTGAGATATCGTTTGTTTACTCCAAAAACCCACACAGCATGAAATTCTGCCGCGATAACAGGGTAATAACTCGATCAGTGCTACGATTTAATGTCCGATCGATAAAAACCAATCCGATGGATGTTTAAGTGCTGCCCGTATTTGGGCTATACTTTGTCATTCGTCGTGAAGGTTTTGGATCTCGTGAGTTGTCGTAAAAGTTGTATTAAGTTACTGACCTAGTTTTCGTGCGCATTGTTATTTGAATTAGGTTAACCAGGCTAAAATCAGTAGGCTAAACGCTGCCCGTCTAAACTTGCAATGTGAGTCATTCTCTTTTTATCAAATCTGTTTCCAAAACCCTATTTGTTTTCAAAGTTATAATTACAGGGATTAAGTCTTTGTAATCTTCAATTACTGCCGGTATGTGGGGTTTTATATACATTACTTGATACCCGTCACCATTGGACAACGAATTAGCCAATGGGTGATCTGATCATAGTCACAGATACAGTCGAGTGACAAATACCGATTTGGGGTAATTGGTTGATAGAAACAATGTAATCACCCTTAATACTGTATATTATAACAATGTGTCGTTTTGTTCAACTTGAGTGACTCGCCAGTATTTCCCTGCTGATAAAACCTTTTTAAAACATGTTTCAGGTGATCTGCTGTGATCCAGGAAAAAGTACCGTGTAGCACTACAAGCTTGAGGAAGTGGCTCAATAAAATAAAGAAACATGTTTTTGTAAAAACAGGGATTTCCCAGTGAAATCACCTTTATTGTAAATTATGGGTGTTATTCCCAATTTGTGAAATAAAATAAATTGGGTATTTTCAAGTTTTAAAAGATCCTGTTAAAATTCCACTGCCAGCATAATAATTACCACGGGTTTCTGTCCCGCGGCACCTGAAACGGGTAAAACCGGGCCGGGGGTCGTGACAGTAAGTAAGAAGGATGAGGGATTCTATTCCCCTATGAACGAAAGGCATGCATAATGTGGCCTATCGTGACCGATGATGATGATGATGTACAAGTGGAATGAAAGTTATTGAAATATGATTATGAATACATCAATGTAACTTGAGATGACATGGAAAGTGTATGAAGTAATGAATGTAGAAAATGCCTAATGTAGATGACGGACAAAGGAAATACAAACGATAATAAATGACCTGGTAGGAAGGAATAAAAGCAATGATTACGGAAGAGGATGGTATGGTCCTAGAATATAATGAAAGGTAGGAATGATAATTACGATTAAGCTTAGTAAATATTGAACATGAAAATATGATAGAATTTCGAATGTAGTATGGTCCTAAGGATGAAAATTTGTCAAACAAAAAGTAAATGTTAGTAGAATTAAAATTTTAGAGGAAGATGTTTATGTGGTAAGTATGGATAGAGCCTTAAGAAAGGGTTGTAGACGGATGAAAGTTAGAGTCGTTAGGTGGGAAGGAAAGTAAGAAAGCAAACGAGGAGATGCTTTCTCCCCACCTAACTAAAGATAAGTATAAACATAACAAGTAAGTGGCACAGATAGCTTGGTTGGTCAAGCATCGTGTAGGACTAAAAGAACTTATATATATATATATATATGTATATATATATAAATAAGTGATGCGTATGTGTACGTATGGGAGATATGTTGTCGCTGGTTGTGGGAATACGAGTAGGGATATGTTGATAGTTAATCGTCGTAGACCTAAACGGGATATACGAGTAAGAGTAAAACATATGACAAAGGTGGTAAACATGTGATGATGTAAGTAATTATATATATATATATATACGTAAGAAGATGTTGAGGTAATAAGATTATGAAGAAAGAGGTATGCACCGTACACGTTGCGTATTAAGCATGTGATAATCGACTTACGAGGACTAAAATGAATAATGGGCTAAGACCTAGATGGATGATTTAAGCACCAACTAGGAAAGAGATTTTTGTAAGAGATGGTAAAATGATAACAAGTATGTTTAAAATCAATAAGGAAGTACAAATGTGCGAATTAGCCCATATTGTAGGAATAGATTAACAAGCAACTAATAGTAATAGAGTTACTAAACGTTTGAGACAAGTATATGTATATGTATACATACACACACATGCATTAGTAGTTAAAGTTTTTACGTCACAAGAGGGGGTGACTAGGAAGAATGATGATATTAATAATAGAGGAATCAAGTAGTAGGCTCATGGTGAGTATTATTGATTCAAATGACATAGTGAAGGAACAAGTACGGTTAGTAACTTGGAAGGCAGAAGTAAATGACTCATAATGCTAGTAAGTAAATTATAATCTTCATATCAATATAGGAAATAATGGTGGCTCTAAATTCTTGTTATTGTAGAGTGCGATTATTAGATATCTTGAAATGTCATGATGGAAAGATAGTAAGAGTCGATCCGCATATCGGAAAATGGGTAGTAGAAAGGAAAGAAAAGTGAGGAACTGTTAAGAAAGCGGGGTACACACTTAGTACGCCAAATTTCGAATAATTAGAAAGAACTGTATGAAAGAGGTGAAAAGTTAACGTCGTAGGAAGCTAGAATAAAAATATAAGAATGCGTAACTGTCAGAGGTGAAATGTTGCATAAAGGGGGGTTGAATGGAATGTAAAATACAATAATAAACATTTGAATGGATATTTGAATAAGTCTTGCCCTCTGTCGAGTTCCCCATCGTATGTGAGGAATTATCAGGAGATAAACCTCTAAAGAAATGTTCGAGAGTTAAAGTTTTATACGCATATTTTTTTTATTCGTATTATGAAACAACCCTACGTAGTGGAGTGTAATCTCAATTATCGAATGAATGGTTGTGCCAAGTTTTGTGTAACTCATACGTAAAATGGAGGGGCATATGTAATAAACTTATAATCTCGTATGTAGTGAAACCTAGGTTGATAAGAATTAACCCTTTGAGATACAGTGTTAGGTAGTTGCCTTAGTATTACAATTGCTAGAAGGAATGACGTATGTATGACAGCTATGAAATGTGATGACAAGTATAGTTGAGTATGACACCTCGAGTGTAATATAAGTTGCTCAAATGTAAGTATTGATTACACGATCATATTGATAGCATGATTAAAGACTTATGTTGGCCCTAGTAACCTAGGGATATACGATAAAAGATTAGAGCAAGATAGTATGTACATGATTTGTATAACCGTATACATTATGTTGTGGTTAACCATGCAGTTATGAGAGATCATCAGTGAAAGAAATATTGGTCTCGGGTGAAGATCATACTTAGGTATTCCAAGAAAAATATGAAAAGAACTATCAAGCAAGTGCAATGAAAGAAATTTTGCTTAATATTGGCCCCAAAAGGATGGGGAATATGTAGAAGCTAAATAGTTGGGAACTATTGAATGATGTTTGAATTGTGATTTTATATGAATAAATAGGAATGAACAAGTATGAATATTATGATAATTATTTTCCCCTAGGTAGATGTTAGAGGTATGCGGGAATGAATAATCTGACAGATAAGTTTTAAGAAATCAGCTTGAACAATTGAACGATAATCATGAAACAATGTAATAGGATCGCTTTGATTCATACAAGATTGAATTACCGAATGTATTAGACAAGTTTAAAATAGTAACGACCGATTCACCACGAGGGATGATCGAATGAAAGCATGCTATCGAAGTTCGAGGTATGATATTACGAAAGGATAAAGATAAACTCGTCAGAATGTATGTATTCAGGTTTCGGGGACGAAACCTACTTCAAGGGGGGTAGACTTGTAACACCTCAAATTTCGTATGACATATTATAATGTTTTAATCGCAATATTTTGACGAAAAGAAATGGTAAACATAGATTTTTACCATTATTAAAGTTTTATAAATATTAGTAAATCTAAAATTCTTATGTATGCATGAAGTATTATTAGGTTAGTATGTAGAAAAGGAAAAAAAGTGACATATTATGAAAAGATGAGGGGTTAAAAAATGAAAATGTGTAATTAAAACACTTAACAAAAATGCCCAGTGTTTCAATTGTGGGTGTGTGCGATCGTGAGAAGAGATCAGGGGAGTTCTTCCCCTCAAAACCCTAACATTCTAAAATCCATCAAATGAAGAAGGAAATTGAAGGCTAAGTGAATGCATGAACTAGGAATGATGATCCCTTGAGTGTTCTTGACATCAAGTAAGTCTAATTTCATGATTTGGTAATGTTTGATTAAGTGGGTTATGTGAAAATTGTGATTTTTATGGAATTAAACATGAATGCAAGATGATTTGAACATGTAGGAGTTGAAATTATGCTTGAAATTCTCTATGATGATGAATTAGGGTAAAACCCACTTGTATGTCAAAAGATGATTAAGAACTTGTGAAATTCTTCATGCTAATTAGATTAATGTTGATGATACTTTGATGATTAAATGATTTAAAACAACATGTATGTGGTTAGGGTGGCAAATTGTGAAGTTGGAAATGCTTATGTGAGTCAATGGATGAATTATGGAAAAACATGCTTTAAGTACTTGTACTTTATGCTTCATAGTTAGTATGCACGCCATGTGTTCGATGAAATGCCTAAGAATGATTTATTTGAAATTTGACATGAATTCTTGATTTAATGATGATGTAAGTGAAAATAGATGTATGTGTAATTATGAAGTTATGATGAATAAACCAAATGCATATGTGAAGTAATGTTTATGAACGCTAAAAGAATGAAGTTATAATGTATAGGCGCAAAGAAAGAAGAAGGCACGAGTCACTTGAAGTCGCAAGCATCGCAAGACCACGGTAAGTTCATATGAACTTAACTCTCCTTTTATGTAGTTTCACGGATGATAGCTTAGTAATTAAACCTTAGTGTTGAGTTGTATGTTCGTTTATGGTAAAATTTTGATATGATGTATGTTGGAAAACGGATAAGTAGCACAATAGTTTCGGATGTATAATGACCACTCAAGTGAGTCAAAATCGTTGGAAAGAAGGATGTGAAATGGTTAAGTAATGACTTGTTGTAAACGGGTGGGTCAAAAATGATGAAATTGTTTCAAGTATGTATGATAAAATTTACCCGTTGTAAATGGGTTAATTAGGACATGTATGACGAATAGCGACGATGTTGAGTATGGGCTCATTATTATAGGGTCGAATGGAATGTATGCATGAATGTTATCAAGATGTTGGAATGAAAGAAAGTTAACGGAAATATTGTCATACGGGAAGAATGGTTCAAACAAGATTTGTGAACAAAAATGGTAAATTGCTAATGGGTCGAATAATGATAAGTGAATGAAAGCCTTGAATTTTATTTAGTATTTGAACTAACAAATGTTTTGGTGTTATGTATGGCAGGTAAATCTCACGCTTGATGTTGGCGAGCTCGGACCGAACACACTATATCGCCCTTATGCGCTTCCGGTTCAAGTTATCTTTTGTAATGGGTCAAAAACAATCTTGTAATGTAAATGTTAAACTTTTATTTAGGATGGTCGTAGTAGTTTAAAGTTTTAAATATTACATTGGGTAGTTTGGACAAAAATGCTTTTGATGAAACTTTGTATCTTTTGAAAAGTGTTTTTAGAACATGTTTCGAATGTTGATGTTAAAAGCAGGGAATCGTTTATATTACGAATGGGTCATGCCCACATTTTGTAAAAATGCGTATAAAGTTTATGTTATTTATTGAATGTCAAAAAGTGGGCGCTACAGATATCCGAATTCGAATTTCGGATATCCAAAATTTTCGGATATCAGATTTCACTATCGGAATTCGTATCCGAAATTTCGGATATCCAATCGGATAGTGAACCGGATATCCAAATATCCAATTTTTTATTCAAATTTTATTTTTTTATTATTTTTATATCAGAACCGGATATTTCGGACAGTTTCGGATATCCGAATATAAGTTTTCGGATATTTTCGGATATTTTGGATATTTTCGGATACTTCGGATATTCTTATTTTTTCGGATATCCGAAATATCCGAAAATTTTTAAATTCACTATCCGAATCCGAAAATTAGGATATCCGAATTTTCGTATATTTCGGATTCGGATATCGGATAATTCGGATCGGATTTTTGGATACAGATAGTTTTGAACACCCCTAGTTTTTAGCCAAAACCGACCCATGCACACCTATCCAAGGAAGCCCTATAAAGATGGTGGTTGTAATTAGAGGTGCACAAACCGGGGTTTTTCAATACCCGGTTCTTGTTATGGAACCGGTTCCGGGCATGGTTGGGTATTACTTATACTGGTATTGAAAGAACCGGTTCCGGTTCCAGTTTCTAGCATAAAAAACCGTACCCAATATATTGGTTCCGGGTCGGTTATGGAACCAGTTCTTCAAAAATCGGGTATTCCGGGCACTGGAAAAAAAAAACCCGGCCTAGGTACCGAAAAACCCGGTTTCAGGGCAGGCTCAAAGCCCACTCTCAAAATAGTAGAATTTGCCTTAAATGGACCTAGGCCCATTAAACAAATTGTTTATTATCACTTTCATTTAGTACTAAATGGCAAATGCACATAACAAGAGATAATAAGTTAATTACCTGAACAAAGTATAGATGTTTAACTTGTATAACATTACAAGACATAACAAGTTTAACTTGAATCCCAGAAACATTCGAACTTACAATGAATGAGGAGCAAAATTTCATTAAAAAAGATAATATACCTAGCAATACAAGGTTACATAAGCAAACAAATTATTGAAACCTGCAAAGAACTAATATAATAACTAAAAGATCACAATATTTCATTATTAAACTATAAAAAGGAAAAACATGAACAAGTATTTCAGGTATTCTGAAAACCCGGTTCTAGGTATTAGGAACCCGGTTCCGGGTATAAAAAACCAGGTATGGGTACAACCTGGTTTTGGGTATTAAGAAACCCGGGTACAAACTGGTATAAATCGGTTCCGGTTTCGAGTACGGTTTTTACATAGAAATCTACACCCTATGCGTATCCGGTGGGTAGGGTCGGGTACGGTTCCGGGTAAAAACGCTGGTTCTTTTAATACCAGGGTCCGGGTTTTTTTCGGTTCCTGTTCCGATTCCATATTTTTTGTGCACCTCTAGTTGTAATGTTACTGGTGGGCTGGGCTTCTCTGTTCTTATATAGTTTCCGATAAAGTCCAAAAAACACAATTGGGCCAAATGAATGATTAAACAAAACTAATTACAAGCAAGGCAGCAATATGAAAGTCTTGTTGATATATAAAATGCAAAAGAGTGTCATTTCGAGTTTTATTTTATACTAATTTATCTTCAATTACGATTCTTAGTTTATTCAGCGTTATTTGCTTAAATAACAACTGTGTTTGTGCTCGATTTGAGATATATTTTTATTATTTTTATACGAGTAACGGTTTTAGCAAATTAAGGACTGTGTTTGTTATATTTACCTCATTGTGTTTGTGTTAAATGATGTGTATGTTAGGTTTTGTTAATATTTTTGAGCTTGTCACTCTTCTGGTATTGGTTACTTTTTGATCGTGAGTAGTATGTACAAGTAACCGAAACAAAGACGAACATGTTGTGAAAGATAAATATTCGGCTTAATGCCCCGCAACGCGGGCAGGGCAAAAACTAGTTATAAACAAAACAGAAATAGATCAATTATATATTATTTTTAGTTATTATGTTCATGGTACATTGTTGCTTTAACTATAGACCAATCTATGGGTTTTGCAAGCGAGTTCGATTTTTTATGTGACTTTAAGCCTGGCTAGTCCTTTTTTCGCTTAGGTTTGGTCATAAACAGACTTGGTTTGCTCTCAAATATTGATTTGAATTTTGCCTGGCGTATGGTCCTGTCACAATTAGCCTCTGAATGATAAGCTAAACAAAATAAAATATGAGAATACATATGGGAAGAAAACCCATTGTTGGAATCGAACCCAGGATCTAGTGGTCCCTAAGCCTTATCCCACCCTCAATATGCCATTAGGCTATAATGCCATAGGCGGGTATGTTTAATTAATTAATTCTAAGTTCTAATTCAATGTTTGATTATAAAGTCGTGTTCCATACTTGTTGGGCACTTGTTACTCCCAGCTCATCATGCTTACTAAGTTGCTAGTATAGTAGTTTATTCTTATTTATGGTTTTATGTAGTTAATGCAATCGGTTTGGGTGCCCAATACTCAAAACCAAATTTAAACTTACCTCAATAATTGACTTCAAAAGTTCAAATATATCATGATTCTTTAAAATTTCAAGTTTCTAACATCTACATGCTATTTCTTATGATTATTTTGTATGATTATATAATGTACTAGTATTAAGCCCCTGCGTTGCAGCGGTTGCTGTAAAACTGTGTCAAGTAACACCAATGTTATACCATTGTCAGCGACCACCAATACCGGTAAAGCTCGTAAAAACAAATTAAATAAAAACGAAAAAATAACGCCGAGCGAAAAGCAGACATGAAATCTTTGAATCACGAACGCTCGTTGCAGAGAAATTAAACCGAAACGTAAAACATAGAAAAAAATAACTAAGTCAATCCAGGACCCGCACGTTGGTCGAACTTGTTAAACGGGGAAAAATAGATGTGCTGCGACGGGCCAGTCAAACGGGAAAAAATATACGAAAAAAATTTTGAACCCCACACGCACGTTGCGGTGCATTAACTTACAAAATTTAGAACGAAACGAAAAACTTGGGAAAGATGATAAGTATGGTGGACCAAAATTGAAAATAAAAAAAGTTGGGATTAAATTGCAAAAGATGAAAAACTTTGGGTTAAAAGTAAAAAACAAAGGGTCTAAATTGCAAAATTGAAGTTATTTATTAATATTATATAAAGATAAAGATAAAAATAAATAGTATCTATATATTAGTTATTAGAGTAAATTACGTTTTTGGCCCCTGTGGTTATATCAGTTTTACTATATTAGCCCAAAATAAGAATTTTTAACGTATCTGCCCCCATGGTCCCTATATCTAACCATTTTGGCCCCTGAGACTAACTCCATCCATTACCCTGGTTAATTATTTGTCACATGCAAGTCACATGATGGGTATTTTTGTAATTTCTCCTCCCCTTTAAATCTAACCCAGATCTTCATCATCATCTTCAACCACCATCATCCCCAGATCTTCATCTTCAATTAAATCTAACCCAGATCTTCATAATCTTCAACCATCATCATCCCCAGAACTTCATCTTCAATTAAATCTAACCCAAATCTTCATCATCATCAACCATCATCATCATCCCCACATAAATCATCATCCCTAGATCTTCAATTAAATCTAACCCAGATTTTCATCATCTTCAACCATTATCATCATCCCCACATAAACTTCAAACACAAATCAAAACCCGACAACACACAACTGGTCCAGCAATAACCAACTAACAACAGCCCAAAACCCAACACACAACTGATCCAGCAACCCGCCATCACCTCCGCAGTCACTGCTACACCGACAACCATCCTCCACCATCGATTTCACCTACCACCGTCGCACAACATCATCATCAACCACCACTATTCATCACCTCCCTCCGATTCAATCTTCTTCAGTAGCCCTAAATACAGATCCTTTTCACCATCAATTTGACAAACACCCAAACACTCAAATATAAAGTGCTTGCAGATCAAATGTGATATTATCCAAACACTCAAATTAAAAATCAGGAAACAACCAATCAACTCAGCTTTGAATATGATATGCAGAATTTTAACTCGATGAAACAAACAACAATACTGATCTATACTGCTTTCAGTTTCGATTCAAATCTGGATTCCAAGACTCGTCGCAAATATACACCTGTTATCTTCTTCGAAAACCTTCAACTAACAATCAACAATCAAGTACACAAAAATGTTTTTTAGATCTGAACAACAACCACGACTTAAAACAGATCTGGTATTTCGATTCAAATCTCAAACAGATCTGAATAAATCTCATATTTTAACCGATTCAGATTTGAACTTGAAGTTATGTTCGACTAATAGCAACAGGAACATCTGCCAATTTTCTCTTAACACCTAGTAATTTCTCCTCATATATGTTCTTCGTTCCCAGAGGATGAATAGCCTAGAGACTGGTACGGCGCTCTTACGGTAGCCCTGTCTTTTCTCGTTCATCGACAGATTTAGTGGTGGCCGGAGATTACAGGTGGTGATCTGGTGGATGGTGAACCAGGTGTTGGCAGAGAATTGAAAATAAAACAAAGAAGAAGTGATTAAGTAGTTAGGGTTTTTTTTCTTTATAAAGTAATTAAAAAGGGATGGGAAATTACAAAAATACCCATCATGTGACTTGCATGTAACAAATAATTAACCAAGGTAATGGATGGAGTTAGTATCAGGGGCAAAAATGGTTAGATATAGGGACCATGGGGGCAGATACGTTAAAAATTCTTATTTTGGGCTAATATAGTAAAACTGATATAACCACAGGGGCCAAAAACGTAATTTACTCTAGTTATTAATATTAATATTAATATTAGAGTAAACTGCCATTTTGGTCCCTATGGTTTGGCCAGTTTTGCCATTTTAGTCCAAATCTCAAACTTTTTACATCTGGGTCCCTGTGGTTTGCATTTTGTTGCCATTTTAATCCAAATTTCAAAAACCCCCTATTTTGACTGTTGAAAGCTGCTTATTTTGTCCTTTAGTGCAGGGGTATTTTGGTCATTTATGTTTTATTTAAAGCAATTCATTAAATAAAAAACCCCAAAATATAAAAACCCCTAGATAATCATCATCTTCAACCTCAACCCCTGATCATCATCATCTTCAACCTCATCATGTTCAACCTCATCATCTTCAACCACCACCACCCCCTCTCGTCGCCAAACACCACCACCTGCCACCACCCTCTCGCACCCCCTGCAACCACCGCCCAACTACCCACCCCCACCCTCATCATCTTCAACCTCATCATCTTCCTTCCCTAAACTGCTTCTCTCTCCTAACTCTCTCTCTCCATCACTTCTCTCTCTGAGTTCAAAACCTAAAATCAACAACAAAAAAAACCCTTTCTCTCTCTGAGTTCAAAGCCGCCATCTCTCTTCTTCTATTTCTTTTCACACAGCAAACCTGCAACCGTCGAAAAAAAATTGAAACCCTATTTCTCTACAACTGAAAGAACAGCAGCCGCACTTTAACAAAATTCACTCTTCTTCTTCGATGCAATACACAACAAACCTACAGTTTTGATTCAACTTTGATTTATGTTGAACACACAAACTTCAATCTTAGATTCATAAACACCACGAATTTACAACCTGCAACTTAATCAGATTCAGTCGTAACAATATCAATCTGCAGCAACAAATCAAAAAAAAAATTTCTTCTTCGTTTTCTGAATTTACAACAAAAAAATGATACTTTTACACAACAACAATATCTAGTCGACCTTATCTCAGATCTGAAACATAAATCGTATTTGCTCAGAGTGTGTGTTCAACAAGTCAATCGTTATTTACAGATCTGATACAACAAATCATATGATTTGTTTTCAGATCTGCGATGTGCTCATCAACATCTGCATATCAAGATATGTTATTTTCATCTTTTTTTGCTATAGAGAGAGAGAGAAGAGAGAGAGAGAGAGGGAAGAGAGAGAGAGCTGATTATTTTTGGGGATAATGATGATCAGTTTATAATAAAACATAAATGACCAAAATACCCCTGCACTAAAGGACAAAATAAGCAGCTTTCAACAGTCAAAATAGGGGGTTTTTGAAATTTGGATTAAAATGGCAACAAAATGCAAACCACAGGGACCCAGATGTAAAAACTTTGAGATTTGGACTAAAATGGCAAAACTGGCCAAACCACAGGGACCAAAATGGCAGTTTACTCTTAATATTAAAAGAAATTTATTAAATAATTATAAATAAATTTTCGGCTCCTTGGCGCCAGAGGCAGTTCGATTCTTGTCTAGAGTTCAGCGTGTGGTCCACAACAACTTTTCGACCCCTCAGGGGCGAGGCTTTGTTTTTAGTAGATTAGGGTTTTCTATTCAGAAAGGGATGGCGGCGCAGTTTGTTGCTCGTCTACCTGGTATTCTTATGTAATTTGCCCTGATGATTGGAATGAAAATTACATATTATCTTCAAAAAAAATTATAAATAAAATTTATGAGGTTGAAAGAGAGAATGGCATGTGGCATTATTTGGAGTCTTTTATTATAAGTTAGATTACTATATTCGATTCTTATGCGGGTAAACGGGTTTGGTAAATTAAGTGGTAATCATCTAATATCATACGTGGCTAAAATCTACAAATATATATATACACACATATATATTTTAAACTAATAATTATCTCATAACCGAACATTCGTCTCATTAAGAAGGTTGTCTGGACCAAGAATCAACGTTACTCAGCTTCTTATATAGTAGTTCAGACTGTATACATGTATTTGGGTTGGGGTCTAGTGTTACTAGGGGTGTAAACGATCTGAGCTACTCATACGCTACCTAAGATCAGCCCGTTAAATGTTAGAATCGAGCCGCGCATAAACAAGATCGAACTAGGTTTTTAGTGTTACCAAGGGTGTAAACGAGCTCGATTCCAGGTTTTACATATCATGCTCAAGCTGGCTTGCGAGCCTATACAAGCTTTTATTTATTTAGTTTTTTAGTATATTATAAAATTCATTAAATAAAATAGATAAATGATAAACAAACCAATCTCAAGCTTGAAAAACTATTCACGAGCTGAGCTCGAGCTTTGGAAATAGAACACTAAACTAGCCAAGCTTAAGCTTGAGCTTGAACCCTTTTAAGTTAAATCGAGCCTCGACGAGCTTGGGCATAACTTAGCTCTTTTACACCCCTAGGTTTTACACACCCATAAGAGCATCCACAATGTGTAAATTTTCAGACTTCCATAAACTATCACCCCAGCGTCACATTAGATTTTGGCTAAATTGCACTTTTCGTCCTTTATGTTTCAGTGTTTCGACAGGCGCTGTCCTTTAAGTTTAAAAATTACACTGTATGTCCTTTATGTTTGCAACTAGTAACGGGCGGTGTCATTTCTCATAAACCCAGTTATCTTTTAATGTTAAAACCCCTTGTCTCTCTCTACTTCAAACATGAGGGACCTTTTATGTAAAAAAGTGAAACATTAACCAACAACAGCAGGAGAGTCTGTTGGTGCATTCATCTGTCGTCTTCGTCTTATGTCGAGTCTCAGATTAGAATTGTTAGATTAGATCTTGTTATACGAGAGTATAAGAGGTTTTAGAATGTGTTTAAGGTAATTTAGCTTGAACGTGGTGATTTCCCTTGAAAGTGTCACTTGACAGTTTCAAGCTAAATCAACATGTTGATTTCCCTTGAAAGTGGCATGTGTCATTTCAAGCTAAATCAACACAACTATAAATAGCCTTCAAGCTAAATCATTTGTAAAGGTTTCTGAAATTCCATACCGAGGTGCTGCCGGTGTGAGGACTGATTGTAAACGATAATATATCAATATAATCAGTGTTAAAGTGATACGCAAGCTGTTTCGCAATCGGTTTCTTAGTTTCCGCCTCTGAAACTGACTAAATCTCTTCTGAACGACTCGTTCGGGTCCGCAAACGATCCTACAAGTGGTATCAGAGCTCAGGAGGAAGAGATTTCGCCAAAACAGCTCGTTTTTCATCATTTTTTCTGTTTCTACACCATTCTTTCACAAAATCGAACAAATTTTTACGGTTAAAATCGGCTCAAACTCTTACATAATGTGCATAAACATGTTTTAACAAACCCTTGAGAGTTTCAGATCTAAAATCGGCTTAAATCTTGTTCAATCGGACCAAAATCAGATCGTTATTTGCTGACATCATGTTGGATTTCGCTTGAAAAAAGTGAGAGTTTGAAGCGAAATCGAGGATTTCGCTTGAAAACAGCAGTTTGTTTGAAATACGTGTGGATTTCGCTTGAAATAAGTTGACTGTGTACGTCGAGTTGTGTGAAACGTAAAACGAGGATGTCATTTTGATTAGTTCATGTGATTTCATGTGAAAACGAGGGGGTCAGTGCATATGATATTAGTGATTGTGCTTTGAGTAGTGTGAACCGATTGAAAGTTCATCGATTATTGTGAATCATTTTGATCAATGTTGTCACGGTAATTGAGATAAGTAATCACATGTCTTGTGTCGGTTTAAATGATAACATTGTGATTCTCGTAAATTGTATTTGCATGTGATCGGTCAAATTGTCTTCAAGTTGCATTTAATTGAAAGTTGTTGGATTGCATGTGAACATGAGAATCGGTCCAATCAATGTGATGTAGTTATCGATTACATGTGATTTTTTTGTAGTTGTCAGCTTACTGTTGTTGTTACCAAGATTGCATGTGAAGATGTGTTTATCGAGGTGATTGTTGGTCATATTCAGATTTCATGTGTTAAATTTGCAGGTGACACATTTAATTGATTGACACATTTTATTAGTTGTCGGCTACGAAAGTTTAATAGGAAGTCTTTGTGACTCATTTTTAGTTACATGTGTTTCTTGGTCCAATCAAAGTAATTGTTAGAGGCCCAATCATTGTGTAGTGCAACCCACTTTATATTCGAAACAAGTGAAAGTGTGTTTTGAGTGAGATTTGTTGGGATTGTTTAAAAAAATGGACAAGATGTTTGATGAGATGGAAAATCATGATCTTGAAAGATTAAATGATTGGTATATGGGTTATTTGGACGATAGTTATAGAAATGTGAAAAAGGATGTTTGGGTCAAAAGGTTTAAATATTTTGCATGTTTGAAAAATGAAACATTGGAAGAATTAGAGAACCGATATGGAGTCTTACTTGGTTACTTAAAAAATCATGAGATATTTCTATCAGATGCTGAAAAGATAGAAAAATTTGCAGATGCTTTACCTTTTGAATGGAGTGAATCTTTAAAAATTTTAAGAAAGGATTCAAATTTTTCAAAATTACATCTAAAAAGATTCATCAGCATACTGAAAACTCATGAATTTGAAAATGGAAAGAAAAAGAAAGAAATGATAAAGGTTTTAGAAAATCATTTGGTGGATATGGGATTAGATGTAATTGATGAGATGAACAAAAGGATTGTTGAATGTATTAGAGCAAAATATGTGATGAAATATGATATCAAGAGAGGTTGTTATATTGATGAGAATGCAAATTGTCTTGATTTCGTTAAAATTTTTTGTGCAGGTACATTCATGACAAAGGAGGAAGAAGTTTCAAAAAATGAAGAATTTGTGAAAATTGGATCTTCAAATTCTGAATCAGTGTGCACCAAATGTGACAACTTTAAGGATGACAATGACAAACTCGTGAAAGATGTGGAAAGTTTGGCATTGGAGATCAAGAAGTTGAACAATGAAAAGCAAGCTGATGATAAGCATATTTTTATTTTGAAAGAAAATTGTGGAAAGTTGAAAACTGAAAATGAAAAACTGTTGGGTAATTTGAACAGTTTGACATTGGAAAATCAGAAATTGAAAGAAAAGGCAAATGTTTTTGAAGAAATGATTAAAAGTTTTGAAATTGAAAAATCAAGAATTGAAAAAGCTTTTCAAAATCAAATAAAAAATATTGAAGATGGGAGAGATGTGTTTAGCAAAAACAACATCGAAAAGCAAAAAATGATAAATTCTCATCTTCAGAAAATTATCAAACTTGAAAAAGAATGTGAATGTGCTCGAAAGAAAATCAAAGAGTTAGAAGAAAAGGAGTTAAATTCAGAAAAGGAAGATTTCTGGATAAAGCTTGAGAATAAGAATCTGAAAGCAAATGAGACAAAATTTCAAGAACAGATAAATGTTTTGGAAAAAGAAAAGTCTGTTCTTGAAAACATGAAGAATGAGATTGAAAAATCAATCAAGTCTCATCTTGAAAGAATATCTCAGCTTGAAAATGAAGCTGAGAATTCAAGAAACAAGATGGATGAACTTAAAAAGAAATTGAAAGGTTTTGTGACTTCATCTGAGTTCCCCTGTCCAAAACCGATCAATTCTGTTCCAATAAGTGACGAAGTCACAAACTATGACAAAGTCATAGTTGAAGATTGCGATGAGAAATCTGATGTTGAAAATGAAAAATTTTCGAAAAAGAATTTATTTTTGAAGTTAAAAGAAAAGTTTCAAGAAACTGTTCCACAATCAACTGAAAAGGGAGAATGCTCTAAGCAAAAACCTTTGAAGAAGATAGTGGAACAAAAACAAAAAGAGAAAATTTTGAAAAATGTTCAAAAAGATAATAAAAGCTCATCAGATCGATCATCCAATCGTAATGAAAAATTACAAAAATTGAAAAATGAAAACTCTAAAATTGTTGGCAATAAGTGGTGCAGGTCGGACCACAGTGCTCAAAAGTCAAATCCAGCAAACAAGAGGAGCAAGGATTATCACCAAGCCAAACAGTGCTATGATCTGAATGTTTGGACTAAAACTGGTGATTGGTACGATAACAGAATGTGTTACAGATGCGGTTATCAAGGACACATTGCTGTTAACTGCCAGAGTTGGAGTTTTGAGACGAGGAGATGCTATAACTGCCAAATCAAAGGACATATTGCTAGAGATTTCTCAATGAGATCAATGAGAAGATTGAGGGCTGAATCTCAGAAGCAGGTAAAGAAATCAGTCAATGTCAAGCCCAAAGAACAGAAGGTTCAAGAACCTAAAGTTCAAGAAAAGAAAGTGAAGCTTTCTCAGGGGCAAAAAGACAGACTAAGGAAGAAGAGGAAGAAGGCCAGAGAGTATCTGGAGAAGATTTTGTCCTCGGGTTCATCTGTTGGTAAAAATAAGAGTTCTGATGAATCAACTTCCTCGATGGCAAAGTCAAGCAAGACGAATTCATCGGATACAAATTTGAGGACGAAAGAGGAAAAGAAAAAGAAGAAAATGGTCGGCGATGAATCTGACATGTTAAAGTCAGACAAGCCACCTTCAGGCGATGAATCTGACATGTCGAAGTCAGACAAGCCATGTGCAGGCAATGATTCTGGTTCGTCAAAGCCAGAGGAGCCATTGGTTGACGTAAAATTGGAGAATTCAGGTTTAACAATGGATGATGAAAATTTTCCACCATTGTTGAACAAGAATTCAAAATCACCCAAGGACAGTCAGGCTTGGGTGAATCTGTTTAAATGAAAAACCTGACTTACCGGAGTTCCCAGGTTGGTAAGCGTGGAACATGAATCGGCATATTTCTTGAGAAATTCATTTCGGTGATATTTCGACTTACAAGTGGTAAATCAGGGACATTAAGTTGTACTTGATTTTCTACAAGTGATGTTTGTGGATTGATCTTAAAAATGTTAGTTTTTTACAAGTGGTTAAAGAAAAAAAGATGATTTGATCCCCAATTTTACAAGTGGTAAAATCAACAAAACTTATTTTCCGGAAAAACCATTTTGATTAAAACAAACTTAAGTGTTTTGAGATCACAATGGGAAAATAGTTTGTTGTGAGGGGGAGTTCTGATTGTTTATGCCAAGTGAATGGAGATTTGAGGCAATTCGATATCAGTTGTCATGTTCTTGTACTGTTTGTTTTCAAATTTCCTAAAATGTGTTTGCATTTTAGGGGGAGTAAGAAATTTTAGAAAATCCAAAAACATTTGAAAATTTGAAAAAGCCAAAAACATGATAAAATTTATGTGACAACTGGCACAAACCGGTAATTTCCGTACACTTTAATCATTATTTAATGATTGCAATTATGAGTTTAATTGTCAGCAATGTCTGAACACATGATTAAACAAGTGAATTCATGCACGTTGTATACTACAAAATATTGCTTTATGCATAAACGAGAGCGTTGCGTCAAAAATAATAGTAAACTCACCGGTAAGACACACTGTGTCGACTGAACTGCAGAAAGCAGTCAGACAATAAAATTGGAACCTAGGTGTAGGTCCGATGGCAAGAATGCATTAAAACCCAAGAGTACATACAAGGGTTTAATAGATATGCAATACGAAAGCAAAAATAAGCACTAAAGAGCACCCGAAACGCACTTTAAGTGCAGAATTTATAAAATTCAGCAATAATTCAGCATTTAGACATATAAATATTATGCAGAAATGTCATTTTATTATCCAGAATATTTCCCTAAGTGTTGGGAATCGATAGTGTTACAAAAAGATACTTATTAAACACTAAAAAGTGTAATTTAGCACTTTAACGAATCGGTATGTAACCGAACGACCGGACTATACCCGGAACATGAAAATATTGTTATTTTCATTATTTATCTTTTTCTGAGCTAGTTAGGGTCCCTGATTACCCTAACACCCGCTAAAACACGCTATACACTAGTAACTGAGTTAAACACTTAACCTAACCTACTTAACTCAACAAACCCCTAACTATCTAGTTAGAATCGGATTTGGACCCCCCCCCCCTTGCTAACCGGCCCCAACTACAAGGGGACACACCTTGTCCTAGTTTTATTATTTTAAACCTAATGTATGGTATCAAGGAGGCATATTTTCCAATGGGTAAACATGTTTAAAATTTCCTATAAGACTAAGTGTTGAACCTTAAGATCATTCTTCACATTACAACAACACACTCTCTTCTTTCCCTCTATACTAGCTCACGGCCAAACATCCCTCTATCCATCAATTTTTTTCGAGCTTCCTTCATCACATTCCAACATCACACAAATGTTAAGGGTCGCATATTAGGAACCTTGGTGCAATCGGAAGGCGAAGGACCTCTCTACCTTGCTTTTATCCACTCGATTTGTGCTTAGATTCTTCCCTAGCCTCGAGCTAGAGGTATAATGCTTAAAACTCATACTTTAACTAATCTAAGGTGGTTAATAAGATGTATGATGATTAAAACTCGGAATCTTGCATTTTGAAGCATTAAAGTCCACTAAACTTGCAAGTATTGTTGGTTAAAAGCACATATGTTGTGTAAAACTTGTAGTAATTAAAATGTATGGTTATTTAAGCCCGATCTATGATGTGGTAGCTCGAATCATCGTTTAACCCGGTTTGGTAAGGTCATGGATCTTAACATAAGCTTGTTTTGAATGATACAAAGGTTAAATGATGAAACTCTACCACACACATCATGAACTTGTGTAAAAGCGATTTAACTTGTGAAATAGTGTTTAAAACTAGTAGATCTACGTATCTACAAGCGGTATTTTCAAAGGACCAAGTGTCCAAGAAATCACATGTTCTAAACCGGATCTTACACAAACAAAAGTGGTTTTTGTGAACAAACAAGTGTATGGATACTTGTGTAACAAAAGTTTTAACAAAGAAATAATTTTCGTAAAAACCGACTAGAAGTTGTGAAACTTCATATTCTTTAAAAATAAAGTTTTTAAGAAATTAAACTTATTTTTAAAGATAACAAGACTTACTAAATGTGCTAGTAAGTTACTACACATTTTTGTAAATATTCAAGTTCATGAAATGGAGAAACTAGTGATTATTGTTGATGAGTATTGTTCATAATTGTTGTTGATGATTGATAAAGATTTAAAAGAAAATAAACACACGTTTTGAAAACGCGGGAAACCTCCATTTTTAGGGGAAACTCTGTCAAAATTTTTATAAATTTTGACACTTAGAAAAAAATATAAGTTTTCGAGAAACTTACTCCCTAAAAATGTATTTAAGAGTATTACCAAGGTTTCCCTAATTTTTGGTGATAAGAAATGAGGATTTCTTCAAAAATAAAAACAGGTATTATGTATATATATTTTTGAGAGAAAAATATATATTATTTTATCACCAACTTTTGTGCTAAGTGTATAAAGTATGTGTTATACGTGCTAGTGTATTAAGACCTAAAAATACGCTAAATACTCAGGAGGAGTATAAACATAAAAATACACATACAACATATAAGATACATAATTCGGGTGCAAAGTGCAAAACACAAAAGACTTATATTTATTTTTGGAGAAAATAATATAAGTAAGATACGTAGTTAAAAATATAGAATATTTTTAACACAAGAATATATACAAAAGAGAGTGACTGTACTTGTGCGACGCAAGTCTAGTGACTAACGTTAAGAAAACGCGTATAGGTTACGACGTTAATTAAGCAAATCCGGTGGAGTTTACGACGCTAGGAACGCAAAGTTGTGAGTTCATGCTCCCCCTTTTCTCTTTAACTGTTTTCAGTTTTTATAACTTCGGGGGTGAAATACATGTACAAATGTACAAAATTTATAATTGGTATGATATAAATACAAGAAGTACACTTGGTGAGAACGAGAACCAAGTGTGACGAAATATAAGAATACAAGAAGTACACTTGGTGAGAACGAGAACCAAGTGTGATGAAATATAAGAATATGAGAAGCGCACTTGGTGAGAACGAGAACCAAGTATGAGGCGCTATAAGAAATGATAACAAGAAACGCGCTTGGTGAGAACGAGAACCAAGTAGGATGCGTTATGAGAAATAGTGTCACGAATAGGGTACAGAAGCACCATTAATCGTGTACATACTTAGACCGCAGAACAAAAGGTTAGATCTAACGGGTGCCTGGCAGCCACACTCCCGGTCGGGGCGAGAACCGAGGAGTGCTTTTGTGTCTCAGAATATACCAATTAAATGCCTTAGGTTTGGTGACTTCCTATGACGTGCCACATGTTAATGGCTTTGCAACCCATTAACAATCTGATAATTACAGAAATACTGTATTTACATAAAAATTCATACCATACTAAAATTGATATATAACTTGAAGTACGTGGGGTACTCAAGAGGATTGATATATGACTTGAAGTACGTGGGGTACTCAAGAGGATTGATATATGACTTGAAGTACGTGGGGTACTCAAGAGGATTGATATATGACTTGAAGTACGTGGGGTACTCAAGAGGATTGATATATAACTTGAAGTACGTGGAGTACTCGAGAAAAACTTGATTTATTCACAACTATGTTTTTATACAAAGTATACAAACGTGAAATACAAAACTGCATGAATTCACACCAACTTTATGTTGACGTTTTTCCAAAAACTCACATGTATTTCAGGTAACTAGGATGGATGTGCGCGTGGTCTTGCTTATGCTCGTGGATGTCGCTTGTGTTTAACTTTAAATAAAGTTGTAAACTCTTGAGACAATGTTTTAAGCTGTCTAGCGATGTAAACGCTAAACTTATGTTTTCAAATTATGGTATTTGATGTTATTTTACGAGCATGTAGCATGTTTACTCTTCGTATGCAATGAGAACCTTTCATGATCACACCTCGTGCTTCCGCCGTGGAAAGGGGTGTGACAGATTGGTATCAGAGCTGCGATTGTAGTGAACCAGGATTCCTTCTCGATTCTAGTCTACAATCTCTAGGATCCATTCACGAAAACAATTTTCAAAGAGTTTTCATTGCATAAAACGTCCCGCGACATCCACTACCTGAAACTGTCTACATGAGTCTAGAAAAGACACTACGAGACTTAGAGTGCACTTGAGTAGCACTTGTCGTTGACTAGAAATTACTTGCAATTATGTGTGATAATTAGCATGTACTAGAAGTAGAATGTCACGAGTATACGTGATTTTACCTGAAAGCAATGGCCCATCTGAAGGAAGAAATACGAGGATGAAACGAACTGTGCGGACTGTGCAAGGAGTTACGTAATTATGGATGCATACATAATGATGGAATTCAGTGCACAAAAATCACAGCAAGTCTTGTCACGTATAGATTCCCTCAGTGCAAGCCTACTAAGTACTCTGCTAGAGTAATAATTGTTTGACGTCACTTATGTGGTATATGCCTGTGTATATATATACTACTACTGCCTAGTAGGACGATATCAAACAAATGTGTAACCCTGTTGTGTTATGTTCTGTCAGAACATGGCACCCAGGAAAGCTGTGAATGCTCGCAATGACGATCAACCTCCTCCTCCCCCACTGCCAAGAACTGCTGATGAGCTGAACGCTCTACTGGAGGAGAGAATCTCCGCTGCTATCGCCCACTACGAGGCGAACCGCACTCAAGACAGTGGAGGACCAAGCAACGCTAGGCGTAATGGGAATGGAGATTCGTCTGGAGGAAACACAGCTCAAGGCTGCACTTTCAAGCAGTTCCTCGACTGCAAGCCGATGAACTATGATGGCACAGGAGGTGCAGTAGCATTTGTGCGCTGGACGGAGAAGACTGAAGCTACTTTCCGCATGAGCAAGTGTACCGCGGATCAACAAGTCACTTTTGCTACTGGGTTATTCGTCGATGAAGCTCTGACTTGGTGGAACCTGGAAGTCCAAACTTTGGGTGATGACGCCGCTTATGGCCTCACTTGGGAGGAACTGAAGGAAAGGATGAGAGAGAAGTACTGCTCTCGTGCGGAACTCCAAAGGCTGGAAACAGAGTTCTGGCACTTGACTATGGAAGGTACTGACATCAATGGTTACACTCGAAGGTTCCACGACCTGTCGAGAGTGCTTCCCTACATGGTGACTCCCGAATTCAAGCGTGTGGAACGCTACATTTGGGGACTGGCCTCAGAGTTTCGTGGCATGGTGACGTCGGCCAAACCACAAACAATCACAGAGGCTGTAACTTTGGCTGTCAGCCTGACTGAAGATTGTGTTCGTATGAAGAAGTTATCACTGAACCCAACAGAGACGACCGAGACACATGCTGAGTCGTCCGGCGACAAGAAAAGGAAACATGCAAACCTGAACCAAGCAACTCGCAACAACAAGGGTTCCAGCAAGAAGCGCGACACTAATCCGCCTCAGGAGATGAAAACCCATGCAACCAAAGCATACCAAGGCTCCATGCCTAGATGCCAAAAATGTAAGTATCATCATGATGGAGCTTGTCGCATTCCAAGGTGCGACAAATGTGGTAAATTGGGTCATCAAACAGAAGACTGTTGGGGAAAAGGAAAGAACCGAAATGGGAACGGTGCTGGTAACAAGAATGGCAACGGGAAAGGGCAAGGATGCTTCAAGTGTGGAAGCAATGATCATTTCATGAAGAACTGCCCAGAGAGAAACAACGCTCCGGCTCGAGCATTTGTGATTGGAGCAAGAGACGCACGCGAGGACCCTAACGTGGTCACCGGTACGTTTCTCATTAACAATCACTTTGCATCCATATTATTCGACACTGGCGCCGATTATAGCTTCATGTCTGTGGAATTTAAACGCATACTTGGAATAGAATCTAGTAGATTAGAAATTCCTTATTCCATAGAACTAGCCAATGGTAAACTTGTTGAATCGGGCGAAGTTGTTAGAGGCTGCACACTAGAACTTGGTGAACGAAGGTTTAGCATCGACCTCCTACCTATCCAATTGGGTAGCTTCGATGTAGTAGTCGGGATGGACTGGTTGTCCAAGAACAAAGCGGAAGTCATTTGTCATGAGAAAATCATTCGCATCCCACTGGCGAATGATGAAACTCTCATAGTACATGGAGAAAGACGAAACGCGCCTCTACGAATCATCAGTTGTATGAAGGCACAGAAGTGCTTAAAGAAAGGATGTGTTGCTTTCCTAGCACACGTTATAGACAAGAAGGCTGAGGAGCCGAAACTCGAAGACATTCCTGTGGTGAAGGAATTTACTGATGTGTTCCCGGAAGATCTGCCAGGACTACCTCCGCAACGACAAGTCGAATTCCGTATAGACTTGGTTCCAGGAGCTGCTCCTGTAGCCAAGGCACCCTATCGACTTGCGCCATCCGAGATGCAAGAGTTATCTACACAACTACAGGAGTTGTTGGATAAAGGATTCATAAGGCCAAGCTTCTCACCCTGGGGAGCTCCAGTATTATTCGTGAAGAAGAAGGATGGAACACTGCGGATGTGTATCGATTACAGGGAACTGAACAAGCTCACTATCTAGAATCGGTATCCACTACCGAGGATTGATGACTTATTTGATCAACTGCAAGGATCAAGCTACTATTCCAAGATCGACCTTCGATCTGGATACCATCAGCTGAGAATCCAAGAAGAAAGTGTGCCAAAGACTGCATTCAGAACGCGATATGGGCACTACGAATTTCTTGTGATGCCATTTGGGTTGACGAATGCACCAGCGGTCTTTATGGATCTAATGAACCGCGTATGCAAACCATATCTCGATAAATTCGTGATTGTATTTATCGATGATATCCTGATTTACTCGCGAACGAAAGAAGAGCACGAGCAACATCTCAGAACCATCTTGGAACTACTGAAGAAAGAGAAGCTTTATGCAAAATTCTCGAAGTGCGAATTCTGGATTCGCAAAGTACAATTTCTTGGTCACGTGGTGAATGAGAAGGGCATTCATGTAGACCCGTCCAAGATAGAAGCAATAAAGAATTGGGAAGCTCCCAAGACCCCAACTGAAGTTCGACAATTTCTGGGCTTAGCAGGCTACTATCGGCGATTCATTGAGAATTTCTCGAAAATAGCTCAACCACTAACGACCCTTACTCAGAAAGACAAGAAGTACGACTGGGGTCACAAACAAGAAGAAGCCTTCCAGTTACTGAAGAGCAAGCTATGCGATGCACCCATACTATCACTACCCGAAGGCACTGAAGACTTCGTGGTATACTGCGACGCCTCACGACAAGGCTTGGGTTGTGTGCTAATGCAACGCCAAAAAGTCATCGCTTATGCTTCAAGACAACTGAAGGTTCACGAGAGAAATTATACCACTCACGACCTGGAGCTGGGTGCAGTGGTATTCGCCTTGAAGATTTGGCGACATTATTTATATGGTACTCGATGTACAATCTTCACAGATCACAAAAGCTTGCAACACATATTTGATCAAAAGGAATTGAATATGCGCCAGCGACGTTGGGTCGAGCTGCTGAATGATTATGACTGTGAGGTTAAGTACCATCCTGGAAAGGCGAACGTTGTAGCAGACGTGTTGAGCCGAAAAGAAAGGGTTAAGACCCTAAGGGTTCGAGCACTGGAAATGACGATTCGAACGAACCTCACAGCACGCATTCGAGATGCACAACAAGAAGCTCTTAAAGAAGTAAACCGTAAAGCTGAATACCTACGAGGTATGCTGAAATACATGGTGCCAAACGAAGAGGGAGCCTTATACTTTAAGAAGCGTATTTGGGTTCCACTCTATGGTGGCATACGAGAAGTCATCCTTAATGAAGCCCACAAATCGAGATATTCGATCCACCCAGGATCGGACAAAATGTATCAAGACTTGAAGGAGTACTATTGGTGGCCGAGACTCAAAAGCGACGTTGCTGTTGGAAAATGCCTAACCTGTGCCAAGGTTAAGGCAGAATATCAGAAACCGTCCGGCCTACTACAACAACCAGAGATTCCCGTGTGGAAGTGGGAACAAATCTCGATGGACTTCATAACGAAATTACCCAGGACCCCGAGAGGGCACGATATGATATGGGTAATAGTTGATCGATTGACGAAGTCTGCGCATTTCCTACCAATCCGAGAGAAGGATAGCACTGGAAAGCTTGCAGAGATATACTTAAGAGAAATTGTGGCACGTCATGGAGTGCCAATCTCAATCATTTCAGACAGAGATGGACGCTTTGTCTCAAGAATCTGGCAATCATTTCAGGAAGCCTTTGGATCTCAGTTAGATCTAAGCACGGCATTCCATCCGCAAACAGACGGCCAGAGCGAGCGGACTATACAAACGTTAGAAGATATGCTTCGCGCATGTGTCATGGATCTAGGCGGCAGCTGGGATACTCATCTACCTTTAGTTGAGTTTTCCTACAATAACAGTTATCATACGAGCATAAAAGCCGCGCCGTTCGAAGCTCTGTATGGCCGCAAATGCCGATCGCCCTTATGTTGGGCAGATGCCGGGGATAAACGTATGGTTGGTCCTGAACTTGTACAAGAGACAACCGACAAGATTGCGCAGATCCGAGAGCGCATTAAGGCGGCTCGAGAGCGACAAAAGAGCTACGCTGATCCGAATAGAAAATCGGTAGATTTCAAGGTGGGAGACAAAGTGTTGTTAAAAGTCTCACCATGGAAGGGCGTAGTCAGGTTTGGAAAACGTGGAAAGCTGAATCCACGATACATCGGACCATTCAGAATATTGAAGAGAATTGGTACCGTGGCATACAAGTTGGAGTTACCAGAAGAACTTAATGGAGTACATGATACGTTTCATGTATGCAACCTGAAGAAGAGTCCAACACAAGAAAACGTGATCATCCCGATGGATGAAGTGCATATTGATGAAGCCCTCCGATTTACAGAGCAACCCGTTGAGGTTACCGACTGGAAAGTCAACAAGACCAGGAGGAGCAGTGTGAAGCTTGTCAAAGTACGTTGGAGCTCTAAGCACGGACCCGAGTACACATGGGAACGTGAAGACCAGTTCAAGAAAAAGTATCCCCACCTATTCAAGAAGACTCCAGCGAGAGTGAGTCCAGCCTGAATTTCGGGACGAAATTCTTTTAACGGGGGGAGACTGTGACAACTGGCACAAACCGGTAATTTCCGTACACTTTAATCATTATTTAATGATTGCAATTATGAGTTTAATTGTCAGCAATGTCTGAACACATGATTAAACAAGTGAATTCATGCACGTTGTATACTACAAAATATTGCTTTATGCATAAACGAGAGCGTTGCGTCAAAAATAATAGTAAACTCACCGGTAAGACACACTGTGTCGACTGAACTGCAGAAAGCAGTCAGACAATAAAATTGGAACCTAGGTGTAGGTCTGACGGCAAGAATGCATTAAAACCCAAGAGTACATACAAGGGTTTAATAGATATGCAATACGAAAGCAAAAATAAGCACTAAAGAGCACCCGAAACGCACTTTAAGTGCAGAATTTATAAAATTCAGCAATAATTCAGCATTTAGACATATAAATATTATGCAGAAATGTCGTTTTATTATCCAGAATATTTCCCTAAGTGTTGGGAATCGATAGTGTTACAAAAAGATACTTATTAAACACTAAAAAGTGTAATTTAGCACTTTAACGAATCGGTATGTAACCGAACGACCGGACTATACCCGGAACATGAAAATATTGTTATTTTCATTATTTATCTTTTTCTGAGCTAGTTAGGGTCCCTGATTACCCTAACACCCGCTAAAACACGCTATACACTAGTAACTGAGTTAAACACTTAACCTAACCTACTTAACTCAACAAACCCCTAACTATCTAGTTAGAATCGGATTTGGACCCCCCCCCCCCCTTGCTAACCGGCCCCAACTACAAGGGGACACACCTTGTCCTAGTTTTATTATTTTAAACCTAATGTATGGTATCAAGGAGGCATATTTTCCAATGGGTAAACATGTTTAAAATTTCCTATAAGACCAAGTGTTGAACCTTAAGATCATTCTTCACATTACAACAACACACTCTCTTCTTTCCCTCTATACTAGCTCACGGCCAAACATCCCTCTATCCATCAATTTTTTTCGAGCTTCCTTCATCACATTCCAACATCACACAAATGTTAAGGGTCGCATATTAGGAACCTTGGTGCAATCGGAAGGCGAAGGACCTCTCTACCTTGCTTTTATCCACTCGATTTGTGCTTAGATTCTTCCCTAGCCTCGAGCTAGAGGTATAATGCTTAAAACTCATACTTTAACTAATCTAAGGTGGTTAATAAGATGTATGATGATTAAAACTCGGAATCTTGCATTTTGAAGCATTAAAGTCCACTAAACTTGCAAGTATTGTTGGTTAAAAGCACATATGTTGTGTAAAACTTGTAGTAATTAAAATGTATGGTTATTTAAGCCCGATCTATGATGTGGTAGCTCGAATCATCGTTTAACCCGGTTTGGTAAGGTCATGGATCTTAACATAAGCTTGTTTTGAATGATACAAAGGTTAAATGATGAAACTCTACCACACACATCATGAACTTGTGTAAAAGCGATTTAACTTGTGAAATAGTGTTTAAAACTAGTAGATCTACGTATCTACAAGCGGTATTTTCAAAGGACCAAGTGTCCAAGAAATCACATGTTCTAAACCGGATCTTACACAAACAAAAGTGGTTTTTGTGAACAAACAAGTGTATGGATACTTGTGTAACAAAAGTTTTAACAAAGAAATAATTTTCGTAAAAACCGACTAGAAGTTGTGAAACTTCATATTCTTTAAAAATAAAGTTTTTAAGAAATTAAACTTATTTTTAAAGATAACAAGACTTACTAAATGTGCTAGTAAGTTACTACACATTTTTGTAAATATTCAAGTTCATGAAATGGAGAAACTAGTGATTATTGTTGATGAGTATTGTTCATAATTGTTGTTGATGATTGATAAAGATTTAAAAGAAAATAAACACACGTTTTGAAAACGCGGGAAACCTCCATTTTTAGGGGAAACTCTGTCAAAATTTTTATAAATTTTGACACTTAGAAAAAAATATAAGTTTTCGAGAAACTTACTCCCTAAAAATGTATTTAAGAGTATTACCAAGGTTTCCCTAATTTTTGGTGATAAGAAATGAGGATTTCTTCAAAAATAAAAACAGGTATTATGTATATATATTTTTGAGAGAAAAATATATATTATTTTATCACCAACTTTTGTGCTAAGTGTATAAAGTATGTGTTATACGTGCTAGTGTATTAAGACCTAAAAATACGCTAAATACTCAGGAGGAGTATAAACATAAAAATACACATACAACATATAAGATACATAATTCGGGTGCAAAGTGCAAAACACAAAAGACTTATATTTATTTTTGGAGAAAATAATATAAGTAAGATACGTAGTTAAAAATATAGAATATTTTTAACACAAGAATATATACAAAAGAGAGTGACTGTACTTGTGCGACGCAAGTCTAGTGACTAACGTTAAGAAAACGCGTATAGGTTACGACGTTAATTAAGCAAATCCGGTGGAGTTTACGACGCTAGGAACGCAAAGTTGTGAGTTCATGCTCCCCCTTTTCTCTTTAACTGTTTTCAGTTTTTATAACTTCGGGGGTGAAATACATGTACAAATGTACAAAATTTATAATTGGTATGATATAAATACAAGAAGTACACTTGGTGAGAACGAGAACCAAGTGTGACGAAATATAAGAATACAAGAAGTACACTTGGTGAGAACGAGAACCAAGTGTGATGAAATATAAGAATATGAGAAGCGCACTTGGTGAGAACGAGAACCAAGTATGAGGCGCTATAAGAAATGATAACAAGAAACGCGCTTGGTGAGAACGAGAACCAAGTAGGATGCGTTATGAGAAATAGTGTCACGAATAGGGTACAGAAGCACCATTAATCGTGTACATACTTAGACCGCAGAACAAAAGGTTAGATCTAACGGGTGCCTGGCAGCCACACTCCCGGTCGGGGCGAGAACCGAGGAGTGCTTTTGTGTCTCAGAATATACCAATTAAATGCCTTAGGTTTGGTGACTTCCTATGACGTGCCACATGTTAATGGCTTTGCAACCCATTAACAATCTGATAATTACAGAAATACTGTATTTACATAAAAATTCATACCATACTAAAATTGATATATAACTTGAAGTACGTGGGGTACTCAAGAGGATTGATATATGACTTGAAGTACGTGGGGTACTCAAGAGGATTGATATATGACTTGAAGTACGTGGGGTACTCAAGAGGATTGATATATGACTTGAAGTACGTGGGGTACTCAAGAGGATTGATATATAACTTGAAGTACGTGGAGTACTCGAGAAAAACTTGATTTATTCACAACTATGTTTTTATACAAAGTATACAAACGTGAAATACAAAACTGCATGAATTCACACCAACTTTATGTTGACGTTTTTCCAAAAACTCACATGTATTTCAGGTAACTAGGATGGATGTGCGCGTGGTCTTGCTTATGCTCGTGGATGTCGCTTGTGTTTAACTTTAAATAAAGTTGTAAACTCTTGAGACAATGTTTTAAGCTGTCTAGCGATGTAAACGCTAAACTTATGTTTTCAAATTATGGTATTTGATGTTATTTTACGAGCATGTAGCATGTTTACTCTTCGTATGCAATGAGAACCTTTCATGATCACACCTCGTGCTTCCGCCGTAGAAAGGGGTGTGACAATTTAAAAATGAGTTTTGCTGAAATAAGAGGAAATGATAGAAAATCAGTTGGACTGTCACAGCATGCTAAAGAAATGGAGAGATAAAATGTGATAAACGATCTCACTAAAGATGTGACGGTAGGCTCAGCTAGACTAGTAGATTTGCGATAACGATACAAACTTAAATGAAAAAGCCTAGTTCTAGTGGGAAACATGGTCGAAAGCATAGTACTTAGTTTTGTCCTTCTTGACTGTGTGCCTACTCAGTAATCGCTGATTGTCGAAAGACATAAAACTGGTTAAGTTTGTGAACTTTCACAACTTTTCTGAAAAGTCACTGTGATTGTGCATTTTTTTTTTGCAAAGATTTAAACTTGTTTTATTTCTTTATTTTGTTTAAGCATCGGACATCCTTTGCGTATACGTGAGTATCGACCTGGATGTTGTTGCCTAAACGTTCTGCTTTATTTTCTTTGGTGTTTCGTTTAAGCTTTGGATCACCTCTGCGTATACGGGAGTATCGACCTGGTGGTTAAAGCCTAAACAACTTCAACTTATTTTTATTTTCTTATTTTGTTTAAACATTGGACTTTCTCTGCGTATACGGAAGTATCGACCTGATTGTTAATGTTTAAACATTCTGCTTTATTTTCGCACAAATCACAGTTGATAAAAGTTTAAAGGCATTACTTGAGTCAGTGTATTGCATGATGAGGGGATATGCTGAGATCGTGGGGTCCATAAGAACTTAGTGCTATCTTAATATACCTTAAAGTATCGGTAAGCAGATTGAAAGTTTTTAGATTGAGTTTAAGTGGACAACAATATCGTCAATCCATGTGAATTGTTTAGAACTTAAAATGTTTAAAGCTTAACGGTGCTAGTGATTGGTCACAAAAACTGATATGATCCTCTTGCACGAACTCACAAAAATATTGTTTGTAAATATTTCTTTACTGTATTTCTATTTCAGTAAAAAAAAATCTAAAAAGATTTTAGTGTGTTTTAGCATAAATTTTGAAAAATTCAAAAAGATTTTCGACAACTGATATTGGAGAGCTGATTTTCAAAATTCCAAGTGCTGAACATGATGAACTGGTTTGGGAGTGTGTGTATTGAATTGAAAAAAATTTGATTTAAGAAAGAAATTGAGTTTAGTTAATCAGGGTCATTAATTTGAACTTGATGTAACTATTTCTAGTAAGTTTTTCTTATTGATTTAAGTGAAAACTTATGTTTTGATGAGATGTGTGCAGGAAATGAGCTTAAACAAAGATAAAGCCAGAGATTAATCTCAAGGTGATAGCTAATTCCAGACGGCGATCCCATCATGATGAGAGGGGGAGTCTGACGAGGTTAGAGCCAAAGAGAAGATCCTGGTTTATGCTAAGAAAGAAAAAAAGACCGATAAAGACTGAAGATTGAGAATACTCGACATTTAAGACTCGTCAACATCTGAGGGGGGGTCTGTTGGTGCATTCATCTGTCGTCTTCGTCTTATGTCGAGTCTCAGATTAGAATTGTTAGATTAGATCTTGTTATACGAGAGTATAAGAGGTTTTAGAATGTGTTTAAGGTAATTTAGCTTGAACGTGGTGATTTCCCTTGAAAGTGTCACTTGACAGTTTCAAGCTAAATCAACATGTTGATTTCCCTTGAAAGTGGCATGTGTCATTTCAAGCTAAATCAACACAACTATAAATAGCCTTCAAGCTAAATCATTTGTAAAGGTTTCTGAAATTCCATACCGAGGTGCTGCCGGTGTGAGGACTGATTGTAAACGATAGTATATCAATATAATCAAAGTGATACGCAAGCTGTTTCGCAATCGGTTTCTTAGTTTCCGCCTCTGAAACTGATAAAATCTCTTCTGAACGACTCGTTTGGGTCGCAAACCGATCCTACAGAGTCATCTCCATCTTATAACAATTGTTTTTAGGGTTTCTTTATGGATTCAGATCTTCACCACCAGTACAATAACCAACAATAGCAGGCAGGTCAATCAACCATGAATTCAGGTTTAACCCGATACCGATCCGCACCCAGTTCATATTTCTCAAGTTTGATCAACAGTATAGTATACGGAGATGATGATAGCGACCTGAATCTTATGAACCAAATTGGGGGTTTTGAAAATCGGTTGATTGATTCCAAAAAGCAAGAACAAGATGGGATTTATTCGGTTTCACAACAACAACAACAACAACAACAGGTTGTTTATCAAGATCAAAATCAGTTCACCGGCAAGGTTTTTCTCTTACCTAGATCTTGAAAAAACAAAACAAAAGCATCAGCTGCAAACCCGGAACTTTGTCTTCATCTTTGAGTTGCTGGAATACCGGAAGGTGTTTGATGAAATGCAAACACGAGATGTTGTGTTAGCCTGCAGCCACGCTGGATTATTAGATCAAGGAAAGCGATTTTTCAAACTAATGACGGATGAATATAAAATCGTTCCAAGGCTTGAACACTTTGCTTGTATGGTCGATTTGTTGGGGCATTCAGGGAGAATAAATGAAGCTTATGAATTTATTAACAAAATGAAAATGGAACCAAACGATAGAATATGTATATTATGTTTTGTTGTCAAATATTTATGCGAAAGCGGGCAGATGGAAAGACGTGACGACTATTCGGTCAATCATGAAAGTCAACAGAGTGAAAAAGGAGCCTGGTGTTAGTAATGTTGAGCTCAACAATCAATTTCACTCATTTCTTCCTGGTGATCAATCACATCCACAGTCAGAAACAGATCGTTGAAGAATTAGATATAATTGTAGGGAAAATACATGCTGAAACTTCGTTGTTAAGTTGTTATAAGATGGAGATGATGTTTATCGCGAAAGAAACGGACCGAAAAAGCGTAGAAATGGGGTTCCGGAGTTGCCGGAATCTGGCGAAATTGCCGACCGGATAAACGTAGAAGATGGCGGCTGATGCTTTTGTTTTGTTTTTGAATGTTTCACTTTTTTACATAAAAGGTCCCTCATGTGTTGGTGCATACGTCTGTCGACTTCGTCTTGTATCGAGTCTTGTAATAAAATAGTTAGATCGAGTCACGTAGTTTAGGAAAATAGAGTTTTAGAGATCATTTCCCACGAAATGTCTATTCCCCACGAAATAGACATGGCACTTTCAAGGGGAATTAGAAACATAGCACTTTCAAGGGGAATTAGAAACTCTATAAATAGGGAGTTTAGTCATTTCATTTAAAAACTTCTCCCATTCCAGCAGCGAAGCTCTGCTGAAGTGTCTACAGGTCTGTAAACGTGTCATATCAATAAACAAGACAGTTAGACTACTTTCTAGTGCAAATCAAGCTGAACCGACACCGAAACGTCTGATTCCGCCTCTCGTTTTGGTCTAGAATTCTTCTGAAAGACTCGTTTTGGTCGTTACTCGATCCTACAAGTGGTATCAGAGCTCAGGAGGAAGAGTTCTTACCGATTCAGCTTGATTTCATCCAAAAATCTCACTTCTACTCATTCTTTCACGTTTTCAACTGATTTTTGAAAAATTGAACGGGTTTTTACGGTCCAAAATTGCTGATTTTTGGATATGTTGTGCGAAAACACCTGATCTATAACCCTACAAAGTTTTAGATCCTAATTCGAAGCCGTTTGGGAGAAATCTGAATTTTTTGGTCCGATATCGAGTGACATCAGGTTGATTCCGTTTGAAACAGCCTAATTTCGCTTGAAAACACCTGATTTCGCTTGAAAAACACCTTATTCCGCTTGAAAACATCTTATTTCGCTTGAAAACAACTAATTCCGTTTGAAAATCAATCTAATTCCGTTTGAAAATCAATCTGATTTCGTTTGAAAAAGGTGATTCCGTTTGAAAATCAGTCTGATTCCGTTTGAAAATCTAATACCGTGTGAAAAATGTGATTTCGTTTGAGTTAGTGTAGTCAATTCACACGAAATCAGTCTTTCATGTGAACTCATCGGCCCAATCATATTCTGGTTCAGTCTGTACAATGGGTAAATCAACATGATGTCGGCCTAGTGAATCATTGTTTTGGTCCAATCATATATTTGTGTTGTCAGTAGGTTTATTGAATCAAAGTTGCATGTGAAGTCAGATCATCATGGGAAAGCTTTGTGGGTAGTTGTTTGGTATAAAATCGATCAAAGTGAGGCCCAATCATATTCAATTGGATATTAAAGTTGTCGGACCCATTATTCTTTATAATCAAAGTCATCGGGTCACTCAAATCTTGGCCCAATCAAATCTTATAACAGCATTTAAGTCATTGTTTGAATAAAAGTCAGTGGCCCATGTGAAACAATAAATTGCACAGGCTTTTGAATGAGTTAGCACATGTGAATAATAGTTCGGTCCAATCAGCAATTAGTTGTACATGTGATTGATTTTGAAAAAGTAATTTGAACGGCCCAATCAAGTTTCATTGTTACAAGGTTATTTAAAGTCTTAATTGAATAGCCCAAGACACTTGAAACACGCGTACTGTTCACGAGGTCGCATCAAATTTGTTACACGTCACACGAAATGGTCGTTTAGTGTGGTCAGGACGTGTGAAAAAGTCCAATTCATTTGAAAGATAACTCAGTTAGCTTGAAAATTCAGTTCGTATCAAAGTCATCAATTCGCTTGAAAGTTAGTTCCAGTTCGTACGGTTTGGAGTTCCAAGTTGTCAAAAGTTCATCAGGTCGTTTGAAAGTCCATCAGTTTGCATGTAATAGGGTCAGGTCATTTGAATTGGATCTAGGTCATAGCAGTCTGCACGGTTTGACAATTTAAACCTCAGTTCACACAGAATAATCACCAGTTCGAGTACCAGTCTTATTCTGTTAATTGATAAGTCTTTAAACTGATTGTGTTTTGTTTGTTTGTTTGTCTACAGGTGATACAGGTGTTTTACGAGGTGAACCAGTTCGTTTGAAAGCTTGTTTGAGAAATTCTTCGATACTGAAACATGGATTCTGAATTCTACAATGCGTTTGCTACAACCTCGACTACTCCGGCTGACATTACTAAGAATATGAACATGGAAAATGAAACTGGAACAATCCCAAAACTTATGGGAATTAAAGAGTACCATGGCTGGAAAAATCGTTTTGAGAATTGGGTTCAAGCAAATCATCTAAGAGCTTGGGAAAGCATTGAAACAAAATATGTTAGACCACAGACCGCTTTGAATGTTGATAAAATTATATCAGAATTTTCAGACAAAGAGAGAGATAGTTATAAAGGAGAGAAAATGATGATTAGTCTTTTACAACAAGCTGTCAAGGAGGACATTTTTGTTTTGCTTCAGCATGATGGTAGTGCTTTCTCAATATGGGAAGCACTTGAGAAAAAAATTGAAGGAAGTACGGAAATGATCAATAGCAAAAAATCATTATTGAAGAAAGAATTTGAGTTGTTTACAAGTATGCCAGGTGAATCTACAAAGACTCTTATTGAGAGATATTATCATCTTGTGCGTACCATGTCTCAGTTGAAAATTACTAAAACTCCAGCAGAATGGGTTGAAAAGTTAGCTGATGCTTTACCTCAGAAAGAATGGGGTACATATCTCATGATTTTAAAGAATACAGGAGAGTTTAGTAGATTGTCAATTGGACAGTTTATTGAAAAGCTTGAGGGACAAGATCTCGAACAGCAAAAGATTGCCAGAATGAATAGCTCAAGCAATCAACAAGACATCAAATTGTACTATAAAGGAAATATTCCAACTGTTGAAACAAGTCCAAAGATCCAAACTGCTTTCAGTGCAGAAAATTCATCAGGATCAGTCATCCAGAGTTCAATTAAATCCAGTGGATTTTCTTCATTTCCGAATGTTAATCCAAATGTTTCAGATTCAAGTTTTCAATCTCAAAGTTCAAAAAGTGGAAATGGTTGTGTGATACAGTGCAACATTGCCTTGAATCTCCCGAATGGTCAAAGTTTTTCTGAAGAAGTTGCAAAAGAACACATGGTGTTACTTGCAACTGTACTGGAATCCTATGAGGGATTGGTTGCAGGAAGGATCGGAAATCCTATGCTGACTAAAGAGGATTACGATCAGATAAATGCTGAGGAAATGGAGCTCATGGACATCAAATGGTGTCTAGCTAGTGTCTTGAGAAGAGCCGAAACGTTCAAAATGATTACAGGAAGAAATGATTTTTTGGATGCACATGTGTCTACTTTGGGTTTTGATAAATCTAAAGTTACTTGTTTTCGATGCAGGGAGAAAGGTCATTTCAAGGGAGAATGCAAAAATCAGGAAGCTAGTGGAGCAAAGAATCCTTTTGGAAAAGATGATTATTATCGAAAAGCCATATATCAACAGGTTGCTCATCAACCGCATCAACAAAAAGATTCACAAACTGCTCATGGGAAAATGATCGAAGATGCAAATAAGAAAGCTTATTTTGGTATCATTGATCAAGATGATGACAAAATGGCTCCAGGATTTAGCTGGGATAGGTTTGTGGATGAGAATAGGGAGTTTAAAGCTTTCATTGCTCAAATTGTTCAAAAGCCAGAATTGATGAAAGAATGGATATCAGTGTTATCTGATGAAGAGAAAAGTCAAGATGAAGAATCTGTTTCTTCTGAAAACAGTTCAACAGATACTAGTGATGATGATGAAGAAATTGAACAAATAAACATTGGAAAAACTCATTTATCTTCTGACAGTTTGAATTTTATTTTGCAGATAAATTGAAGAAACTTAAAGAGAGAAAAGCTGCAAAAGAAATGGAAGAAGTTAAGGTTGTTCAGAAGATTGTTGAAGTGGAAAAGGTAGTTGAAGTCGAGAAGATTGTGGAGATTGAAAAGATTATTGAAGTAACTAAACCCTGTCTTACATGTTTGGAATCTTGCAAACAATGTGAAGATAAAGATGAAAAGTTTAGTGAGCTTGAAAAGTTGAAAGAGAAGTTGTTGTTTGATGTCAAGAATGTGAAAGAGTCGTACGATGTATTGAACAAAACTGTAAATAGTTTGCAGAAGACAAACTCTGAAAGCGAAGATGCTTTGACAATGATGAATGCAACAATGATGTCTAAACAGAAAGAGATCAATTACTACATTGAAGAGTGTGCTAAGTTGAAGCAGGAGTTGGAAATTGAAAAAGTGGAAAATGAAAGAATCAGACGATTACTGAAAAGTTATTCAAGTTCTGATTACTTAATTGACAGAATTTATCCAACTGTTGCAGGTTTTGAAGTATTTGACGACAAGAAGCCGAAGAAAAAGGATACTGGTAAGAAACAGAGTGTCAGTTATAATAAGTGTCCGCCTCCAATTTGGGAAGGATATACGACTAGAAAACCGAATGAGGAACAAGTAAAAAAGGCAGTCAATATAAAGTTGGAGTCCGAGATAACCGATGTATTACCAGACAATATTGACATCACATTCACAGCGTCCGACACAGATCATGAGTCTGAGTTAATAATAAAGATGGTCGATCAGGTGTTGGATAAGGATGAGGAGTCAGAGTCACAGTCTGAGTCTGGAAGTTCGAGTTCGTCTGTCAAGAGTTCAAATTCGTCGGGAAAACGGGTGTATAGTAAAGAATTTTTGTTGTCAAAATCTAATTTGAATGACGAAACATTTGAAGTTGCATATACTTTGAATGATTCTGACAAATTATATTTTGATAAAGAATTTCCAATAAGAAGTGTTCAAATTGAAAAGATTAAAAAGGTTTTCAAATTAACAGAAATTAATATTTCTGAAATAAAAAATTTAAATCTTTCTGAAAAACCTAAAAAGTACACTTCAAGAGTTCAACAACGATTAAACAAGAAAAAAGGTTACAGTTCTGGTTCTGGTTTTCAAAAGAAACCAAACCATAACAGTAATTTCAAAAGAAAAGGATTAGGTTTTATTACACCTGAAAATTATAAAAATGATAAAACTTCTAAAACAAATACAAAATTTGTTTCAGGGACAAATTGTGAAGAAGAAGCAAAGAGCATATTCTGGAAGCAGTCAAACCAGGAGTTTCTTGCTGAAAAGATGAAGAATGGCGTTTTTCAAAGAAAAGAAACTAGAACCTGTTACAGATGCAATGAAGTTGGTCATATTGCATGGAACTGTCCTCAATTAACAAAAACAAAACAGTGAGTCTCAGAAAAACTCAAAGAAATAATTGTTGATATAACTGAATCACCAACTGAAAAATTTAAAATTTTAAAAAACTCAACATATGAAGTTGGTGAATGTTCAAAGAAGTTCTACAAGAGAAGTGTGAATCTTGACAATCAAAAATGGGTTGTTAAGAAATCGGATGTGAAATATGGCGATGAATCTGATTCCACAAAATCAGGGGAGCCACAAGTTGTTAAAAATGGTGAAAACTCAGTTCCGTCTTTGGATGATTCTCATTTTCCACCATTGCGGACTGAGAATTTTAAATCAAAAGTTGGGAAAGTTGAGATCTCGAATCAATTTTATTCTGAAAAGAATGAATTTGATGTTGAGAAAGCTTTTAATGGAAATGTCAAAAAGATTTTTGGAAAAATGGTTGAGGGTAAAGTGAAAGGGGTAAAAGATTTTTATAAAACAAAGAAAGCAACTTTTTATCCAAGAGAAGATGGGGTGGAAACATCCAAGTTTGGTGAAGCTTGGATGTCAGTTTTTCACAAGTAAAAAGTATGACTTGCCGGAGCTCCCAGGTTGGTAAGTGTGGAGCAGGAATCGGCATCTTTCTTGAGAAATTCACTTTTGTGATATTTCGTCTTTCAAAGTGGTAAATCAGGGACATTAAGTTGTACTTGATTTTCTACAAGTGATATTGTTGTTAAAATTCAAAATTGTTATATTTGTCAAATGATTGAGAAAAACAATGTGATGAACCCCTAACCTACAAGTGGTAAAATCAACAAAACTTATTTTCCGGAAAAATAATTTTGGTTAAATCAAACTTTAGTGTTTTGAAATCATAATGAGAAAATAGTTTGTTGAAAGGGGGAGTTCTGATTGTTTATGCCAAGTGGATGGCAAATTGAAGTGATTCGATATCAGTTGTCACGTTACTTGTACAATTTGTTTTCAAATTTCCTTAAATAATTTTGAATTTTAGGGGGAGTAAGAATTTTTCAGAAAATCCAAAAACATTTGAAAATTTGAAAAAGGCAAAAACATGATAAAATACAAAAATGAGTTTGTTGTGAAAAAGAGGAAATGATAGTACATCAGTAGACAGTTACAGTATGCTAAAGAAATGTAATGTTTAAATAGCGTTAAACGGTCTCATTGATGATATGCCGATAGGTTTTTACACATTTAGTAAGCTTTTTCGGGATATAAACTTAAATTCAAACTTGCTTATTTTGTGGGGAACACTACTTGGATATATAAGTAACCCCTGAAATTTCGTTTGAAAGATCCCTCTTTCTGAGATACTAGGTCTTTATGCTCAGTGATATCTGGGGTATTATCCCGGGACTTCTGATTTTGGGGAAGCAATGGCCTAGTCCCCGGAGAATACTTTACGCTTGCTTGAAATTAAAGCCTGCCCTCAGTACAAAAAATGATGAAACATTGAAAAATGCTAATCATGTGCTGTTGTAAAAAAAGATCCTTTAAAGGGGACCCACCAAAAGTCGAAGCCGTCATCTCTCTGCTGAACGGAAGTTCTGACCTGAGCTCTCACGGTTCTTCGCATTTAACCCCTTACATATATCATCTGTGGTATACTCACCTGTAAGACTGAATATTGGGATCTGGATATGAGAGTATATTCAAGAGGTGGGACACATGAATGAGTTTAAGTCCTTAATACACCTAATTCATATCCTGGATCAGTTGAAATTTGTGTGAGAAGTTAAGTGGATCAGTATATTAGCAATCTAAGTGAATTGTTTAATCCTTATTGTGTAACTAAGCTCAACGGTACTTGTGACTTGTTAAAAACTGATATGATCCTCTTACACAATCTCGCAAAAATATTGTCTGTAAATATTTCTTTATTGCATTTCATTTCTTTTCAAAAATACAAAAAAAAATTAAGTGTGTTTTAGCATAAATTTTGAAAAATCCAAAAAGATTTTTGACAACTGGTGTTGAAGAGCTGATTTTCAAAATTCCAAGCGCTAAACTTGACGAGCATGTGGTGAGGGGAAGCTTGTGTTTAAATGAGAAAAGGTTTTGAATATTTAATAGTGGTTCATCAATTATTAACATTGTTATATCATTTTGGATAAATTTGAGGGGGAGTTTGGTTATATAAATTTGTCAAATGTTAAATTTGTGAAATTTATTGTGAGGTAGAGGATGTGCAGGATAGCCTGGATTATGAAGTCTGACTATAGAGCCAGGACACAATTCTGATCCTGTGAAAGTCCGATTGCAATCAACATCCGAGGGTAAATGAGATTGTTCGAGGGGAGTATGTTGATGCTGAAGAGGAGGAGAAAGAGATAAAGTTTGAGGATGCCTACACTGTCGGATTCTTTAGAGAGCGGTCAGACTGATAAAGACTGAAGACGTTGAAGACTCGACACTTAAGACTCGTCAACATCCGAGGGGGAGTCTGTTGGTGCATACGTCTGTCGACTTCGTCTTGTATCGAGTCTTGTAATAAAATAGTTAGATCGAGTCACGTAGTTCAGGAAAATAGAGTTTTAGAGATCATTTCCCACGAAATGTCTATTCCCCACGAAATAGACATGACACTTTCAAGGGGAATTAGAAACATAGCACTTTCAAGGGGAATTAGAAACATGGCACTTTCAAGGGGAATTAGAAACTCTATAAATAGGGAGTTTAGTCATTTCATTTAAAAACTTCTCCCATTCCAGCAGCGAAGCTCTGCTGAAGTGTCTACAGGTCTGTAAACGTGTCATATCAATAAACAAGACAGTTAAACTACTTTCTACTGCAAATCAAGCTGAACCGACACCGAAACGTCTGATTCCGCCTCTCGTTTTGGTCTAGAATTCTTCTGAAAGAGTCGTTTTGGTCGTTACTCGATCCTACATCATGTTTGAAGTTGAGAGAGACAAGGGGTTCTAACATTAAAAGATAACTGGGTTTATGAGAAAGGACACCGCCCGTTACTAGTTGCAAACATAAAGGACATGCAGTGTAATTTTTAAACTTAAAGGACAGCGCCTGTCGAAACACTGAAACATAAAGGACGAAAACTGCAATTTAGCCTTAGATTTTCAAACTTTCCTAAAAAAACTCACTTTTTTTCCCATAATGTGCAAACTTCCACGAACCCCCGTTAAAAAATATTAAAACTATACATAACATAACGTGTGTATGTGTGTATACATAAGGTTTGTGTGCGAGGTGTACACAAATGTCCTTCGAAATGATGTCCGAAATTACAAGTCCCATACAATTTAAGGACCTATTTTGCAAAGTTGCAAACTTGGTCATAGATATGTCATTTTGCAAAACTAAAAACACTAAAACAAGGATAGTTTATGCAATTCTATTATAGTACAGGGCACTAATATGAAACTATACCTGTCAGATCTAGGGCTGTATATATAACTCCAAAACACTGTGGGTTTTATCTCTTCCACCGAAACTCACCTTGCCTTCATTTCTCATTTATCCTCTCAACGTAAAGGTAAATTTCATCTCTATCAACTAACAAATCTCATATTTTTTCACCAAATTAGCTTACTTTTTGAGTGTTATCAGCTGAATTCGTGAGCTTGATTGATTTACACAACACAGTTTAATTCGGTCATTCGGAACAGTTTTGTTTGTGTTTTTTTGAATCTTTTTGTGATGTTTAGGGTTTTAAGACTGTATTATTATTATTTTTTTTCATTTTTTGGTGATTATTGCAGATGAATGTGGAGAAGCTAATGAAGATGGCAGGTGCCGTTCGCACTGGTGGGAAAGGTAGCATGAGAAGGTACGGTTTTAATAATAATAAAAATAATAAGAATAATAATCGGATAATTACAGTTTGCATATCAGTTTTATTAAAACTAAATAAAAAAACATAAAAGTTTGTATATGGATGTCAAAGTTAGATTCATATTTTTGGAAGAAATATATTTTTAACATTACTAGTTAGGGAACTACTTATATATATATGATGATTTGTAGTATAAAAGCCAGGTTAATGAGAGTAGAATATTGATTTGAAAGTATGGTTGAAATCACATTAGAGATTGGTTTTTCAAAGTATATCCTATGTGAGTGTTTTTCAGTTAACCCAATTATTAAACTTTATTATGTTTTATATGTATTTAGTCAAACTTATAAGTAGATATGATATGTATGATATGTATTCGGATATTTAGAATGATAGCTTATGTAATTTCCGGTATGATAAGCGGGTGAGGATTTCGAATAACTGCCGGAGCAGTTACCCGCCAAAATCAACCGCCAAAAACCTATGTATTTATATCTGATTTCCGGCAACATGAACCGGTCATCAAGACAATCAAGTTCATCTAGAATTGTCCATTATTCTTTCGATATTCATTGTTTGTTCATTCATTATTCTGCACTATGGAAATCCAATTCGGATCACTCACAAACAAGAACCCAACCACATCTCTTGAATCCGCTGCCAATGTAACTTCTGATCGCCAACATAGTGGTATCAGAGCATCAATGGGGAAGAAGAAGACCGAAATCAAATCCACTTCCACTTTGTTGCCATGCCAACACTGCACAGATGAGATGAATGGCAAGAACAAGCGAATTCCTCGAGAGAAAACATGTTATTACCGTCACCAACCAAGGCACCAAATTTACTCATGTCAGAAGAAGGAAACAGACGAGGCAACCCAATTGATTCGACAGGCGGTGAATACGGGAATACAGAAACAAGAAGGAGAAATCAGTAATCATGAGGAGATGATTGTCGTGGGTACCGAAGGAGGGCTATGGAGCGATATTTGGTACGTTAGTTCTGTATTTACACATCACATTGCCGGAAATCTAAATGTGTTTAAACGCATTAAACACATTGTTGGGGTTGATACACGGTCTGGGGGAAACGATTTCTTATTCACACGAGGGGTTGGGTCTGTTGAAATTAAAACGAGTAATGAAACAATGAGAATACAAAGCGTTTTTTATTCTCCGGAGTTAGACCGGAAAGTTTTGAGCATGGATCAATTGACATTGCAAGGCAACACCGTCAATAAGGCCGGTGATACTTGCAGAATTTATCCTATGTTTTCAACTCCGGTGAACAACTCCGTGAATGAAGTAAGTGGTCTGACAAGGGAAGAGGAAATTGGGTTAACTGAAAAACAGGGCATACTCGATGTGAGTGTTTACGATGATGAATTCAAGGAACGATACTTGAACTCCTATTTCGAAGAATTAAATCTGTCTTCGCAAGAGACGGATTGGAGTTTGATGATCGTTAAAGCAATGGAGTTCCACGAATTTGCCGACTGCAAGGCTTTTCTGGATTTAATCGATGATTGAAAGTTTGTTTTTAAATACAAACACACATTGGAGTCAAAATTTGAGGAGATGGTGAGGTGGTTTCTGATCGATTATATGGGAATATCCTCAAGACCAATCCCTCCATTTACTCCAAACAAAAGAAGAATAGACTTGTTAAGTCTGTATATATTGGTGGCAAGAGACGGTGGCTACCGGGAAGTCACAACAGAAAACCTATGGCCTGCAATAGCAAAAGATCTAGGATTAGATTACAAAGACGGAGATTACATGAGGGTTATATATGCCATGTATCTCGATATCCTAGAGTATTATTACAGGTTTAAAACGGTTCAAGGAAAAGTGCAAGTGATCTTCAACAAGAACCTGCTGCATCGGATCAACTGAAGAAGAGGAAACGTTTCAACTTCAATCACGCAAGATGGGCTGTCGAAGAATCCAACCGGAGTGTCATGGAACAAGCTCGGAAACATAACTAAAGTTTAAGGGGGTTATGTTAGAATTATTAAACTTTATTATGTTTTATATGTATTTAGTCAAACTTATAAGTAGATATGATATGTATGATATGTATTCGGATATTTAGAATGATAGCTTATGTAATTTCCGGTATGATAAGCGGGTGAGGATTTCGAATAACTTCCGGAGCAGTTACCCGCCAAAATCAACCGCCAAAAACCTATGTTTTTATATCTGATTTCCGGCAACATGAACCGGTCATCAAGACAATCAAGTTCATCTAGAATTGTCCATTATTCTTTCGATATTCATTGTTTGTTCATTCATTATTCTGCACTATGGAAATCCAATTCGGATCACTCACAAACAAGAACCCAACCACATCTCTTGAATCCGCTGCCAATGTAACTTCTGATCGCCAACAGCTATATTTTGGGTAGGGAAAGCTAAAAACCTATGGGATATATTAATAATATATATACTTAGCTAGCGCCTCGGGTACAAAAAGCCCGCCGCTTTTGCGCTTCGCGCCTCGGTTTTAGACCTCGTTGCTTTTGTGTGCCTTCTCGCTTTTTAAAACCAAGATTACTGTATATAAATAATAATTAACATAGGTTGGAAATAAAATAACGGTAAGTATATAGACTAAAGAGGAGATGATCGGATATTTTTATCAAATGGTAATTGGAAAAGGTACTTGATAACGATAATTATATAGAGATTAAGATTTATTTCAGTTGTTTTCTCTTAACCATGATTTTTAAATGGTGATATATATTATTAGGGATATCAACTTTTTTGGATGCATATGTGTATAGTGTTGGTCAGTTCTGTTTAGACATAATGGAAAACATGAAAACATACCTTTGATTGCATCAGCACAGGCCAGCAGAGAATCCAGATGGAGACGCAGCAACAGTGTTTGACATGATTGTCAGCTTGGTCTGGTTCCTCCTTAGGGTGCAATCTAATGATGGTGATTGATGAACCGAAAAGGGTAATCGGTTATGGGAGAGAGAGGTCGAGATGATGTTATGAGTAATTAGGTTATGTGTCTAACCTTAGAACCTCTACATTAGTCTCCTTATATATGCACCCAAGAGGAAACCCTAATTAGTTAATAATGGTAATAAGGCCCATCAACAATTACCAACTAATTATTTAATAGGTTGTTATATATTTTGATCTATATTATGTAAATGATTATAATGGCTACTAGATTAAATATAAAATAATATATATTTAATCTTACATATAGTTTTTTATGATAATCATATTTCTTGCTCAATTTGTTTTACATTGTGGTTTATTCGTTTGCAGAAAGAAGAAGGCTGTGCATAAAACAACCACCACAGATGACAAAAGGCTTCAGAGCACTTTGAAGAGAATAGGAGTAAACTCAATACCATCAATTGAGGAAGTTAACATTTTTAAGGATGAAACAGTCATCCAGTTCTTAAACCCCAAAGGTACCATCTTTTAGAGTCGTATATTGGGTGTTTGGTTTGAGGGTTTGGATTTGATGGTGTTAATGTTTGGTTTAAGGGCATGGGCTTTGAAGTAATGTGGTTGATACCTAAAAAATTGGGTATCATCTACGAACCAAACAGAAACTTGCTTCTGTTGTTTGTTTATTTCACTTATGTTTTGTTTGTTTGGATGACTTCAGTTCAAGCTTCTATCGGTGCCAACACATGGGTAGTTAGCGGTACTCCTCAAACAAAGAGTAAGTTACCTTTTATTCTATTGAAGTTATTGTCAAATGTACATGTAACTGAGTGGGCTGTTATTTAAATGTTTTTTTAAATAGATTAATTCAAATAAAGTAAATGACTTGTTAATGATATAGTTTTTGTAGCATTTAAAAGTTAAAACATTAATTATTAGAAAGGTTTAAAAGAATTGAAACGAGTTTTGAGGCGTTTTTCCTTCACCTCACGAGGCGTAAGCCTCAAGGCGAACCGAGGCGGAATTAGAAAATAAATATAAAAATTATGTATCTTATAAAAATAATAATACTAACCAAATTTATCATCAAATTCATCAAAAACACACATAAGAAAGACATAAATTGCTTGAAATTGACACAATAAGTCAAAAACATCAAAAGCAAATATCAAAAACCCCTTAGGCGCAGCCTTTTTAGCGCCTCACCCCCTCTGAGGCGCACATACAATATAACCTTGATTATTAGTAAGATTGTAAGAAATGTACATATAAAGGTGTTTTAGTAGGTCAACCTAATTTGATCTGTTTTTCAACCCCTTGCCCCTTGGACGTTACATGTTTTTGTTAGCTTTACCAAATTACTCACAAGTTTTTTTTTTTTTTTTTATGTTCTTTTTTACAGACTTGCAAGATATTCTCCCTGGAATTCTCAACCAGCTAGGTATGTTTAAACGCCCTTATATTCCTCTAGATATAGCAATCTTGACCTATTTACTTTCGAAGTGTTGATTCGGGCTATGTTTCATCTCTAATGGGTCAAAATGGGTAAAGTAAAAAAGTATAACTAAATGTAAATCAATCATATTGGTCGAATGGGTCGTAAAAGGTCATATTTTCAATAAATTTGGACAAAAAAAGAGTCATAGATCAACCTAACCATCTGATGCAAAAATCTAGTAATCTACCTACTTTAACCAAACCGTACCTCTTTTAGCCGCTCCTTTTGTATCCTCCAGTGTATTCTCGGATTGTGTGTTCGGTTCAGTTTTTAGACTTGTAAAAGTTAACAGTTCGTAAAATGGGCTGTGTTTAACAGGCCCGGATAATTTGGAGAACTTGAAAAAGTTAGCGGAGCAGCTCCAGAAGCAAGCTCCAGGCAGTGCAGGTGAAGGCGCTGCTGCCACATCAGCACAAGAGGATGATGATGAAGTCCCAGAACTCGTTGCTGGTGAGACTTTTGAAGCTGCTGCTGAGGAAGGACAAAAATCATAATTAGTCATTAATCTGAGGTGCATCATATGCATGTTTTGTTGCTCGTTGTATTTGCATTACTGCTTATCACCCCTTTTTATTTAAGAAAAAATATTTATGATGCTTTGCTCATGGTTTTGTTCATTTTCTATAGGCTTTGGGTTTAGATTTTTTTTTTTCTCTCTTTAAAAGAAAAGGGTAAGTGCACGGTACCCCTGACCGCGGAGGAGATACCCCCTCCCAAGCCGCTACCCGACCAAGCAAGCATGGCAGTGAAATCCCCAGCCGAGTTGACAACGGATCCGCATGGGGGTCGAACCCTCGTCCCCACGGTTTGTATGGGTGTCCGTGGCCACTGGGCTGACACCCAGTGGGTTTTTTTTTTTTTTTCTTCTTCTTCAGTTTAGCGTTTACCTAAAAGTGTCAATTTAAATCGCTTAATGCTATGGGTCGATTCGGTTAAGTTAATTGCTAAAACCAAAATTATAATTGATACTTTGGTTATTAGCTTTTTATAACTTGATTGGTGTTGGTTTTGGTATAAATGGTATGGTTAAAAGTAAATTTCGTGAAGCGGGTAGATTCAAGTTGATGTTAGTTATTCATTTCATATATATCTTGGTTAAATATATATTATCAATCCCATGCGAGTAGGGTTGTGTACCGCCGTGATCTATCGGGTGTTAAAAAACCGTTATCGGGTATAGGGTATAACCGGTTTTAGGTATAAATCAGGTACGATTTCGGATACATATATTAAGCTCAAAATGTATACTCTATCCATACTCTACGGATAAGGTTGGGTTCGGTTACAGGTATAAAATACCCGGGATAAAAAAAATAACCTATTCCCAGATTTTTTTCTCGGGTCCAGTTCCTGGTGCGGCCTTTTCACCACGGCTCTAGTTGCTTGCCCGTCCGTGCTTCCTACCATTTTTTGACCCGGTTACCAACTTTCCCATTCCATTGGATTGGTGTGTGTAGTAGGCCACCTATCGAAGCCCAACATTCATTTTAACTAAGTAGGAGCTTATTGATAAGGAACACCCCTATATGTTGGTGCCTTCACCTAGTGGTGCACAAAAAACCCGAACCCGGACCCGGACCCGAAAAAAAAACCCGGAACCGGGTATTATAAAACCCGGGTTTTTTATACCCGAACCCGACCCTACCCGTAGGGTAGGGACCGGGTATGCATATTTGATCTAAAACCCGAACCCGGAACCGGTTTTTTTTATACCCGGTTTATACCCGAAACCCGGTTTTATAAATACCCAGAACCGGGTTTTATAAATACCCGGAACCGGTTTTTAAAAAAAACCCGATTTTGATGTAATCTTGTTTAATTATGTATGCATTAAGACTTCTAGTTCTTATGATTTAACAAAATTATGTATGCACTTTGATGTAATCTTGTTTAATTATTAGGTTTCTAATGATATTTGCCACCGCTACTTAATTATTTAGTATATTTCATTACAAGTGGAAACAAATATGCCAATATATGTTGGCCCTTCTATTTTCTTTGTTTGTTTAATATTATTATTAGTTTTTGTATTTAATAAATTGTGCCTCTGTTTATAAAGTTCAAGAATAACCACATGAAGAACTATAAATTGTGCCTCTGTTTATAAATTGTGCCTCTGTTTATCAATAAATTTGATGTCTATGTGTGAGAGTTATGTTTGATACATTTTATAAGCATAGTTCCGGTCGGGTTTTTTTTAATACCCGGTGCGGGTTTTTTCCCAACCCGATGCATACCCGAACCCTACCCGATGAATACCCGAACCGGACCCGAACCCGGAAATAGGGTATTATAATACCCGGGTTTTATAAAACCCGACCCGAACCCTACCCGAACCCGGGTATATAGGGTATACATTTTTGGTAGAGAACCCGGACCCAAACCCGACCCGGTTTTTAAAAAAACCCGATTTTGTAAAACCCGATCCTAACCGAACCCGATCCTACCCGAAACCCGGTTTTTAAAAAAACCCGATTTGTGCACCACTACCTTCACCCACCCTAAAGAAAAGAAAAACAATCCAAATAACTACCAAAGTGTTTTAAGTGTCTTATTTTCATTGCCAAATGAGTTGTCACTCAAACAGTCATCGGAGGGGAATCAAAGATTTGGGCTGAATATCATAGGTCTCCATTTTAAATCTGATCCCAATCGAGTTTTATCATAGTTGGCTTCGGGCGTCGGGCTTTCCCTGAAACTAGAGATGGTGTGTTTGGGCTACCCGACGTTGTCTGCAATTGCGGGTGTATGGGTTTACTTTTTGCCATTTGGGTTACTCGGGTATAAGGCTGTTCAAATTGCTCGACACTCGAGACTCGTTCAATACTCGATCGGAAAATGTTTGGAATTTGCTCGTTCGATTCTGCTTGATTGAAAAAGGCGCTCGGTTCGGATTAAAACAAACCGAGCATGAGCAAAGGTCCGCTCAGTTTGGTTCGACTCGGTTGGCTCGAATTATTTTTTAATATATATATGTGTGTGTGTGTGTATTAATAAAATAACTAGAGGCACATATTAACAATGTTTGTCCAAGATCCAACTAGAACCCATTTAATTATAGAATAGAAGGTTGATACCAATAGTCCATTGTCTAATAATCCAGAGTAATTGAGTCAAAAAGTCAAAATATCGAAATGTGAAGCGTCGATCGATACTCAAGTGTCAACCCACCATTCAATTCAGAAGTACATATTCCTAATTAAACCCCGCTTTTATTTCGTAAATTTATACTTGTGTTCTAATTGGACGGAACCTCAGGGACGAAAACTGCACTTTACTCTAAGAACTAACAACCTCTTCGTCACTTTTCTATTTGTTATCGATCCGAGCTACTCGTACGCTACTCAAGATCAACCCGTTAAATGTTGAAATCGAGTCGCGCATGAACAAGCTCGAACTAGGTTTTCTGTGTTACCAGAGGTGTAAACGAGCTCGATTCCGGGTTTCACATATCATGCTCAAGCTGGCTTGCGAGTCTATACAAGCTTTTATTTATTTAGTTTTGAGTTAATTGCCAAAATCGTCCCTGAGGTTTGGGCAGTTTTGTCATTTTCGTCCAAAATGACACTTTTGTAACAAATTGCCCCCAACGTTTGTAACTTTTTGCCATTTTCATCCAAACCACTAACTTAGTTTATTTTTTCTGTTAAGTTGAGGATATTTGGATGAAACTAGCAAATATAAAACCACAGGGACGATTTTGGCAATTTACTCAAACTCTTTTAAATTTCTTTTATTTAATTAATTTTGTTACATATATAATAAAAAAGAATATACATGCAATTTTTACATGAAAAAAATAATAGCTTTGTCACATAATTTTTATAAAATTTCATCCAACCACTAACTAAGTTAATTTTTCTAATAAGGCGAAGGATGTTTATAAAGTAAGACAAAAATTAATTTCTAATTTTTTATATAGATCAAATTTTTTTTAAAATAAAATCTACTAAAACCTTTAAATTTTATAAAAGTAAAATGCTGTTGACCTTATTGAAAAAATGTCAAATAAAAAAAATCTTATCATATGTACCAAGTTTGTAATTTATCTTCTACTCTTTTAAATTCGCTCATAAGGAAAAACAGAAGTCAGTGCCCCCCCTATCAAACAACGTATCGTTATCAAACCTTAAAATTACCTACCAAATTGTAATTATAACGCTATGAACCAAAAGTTTTTTTACTCAAGCCACTCAGAATAAGTATTAGTTAGTTATCCTCATAATCTTAATTAAATAAATATTTTATTTCTACCAACATATTTCCTAGGTGCTCAACACATTTAAAAAATATGTAACGTTTTACAATTTTTTTCTATCTTTACAACTGATAAATACTAAAAGTTGTAATCGATTGTTATGTGTTGCACACCAATGACGTTTTCTCTTTATAAAACTGATTTATATAAAGAAGCTGTAAATTAATTTCTGTCTTAATTTATAAAATTTAAAACATCATTCACCTTAACAGAAAAAATAAACTGAGTTAGTGATTTGTATGAAAACTTATAAAAATTATGTGACAAAACTATTAATTTTTTTTCTTCTAAAAACTCCATGTATATTCTTTTTTTATTATATATGTAACAAAAATAATTAAATAAAAGAAATTAAAAAGGGTTTGAGTAAATTGCCAAAAACGTCCCTGTGGTTTTATATTTGTCTGTTTCATCCAAATATCCTCAACTTGACAGAAAAAATAAACTAAGTTAATGGTTTGGATGAAAATGGCAAAAAGTTACAAACGTTGGGGGCAATTTGGTACAAAAGTGTCATTTTGGACGAAAATGGCAAACGTGCCCAAACCTCAGGGACGATTTTGGCAATTAACTCTTTAGTTTTTTAGTATATTATAAAATTCATTAAATAAAATAAATAAATATAAACAAACCAATCTCAAGCTTGAAAAATTATTCACGAGCTGAGCTCGAGCTTTGGAAATAGAGCACTAAACTAGTCGAGCTTAAGCTTGAGCTTGAACCCTTTTAAATTAAATGGAGCCTCGACGAGCTTGGGCATGACTTAGCTCTTTTACACCCCTAGGTTTTACACACCCATAAGAGCATCCACAATGTGTAAATTTTCAGACAACTACAAACTATCACCCCAGCACCACATCCGATTTTCAAACTTTCATAAAAAAAACTCACTTTTTTCCCATAATATGCAAACTTCCACAAACCCCCATTCAATTCAAAAATATTTAAACTATACATAATGTGTATATATATATATATATATATGGTTTGTGTGTGAGGTTTCCACAAATGTCATTCGAAATTACAAGACTTTTGCTCCACAATGTGTTGGGACTTCTTCACTTTATTTTATATAGAATTAAATGTCATTTTAGTCTCTGTGGTTTGGGTTATTTTTACAGTTTAGTTTAAATGTTTTATTTTTTATCTGTGGGTCCAAAAAGGTTTCACCGTTGCCATTTTAGTCCACTGGGTTAACTTCATCCATTTTTTTTGTTAACGAAAACGCCAATTCAGTCATTTTATATGGCCGAATTGCTCTTCTAGTTAACAGAATTACATATAAAATGACCGAATTGGCCTTCTCGTTAATAGAAAAAATGGATGAAGTTAACCCAGTGGACTAAAATGGCAACATGGAAACTTTTTTGGACCCATAAGTGAAAAATGAAACCTTTAAACTAAGCTGACAAAATGGACCAAACAACAGGAACTAAAATGACATTTAACTCTTTTATTTATATATTAACAAACTAGGTTTTTACCCGGGATTGCTTCCCGGGCTCGGGAAACTTAGTTATATTAATTATTATTTGTTATTAATACGACCTCATTACAGTTGAATCATGAAAGTGTCGGGTGTTTTTTTTCATGAAAGTGTCGGGTGTTTTTTTTTCCAAAGGAGCGTATGTCACCATATTGTACCCTTTTAAAGCAGCCATGGATGCCATAGTACTCTCTGGAACTTCTCAAATTCGATTTAAAGCCCTTTAAATGTAATAACAAATCAAGTTTGATTAATTAAGAAAAAGATAAATCCAAAACAGACTAAAAAAGATATTTTTAAATGCAGAAAAACAAAAGATAAATCCAAAAAACGAAAAAAGATAAATCCAAAACCCATCAAAACATCATCTTGAAATATAAAATTTTCGATCTATCTACACAGAAGATAAGAACAATGAAATACCATAAAAATTTATCAAAAACCATCATTTTGAAATCTATTTTTATACTCAAATATCATAATCTTCAAATACTTAAAAACTTATTCGATCTTGGCAGAGTGATCTGGATAGCAAGTTCAAAGTAACAAATGGCTCGTTTTGTTGTCTGTTCTCCCAGCATTCATTGAATGTTGGTATTCTGTAGATTTTTGCACCAATCTCATTCACTTTGTCATTGTCGATCACCACCAACTCCCAGCACTTCGCCTTCGTTGGATGAAATCTATATAATGAAGGGCTCCACTCTTGAAATGAGTACCACCACCGGAACATGTACGCCCCGTATTTGACCAAATTTTGATGTCCTTTTACTGCACCAACCTTGACGTGCGGGCCATTATTTTACCAAATCTGAGAACAAAAACAAAGAAAAGTTTCCTTAGCAAAAAAGCGCATACATCTTTAATAACTCACTTGTTCTCTACTTCTATGCCACTTGATGGGTTTTATATAGCCAACAGGAAGAGAGACAATGCATGTAGGGGGTCTGTCAAACTAACTTCATTTTCCCATTTGGTTCATGAACTGTATTTAAAAGAAATCCAAACATTAAGGTAAAACCCTAGCAAAACCAACAAATAAAATCATAGAAACCAAAGATACTCGTACAAAATTTGAAAAGTTATTTCTCACCTACTAAGACAATATTTTGAGATGGTTCAGGAGATTGTTTATCTTCTCCAAACAAATCAGGCGTATTCCCATTGTCAATCTTGAGGTTTCCCGATGCATCCAGAAGCAAACTTTTTGCCTATCATAAAAAATGTTGACTATCTTTAGATCTCTATGATAAAAAAAACCTACTATGGCATTAACCAATAGCATTAATGAGCTGTTGAAAATAACTACTTGGCTTCATTTTCATGTATTCGTCCATATTCCAGCATCATAATCAAACTGTAATGTTAATGTGTAATCTTTGTACGATGTATTAGCATACAAACTATTAAATAAACTAATAAAGAAAATATATATTTATATAAAGATAAAAGATTCTTGGTTTTAAAAAGCGTGACGCGCACAAAAGCGACGGGGTCTAAAATCGAGGCGCAAAGCATAGAGCGCAAAAACGGTGGGCTTTTCATACGCGAGGCGCAAGGAGAATATATATTTTTTTATATATTAGATAGGTTTTTAGGATCATTTATTTGATATTTACACACAAATAAGCTGTATACATGTTTTAATGTTGAAATTACATACATGTACAGCCTGAAAAGCATGATGTACAACAATCTGCTGAACAAAAATGGGTCACGTACATGAGGTGCACGCCTCAGAGTGGATTTCTTAGCAAAAAAGTGCGCCTCAGCTGCACTTTCAGTATAACCTGTGCCTCAAGCCACATAAGGCGCTAAGGTTTACGCCTCGCGCCTAGGCGTGCCTTTTTAAACCAAGAGAAATTTACAATATTATCGAAAAGTTATCCTCCGCGACACTTTCAGTATAACCTGCGCCTCAAGCTAGCCACATAAGGCGCTAAGGTTTACGCCTAGCGCCTAGGCGTGCCTTTTTAAACCAAGAGAAATTTACAATATTATCGAAAAGTTGTCCTCCGCGAACAAACTCGAGTACACCGTACATGTCTACGTTGATCTTGTTTCCCAAAACCTAAGGAAACTTACCTTTTCAAAAATAAACATAGAGCACTCATTAAAAAAATGTGTGGACATCTTTCAACACTAAATGCACCATACCCAGATCACGTGGATACACCAAACCCATGTCATGTGGCATCTTCCAGCAAAATACGTCAGCGGCCGTCTTCGAATGACCTACGCCAGTGATCAAGAAAATAATCATTTTTCAAATAAAAAAATATATACTTTATAAAGTCTCTACAACTGGAGAAGGCAGAAGCTATTAATAACACTACCATATGTTGTATTGCCACATACAACACCTTGGTTGTTGCACATTCTTGACCTTCAATTAAGGCTATTGGATCCTGAATAGAATGAGAGAAGCCGGACTTCCTTTCATGGGTGTGGTTTGTACGCCACAACAATGCTAACAAAATTGACCTCAGAATAAGCAAAACATAGAGGCTGTAGTTTAAAATGAATTTGTAGATGTGATTTTACTATTTTAAAACAAAAAATACTTTAAAATAAACTAAAAAGGCTTTGAAAATCTAGTCCAACCATCAATCCGGTTTGCCGGTTCAACAACCAGCACAGAACCGACTGGCCCAATTGAAGGCGGTTCAAGAGTACTTGACTGGGCTGCTTGTGTAGCTGATATGCATATTACTGGCAGAAATCAGCACCTTCGAAATTCGAGTAAAAAAAGCATCTGTAAAGTCCTTTCATGTAATAAGAACTTATGAGCATAATTAAGTATTAATAGCTCTTGTAGCTCTTGTTTAGCATTCTCGAGGATGCCAATGTCTTCCCATCTTACATTGGGCACTTCCACAACAGTCTCATGAAGTGTAGAAGGATTGCTAAGTTAACAACATGAAATAAACAGCAACAATCATATAAATTAGTATTCAAGGAAACAGAACAAAAGTTAAAAACTATTAACTGACCTGGATTGAAGATAACATACATACAGCATTCGACCCGCTTCCTTTTTGAGCAATAAAGCATTCGACCCGCTTCAAACACTGTGGCTTGAACTATATAATATAACAAAATAAAGAAAGAACATATGCAAACACTGTTTTTAACACAACAGTGGCTTGAAACACTGTTTTTTACCCAACAGTGGCTTGAAACACTGTTTTAACCCAACAGTGGTTTCAAACACTGTTTTAACCCAACAGTGGTTTAAAACTGTTTTACCCGAAAAGTGGTTTCAAACCACTGTTTTGACTCAACAGTGTTTTCAAACACTGTTTTTAACCCAACAGTGGTTTAAACCTATTTTAACCCAAAAGTGGTTTCAAACACTTTTTTAACCCAACAGTGGTTTAAAACTGTTTTCACCCAAAAGTGGTTTCAAACCACTGTTTTAACAACACTGTTTTGACTCAACAGTGTTTTCAAACACTGTTTTTTAACCCAATATTGGTTTCAAACACTGTTTTTAACCCAACAGTGGTTTCAAACTCTGTTTTAACCCAAAAGTGGTTTAAAACTCTATTTTAACCCAAAAGTGGTTTCAAACCACTATTTTAACAAACACTGTTTTCAACTAATAAATCCAATTATACCCTCGGTCGAATTAAATATTAGCAATTCTTCTAATTTATAAAAGAGAATAATTGACATACACGACTTTGAAACATAATTAACCCGAACCTGAACCGCACAAGCAGTGTTTAGTCAATAGCACTTGGTTCACCTAATAAGAAATTACTCCCCAATCGGTTTCCTCTTTCTACCAAGAACAGGAGCTTTCTGAAATCTCGATCCACCCATTCGCTCGGTCTTAAATGCTGCAGTTGATGACTTAGCAGCTTCATACAATTCTGATTATCAACAGTTTTGAAATCGACCAGTTACTATCTATCAAGATGAAACAAAATTTAAGATTTGAATGTAAAAAACTGATATTCAGATACTCCTAAAATGAAACTGAAATAGATGCAGTTTTGGACTATCAACGACTTCCAAATCGATCAATTACATTAGATCTATTCAGATGAAATCGAATTACAGATCTGAATATAGAAACGAATGTACTTGAACTATTCATCCAAATAGCCATTAATCAAGAAACCAATACCTTATACTCTGTTAGACAAAACTCCCTTCCTTTATACTCTGGAAATCGCTCTAGCCAATTCAACAGGAACACATAATTATCAGCAGATGTTGATTTATCACCCCCGTTTTTGTAGTTTGAGGATTTGTTTGAGTACGAAAATCCTAGTCCAGCCGGCGACTCTAGAAACAAAACGTTTGCCGCTGAAAAGTTACCAAATTCGATACAATGTAAGAATTTGCAAGAGAAAGTTATGAGAGCTAGTGAACAAAGATAATCTTGATACCGTGATTCCAAGAAAATTTGTTTCGGTAAAGAGTTTTCCCATCGCTATTGACTCGAAATGGTCCCAGCTCCTGCATTGCTCCATAAGCAAGCGATGAGCATTCTGGCCCTGAATACACATTATATCATTATAAAATCCGTTTAAATGAAATAGAAAGAATTTTATATATGAATGTAAAACGGATATTTAGGTACTGATGGAGTTATTTGAAGTTGAATCGAATAGTTCTTGATTCCAATTCGTAACAGAAACTTAAACTTGATGCAGTTCTGATTATCAACAGTTTTGCCGCTGAAAACTTACCAAATTCGATACAATGTAAGAATTTGCAAGAGAAAGTTATGAGAGTTAGTGAACAAAGATAATCTTGATACCGCGATTCCAAGAAAATTTGTTTCGGTAAAGAGTTTTCCCATCGCTATTGACTCGAAATGGTCCCAGCTCCTGCATTGCTCCATAAGCAAGTGATGAGCATCCTGGCCCTGAATACACATTATATCATTATAAAATCGGTTTAAATGAAATAGAAAGAATTTTATATATGAATGTAAAACGGATATTCAGGTACTGATGGAGTTATTTGAATTCGAATCGAATAGTTCTTGATCCTTTGAGTTCATTTCAAACCACTATAAAGTTCAAAAAAAAGGCATCTTTAATCAGTTGAATGTATAAGTTATCACTGTTTCTTAGTCCAAAAACTCAACAATTCTTTTTGATCATGGAATTTACAAGCAAAATACACAGTAGGGTATCGCATATGAACACGCGTATTATATGGAACAGGAGCTAAGGATTTCACTTGACCAGAAGATCATGATAATAGTGCCAAAAGGGTTAGTTTTTGACCAAAAGAAACAAAATAAAATGGAACCCACAAAGTGAATAGCTTCAAAACCAAGCAGCTAAAGATTAAATGAAGAATTTTTTTCATAGTACTACATGGTCTGCTAAATGCTAATCTTGATAGCTCATCTAATTCTCCCTATATAGCAAATATGATCAACTTATTCATAAAATTCATAACAAATTGATAAAGCTTGAAGCTTCAGATCATTCTTATTTGCAAACAAAATCAAATATTTTTCAAATTTCATGTTCACCATTGACCCATTTGACACATAAAAGTCAAAACTGTACTCTAATTTAAAAAAAAAAAAAATTACCTCTTCGGTCCTAATTCCAGAAGGAGCCATCTACACATCAAACAAAACAATAATAATAATAATAAAATCCAATGCACTCATCAGTATAATAAAACTCCAAAATATGTTAGATAGAACAACAGATCGAACAAAAAGCCCTAAAAACTTGGTTCTTATCTACAAGTTTTAACAAAGCGGACGGAGGTTTTGAGCGGGAAAAGAGGAGAAAAGATGCCCTAATAACAGAAACCTTGACAGTTCAAATCATCAAGAAACCCTAATTATTACCAGAAGCAAGAAGAAATGACAGAAGAACATAAGAAACCCTAACCTTAGGAAGAAGCTGATGACGATTCCGCGATGAAAAGGAGCAGATCTGGTTTCTTTTGTCTGCAAAACCTAACCAAAAACACAAACTCAAATCGATGCAGTTCAGATCATCAAGAAACCCTAATTATTACCGGAAGCAAGAAGAAATGACAGAAGAACACAAGAAACCCTAACCTTAGGAAGAAGCTGATGACGATTCCGCGATGAAAAGGAGCAGATCTGGTTTCTTGAATCGCAGATCTGGTTTCTTGAATCGCCAGATGAAAGGTACCTGCAGATCTCGTTTTTGAATCGCCAGAGAGAAGAGAGAGAAGAGGGAAATGAAAAGAAGCAGACAAAAGAAGAATATAAAGAAAGGGAAAAAACACTGTTGGGCGGGAAAAGGGCATCAAGGGGGCTCTCTGGTGTTGACACGTGGCCTAAATCACCTTTCATTTATTATTATATATAATAGATCTTGAAGGCCCTTAACAACAGTAACGGTTTCGAAGTTACACATCACATCTGTAGGTCATCTCCCGTTCAATATTTTGGAGTTGAAGTCGGTGTTTTCTAGGGTTTAATCGATCATAATGGTAACAACAAACATCGACTAGAAGCTTGGATACAAATTGCAGCCAGTGTAAGATATAATTGATTTTGAAGCCTTCGTTATGAGAAATTGAAGCTTTCGTTATGGGTGAAGCCTTCGTTCAGGAGAAATTGTAAGCAAACATTTACATTAATTTTTGCTTTTGCTTCTCTATTGCTACCTTCTTTTGGTGTCTCTCTCTTAATCACACAAGAATTCATAGCTTTTATGTCCATGGAGTACGACTGTGTTATGTTTTCTTAGTTAAATTCTTTAATTTTCATTGCTGATGAAATAATTATTTTGCTGATTATAGTCTATAGAGGATATATGGAAGAATAAAATTGAAGTGTTTAAGATGTTTTCTGTTATCCTATTATATTATGGGTTGTGTCAAATGGGGTGAGATGCTTCTTAATTTCTCTCAGTTGATATTGCTAATGGAAGAGTGTGAGATCATTGCTCTTAATTACATGTATCATTGACAAATTGGTCTGTAATCGAGAGGCAGGCAGATGTAGAAGCATGAGTTGCAACTTTGTTAACGTTAGAAATTTAGAAGCAACACGAGGAAAAAAAAAGACTTATACGGTAATTCTGACCTGTACCAAAAGACCAGTAAGAGCGGTACTAAAAGGCTTAAAAGATCGCATTTTTGTTTTACGATTTTTCCCGGTTTTGGTCGCCGTTAGCTTACTACTTAGCACGGTTTTACAACCCTCGCGTTAGCAACGCGGTGGTCAACATTGGTACCGATATCATATTTGTTTTTATTGGTTTTCTCAATGTGCCGGAATAAATTTCGTTGAACACAAAGTTGAGTATTATCAGCTGAATTTGTGAGGTTGATTGATTTACACAACACAGTTTAATTCGGTCATTCGGAACAGTTTTGTTTGTGTTTTTTTGAATCTTTTTTGTGATGTTTAGGGTTCTAAGATTGTAATTTTTTTCATTTTTTTGGTGATTGCTGCAGATGAATGTGGAGAAGCTAATGAAGATGGCAGGTGCCGTTCGCACCGGTGGGAAAGGTAGCATGAGAAGGTACGGTTGTAATAGTAATAATAATAATCGGATAATTACAGTTTGCATATCAGTTTTATTAAAACTAAATAAAAAAACATAAAAGTTTGTATATGGATGTCAAAGTTAGATTCATATTTTTGGAAGAAATATATTTTTTTAACATTACTAGTTAGGGAACTACTTATATATATGATGATTTGAAGTATAAAATCCAGGTTAATGAGGGGAAAATGGTTCTTAGATTCTTTTGTGGGTTTTATAAGAAAATCAACCAAAATGACGAATATACCCTCACATGTTATGCATGTGAGGAAACTTAACTGAAGAAAATAACGTCGTTAGCTGTAAAGGATTGAACCCGCAACCAAAATAAACGTAAAGGCTAAGGTTGGAACCTGCAAGTTTGAGGAAGTTTTGTGCAATTTACTCTAAATTAGCCTCCTCTAAAATTTGACAACCCCTTTCAGCTTTCTAGAAACTAACCCAAACTTCCCGAAAATGGAATCACAGCATTCTTAGTTCTTGTACAACAAGCTTGTTTTATTGATCAATAACTCTCTCTCTACACACCTCATCTGAAACCTCAAAAAATGGCATGGTACAGAAGATCAAAGCTAGGGTTCGACACAATCTGTCGTTACTTCACCTCCCCCAAACCCCCAATCAATCAATTAAGTAAGTTGACATCTGCTTCAAACAATCCAATTAGGTTTCTGAAAACTTCACCCGTAATTGGAACCGGTTACAGATATTATTACGTTGATTCGCGACAGGTTAGGCATTTTAAACCTAGAGGATTCAAAAGGTGGATTGATAACCCTAGGAATGCCTTGATAGTTGTGTTAGTGGGATCAGGAATTGGAGTAACTATGTATTTTGGAAATGTTGAGACAATACCCTATACAAAACGTAGGCATCTTGTTTTGTTGTCCAAAAATATGGAGAGAACCATTGGGGAGTCTCAGTTTCAGAACATGAAGGCGGGGTTTAAGGGGAAGATACTACCCGCGATGCATCCTGAAAGCGTTAGGGTTAGGATGATCTCCAAGGATATAATTGAGGCATTGCAGAGAGGGTTGAAGAAGGAGCAGGTGTGGACGGATTTGAGTTATGGGTCCGAAAGTGGAAGTGCATCCGAGAGTCGAGGGAAGGAGATGTTAATGGCGATGACAGAGGAGACGAAGGCTGGGGATAACTGGGAGGGGAAAGATGAGGTGCTTAATGATATGTGGGTGGATGAAAGCAGGAAAAAGGGGAAGGACAAAGGGGTGAAGTCGGCTACTGCGCATTTGGAAGGGCTGAAGTGGGAGGTTTTGGTGGTCAATGATCATGTTGTCAATGCGTTTTGTTTGCCTGGTGGGAAGATTGTGGTGTTTACAGGGTTGTTGGAGCATTTTAGAACTGATGAAGAGATTGCCACCATTATTGGTCATGAGGTATGTCGTTTGGTTGATTTATTTACAAGTTGATATGAACGAAATTTGTTTGTATATAATGTTTGATGTTTGATAAAGCCTTCACTGTTTGCATAGTCAGAACTTGTATGCTATGTTATACCAGTATATTTTGGATTGGTAATCTTATGCTATAATTTATGCAATGTAGGATCTCATGAGGGATCATAGAGAAGTGATTTAGGTGTTAGGGAGTTAATCCTAGATGGAACAATATTGGTCCACCATAAGGACATATTAAACAACAATTTGAGGGTTACTCATTGTCATTATATTCTCACTCGAATTCCTAATACCCAGCACAAAATTGTTCTTAAGAAAATTCTTAGTGATCACTAGATTTAATTATATAAAAGCCATCATCATGACACCTTCATGTTTTGGATCAAGTAGTCTGAACACGTTCTAATATTCTTTGGTGTCATTATTATGATCATTGTAAAGAAATACACATGACTCCTTTGTGAGGGTGCTTGGATGTGCATTTTAAGTGATTTGTTTGAAAAAATAGAAGGTGCTTTAGTTAGGGTGGGTTATATGATTTTTCATTTATTTTGATGCTTAGTTTTCATAGTTACATGCTTTTCAATGTTATCAATAGATGACCACAGAGTTGTCATAATACTAAGTTTTTGCCAAAGGCCTTAAAGTTGATAATGGCAACTTGGAGTCATGATAATTTGACTGTGTATCCAAACGCCTCTTTAAGATTTTGGTTATTTGATCATCAGTTTTAGTGTATTAGTGTTCACGCTTGTTGTTAACAGATGACTTGGTTTGTATAAAAGCAATACTGAGGTGGAATATAGTGGAAGTGATTATTATGTAACTATCTATACAGAGTTGCTGTTGTTTTATTTAGTTATGTCTGATCCAAGAAAAAGGATGCAGTTCTTTCGTCTGATTAAAATTGCAACATTTTTCTTTTTGATGAGTTCTTAATATGAAATTACTTACTCGATCATTGTCATTACTAAGATTTTGGTGGTTTTGTCGTTATTAAAGGGTATTTAAGACATTTGGTTGATAGGTAGTGGTGGAAATTTGGACCCATTAACTTATGAGCAGGTCAATTTTAGTTGTGTTTTCATTTCCAACTGGTTAAATAAGTCAATTAAAAGTTTTAGTTAAATATTGAACCAGTCAAATGGGTGAAAGTCTCCAAAATCTATTTTAATGATTGAAACCTCGGTCGTTTTTTTTCAAAGATTAGATTATTCTTGCAATCATGTTGTTTTTGTATGCATAGTCAATGCAATAGTTATTCATATAATATAGGGCAAAATGTTTTTTTTGTGGATCATCCTAACCCGACCCACCCATTTTGACTTGTACTAGAATTGACTTAAGAAAGAACATGTTTCAACCGGAACTCGTTTTTACCCATAATCCAACCTGCCCGGCCCACCTATCTGCCACCTCTTTTTGGAGGTTAGGTGTATGGAAATGCTGGCTAAACATGGATATGGTTTTAGGTTGCACATGCCGTGGCAAGACATGCAGCAGAGCAGATTACAAAGAACCTCTGGTTTACCATCGGGCAGCTAATTTTGTATCAATTTGTTATGCCAGATCTGGTCAACACAATGTCAAATCTTCTGCTTAAGCTTCCTTTCTCCCGAAGGTATGCTATAATCTTTTGGGGCGTCTTTTATTTGAAAACATTCTCTTGATGGATGCTAGTTGTTAACATATGAATGATTTGCATCCAAGAACGCATTTCTTTATATTGAATAATAAAAAAGAATAGAGATGATATTGAACAAGATAACAACCTCTAGTTTAAAGATAAACCAACACTTTTGGGATAACAGTTTCTTTTTTCTAGAATTTTCTTTGTGTTACATGCTAAATCAATTGTTTTGTGTGTTTTTTGGATATTTTGCCAAGTATTTTGGTTATCTCGAGATGAAGATCATGCGGCGGGTAGCATTGCCTATAATAATGCCAACAATTGGCAGAAAATAACAACAAAACGCTTAAATGACAAGTAAAGTGTCCTCCTAACTATTTTTCTGGGCTATCTATGCTGTTTATATCATTACTTGATGTGAATTTTAGTTTCTTCTTTCTGCTGGTACAAATTTGTTGATACATCGTGTGATGATCAGGTGATAAATCATAACACACTGTATTTATGGGTTGTTTTGTGGATTTATATTTTCCAAAAAAGCATTTTTTTTCTGGGAATGATTATAAAAAAATTTGGATATATTTAGATGAAATTCTCAAGATATAAGGTTATTCTTGATTATGTGATGGAAAAGGGTGTTATGTGTAGGATGGAGATTGAAGCAGACTACATAGGGCTGCTGTTGATGGCGTCAGCTGGGTACGATCCACGGGTCGCTCCAAAGGTATTTGAGAAATTGGGACAAGTATCGGGTGATTCTGCTTTGCGAGACTACCTTTCTACACATCCATCTGGAAAGAGAAGAAGTAAACTGCTATCTGAAGCTAGTGTGATGCAAGAAGCGATCTCTATATACCGAGAGGCCATAGCCGGACGAGAGGTTGATGGTTTTTTCCTTTAACTGTCAACCTGGTTTGTATGATAATATTGACTGATGCAGTTGTTCAAATGATGTTGGAAGATGGATGGTTTTTTACATACATAATAATGTGTCGAATAGTTGGAAATATGAAAGTGTAATTTCCAACTTATGTAGGGACGGCGTTAAGTTTTTTTGTAAATTGAAAATGGATGGGTCGCGGCAACAAGGTGTAAAAGCGCGTGACACCGAATTGAAATTTGTAAAGGGTTTAGAATGATTCCATCGTGTTTATCTCAAATTTGATTATGGGTAGAACCACAATCTTTTCATTTGGTGATTTCAATTTTGATCTAATTTAAAAAGCTAAATAAATCTCATGTCGAAATATAACATAACCATGCCTACTGTTCTTGTGGGCAAGTGGTTTTGAGTTGAAAGAGCTTTGTAAGAAGTTAAACTTATTTTTATTGCCAAATGAGTTGTCACTTAACAGTTATCGGAGGGGAATCGAAGATTTGGGCTGAAGCCCATAGGTCTTAATTTTAAATCTGTTTCCAATCGGGTTTTACCATAGTTGGCTTCGGGCGTCGGGCTTTCCCTAGAACTAGAGATGGTGTGTTTGGGTAGGGGTGTGCATGGGTCGGTTTGGGTCGGTTTTGACCAAAAACCATAACCATAACCATAACCATAACCGTGATGTCGGTTATTCGATAACCATAACCATAACCGATCGGTTATGGTGGTTATGGTTATCCGGTTTTTATGGTTATAGCGGGCCGGTTATGGGTGGTTAACCGTGTATTTAGCTTAGCTAAAAATAGCTTAATTTTTCTAACATGGAATAAATTGTTATTACATATTTGTATATATTAGTATACTAGATTACAACCCCGTGTATTACACGGGTTAAATGACGAAAAAATATAAATTATAAACTTGTATATAATCCTTATTAATGAAATGACTTATTTAGATAAAATAGTAAAACAAAAGAACACTTATATTTTCTCTATTCAAAACAATTTTCTAAGTTTTCACTTCTCTTTTGAGATACTACAATCCATTTTATTATGTCTTCAAAAGAAGTAACACTAAAAAATAAAAAAATAATGATCATAAAATTGTAAGTATTTTTAAAAATAATTATAAGTTATGAGGTTATGGTAAATGAATTGTAATTAAATTCTACTATGTATATTAATGATATAATAAATACTTTGATATAAATACTACTTTTAGATATACGGATCATGAGACAAGATACGAATATCATCATTATATAGAAAATATTACATATTAAAAAATCATACTAAAAATAAAGTATACGTTTAAAAAAGTAGGACTAAAGTTTTTTAAACTATAAATTTGAGCGTCTACAACAACTTTTTTAATTAGTAGTTGACATTTAAATATTCAAATTAAAATTTTTATTATATTATATAATGTCTTTATTTAGCATGATGATAATGTCTTTAGTTGCGTAAATGTATTAAATAATATTATACCTATTATATTATTTGATACATTTATATTTGTTATAGATAATTATTAATTAAATTTGAATTTATACGTTTATCCCTAACTATATTAATTAATATTATATTATATTTTGTGTATAAAAATTAATATGTAATACTATTATTAAAAGGGAGGATGCACCAGAGATTGACATGTGTACAAAAAGATTTTTGTTTATTAGTATAGGAAGATTAGATAATATTAAAAAGTACATATAATCTGAGTAGGGATCCTGCGGAAAGTGTGTTTTTCCTAGAAAGTCTAGGAAGCGATCTGGGCCATCCAATAGGTGTGTTTAATGGTTGAGATCATCTTGGTGGCATTTTGGTAATATGTGTTTCTTAAAAATAGGATTATTTAATTAATCAGGGGTAGATATGTCATTTAGCTTGTTTTAAATATGGAAATAATTGTCATTCCATAACCACCCCACATTTCTTGCGATTTTTTTTCTCTCTCTCTTCCTTTCTCTCTTCTCTCTCTCTTCCTTCTATCCTACATGAAGAAACACATCGTATTAATCTGCTTGCTAATCTGCTTGCTGTTAAAACACAACGGTATTAATCTGCTTGCTATTAAAACACAATGTCAAGAAATCCTCCAGCATTACCAGCATGGATGGTAAAACACAGCGTCAAGAAATCCTCCAGCATTACCAGTATGAATGTTAAAACACAATATCTATAAATCCTTCATCATTACCAGCATGAATGGTAAAACACAGCGTCAAGAAATCCTCCAGCATTACCAACATGAATGCTAAAACACAACTGTATTAATCTGCTTGCTGTTAAAACACAATGTCAAGAAATCCTCCATCATTACCAGCATGGATGGTAAAACACAGCGTCAAGAAATCCTCCAGCATTACCAACATGAATGCTAAAACACAACTGTATTAATCTGCTTGCTGTTAAAACACAATGTCAAGAAATCCTCCAGCATTACCAGCATGGATGGTAAAACACAGCGTCAAGAAATCCTCCAGCATTACCAACATGAATGCTAAAACACATCTGTATTAATCTGCTTGTTGTTAAAACACAATGCCAAGAAATCCTCCAGCATTACCTGCATGGATGGTAAAACACAACGTCAAGAAATCCTCCAGTATTACCAGCATGAATGTTAAAACACAACTGTATTAATCTGCTTGCTGTTAAAACACAATGTCAAGAAATCCTCCAGCATTACCTACATGGATGGTAAAACACCGCGTCAAGAAGTCCTCCAGCATTACCAGCACGAATGTTAAAACACAATGTCAAGAAATCCTCCATCATTACCAGCATGAATGGTAAAACACAACTTCAAGAAATCCTCCATCATCACCCTTCTGTCCTCATCTCCGATCCTCTTCGACACCCTCCATCTTCAACCCCCACCTTCATCATCGTCTCCGGCTGTCACCCATCATAATCACCATCTTCATCTCCGTTCAACCATCTCCGGCTATTAACTTACGACGACAACCACCTTCATCGTGAACTGAAATTAGGGTTTTCAGTTTGTGATGTAGAAGAAGACGAACATGATTCGTTTTTTGCTTGCTGTTCACATCTTACTATGTTTCGAAAACCACCATTGAGAAAATCATGGAGAAACAGTTTCCATAATTATGCATTGTTAGTTAATGAGAGATAAAATTCCAAAAATAAAATAAAATGTCAAATTACACAAGTGCCCTTTTAGTTAAAATCCCTCCATGCCATGTGTCACATTCTTATTGCTTCCTAGACTTTATAGGAAAAACCCACTTTCTACCCAACTCCTCCTCTAATCTATAATATTAATACCAATTATTATCGAATATTCAAATAAAGTGATATGATACATTCCATAACTTCAAATAAACATTCAACCAAAACCACAAAATGATATGAAAAACCAACAAGTACTAAAAATCTTCAGTTAAAAACATAAAATATTAAAAATATTGTGAAAAGTCCTAAATCCTACAAAGATTTATTACATGTCGGTTCGGTTTAGTTATGGTGGGTATGGAAAAAATGATAACCATAACCGTCCCGCTACATTAGGTTTTCAAAAAAACCATTAACCGACCCGCCGGTTTTTTATTTGGTTCGGTTTTTTCGGTTCGGTTTTGTCGGTTATGGTTCGGTTAATTCGGTTTTTTGCACACCCCTATGTTTGGGCTACCCGACGTTGTCTACGATTGCGGGTGTATAGGGTTACTTTTTGCCATTTGGGTTACCCGAGTATAGGGATGTTCAAATTGCTCGACACTCGAGTCTCGTTCAATGCTCGATCGAAAAATGTTTGGAATTTGCTCGTTCGATTCTGCTCGATTGTAAAAGGCGCTCGGTTCGGATTAAAACAAACTAAGCGTGAGCAAAGGTTCACTCAGTTCGGTTAGGACTAAAACAAACTAAGCGTGAGCAAAGGTTCACTCATATATATGTGTATGTATTAATAAGATAACCAGAGGCGCATATTAACAATGTTTGGTCCAAGATCCAACTAGAGCCCATTTAATTATAGAATTGAAGTCTGATACCAATAGTCCATTGTCTAATAATCTAGAGTAATTGAGTCAAAAAGTCAAAATACCAAAATGTGAAGCGTCGATCGATACTCAAGTGTCAAGCCGCCATTCAATTCAGAAGTACATATTACTAACTAAAACCCCGCTTTTATTTCGTAAATTTATACTTGTGTTCTAATTGGATGGAACCTCAGGGACAAAAACAGCACTTTACTCTAAGAACTAACAACTCCATCGTCACTTTTCTATTTGTTATGTGACGCTCGATACTCGCTCAGTGTCCTTTCGAAAAATTCTCGGATCGAAAGGCGCTTGTTTGACTTTGGCTCGGTTGAAAAAATGCCCGGTTCGGTTCGGTTTGTAAACGAACCGAGCACGAGCAAATGTCCGATCGGTTCGGTTCAGTTTGGTTCGGTTCGGCTCGTAAACAGCCCTACCCGAGTAACATGGCTTTTATTCGTTGGTCGTTCAAGAAAGTGACTTATTAAAATCAATAAATTTTTTGTTATAAGTAACTATGTTGCCCTAGGCGCAAAAATGGGATTTTTTTTTTTTAAAACGGTGCTGAGGCAACGTTGTTGAGGCGCAGGGAAAAAAAGGTAAAACAACACAAATGACCATTAAAAACGAAACCGAGTGCGTGCAAAAACTGCCTCACACGGGCCCGGTGTCACACCCCAACCGATGGCGGAAACATCGGGGCGCAACACTAGGCGAACCAGATTGCTCAAGAGAATCCATAACAACTATTTGTTACCAATATTTTTAAGGTTCATCATCCCATACTAACGAACAAATATTCAACAAGTAATTATTATAGATAACGAGTTTTTCTCAAACAAAACAAGTCCGACAACCTAGATTTCTATTAGTGTAGTTTCTAGACTGCCTATCTTGATTCAGCAAAAGATTCCATCAACCTGTCACATACGTTAAAATAAAGTCAATACATAGAATGTAAAGGTGGGTACACAAGTTTGAATATCATATAGTAGTAAAAGCATTTACGCATAACCAACATGTATCACGTAACGGGCGAAGCATGTAACTACCAAACAATGATTACAACTTAACCACGAGACTGCGTTTTAGAGTATGCGCGACACATGTTCAGCGAACACGTGAAGTAAAGTGATGTGATCCCTAGCAACCCCTGTCCATGACAGGTGCTGAGTCAAAACTATAGTACTATCGTTGCTAGAGGCGGTATAGTGTAACACTGTATAAGCATAGTACAAGCATTCATAGATCACGTATAACATGCGGGAGCGGTTAGCGTTATAAAGTGCTTGCGTTGTGTGTTGTGTTTTGATATAGAATGTATGTAACACCCAAAAGTGCGTTAAACGAAAATGGGTTCGAGTATACTCACAGTGAGTTCGTAGCTGCTAAACACACACTGTATTGGATTGAAGGGAGCGCTTAGGGTTAGCCTGTGTATGGAACAGTAGCATAAGTCATTGAGCAGAGCGTTGAACAGTGCGTAGACAGAGTGTCGAGTGAGTAGGTGTTCGAATGGTGATCTGAACGAATGGGTATAACCTCATCCGGACGGATGGTCATCCGGACCGGATGGTCATCCGGGCAGATGACCATTCGAACGGATGGCCATTCGAATGCGTGTGAGGTGTTTGTAAAATGTTTAAGTTCAAAGTTTAATCAAAACGTTGAAACATTGGAAGCTATAAGGGACAGGTCATCCGGTCGGATGGTCATCCGAACGGATGGCCATTCGATCAGATGGTCTGTTGTTTGAAATTTAGTAAAAATTTTCTAAGTAACGGTTTTGTGTTAACGGAGACGGTGTAACGACGTGTCAAACAACAGAGACATAACAAATTCAGTTCATTCGATCGGATGGGAACCACCCCTTCAGACAGACGACTGTTCTTGGTGAAATTTCATGTTTGCCCCTTTAAACGGTCCATCTCTTTGGTGGAAATCTGTTTTCAAACCGGCTCTAGACTAAGGAATGAGTCTAAAGGCAGATTGAGTCCAGATTCCATCAGTTTTGAGAAGAAAAGTTGAAAATAGATGAAAAGTTTGAAATCTTGTTGAGATTAAGTTAAAAGTGTGGAAATCCTTTAGATCTAGAACCAAACTTTGATCAAATGGTGTTCCTTAACCGTTTGTCAGAGCAAAACGGGTGGAAACCACCTTCAAGAAGTCCAAATCAGTGATTTCAGAGAGAAAGCAAGTGTTTGTGTGTGATTTTTATGGAGAAGATGATGTAGAAGTGTTTAGAGATGATGATTGTATTAGATTTGGGGAGAAATACTTACGAAATAGCCTTGAATTGCGAGTAAAAGTATAACAACCCTCCTAAATTATTTCCGACACCCCTAATATATTTAGAATACCGTTATATGTCTTAAAACACAACCCGTATACAATATTTAGCCCTAAATACATTTATATAATTAAAATAAAAATAAAAACAATTTTTATTGTGTTCTGACGGGCCGCGAAGACTCCCTCTTAGTCTTACGCGCGCCGCGAGAGCTCAAGATCAGGGCGCATCCCTGAGCTGCCACGTGGTAGCATCGTGTCAAGCCTAGTGGCTGAATCCACCAAGCTAGGGCCTACCCTAGCTGGCCTCGCGGGCCGCGAAGCCCTTAACTAAAGCCTACGCGGGGCGCGACAAACTCAAAATCAGGCCCTATAAATAGATGGCATCGGCTGTCAGTTGAAATCGTTCAAAATTCAAAACTTCTCTCTAAATTCTGAATAGAAATTATAATTCTCGGGTATAATACCCCCCTAATTAACGAAGTTATGCCCCATTGTAAGTATCATAACCCCCGATTACGTATTAGATGCGCTGCCCGATTGATCTAGTGCTCCGTAACGGCTGTCGAGGCTCTGCCCGACGTAGTCGTTGGAGTTCTGTCTCGGGGAGGGTATTACTAATGTAAATATTCGGTTATTATACTAACGCATGTGCATGATTTAAAGTATTAGATTATAACCAGGAAACCATCAGGAAAAGTCTAAACTAGCAATGTGAGTAATCTCCTTTTTGTACAAACCTTTTTGCAAATTGTTTTTACAAAACCTCAATGCTTTACATTATAATTAAACAGTGATTGAGTATTTGTAATTCTACAATTATATTCGGTATGTTAGGGTTGTGTATACAAAATTTGTTACTACACTGTGAGTAGTAACATGACCATAAGTCGGGTCGACAGTACCGTGGGTGGTAATTAAGGTAGAATAATAAACAAATGTAATTGCTGATTGCCCTCAATACTGTACAAGGATAAAATCTGTCTTGATTAAACTGAGATTCACTCGCCAGTATTTACCACTGACAAAATGTTTTAAACGCGTTTCAGGTAACAAAATGTGAAAGCCAAAATAGAAGCCAGCTAGAGAGCACTGAAGGCTTGGAAAAATGTGGCTATAAAAGTTACCTAATAAAGAAAGATGTTTTATTCAATAAAATAGGGTTTATCCCTATAAACATGTTTGTAATAAAAACATGGGTTTTATCCCCTTGTGTTATTTAATATAAAATTTGGTGTTTTACTCTGATAAAATGTTTCCTAACTACGGTCCTGATGAAAATTCCACTGCCAAATAATGATAAACACCGATACCACCATCTCTGAGTAGGTCGCGACCGCCCGCCTCCCGAGGCAGGGGTCGGGGGTTGCGACAGAATGTGGTATCAGAGCTTAGCCACTGATTTCAGCCAAACAGGTGTTCTGCTGACATTAAAATTATGAATTTTGTTCAGAAATAATCAATAAAACTATGTGCATACATGTAGATTATTATTTTGTGTTATTTGACAATTTGTTAGTTTACAGTATGAGTGATCAAGGACCTTCGGACGCTTACCGTCAACTGTCTAACTCTCCTAGGGACGAAGGAACCTCTTCGCAGTCTACCCCCTCGGGGTATTCGGCTGATGCCGAAGAAGAAATTTTCGTGTTCAAGGCACAATCTGAAGAACCATTCCCTCCCAAGAAGAGAGGATGGTTCAGCAGAGGAGCTCATGAGTGTAGAAAGAGGATGAGAAAACTCTAGCAGCAGCGAGCTTTAGCAGCCGCGAATAGGGAAATGAACATTCAAACACAGGATATAATCAATAGGAGACTGGCAAGCTTCCACATACTAGCAACCACAGCTGCAGACCCTAATCTAGAACAACTCGTAGCACCATAACCACTGCAGTTGTTCCCGACACAATCCATGGAAGTAGAGGTTGACCTAGCTGACCAAAACCCACTACCTGACCTAGACCCAGCTGAATCTCTAGAATACCAGCACCCCATCCCCCAGACTATGACCCATGGTTTGACGACCACAGGGATTACCAGCAACGCTACCCAATCCCAATAGATGAGCCCATGCAAGATCTAGTAGGACCCTACCCAGACCTTGACCCTCTAGACCCCTATTATGATAATGACCAATATATCAGGGAGATTCTAGAGAACCCGTACCCTCAGGAAGAACCCATGCCCTAGTTTCCTGACCCGATACCAGCCCCAGCCCCACCCATGAATACTGAGAACCTACAGGAACTCTGCACCTTTGGTGAAGAGATCCTAGAAGGAAGTGAGAGGATGAGACAGATAGGGGAGATACTCGTCTGGAAATATGACGAGCGCAATATGCAATACTGGATAAACCCCTATCGGTAGTAATAGTAATAATAATAATAATATATAAATATATATGCGTGTGTGTTTGAAAAAAAAACATTTTTCCAAATTAGGATAGATAATCTTATAATTATTGATGCATACTAGTATTGTATTTTCATTTCCAGTTATGGTTTGTAATAGATAGAGATGCATAATATAAAATTGTCACACCCCGATATTTCCTCGTATTAACGGTGGGCCCGGTGGAGAGTATCGTGACGTAGTTGATATCATTATAGTCAATTAATCATAGTTTAATGCACAACGAAAGTCTAAAATTAATTATACAAACCGAGTTAAAAGTATAATAAAATATTACATAACGGATTGTAAATGGATCCACGGGCGGATCTAAAACAGAAAGAAATATTGTTCAAGAGATTTTAAGTATCAAAAGCTTGCAAGACTCTTTATTTAATACTCAAGAGTTCCAGCCCATTACGCGTAGTACCTGCACTTAGTCTTTTTGAAAAATACGTCAGTTTACACTGGTAAATACAATTAACTGACTCTTTTGGAAATATTTAAGAAAAATTGATTTGAATGCACAAGGCACAAATATTATTTAATAACTTGGGACAATTATTAAAATAATATTGTATACAGATTTATATGCTTGTCGTACGTTCAGGGCCCGGATAGAAGCCGGGACATGATTAATAGACACACCAGATAATATAAACCCACAGCGAGTTATCCTCAACAAGCGGGTATATCTTTTTACATACGCAACTGTCAGGTGTATGTCTACAACTCGTGCTTAAGTCGTGGCCATTTCAAATGAATGAGCCAAGGATATCCAGGACACGCTCATTAACCCCCGAAAGGCTTAGATCAAACAAAATAGATTAAAATGGGTTATCTCAATGGTTTAACCACTAATCGATTAAAGATTCAATACCCGACCAAGCGGTAATAATTTACCGTATCCCAAGCCCGTATAAGGGAAATAAGTTAAAAGTATTTACCTGAGCTAAAATATAATTTTATTCTCAGCCGTATATCAATCAGCAAGTACAAGTAGCTTTTACTGGGCACCTAATCTGGAACGAAGGTTTTAATAACCTATTAGATTCCTAACGGGTCTTATTTAAGTCTTAACTCAGACCGGTTAGTTTTAAAGAAATGTTTACGGTTCAAAACGCAAGATTAAGCGAAGACCGGATTAGAATGTGATTTAGACCCAACAAGTATGAAGGCTTGTATAAAATGGGTAAACTAAACACATTCTGGATCTTGAAGTAAAAATGATAAGGTTTGACCCGTTTCGGCCACTTTATGCAAACTAGTTACATAAACCGTACCGAACGCGTATATGTATAACGGGTAACCGAATGAGTCATGTACAAGTTCCACAAGTTAATTTGCTTTAAATATGATATGATATCAGTAGGATATCTCCCATTATGCCCAAAACGAATTTAAAACGAATTTAAGCCCCGTAAGGGTATTTTGGTCATTTTAATGTTTATAAAAGATATTAAATAGTAAGATGAGGTTCTGGTCTAAAAAAATCAGTAAAAATATTTATTTTAATAAGTTATATCAGTAAGATATCCTACATATGTGAAATTTATTATTTATGGCCAAACTATGCACCGTAGGGGCATTTTGGTCATTTCGCATATGCTTTAAGGTTAAATTTGGAAATCTGAGTTCAAGACTTATACTTACTGTTAAAGTATAAAAATTTATTTTCAAAATCAGTAGGTAACAAGTCTTAGGTGCTAAATATGGTTTTAAACCATACTATGCGCCTATTTCGCATAAAAGTTGGTATTTGACGATATTCGGGTTGTTTATGGAAACTTGAGATTTTTATCAGTCTTAACTGCTCAAAATATTTTATTTAATATATAAAATCTGTGGAAAAAGGTTTGACATGTAAATGATGTGTAAAACTCATTTTATTAGTGAAATGGACATTATCGTCAATTACCGAGTCCATGCAAGAACTCTATGTTATGATCAGTTTAAAATTTAACAAAAATTTCCAAAAATCCCTAAATATTATATTATAACGGTGGGTAGAAAGTTTGGTGCCAAAATTTGGGTTTAAATATGATTTATGCCAAGAATGCTATTTAATTAACAAAAAGCTTTTGTTTTACGATATCGTGCATAACTCTCAATTCAGACCAGATTTGGATGTCAAATTTTTAGGAGATACTAATATATCAGTAATAAAGGTTTTTGTCCTCTCACATTTTTGAAAATCTCATTTTAATGATAAAAGGGCATAATGGTCCATTTTAAGCTTTTAACGGGAACATGCATATGAATCAGATTTCTATGGAACCATGTAGTATAACTTCAGAGAGTTATACTAACATATAATATGGTCCCAAAGGAACCCTAAGGCATAACTAAACTAAGCTAAATCGGGTCAGAACTGAAAGTCAAAGCAAAAGTCTACTTTTGCAACTTTCGGTTGCGAACCGAGCCTAAACTCAGAATTGTCGGGTTGAACATGCCTAAACATGTTCTTATATTATTTACCAAGTTATTTAAGTGTTAAAACATGTTCCATAACTTCAGCATTATCAGTTATGAATTATTTTGCAAAAACTGACTCGTTTGACTTTTCTGTTAAGTAGTTTGACCCAACAATTGAGTGAGATAACGTGATAATTAGGAGGTGCCCTTTTAAGAGTTTAATACCTACATAATTACCAACACATAGCCACTTTTAATTCGAATGATTGCTGGACCATTAGTGATTAATCACAAAGTCAAAGCGTAATTACGATATCTTTGACTTTCAGTCATTACACTAATGAAAACTTAATTACTGAGGCTAAGAACACTTACAAGAGTCCTTATCACGAAAATTTAGACTAATAGAGCTTCCTTCCAAGGTAGGATGCTCCAGAGAATGAAATTGAGAGCTCCAAAGCTTGAAAGTATGAGAATTTTTTATATGCAAGTTATGAGCTCCAGATCTGCCCCTTTATATAGGGTTTTGGATGGATCTAAGATTGATACAGGTGTACTCAGGTATAATATGAGGCATACAAGTGTCTAGAGGTTTTAGAATACCATCAAAAGTCCCCTGGTTTCGAAATCATGTGAGTGCATGGCTGTATTGGAGAAGAAGAGTGCAGAACCTGCACCTGTGCATGCTGGCTGTCCATTTTAAGTCATCTCGTCACGCGAAGGAAGAGGTGATCAGGTGTGGCGCGACGCCACCATGTAGATTACCAGCCAAACTAGTTTCAAACTTGACAGTTTCACCCCCTGGACCTTCTAAAACGTAATAACTTTCATTCCAAGCACATTTAACCCATATAATTTATATTTTTATGATCCTTAAGATATAACCAAACATTGTTAGGTCCGGTTTCATTAAAATATAACAGAAAACACAAGTTTTGCCTCGTTGACACTTTTAACCCTTCATTTACGAAAGTTAATGTATTTATCTCAAACGACATCGAAACCTTGTGAAATTTTCGTCACTTATTCTTGGGAGTATAATTAATTGTTACAAAGCTCCGGGTTCATTAAAAGGTCACTCAAAGGTATTAATTTAACGTGTTGACACATTTAACCCTCGCGTCTTTTAAACTTTCACTTTCTTCCACAAACGGTTTCATACGTTTCATAATTTATTCGTTTAAGGGTATAAACATCGTGCAGGGTCGTTGAAAGGAAAAATTTTCAAATGTTGACACTTTGGATCCTTATACACACATACTTTCTTTGTTTGTCATCTTTAGTCCTTCGTAATCAATTCGTTACACGTTTAAAGTTCATGACACGTGTTGTTACTTCATTGGACATGATTTTGCGAGGTGTTACATCCTCACCCCCTTAAAAGAAATCTCGACCTCGAGATTTACTGAAATAAATGAGGGTACTTCTGTTTCATTGTGGATTCAACCTCCCATGTGTATTCTGGGCCTCTACGGGCGTCCCGTTTTACCTTTACGATCGGCACGTGCTTCCTTCGAAGCTTCTTAACCTGTCGATCCTCGATCGACAAAGGGTTTTCAACGAACTTCAAGCTTTTGTCAATCTGCACGTCCTTATGTGACATTGCTAGCGATTCGTCGGCTAGACATTTCTTCAAATTGCAGATGTGGAGCACATTATGAATTCCACTAAGCTCTTCTGGAAGATTTAGCTTGTAGGCTATAGTTCCGACACACTCGATGATCTCAAATGGTCCTATGTATCTTGGGCTTAGCTTGCCCTTTTTGCCAAAACGCATCACCCCTTTCTAGGGTGACACCTTAAGTAATACTTTATCACCTACCTCGAATTTCAGAGGTTTACGCCTTTTATCCGCATAGCTTTTCTACCTATCCCTGGCAGCTTTCAAACGGTCACGGATTTGAACGATCTTATCCGTCGTCTCGAGGACTATATCAGGTCCTGACAGTTGGACATCTCCAACTTCCGCCCAACAAACTGGTGTCCTGCACTTCCTTCCGTACAAGGCCTCAAAAGGCACGGCTTGGATACTCGAATGATAGCTATTATTATACGAAAATTCAATCAACGGAAGATGGTCATCCCAACTTCCACCTAAATCAATAACACAAGCCCTGAGCATATCCTCGAGTGCTTGTATTGTGCGCTCGCTTTGGCCATCCATCTGAGGATGATAAGCAGTACTGAAGTTTAAACGAGTGCCCAAGGGTTGCTGAAAGCTTTTCCAAAAGTGAGACATGTATCTAGTATCCCTATCGGAGATAATAGATACTGGCACTCCGTGGAGAGATACTATCTCATCCACGTACAGCTGAGCTAGCTTATCGGAGCTGTGTGTTTCTTTAATAGGTAAGAAGTGAGCTGACTTGGTAAGTCTGTCGACTATAACCCACGTATCATTTCCACGTTTTGTCTTTGGTAACTTAATAATAAAATCCATAGTTACCATTTCTCATTTCCGGGTGGGAAGTTCAGGCTGTTGCAGCAAACCTGACGGTTTTTTATGCTCGGCTTTAACCTGTGCGCACGTCAGACATTTAGCCACGTAAGTGGCTATAGATTTATTCAAACCTATCCACCAATAATTTGCCTTTAAATCTTGGTACATCTTATCACTGCCTGGATGGACTGAATATTTTGAGCTATGAGCTTCTTGAAGAATTACATCTCTAAGCCCTCCATGGATTGGAACCCAGATTCGACCAGTCAATCTAAGGATTCCATCCTTGCCATATGATAATTGATCAGCAGTTACGCCTAACTTCTCATTTGGATAGTTAGTTTCTAATACAACTTCCTTTTGAGCGGCTAACAACCTTTCATTCAAGCTGTTCTTTAGTTCAATGCTTTTGGCATTGATCCTAATAGGTTTGATCCTTTCCTTTCTGCTCAAAGCATCAGCGACTATGTTCACTTTTCCTGGATGATAGCGTATCTCACAATCATAATCGTTTAACATTTCCATCCAACGATGTTGTCTCATGTTAAGGTCCTTCTGATTAAACAGATGCTGAAGGCTCTTATGATCTAAATAAATCACGCACTTGGTTCCATACAGATCGTGCCTCCAAAGCTTCAGTGCAAACACAACGGCACCCAAATCCAAATTGTGGGTGGTATAATTCTTCTCGTTCACCTTTAATTGACGTGAAGCATATGCAATAACCTTGCCCTTCTACATAAGCACACAACCCATGTCGGTGTTCGATGCGTCGCAATAAACCACAAATTCTTCAATCCCTTCTGGCAATGTCAACACAGGAGAATTGCTTAATTTATGCTTAAGAATCTCAAAGGATTCTTGTTGCTTGGGACCCCAGTCAAACTTGACATTCTTGCGAGTTAGCGATGTTAGAGGTGCGGCAATCCTTGAAAAGTTTTCAATGAAACGTCTATAGTAATATGCTAGACCCAAGAAACTGCGAATTTCAGTAGGTGTTTTGGGCGCTTGCCAATTCATAATCGCTTCAATCTTAGCGGGATCCACCTGGATACCACGCTCACTTACCACATGTCCAAGAAATTGGGCTTCTCGGAGCCAGAACTCACATTTAGAGAACTTAGCATAAAGCTTTTATTGTTGCAGAAGTTTGAGGATACACCGTAGATGTCTTTCATGATCGGCTTGATTCTTTGAATAAATAAGTATGTCATCAATGAAGACAATGACAAACTTGTCTAAATATGGCTTGCAAACGCGATTCATGAGATCTATGAATGCTGCAGGTGCATTAGTGAGCCCGAAAGGCATCACCAAGAACTCGTAGTGTCCATATCAAGTTCTGAATGCGGTCTTGTGCACATCTTCGTTTCTGACCTTCAATTGGTGATAACCTGACCTTAGATCGATCTTTGAAAAGTAACTTGTTCCTTGAAGCTGATCGAATAGATCATCGATCCTGGGTAACGGATACCTGTTCTTGATTGTAACCTTGTTTAACTCGCGATAATCAATGCATAAATGCATTAAGCCATCCTTTTTGTTCACAAACAGGATTGGCGCTCCCCAAGGGGATGAGCTAGGTCGAATAAAACCCTTTTCCAACAAATCATTCAACTGTGTTCTCAACTCCTTCATCTCAGTTGGTGCCAATCGATAAGGTGCTCTTGCCACTGGTGCTGCTCCAGGAATAATATCGATTCTAAATTCCACTTGCCTATCTGGAGGTAATCCAGGTAGTTCTTCAGGAAAAACATATGGATATTCAGAAATAACAGGGATGTCTTCGATCTTGGGCTTTGGCTCATCTATGGTCACCTGTGCCATGTAAATGACACAACCTTTCTTCAAACACTTTGATGCCTTAAGCATAGACACTTGCTTGGGAAACCCATACTGCGTATCTCCTTGAATTGTTAATGGCTCACCATAAGGAGTCTTGATAACCACTTGCTTCTTATCACATACAATTTGGGCTTGGTTACGAGACAACCAATCCATGCCTATCACTATGTCGAATCCTGCCAATTTCAATGGAAGCAAGGATAGCGGAAAATAGTGATTCCTAATGGATATAAAACATCCATCTAGAACTGTTGAGGCAGTCTCTATAGTTCCATCGGCCAATTCTACTTCATATTTAATGCTTAGAGTCTTAACAGGCAGATTTAATAGTTTACAAAATTTATTGTCTACAAAAGACTTGTCTGCACCTGAATCAAACAACACTCTAGCATAAACATCATTGATAAGGAATGTACCTGTTATAACATTGTCATTCTGAACTGCTTCCTGAGCATTCATTTGGAAGACCCGAGCATTGGTCTTCTTAACCTCTTCAGGCTTCTTTGCAAATTTGGGGCAATTGGTCTTGATATGACCCTTCTCGTTACAATTGTAACAAGTCGCGTCCTTCAATTTCTTGCAATCTAAGGTTTTATGTTCCTTAGACTTGCAGATTCCACAAACTCTAGGCTGTGATTGCGACTGTGCTTCAAATATGCACTTTCCAAAATGGTGTTTCTTGCAGACCTTGCACTTGGGCTTCTCACCTGACTGTTGGTTGTCCTTTTTGAATCCAGAACCCTTCTTATGCTCAGAGTTCCCCTTACGTTTCTTATCAGAGCGACGTGAGTTCTCATCCTCACGTTTCCTCTTCCCTTCATCAGAATTCTTAAGCGACCTTTGCCTAATCGCATCGAGTGTAAGAGATAAAGAAAGATCAACCACTGACCTAAAGGTGGTAGGTCTGGATGCCTTCACATTTCCCTTGATTTCTGGAGCTAATCCTCCAATAAAACGTTTTATGCGCTTTGGTTCCGGTGTGACCAAATAAGGAACCAATCGGGACATGGTGTTGAAACTAGTAAGGTATGCCTGACAATCCAAGTTCTTCATGACCAGAGTCAAGAAGTCGGTTTCAATTCTTTCCACCTCATGCTGAGCACAAAATTTATCTTTGATCAACGCAACAAACTGATCCCAAGACATGTTATAAAGTGGGATTTTCTCTGTGGCTTGAACTAAAGACCTCCACCAAGCCAAAGCTTCACTTTAAATGATTGTGAAACAAACTTCACAATATCCTGTTCTGCACAACCACTGATATCAACCACTGTATCCATCTCATCGAGCCAAGTCATACAATCAACGACTCCTTTTTCTCCTGTGAAGTCTCTGGGCTTGCAGGAGACGAAGTATTTGTAAGAGCAAGCCTTAACACGTGGCTCCTGTTTAAACACCGTTTGTTTGGATGGAACACTTCTCTGATTCGATGAGTGACGAGCATCGTCCTTCTTCGACTCATGCGTTTTAGAAGGGGGCTTACTATGAGCCACAACTTGAGTCTTATTGTGAGTACCGCTTGATTCCTTGAATTGTCTGTCAAGAGCTCTAGTGGTCTATCAATGCTTGAAGATCTGCACCAGCTACGTTTACTCTGGTGGTATCATTTCTCTCCCTTGGATGACTGTTAACCTCTTCTGATTCAGACATGCTGAAGCTTAATCGCTATAAAACAGATTGACAATAGTTTGTTCAGAGGTTTATTATGGAATCATTAATTTCGATGATTCATTAACCATGGTAAATATAGACCATATTTGGTTAATTTGTTAATCCTTTTTATTTTAAATTTTTCATTATAATGTATCTCAGTCATGAAACATTAAGGATATTATTAGTGGCACAAAAGGCCTAGTCACAATGACAGTTTTAAATTATAAGCCAAGATCTTATAAGATTGAGGCAATAAGGTTTGAACGTAGTTCATCACCTTTTCTTGACAGGGAGTCGTAGACTACAACTGTCTTTTGTCTTATTAGACAATGAATATGGCCCGTAGGCACTTCATCACTAATGGATATTTAAATTATTAAGTAAGAAATTGGATAAATCAATATAAGGATGACTAGTGTGATTTTATCGAATCACATTTTCCAAGAGTACTAACATGTTTTCAGATGTTAACAAGGATTTGAATCTTAATAATGTTTTACCATCAGGGCCATGTCTAAAATGACATATGGGCTAGGTTATACCTTTAAGATTTTCCTTTAATATTGAATGGCATATCAATTGTAAAAATGGAATGATATTTTGATTTTTTTTATATAATATATTCATATATACATAATGAAAAATGAAATTTTAAACTAAAACATTCCATAAATTGAAAGAAGTACATAGCTGCCCTAAACGGGACTTTTAAATAAATAACATTGTCTACGTAGGGAAAAAATAAGAAAGATAAGTCCACGTAGGGACCAAGTACAAAAATAAAATGTCCACACAGGGACTTAATTGAAAATAAGAATTACAAAATAAATAAATAAGGAATTTCAATAATCCCTCTTCTTCTTCTTCTTCTTCCCCTTTATTAGGTTTGCCAAACCCTTAAGCAGACCCCGGCGGCTCCTACGCTCCTCCTGTACCTGTTGCTCCACTTCATGCAACCATTGAAGGATTTCATGTTGCTGCGGTGGTTGGATCTGTGGCGGCTGCTGCTGCTGAGGTTGAGGAGGTGGTGGGTATTGATACCCATATGTTGGGTACCCAGTTGGGTACGCAGCTTGAAAGGGTCCTCCGGGGTAGAGAGCATTGTAGTTTGCTGCTTCAAGGTATGGGTCAACGGTAGGGGCATTGTTGTAATTATAACCCGAATAAGCTTGTGGCTCAAACGGGTTGTACCCAGCTGCACCTGGGTACGATGGGAATGGGTTATCATAACCCATGTGTGGTGTTGGTGCGACTGGCGCAGAGTCGACTTCAGAAACTGGGTTTGAAGGCCCACCCATTTGCGGGTCTTCATACAGCGGCGGGTAGTTGTTGTTGCTGGAGTGTTTGGGGGGGGGGTGCTGAAGTGGAAACCCCCACGCACGGATATCCGTGCACCTGTTCTTCTTCGCCTCGGTGGTTCTGGAGGCAGTTGCTGTTCTGGTGGCGGCGGTGGTGGTGGCGTGACCCCATCGAAATGTGGATCCTCTGAGGGATCCTGCTGCTGTTGTGGAGGTGGGTTGTGAGGGGGAGTATACTCCCACTTGTATGTAGCCCATCTTTCAGCGAAAATGTCTGGGCCCTGTAAGGCAAACCATGGAAGGATGATCCGCTTGATATATCGATGGGATGTGTCGGCGTCCCAGTCGGTGGTAGCTCGGGATCTGGGTCCTCGTCCATATCCATATCCTGCATCTCAGGATAGTGGTCAGCCGGTCCCAAAGGGTTTTGACCCTCTGGTTCTTCTATCTGGTTTGCCGGGTTGAACCGGCTATGGAAGTATGGGGTCGGGTCTTGGAAGGCACGGTGCGAACCCGATCGTTGCAAAGGTATGAATGAATGATGCGAATCTTGGTGCTCCTCGTCTTGTTGAGGTCCAAACGAGTGATGGTAAGACGGGGAGGAACTGAGGGAGACTGAGCGTCTCGCTGGCTCCAAATAAGTTCTCCAATCCTCATGGGGACTAGAGCTAAAGGTCGCTGAAGGTGTTCACCGGTGGGATGACCCGACTTCATGATCATTCCTCATCAAAACTGGGGCCTTTCCTCTTCCACCTCTACCTCTCAAATGTGGCGGCATTGTTTTTGATCCCGTCAAAACAAAAGAAAACAACAAAAGGCAAAAACAAAATAAGATCAGGATTAATCCTAAGTCCTTTGCCTAGACTCGGAAGTTAAGGAATGTGCAAACTGTGTCATTGAGATTAAACACAAAAGGCTAGTGTTTAATCCACTCAACGTTGGCTCTGATACCAACATGTCACACCCCGATATTTCCACGTATTACCGGTGGGCCCGGTGTGGGGTATCGTGACGTAGTTGATATCATTATAGTCAATTAATCACAGTTTAATGTACAGCGGAAGTCTAAAATTAATTATACAAACCAAGTTAAAAGTATAATAAAATATTACACAACAGATTGTAAATGGATCCACAGGCGGATCTAAAACATAAAGAAATATTGTTCAACAGATTTTAAGTATCAAAAGCTTGCAAGACTCTTTATTTAATACTCAGGAGTTCCAGCTGTAACATTCCTATTTTTATATAAGAATTATAAAGTTTGATTAAATTTATTAACCACTAGTAACTAGTTTATTTTTAATATAAATATTCAACCCAAATAGTTTTAAACACTATTTTATATAGTTGGTTGAAATATTATACTAATTAATTGGCTTGTATATGAGTGCCCTTTCTAATAAAATAAAAGTCTATAAAAACTTATATTATTAGACATGTAGATTACGAGTAAGTTGAATGTTAAAAATATAAAGTACCTAGACGGGCCTAGGAACCGTTTACTAATTAAACTATAAAAATACATTGTATTTTGAACCTACTCTATTTTTAATGAAACTTAGACCCAAATGTAGACAAAAATATTCTTGTTCTAAAAACATATTCATTATTTTCTAGAACGCCATATTTTAGAAGTTATAAGCGCCAAATAAGTGAAGCAGTTAAATTAATTATAATATATATATTAAATAATAATAATAATCGATAACTTTTAAATAGGACCTCTATGTCCTGATATTCATACTACATAAAATAATAATAATAAATAAATCAACCAATTACATGTCCACATGTAAAGGAATATACAAATAGAAATATTAGTGTACGTGTACATTTTCAAACAAACTTTACATGTGTCTCTCAATTGAAAAGAATAGATATACATGAAATTAATACTTAGAGGATGATAGAATTTGAAGGGCCACTATAAATAGCTCGATCTCTTCACATAACAAATTGTTATTTTTCCTTCTTTATCTTTCTCTCTCTACAAATTCTCTAGTATTTATTTATTTTTATATATAATAATAATAAAGCCATGCTCCGTTTTAAGTGTTTTAACTCCCGATCACCGCTACCCTTTCCGATTGATCTGAGCCCATAACATATGTCAGGGCACTGCCCGACTAAGTTATTGGGATTCGGTCTCGGGACATCGGGACAAGGTTGAATGAGGGGTACTATACTTAACACATTTATAATTATATATTTATATATATTTTTAAATAGCTCAGAAGTTATACCAAAATTTATATACCAGGAAGCTTTCTATTTAAACCCTAAAGCTACAAAATGGGTCCATTCGCTTTTTTCACCGTTTTATTTCCTTTTTGTCTCAAACCATAACAACTCTTACCAAAACTAATATTTATTATTATATTTTGTTCACAAGGAAACCTTAGTTGAGACACCCAAGTACTTCTACATAAACCCTAAAATTTTCAGAACAATCAGAATCAGGATCAGGGCCCCTAAAACTCAGGGGGGGTATTCCCTACTCGACGATTATCCATATATCTTGCTGTCTAAATCGAATTTCGAGAAACCGTCGACTCAGCTAAGCTAGTTAGACACGTGGCAACCCTATGGTGAAAGGTGGACCTTCGCGTCACGCAAAGCCCCAGGGTGACCCCTCGCGTCACGCGAGGGGGTCAAATTCTCAGTATAAATAGAGGGCATTGGCACTTAGATTTCTGCGTTGGAACGACGAACAAATTCGTTGTGTACACTGAGATATCATAGAAACAGTCCAAGAACACACACAATCACGAAACGCTGCTACGATACAGGGTATTAACTTGATCGCTGCTACGATTCAATGTCCGATTGATTTAAACTATCCGACCGGATGTTTAAGTGCTATCCTTTGTCATTAGTCGTGATTCCGACAGGATGTTTGAGTACCACCTGAACTCGGGGAATACTCTGTCATTCGTTGTGAATCCGATGGATGTTTAAGTGATTGCACTTTGTCATTCGTTGTGAGGGTTTTAATCTCGTGAGTTATCGTAAATGCTGTATTAGTTACTTACCTAGTTCGTGTGCACTAGGTTACAAGAATAATTAATAAGCTAAGCTCTGCCTGTATCCATCTGCAATATATCAAGGCTAATCAATAGGCTAAATTCTGCCCGTATGAATCTGCATGCTTATAATGTGAGTCATTCTCTTTCTATCAAATTACTTTACAAAACCCTAAATGTTTTCCAGTTATATTTTGCAGTGATTAAGTCTTTGCTAATCTTAAGTTACTGGCAGTAAGTGGGGTATTGTGCACATTACTACAGTTTTATCATTTTAGGTGGGCGAACCTAAATTAAGTGATATACGTCACTATTGGGTGACAGGACCCAATAGTGGTATGACCACAGTCATAGATTCGGTCGAGTGACAACTGAACCAGCTAATTCTAAGATACGGGGCAAATATAAAAACTCTTAATGCTGTAAATTATAACAAACGAGTCGTTTTAGTAAAAATGAATGAACTCACTCAGTATTTCCCGCTGACAAAACCTTTTTCAAACATGTTTCAGGTAATGACAGTAGGTTGGAGTAAGAGATGGATATGGCACTGAAAGGCTTCAAGAAGTGGCTATTTTATTAATTAAACCAAATTAAGAAATATTGTTTTATGTAATTGGGTTTATCCCTTATTAAAGCTACCATTGTAAAATATGGGTTTATCCCATCTATTTAATAAATAAAATCCGGTGTTTTCTAAACTCTGATATTTTTCCTAACTCACGGTCCTGATGAAATTTCCGCTGCAATATTTTTCAAAATAATCACCGGTACCACTTGGCTGTTCGCGGCTCCCGATTTCGTCCAGGGTGGGTCGGGGGCCGTGACAGAAGGTGGTATCAGAGCCACTGATTTAAGCCTATAGGTGTTGTGATAATAATACCTAAGTTTATATAAAAGAGTTAGGAGATTGCTATTAACTGGTAGCACACATGATAACATTTAGACTTGAACTTAAGAAAAGATGCCTTAGTATAAGCTTCAAGATAAGCTAAAATACTGGTGTAAATAAAGTATGATAGGTTTTGGTATGCCTTGAGGATAATAACTAGAACATTGCAAGTATGGTAAATAAGCGATAACACTTGGCCACTGTTATTTCTTATTTATTATTACTACTTTGTTCTAGAATATGATCTGTCATGTGAAGACTAATTTGCTTAGTCCTTGTTGAAAGTCATAATACACTTTCCAAATCATGATTTAAGAAAAATCTATTTATGGGAAATAGAAAATTTTCTCCGACAAGACTAGGTATGGTGTAGCAGACTCTCCAGCTTGTCCGGATATACTAAGGTTACCTCTCTGGCGCGAACCGGATAAGACGGGGTATATAATATGTCAAACAAGTGACAAGATTTCCCTAATTAGTATCATGACTTGATATCTGACTTGTTTTTGGAAATATGAATCTGTTAAAATACATTGACCTTACTAAAGGTATGTATATTACAACATGTGAAATATACGATTATATAGATAGGTATATCTATAAGGAAATCCAAAAACCATAAGGATTGACAATTTGGAATAAAGCACAAGCATCTGTGTCTAGATTTCTTTATCAGGAATCTCTTTTCCGATATCATACATTATTTCGTTTGATCATCTGCCTCGTAGTTTGTGTGACAAAATAAACAATGGAAACCCATTAAGTTGGGACACCATCAAAAGTATAAGAATTTCCAATGCATTACCATAAACTATTAACGCAAGTAAGAAACATGTAAAGTTGTGCTAGTGCACAAGAAAACACATGAAATTTAAATTATACGTCCACATACATTAAAATATATCACACACGACTTTCAAGGTAAGACCTTTAGAAAATATGATTGGGCACGATGAGACCAATACTAATTCTTTCAGTAGAAGAACTACTAATAAAAAAGAAGTATATGATCCTACAAGCAACATGAAATCTTACTAAGATACGTTGGAACAAGATTTCACAACCATCAGTGCACAGTCTAATCAGAGTCATAATTATTATCACTGAAAAAGGAGTCACATACCTTTGCAAATTCCCTATTTCATTTTATTCGACATTCCCTGGTAATGTCACTTAACAACGGTTATCACATGAAATTCCAGATAAAGTTCTTATATTTCTTTTTCTGACTTCTGCATATAATGAGTTGACTTTCGTATTTCTACTTCCTCTAATGGTCATCATACCCTAAGGATTTCTTTCATAGTAGTAAATATTGATCTATTTCATTTCTTGGTAAATCCACACATTACACATGCACTGTTTGTTGCGCATGTGGTTCGTTTATGAAAACCTTTGGAAGGTTTCATTCCGATTTGTTATTTTATCCAAACTCAAATATCATTCCGCTTTTTGCACTATGAACCGCATTATTGCAAAACGGTGACTCTTTGATATCGAGTCAATGAATTTTGTTAAATCATTGAGGTAAAGAATTTATATTTTATATATATATAAAAAATTATATTGAGATATACTCTCATTTAAGTTTATGTTTAAGTTATTTATTATTAATAATTTTATTATTAGTAATAAATTAATAACAGAAGTGTTAATATTATTTTTAGGTACTAGGGTTATTGTCAGGGGCAGGTATTGGATAGCCTAGCCTTAGTTAGGCATGGACTGATTACCTATGCTTAAACAAGGCAGCACTAACCAATATCCAACCAGGATAATGACTAGTTAATGTATATAAATTAAATCATAATACTTATTTAGTAAATTTTAAAATAAAAATATTTTACTTTGTACTGAAAAGAGAAAACATATTTTCATAAAACAAATACAAGAATTAGAAGGACGAATAAAATTATATAAATAATTGTCTATCACATTGTTTCACAATTAAAACAACTTGGAACTCTAAACAATGATACACTAACTCTACTGTCTTTTGGTGTATCTTTGCAATTCACTCATCTTAACACTTTGATTTTCTCATATTATAAATATTCGACAAATCATTTTTCATACTTTTATTTCATTTGGAACCTGTCAATTCTAAGTCTTCCTCAGTTGCCAATCAAAGTAAGCTTTCTTTTGACAAAGAATTTTTATTGATTCTAAAAATCCTTCACATTCATTTTAAAATATCTATTGATCATATATCTTTTGGCTTGAACCTAGTCACTTTGGAAATTATATCCTTTCATCTCATTCGTTTGTCATCAATTTCTTGAACTAATTCAGTTGAACCATTGAATCCTACTTATGGTACAACTCGTATTTACAAAATTTGATATTTTAATTTCTGTGTCATCTACTTTAATATTGTTTTTATTTACTAAAATATGACATAAGTCTAAAAGAAATATCGTAACCCAAATCTCGAGGACGAGATTTAAAACAAGGTGGGGAGAATGTAACATTCCTATTTTTATATAAGAATTATAAAGTTTGATTAAATTTATTAACCACTAGTAACTAGTTTATTTTTAATATAAATATTCAACCCAAATAGTTTTAAACACTATTTTATATAGTTGGTTGAAATATTATACTAATTAATTGGCTTGTATATGAGTGCCCTTTCTAATAAAATAAATGTCTATAAAAACTTATATTATTAGACATGTAGATTACGAGTAAGTTGAATGTTAAAAATATAAAGTACCTAGACGGGTCTAGGAACCGTTTACTAATTAAACTATAAAAATACATTGTATTTTGAACCTACTCTATTTTTAATGAAACTTAGACCCAAATGTAGACAAAAATATTCTCGTTCTAAAAACATAATCATTATTTTCTAGAACGCCATATTTTAGAAGTTATAAGCGCCAAATAAGTGAAGCAGTTAAATTAATTATAACATATATATATTAAATAATAATAATAATAATAATAATAATAATCGATAACTTTTAAATAGGACCTCTATGTCCTGATATTCATACTACATAAAATAATAATAATAATAAATAAATCAACCAATTACATGTCCACATGTAAAGGAATATACAAATAGAAATATTAGTGTACGTGTACATTTTCAAACAAACTTTACATGTGTCTCTCAATTGAAAAGAATAGATATACATGAAATTAATACTTAGAGGATGATAGAATTTGAAGGGCCACTATAAATAGCTCGATCTCTTCACATAACAAATTGTTATTTTTCCTTCTTTATCTTTCTCTCTCTACAAATTCTCTAGTATTTATTTATTTTTATATATAATAATAATAAAGCAATGCCCCGTTTTAAGTGTTTTAACTCCCGATCACCGCTACCCTTTCCGATTGATCTGAGCCCATAACATATGTCAGGGCACTGCCCGACTAAGTTATTGGGATTCGGTCTCGTGACATCGGGACAAGGTTGAATGAGGGGTACTATACTTAACACATTTATAATTATATATTTATATATATTTTTAAATAGCTCAGAAGTTATACCAAAATTTATATACCAGGAAGCTTTCTATTTAAACCCTAAAGCTACAAAATGGGTCCATTCTCTTTTCTCACCGTTTTATTTCCTTTTTGTCTCAAACCATAACAACTCTTACCAAAAGTATTATTTATTATTATATTTTGTTCATAAGGAAACCTTAGTTGAGACACCCAAGTACTTCTACATAAACCCTAAAATTTTCAGAACAATCAGAATCAGGATCAGGGCCCCTAAAACTCAGGGGGGGGGGGTATTCCCTACTCGACGATTATCCATATATCTTGCTGTCTAAATCGAATTTCGAGAAACCGTCGACTGAGCTAAGCTAGTTAGACACGTGGCAACCCTATGGTGAAAGGTGGACCTTCGCGTCACGCAAAGCCCCAGGGTGACCCCTCGCGTCACGCGAGGGGGTCAAATTCTCAGTATAAATAGAGGGCATTGGCACTTAGATTTCTGCGTTGGAACAACGAACAAATTCGTTGTGTACACTGAGATATCATAGAAACAGTCCAAGAACACACACAATCACGAAACGCTGCTACGATACAGGGTATTAACTTGATCGCTGCTACGATTCAATGTCCGATTGATTTAAACTATCCGACCGGATGTTTAAGTGCTATCCTTTGTCATTAGTCGTGACTCCGACAGGATGTTTGAGTACCACCTGAACTTGGGGAATACTCTGTCATTCGTTGTGAATCTGATGGATGTTTAAGTGATTGCACTTTGTCATTCGTTGTGAGGGTTTTAATCTCGTGAGTTATCGTAAATGCTGTATTAGTTACTTACCTAGTTCGTGTGCACTAGGTTACAAGAATAATTAATAAGCTAAGCTCTGCCTGTATCCATCTGCAATATATCAAGGCTAATCAATAGGCTAAATTCTGCCCGTATGAATCTGCATGCTTATAATGTGAGTCATTCTCTTTCTATCAAATTACTTTACAAAACCCTAAATGTTTTCCAGTTATATTTTGCAGTGATTAAGTCTTTGCTAATCTTAAGTTACTGGCAGTAAGTGGGGTATTGTGCACATTACTACAGTTTTATCATTTTAGGTGGGCGAACCTAAATTAAGTGATATACGTCACTATTGGGTGACAGGACCCAATAGTGGTATGACCACAGTCATAGATCCGGTCAAGTGACAACTGAACCAGCTAATTCTAAGATACGGGGCAAATATAAAAACTCTTAATGCTGTAAATTATAACAAACGAGTCGTTTTAGTAAAAATGAATGAACTCACTCAGTATTTCCCGCTGACAAAACCTTTTTCAAACATGTTTCAGGTAATTACAGTAGGTTGGAGTAAGAGATGGATATGGCACTGAAAGGCTTCAAGAAGTGGCTATTTTATTAATTAAACCAAATTAAGAAATATTGTTTTATGTAATTGGGTTTATCCCTTATTAAAGCTACCATTGTAAAATATGGGTTTATCCCATCTATTTAATAAATAAAATCCGGTGTTTTCTAAACTCTGATATTTTTCCTAACTCACGGTCCTGATGAAATTTCCGCTGCAATATTTTTCAAAATAATCACCGGTACCACTTGGCTGTTCGCGGCTCCCGACTTCGTCCAGGGTGGGTCGGGAGCCGTGACACCAGCCCATTACGCGTAGTACCTGCACTTAGTCTTTTTGAAAAATACGTCAGTTTACACTGGTAAATACAATTAACTGACTCTTTTGGAAATATTTAAGAAAAATTGATTTGAATGCGCAAGGCACAAATATTCTTTAATAACTTGGGACAATTATTAAAATAATCTTGTATACAGATTTATATGCTTGTCGTACGTTCAGGGCCCGGGATAGAAGCCGGGACAAGATTAATAGACACACCACATAATATAAACCCACGACGAGTTATCCTCAACAAGCAGGTATATCTTTTTACATACGCAACTGTCAGGTGTATGCCTACACCCCGTGCTTAAGTCGTGGCCATTTCAAATGAATGAGCCAAGGATATCCAAGACACGGTCATTAACCCCCCAAAGGCTTAGATCAAACAAAACAGATTAAAACGGGTTATCTCAATGATTTAACTACTAATCGATTAAAGATTCAATCCGACCAAATCGGTAATAATTTACCGTATCCCAAGCCCGTATAAGGGAAATAAGTTAAAAGTATTTACCTGAGCTAAAATATAATTTTATTCTCAGCCGTATATCAATCAGCAAGTACAAGTAGCTTTTACTGGGCTCCTAATCTGGAATGAAGGTTTTAATAGCCTATTATATTCCTAACGGGTCTTATTTAAGTCTTAACTCAGACCGGTTAGTTTTAAAGAAAGGTTTACGCTTCAAAACGCAAGATTAAGCGAAGACCGGATTAGAATGTGATTTAGACCCAACAAGTATGAAGGCTTGTATAAAATGGGTAAACTAAACACATTCTGTATCTTGAAGTAAAAATGATAAGGTTTGACCCGTTTCGGCCAATTTATGCAAACTAGTTACATAAACCGTACCGAACGCGTATATGCATAACGGGTAACCGAATGAGTCATATACAAGTTCCACAAGTTAATATGCTTTAAATATGATATGATATCAGTAGGATATTTCCCAATATGCCCAAAACGAATTTAAAACCAATTTAAGCCCCGGTTCTGGTCTAAAACAATCAGTAAAAATAGTAAGCTGAGGTTCTGGTCATTTTAATGTTTATAAAAGAGATTAAATAGTAAGCTGAGGTTCTGGTCTAAAAAAATTAGTAAAAATATTTATTTTAACAAGTTATATCAGTAAGATATCTTACATATGTGAAATTTATCATTTATGGCCAAACTATGCATCATAGGGGCATTTTGGTCATTTCGTATATGCTTTAAGGTTAAATTTGGAAATGTGAGTTCAAGACTTATACTTACTATTAAAGTATAAAAATTATTTTTAAAATCAGTAGGTAACAAGTCTTAGGTGCTAAATATGGTTTTAAACCATAATATGCGCCTATTTCGCATAAAAGTCGGTATTTGACGATATTCGGGTTTTTAAGGAAACTTGAGATTTTTATCAGTCTTAACTGCTCAAAATATTTTATTTAATATATAAAAATCGGTGGAAAAAGTTTTGACAAGTAAATGATGTGTAAAACTCATTTTATTAGTGAAAAGGGCACTATCGTCAATTACCGAGTCCATGCAAGAACTCTATTTTATGATCAGTTTAAAATTTAACAAAAATTTCCAAAAATCCCCAAATACTATATTATAAAAGTGGGTAGAAAGCTTGGTGCCAAAATTTGGCTTTAAATATGATTTATGCCAAGAATGCTATTTAGTTAACAAAAAGCTTTTGTTTTACGATATCGTGCATAACTCTCAATTCAGACCAGATTTGGATGTCAAATTTTTAGGAGATACTAATATATCAGTAATAAAGGTTTTTATCCTCTCACATTTTCGAAAATCTCATTTTAATGATAAAAGGGCATAATGGTCCATTTTAAGCTTTTAACGGGAACATGCATATGAATCAGATTTCTATGGAACCATGTAGTATAACTTCAGAGAGTTATACTAACATATAATATGGTCCCAAAGGAACCCTAAGGCATAACTAAACTAAGCTAAATCGGGTCAGAACTGAAACTCAAAGCAAAAGTCTACTTTTGCGACTTTCGGTTACGAACCGAGCCTAACTCAGAATTGTCGGGTTGAACATGCCTAAACATGTTCTTATATTATTTACCAAGTTATTTAAGTGTTAAAACATGTTCCATAACTTCAGCATTATCAGTTATGAATTATTTTGCAAAAACTGACTCGTTTGATTTTTCTGTTAAGTAGTTTGACCCGACAATTGACTGAGATAACGTGATAATTAGGAGGTGTCCTTTAAGGGTTTAATACCTACATAATTACCAACACATAGCCACTTTCAATTCGAATGATGGCTGGACCGTTAGTGATTAATCATAGAGTCAAAGCATAATTATGATATCTTTGACTTTCGGTCATTACACTAATGAAAACTTAATTACTGAGGCTAAGAACACTTACAAGTCCTTAGCATGAAAATTTAGACTAAGAGAGCTTCCTTCCAAGGTAGGATGCTCCAGAGAATGAAATTGAGAGCTCCAAAGCTTGAAAGTATGAGAATTTTTTATGTGCAAGTTATGAGCTCCAAATCTGCCCCTTTATATTGGGTTTTGGATGGATCTAAGATTGATACAGGTGTCCTCAGGTATAATCTGAGGCATACAAGTGTCTAGAGGTTTTAGAATACCATCAAAAGTCCCCTGGTTTCGAAATCATGTGAGTGCATGGCTGTATTGGAGAAGAAGAGTGCAAAATCTGCACCTGTGCATGCTGGCTGTCCATTTTAAGCCGTCACGTCGTGCGACGGCAGAGATGATCAGGTGTGGCGCAACGCCACCATGCAGATTACCAGCCAAACCAGTTTCAAACTTGACAGTTTTACCCCCTGGACCTTCTAAAACGTAATAACTTTCATTCCAAGCACATTTAACCCATATAATTTATATTTTTATGATCCTTAAGATATAACCAAACGTTGTTAGGTCCGGTTTCGTTAAACGATAACCGAAAACACAAGTTTTGCATCGTTGATGCTTTTAACCCTTCATTTACGAAAGTTAACATATTTATCTCAAACGACATCGAAACCTTGTGAAATTTTCGTCACTTATTTTTGGGAGTATAATTAATTGTTACAAAGCTCCAGGTTCATTAAAAGGTGACTCAGAGGTATTAATTTAACATGTTGACACATTTATCCCTCCCGTCTTGTAAACTTTCACTTTCTTCCACAAACGGTTTCATATGTTTCATAATTTATTCGTTTAAGGGTATAAACATCGTGTAGGGTCGTTGAAAGGAAAAAATTTCAAATGTTGACACTTTGGATCCTTATACACACATACTTTCTTCGTTTGTCAACTTTAGTCCTTCGTAATCAATTCGTTACACGTTTAAAGTTCATGACACCTGTCGTTACTTCATTAGACATGATTTTGTGAGGTGTTACAAAAATAGAGTAAAGGTCGCAATGATGACGATTTTAGATCAATGTGTTGTTGTGTGATTATTATCATTATTTCGTGATATTAATACTTGGTAAATGTTTAAAATCCAGATGGCCGACAATGCAAATCGGGAAAACCAGAATAATGAAAACCAGATAAATAATAGTGCTATTCGACATATAGTATCCCAAGGAATTAGAGATGCTATGCCAGCTATCATTCAAAATGTTAGGGAAGCAGAAAATAATAATAGTAATAGTGGGAGTAAGCGAACACATACTGACCCCAGTCACAGCGTAAACAATGGACTGTTAATTCGATTGCCAATTCCAAAAAGAAGAAGAACCATGTCTTATAGTTGTTCTTATAAAGAATTTTGGTCTTGTAAACCAATAGAATTCTCTAGCAATGAAGGAGCCATTGCAGCTCTACGCTGGTTAGAAAAGACTGAAGCAGTCTTAAAAATAAGCAAGTGCGCAGAAGAAGATAAGATAATGTTTGCTTCCAACCTGTTTAAGAATGCAACTCTAGAATGGTGGAACACTATCCTCCAGTCTAGGGGAAGTGATAGGATTTATATTATGGAATGGATTGAGTTTAAGAATATGGTTGAAAGGAAATTCTGTCCTCCTAATGAAAAGGAGCAGATTGCTAATAAATTCGTAAACCTTAGAATGACTGGAGTAGACAACAAGGGTTACATTACTACATTCTTTGAATATGCTAGAATAGTGCCAACCTTAGCATCACCAGAACCAGTATTAATCTCCCGTTACATCTGGAGATTAATTAGGGAGATTAGGCATGTAGTCAAGGCAGCTAGACCATCAACTATAGAAGAAGCTGTAGAACTAGCAAACACCTTGACTGATGAACTGGTACGCACATAAGAAGAAAACCAGAGGAGGAACTTAGCCCAAAGGCTTACCCAGGAATTTCGCTACGGTAATTCCAACCATGGGAAAAATATAGGTTCTACCTCTACACCATACTGTAAAGCCTGTAAAAAGAAACATTCTGGAAAATGCTCCACCTACTGCAACTACTGCAAGATACCCGGACACAAGGATGAAGATTGTAGGAAGAAACCCAGTAATGGAGTGTGCTTCAACTGTGGAGAAAAATGACATATCAGGACAAATTGTCCGAAACTAGCTCTAGCCATGAACAACAAGACTACTAAAAATGCTAGAGCATTTGTTTTGACTACAGAAGAAGCAAAGATGATCCCGGACGTGATCGCCGGTACGTTTTTAGTTAATGATGTTTTTGCTAAAGTATTATTTGACTGTGGTGTGAACCAAAGTTTTATTAATACTTCATTTTGCAAACTTCTCAATCAACCATTAACTAAACTCCAACAAGAATGTCTAGTAGAAACCGCAAATGGAGAAACCATTAAGATTTCTGAAATCTTGCAAGGAGCAAGAATAGAAATTTTAAATCAAAAGTTTATTGCAAATCTTTATCCAATGAATCTGGCAGGATTTGATATTGTATTAGGAATGGATTGGTTAATAGCCAATAAAGCCAGTATTCTATGTGATCAAAAGTCAATACAAGTAAATTCACCAAAGGGTGAAAAGATCACAATTAAAGGAGATAAGCCAACCAGACACACAAAATTCATCTCTGTGATGAAAACTGCAAGCTGTGCAAGAAAAGGGTCAATAGTGTATATGATTTCCATAATCATTAACACTAAGGGAAAAGAATTAAAAGATATCCCCGTAGTATCTCAATTTCTAGATGTATTCCCAGAAGAATTACCAGGACTACCGCTAGACAGAGAAGTCGAATTCAGAATTCATCTGCTACCAGGAACAACACCAATTGCCAAGGCACCTTACCGATTGGCACCTGCAGAAATGAAAGAGTTAAAGAAACAGTTAGACGAACTGTTGGAGAAAGGATTCATACAGCCAAGCTCATCGCCATGGGGAGCACCGATCTTGTTCGTCAAAAAGAAAGACGGATCAATGCGTATGTGCATTGATTACCATGAATTGAATAAAGTCACGATTAAAAATCGGTATCCATTACCAAGAATCGATGATCTGTTTGATCAACTGCAAGGAGCTTGATTTTTCTCAAAGATCGATTTATGCTCAGGATATCATCAGTTAAAGGTACAGGAAGAGGACATTCCTAAGACCGCATTCAGAACAAGGTATGGCCATTATGAATTTACTGTCATGCCATTTACTTTAACCAATGCCACAGCCGCATTTATGGACATGATGAACCGAATATGTAAGCCATATTTGGATAAATTCATAATTTTCTTTATAGGTGATATTTTAATTTATTCTAAAAGTGAAGAGGAACATGCAGCGGATCTGCATACACTTTTAAATTTGCTGAGAAAAGAAAAGCTTTATGCTAAATTTTCAAAATGTGAATTTTGCTGAGAAAAGAAGTACAATTTCTTGGACATTTAGTTAACCATGAAGGAATTCATGTGGATTCCACAAAGATTGAGGCAATTACTAAATGGAAAGTCCCTGAGTCACCAACAGAGGTTAGAAGTTTTCTAGGATTGGCCGGTTATTATAGACGATTTATCCGAGATTTTTCTAGAATAGCCATTCCCTTGACTAAGCAAACCTGTAAATCTGTTAAGTTTGAATGGGGATCAAAACAAGAAGAAGCCTTTAGAATTCTTAAGCAAAGATTAACCAATGCGCCCATACTAGCGTTACCAGAAGGAACAGAAGACTTTGAAGTCTATTGTGACACTTCTAAGTTAGGTTAACGATGTGTGTTGATGCAACACCAAAAGGTTATAGCATATGCTTCTAGACAACTTAAGAATCATGAAGAAAATTATACAACACATGATTTAGAGTTAGGAGCTATAATTTTTTCCCTTAAGATTTGGAGACACTATTTATATGGAAATAAATTTGTTGTCTTCATTGATCATAAGAGTTTAAGGTACATTTTTGGGCAAAAAGAGCTGAATATGAGATAAAGACGCTGGATGAAATTTCTTAGTGATTATGATTGTAATATCCAATATAATGAAGGAAAAGCCAATGTAGTAGCCGATGCTTTAAGTCGAAAGTATCATGAAAAGCCAAAAAGAGTACGTTCTCTTAAATTAAATCTACAGGTAGATTTAAATGACCAGATTAGAGAAGCACATGAATCAGTTATCAAGGATGATACTGAAAGATTGAAAGGAATGATTAAGGAATTAGAACAAGGGACAGATGGAATTTGAAGATTCCATAAGAAAAGGACGTGGATACCTAAACTAGGAAACCTATGCCACCGAATATTAGAAGAGGCCCATAAGTCTAAATATACGATACATCCTGGCAGTGATAAGATGTATCAAGATTTAAGAAAGAATTTCTGATGGATAGGAATGAAAAAGGATATAACAGCTTATGTTGCCAAGTGTCTAACATGTTCACAGGTCAAAGCTGAACATCAGAAACCCTCAGGATTGCTGCAACAATTGGAAATGCTAGTATGGAAATGGGAATTGATAACAATGGACTTTGTTACCAAATTACCCATGACGAGAAAAGGTAATGATACAATCTGGGTGATTGTAGATAGATTAACCAAATTTGCTCATTTCCTACCAATGAAGGAAACTTTCAGTATGGAACAGTTAGCCAAGTTATATGTAAATGAAATAGTTTCATTACACGATATTCCTTTATCTATTGTTTCTGATAGAGATAGCCGTTTTACTTCTCATTTTTTGACAAGTTTCCAAAAAGCAATGGGAACAAGCTAAATCTAAGCACCGCTTATCATCCACAAACAGATGGATAAAGCGAAAGGACGATTCAAACAATGGAATATGCTTAGAGCTTGTGTAATTGATTTCGGAGGAAGTTGGGATGATCACTTACCATTAATAGAATTTTCTTACAATAACAGCTATCATACCAGCATCAATGCTGCACCCTTCGAAGCACTTTATGGACGAAAGTGCCGAACTCCGGTCTGTTGGGCTGAGATTGGAGAAAAGCAACTATCTGGGCCAGAAATAGTACAAGAAACCAGAGATAAGATTATTCAAGTCAAGGAACGATTGAAAGCAGCACGCGATCGACAGAAGAGTTATGTTGATAACAGACGAAAGCCATTAGAATTTCAAGTAGGTGACAAGGTGTTGTTAAAAGTCTCACCTTGGAAGGGAGTTGTCAGATTCATAAAAAGGGGAAAGCTAAGCCCCAGGTATGTTGGACCTTTTGAGATTATCAGAAGAATAGGACCTGTAGCCTATCAGCTACAAGTGCCAGAGGAAATGTGTTGGGATTGAACCCTACCAAAGGAACAGTTGATTAAAGCCAAAACTAGATCAGATCAGTGGATCCAGAATAAGAAGTTGTTTGCATCAGTCTTTCCCCTTGAAAGTGGCCTAACATCTGATGTCCTCTAAGTACTACCCTTCTACAACAACTGCTGGTCTACAAAAACTGCTGTTTATCCAAAGATTGTTTAAGACTAAGTACTGATGCTCAATCTGCTGTTATGGTTCCAGTACTGCTAAAGACACAAAGCACTGCTAGGGCTAAAGCAGTGGAATGAAGAAGCAGTAGTTTACTCTCTTTGTTTGTTTATACTTGTAATCAGTTGTTAGATAGCAGTGTTTGTAATAGTCAGTGGTTAGAGGTTGTTAGGAGGTTAGATGTCACTTTCATGGTGACGTCAGCAAAGATGCCACAGTAGTTTGTTCTGTACTATAAATAGAACAGTACCCTGTACTGTTCTAGTAGCTCTTTTCTTCACCAAGTCATTCTGTACGAACAAATCATTGTGAGCTCAGGCTGAGGGGGAGATTGTATGCATGCATGCATGCATTGTAATTGAAGATTGTAATAAATATAATCATTTTATTTCATGATAAACATGTCTGCTCAAAGTCAAACCTCTGTTCCTTCATTATCTTTGTTAATCACAGTTATCCAAAATCAGTGTTTTAACCCACTGATGGCTATCCACTAATAGTAAAAGTCAGCCACTGTTTCATTTTCACCACTGTAAACCACTGATCATTGATCCATCAGTGGTTTCCTAAACAACTGTCTTCCATTATTCATCTTTTCAGCAGAGGTTGGCACGTGGACAGTACTTATCCGTCAGATCTTTGTAACCGCTGCCACGTCAGCATTCACTTTTTCACTTTATAAAACCCTGATCAAAACCCCAAACAGGGTTTTCACTGTCGAATCGAATTCAAAATTCCTTTCAAAAGAAGTTACCATCAAATTTCTCCAAATTCTTCATCTCTTCCATTCATCCTCCATCTAAAATCACGATTCACTATGGCTCTCCCATCCAAAACCCCTCATAATTACCTGTGCATACTTGAAAAACCAAGTGAAAGCACAACATTTCACTCCGTTATCGACGCACTCTCGTCTTCAAGGTACAAAACTTTGTTGACCTGCAACCCACCTATATACCTCGATACCCTTAGTGATTTTTGGAAAAATGCAAAAATTGAAAGTCGGGACAAAAAGCCCTCGGCTATTACTTCAACGGTAAAGGGAATTCAGATAAATGTCACACTGAAAGACATTTCTGAGGTCTTTGAATTGGATGATATTACATGTAAAACTTCTTTCCCAAAAACCGATTATCAAATTGATTTCATTGAGAGAGGGTATGCAGAAGAAATGAAAAAAGATACTTTGCAAAAAGGCAGTTTTCCACCTGCCATGAGGTTTTTGTTCCATACCCTCCTCATGTGTGTTTCAAACAAGACCACAGCTTTCAATGAAATTCCATTAAAAATCCAATACTTAGGGTATGCTATCATGCAAAACGAAAATTTTAATTACTCCTAACAGATTTTTAATGACATGGTAAAAAATGTTAATAATATCAAAGAAAATAAAAAACCATTTTTATTGTTTCCAAGGTTTTTGAGTTTTTACTTGCAAAAGAAGATTCCAAAAGATAGTGCTCATGTGCTTACCCAAGGAAATCCTATTCAAATCAACAGCCTATCTTCTGAAACCTTCACAAGGCTGTCAAAACCTTTAAAAACACAAACAGAGGAACCTGAGCAGAATTTAGCAGCAACAACTGCTCCTCAGGGAACTGCTGTTGAGCCTACTGCTCAAGGTGATCACAGTAGCAGATCCACTGCTGTGAAACCCACACCTAAAATCACCAAAAGACCCAAACAGAAAAAATCACAAAAGCCCCCCAAACCCACAAAAAAGGTAACTCTGGAAGATGAGATCCCAGAGATTATACCTGTGACAACACAAAAGTCACCAATAACCACTGCTGCTACTTCCTCACCGCAGTTGGAAGAAAGATCTCAACCTGAGCCTCAAACTCCTTCTGCATCCTCTCAAAAGGATCAGGTTGTATCCATAGGGACACCACATTATGAAGCTCTGGATCCACTTGCACCCATCTTCCACAGCCCAGCTCCCGGGGCAAATTCTCTTTCTACACCCATTCTCACTGCCCAAATTCCACCACAAATTGTACCCTTGTTGGATGCACTTGATATAGCTCAGACAGAAATCAGTTCTTCTCAACCACCTGTAAATGAGAATATACCTCAACAAGTGACTGAGTCTGGGCTCCCTATCTCTGCTAACCCACCAACAACTGAGGATGCTATACCCCTTGAGTTACAAGTAACTCTTGGTGGTAGTTCAAATGGAGCAGCAACTACAGGTGTTAAATCCACTGATTTACACCTGGCCAGTTGTTCCATTACTCAGACTCCCTTGAAGGCAATTTCCTCTTTTGGAACCAAAGTGACTACTAGTGAGTATCCAATACCCACTGGTGTGTTTACATTGGTAACATCTGCTGAGGAAAGAAGTCCCCAGTACCAAGAAAATGGGGCATCCGTGGATGACTTTTGGGAAACTTTCCCTAAGTCAACTGCTGATACAACCACAGCCAGTGGTAAATTAGATGATCCCATTAAGTTGGGTGATGGTTTAAAATACCAAGAATTGAAGGAGAGGGTTGATAAACTTGACACATCTGTTGCAGAAATCAAAACTATGCTGCAACAGGTGTTACAATCACAAAAGACAACACCCACTGCTGCAACATCTGCTCATTCTCCCACTGAGCTCTGGAATTTATTTCAACCTAAGCTTCTTCAACAGCGACAATATTCTGACCATCAACATGAGATTCAACTTCAAATGGTCAGAAATGCAATGGAAGCTAGGTATAAAGATACACAAGCTGATATCAAGGCAATTAAAGCCCATTTACTGCAAACCACTGGCACCTCTCCTCCAACAGTTGTTTTTGTTGAAACTCTTGATGATGCCAAAAGGGGGAGAAAGGTAAAAAGGGAAAAGATGGCCTACATATAAAACCAGATCCAATGTCCAAACTGGTTGTAGAAATCCCAAGGCCAGATGGTTCCAAAAAGGTTGACGAGACTCAAAATGCTTTTGCTGATTTGAAAGCAAACATGAAAGAGTCAATGGAAATAAAAGGGTCTAAAAGATTTGAGCAGAAGAAGAAAGTTTTGATGGAAAAGGAAGAGCAGGGTACATCTAGACCTAAAAGAAGACAGCCTACTAGAAAAGTAAGCCAACCCAAAACCACACCTTCCAAAATCACAAAACAAACTCCCCAAATCCCCAAAATTCCTCTTATCAAACCTCCAAACCAACAGATGTTCAAATACCTGTTGTATCAACAACTGTTGGTACTTCACTGGTTTCAACAGATGTTATCCCAACAACTGCCATCACTGCTACATCAACACACACTTCAACCACTGCTCTCATCATTCCAACAACCACCATACATCCCACTGCCACATCACAAACAAAACCACCATCACAAAAACCACCTGCCAAAGAGCAGAAGACATCAGTTGACACATCATGTTGTAGTGACAACAGTGGTTGAAACACCAGTTGTTTCAACAACTGTTAGTCTGCCACCCATCACTCCAAATATCTCCACTTCCGTACCAAAAACAAAATCCCCTTCACCCAAAAAGTTATATACAAGGAAAAGGAAATTTCAGGTGAATGATGATGATATACCAGCACCTATTCCTTTATCCTCCACACCCTACAATGTTATCAATCCCCAACCTTTCATTCCTCCAAAACTGGCCAATCCTATCAAAGATCTAAAAATATTAGAAGGATTCAACCCTGCTGATCTTATACCACTAGCAGCCACTTATCCACTAGAACTTCATGCAGTAAAAGAAGAAATGAAACAGTTCTACTTAGTGGATGATCCTTCCAAGAGAAAATTCCCTTCCCTTGTCGGTTTTAGAGATCCTAAAAACATGGATGAATACCTAAAACTCAAAGGCAAGCAAGCTGAGTGGAGAGCCAAATATGAATGCAAAGGGGAAGGTGATAAAGCCATCTTATGTAGGATGCAGTTCTTGCTCACCAAGGTCAAACAAATGGAAGACTATGCAAGAGACCTGAGTAAAGAAATGTTAAACTTGCCACCAGAGGCTGGTCTATAAGTAGACCTGAAAGAAGACCTCATCAAGCTGATCATGAGTGAAAAGGTTTACCCTGCAAAAGCTGAATTTTTCCAAGACTGGCCACTCATTGCTCTCAAAGCAGAATTGAAAAGAATTGAAAAAATAAAAAATACTCCAGGTATGAAAAGAACAACACCAAATTGGAGCAAATATAGTAAGAAAATTGCTAATCTTACCTTGGAGTATAAGAGGAAAAGAGAAGAGTTGGTGGCAGCAGACTATGGAACAGCCAGGTAGATAGCAAGGTGGTCAAAACAAACTATTGATCAAACCTACAAAAGGCTTGAAGAGCTAAGAAAGAAAGACCCCACTGCTCCAAAGAAACCAATCTACAAGACCACTGATAAACCAAAGAAACTGGCCCACACTTCTGGACCACTGTTCACATCTTCTGACACCTCTATCATTGAGGAAAATCAAAGAAAGAGACAAAAATTGACTGATGCAGAAGAAAAGGGACAAGAAGTTGTCTATTTCAAAGAGGCTATCAAGAAAATGGCTTTAGAGGAGGATGACTCAGCAATACTTGAAGATTTAGCCAAAAGGGTTCTGAGCAGGCCTCCATCTCCAAACTCATCATCAATAAAAACTCTCCCAAGAAACCAATTGAATTAAAAAATACTAAAGTGGAAGTCTGATCAAAAGACCCACGTATTGACTTTGCTCAAATCCAATGGGAAAGTAGAGCATATATCAAGGGAACAAGCACTAGGCCTGGGTGTTGAACATCTGCAAGATCTCCTTGAGCTCACACTGTGTAGGGATGAGGATGATACAGATTCCATGGACTTTGAATTACAATTCAAAGGACAAGTCAGGGAATTATTGATGAAACAATAAAGATCCAGAATAATGAAGAGTTTTGACATCATCTGTTCTAGGGGGAGATTGTTGGGATTGAACCCTACCAAAGGAATAGTTGATTAAAGCCAAAACTGGATCAGATCAGTGGATCCAGAATAAGCAGTTGTTTGCATTAGTCTTTCCCCTTGAAAGTGGCCTAACATCTGATGTCCTCTAAGTACTGCCCTTCTACAACAACTGCTGGTCTACAACAACTGCTGTTCTTCCAAAGATTGTTGAAGACTAAGTACTGATGCTCAATCTGCTGTTATGGTTCTAGTACTACTGAAGACACAAAGCACTGTTAGGGCTAAAGCAGTGGAATGAAGAAGTAGTAGTTTACTCTATTTGTTTGTTTATAATTGTAATCAGTTGTTAGATAGCAGTGTTTGTAATAGTTAGTGGTTAGAGGTTGTTGGGAGGTTAGATGCCACTTTCATGGTGACGTCAGCAAAGATGCCACAGTAGTATGTTATGTACCATAAATAGAACAGTACCCTGTACTGTTCTAGTAGCTCTCTTCTTCACCAAGTCATTCTGTATGAACAAATCATTGTGAGCTCAGGCTGAGGGGGAGATTGTATGCATGCATGCATGCATTGTAATTGAAGATTGTAATAAATATAATCATTCGATTTCATGATAAACATGTCTGCTCAAAACAATTCTCTTATTGATTGTGTGTTGAGAGTTTGTCTCATTTAATTCCGCTGCACTTAATTCTATTTCATCTTCATTCTAATCAAACAAGCACAATCAAAGGAAACTCAGATCCTAACAAAATGGCAGGAATACATGATGTATTTCATGTAAGTAATCTCAAAAAGTGTTTAGCCGATAAATCGCTAGTGGTACCTCTTAAGGATATAGAGGTAAATGAAAAGCTTAAGTTTGTAGAAAAACCTCTACAGATTGAAGATAGGAAAGTCAAGAACCTTAAGCACAAAAGACAAGTTCTAGTTAAAGTGAAGTGGGATTCCAAGAGAGGACTAGAATACACATGGGAACTTGAATCAGAAATGCAAAGGAAATATCCACACCTGTTCCAGTAGACCTCGAGGACGAGTTCTAAATTAAGGTGGGGAGGATATAACAACCCTCCTAAATTATTTCCGACACCCCTAATATATTTAGAATACCCTTATATGTCTTAAAACACAACACGTATATGATATTTAGCCCTAAATACCTTTATATAATTAAAATAAAAATAAATTTTTTTTATTGTGTTATGGCAGGCCGCGAAGACTCCCTCTTTGTCTTACGCGGGTCGCGACAGCTCAAGATCAGGGCGCATCCCTGAGCTGCCACGTAGCAGCATCGTGTCAAGCCTAGTGGCCGAATCAGCCAAGCTAGGGCCTACCCTAGCTGGCCTCACGGGCCGCGAAGCCCTTGACTGACTCAAAATCAGGCCCTATTAATAGATGGCATCGGCTGTCAGTTGAAATCGTTCAAAATTCGAAACTTCTCTCTAAATTCTGAATAGAAATTATAATTCTCGGGTATAATACCCCCTTAATTAACAAATTTATGCCCCGTTGTAAGTATCATAACCCCCGGTTACGTATTAGATACACTGCCCGATTGATCTAGTGCTCCGTAACGGCTGTCGAGGCTCTGCCCGACGTAGTCGTTGGAGTTCTATCTCGGGGAGGGTATTACTAATGTAAATATTGGGTTATTATACTAACGCGTGTGCATTGTTTAAATTATTAGATTATAACCAGGAAACCATCAGGAAAAGTCTAAACTAGCAATGTGAGTAATCTCCTTTTTGTGCCAACCTTTTTGCAAACTGTTTTTACAAAACCTCAATGCTTTACATTATAATTAAACAATGATTAAGTATTTGTAATTCTACAATTATCGTCGGTATGTTGGGGTTTTGTATACAAAATTTGTTACTATACTGTGAGTAGTAACATGACCACAAGTCGGGTCGACAGTACTGTGGGTGGTAATTAAGGTAGAATAATAAACAAATGTAATTGCTGATTGCCCTTAATACTGTACAAGGATAAAATCTGTCTTGATTAACTGGGATTCACTCACCAGTATTTCCCACTGACAAAATGTTTTAAACGCGTTTCAGGTAACAAATGTGAAAGCCAAAATAGAAGCCAGCTGGAGAGCACTGAAGGCTAGGAAAAATGTGGCTATAAAAGTTACCTAATAAAGAAAGATGTTTTATTCAATAAAATAGGGTTTATCCCTATAAACATGTTTGTAATAAAAACATGGGTTTTATCCCATTATGTTATTTAATATAAAATGTGGTGTTTTACTCAGATAAAATATTTCCTAACTACGGTCCTGATGAAAATTCTGCTGCCAAATAATGATAAACATCGATACCACCATCTCTGAGTAGGCCGCGGCCGCCCGCCTCCCGAGGCAGGGGTCGGGGGTTGCGACAAAAAGTTACTAAGAGCGACTTGGGTGCGTGTGAGCGGATGAGAGTGTCAAATCAGAGAAAGGAGGGCGTACGGCGGTATTTAAAGAGTGAGAGAGAGGGCTTAAGTCGGTGCGCGAAGTGGCGTTCGGTCGGATGGCCTTCCGAACGGATGGTCATCCGAGCTGATGGTCATCCGATCGGATGCCCATTCGAACGGTGGTCCATTCGATCGGCTGTGTGTGCGCGAGTTAGTTTTCCAACTTCGTTTCGTTTGTTAAGCGTTGCATTGCGTTTAATCGAATTGCGAGTGAGGGTTTGAGCGTGTAAGCATTGCGTTGATAACCACATAAGATTTAAACAAGTAATCACACAGATAACATATATAACATAAATGCATAAAGTAAATTCGCGTTTCGAGTTTGCGATGAGTTTGCGTTGCGATAACGTTTAGTCTAAACAAGCGATGTAACATGCGATAAAATGCGTTTCAATAGTAAGCGTTATAAACTGCGTTTAAATGTGATGACTGCGTGTTGAATAAGCGTTGTAATAAGCGTTTAAAAATCTCGTTTAACCCTTTTGCGCTAATCGAATCTCAGGAGTACAAGCGGTTACAAGAGGAATAACAATGATAAGTAATGATCCGAAAATTCGGGTTGTTACGGCCTCCCCTACTTTAGGAAATTTTGTCCCAAAATTTAGGAGCAGGCGTAACGAAGAGTTGTGGATATTTAGCTTTCATATCACTTTCGAGTTCACAAGTGAACTCCGCGCCGCGTTTGCCTTCCCAGCGAACCTTCACTATAGGAATGCGAGAGCGTTGAAGTTTCTTGGTCTCTCGATCCATGATTTCTACTAGCTTTTTCACAAAGTGTAGAGTCTCGCTAACTTGCAAATATTCAATAGGAACATGAAGATTTTCTTCACCTAGGCACTTTTTGAGGTTTAAGATGTGGAAAGTCGGATGTACGTTGCTGAATTCCTCTGGTAATTTGAGTCGGTAGGCCACTTTGCCAATTCTTTCCAGAATCTTAAAGGGACCCACGTATCGTGGCGCTAGCTTTCCTTTCTTGTCGAATCGGATCACCCACTTCCAAGGTGAAACCTTTAGGAGTACGTGATCACCAACTTCGAACTCAAGGGGCTTGCGACGTTTATCGGCGTAACTCTTCTGACGACTCCAAGCTTTCAAGAGATTGTCTCGTATTTGGAGGATCTTGTCAGTCGTTTCTTGTAGTAACTCAGGACCGGTGATTTGAACGTCTCCGATCTCGTGCCATACAATAGGCGATCAACATTTTCTTCCATATAATGCCTCAAAGGGTGCCATTTGAATACTAGCGTGATAATTGTTGTTGTATGAGAATTCTACTAAAGGTAAATGTGAATCCCAATTACCACCAAAATCTATAACGCACGAGCGAAGCATGTCTTCAAGGGTGCGGATCGTGCGCTCAGTCTGACCGTCGGTCTGGGGATGGAATGCGGTACTGAGATTAAGAGTCGTACCAAGAGCGGATTGGAATATCTCCCAGAGACGGGAAGTAAATCGACTACCGCGGTCAGAGATGATGTCAAGAGGTGTCCCATGTCGACAAATAACTTCGTCGGTATATGTTCGTGCTAATCGTTCAACCTTATAGTCTTCTCGTATCGGTAAGAAGTGGGCGGATTTCGTAAGATGATCAACAATAACCCAAATGCTATCGTGACCTGATGGCGTGCGAGGGAGTTTCGTAATGAAGTCCATAGCTATACTTTCCCATTTCCACATCGGGATTTCGGGTTGTTCGAGTAAGCCAGAGGGTCGTTGATGTTCGGCCATAACTTTCGAGCAAGTTAGGCATTTCGAAACATAAAGAGCGATATCCTTTTTCATTCCTGGCCACCAATACCAGGCACGGAGGTCCTGGTATATTTTGTCGGCACTGGGGTAAATGGAATATCGGGATTTGTGGGTTTCAGTAAGCAAAATCTCTCGGAGATTATTGCGACTAGGTATCCAAATTCGGTCGAGATAGTGAAAAATACCATTTGGTTTATTCACTAATTGATTTTCGGTTCCAATAATTCTTTCTTCCTTCAAGGTGTTCTCGGTAAAACAAGCGTGTTAAGCGTCGTGAATGAGAGCTTCGAGGTCGTGTTGGGCTTGAACGTTACAAACACTGTGTAAATAGCTTCATCGGCAACGACGTTTGCTTTGCCTGGGTGGTAGCGAATCTCACAGTCGTAGTCATTGAGAAGTTCAACCCATCTGCGTTGGCGCATGTTCAGTTCTTTCTAGTTCAAAATGTGTTGTAGGCTCTTATGGTCGGTGAAGACCGTACACTTGGTACCATAAAGGTAGTGTCGCCATATCTTTAACGCAAAAACAACTGCACCGAGTTCGAGATCGTGGGTTGTGTAGTTCTTCTCGTGGACCTTGAGTTGGTGAGACGCGTACGCGATAACCTTGTCTCGTTGCATAAGAACACAAACAAGACCTAGGTTAAAGGCATCGCAATAAACAACAAAGTCGTCATTTCCATCGGATAGCGCGAGTACGGGAGCGTTGCAAAGCATACACTTAAAGGTTTGAAAGGCATCCTCTTGTTCAGTTCCCCAAACGAAAGGCTTGTCTTTATGCGTTAGAGAGGCGAGAGGAACGGCGATTTTAGAGAAATTTGCGATAAATCGACGGTAATAACTCGCCAATCCGAGAAAAGAACGAACTTCGGACGGGGTTTTCGGTGTAATCTGTCACAACCCTCGACCCCACCCCAGGAGCGGGAGCCGTGAGCCAGTCTGACGGTATCGGTGTTTATTAATTTGGCAGCGGAAAGTTTCATCAGGGCCGTAGTTAGGAAATATTTTATCAGAGTTAAACACCAAAATGTCTAAAATAATTAAATGGCATAAAACCCGATTTTCCTTTGTAATATATTTATAGGGATAAACCTTAATTACTGAAAACAATTCTCCTTTTTAATTAGGTAACTTTTATAGCCACTTTTCTAAGCCTTCAATGCTCTCCAGCTGACTTTTATTGGCTTCACACTAAGTTACCTGAAACACGTGTTTAAAATATTTTATCAGCAAGAAATACTGGTGAGTGAATCCCAATTTAATCAAAATAGATTTTATCCTTTTACAGTATTGAGAGCGATTACAGTGTTTACATCTACACAATTACTCATTCAGTACTGTCAATCCTGACTGGTGGGTCATATTACTCATTGGCTAACTCTTTGTCCAATGGTATCGTGTTCCACATTTTGTATACAAAACCCCAACATACCGACAGTAATTGAAAAATTACAAAGACTCAATCACTGCTTAATCACATTGTAAAATATTTAAGATTTTCTAAAAACAGTTTACAAAAAGGAGATTACTCACAAAAAGGTTTACATAAAAAGAAGGATTACTCACATTGCTGTCTTAGGGTTTTCCTTTAGGATTTCCTGGTTATAATCTATTAATTAAACAATGAACACGTGTTAGTATAATAACCCAATATTTACATTAGTAATACCCTCCCCGAGACGGCATTCCAACGACTACGTCGGGCAGAACCATGACAGCCGTTACGGAACCCTAGATCAATCGGGCAGCGTATCTAATACGTAATCGGGGTTAAAATACTTACAACGAGGCAGAGCTTCGCTAATTAGGGGGATATTATACCCGATGTTATTCTTCAGAATTTCAAGAGAGGAAAAAGAATTGTGAACGAATTGGAATGAAATGCCGAAGGTTCCTATTTATAGTGCCTGATCTGGTCTCGCTCGTGCCCCGCGAAGGAAACAGCAAGGGCTTACGCGGCCCGCGAGGGTCCTAAGGCGGCAACGAGGTTTGCTGAGTCATCGACACGTGGCGGCACCGGGTCTTCTCCTGACGTTAAGCTGTTACGGCCCGTGACGAATAGAGCCAAGGGCTTCGCGTCCTGCGAACGCCCCTTAAATTTTGTTTTATTTGTTATTTGTTAAATTAAAGGTTATTTGGGTCCATTATTCATATGCGGGTTGTATATTGGGACATTTAGGGGTGTCTAAAATATTTTAAGGAGGGTTGTTATATTTTGGGTATAGTTTCTGAACTATTTAATAAAATATATAATGCACTCACATTAAGTATAGTAACCCAATTTTACTTTATCCCTACGTCACGAGACAGAACCCCAACGAACATAGTCAGGCAGAGCCTTGACATGCGTTACGGGGCTCCAGATCAATCGGACAGGGTATCAGTGACCAGGGGTTAGAACACTTAAAACGGACAGGGCTTTAGAGTATTATAGGTGAATTACTAAAAGAAAGAATGGATTTATAGAAGGTTAGAGAGAGCGAGATGGGGAAGGGACAATCTGAACAATCGAAATGTTATACTTATATATAGTTGCCTACAACTTGGGGAATACATTGAGCTAATAATTGCATCTGATGTTGATCTTCCACGTAACCTTTGTAATTCATATGTGTAGATTTAATTTATTTTATTATTATTATAATTAATTTAACTGCTTCACTCATTTGGCGCTTATAACTTCTAAAATATGACGTTTTATAAAATGATGAATATGCCATTAGAACGAGAATATTTTTATCTACATTTTGGCCTAAGTTTCATTAAAAACGGAGTAGGTTCGAATATAATGTATTTTTATAATTAGATTATTAAACGGTTCCTAGGCTCGTCTAGATACTTCATATTTCTAATATTCAATTTACCCATGATCTATTCGTGTAATAACTTTATTTAAAATTTAAAATTTTGGGAATGTTACATCCTTCCCACCTTGTTTTAAATCTCGTCCTCGAGATTTAGGTTACGTTACATCTTTTAGTTAGTTATCAAGGTGTAAAAGATAAATATAAAGATATCATAGGATAATTGGAATTCAATGGTCTCAAAACTCAGTTTCAGGAATAGATGTTAACTAAATGAGATGAAATGGTACAATCATCAAGGTGACTAAGTTTCATAAGTCAAAAGAGAGATTTGATAGGCATAGAATCCAAAATGCAATGATTTGTAGAAACAATAGGATTCAATGCCAGAAAAGAACTTACTTTGATCATCAATTGAGGGAGATTCTGAATTAATAATCTCAATTTGAGAATGGAAGTATGAAAAATGATTTGTCAATGATCAAACCAGAAATCAGTGACATTTATTTAAGTGGCAAGGATACACCTGATAATACAATAGAATTTAGTGTATCATTGTCTTAATACATAATTGTATCCAGACTACTTGAATGATGAGTCAAACAAATTACGTATGAACTGATATGATTAGGGATATTAATTAGCTCAAGCTACAAATTTACACAGACACCGCAAGGTGTCGTGTTTTAACAAATGATATATTGAAATTGAAGACTTTAAATAAGTTTACTATGATTCAAACAATGAGATTACCTCGAATATGATGATCTCAATTCATCATATGGGATTTTGAATTGAATGGATTTTGTGAACAAGTTCAAACAATTGAGCTTGGTTTGGACATATTCCAAAAATAGATATATGTATTGACAAGAAATGGTTTCAATGAAAAATCTGGTAAGGAGCTTTCCAAGAAATTTATTGACTTGATTATCAAAAGTCAGCATTTTCACAATCAGACGGGGGAATTTATCAAAATGAGTATAATGAAAATATTTATTAAAACTCATGAGTAGATGATATTTTGAAGTAAATTCACATGTATGACAAGCAATGCATATATGACATAAGAATTTATCAAGAGACGAGACAAATGAGAGTTGGTTTTATAAAAGAAAAATAAAGATCTTTTATTATAAAATTTTGTTTGGAATCAAAAGTCAACTAATACTCTAATACAGATAATCCGTAAAGGTGCTCATTTTAGAAGTTACTGTTGCCTCCGGTGTCATAAGCATATATGCGTTCTCCTTAGCTTCATCTGGGCTCATAGTCTTGTTGTTGGGTGCTTTGGATAATTTTGGACAGTAGGGACGGATATGACCTGGATCTCCGTAGTTGAAACATACGTTAGTTTTCCTTCTACATACTTCCTCTGCATGTCCGACCTTCTTGCAAAAACTACAACGGTGTATTTTCCTAGAGCGGCGTCTTTTTGAACTCTTCTGATTATAGTTGTCGCAGGTAGGTTGCGCGATCGATGATCCTGCTTCTTGGTTCTTATCGGTTTTGTCAGAGCAGAATTCCTTATAGGAGTAACTATAGGTTGTGATTTTCTTTCGCTTGGAGGATGGAGTGTTGATACAAATATCATGACCTCCGTTGTTAATAGGGTTAGGTTTGAAGTGATGGGTATGCTCACAATGTAAAGTATGACTTTCATTTATAGATATAGAAATTTTAATAGCTTCAATGATCGAAGGCATGGCATTCGATATCCCTTGAGCTATTATGTTTTCTATAGTACTTTTGTCCAAAGAGTTTTCATTACTAGCCTGAATTTCTTGATTACAGGTGATTTCCTTTGACATCTGTATTGCAGACATATTTTGATATAATTATCATAGAACTAAGCAATTATACAGGTACATTTTCTTTTACTATCTATTTTATCAAAATATAAGGGAAGTATATTACGTGCTAGTTCCTGGTATCGTAGTTACAGACGAGCTTTTATTCTAAATTATAAGCTCGATGTTTTACTAAGAATGACTTTATATTTTCTCAACTTAGCTTACATTCTCAGTGCTCAGGATTGGATAAATATTCAGGATGTTTAGTGGAAACTATAGTTGCGTCTGTGGCTAGAATTAAAGGTTTATATAAGATCCTGAGTTTTCCAGTTATTGATTCTACTATTTTTCCCTAGTGATATACACGTATTACGTACATATATTTTAAATTATATGGTTATACAATACCAAATATTTTGGTATATATATTTCCATTTTACGTATGAAATATTATTTATGAAATATAGAATACTTATATATGCTTCGTGCCCTTTTCATGTGTGTGTATATATATAGGTACATGTGCTTATATTATATAACAAAGGCATATATAATATTTTCATAGTATCATTTATAAATTCTATTGTAATATTTGTATTAAACAATAAACATGATTTAAGTATGCTAAGATATTATATTTTTAACAAAATAAATATAATTACTTATTTTGTCAAATCTTTGACAAAATATATACATATTTAAGTCGAGTAAAATTTTGGGCTATATCATAATTCATAAAACATACTACTTGCATTGAATAATATTTTATTTTATAATACTTTAGTGACTATCATACCTAAAGGGTGTTATCTTACATATTTAATTAAGATATAAAGTTAATATCATAATATTATTATAATTTATATTAAATCGTATTCATATAAATATATGAGGATGATATCTATTATCAATTACGAATATATCTTCTTTATATATTTATAGCATAATCACATTGTAAAATAGAGATTACATATACTGAGAATTTAAATGACATAAAATCATTTAAGTATAATATAAAAATTATATTATCTTAATATTTATATTATGCTATTTATTTATTTATTATTATTTTTTTAACATATCCTAATTAAAAGATACAGATAGGGGTAACACATATTGGAGATTCAAAATTTGTGAAATGACATAAAAATCACACCAACCATATTAAGATTTTATGTTCACAAGATAATGCATAAGGGATTAATTTCCTAACATAACATAATTGTTTAAGGTTTAGGTATTATAAGAACACCTAAATAGTTTAAACAAGTGGCTTAGCTCTGATTCCACCTTCTGTCACAACCCCGACCCCACCCCGGGAGCGGGAGCCGCGAGCCAGTCTGATGGTATCGGTGTTTATTAATTTGGCAGCGGAAAGTTTCATCAGGACCGGAGTTAGGAAATATTTTATCAGAGTTAAACACCAAAATGTCTAAAATAATTAAATGGGATAAAACCCGATTTTCCTTTGTAATATATTTATAGGGATAAACCCTAATTATTGAAAACAATTCTCCTTTTTAATTAGGTAACTTTTATAGCCACTTTTCTAAGCCTTCAGTGTTCTCCAGCTGGCTTTTATTGGCTTCACACTAAGTTACCTGAAACACGTGTTTAAAATATTTTATCAGCAAGAAATACTGGTGAGTGAATCCCAGTTTAATCAAAATAGATTTTATCCTTTTACAGTATTGAGAGCGATTACAATGTTTACATCTACACAATTACTCATTCAGTACTGTCAATCCTGACTGGTGGGTCATATTACTCATTGGCTAACTCTTTGTCCAATGGTAACGTGTTCCACATTTTGTATACAAAACCCCAACATACCGGCAGTAATTGAAGAATTACAAAGACTCAATCACTGCTTAATCACATTGTAAAATATTTAAGATTTTGTAAAAATAGTTTACAAAAAGGAGATTACTCACAAAAAGGTTTACATAAAAAGAAGGATTACTCACATTACTGTCTTAGGGTTTTCCTTTAGGATTTCCTGGTTATAATCTATTAATTAAACAATACACACGTGTTAGTATAATAACCCAATATTTACATTAGTCATACCCTCCCCGAGATGGCATTCCAATGACTACCTCGGGCAGAACCACGACAGCCGTTACGGAACCCTAGATCAATCGGGCAGCGTATCTAATACGTAACTGGGGTTAAAATACTTACAACTAGTCAGAGCTTCGCTAATTAGGGGGGTATTATACCCGATGTTATTCTTCATAATTTCAAGTGAGGAAAAAGAATTGTGAACGAATTGGAATGAAATGCCGAAGGTTCCTATTTATAGTGCCTGATCTGGTCTCGCTCGCGCCCCGCGAAGGAAACAACAAGGGCTTACGCGGCCCGCGAGGGTCCTAAGGCGACAACGAGGTTTGCTGAGTCATTGACACGTGGCGGCACCGGGTCTTCTCCTGACGTTGAGCTGTCGCGTCCCGCGATGGATAGAGCCAAGGGCTTCGCGCCCCGCGAGCGCCCCTTAAATTTTGTTTTATTTGTTATTTGTTAAATTAAAGGTTATTTGGGTCCATTATTCATCTACGGGGTTTATTTTGGGACATTTAGGGGTGTGTAAAATATTTTAAGGAGGGTTGTTATAGTTTGGATATAGTTTCTGAGCTATTTAATAAAATATATAATGCACTCACATTAAGTATATTAACCCAATTTTACTTTATCCCTACGTCACGAGACAGAACCCCAACGAACATAGTCAGGCAGAGCCTTGACATGCGTTACGGGGCTCCAGATCAATCGAACAGGGTATCAGTGATCAGGGGTTAGAGCACTTAAAACGGGCAGGGCTTTAGAGTATTATAGGTGAATTACTAAAAGAAAGAATGGATTTATAGAAAGTTAAAAAGAACGAGATGGGGAAGGGACAATCTGAACAATCGAAATGTTATACCTATATATAGTTGCCTACAACTTGGGGAATATGTTGAGCTAATAATTGCATCTGATGTTGATCTTCCACGTAACCTTTGTAATTCATATGTGTAGATTTAATTTATTTTATTATTATTATAATTAATTTAACTGCTTCACTCATTTGGCGCTTATAACTTCTAAAATATGACGTTTTATAAAATGATGAATATGCTATTAGAACGAGAATATTTTTATCTACATTTTGGCCTAAGTTTCATTAAAAACGGAGTAGGTTCGAATATAATGTATTTTTATAATTAGATTATTAAACGGTTCCTAGGCTCATCTAGATACTTCATATTTCTAATATTCAATTTACCCATGATCTATTCGTGTAATAACTTTATTTAAAATTTAAAATTTTGGGAATGTTACATCCTTCCCACCTTGTTTTAAATCTCGTCCTCGAGATTTAGGTTACGCGTGTTGGGCTCTCGACTTCGAATAGATCAGGATATCATCGATAAACATGATGACGAAGCGATTAAGGAAAGGTTTACACACACGGTTCCTCAAATCCATCAAGACCGCGGGTGCTTTGGTGAGACCAAAAGGCGTGGCCACGAATTCATAATGGCCATAGCGGGTACGAAAAGCAGTTTTAGGGATGTCTTGCTCCTGAATTCGCAGTTGATGGTAACCAGAACGTAGATCGATCTTAGAGAAATACGTAGTGCCTTGCAATTGATCAAATAAGTCGTCGATTCGGGGTAAAGGGTAGCGATTCTTGATAGTAAGCTTGTTGAGTTCCCTATAATTGATGCACATTTGGAACGATCCATCCTTCTTTTTGACGAAAAGGACAGGTGCGCCCCATGGAGATGTGCTAGGGCGTATGAAGCCTTTATCAAGTAACTCTTGGAGTTGACTAGAAAGTTAACGCATTTCGGACGGTGCGAGACGATAAGGGGCTTTAGCAATAGGGTTAGCTCCAAGAATAAGGTCGATACGAAAGTCGATATCATAAGTTGGGGGTAGACCGGGTAAATCGTTAGGAAAGGCATTAGGAAAATCACGAACCACAAGTACCTTTTCCATCGGCTTCTTTTCCTCCTCCGCTACTACAATGTGAGCTAAGAAAGCCAAATATTCCTTGCGTAGATACTTGCTTGCTTGGATACACGACATAAGTTTCAGTTCTTTCGAGGATACTTCGCCATTAACACATAATTGGTCGTCGTTTGAGAGGGAGAAACGAATCATATTTTCGAAGCAAACGACTTCGGCACGATTTTCATGAAGAAAATCCATGCCTACTATGACATCGAAACTACCAAGTTGCATAGGAATGAGATCGATCGGGAAAACGTGATTGTTGAGTTCGAGAGTACAATCACGAAGAACAGAACTGACGGTGATGGTTCTTCCAGTGGTAATTTCTACGTCGAACGTCGTTGATAGGTTAGTGCGTTTACGTTTTAGGAGCTTTTCAAATTCAAACGACACAAAACAGTTATCGGCTCCAGTATCAAATAAACCTGAAGCATAAATACCGTTAACAAGGAACGTACAATTGGCAACGTTTTTGTCAGTCTGAGCCTGGCGGATGTTGATATTGAAGGTTCTTCCGCGGGCTTCTTGTTGTGGCTGCTGATGTTGCTGCTGCTGAGGCTGCTGTTGTTGTTGCTGCTGCGGTTCTTGTTTCACAATGCGATTCGGGCAGATGTTAGCAAAGTGATCCGGGTCACCACCAGAGTAGCAAGCTCGTGCATGAACAACGGGCGCATGAGCTGGTTGGTTACCCTGGATAGCGAGGGTTTGAGCTGGTGGTGCGGGAGGAGCTTGAGCAGCTTGCTGGCGTGGGCCTGAACGGCAGTGAGCAGTGAAATGCCCATAGATGTTGCAGTTTGAACAAAACGATAATTCACCCCTGCTGGGTGATGATAAGTGCATGTGGGGCACAGAGGGTGAACACCAGTGTATGCACGCTTAGCAGGCGGTGCGTTGGTGACAGTAGCTTGGCGGTTCTGGTTGTTAGGTAGTACGGGGACAGCGTTGAGAGGAGCAGCGGTAGTGGCATAGTTCTTGTTGTTGTTGTTGCCTTTTCGCTTCCGTCCTTTGCGTGAAGACTTTGAAACTTGTGAGGCTGCATTGTCGGTAGTGGGAGTAGCAATGACCTGGTTGAGACTTTTGGTTGAGGTTTTGAAATACCCAGCTAAGACTTGTTTGTCGTTGATCTCAGCGGCGAGTTGGTAAGTTTCCTCAATAGTAGCAGGTTTAGCTGCTTGAACAAAATCAGCTACACAGTCGGAGAGAGCTCGAATGTACTTCTTGATTGTCACATCAGGCGTTGCCACATGACTGGGACAGATAATACTGAGCTGCTTGAAGGGAGTGGTGAGACCAGCGTTGTCACCTCCATCTAGTTTGATAGGCCAGAATTCATTCTCCAACTTTTGCACTTCATGAGGAGGGCAAAACACCTTCATCATAAGCTCCCTGAGTTCCTCCCAAGAAAGGCCATAAGCTGAATCATTTCTGCGCCTGTTGTGCTCAGCAGTGCAGCAGTCCAGAGCCCTGGAATGAAAAACTCCAGTAGCATTCACAGTACGCAGATTTTCTGGGCATCCTCTTTTCCTGAAGGTGACTTCGATAGAGTCAAACCACTGGAACATAACACTGGGTCCATCTTCACCAGAGAAGTTTGCAGGACCGCAGGCCTTGAATTGCTTAAAGCCGAAGGGTGCTTTTGGAGCGTCGCTCTTTGATTCAACAGAGGACTTGCTGCTGACCTCGTTGATCTCACTGACGATCTGAGGTATGACTTTAGCCATTTCCTTGGCTACTAGTGAAGCGATGCGCTTGTCAGCATGGTTTCGTCGAGCGGCGCGTTGCGTATGCGATCCAAATGACGACATTGTCTGCAGCAGACGTCGTCAATTGAATTAGACGAGATTTAATTATATCAGGTTTCGAAAAGTTTAGCGTTTAACCACCATACTTATTATTATTATTAATAATATTATTAGGTAAAGCTCAGGAATACATAGGCATATAACACATTGGCACACAGTCACGTAGGCATATAAGCACGTATATACGTAAACACGTAAGTATATAGGAGCACATAATTCACGTAAGCACATATTTTGCACGTATTCACCTATATTTTGCACGTATCCACCTACATATTTTGCACGTATTCACCTATCTTTCAAGGTTCGCGAAGCGCGTCAGAGAGTTGTGAGCGATAGCGAGTAACGTAAGTGTAGCGAGTAGAGCGGGGAACGAAAAAGCGATAAAGCGTAAAATCTCCAAAATCGAAACATATAAACATATAAACACATAAAATTGATAGCTCATAAAATCAGCGGCTGCGGCCTCAGAATTAAATCAGAAAGTCTTGGGTGTTAGACATCGACTACCCAAAGTGATTCAACTATTCACCACGACCTCGAGTACACGCTTTGGCCTAATAGACTGTGCTCTCGCCAAAACGGCGAACGACATGCATCCTTCCAGTTACTACTGTCATACCCCGATATTTCCATGTATTACCGGTGGGCCCGGTGGGGAGTATCGTGACGTAGTTGATATCATCATAGTCAAACAACACAATTTAAATGCACAGCGGAAGCAAAAGATGAATCACATTACAAACCGAATAAAAAGTAATATCCAAGTATTACAAGCGGACTGTAAAGGATCCACAGGCGGATCAAAAGTAAAAAGAAAGTTGTTCAACAGACTTTAACATCTAAAGCTTGCAAGACTTGATTAATGACGCCAGGAGTAGCCAGCCTATTTTGTCTAGTACTTCCACTTAGTCTTTTTGGGAAAATACGTCAGTTTGCACTGGTAAATACAATTAACTGACTCATTTTGAAAAGGTTTAATAAAATTGATTTGGATGCACATGGCACAAAACATCTTTTATAACTTGGGATAATTATTTATATATAAACTTGTAAAAGAATTACATGTTTGTTAGACGTTCAGTAGCCCGGGCTGAATATCGGGTTAAAGATTAATAGACACACCACATGATATAATCCTGCGGCGTGTTATTCTCAAACCGATGGTTATACCTTATTATATATATATATATATATATATATATATATATATACACTGGCGGGTGTATGCCTACACCCCGCGCTTAGGTCGTGGCCATTTCAATGAATGATGCCAAGGATATCCGGGATATGGTCATTAACCCCCCCAAAGGCTTTAAGCAAACAAAACAATTTAAACGAGTCATCTTAATGAGTTTAACCTTATTATGACTAACAATTCAATGCCCAACCAAGCGGTATTTTATATACCGTACCCCAAGCACGTATAAGGGAAAATAAGTTAAGAGTATTTACCTGAGCAAGTATAAATCACAAACAGCAAGTGCAAGTAGCTTTTACCGGGCTCCTAATCTAGAAAAAAGGTTTTTAATAACCTATTAGATTCCTAACGGGTCTTTAATTAAGCCTAGACTTAGTCCGGTTAGTTTTAAAAGAAGATACAGTTCAAAACGCATGATTAAGCGAAGACCGGATTAGAATGTGGTTTGGACCCAAAAAGTTTGTATACTTGTTTAATATGGGTAAACTAAACACATTCTGGATTTTGAGATAAAAATGATGAGGTTTGACCCGTTTCGGCTAATTTATGCAAACTAGTTACATAAACCGATCCGAACGCGAAAAGCGCGTAACGGGTAACCAAATGAATCATGAACATGTTTCCTAAGTTAATATGCCTCAAATATGTTGTGATATCAGTAGGATACCTTCCGTTATGCCCGAAATGAATTTACACTCAAATTATGCCCCGTAGTGGTATTTTGGTCATTTTAAAGCTTTAAAAGAGTTTAAACATAAATCTGAGTTTCAGGTCTGATATAATCAGTAAAAATATTCATTTTTATAAATCATAACAGTAAGGTATTACATATATGTGAAATTTATCTTTTATAACCAAACTATGCACCTTATGGGCATTTTGGTAATTTCACATAGGCTTAAAAGGTCAAATCTGGAAATCTGAGTTTAAAACTTTTGCTTACTGTTAAATTATGAAAATTTACTAATAATATCAGTAGGTACTAAGTCTTATATAAGAAAAATGGTTTTAATACATACTATGCGTTTTAAACGCGTAAAAAGACGGTTTTAAGCGATTTTCGGGTTTTTTAAAGAAAAGCTGATATTTTTATCATTCCAGAAGACTCAAAATATTTTATTTATTATATAAAATCAGTAGCAAAAGGTTTGGTATCAAAATGTTCTGTAAAACTCATTTTATAGGCCAAAAGGGCAAAACCGACAATTACAGAATCAAAGCTAGAACCCTATGTTATGCTCAGCCTAAAAATAAATAAAAATATTCAAAAAACCCAAAATATTATTTTACATCAGTGGGTAAAAAGTTTGGTATCAAAATTTGGGTTTAAATAGGCTATATGTTAATTATGCCGTTTAATTAATAAAAAGCTTTTCATTTACGCTATTGAGCATAACTCCTAATCTAGACCTCAAACTGATGTCAAATTTTTAGGGAAAGTTTATAAATCAGTAATAAAGGTTTCTATTCTTTTACAGTTTCAAAAATCTCGTTTTAAGGTCAAAAGGGCATAATGGTCAACATTTAAGCATATAACGGAAACATGCAAACGAATCGGATAACTAATGAACCAAGTTGTATAATCACAGAGGGTTATACTAATATGTAACCTGGTTCTATTAGAGCTCTAAGGCATTTCTAAAACAAACTAAATCGGGTCAGAACTGAAAGTCAAAGCAAAAGTCTACTTTTGCGACTTTCGGTTCCGAACCGAGCCTAAACTGAAAATTGTCGGGTCGAACATGCTTAGACATGTTCTTACATTAATTACCAAGTTATATGAGTGATAAAACAGGTTGTATGGCTTCTACATTGTTAATTATGCGTTTATTTGAAAATTAGCTTTCTGTTGACTTTTTACAATTAAGTTTGACCCGACAATTGACCTAGTTAGAGTGGGAATCAGAGGGTGCCCTTTTAAGGGTTTATTACCCACATAATTACCAACTCATAGGTACTTTCAATTCGAGAATTGACTGGACAAATTGTGATTTATCATGAAGTCAAACCTTAATTACGACAGTTTGACTTTAGGTCATTAAACTAAGTAAAACTGAATTAAGAAAGGTTAAGGACACTTATTGAGGTCCTATGCACGACTAATGACTCCTAGGAAGTGGCCTTGAGCTCCAGGAATCTCCAGAATTTGAGTTATGAAAGTTTTCAAAGTGTGTGCAAAATGTTGGAACCAAGAACTTCTTATATAGGACTTTAGATTGAACAAGATCATGCCAAACAAGTCTATGGGGTGATTCCTGATCATCCCAAGTGTCCCTAGGCCATTATAAACCATCAAACAAGCCCCTAGAATCGAAAAATGGTAAGATAAGTCGGTGGAACTGGCTGGAACAGGCAGCTGTGATGATTTTTGTTGTTGGCAGGTTGGACGCGGCCCGCGTAAGGACCAGCAGGGTCTTACATGGCCGGTATGAGGCCCGGGGTCAGGTTACATAAGTTTCAGAAATTACATTTCAGCCCCTGGTCCTTTTAAACATGGTTTTAACTTTATTTCTTGCACTTTTAACCCTCAAAATTGATTTCTAAGGACCTTAAAACATAACCAAACTTTGTTAAGTCCTTGGTTAACTTTGTGATCACCCGAAAAGCCTTAAATTTCAACGTTGACGTTTTTAACCCCTTACATACGAATGTTAGCATAACTTTCTCATACGGAATCGAAACCTTGTGAAATTTTTATCACTTATTCTAGTGAGCATAATTAATCGTTACAAAGCTTCAGGTTTGCTAAAAGGTCACTCAGAGGTATAAATTAAACATGTTGACACATTTAACCCCTGTAGTTTGTAATCTCTCACTTTCTTTCACAATTGGCTTCGTATGATCCATAACTCATCCGTTTAAGGGTATAACCATCGTGTAGGGTTATTGAAAGGTATATTTATCCATTTTTGACACTTTGAATCCTTTTATACACGTACATTATTCGTTTGTCAACTTTAGTCCCTCATAAATAATCTGTTACACGTTTACAGCTTATGACACGTGTCGTTATTATATTGGACATGAAATTACGAGGTGTTACATCCTCACCCCCTTAAAATAAATCTCGACCTCAAGATTTACTGAAATAAATGAGGGTACTTCTTTTTCATTGTGGACTCTACCTCCCACGTGTACTCGGGACCTCTACGGGCATCCCATTTAACCTTTACGATTGGTACATGCTTCTTTCGAAGCTTCTTAACCTGTCGATCTTCAATCGACAAAGGTTTTTCCACAAATTTCAGGCTCTCATCTATATGCATATCCGTATGTGGTATAACTAGCGATTCATCAGCTAGACATTTCTTCAGATTGCAGATGTGAAACACATTATGGATTCCACTGAGCTCTTCGGGCAAATTTAACTTGTAAGCTACTGTTCCAACACATTCGATGATCTCGAATGGTCCTATGTATCTTGGGCTTAACTTACCTTTCTTACCAAATCGCATCACCCCTTTCCAGGGTGAGACCTTAAGTAGAACCTTGTCACCCACCTCGAATTTTAGAGGTTTACGCCTTTTGTCTGCGTAGCTTTTCTGCCTATCCCTGGCAGCTTTGAGATGATCCCGTATCTGTACAATCTTATCTGTCATCTCCAGGACTATATCAGGTCCTGTTAATTGGACATCTCCAACTTCGGCCCAACAAACGGGCGTTCTGCATTCTCTTCCATACAAAGCTTCAAAAGGTGCAGCTTGTATGCTAGAATAATAACTATTATTGTATGAAAATTCGATTAATGGGAGATGATCATCCCAACTTCCTCCTAAGTCAATAACACAGGATCGTAGCATATCTTCGAGTGTTTGAATAGTACGCTCGCTCTGACCATCCGTCTGAGGATGATATGCAGTGCTGAAATTTAATCGGGTGCCTAGGGATTGCTAAAAGCTTTTCCAGAAATGCGATGTATACCTTGTATCCCTATCAGAAATGATAGATACTGGCACCCCGTGGAGAGATACAATCTCATCCACGTACAGCTGAGCTAACTTATCTGAGCTGTGTGTTTCCTTAATAGGTGTAGGATTGTTATGCGACCTGAATGAGTCGTTCAGAAGAGTTTAGATCCGAATCAAAGGCGGAATTCAGAGATACGAACTTGTTTACAGCTTGATTCAATTATAATGTCTCTTGTATTGATATAATAGTCTTACAGCACCTGGAGACAATTCGGCAGAGCTTCGCTACCAATTTCCAAAAGTTACAAATGACAAACCATGCTCCCCTATATATAGACCCTGTATTTCGTATGAAATAGACTAGGGTATTTCGTACAGAATGACTTCAATTCATTTCGTACGAAATGAATCTCTTCATTTCGTGCTAAATGACCTTTGGTCATTTCGTGCGAAATAGCTAATGCACACACAAATCTGATTTTCTAGCCTAACGAGCACTGGTTTATCCTATTTGATTACAAGACTCGATACAAGACGAATGTAACACCCCGGTTGGAGGCGGAAAAGCCAAAGGTGTCATGAAACTTGATAGAATGCAATTGAGCACATGGAGATTAGATTAAGTTGAAATATAGTTTAAGTTCAATTCAATAGATTACATTCACATCTGAAAATATAAGAGTACATAAACAAATACAACATAAATTGTTTTACAAATGATAAATTTGGATTTAATCTAAGGCATAAGTCTTGATCAATCCTATGTAAAATATTCTTGCAAATCATGTCATCAAACATTGTCACCTGAAACATATGTTAGGGAAAATATTTGGGTCAACAAACGGTTGAGTGAATTCATAGGTTTTGTTAGGCAAAAATAACAATGTGATATGAAAATGAGTTAACACTGTGGCATGCAATATGTCTTTAAGCAAAAGAGTAATACAAGTAGTTACTTAATGGTACATTCAAACCTATGACGATACTCGGAAATATCATCCATCCTTCCTTGTATGTATGTATGTAGTGGTTCCAAACAAAAACAACAAAATTGCAAATTTGGAAGTTTGGATGGGGTGTCAATCCTATAGCGCTATAATACAACCGATGGGCTTATGCAAGTTGATGAACGTAAACTTCTTAAAGCAACAACAACAAGTATTAAGAAAATGCAAAAACAATCGGGGGAACCACAAATAGCAAATAAGTTTGTATCACATCGTATCATATGTTTCATCCCAAAAATAATTGTAAAAAGGGACTATGAACTCACCTTGAGTGCGGTAAGTCCAACAAGTAAGTTTAATGTAAGAGTTTGTGGAAATAAGATCCAACGTCACTCTAATCGTTTGAACATGCATCAATATAAAGTTTGTATTAATAATAATGTTTAATTGTATAAAAGGAAATCCTAAATCTATAGGTTTCGGTATGGTTTGTCTAAATGGTAACTATAAGGTTTGGATAACCTAATAGAGAACTCGGAAAATGAATACGGAATTATCTATGAAAAATATTTCTTTAACATAAATAATTAAATTATAGAAATACATAATTGAGTTACTACAAACATTTAAAATAATAAATCAATTATATCCAATTTGTATAATTAGTTTAACATAAATAATTATACCAAAATATTGCATAAGTGATATAATTAATTTATAACTTTATAATTGGATTTAGAAGTGCAAAAATATATAATTATTAGGTAAATGATAATTATATAGTTAAAAGAAATAATATGATAATTATATAACTAATTATCAAAATAATTAATTTAAATCAGAATAATTAAAAATAATATTTTTTTATTATTGAATTTGAAATATTACTGACTAAAATAATTATTATGGTTTTTTATTCATTTTGAATAATTAAAATGAATTAATTTGCTTAAATCAACAATAAATAAGTTTATATAAGTTTAATTATCTAAATAATTAAATATAATAAAAATTCAGATTCTAAATTTATATAAACTCATTATTATGTCTATTTTGTCACAAAAATAATTTTGGGTGTAAATTATATAGTTATATAATTTTATTTAAACTATTTTTAAAAGTAATAAAACTGATTTATTTATATAAATACCAAAATTATATAAAATATCAGTAATAATATTATTTTCGTAAAGTTTAACATTTGAAATGATTAACATAAAAACTTTGGATTTTTATTCCTTAAAAATGATTTATTATGAATTAATTAAGAAATAAACTGTTTTTAATTAAAATAAATAGTTCTATAAATAAATTGATAGATTTTATATTTTTATAAAATGTAATAATAAGTAATAATAATATAAAAATTATTGGAAGTGATAAAAACTTAAAAATAAAAAGATTAAAAAACATTTGCACACTCCAAGATTCGAACTTGGGTCTGTGTTGTAACCAAACAGAGTCTTAACCACTGGGCTAGGCTTCTTATGTTTTTAGTTTAGGACTGCTAAACTTATAACCAAACAGGACCTGGTCATTTTCTCCAAGGAGAAGTCAAAGTCAGAAGACCCGGTCAAACTAAAAGTCAAACTCGTGATTTCTACTGGCAAACCTATGTTATCTCTAAATTAAATCCTAGGAAACGATCTATAGGCATAAACTAACTAATTAACACAAGAAAAACTAACCGGTATTGACGAAAGAGACGGTTGACAAAGATTCCGGCGAAAAAGTGACTATTCCGGCGAGTTGCAGGTTTTAATCCGACGATTTCGGGTGTTTAAGTGTTTGTAAATGGTGTGGAATGTTGCTAGGAATGTAGGGAACTTAAATACACGAAGTTTGGATCTCAGATTCGACACAAATTAGTGGATTAGATCTACTTTTTATTTTTATAATAATTCTTTTTTTTAGTGTTTTAGCACTAAAATGTGTCGTTTGAATGATTGGAACGAGTTGGGATGGGTTGGGGATCTTGTGGGTAAGCTTTACATATGAAAAGAATGGATTAAAATCGGTTTTGGTGAGGTTTTGGTCGGATCTGCGACCTGTTGTGCTGTGTATATATTCAGATCTGTTTTAAAGTCATTATATATTTAATACAATCTTAAATCTAACACATGTGGCTGGTTAGTCCAGCCGGTTTGTGCGCGTTGTTGTGTGCGGACCGACGCGGGTTCGAGTCCGGGCTGCGGCCAGTTTGTTGGATTTAAAACTTTTTTTGATTTCCAGATTTAATTTAATTATAAAAATCCTAAAGTGTATATAAATGAATTAAAGTTCGATATCTTTCAGCTCTTGTACAGGAGGATAAACTGGTTAAGGTGTTGCGGTTGTAACGGAGAGGTCACGAGTTCGATCCCAGCAAATGCCGGTTCTCACCCAGGAGACCCCTTTTTACCGAATTTTTGCATATTTACACTTAGGTCCCTCAAGTTTCATTTTGTACAAAAATGGTTCCTGAACTTTCAAAAAGTTACAAAAACAGTCCCTCAACTTTCAAATAAAATACATGTTTGGTCCCTGAAGTTTCGAAAGTTGACATAATTGGTCCCTGTACTATTCAGTTAATTACACTAACTGAGTTAGTGTTTAAAGAAGAATCATTTATATAAAAGTTAACCTGGTTAGACTATTCAGTTAAAACGAGTTTAAGAAAATCAGTTTTAGTCCCTAGAGTTTAAGTTTGAGAAAATGACCAAATGAACCTTGGACTTTTATTTAAAAATATCTATTTATTTCTTTTAGAGTAAATTACAAAGTTCGTCCTTTATGTATGTCATATATTACAAAGTATGTCCTTTATCTTTAATAAGCTCAGAAAACATACTCAATGTTTGTAAACCCTTACAAGTTATGTCCTTTAGTCATAACACAATTAGTTTTCATGGTTAAAGTTGAGTAAGTCAACCCCACATAAGGGTATTTTAGTCATTTTATCCTAAATATTATAATAAATAATCATAAAACCAATAAATAAAATAATTTTAGAATTTTAAAAATATAAAAAATAAATAAATTATATCCTCAGTCTCATAACTCTCATTCCCTCTCTCTTAACTCTCTCTAACCTCCTGTACCCACCACCATTTTACCACCACCACCACCATAAACAATCCTTCATTTTCTCTCTATTATGAGTTCTCACAACCACCAGCCGACCGTCGCCACCGAGCTTCTCCAACCTCAGATATGTATTTGATTTCCCTTTATCAATACCCACTTTAATCAAACCAAGATCTATTTTTTTTAAACAAACCCAAAAATCAAACCCACATAAACCCATCCATTCAAACCCCCCAACCACCGTCGCCACTCCCACATCAACCACCGTCCACCGCCAACACTCCCAAACTAACACATCCCTCTTTTCGATTGAAGCCATGTATCTATGCAACGTATATGAAAACCATGGCTGCAGGTGGGGAGCAATCTTAATCTATCTATTCACAAAACTCAGATAAACAAAATGCACAATCAAACGACTCTTTCGCCCCCACGATCTTCTTGTACATGAAAACCGGCAACGAGTCAAGAAAGGCCTGATCTAAGCCGGAATCCGGATCTAAGCCGGAATCCATGAAAACCGGCAACGAGTCAATAAAGGCCCGATCTAACCGTCGTTCTGCAGATCCAAGCCATTGTTCTTCCAGATCCAGATGGAGGGTGGCGATATGAACCAGATGGTGGAGATGGAGGGTCACCAACAGTGGAGGGTGCGAGCTAGGGTTCCGCCGCAATGAGGGTTCTTGGTCGCCGGAATTTGATGGTGGTGTTTCACCAGAGCAGAAGGTGGTGATAGTGGGAGTAGGTGGTGGTGGTGGTAGGGTAGTTAGAGATGGAAAGAGAGTCTTGGGTTGTGTTTATCTGTGTATGTATATTTATAAACATACTTATTTTTGTTTATTAGTTTTTAGATTAGATTATAATTATTTATTTTAGTATTTAGGGTGATATGACCAAAATACCCTTATGTGGGGTCTGTTTGGTAAGATTTAACAATGAAAACTAACTGTGTTATGACTAAAGGACATAACTTGTAAGGGTTTACAAACATTGAGTATGTTTTCTGAGCTTATTAAAGATAAAGGACATACTTTGTAATATATGACATACATAAAGGACGAACTTTGTAATTTACTCTTTCTTTTATAAAAATAAGTTTCAAAAATTACTAAAAGAACCCTAAACTTGTAGTTTTCAATAATTGCGCTTTTAACCCTTGTATTCCTAAAGTTTCAAAGAATGACAAATAGGTCCTTGTAGTTTACGAGGTATTGTTTAATAGCATAAAATCACAACAAATTATGAAATTATCCATACGTTAGTGTCGGTATAAGTACTTGTGAGTATAAGGCAAGTATATTCTAATGTATTCCTATTCATAATGTGGTAGTAGTTATAATGCAATTCCAATAAATACAAGTGTGAAAATCAGGGTGGTTACAGTCTCCCCTACTTTAGAAAATTTTGTCCCGAAATTTATTCGAAGGAAACCGTAAAGTGCATTTGTAACGATTGAAAGGGTGAGCAAGGTGTTAGATCTTATGGCATCTCAAGGTATTCAAACCTTTTAGAACTTATGAATCTAATAGCATTATTGAGTGTATAGAAATTTGTTTATACTAAACTTGTAAAGGGGCGTAATAATAAACAAATAATAGATAATCATATAGTCACATAATGTTCTTATATGTCACTGTACTTAACAAGGTTTACTATGATTCTCATGCGTCGAACCTCGTAATTAAGTGTGCACCCATAATTATTTGTTTCGTCGCATGGTCCACATAGCACTTCTAGTTAAGTGAGGAAGACAAATAAGATCGAAGTAATATTTAAATCAAATAAGTATCGTCACAACATTAATTGAATCAAAACGTGTTTCACACTAGCAATGATAGGATCGTTTGTTTTGCATACAACAAAAGTAGGTATTTTGTTCAAGTACAAAGTCAATATATGATTCATTTCCGTAATGGATATTCTTCAGAAGCGAAAATGAATGGATAATTCGTTTTCCTCAATGGATACTCCGTCAGAAGTGGAAATGAAGGATAGATTATTCATTTCCCCGATGGATATTTCTTCGGAAGCGAAAATGAATGGTTAATTCATTTTCCTCAATGGATACTTCGTCAGAAGTGGAAATGAAGGATTATGTATGGATGATTCATTTCCCAGTGGATATTTCTTCAGAAATGGAAATGAAGGATAGATTATTCATTTCCCCGATGGATATTTCTTCGGAAGCGAAAATGAATGGATAATTCATTTTCCTCAATGGATACTTCGTCAGAAGTGGAAATGAAGGATTATGTATGGATTATTTATTTCCCAGTGGATATTTCTTCAGAAGCGAAAATGAATGGATAATTTATTTTCCTCAGTGGATACTTCTTCAGAAACAGAAATGAATATAAATGGCTTTTTGTTTCTTGTTTAAGTTAACACAAATGGGTCTGGGATAACATAAAATCCTCAAGTGATTTGGATAACGTTATGACAAATAATACAATAAGAACAGTTATATATAGGAAGTACCAGCGGCGTATCCACCGTGTTCTTATGATATTACAATCGCCTCGTTATCTAATCACTCTAGATTTTATGCCATCACACTTAACGGGACTCACTATGGTTTCCATGCATCGAATCTCATAATTACTTAACTCGTTGCATAGTCTGCATAGCTTATCTTGCCAAGTGATAGATTATGGATATGATCAAAGAAAGATGCTTTGTTTCAAAAACGGAAAATAATGCGTGCGTCTCACGTGTTTTACACTAGCCAACAAGACTATACGTGTTCCACGGATAGACGGGTTTATAGGTTTGGTAAAGAATGTGCAATCAAATTTGAGATATATTGTATTACGAGAGTTGTTTAATGAGAACTCCGCGTTTCGGTATATAGTCGCACAATACACGTATTTGCATAAACATATCAGTTTGTAAACGAAATATCCTTTTATCATAACTGGAAAGTGTACATGAGTCTTGGATAGCAAAAGAAATCGAAATGTAAAACCCTAGTTGTTTATAACTGCATCATTGTCGGTACGAGTCTCGTTAACTCCAGCGTTAAGAGTAGGCCCTTAAGCCGGGTTGTTAACATCTTGGTTTTGTGTAGCAGCAACTCGGCAAATGTTAGTTGTATGACCAATAAGTCCACAATTTAAACACTTGCGGTATCGTACACTGGCATGATGATGAAGATTACATTGGTTGCATAGAGGTGCAGTTCCATTGTATGGTTTTCTAGCAGGGGGTTGTGTTGGTTGGTTGGGAGGTGCTTTACCATCATATGGTCATTTTGCAGGCGGAGGAGGAGTCTGGTTAACAGGAGCAGGTGTAGTGATAGCAAAATTCTGGGCTGACTTTTGTTTCTTTGCGTTCCTCGAAGACTGAGCCCCAACGTTAACTGCATTGGTTGAATCAGACGAACCCTTTGATGGTGTTTTCTTATCACCCTTGCGGGTTAAGTTCCCTTCCTTGACTTGAGCATCGGTCAAAATAGCGGAGAGTTCAATAGCATCACAAATCGTGGCCGGTTTGCTTCCGGTCACTATATGTTTGATGCAACTAGGAAGACCACCGATAAATTTCTCTATCAAGCGGTCGGGAGTCAATAACGATGTGCTAGAACAAAGGATGCACAATTCTTCAAATCGGTTGATGTAGGCGCAGTTTTCGCCACTATCTTGCACAAGGTCGTGAAATTCTTCTTCCAATGCTCGCATCTCATTGCGCGGGCAAAACTCCTTTTGCATGAGGGCCTTTAGTTCTTCTCAAGTCAAAGCCATGGCGACATCGGCACCACGGTCTCTCATGATGCCATTCCACCATGTTAGTGCCCTCTTTTGGAAGACACTCGTTGCAAATTCCACTTTTCATGCCACGGTACACTGACTATGGCCGAACGTGTTCTCCATACTCTCGAACCATTGCAGTAGTCCGGTTGCACCTTCGTTTCTGGTGTATTTGACGGGATGACAAGAGTTAAACTGTTTGAAATTACAAGATGCAACGTGGTTGTTGTTTCCGTGACCGTTTCCATTGATTCCATTTCCGTCGGTAGCTTTTGCGAGTTGAGTAACCAAATTAGGAAGAACCGCGGCAAATTGTTGAGTAATGAGGGCTGCCAATTCTGCGTTTGGGATTTCGTTTTGTGGTGCACGGCGAGGAGGCATCTACAAGCGGTAGGGGAAAACATAAGATCATAGGAATTTAAAATGAAATGTTTTTGGTAGAATAATTTTACAAAATCAATGAGGATAAACACGTAATGGGATTGACATCATTTATTTTACGAATAAACAACATCGGGGATAAGTCAAAGTAATTGGGTTCTTATAACTTAGTGAAGTCATGCTTTAGCCTATAAGTGGACACTCATCCCGAGAATTCCCAGGTAAGCACAACTGGTCCCTCGAGTTGGGTTTTATACGAAGTGCTTGCCTAGACAGAAAATCTCGGAATACAGGCACCCACCCTTCCAGATTGCACGAGTTCATTATTAGAGCCCAAGACTTTGATGAGAATTGAAAAATCAGGGGAGGTTTTTGAAAATAATCACCTAAGGATAGGTGATGAGTATTTGTAAAATCTAAAGATGAGATCTGCAGTGACGAGGTATTGGTTACAAAAGATAAGGATAGGGATGAAGACAAAGGCAAAGATAACGGAAGAGTTTGCTAATGGAAAGTGTCCTAGGTAGTTATAGTCTAGGTCAAATTATTACTAATAACCTAAATCCCTATAACCATGGCTCTGATACCAATCTGCAACACCCCGGCCGGAGGCGGAAAAGCCAAAGGTGTCACGAAACTTGATAGAATGCAATTGAGCACATGGAGATTAGATTAAGTTGAAATATAGTTTAAGTTCAATTCAATAGATTGCATTCACATCTGAAAATATAAGAGTACATAAACAAATACAACATAAATTGTTTTACAAATGATAAATTTGGATTTAATCTAAGGCATAAGTCTTGATCAATCCTATGTAAAATATTCTTGCAAATCATGTCATCAAACATTGTCACCTGAAACATATGTTAGGGAATATATTTGGGTCAACAAACGGTTGAGTGAATTCATAGGTTTTGTTAGGCAAAAATAACAATGTGATATGAAAATGAGTTAACACTGTGGCATGCGATATGTCTTTAAGCAAAAGAGTAATACAAGTAGTTACTTAATGGTACATTCAAACCTATAACGATACTCGGAAATATCATCCATCCTTCCTTGTATGTATATATGTAGTGGTTCTAAACAAAAACAACAAAATTGCAAATTTGGAAGTTTGGATGGGGTGTCAATCCTATAGCGCTATAATACAGCCGATGGGCTTATGCAAGTTGATGAACGTAAACTTCTTAAAGCAACAACAACAAGTATTAAGCAAATGCAAAAACAATCGGGGGAACCACAAATAGCAAATGAGTTTGTTTCACATCGTATCATATGTTTCATCCCAAAAATAATTGTAAAAAGGGACTATGAACTCACCTTGAGTGCGGTAAGTCCAACAAGTAAGTTTAATATAAGAGTTTGTGGAAATAAGATCCAACGTCACTCTAATCATTTGAACATGCATCAATATAAAGTTTGTATTAATAATAATGTTTAATTGTATAAAAGAAAATCCTAAATCTATAGGTTTCGGTATGGTTTGTCTAAATGGTAACTATAAGGTTTGGATAACCTAATAGAGAACTCGGAAAATGAATATGGAATTATCTATGAAAAATATTTCTTTAACATAAATAATTAAATTATATAAATACATAATTGAGTTACTACAAACATTTAAAATAATAAATCAATTATATCCAATTTGTATAATTAGTTTAACATAAATAATTATACCAAAATATTGCATAAGTGATATAATTAATTTATAACTTTATAATTGGATTTAGAAGTGCAAAAATATATAATTATTTGGTAAATGACAATTATATAGTTTAAAGAAATAATATGATAATTATATAACTAATTATCAAAATAATTAATTTAAATAAGAATAATTAAAAATAATATTTTTTATTATTGAATTTGAAATATTACTGATTAAAATAATTATTATGGTTTTTGATTCATTTTGAATAATTAAAATGAATTAATTTGCTTAAATTAACAATAAATAAGTTTATATAAGTTTAATTATCTAAATAATTAAATATAATAAAAATTTAGATTCTAAATTTATATAAACTCAGTATTATGTCTATTTTGTCACAAAAATAATTTTGGATGTAAATTAAATAGTTATATAATTTTATTTAAACTATTTTTGAAAGTAATAAAACTGATTTATTTATATAAATACCAAAATTATATAAAATATCAGTAAAAATATTATTTTCGTAAAGTTTAACATTTGAAATGATTAACATAAAAACTTTGGATTTTTATTCCTTAAAAATGATTTATTATGAATTAATTAAGAAATAAATTGTTTTTAATTAAAATAAATAGTTCTATAAATAAATTGACAGATTTTATATTTTTATAAAATGTAATAATAAGTAATAATAATATAAAAATTATTTGAAGTGATAAAAACTTAAAAATAAAAAGATTAAAAAACATTTGCACACTCCAAGATTCGAACTTGGGTCTGTGTTGTAACCAAACAGAGTCTTAACCACTGGGCTAAGCTTCTGTTTGTTTTTGGTTTAGGACTGCTAAACTTATAACCAAACAGGACCTGGTCATCTTCTCCAAGGAGAAGTCAAAGTCAGAAGACCCGGTCAAACTAAAAGTCAAACTCGTGATTTCTACTGGCAAACCTATGTTATCTCTAAATTAAATCCTAGGAAATGATCTATAGGCATAAACTAACTAATTAACACAAGAAAAACTAACTGGTATTGACGAAAGAGACGGTTGACAAAGATTCCGGTGAAAAAGTGACTATTCTGGCGAGTTGCAGGTTTTAATCCGACGATTTCGGGTGTTTAAGTGTTTGTAAATGGTGTGGAATGTTGCTAGGAATGTAGGGAACTTAAATACACGAAGTTTGGATCTCAGATTCGACACAAATTAGTGGATTAGATCTACTTTTTATTTTTATAATAATTCTTTTTTTTTTTGAGTGTTTTAGCACTAAAATGTGTCGTTTGAATGATTGGAACGAGTTGGGATGGGTTGGGGATCATGTGGGTAAGTTTTACAGATCCAAAGAATGGATTAAAATCGGTTTTGGTCGGATCCGCAACCTGTTGTGCTGTGTATATATTCAGATCTGTTTTAAAGTCATTATATATTTAATACAATCTTAAATCTAACACATGTGGCTGGTTAGTCTAGCCGATTTGTGCGCGTTGTTGTGTACGGACCGACGCGGGTTCGAGTCCGGGCTGCGGCCGGTTTGTTGGATTTAAAACTTTTTTTGATTTCCAGATTTAATTTAATTATAAAAATCCTAAAGTGTATATAAATGAATTAAAGTTCGATATCTTTCAGCTCTTGTACAGGAGGTGTACAGGAGGATAAACTGGTTAAGGTGTTGCGGTTGTAACGGAGAGGTCACGAGTTCGATCCCAGCAAAGGCCGGTTCTCACCCAGGAGACCCCTTTTTACCGAATTTTTGCATATTTACACTTAGGCCCTCAAGTTTCATTTTGTACAAAAATGGCCCCTGAACTTTTGAAAAGTTACAAAAATAGTCCCTCAACTTTCAAATAAAATACATGTTTGGTCCCTGAAGTATCGAAAGTTGACATAATTGGTCCATGTACTATTCAGTTAATTACACTAACTGAGTTAGTGTTTAAAGAAGAATCCTTTATATAAAAGTTAACCTGGTTAGACTATTCAGTTAAAATGAGTTTTAAGAAAATCAGTTTTAGTCCCTAGAGTTTAAGTTTGAGAAAATGACCAAATGAACCTTGGACTTTTATTTAAAAATATCTATTTATTTCTTTTATAAAAATAAGTTTCAAAAATTACTAAAAGAACCCTAAACTTGTAGTTTTCAATAATTGCGCTTTTAACCCTTGTATTTCTAAAGTTTCAAAGAATGACAAATAGGTCCTTATAGTTTACGAGGTATTGTTTAATAGCATAAAATCACAACAAATTATGAAATTATCCATACGTTAGTGTCGGTATAAGTACTTGTGAGTATAAGGCAAGTATATTCTAATGTATTCCTATTCATAATGTGGTAGTAGTTATAATGCAATTCTAATAAATACAAGTGTGAAAATCAGGGTGGTTATAACGAAGTCAATAGACATATGCACTAACAGACCGTTTATCACATTTTAACTTTCCATTTCTTTAGCGTACTGTGATTGTCTACTGATGTACTATCATTTCCTCTTTTTTACACAAAAACTCATTTTTTAATTTTATCATGTTTTGGCTTTTTCAATTTTTCTAATGTTTTTGTATTTTCTGAAATATTCTTATTCCCCCTAAAATGAAAAAACCATTTAAAGAAAATTTGACAAACCGACACTGATAGCTTTGTCTCGCCACCCATTTTCTGCTTCTCATGCACTGATTTGTAGAAAATATAACATACCCCCATGATTTACAACTCATTGATTTTCGACGGTTTGAAAACCGTTTTTCAATCTTGTGAAAGTAATCATGTTTGTTCAGCCGTGAGGGTTTCGGCGTATTCATTCAACATATTTTTGGAATTTTTTAATATTTTGACAAATTTAAAAACAAACATATTTTTGGTTTTTAAAATTTTCAATTTTTTTAAGGTTTTTGTGAAATATGGTTTATTTATGTACAGGAACAAACAAACTCCCTGTTTCAACCAACACAGGGATCAACAACCTCCTCTCCTTGTGCCAGGCTGCTCCGATTTCCATTTTCACAGTCTTCAATTTTCTTGAGCACCTGCACATTCAACTATTCAATCACTTGAACAATTTAGCCCAGGTCTGTTTGACCTTAGGCATCTCAACACAATATGCTTCATTCAACTTCCGGAAATCTTTGTCATTTTGAACAAAGACTTTTTCAATTTTAGCATCATGTACCGAAGTTAATTGTTTCTTAACAGTCCATGTTTGACCTTTAGGAGCACCTCTTTTGTAAAAATGTGAATCTTTTTGAACATTTTGATTTTGAACAACAACTTTTGGTTTCCAAAACTGGTTTGGTTTTATTGCATCAACAGTTGTTTTCCAACTTTGTGTTGTTCTAAATTTGGACGTCACTTGTTTCCATGTTTGTTGTGAGTCAGCCTTTGACATTTTCGGCTTCCAAATTTGCTTTGAATCAAACTTGGTTGACTTCTGATTCACAACATCAGACTTCTTTTTCGTCTCAACATCAACAGGTTTCAGATTTGGACATTTGCGTGCAAGATGTCCAGTTTTATCACATTTAAAACATGTTCTTTTCGAAACATCTTTGACCTGTTGTTGTTTTTTCTGAGCATAGAACTCTTCATTAGACTGTCGTCTAAATTGGAGTTCTTTCTCTTCTTCAGAACTTATTCCATGAACAAAATTCGTCTTTGTCTGATAATCTGGCATTTCATTTCTTTTCCAACTTTGTTTTCTTTTATAACCCAACCCAGCCTTCATGTTTTTCTTCTTGAAACTAGGTTTCTTATAAAAAGTTTGTGACCTTTTCCAGTAAACTTTGGAATTTCAGATTTTTCAATCTCAACCATTTTGATAACTTTGTCAATCTTTTCTGAAATCACATTCTGAATCAGGAAAACAATATCTAAGAATAATTTGTCCGATCCAATCATGGTACAAACCAATCCTTTTGAATCTTCATTCAAATTTTTCTCAGATTTTGAGTTTTTCAGATATCCATCATGAAAATTACCTTCATTTTCATCATGTGATTCAGTTTTACCTGTATCAACCGACTCTTCTTTAAACACACTTTCAACAACCTTACCTACCACCTCTGAATCACTAAAATCATCAGATTTAGAATAGGTTACGTCAATCTTATCTGGCAATTGATCTACCATGTTGAAAGCTTTTTCGACCTTTTCATCATCATAAAATGCAAACTTTTCCGGTGGCGGAACTTGATGAAACTCTGAGCCAATTCCTTTCTTGTTTTGCTCAGAATCTTTACCATCCGGTTTTATGTTGAAAATTATTTCAAGCACATATGATGACGCATGATAACTTTTTAACTTGTTATTATCCTGTTCTAAATCAGCAATCTGACTCTTGAGTTTAGCAACATCCTCAATGTAAGAATTTACAACTTGTTGCTTTATTTCATACTGTCGCTTAAACATATCAGTTGTTTCAGAACAATATCTTAATCTCGACTGAACAAGTTTCATTTGACTTTTTACATCTTCATATGACGTTTTAGTAATATAATAAGCCAATTTTATTGAATCATATTCTTTTTTCATTTCTTGACATGCATTTTCTTTTTGAGAACATTCTTCTGTCATTTTCAAAACATTTTCTTTCAAAATCTCATTTTCTTTTTCTAACTTTTTACAATTTTCTGAAAGTTTTTCATCATTATCTTTTAAAACTTTTTCGTTTTCTAACATTTCTTTGTATTTATTTTTAAAAACTTCTTCAATTTTTGTGAATTCAAGATCTCTTGTTCTGAATTTTTCATCTTTTTCAGTACAAGCACTGCATGGTTCCATGCATTTCTTGCACCGTTCAACATTTTCATTTAAGTTTTCAGAATCAGAATTTACCTCAGTGATTGGCACCTCGGTGTTTACTTCTGTCTGCTTCTGTTCAGCTTCATTCTTCTTTTCTTTACCAGTACCAACATTACCAACAATATCAACTGAACTTTCAAACTTCTTCTCAGCTTCTTCAACCTGCTGTTCTTCAGTAACAGCTTCTATTTCAACAACTTTTTCTTCTTCCTTCCTTTCCTCAGAAGTCTTCACATATTCTTCTTCTTTTTTAACAGCATCAACTTTGATTTCCTCAGCGACTTTCTTCAAATTATCAACCAAATTCTCAACATTCTTCTTCATTCTTTCTTCATCCCTCTTCCTCAAACTTGAAGTCATGGCATCTCTGATGATTTTATTCAGTCTCTTCACATATGTTTTATCTTTTTCAACATTTGTATAGTATTCGACAGATCAAGGAATTACTAAAAGAACATCATCAAAAATTATGTCCTTCTTGGGAACAACAGGTTCACCCTCTCTATTGACATAGCACTCTCGCTTCTTGTCCCATCTTTTATTGCTTACAGCACTTTCATATTCTTCTTGCATGTCATCAATTATGTTTGCAGCAATATTTCTTTCTTTGTATGTTTTCTCATTCAGAATCTCTTCTCTGGTTTTCTCTTTGATTTCAGCAACAAAAACATAATGTTTGCTTTTTGAAGTTGTTCTGCCATGAGCTGTTTCAACATGATCTTCTTCTAGAAGAATTTCACTCCAATCATACCCTTCATCATGATGAATTACTACACATGCTCTTGACTTCTCTTTGGGATTGTTTTTGATCATTTTTTGCTCTTATTTGCTTCAATGGTAAATTGCCTTTCGGTAATAATCATCATGGAAAGGATGTTCATTTCCATCAACTGCAGAATTGTTGCATTCTCTCTTGAAATGACCTTTTTGCTTACATTTGAAGCAAGTCACTTTGGACTTATCAAATCCAAGTTTTGTTGATGGTCCACCAATTGTTTGTTTCCCAGTAATCTCCATGTATCTCTGAGCTCTGCGGATGCAACTTGCCAAACACCAGCGAATGTCTATGAGTTCCTGTCGCAACCCCCGATCCCTTATCTGTCCCGGGAACGGGCGGACGCGAACTCAGTAGTGGTGGTATCAGTTATTTAATTTCGCAGCGGAATTTACATCAGGACCGTAGTTAGGAAATGTTTATCAGAGTAAAACCACCTTTTTTGATATTAACAATCACATGGGTAAAACCCGAGTTTCTTATTACAATACATTCATAGGAATAAACCCTATTTTATTGAATTTAAAACATCATCTTTTAGGTAACTTTTATAGCCACATTTTTCCCAAGCCTTCAGTGCTCTCCAGCTGGCTTTTTACTAATTGGCTGTCACATTTTGTTACCTGAAACATGTTTTAAAAATATTTGTCAGCGGGAAATACTAGTGAGTGAATCCCAGTTTAATCAAGAAACATTTTATCAATTAAAATAGTATTGAGAGCGATCACATTGTTTATTTCTACACAATTACTCATTCAGTATTGTCAATCCTGACTTGTGGGTCATATTACTCATTGGCTAACTCGTTGTCCAATGGTAACGTCCTGTCATCCCCGACTTACTACTCACAAGGTAGTAAATTTTGTATACAAAACCCCAACATACCGGCAGTAATTGAAGAACTACAAAGACTCAATCACTGCTTAATTACATTATTAACCATTTAAGGTTTTGTAAAATATTCCAAAAAGGTTAACAAAAAGAGGATAAACTCACATTGCTATCTTAGACTTCTTGTAAGGGTTTCCTGGATATAATCTATAATTTATACAAATGTACATAGGTTAGTACCATAACCCTTTGAAAATATTAATGATACCCTCCCCGAGACGGCATTCCAACAACTACGTCGGGCAGAACCACGACAGTTGTTACGGAACCCTGAATCAATCGGGCAGCGTAACTATTCCGAAACTGGGGTTATAATACTTACAACGGAGCAGAACCTCGCTAATTAGGGGTATAATACCCGACTATAATGCCTCTTCTACAGAAATTATGATTTGAGAATTGAGAATGAGCGACGGAAAACGAAAACTGATGCGTTCTATTTATAGTGCTGATATTCGACTCTCACGCGGCCCGCGTGAAAGACAAGGGGTGCTTACGCGGCCCGCGTCAACACCCGGTCAACATATAGCTTAGCTGATTCGATGTGTAGGTCCGCCATGATGTCGACACGTGTCGGCCTGGGATGTCTCCGCGTTGTAGGTATCTCGCGGCCCGCGTACACTATCGAGAACTCTTACGCGGACCGCTTCAACTAAAGAAATCAACGATTTCTGATTCTAGCCTTCATACCGCCCGCGTAAGGGTTTGGGGTGGGTTCACGCGGCCCGCCTCAGCCCTAAATTTAAGCTTTTATATTTTATTTAAATAATATAACATAATTCGGGCTCGGTTTTCATATACGGGGTGTAATATAATACATATTGGGACATTCTATAATATACTAGAGTGTCAGAATATTATGAGGGTGTTGGTTTTACCGAGGATTGTTACATTCTCCCCACCTTATTTTAGAGCTCGTCCTCGAGATCTACTGGAACAAATGCGGATATTTCTTTTGCATTTCTGATTCAAGTTCCCATGTGTACTCAGGTCCTCTTTTGGAGTCCCACTTCACTTTGACTAGAACTAGTCTCTTGTGTTTGAGATTCTTGACTTTCCTGTCTTCAATTTGTAGAGGCTTTTCTACAAACTTGAGTTGTTCATTTACCTCTATATCTTTAAGAGGTACTATTAATGATTCATCAGTTAAACACTTTTTGAGATTAGATACATGAAACACATCATGTATTCCTGCCATTTCCTCTAGCAGTTGTAGCTGATAAGCTACAGGTCCTACTCTTCTAATAATCTCAAAAGGTCTAATATACCTGGGACTTAGCTTTCCTCGTTTGATGAATCTTACTACTCCTTTCCAAGGAGAGACCTTCAATAATACTTTATCTCCTACTTTAAACTCCAATGGCTTGCGTCGGTTATCAGCATAGCTCTTCTGTCGATCACGTGCAGCTTTAAGTCATTCCTTGACTTGAATGATTTTATCAGTTGTTTCTTGCACTATCTCAGGTCCAGATAGTTGCTTTTCTCCAATTTCTGCCCAACAGACTGGGGTTCGGCACTTTCGTCCATAAAGTGCTTCGAAGGGTGCAGCATTGATACTTGTGTGATAACTATTATTATAAGAAAATTCTATTAAAGGTAAGTGATCGTCCCAATTACCTCCAAAGTCAATTACACAAGCTCTAAGCATGTCCTCCATTGTTTGAATTGTCCTTTCGCTTTGTCCATCCGTTTGAGGATGATAAGCAGTGCTTAGTTTTAACTTGGTTCCCATTTCCTTTTGGAAACTTGACCAAAAATGAGAGGTAAATCGACTATCCCTATCAGAAACAATTGATAAAGGAATGTCATGTAAAGAAACAATTTCATTTACATATAATTTAGCTAACTGTTCCATACTGAAAGTTTCTTTCATTGGTAGGAAATGAGCGGACTTGGTTAGCCTATCTACAATCATCCAGATTGTATCATTTCCTTTCTTGGTTTTGGGTAATTTAGTAACAAAATCCATTGTTATCAATTCCCATTTCCAAACTGGCATTTCTAATTGCTGTAACAAACCTGAGGGTTTCTGGTGTTCAGCTTTAACTTGTGAACAAGTTAAACATTTAGAAATATAGGCTGCTATGTCTTTCTTCATTCCTATCCACCAGAAATTTTTCCTTAAATCCTGGTATATTTTATCACTTCCTGGATGCATTGTATATTTAGACTTATGGGCCTCTTCTAGTATACGATGACGTAGGTTTCCTAATTTAGGTATCCACATTCTCTTTTCATGGAATCTCTAAATTCCATCTGTTCCTTGTTCCAATTCTTTTTGCATATCTTTTAATTTTTCAGAATCATCCTTGATTACTGATACTTGTGCTTCTCTTATTTGATCATTTAAATCTACTTGCAGATTTAATTTAAGAGAACGTACCCATTTTGGCTTTTCATGATACTTTCGGCTTAAAGCATCTGCCACTACATTTGCTTTTCCTTCATGATACTGGATATCACAATCATAATAACTAATCATCTCCATCCAACGTCTTTGTCTCATATTCAATTCCTTTTCCTTGAAAATATACCTTAAACTCTTATGATCAGTGAATATGGTAAACTTACTACCATAAAGGTAATGTCTCCAAATCTTAAGAGCAAAAATTATAGCTCCTAACTCTAAATCATGGGTTGAATATTTCTCTTCATGATTCTTAAGTTGTCTAGAAGCGTAAGCTATAACCTTTTGTCGTTGCATCAATACACATCCATAACCTAATTTAGAAGCGTCACAATAGACTATAAAGTTTTCAGCTCCTTCTGGTAATGCTAATATGGGTGTATGAGTTAATCTTTGCTTAAGAATTCTAAAAGCTTCTTCTTATTTTAATCTCCATTCAAACTTAACAGATTTACAGGTTAACTTAGTTAAAGGAATGGCTATTCTAGAGAAATCTTTAATAAATCTTCTATAATAACCGGCCAATCCTAAGAAACTTCTAACCTCAGTTGGTGACTCAGGGGTTTTCCATTTAGTAATTGCCTCAATCTTTGTTGGATCTACATGAATTCCTTCATGATTGACTAAATGTCCAAGAAATTGTACCCGTTCTAACCAAAACTCGCACTTTGAAAACTTAGCATAAAGTTTTTCTTTTCTTAATAGACTCAAAAGTGCGTGCAAATTCTTTGCATGATCTTTTTTACTCTTAGAGTAAATTAGAATATCATCTATAAAGACAATTATGAATTTATCCAAATATGACTTACATATTCGGTTCATCATGTCCATAAATGCAGCTCGGCCATTGGTTAAACCAAATGGCATGACAGTAAATTCATAATGGCCATACCTTGTTGTGAAAGCGGTTTTAGGAATGTCCTCTTCCTGTACCTTTAATTGATGATATCCTGACCTTAAATCAATTTTTGAGAAAAATCGAGCTCCTTGCAGTTGATCAAACAGATCATCGATTCTCGGTAATGGGTACCGATTCTTAATCGTGACTTTGTTTAATTCACGGTAATCAATACACATACGCATTGATCCGTCCTTCTTTTTAACAAACAGTATCGGCGCTCCCCATGGCGACGAACTTGGTTGTATAAATCCTTTCTCTAACAATTCGTCTAATTGTTTCTTCAATTCTTGCATTTCTGCAGGTGCCAAACGATAAGGTGCTTTGGCAATCGGTGATGTTCCTGGTATTAAATGGATTCTGAATTCAACTTCCCTATCTGGAGGTAGTCCTGGTAATTCTTCTGGAAAGACATCTGAAAACTGAGATACTACTGGAATATCTTTTAAATCTTTTTCCTTTAGTGTTAGTGATTATGGAAATCATATACACTATGGAACCTTTTCTTATATAGCTTGCAGTTTTCATCACAGATATGAATTTTGTGGACCGAGAGGGCTTATCTCCTTTAATTGTGATCGCTTTACCTTTTGGTGAATTTACTATAATTGACTTTTGATCACATAAAATACTGGCTTTATTGGCTATCAACCAATCCATTCCTAAAACAACATCAAATCCTGCCAGATTCATGGGATATAGGTTTGCTATAAATTTCTGATTTGAAATTTCTATTCTTGCTCCCTGCAAGATTTCAGAAATCCTAACAGTTTCTCCATTAGCGGTCTTGTCACACCCCGATTTCCACGTGTCACTAGTGGGCCCAGTGGGGGATTATCGTGACGTGGTTGGCAACATAATAGTCAAACAACACAATATTTAATATGCACAGCGGAAGCAATTTAAAAGATATAATACAACCGAATTTAATAATGTAATATCAAATGTCACAATATTCGGAAGTTTTATCCACAGAAGGATCGAAAGTAAATATGAAAAGTTCAACAGACTTCAGGCATCTTAAGCTTGCGAGACTTCTAATGATGCTAAGGAGAAATCCTAGCCAATTTCGCTTAGTACCTACATTTAATCTTTTTGGGAAAATACGTCAGTTTACACTGGTAAATACAATCAACTGACTCATTTTGGAAAATAATTGAAAATTGGTTTGGATGCACATGGCATAAACATTTTTATTTAACTTGGGAGAATTATTTAATATTATAATCTTGTGAACGAATTACATGTTCCTTGTGCGTTCAGTAGCCCGGATCTTGTCCGGGTTAAAGATCAATAGACACACCACAATATTCTTTTGTGCACTGACGGGTATACCCCTACACCCCGCGCTTAAGTCGTGGCCATTTCGTAAAATGATGCCAAGGATATCCGGGACATGGTCATTAACCCCCCAAAGGCTTTAAGTAACAAGACTGTTTAAATGAGCCGATCAAATTTATTCAATTACCCACTCAACGGTGGAGGATTTGATGCCCGATCAAGCGGTATACTATATACCGTAACCCAAGCCCGTATAGGGAAAATAAGTTAAAAGTATTTACCTGAGCAATGTATAAATCACAATAAGCAAAATGCACGTAGCTTTTACTGGTCCTCCTAATCTGGAACGAAGGTTTTATAATAACCTATTAGAATCCTAACGGGTCTTTAATTAAGCTTAAGCTTAGACCGGCTAGTTTCAAAGATACGGTTCGTACGCACGATTAAGCAAAGACCGGATAGAATGTGATTTAGACCCGAAAAGTTTGAAGACTTGTTTAATATGGGTTTATTATTCACATTCTGGATTTTGAAATAAAACCGTTAAGGTTTGACCCGTTTCGGCTAATTTATGTAAACTTGTTACACAAACCGAACCGTACGCGTAATAAGCGTGACGGGTATTCACGAGAGCTATGGACAGGTTTCCTAAGTTAATTATGCCTCAAATATGTTGTGACATCAATAAGATGTCTTTCATTATGCCCGAAACGTATTTAAACACAAACAAGGCCACGTAGGGGTAGTTTGGTCATTTAAAAGTTTATAAAAGAGTTTAAGTAACAAGCTGAGTTACAGGTCTGATGCAATCAGCAAATATACTCAATTTACTAAGTTATATCAGTAGGATAAAGTATATGTGTGAAATTTATCAATTATAACCAAACTATGCCCCGTAGGGGTATTTTGGTAATTTCACATAAGCCGAAAAGCTCAAATCTGAAGTCTGAGTTTATCAACCTTTGCTTACTGTTAAAATATTATAATTTGCCTTAAATATCAGTAGGTATCACCCTTGTATGTTTAAAAATGGTTTTAGTACATACTATGCGCTAAAAACGCTTAATAAGGCTATTAGAGGCCATTTCCGGGTTTGATACATAAATCTAATATTTTTATATTTCCAGAAGGCTTAAAATAGTTTATTTATCATATGTGATCAGTAGCAAAAGGTTTGGAGTCGTTTAGATATGTAAAACTCATTTTATGACCCGTAAGGGCAAAACCGACAATTACCGGATTAAGCTTACGACTATAAGTTATGCTCAGCCTAAAATTAATTAAAAATATTTAAAAATCCCAAAATAATATATTACATCAGTGGGTAAAATATTTGATATCAAAAAGTATGTTTAAGTAGGCTATACACTAACTACGCCGTTTAATTAACATAAAGCTTTAATTTTACGCTAACGAGCATAACTCTTAACCTACACCTCGAACTGATGTCAAACTTTGCATACAAGTTTATATATCAGTAATTAAGGTTTCTACTCTTTTACATTTCCAAAAGTCGCGTTTTAAGGTAATAAGGGCATAATGGCCAACATATGAGCAATTAACGGAAATATGCATATTAATTGGATAACTAATGAACCAAGGTGTATAATCACAGAGGGTTATACTAACATGTAACCTAGTCCAATTAAAGCTCTGAGGCATTTCTAAAACATGCCTAAACGGGTCAGAACTGAAAGTCAAAGTGAAAGTCAAACTATGTGACTTTCGGTTCCGAACCGGGTATTTACAGGAAATTGTCGGGTTGAGCATGTTTAGACATGTTCTTACATTAATTACCAAGTTATATTAATGATCAAACAGGTTATAAGTGTTCTACATTGCTTATCATGCATAAATTGCATTTTAAGTATCCTGTTGACTTTTTCCTAACAAGTTTGACCCGACTTTTGACCTGGTTAGAGTGGTAATCAGGGGGAACCCTTTTAAGGGTTTATTACCCACATAATTACCAACTTATAACTACTTTTGATTCGACAAATCACTGGACCATTATTGATTAATCTTAAAGTCAACCGTTAATTACGACGGTTTGACTTTTAAGCTAAAACTAAGCTAAAACTTAATTTAGAAAGGATTAGCAACTTACTGAAGTCCTAAGCTTGATTAGTGATCACTTGAGAGAAGGTTTGAGCTCCAGGAATGATCAGAAAGCTGAAGGAATTGGTGTGGAAAATGTTTGCAAGTTCATGGCCCTTTTATAGTGAAATTTTCACCACAATTTGTTAACACCAAGGTCTAACACTGACCACAAACCATCAACATGTGTCCCTAAGCGTGTAGTACTGTTTAGGGGTCGCCCATGGTGCATTAATGTCGATTAAAGGTCGGTTCTGCGCATTTCCAGGCTGCTGTTCGCTGATTCTGCTTCTGGGCAGTTAACGCGGCCCGCGTAAGGTTCTTTTAACCTTTACGCGGCCCGCATGGACCCTGTTATCAGATTTTGAATTTTCTATTTTCCACATAAGTGTCCCTTGGCCTTTCGAAAGGGCAACTCAGTATTTTCTTGCAATTTGACCCCCTTTATATTTACCCACAAGGGCTTTAGGACTTATACCCACTTTGCCAAGTCCCTGGACACTTCCGGTTAACCCGAAAAGTCATAACTTTCAATGTTAACGCTTTAACCCATCGCACACGAATTTGATCATAACTTTCTCATACGATTACGAAACTTTATGAAATTTATATCGCGCATTCTAGTGAGCATAATTAACAGTTACAAAGCTTCGAGTTTGTCAAACGGTCACTCAGAGGTATATCTTTAAACATGTTGACACATTTAACCCCTGTAGTTTGTAATCTCTCACTTTTAGCTCCGTATGATCCATGATTTATTCGTTTGAAGGTATGAGCATCTTGTAGGGTTAATATACAATATATTTATTCACTGTTGACATTTAGAATACGTATATCCACATACTTTCCATGATTGTTAGCTCTAGTCCTTCTATAATATTTCTTTCACACGTTTAAACATTTGACACGTGTCTACACATTATAGGACGTGAATTTTCGAGGTGTTACATCCTCACCCCCTTAGAATAAATCTCGACCCTAGATTTACTGAAATAAGTAAGGGTACTTTTCTTTCATCGTGGACTCAACCTCCCACGTGAATTCGGGACCTCTTCGGGCATCCCATTTGACCTTTACAATAGGTACATGCTTTCTTCGAAGCTTCTTTACCTGTCGATCTTCAATCGACAAAGGTTTTTCCACAAATTTTAAGCTCTCATCTATATGCACATCTGTATGTGGTATCACCAGTGATTCATCAGCGAAGCACTTCTTCAGATTGCAGATGTGGAACACATTGTGAATTCCACTGAGCTCTTCCGGTAAGTTTAATTTATAGGCAACTAACCCGACATGTTCGATAACTTCGAAAGGTCCTATGTATCTCGGACTTAGCTTGCCTTTCTTACCAAACCGCATCACCCCCTTCCAGGGCGATACTTTAAGCAACACTTTATCACCTACTTCGAAGTGAAAAGCTTTACGCTTTGGATCTGCGTAGCTCTTCTGCCTATCTCGGGCAGCTTTGAGACGGTCACGAATCTGGACAATCTTGTCCGTCATTTCAAAGACTATCTCTGGTCCTGATAACTGGACATCTCCAACTTCCGCCCAACAAATAGGCGATCTACACTTTCTACCGTATAATGCCTCAAAAGGCGCAGCCTTAATGCTGGTATGGTAGCTATTGTTGTATGAGAATTCGACTAATGGTAGGTGCTTATCCCAACTACCACCCAAATCGATCGCACATGCACGCAGCATATCTTCCAACGTTTGAATAGTACGCTCACTCTGACCGTCAGTCTGAGGATGATAAGCCGTACTAAAATTTAAACGTGTGCCCAAAGATTGTTGGAAACTCTTCCAAAAATGGGACGTGTATCTAGTATCTCGGTCCGAGATAATAGACACAGGTATGCCATGTAAGGCTACAATCTTATCAATGTATAACTGGGCTAACATGTCGAAGCTATAAGTCTCCTTGATGGGTAAGAAATGTGCTGACTTAGTCAGTCTATCAACTATAACCCATATTGTATCATTTCCTTTCCTGGTCTTAGGTAACTTGGTGATAAAATCCATAGTTACCATTTCCCACTTCCACGTAGGAAGTTCAGGCTGTTGTAGCAAACCTTACGGCTTTTGATGCTCGGCTTTGACTTGCGCACATGTCAAGCATTTAGCTACATAGGTGGCTACAAACTTTTTCAAGCCTATCCACAAATAATTTGCCTTTAGATCCTGGTACATCTTATCAGCTCCAGGATGAACGGAGTATTTGGAACTATGGGCTTCCTGGAGGATGACATCTCGAAGTCCTCCATAAATTGGAACCCATATCCGTCCATTTAATCTTAGAATTCCGTCCTTGCTAAGAGTTAACTGCTCCTCAGTTACTCCTAACTTTTCATTAGGATAGTTAGCTTCCAACACAGCTTCTTTCTGTGCAGCTAACAACCTTTCAATCAAATTATTCTTTATCTCCATGCGTTTGGCATTGATTCGGATGGGTTTCACCCTTTCCTTTCGACTCAAGGCATCAGCGACTACATTCGCCTTGCCAGGATGGTACTTGATTTCACAATCATAATCATTCAAAGTTTCCATCCAACGGCGTTGCCTCATGTTTAATTCCTTCTGATTGAACAGATGCTGGAGGCTCTTGTGATCAGAATAGATCACACACTTAATCCCATAAAGATAATGCCTCCACGGTTTTAGTGCGAATACAACGGCACCCAATTCCAAGTCGTGGGTGGTGTAATTCTTTTCATGCACCTTTAACTGTCGTGATGCATAGGCAATAACTTTGCCTTTCTGCATAAGCACACACCCCATGCCAGTATGTGAAGCATCGCAGTAAACCACAAAATCTTCTATTCCATCTGGCAATGTTAGTACTGGGGCGTTGCTCAACTTCTGCTTCAGAATATCGAAGGATTCTTGCTGCTTAGGGCCCCAAACGAACTTTACTTTCTTCTTGGTCAAGGAAGTTAGGGGTGCAGCAATCCTTGAAAAATTTTCAATGAAACGCCTGTAATATCCTGCCAATCCCAGGAAGCTACGAATCTCTGTAGGCATCTTGGGTTCTTGCCAGTTCATAACTGCTTCAACCTTAGCGGGATCCACTTGGATACCACGCTCACTAACCACGTGTCCAAGGAATTGGACCTCTCGAAGACAAAATTCACACTTGGAGAATTTGGCATAGAGCTTCTCTTGATGCAGGAGTTTGAGAATACATCGAAGGTGTTTCTCATGGTCAGCTTGATTCTTCGAATATATAAGAATGTCGTCGATGAAAACGATGACGAATTTATCTAAGTACGGCTTGCAAACGCGATTCATGAGATCCATGAACGCGGCCGGTGCATTAGTGAGCCCAAAAGGCATCACTAGGAACTCGTAATGACCATAACGAGTCCTAAATGATGTTTTGTGTACGTCTTCATCTCTAACCTTCAGTTGATGGTAGCCTGAACTTAAATCAATCTTTGAGAAATAACTTGCTCCTTGCAATTGATCGAACAAATCGTCGATCCTAGGCAAAGGATATCTATTCTTGATCGTGACCTTATTAAGCTCACGATAATCGATGCACAGACGCATCGATCCGTCCTTCTTCTTGACAAACAGGACTGGCGCTCCCCAAGGAGACGAACTAGGTTTAATGAAACCTTTAGCTAGCAGTTCATCTAGCTGTGTCCTCAATTCTTTCATCTCCGTTGGAGCCAACCTATAGGGTGCTCTGGCAACTGGTGCTGCTCCGGGGATGATATCAATCCTGAATTCCACCTTCCTATTTGGTGGCAAACCAGGTAGTTCTTCCGGAAAAACTTCTGGGAATTCAGAGATGACAGGGATGTCTTCTATCTTCGGTTTAGGCTCATCAATAATCACTTGTGCCATGTAGATGACACAGCCCCTCTTTAAATATTTTGAAGCCTTGAGCACAGTCGCTTGCTCAGGTAGCCCATACTGGGTATCTCCCCGAATGGTAAGTGATTCACCAGACGGAGTCTTTATTACCACTTGTTTCTTGTTACAGACAATTTGGGCCTGGTTATGAGATAACCAGTCCATACCCAGAACTATGTCAAAACCGGCCAACTTAAAGGGAAGTAGAGACAGAGGAAAATAATGGTTCTTAATGGATATAACACATCCATCTAACACAGTTGAGACGGTTTCTAGTGTACCATCTGCTAACTCCACCTCATAATTCACATTTAAGGTTTTGACAGGTAATTTCAGCAATTCACAAAACTTATTATCAACGAAAGACTTATCAGTGCCTGAATAAAAAAGTACTCTAGCATAGACGTCATTTACAAGGAAAGTACCTGTAATAACATTGTCGTCTAGAACCGCTTCTTTTGCGTCCATTCTGAAGACTCTAGCATTAGTCTTCTTGGCCTCCTCAGGCTTCTTGGTATATTTAGGGCAGTTGGTTTTAATGTGGCCCTTTTCATTGCAACGGTAGCACGTTGCGTCTTTCATCTTCTTGCAATCCAAGGTTTTGTGATCCGTGGACTTGCATATACCACAAGCATAGGTTTTTGACTGAGTCTGAGAGTTCGACTCAAGTCTGCACTTTCCAAAGTGCTGCTTCTTGCAAATTTTGCATTTGGGCTTCTCACCAGAATTATGCCCATCTTTCCTTGACTCCGATCCTTTCTTGTTGTCACCGTTCTCACGGTGTTTCTTGTTCGATCTACGTGAACTATCATCTTCACGCTTTCTCTTCTCAGCCTCCTTATTCCTCAGCGATCTCTGCCTGACCGCATCCAGAGTGAGGGATAAGGAAATGTCAGCTACGGATCTAAAAGTAGCTGGCCGAGAAGCTTTCACGCTTGCCTTGATCTCGGGGGCTAAACCACCGATAAAACGAGCTATTCTTTTTGGTTCCGGGGTTACCAGATATGGAACCAACCGGGACATCGTGTTGAGGCTCGTTAGGTAAGCTTGACAGTCAAGGTTTGTCATCACCAATGATAGAAAATCAGACTCTATCTTCTCCACCTCATGCTGAGGGCAGTAATTTTCCCTGATAAGGGCAACAAATTGTTCCCACGACATGTTGTACAATGGGATTTTTCCGGTGGCTTGAATCAGAGATCTCCACCATGCTAACGCTTCACCCTTAAAAGACTGCGACACAAACTTGACCACGTCTCTCTCAGCGCATCCGCTGATATCCACCACCGTATCCATCTCATCCAGCCGTGTCATACAGTCGATGGCCCCCTTCTCCCCAGTGAAATCCCGGGGTTTGCAGGAAACGAAATATTTATAAGAGCAACCCTTGTCATGGGGTCCTTGATTAAGTATAACCTGCTGAGATGGAGCACTGTGGTTCGAGGAGCGTCAATCATCATCTTTCTTCGGGTCGTCCTTCTTGGACGGTGGCTTTGAAGGCTGTGTAGATTGGGTCCTACTACGAGTCCCACTATACTCCTCGTACTGCCTTTCCAACGCCTGTGTAACTGCGCCGTCTATTATTGCTTTCAATTCAGCACCCGTTAGATTAATCCGGGCGTTCTCGTTATTCTCCGTTGGATGACTATTACCCTCGTCCGAGTTAGCCATTTTAATTGAACTGTTGCAGAAAACAAGGACAATAGTTTATTTGGGAGCTTATTATGGAATTGCCCCTTAGGGAAATTCATTAACCATGGTAAACAGAGACCATATTTGGTTAATTTATTAATCATATTTATTTAGGATTTCTATAATAATTTATCCTAATTATAAAACAATAACAGTTTTATTTGTGGCACAAATGGCCTAGTCACATGGACATTTTTATTTAATCTATGATTTCAGAGAATCAAAACATTAAGGTATACTGGCACAATAGGCCTAGTCACAAGGACATTTATAAATTTTAAGCTATGATTTCAGAGAATCAAAGCATGAAGGTTTGAACCTAGTTCATTACCTTTATCTGACAGGGAGTCATCGCTACCACTGTCTTTTGGCTCATATGGAAATGAGCAGGGCCCGTAGGCATGTATTACCATGTATGGTAAGAATATGATCATCTTAATTGATGATTTAACCCATGATTCAGAGATCATTAAGTTGGGCTTGGAATCTTTAGAAAGATCCTTACATAATAATAACGTGTGTGATTTCAAATGAATCACGTCTGCCAGGAGTGTTAACATGTATACAGATGCTAACAGGGATTTGAATCTTTTGAACAGGTCTTACCATCTTGGCCCGGCCTTAAAATGACCCGAAGGCTAGGTTTCACACTTTAAGATTTTTGTTAAAAAGTTACATAGGCAGATTATTTCAAAAAGGAATGATTTTAATTTATTTATTTCATTTATAATTTATATATGCACATAATGGCAAACATGAAATTTATAAAACAAACATTCCATTAATTTATTATAATATTACATGCTGCCCTAAACGGGTCTTTTCAACAACAATTACCCACGCAGGGGTCAATCAACATGCTAGTCCACGCACGGACTTTAAACAAACAAACTAGTCCACGCAGGGACCTTAAACAAACAAACATCATACCCACGTAGGGGTTAACGGAAAATAGACCCACGCAGGGGTCAAAACAAACACACATACATACCCACGCAGGGGCTAAAACAAATATAGTAAATACAGGCCCACGCAGGGGCTTAACTGATACAAGGAAAAACAACAGTGGAAGGATTCAATGATCCTTCTTGCTCTTCCCTTTGATCAAACTTGTTAATCCTTGGAAGAAAGTCTGTCTCTCCCTGCGGTCCCTGTGAACTTCCCGTTCAACTTGATCCAACCTCTGAAGGAGTTCTTCATGCTCAGGTGGGGAAAACCTAGGCGGCTGCGATTGAGTCCGAATAATAGGTCTAGGAGGTATCTGGTACCCATGTGTTGGGTACCCTACTCCCCATGGATCTCCATAGGATCCTTGGGTGTTGTAGTTCGCCGCTACCATGTAAGGGTCGGCCTCCGCGTAACCATAATTGTGGTGATTTGGCGGTTCAAACGGGTTATACGCCATGGAACCCATGTATGCTGGAATTGGGTTGTCAAAACCCATCGGCGGTGGCTGTGGTACAGCTGGGTTAGAAGGTCCACCCATTTGTGGGTCCTCCTGTTGTGGCGGATAGTGGTTGCCACTGGATTGACGTGGGGAACTGAAATGGAAGTCCCCTGCTCGTGACGACATGCGCGCACCGGTTCTCCTTCGCCTCGGCGGTTGCGGAGGTGCCAGCTGCACTGGCGGCGGTGGAGGCGGTGGCGTGACTGCCACGAATCTGGAATCCACAGAGGGATCCTGTTGTTGTTGCGGCTGCTGCTGCTGAGGAGACGAATGGTGGGAAGGTGTATAATACCATTCGTGCCTGGTGAACATGGCTTGGAAGCTGTCTGGACCACCATAGGGTGATCTGTGGAAAGAAGATCCGTCAGAGATCTCTATCGGGTGGTTCGGAGTACCACTTGCAGGTTCGACGGGGTCCGTATCCTCGTCCATGTCATCCGCATTATCACCGAAGAAGTGATCGTCTGGCCCCAGTGGGTTAAAACCCACGGGTTCTTACACGTAGCCTACCGGATTAAACCGGCCCCGAAAAACTGGTGTGGGGTCCCCGAAAGAATGATGCGATAAGGATCGCTGCAATGGTATATACGAGGGCTGAGGGTTGTTGGGCTCGTACTCCGGTTGTGGCCCATAAGGGTTTTGGACCGGAGGTGTAGAGCTGTGGGATACCGATCGTCTGGCTGGTTCAAACAAGTTTCTCCTGTTCTGCCGAGGGTCGTCACTCTCGGTAGTAGACGGAGCTCGCGCATGTGATGGTCCAGCTTCATTATCATTGGGGGCGGTGATTGGCCCCTTGCCTCTTCCCCTTCTCCTGAAGAATCTTGGCGGCATTTTCAAATACTCATTATAATATGAGATAACAACAAAAATATATGCAAAATAAAGGACAACACAAACAAAGTGGAATTTGTCCTATGTTATATGTCTAGACTCGAAAGTTTAGAATTGTGCAATTGTGTAACTGAGATTAAACACAAAAGACTAGTGTTTAATTCACTCAGTGTTGGCTATGATACCAACCTGTCACACCCCGATTTCCACGTGTCACCAGTGGGCCCGGTGGGGGATTATTGTGACGTGGTTGGCAACATAATAGTCAAACAACACAATATTTAATATGCACAGCGGAAGCAATTTAAAAGATATAATACAACCGAATTTAATATTGTAATATCAAATGTCACAATATTCGGAAGTTTTATCCATAGAAGGATCGAAAGTAAATATGAAACAAATAGTTCAACAGACTTCAGGCATCTTAAGCTTGCGAGACTTCTAATGATGCTAAGGAGAAATCCCAGCCAATTTCGCTTAGTACCTGCATTTAATCTTTTTGGGAAAATACGTCAGTTTACACTGGTAAATACAATCAACTGACTCATTTTGGAAAATGATTGAAAATTGGTTTGGATGCACATGGCATAAACATTTTTATTTAACTAGGGAGAATTATTTAATATTATAATCTTGTGAACGAATTACATGTTCCTTGTGCGTTCAGTAGCCCAGATCTTGTCCGGGTTAAAGATCAATAGACACACCACAATATTCTTTTGTGCACTGACGGGTATACGCCTACACCCCGCGCTTAAGTCGTGGTCATTTCGTAAAATGATGCCAAGGATATCCGGGACATGGTCATTAACCCCCCAAAGGCTTTAAGTAACAAGACTGTTTAAACGAGCCGATCAAATTTATTCAATTACCCACTCAACGGTGGAGGATTTGATGCCCGATCAAGTGGTATGCTATATACCGTAACCCAAGCCCGTATAGGGAAAATAAGTTAAAAGTATTTACCAGAGCAATGTATAAATCACAATAAGCAAAATGCACATAGCTTTTACTGGTCCTCCTAATCTAGAACGAAGGTTTTATAATAACCTATTAGAATCCTAACGGGTCTTTAATTAAGCTAAAGCTTAGACCGGCTAGTTTCAAATATACGGTTCGTACGCACGATTAAGCGAAGACCGGATAGAATGTGATTTAGACCCGACAAGTTTGAAGACTTTTTTTAATATGGGTTTATTATTCACATTCTAGATTTTGAAATAAAACCGTTAAGGTTTGACCCGTTTCGGCTAATTTATGTAAACTTGTTACATAAACCAAACCGTACGCGTAATAAGCGTGACGGGTATTCACAAGAGCTATGGACAGGTTTACTAAGTTAATTATGCCTCAAATATGTTGTGACATCAGTAAGATGTCTTTCATTATGCCCGAAACGTATTTAAACACAAACTAGGCCCCGTAGGGGTAGTTTGGTCATTTAAAAGTTTATAAAAGAGTTTAAGTAACAAGCTGAGTTACAGGTCTGATGCAATCAGCAAATATACTCAATTTACTAAGTTATATCAGTAGGATAAAGTATATGTGTGAAATTTATCAATTATAACCAAACTATGCCCCGTAGGGGTATTTTGGTAATTTCACATAAGCCGAAAAGCTCAAATCTGAAGTCTGAGTTTATCAACCTTTGCTTACTGTTAAAATATTATAATTTGCCTCAAATATCAGTAGGTATCACCCTTGTATGTTTAAAAATGGTTTTAGTACATACTATGCGCTAAAAACGCTTAATAAGGCGATTAAAGGCCATTTCCGGGTTTGATACATAAATCTGATATTTTTATATTTCCAGAAGGCTTAAAATAGTTTATTTATCATATGTGATCAATAGCAAAAGGTTTGGAGTCGTTTAGATATGTAAAACTCATTTTATGGCCCGTAAGGGCAAAACCGACAATTACCGGATTAAGCTTACGACTATAAGTTATGCTCAGCCTAAAATTAATTAAAAATCTTTAAAAATCCCAAAATAATATATTACATCAGTGGGTAAAAGATTTGATATCAAAAAGTATGTTTAAGTAGGCTATACACTAACTACGCCGTTTAATTAACATAAAGCTTTAATTTTACGCTAACGAGCATAACTCTTAACCTACACCTCGAACTGATGTCAAACTTTGAATACAAGTTTATATATCAGTAATTAAGGTTTCTACTCTTTTACATTTCCAAAAGTCACGTTTTAAGGTAATAAGGGCATAATGGTCAACATATGAGCAATTAACGGAAATATGCATATTAATTGGATAACTAATGAACCAAGGTGTATAATCACAGAGGGTTATACTAACATGTAACCTAGTCCAATTAAAGCTCTGAGGAATTTCTAAAACATGCCTAAACGGGTCAGAACTGAAAGTCAAAGTGAAAGTCAAACTATGTGACTTTCGGTTCCGAACCGGGTATTTACAGGAAATTGTCGGGTTGAGCATGTTTAGACATGTTCTTACATTAATTACCAAGTTATATTAATGATCAAACAGGTTATAAGTGTTCTACGTTGCTTATCATGCATAAATTGCATTTTAAGTATCCTGTTGACTTTTTCTTAGCAAGTTTGACCCGACTTTTGACCTGGTTAGAGTGGTAATCAGGGGGAACCCTTTTAAGGGTTTATTACCCACATAATTACCAACTTATAACTACTTTTGATTCGACAAATCACTGGACCATTGGTGATTAATCTTAAAGTCAACCGTTAATTACGACGGTTTGACTTTTAAGCTAAAACTAAGCTAAAACTTAATTTAGAAAGGATTAGCAACTTACTGAAGTCCTAAGCTTGATTAGTGATCACTTGAGAGAAGGTTTGAGCTCCAGGAATGATCAGAAAGCTGAAGGAATTGGTGTGGAAAATGTTTGCAAGTTCATGGCCCTTTTATAGTGAAATTTTCACCACAATTTGTTGACACCAAGGTCTAACACTGACCACAAACCATCAACATGTGTCCCTAAGTGTGTAGTACTGTTTAGGGGTCGCCCATGGTGCATTAATGTCGATTAAAGGTCGGTTCCGCGCATTTCCAGGCTGCTGTTCGCTGATTCTCCTTCTGGGCGGTTAACGCGGCCCGCGTAAGGTTCTTTTAACCTTTACGCGGCCCGCATGGACCCTGTTATCAGATTTTAAATTTTCTATTTTCCACATAAGTGTCCCTTGGCCTTTCGAAAGGGCAACTCAGTATTTTCTTGCAATTTGACCCCCTTTATATTTACCCACAAGGGCTTTAGGACTTATACCCACTTTGCCAAGTCCCTGGACACTTCCGGTTAACCCGAAAAGTCATAACTTTCAATGTTAACGCTTTAACCCCTCGCACACGAATTTGATCATAACTTTCTCATACGATTACGAAACTTTATGAAATTTATATCGCGCATTCTAGTGAGCATAATTAACAGTTACAAAGCTTCGGGTTTGTCAAACGGTCACTCAGAGGTATATCTTTAAACATGTTGACACATTTAACCCCTGTAGCTTGTAATCTCTCACTTTTAGCTCCGTATGATCCATGATTTATTCGTTTGAAGGTATGAGCATCTTGTAGGGTTAATATACAATATATTTATTCACTGTTGACATTTAGAATACGTATATCCACATACTTTCCATGATTGTTAGCTCTAGTCCTTCTATAATATTTCTTTCACACGTTTAAACATTTGACACGTGTCTACACATTATAGGACGTGAATTTTCGAGGTGTTACAGGTCTCTACTAGACATTCTTGTGGTAGTTTAGTTAATGACTGATTTAGAAATTTGCAAAATGATGTATTAATAAAACTTTGATTTGCACCAGAGTCAAATAATACTTTAGCAAAAATATGATTAACTAAAAACGTACCAGCGATGACATCTGGAATCATCTTAGCTTCATCTGCAGTTAGAACAAACGCTCTAGCATTTTGAGTATTCTTGTTGTTTGTAGCTGGAGCTAATTTTGGGCAATTGAGCTTGATATGACCTTGTTCTCCGCAGTTGTAACATATTTTATTGTTAGCTTTCTTCCTGCAGTCTTCTTCCTTGTGTCCCGATATTTGCAAATGTTACAGTATATGGAGCATCTTCCTGAATGCTTTCTTTTGCAATGCCTACAGTAGGGTGCAGATGTAGAACCTACATTTCTCCCACGGTTAGAATTTCCAGAACGAAATTCTTGAGTTAACTTCTGGGTTAGGTTCCTCCTTTGATCCTCTTCTCGGGTACGGACTAATTCATCAGTCAAGGTATTGGCTAGTTCTACAGCTTCTTCTATGGTTTGAGGTCTAGCTGCCTTGACTACATGTCTAATTTCTCCAATTAATCCCCAGATATAACGGGAGATTAACACTGGTTCTGGTGAAGCAAGAGTTGGCACTATTCTGGCATATTCAAAGAATATTTTAGTGTATCCCTTACTATCCACACCAGTCATCCTAAGGTTTAGGAATTTGTTTGCTATTTGTTCCTTTTCATTGGGTGGGCAGAATTTCCTTTCTACTATGTTCTTAAATTCTTCCCATTCCATATTGTAAGTTCTATCACTTCCTCTTGATTGGAGGATAGTGTTCCACCATTCTAGTGCTGAATTCTTAAACAGATTAGAAGAAAACAATATTTTATCTTCTTCAGCACACTTACTTATCCTTAAGACTGCCTCAGTCTTCTCTATCCAGCGTAAGGTTGCAATGGCCCCTTCGTTGCCCGAGAATTCCATTGGTTTGCAAGACCAGAATTCTTTATAAGAACAACCATAAGGCATGGTTCTTCTTCTTTTGGGAATGGGCACTTGAAGTACAGGTCCATTGTTCACGCTGTGTTCTGGTTCAAGTGGTCGTTTACTACTATGTTTACTTTTATTATTCGCTTCTTGAACCATTTGAAGAATAAATGGCATTGCATCTATAATTCCTTGTGCCACTATGTGTTGGATAGCACTATTATCCATCTGGTTTCCATTGTTATTGATGCTTGGATTCTCATTAACCACGTTAATGTTACTCTGGTTATCGTTATTCAGATTTCCTTGATTTCCTTCATCGGCCATCTGAATTTTAAACATTTATCCCATATTAATATCACAAGATAATAGATAATATCGTAAATCACATGACACACAATCTAGCCAAAAACGTCGATCATTGCGACTGGTACTCTATTTTCATATACTATGCGTCTATTACACACTAGTACTGAAATAAACATTACAATATCAACAGAAAGAAAATTACACTAATAGTATTATGCATCCGTACACACATATTTTATTTTATTATATTATTATTATTATTACTACCATTTCCTCCATTCTCACATTCACGGATATGGATTTATCCAAAAATCCATATTGCGTTCATCGTATTTCCATACGAGACGTTCTCCCACCTGACGCATTCTCTCACTGCTTTCTAAAATTTCCTCCCCGAAAGTCCTAAGTTCTTGCACGTTTTCTGCACTCATTGGGGGTGCAGGTTCTCGGACTGAGTTTGGAATCTGGGGTGCGGGTTCCTGATATGGGGGTGAAAGTTCCTGAAATTGGTAAGGATCCTCTAAAATCTCCCTAATATAATCATTTTGGTAATAGGGATCTAAAGGGTCCATACCTGGGTAGGCTTCTATGTTCTGTATGGGTGGGTATTCCTGGATAGGGTAACGTTGCACAAAGTCCCTATTGTCGTCCCACCAGGGGTCGTAATTTGGGTCTAGGGGGTTTGGTGCAGGTACCCTAGGGATTTCTTCTGGGTTAAAGTCATGCATCTCCACTTGGTTGTCAGGATTTTCTATCTCCATGGGTTGTTCTGGGTTTTGTGGTTGTGGGGCTACTAGTTGTTCCAGGCTTGGGTCAGCAGCAGTTGTAGCTAGGATATGGAAATTAGCTAGGCTTCTATTAAGCATATCCTGTGTATGGGCATCTGTCTCTCGCTTAGCAGTCGCTAAAACTCTTTGTTGTTGCAACTTTCTCATTCTTTTCCTACGAGCAAAAGCTTCCTTACTGAACCATCCTCATTTCTTATTAGGAAATGGCTCCTCCGACTGAGCTCTAAAGGCAAATATTCCTTCTTCCTGATCAGCAGAATACCCAGAAAGGGCAGGCTGTGAAGAGGTACCTTCACTCCTAGGTGAATCAGACAACTGACGATTCATGTCTGAGGGTCCTTGATCACTCATACTGTAACTAACAGATAGTCAAATAACACATAACAAATAAATACAGTTATGCACGTATTTTTGTAATTTATTTCCTAACACAAAATTTAGAATTTAAGTGTGAGCAGAACACTTCTTTGGCTCAGACCAGTGGCTAGGCTCTAATACCACCTCCTGTCGCAACCCTCGATCCCTTATCTGTCCCGGGAACGGGCGGACGCGAACTCAGTAGTGGTGGTATCAGTTATTTAATTTCGCAGCGGAATTTACATCAGGACCGTAGTTAGGAAATGTTTATCAGAGTAAAACCACCTTTTTGATATTAACAATCACATGGGTAAAACCCAAGTTTCTTATTACAATACATTCATAGGAATAAACCCTATTTTATTGAATTTAAAACATCATCTTTTAGGTAACTTTTATAGCCACATTTTTCCCAAGCCTTCAGTGCTCTCCAGCTGGCTTTTTACTAATTGGCTGTCACATTTTGTTACCTGAAACATGTTTTAAAAATATTTGTCAGCGGGAAATACTGGTGAGTGAATCCCAGTCTAATCAAGAAACATTTTATCAATTAAAACAGTATTGAGAGCGATCACATTGTTTATTTCTACACAATTACTCATTCAGTACTGTCAATCCTGACTTGTGGGTCATATTACTCATTGGCTAACTCGTTGTCCAATGGTAACATCCTGTCATCCCCGACTTACTACTCACAAGGTAGTAAATTTTGTATACAAAACCCCAACATACCGGCAGTAATTGAAGAACTACAAAGACTCAATCACTGCTTAATTACATTATTAAGCATTTAAGGTTTTGTAAAGTATTCCAAAAAGGTTAACAAAAAGAGGATAAACTCACATTGCTAACTTAGACTTCTTGTAAGGGTTTCCTGGATATAATCTATAATTTATACAAATGTACATAGGTTAGTACCATAACCCTTTGAAAATATTAATGATACCCTCCCCGAGACGGCATTCCAACAACTACGTCGGGCGGAACCACGACAGTTGTTACAGAACCCTAAATCAATCGGGTAGCGTAACTATTCCGAAACTGGGGTTATAATACTTACAACGGAGCAGAACCTCGCTAATTAGGGGTATAATACCCGACTATAATGCCTCTTCTACAGAAATTGTGATTTGAGAATTGAGAATGAGCGACGAAAAACGAAAACTGATGCGTTCTATTTATAGTGCTGATATTCGACCCTCACGCGGCCCGCGTGAAAGACAAGGGGCGCTTACGCGGCCCGCGTCAACACCCGGTCAACATATAGCTTAGCTGATTCGATGTGTAGGTCCGCCACGATGTCGACACGTGTCGGTCTGGGATGTCTCCGCGTTGTAGGTATCTCGCGGCCCACGTACACTATCGAGAACTCTTACGCGGACCGCTTCAACTAAAGAAATCAACGATTTCCGATTCTAGCCTTCATACCGCCCGCGTAAGGGTTTGGGGTGGGTTCACGCGGCCCGCCTCAGCCCTAAATTTAAGCTTTTATATTTTATTTAAATAATATAACATAATTCGGGCTCGGTTTTCACATACGGGGTGTAATATAATACATATTGGGACATTCTATAATATACTAAAGTGTCAGAATATAATGAGGGTGTTGGTTTTACCGAGGATTGTTACAGTTCCATTTCTTCCGGATCAATCTGGTCGTAGTCTTCTTTGGTCAATTCAGAATTTCCAATTTTGCCAGCAACTAGACCTTCATATGATTCTAGAACAAATGCAAGAAAACTCATTTGCTGTTTTGTTGCATTAATGCTCATTGTCGGAGAATTCTTCAATTTAAGAGCAATGTTACATAGAACTTCTTCAGATTCTTCAGTGTTTGCTTTTGAAGAAGATGAATGGTATCCTGGATTGTAACTTGATGAGCTTTTTTGTGGTTCTTTTGTCCTCTCACCACTGAATGTTGTCTTTGGTGAATCACCAACTTTCACCGAAGGTATGTTTCCTTTGTAATAAAGACCAACATTTTGTTGATGTGAAGAACTGCTCATCTTGTTTTGCTTCTGCAACTCCAATTCATGACTTTCATATTTTTCTATCAAGACATCAAGAGAAATTTCATCATATAACACATCATTTTTCAATATGAACACAAACGTTTGCCACTTATCAGCTCGTGGTAACACTTCTATGATTTTATCGATTATTTCTTCACGAGTTTTAACAATTCCAAAACGATCAAGTTCAATTTTCAAATGACCAAATCTCTCTATCATTTGTCGAACTGATTCACCTTTCATGCTATCAAACAAATCAAATTCTTTCTTTAATAAAGCAATTTTATTTTTCTTGATTTGTTTACCCCCCTCAGCTTTAACTACAGTTTTTGCTGTCCCATCATGTTGTAATAAAGCAAACATGTCATGTCTAATTGATGATTGGATTAAAGCAATCATTCTCTGTTCAGCTGCAAAATCTGATTTGTCTTCTTTAGATAAGCTTTTGAGTGGGGTTTCTTCTCCTTTATCATTGACTGGCCTACTATAACCAAACTCCAAATAGAACCAGCTCTCATGAGCATAAGCTTTTGCCCAATTGATAAAACGTTCTTTCCACCAAGTGTAATATTCAATACTTTCAAGAGTTGGTGGTTTTGAATGTGTGACGTAAAAGTTATCATGTTTAATGTTTTCATTGATCGCCTTTGTTATTGTTTTTGGTGTAAGAACTGAAGTTTCGGAAGACTCGGACGTAAACGCCTTGTAAAACGTGTTGTAAAATTCTTCAGCCATAATGTGAACTTCTTGAATTACCTGAAGACAAACAAACAAACACAATCAGTTTAAACAATATCAAACAACTTGAAACAAACTGACACTCAGTTGTCGTGAAATGATCTTGGTGCGAAATGTCCCTTTGAAACAAAATAGCTTCAAACGAAATGAAAGAATCTTTCACACGAAATGAGCTTCAAGCAAAATGAATCAACTATATTTGTTTCGTACGAAATGAATGTATCCTTCAAACGAAATGACCACTTTGAAGCGAAATGGCAATCCGTGCGAAATAAGAAGTTGATTTCGTGCGAAATGAGGTCCACACACTTGATTTCGTGCGAAATGAGGTCCACACACTTGATTTCGTGCGAAATGAAGATCACAATGTTGATTTTGTGTGAAATAACATTCACAAGGTTGATTTCGTGCGAAACGAAACCTGTCTATTTCGTGCGAAATGATGATGACATCATCCTATCGGCCACCATTTTGTCAAATTGATATGGTTTTAAGCTGAATTAAAGTCCAATTCTTTCAAGGATTCGTTAAAACTGTGTTTCGCATGTAATGTGTGAAATTCAATCCATTTTGTTCGTAAAAACTTGTTAATTTTGAAAAAGAAGGTGTAGAAGTCAGAAATCTGATGAAATCAAGCTGAATTCTGTAAGAACTCTTCCTCCTGAGCTCTGATACCACTTGTAGGATCGTTATGCGACCTGAATGAGTCGTTCAGAAGAGTTTGGATCTGAATCAAAGGCGGAATTCAGAGATACGGACTTGTTTACAGCTTGATTCAATTATAATGTCTCTTGTATTGATATAATAGTCTTATAGCACCTGGAGACAATTCGGCAGAGCTTCGCTACCGATTTCCAAAAGTTACAAATGATAAACCATGCTCCCCTATATATAGACCCTGTATTTCGTACGAAATAGACTAGGGTATTTCGTACGGAATGACTTCAATTCATTTCGTACGAAATGAATCTCTTCATTTCGTGCGAAATGACCTTTGTTCATTTCGTGCGAAATAGCTAATGCACACACAAATCTGATTTTCTAGCCTAACGAGCACTGGTTTATCCTATCTGATTACAAGACTCGATACAAGACGAAGTCAATAGACATATGCACTAACAATAGGTAGGAAATGGGCTGACTTAGTCAGTCTATCCACTACCACGCTCACTAACAACATGTCCAAGAAATTGGACTTCACGAAGCCAAAATTCAAATTTCGAAAACTTGGCATAGAGCTTTTCTTATTGAAGCAGTGAAAGGATACAACGGAGATGCTTCTCATGGTCAGCTTAACTCTTTGAGTAAATAAGAATTTCATCGATGAAGACGATGACGAATTTATCTAGGTAGGGCTTGCAGACGTGGTTCATGAGATCCATGAATGCTGCAGGTGCATTAGTGAGCCCAAAAGGCATCACTAAGAACTCGTAATGACCATAACGAGTCCTAAATACAGTCTTGTGTATATCTTTATCTTTAACCTTCAGTTGATGATAGCCTGACCTCAAATCTATCTTAGAGAAGTAATTTGCCCCTTGCAGTTGACTGAACAGATCGTCGATCCTGGGCAATGGATATCTATTTTTGATAGTGACTTTGTTAAGCTCACGATAATCGATGCATAGACGCATCGATCCATCCTTCTTCTTTACGAACAGGATTGGTGCTCCCTAAGGAGACGAACTAGGTCTAATAAAACCTTTGGCTAACAAATCATCTAGTTGTGTCCTCAACTCCTTCATCTCTGTTGGTGCCAACCTATAAGGCGCTCTTGCGACAGGTGCTGCTCCAGGGATGATGTCAATTCTGAATTTTACTTGCCTATCTGGTGGTAAATCAGGTAGTTCTTCAGGGAAAACCTCTGGGTATTCAGAAATGACTGGAATGTCTTCAATCTTGGGTTTCTGTTCATCAATAGTTACCTGTGCCATATAAATGACACAACCCTTCTTCAGACATCTAGATGCCTTGAGCATAGACACTTGCTCTGGCAATCCATACTGGATATCACCTTGTATGGTAAGTGGTTCACCAGATGGAGTCCTGATCACCACTTGCTTCTTGTTGCAAACGATCTGGGCTTGGTTATGAGATAACCAATCCATGCCTATAACTATGTCAAAACCGGCTAACTTTAAAGGAAGCAAGGATAACGGAAAGGAGTGGTTCCTAATATAACACATCCATCTAACACAGTTGAGGTTGTCTCTAGGGTACCATCAGCTAATTCTAACTCATATTTCACGCTTAGGGTTTTAACAGGTAAATTCAGCAACTTACAAAACTTATTATCTACGAATGACTTATCAGCACCTGAATCAAATAACACCCTTGCATAAACATCATTTATGAGGAAGGTACCTGTTATCACGTTATCGTCCTGAACAGCTTCTCGTGCATCCATTTTGAAGACCCTTGCATTGGTCGTTTTGGCTTCTTCCAGCTTTTTGGCATACTTGGGGCAATTCGACTTGATGTGCCCTTTCTCGTTGCAGTTATAGCACGTCGCATCCTTTATCTTATTGCAGTCTATCGTCTTGTGCTCAGAAGACTTACAAATCCCACAAGCCCTCGGCTGTGATTGGGATTTCGATTCGTATCTGCACCTTCCTAAATGGCGCTTCTTACAAACTTTACTTTTGGGCTTTTCACCCGATTGCTGATCATCCTTCCTAAATCCAGGACTCTTTTTGTGCTCGGATTTCCCTTTGTGCTTCTTTTCTGAGCGATGTGAGTTATCATCCTCACTTTTTCTCTTCCCAGCATCAGCATTTCTAAGCGATCTTTGCCTGACCGCATCCAAAGTAAGGGATAGAGATAGATCAGCTGCTGACCTAAAAGTAACAGGTCTAGATGCCTTAACACTGGTCTTGATCTCTAGGGCTAAACCCCCAATGAAGCGAGCTATTCGCTTGGGTTCCGGTGTTACCAAATACGAAACTAGTCGAGACAGGGTATTGAAACTGGTGAGGTAAGCTTGACAATCTAGGTTTTTCATCACCAACGATAAAAAGTCTGACTCAATCCTCTCAACCTCGTGTTGAGGACAATAATTCTCTTTAATAAGAGCAACAAACTGATCCCAGGTCAGATTGTATAGTGGGATCTTTCCGGCAGCTTGAATGAGAGACTTCCACCATGCCAGTGCCTCTCCCTTGAATGATTGGGATACATACTTCACCACATCCCTTTCAGCACAACCGCTGATATCTACCACGGTATCCATTTCATCCAACCAAGTCATACAGTCGATTGCTCCTTTCTCCCCAGTGAAATCCCGGGGTTTGCAGGAGACAAAATATTTATAAGTACAGGACTTTGTACGTGGTTCATTATCAAATACTATCCTTTTGGATGGAACACTGTGTTGATTCGAGGAATGTTGAGCATACTCTTTCTTAGGCTCATGTTGCTGAGAGGATGGCTTGCTATGAGCCTCTGAATGAGTCTTAGGGATAGATTTAGAGTGGGGTACTGATGAGGTCTTACTGTGCATCCCACTAGATTCCCTGAATTGCCTATCTACTGCTTTAGATACAGCAGTGTCAATAAGTGTTCGGAGTTCTTCCCTGGTTATATTAATCCTAGTATTCTCATTATTCTCCAGGGGATGACTGTTTACTTCTTCCTACCTAGCCATGTAGCTTAATTGCTACATAAAAATAATGACAAGGTTTATTTAGAAGCTTATACAGTACTATCGTTCTTGACGATTTATTAACCATGGTATCAATAACCATTTTGGTCAATTTGTTAAGTATATATATATATATATATATATATTCAGGACCTTTATTATAATCCTTAATTATAATTTAACGATAGCACAAAAGGCCAAGTCACAGGGACAAATTTAATTTATAAGCTAGGATTTTATAGAATCGAGGCATTAAGGCTTGAATCAAAGTTCATTGCCCTTTTTAACAGGGGGTTATAGACCACCACTGTCTTTAGTCTCAAAGGACATTAATTATAGCCCGTAGGCACTTTATCCCTAATGGATGATTATATAAATAAGAAGGGAATTGGAATAACCCAATTTAAGAATGACTTATGCGATTTTATCGAATCACATTTTTCCAAGAGTGTTAACATGTTTTCAGATGTTAACAAGGATTTGAATCTTTTGAATAGGTTTTACCATCTTGGCCATGTCTGAAATGACATTTAGGCTAGGTTTTACCTTTAAGATTCTTTTTAATATTTAACGCAGAACAATCCTAAATTGAGATGTTAATAAGAATCTGAATCTAATTTAGGAACTACCATTTTGGCCCTGTCTTAAAACGACACATGGGCTAGGTCTTGTCCTTTTTTAGATTTTGTCATTTTATTATAATGGTAGATCTTATAAAAAAAAGAATGAGAGTTTTTTTTTTATTTCATGTTTTATGCTCATGCATATAATGAAATTTTAAATTCAACATTCCACTAAAATTTTAAAAAGGTACATGGTTGCCCTAAACGGGACTTCTAACTGAAATGACTTGCCCACGCAGGGGCTAAACAGAAAATAACAAAGGAAACAAATAAGGGACAAAATAAAACGAATTAGGATTAGTCCTAAGTTCTTTGTCTAGACTCGAGAATCGAGGAATATGCAACTGTGTAACTGAGATTAAACACAAAAGGCTAGTGTTTAATTCACTCAGTGTTGGCTCTGATACCAACCTGTCACACCCCGATATTTCCACGTATTACCGGTGGGCCCGGTGGGGAGTATCGTGACGTAGTTGATATCATCATAGTCAAACAACACAATTTAAATGCACAGCGGAAGCAAAAGATGAATCACATTACAAACCGAATAAAAAGTAATATCCAAGTATTACAAACGGACTGTAAAGGATCCACAGGCGGATCAAAAGTAAAAAAGAAAGTTGTTCAACAGACTTTAACATCTAAAGCTTGCAAGACTTGATTAATGATGCCAGGAGTAGCCAACCTATTTCGTCTAGTACCTGCACTTAGTCTTTTTGGGAAAATACGTCAGTTTGCACTGGTAAATACAATTAACTGGCTCATTTTGAAAAGGTTTAAGAAAATTGATTTGGATGCACATGGCACAAAACATCTTTTATAACTTGGGATAATTATTTATATATAAACTTGTAAAAGAATTACATGTTTGTTATACGTTCAGTAGCCCGGGCTGAATACCGGGTTAAAGATTAATAGACACACCACATGATATAATCCCGCGGCGAGTTATTCTCAAACCGACGGTTATACCTTATTATATATATATGCGTTGGCGGGTGTATGCCTACACCCCGCGCTTAGGTCGTGGCCATTTCAATGAATGATGCCAAGGATATCCGGGACATGGTCATTAACCCCCCAAAGGCTTTAAGCAAACAAAACAATTTAAACGGGTCATCTCAATGAGTTTAACCTTATTATGATTAACAATTCAATGCCCGACCAAGCGGTATTTTATATACCGTACCCCAAGCCCGTATAAGGGAAAATAAGTTAAGAGTATTTACCTGAGCAAGTATAAATCACAAATAGCAAGTGCAAGTAGCTTTTACCGGGCTCCTAATCTGGAACGAAGGTTTTTAATAACCTATTAGATTCCTAACGGGTCTTTAATTAAGCCTAGACTTAGACCGGTTAGTTTTAAAAGAAGATACGGTTCAAAACGCATGATTAAGCGAAGACCGGATTAGAATGTGGTTTGGACCCAACAAGTTTGTATACTTGTTTAATATGGGTAAACTAAACACATTCTGGATTTTGAGATAAAAATGATGAGGTTTGACCCGTTTCGGCTAATTTATGCAAAGTAGTTACATAAACCGATCCGAACGCGAAAAGTGCGTAAGGGGTAACCAAATGAATCATGAACAGGTTTCCTAAGTTAATATAACTTAAATATGTTGTGATATCAGTAGGATACCTTCCGTTATGCCCGAAATGAATTTAAACTCAAATTATGCCCCGTATGGGTATTTTGGTCATTTTAAAGCTTTAAAAGAGTTTAAACATAAATCTGAGTTTCAGGTATGATATAATCAGTAAAAATATTCATTTTTATAAATCATAACAGTAAGGTATTACATATATGTGAAATTTATCTTTTATAACCAAACTATGCACCTTAGGGGCATTTTGGTAATTTCACATAGGCTTAAAAGGTCAAATCTGGAAATCTGAGTTTAAAACTTTTGCTTACTGTTAAATTATGAAAATTTATTAATAATATCAGTAGGTACTAAGTCTTATATGAGAAAATGGTTTTAATACATACTATGCGTTTTAAACGCGTAAAAAGACGGTTTTAAGCGATTTCCGGATTTTTAAAGAAAAACTGATATTTTTATCATTCCCGAAGACTCAAAATATTTTATTTATTATATAAAATCAGTAGCAAAAGGTTTGGTATCAAAATGTTATGTAAAACTCATTTTATAGGCCAAAAGGGCAAAACCGGCAATTACCGAATCAAAGCTAGAACCATATGTTATGCTCAGCCTAAAAATAAATAAAAATATTCAAAAATCCCAAAATACTATTTTACATCAGTGGGTAAAAAGTTTGGTATCAAAATTTGGGTTTAAATATGCTATATGTTAATTATGCCGTTAAATTAATAAAAAGCTTTTCATTTACGCTATTGAGCATAACTCCTAATCTAGACCTCAAACTGATGTCAAATTTGCTTAGACATGTTCTTACATTAATTGTTTGAAATTTAGTAAATTTTTTTCTAAGTAACGGTTTTGCGTTAACGGAGACGGCGTGACGATGTGTCATGAGACATACCAAGTTCAGTTCATTCGATCGGATGGGAACCACCCCTTCGGACAGACGACTGTTCTTGGTGAAATTTCATGTTTGACCCATTAATCGGTCCATCTCTTTGGTGGAAATCCGTTTTCAAACTGGCTATAAACTAAGGAACGAGTCTAAAGGCAGATTGAGTCCAGATTCCATCAGTTTTGAGTAGAAAAGTGAAGAAAAGTTGAAACTAGATGAAAATTGTTGAAATCTTGTTGAGATTAAGTTAGAAGTGTGGAATTCCTTTAGATCTAGAACCAATCTCGATCACATGGTGTTCCTTAACCGTTTTCCGGAGCAAAACGGGTGGAAACCACCTTCAAGAGGTCCAAATCAGTGATTTTAGAGAGAAAGCAAGTGTTTGTGTGTGATTTTGATGGAGAAGATGATGTAGAAATGTTTAGAGATGATGATTGTACAAGATTTGGGGAGAAATACTTACAAAATAGCCTTGAATTACGAGTAAAAGTGACTGAGGGCGACATGGGTGCGTGTGAGCGGATGAAAGTGTCAAATCAGAGAAAGGAGGGTGTCCGACGGTATTTATAGAGTGAGAGAGAGGGCTTAAGTCGGTGCACGAAGTAGTGTTCGGTCGGATGGCCATCCGAACGGATGGTCATCCGATCGGATGCCCATTCGAACGGTGGTCCATTCGATCGGCTGTGTGTGCGCGAGTTAGTTTTCCAACTTCGTTTCGTTTGTTAAGCGTTGCGTTGCATTTAATGGAATTGCGAGTGAGTGTTTGAGCGTGTAAGCGTTGCATTGATAAACACATAACATTTAAACAAGTAATCACACAAATAACACACATAACATAAATACATAAAGTAAATCCATGTTTCGAGTCTGCGATGAGTTTGCGTTGCGATAGCGTTTAGTCTAAACAAGCGATGTAACATGCGATAAAACGCGTTTCAATACTAAGCGTTATAAATTGCGTTTAAATGCGATGACTGCGTTTTGAATAAGCGTTGTAATAAGCGTTTAAAAATATCATTTAACCCTTTTGCACTAATCGAATCTCAGGAGTACAAGCGGTTATGAAAGGAATAACAATGATAAGTAATAACCCGAAAAGTCGGGTTGTTACACCCGGGTTTTCGGAGCTGCATTCGTGTCCGCAGGACGTGCAGGCATGCACGAGTTCTACCAAATTCCAGCTCAGAAACTCATTTTTTGCACCCCCTACGCGCGAGTAGGACTTGTGGTAAAACATGTCATAAAGCTACAATTGAGTAGTAAAGGTTTTACCTTATAAACAACCACTCACTTCGTTCCCACACCAATGTGGGACAAAGTATTTACCACCTTTTGAGACTTTTATTCACACACCCAAAACTTACAACATATAAGCCCCGCTTGTGGTATGCGCATATAATGTATATGTGTGTGTGCCATCGGGGGGCAAAAGTGAAAGTGCACTAATTTTAACGTTATTTTACTAATTTCGTGAAAATAACGTTAAAAGTTGAGGACGGTTAATCATGCATCATGTGGTGGCGTTGATAGCTGAAAGACAAAAGGGTACATGCACTAATCGGTCTTTGTCCCGATTGCTGAGTGTTATGTGCCTTATGTCCAAGGCTTGATGCAAAACTACTATCGAGCCGGGGGTCTCACTGGAAGCAGCCTCTCTATTTTACGGGGTAGAGGTAAGGCTGTCTACATCTTACCCTCCTCAGACCCTACCTTTGCTTTGCTATTGGTGGGATATACTGAGTATGATGATGATGATGATGATGACTTTTGCTACTAACTATTAACTACATGATCTTAAATGACATATATAATAGTTTTTTTTAATTTTATACGTGGAATCTTATTTATTTTCAAATCATAACATATTTTTTATATTTTTTTTCTCTATGTGCGCTTTTCTCAAAAAAGCCCACGCATTTTTGCGACTTGCGCCTAGGCTCCGGGCAAGGCCGATGCGCCTCGCCTGCGCCTTGCGTCTTTGACAACATAGATAAGTAAAGAACTATTGAAATTTAGTTTTTTTGGACTTTGTGATTTTTTAGTGTTTTCCTTATAAAAGGTGACAATATATAGTTGATTATGTGGATTTTTTTTTATAAAAATATTGTTAGCAAAGTTCGTTATTGTTGTTCTTAAAATTTTTAAAGTATTCCTTTTTATGCTTTAAGTGAAATAATATATATATTTTTTGCCATCTAAGTTCAATATTTTAAACATAATTTTACTGAGATTATTTTTTATTCTTCAATCTTCATTAGATTCCACCTGTTTCCTTCCTCACAACACAAGCACAACTTTATCACCTAACATATAATTAATCAATCAACATAATAGTTATAGCATTTCAAACGAACACGTTTCTAAATGTGTTCAACTGTCACTGGAGCCACACTAGAGTAAAATAACAAATTCAGTGTCCCCATTATTTTGTCTACATTCGTATAATGGAAATGGACGGAATTCATGCCAATTAACAATAGACAAATGAAGAAACAAGAATAAGGAAAACACTTGTTTTTAAACTCCAATGGGGTTATAAACTAACAATAATTTAGTAACATGTTGATGCTATATCGTGTTATATTTTATGCATTGGGAGTTTTGAAAAAAAAATTGATTTTTCATTTCTAACCCAAAGGTTTTCATTTTTGTATTTTAACCCATTGATTTTTTACTTTTAACACAAAGTTTTTCATCTTATTAAGAGTAAATTACAAAACTCGTCCTTTATGTATGACACTTATATCAAACCGTGTCCTTTATCTTCAATATATTCAAGAAACATACTCGATGTTTGCAAATCCTTACAAGTTATGTCCTTTAGCCCTAACACAGTTAGTTTTTATGATTAAATCTGACCTAATGGACCTCACATGAGGGTATTTTAGTCTTTTTACCCTGTCTTTTGTAATTTACTTTAAAATTAATAATCATAATCATCTTCAACATTCACCTGCCACCACACCCTCTCTCTCTCACACACACACCAGCTTTCTCTCTCTCTCACTCATTGCAAGACCACCACCACCACCGCCGTACACCTCAGCAGACCGGCCACCACCGCCATATTGCGTTTAACAAGTGCACGATCCGATTCAAGCGATGAGAAAGTAGAATCAAGGATTTGAACCTGAGCGCGAACGTGAGATGCTAGATCTTGTTGAGCGGCGTCATCAGAGGATGCGATGAGGTTCCGATCTACGATGAATTCGTCCTCTAGCTTCCTCTTCAAGCTTCTTCTCACGGAGTTTGTAGGTTGTTCATGGCGTTTGTTGTTGAGGTTCTCCATGAGAGGCAGATGAGAGAGGGCGAGCCAAAGAGAGAAGAAATGTTGAAATGATGATAAGAGTGGGGGTCAAGTGATGGTTGCAAGTGTAGCCGACGATGTTGCAGATTGAACTCCAGATCGACCAGATCTGCGTTTTAGTAAAAGGTTTTGTGTTGAACCTGATGATATTGTTGATTTTAAGACTCGTTCAGATGATTTTGATTGTCCTTTTGAAGGTTTTTATCAGTTTACTGTGTCGTGTTAATCGAGAAAAGTCATGTTTCTGGGTTTGTTTCTTGATTTGCTTGATTATGGACAAAATTCATGTTTCTGGGTTTGTTTCTTGATCTGCAATTGGGTTTTCTTTTTTTTTTTATTTTTTCTGTATTTATTATAATTTTTTTTTTGGATTTTGTAATGTAGGATGGAAGTGGAGGTGGCAGCGGGTGGGTGATGGTGGCGCCAGGTGGGTGGGTGGTGGTGGTGGTAGGGTAGTTTTAGAGAGAGAGAAAGTTGAGATAGTGAAGATTATTTCTGTATATGTATAATCTTTGTTAAAGATGATTAATCTATTTATTATTTATTATTTTTATTTTTTATGATTATTTATTTTAATATTTAGGGTAAAATGACCAAGATACCCTCATGTGTGGTCCAATTGGTCAGACTTAACCATGAAAATTAACTTAGTTAGGGCTAAAGGACATAACACGCAAGGGTTTGCAAACAATAAGTATGTTTTCTGAGCTTATTAAAGATAAAGGACATACTTTGTAATAAATGACATACATAAAGGACGAACTTTGTAATTTACTCTCTTATTAATTTTAACCACAACACTTTTTATTTTCAACTTTGGTCCCCCACACTTTTTATCTTTCGCAAGTTTTTCGTTTTACATTTCGTTTTAGATTTTGCGAGTTAACACGCCACAACGTGCGTGTGGGGTTCAACGTTTTTTCGTCTGGTTTTACTTTTCTTTTTATTATTTTATTTTTACAAACTTTTGCGCTGTTGGTGGTCGCTGGCAGTGTGTGGCATTGGTGCAATTTGGCACGGTTTTACAAACGTTTTAACGTATTAACTTTTTTACTAATAGTTTGTTTTGAGTTTACCCCTATATTTCCTTTACTTAGAAGAACTAATTTTTTACGTGCATATATTTATGTATGTGTCGGTATAAATTCGATTTATTCTACGTTTCGACGTAACCTTTTTGTTGGGATTGAACCCTATCAGAGGAACAGATAATTAAAGCCAAAACTGGATCAGAGCAGTGGATCCAGAATAAGCAGACGATTACAGTTGGTTCATACAAATCTCTCCCCTTGAAAGTGGTTTCATATCTACTGACCTCCTATCTGCTGATTTTACTAAGTGCTGACCTACAACTGCTGCCTTGCATCTGCTGACCAATGTCAAAGACTGATGGAAGACCAAAGTTCTGCTAATTCAATCTACTGCCTTGAGTCAAGTACTGCTGATCCGGACAAGCACTGCTGGGTTCACAACAGTGGAAGGATGCAGCAGCTGTTTAAGTGTCTTTTATATAAAGAAATGTAATAGCAGTAGTTAGTACATCAGTGTTTGTATAGATCAGAGGTTAGAGTTTGTTAGGAGGTTAGATGTCACTTTCATGGTGACGTCAGCTAAGATGCTCAGTGGTTTGCAAGTGCCTATAAATAGTTCAGTACTTTGTACTGTTCTATCAACTCTTTTGCAACATCGTGTTCTTTGCACGAACAAACTATTGAGCTCTGGCTGAGGGGGAGTTTGCATTCATTCATCAATCATTGTAATCGTTGTTGAAACAAATTCAATCTTTCGATTCATTGTGAAAAGATGTTTGATTAAAGTATTACTCTCGTTTGATTGTATGCAAAGTTTGTTTTCATCATAATTCCGCTGCACAACTCTTTCATTTTCATCTTAATTTCAAACGAAAATACAATAAAAAACAAACTCAGATCCAATAATTGGTATCAGAGCTTGGACAGTCAAATTTGATTTAACAATCATTTTGACGTAAATAGTTCAGCTCATAACAGTTGATACTGATCGTTTGTTCGTCCGTTGAAAAACAGAGCAAGGATTAATCACCATTAAAGTTGATTTCTCAGTGTCTGTAAAACAACAAGAATGACATCACAATCTCAGGATGATAAAAACAACATCGGCTCACTTTTTAAACCACCTATGCTAAAAAGAAATGAGTACAACATCTGGCAGAGAAGGATGGGTCACATCCTTGCTCAACAAAGCACAGGTTGTTGGAGGTCTGTCATTTTATGGTCCCCATGTTCCTTCAGTGCCAAGCGCTGAAGATGCTAAAAAGTTCGTTCCGAAACCAGTTGAAAATTATACCGAAACCGACTTTCAAAAGATCGAACTAGATGCTAAAGCGTTTAGCATCATAGCATCAGCGCTGCCCAATGAGATATATGCTGGACTGTTACACTGTAACAGTGCCAAAGAATTATGGGATGCACTTAAGGAACAGTTTGGGGGGACTGAAGAAGTCATAGAAAACAACAGGGAAATCTTGAACCAACAGTATGAAACATTTTGTTACGTTAAAGGTGAATCACTAACGCAACAATTTGAACATTTCAGTTGTCTCATCAGTGAACTAAGGCTTGTTAACACCACTTTTACAAACTCAACTCAAAATAGCAGGTTCCTCAGGTCACTGCTAGAAAAATGGGACACCATAGCTTTTGTCACCCGAAATTCACCTGAATTCAAGGATCTGACCTTGACCCAACTCCACGGCCGACTCCTGACCTACGAAAGGGAGTTGAACCAGAAAAGGAGGTTACAAGAGTCAGGAAAAGTTATCGATGATTACACTTTCAGTAATACTGCTCTTCTGGGTCAAGAAGAATCTGGGAGCAGTGGTAAGGATCAGGGTTATGATCACTTCATTGACATAACTGCTGGTGCAAATTTCAACAACCCTGATCCTCACTCTGCAAGTTATGCATTCACTGCAAACGAAAACCAGATGTCAGATAATCTAAGCTTTGAACTCAATGATTTACAACATTTCGATCCCACTGACTTAGAGGAAATGGACATCCTGCACCAACTGGCTTTGCTAAGTGTTAGAACTAGCAAATTTTACAAGAGAACAGGACGAAAATTCCCAGGTTTGCATGGGAATCTAAGGGTTGGGTTAGATAAATCGAAAATCAAGTGCTACAAGTGTAATAGGTTGGGACATTTCGCTAGGGAATGTAGGAGTCAAACTACTGGTGCCATAATTACTCATCCTAGCTCAAATCCTAGACCTTAAAACCAAAGCACTGTGCTCTATGCCCAGTATATCCCAGCAGCTCAAGTGAACACTGCTCACTATGCTGCTGCCCCTGTGCCAGTACACTATGTCCAAACTACTGTTCCACAAATCCAATATGTTCAAACCCCTGCTCCACAGGTACAAGTGCAACCTGTTGCACCTCAAACCACTGCTCCAGCAGCAGCACAACCAGATCAACAAAGTTTCTTCACTCAAGGGTTTGTTGACTGGAGCAGTATGCCTGAAGACCTTAGTGATGAAAATTTTGCACTCTATGCTTCTAATGATTCTTCTCATGATGAGTTTTGTTTGATGGCATTAGAGTCAATACAGGAGGGGTTGAAACTGAGGAGGAACAGCAGAGCTTTGAAACAGTGGAAGAGGTGACTGAAGCAGTGGTTACTGCTGTGGCTGGTGAACTACTGTTGGGAGAAAGTTCAGGTACCCTGATTGAACCAATGACAGATCCATGGTCCAAAGAGGAAAAAGAAGAAGAGAAAGAAGAAAAGGCTGGTGAAAAGAAGGTGAAAGCTGTTGATGAAGAAGATCATCAATGTGATTGTGCAATGATGGCAGCTGCCAAGGTATCTCCTCAAGTTCTTGAAAAACTGTGTTCTGACAATTGCATAATTGCTTTTGCTAACATTAAAGAGGTGAATGAAAACCTTCGGGATAAAATCTTGACTGATGAGGTTAAATTTGAAAAGTCTTTAAAAGAACTTAAAAACAAATTGACTGAAAAGGAAAAAGAGATCAGCTGTCTAAAAGAAGAGCAAAGCATAACCAAAACCCAACTTCAAACTATGGTAGAAAAATACCAAGTTTGCAAAAAGGAGTTGGAATCCACCCAGATTACTTGTGAAAGATGGGTGGAATCCTGCAGAGGATATGGGGTTATGCTTGAAAACAGATAAAAAGCAATGTGAAATTTGGGGTTGGCTATAGAAAACATGATGATGAAAACACTGCTTTTGAAAAATCTGTTCAAACCACTGATGTAACCACTGAGTTCATCCCCACAAACAAGAATGGCCAAGAAGTGAAAATCACTGACAAACTTGGTAACAAAATCACACTTGACAGACCAATGGGATCCTCTACTTTTGTGGAGCTTGAAGAATACCAGTTTAAACCAAAATGGTCTGATGAGTGTGACATTCTTGAAAATTTCAAACCAATGGACTTTACATCAACTGATGGTGTCAAGGCTCCAAAAGCTAAAGTCATACCTCTCAAGGACATCCCAGCAGTGGTTAAAACCTCTGCTGCAAAGGAGTCTGAAAAGAGAAAGAAGAAAGAAAAAATTGATAACTTGTTTTGTGAATTCTGTGAGAAAAGGAATCATCTAACAAAAGATTGTTTCCACTTAAAAGCTTATGATTTAAACAGAACAAGTGTCATTGTTTCAGCTGAAGGTTGCATTATCTGTGGTAAAACAAACCACAAAACTCAAGCATGTGTGTATCTCAAAAACTTTGATGTGAAAAAGAATGAGTACATTGCTAAAACATCCTTGAGTCCATCATCATCATCAACATCTGTCAAATTCACCAAGAAACAACCACTGTTTGTGCCAGTTCAAACAGCTGTTACAAAACAGCTGAACCAAACATCTGTCAAAAGAGATGTTCAGGTTACTGATGCACCCCCTGCCAATCAGTTCAGAAAAGGCAGAGAAAAACAGTCTTACCAAAGGATTCCACACGTTTATGAGGCCTACAAAAGGCCCTCTAAACCCAAAGTGAACAGGCATCCTTTTGGTTACCAGCAGATGATTGGTCAGGACCCACAATAGTGGTTAGAGAAACACTGTCCTAAAACAGTTCAAACCCCTGACCTAACCACTGTCCACCATTCTGCATCCATCCCAGACACTGTTGAGACCCCATCCAAAGCCTTGTTGGCTTTGGAGACCTTAATGAACTAATCCGTTTACTTCATGTGCAGGGAGCTTATGCATGCTTTGATAGTCTTTGGTATGTAGATAGTGGAGGCTCCAGGCACATGACAGGATGTAAAGCCCTCCTCAAAGACTTTAAAATCCATGGAGGGGGTGATATATCCTTTGGGAATAATAGTAAAGGGAAAGTTCTGGGGTCTGGTACAGTACAATCTGGAAATGTAAAATTTGAAAATGTCAATCTAATAGACAATCTAAAATTCAACCTTCTGAGTGTGTCCCAAATGAGTGACAAGGGATTTGGGTCATTCTTCACAAAAGACTGTTGTAGGATTGTTGGACCAGAAATGGTCAAAAAGATTGAAGCAATAATCAAAACTGGTCAAACTAAACTTGTTGCTCAAAGAAGTGGCAATGTTTATATTGTTGACATGTCAAAAGAGTGTCCCAGAGCTGATGCCTGTCTGTTCTCAGCTGCCTCTAACAAAGAGACAGAACTTTGGCACAGAAGGCTGGGACACACAAATCTTAAGACAATCACAGAAATTTCAAAAAATGGTTTGGTGAGAGGCCTACCACAAAAATTGTTTTCATGTCCTGAACATTGCATTTCCTGTTTAAAAGGAAAACAGCATAAAAGTTCTTTCAAGTCCATTGAAGAGTCCAAAACAACCCAGTGTTTGCAAATGCTACACATGGATTTGTTTGGCCCAGTTCAAGTCATGAGCCTCAAAAAGAAAAGATATTGTTTGGTTATTGTTGATGACTTTTCTAGGTTTACATGGACTTTCTTTTTACACTCAAAAGATGAGACTGCAGGCATTTTGCAAGACTTTGTAACACAGGTTGAAAAGCAATTTGACCTTCCAGTGAAAAGCTTCAGGAGTGACAATGGCACAGAATTCAAAAATAGGGAGTTGGATGCCTTCTGTGTGAAGAAAGGGATTGTAAGGCAGTACAGCATCCCTAGAACACCAGAGCAGAATGGGGTAGTGGAAAGGAAGAACAGAACTCTGATTGTGGCTGCCAGAACCATGCTTGCAGATTCAGGTTTGCCATTAACTTTCTGGGCAGAGGCAGTAAACACTGCTTGCTATGTTCAGAACAGAGTTTTAATAAACCCCAGGCACAAAAAGACTGCCTATGAAATTCTGTATAAAATTAAACCACTGATTTCATACTTCAAGGTGTTTGGCTGTCCATGCTTCATTTTGAACTTAAAAGATTTCATTTCAAAATTTGCAGCCAAAATTAATTGTGGTTATCATCTGGGATACTCAACCACTGCCAAGGCCTACAAAGTGTTCAATACACGGACCAAGGCAGTGGAGGAGACTTTGAATGTTAAGTTCAATGAACTTTCATCAATGAAAATCCCAGCAAACCCTGCAGATCTGTTTGATCTTGAAAAGTTTACTTTTGAAAATACTGCTGTCAAGACTAACAGCACAGGTCCATCAGAGGATACAACACCAGACTATGGGTATGAAATCATCATTCCTCAAAGGTCTGCCACAAAGGGAAAAGCACCAGCTGTTCAAAACAGTTGTCAAAGCTCAACCACTGCTACCTCAACAGTTGTTGACCAAAGTAGCCCATCAACCACTGCTTCCACATCCTCAAACACTGCTGACAAAAGTCCTCAAACAGTGGATAAAAGTCAGCAGTTGTCCACTTCATTACCTCCTATTCCACCACCTTTTGAAGCCACTGCTGGATCATCAAAGTCCCCAGCAGTGGTTAGCTCAGATGATACACATTTGCAGCCTTCACCAACCAATGCCATCATACCATACCAAGGAGATTTAATCTTCTTGCGATCTCATCCACCTGATCAAATTATTGGCAACATAAATGAAGGGGTGCTCACAAGAAGCCAAACCCAAAACATTTGTCTTTTTGCTGGTTTTCTATCACTCCATCAGCCAGTCAAGTACCAAGAGGCACTGAAAGACAACAGCTGGGTAGAAGCCATGCAAGAGGAGCTCCAACAGTTTAAAAGACAACAAGTATGGGAGCTTGTACCACTGCCAGAAGAGGTTAGTCCCATTGGCACAAAGTGGGTCTTTAAGAACAAAACTGATGAAAGGGGTATTGTTGTCAAGAATAAAGCCAGGCTTGTGGTTCAAGGTTACAGACAGGAAGAGGGGATTGATTATGATGAAAAATTTGCCCCTGTTGCAAGATTAGAAGCAATTAGACTGTTCCTGGCCTTTGCTGTCAACCACAATATGAAGGTGTTCCAAATGGATATCAAAAGTGCTTTCCTCTATGGTACAATTCAAGAAGAGGTCTATGTTTGTCAACCTCCAGGTTTTGAGGATCCATTTTATCCAGATCATGTCTACAGGCTAAACAAAGCCTTGTATGGCTTGAAACAAGCACCAAGGGCCTGGTATGAAACTCTTTCCAACTTCCTACTCTCAAATGGTTTCAAAAGAGGTACCATTGATAAAACATTGTTTTTAAAATGGAGAGGGTAGGATTTAATGATTGTCCAGATCTATGTGGATGACATTATTTTTGGAAGCACATGTAACTCAATGTGTGAAGAGTTTAGAGAACTCATGACAGCTGAGTTTGAAATGAGTGCAATGGGTGAGCTGCAATGCTTTCTTGGTCTCCAAGTACAGCAATTGCAAAATGGAACTTTCATTCATCAAAGCAAATATGCTAAAGAACTTTTAACCAAATTTGATATGAATGATTGTAAACCATGCAGCACACCCATGGCAACAAATAAGCTGGTCATGTCTGATGAAAAGGATGAGCTGATTGACCAAACACTTTATAGAAGCATGATTGGGTCTTTATTGTACCTAACTGCATCTAGACCAGACATCATGTTTGCAACATGTGTCTGTGCAAGAAGTCAATCAGCTCCCAGAAAATCAAATCTCATTGCTGTAAAAAGGATCTTCAGATACATAAAAGGTGATCCCACACTTGGTATCTGGTATCCAGCTAATGGGAACATCAAGCTTTCAGGTTTCTCAGACAGTGACTTTGCTGGATGTCACACCACAAGGAAGTCCACATCAGGAGGGTGCCAGTTTCTAGGTGATTGCTTAGTCTCATGGCAAAGCAAAAAGCAAGCAGCTGTTTCAACATCCACTGCTGAAGCTAAATACATTGCTGCTGCAAGCTGTACAGCCCAACTCCTGTGGCTTCAAAATCAGTTACTGGATTTTGGTATCACTGCCTTAAAGACACCACTCATGTTGGATAGCCAAGCAGCAGAAAATATCATCAAAAATCCAGTTTCCCATTCAACTACCAAACACATCGACATCAGACATCACTTTGTGAGGGATTGCTATGAAAAAGGTTTGATTTCTCTGCATCATGTCCCAACTAAAGATCAGCTGGCAGATGTGCTCACAAAAGCACTTGATACAGCCACTTTTGAAAGCTTGGTCTCTAGAATTGGGATGCTGAACATGGAATAACAAGCAACATCTTGTTTTTCTATGAATAAAAGCAACAAAATGTTTTCAGAAAATCAAAACTCCATCCTTAAAAATAGCTAAAAATGATATTTTCCATTAAAATCCTTAAAAGTCTGCCATTAACCACTGATTGTTCAAAAGTCTGCTCTACTTCAAAAGTCTGTCCACTGCTGAAAGTCAACCCCTGTTCTCTCATTCCTTTGATAAACTCCGTTGTTCAAAAGCAGTGTATTATCCACTGATATGCTATCCACTGATAGTGAAAATCATCCACTGCTTTCATACCACTGCCTTCCTTAGTCACTTTCATAAAAGTACTGTCCTTCACTTTCACCAGGGGTTGTCACGTGGGCAGTACATAGTGGTCAGACCTTTTGTAACGGCTGCCACCTCAGCATTCAGTTTCTTCCCTATAAAATCCCCCACTCACCACCAAAACAGGGTTTTACTGTCGAATTGAATTCTTAAAAGTCTCTTCTCAAAGCAGTTTTTCATCTCATTTCTTCACAAATTTCTTCGATCATCATCTTCAAAATGACAAAATCGAAATCATCTTCAAAACCCCCATCCAAATCATCATCGAAAACAGCCTCTCAAAAGGCAATCTCCACTGAAATTCCATATAAACCATCTCACAATCTTCTGGGTCTCCTCACAAAACCAGGAACCACAACCGTTTTCGATTCCATCATTGATATCATGGCCAAATCAAAGTACAAAACTTTGTTCACCGCCGATGCACCAATCTATTTGGCGACCCAAAGGGAGTTCTGGAAGAATGCAACCCTTGAAAAACAAGGAGACACTGCAACCACCATAAACTCTTATATAAAGGGTAAAGCTGTCCAAATCACGCCACAATCCATTTCAGAGGTCTTTCAACTCGGTGACCAGGAAGGTAAAATTTCTTTCACTAAAAACGAGTTACAAACTGACTTCATTGAGAGAGGGTATGAAGCCACAATGATGAAGAAAATTACCTTAGAAAAAGGTTATTTTCCGTCTGCAACCAGATTTTTATTTCATACCCTCCTACTATGTGTTTCAAACAAAACCACTTCTTTCAATGAAATCCCTTTAAAGATTCAAAATCTGGGATATGCAATTCTTCAAGGAGAAAATTTTAACTATTCTCGGGAAATTTTTAAAGATTTGGTTAATAATGTTGAAACAAAATCATTCTTACTGTTTCCAAGGTTTTTAAGTTACTATTTTGCAAAGAAATTCAGTAAGGATGATTTAGCTGTAATAAACCAAGGTGATTCTACTCAAATAAACAGTTTAACAACTGAAACTTTTTCAAGAATGTTAGCACCTTACAAAACACAAGCAGAGGTGCCTGAGCAGATTTTAGCAGTTACAACTGCTCCTCAGGTATCTGCTGCTGAGCCCACTGCTCAAGGTGATCAAAGCAGCAGCACAACTGTTTTGAAACCCACACCTAAAATCACCAAAAAGCCAACAAAAAGAAAAACACAAAAACCCCCAAAAACCATCAAAAAGGCATCTCTGGAGGATGAGATACCAGAGCTTCTGCCAGTGACAACACAAAAGTCACAAGAAACCACTACTGCTACTTCCTCACAGCAGTTGGTACAAATATCTCAACCCATAACCGAAACTCCTCCTGCTTCTTCACAAAAAGAACAGGTTGTACAAATAGGGTCTCCACATCATGATGCTCTGGAAACACTCGTTTCTATCATCCACAGCTCAATACCCGGGGCAAATCCACTTTCTACACCACCCTTCACATCCACAATTCCCCCACCAACTAAACTGCTGTTGGATGCAATTGATTTGAACCAGGCATTAACCAGTCCTTCTCAATCACCTATCAAAGAGAATATACCTCAACAACTGATTGGGTCTGATGTATCAATCTCTGCTAACCCACCAACACAACCTGAGGAGGTTAGACCCCTTGAGTTACAAGTAACTCTTGGTGGTAATCCAAGTGAAGCAGCCACTACAATTGTTACACCCACTGGGTTACATTTGGACAGTGGTTACATTAATAAGACTTCCTTGGAGGCAATTCCTTTTATAGCACCTCTGTCAACCACCAGTGGATTTATTTATCCTACTGGCAACATCAAAAGGTTGTCAAGTGTTGAAGGAAGAAGACCCCAGTACCAAGAAAAAGGGGCATCAGTGGTAGATGTTTGGAGCACACTCCCTACCTCAACCACTGATAAAACCACTGCTAGTGGGAAATCAGATGATCTCATTCACTTGGGTGATGATTTAAAGTACCAAAAATTGACGGATCGCATTGAAAAAACTTGATAACTCTGTTGCAGAACTCAAAGATATGCTACAACAGGTGTTACAAGTACAAAAGGTACAATCAACTGCTATTCCACCTCAAGCACCTGCTCCACAAAGGGTACCTGCTACAAATGAGCTCTGGAACTTGTTTCAACCTTTTCTCCATCAACAAGCACAATTAGCAGATCAGCAACATGAGAAACATGTCCAACAGCTGAGAAATGCAATGGAGTCAAGGTTCAAGAACACTCAGGCTGATCTGAAGGCTCTCAAAACTCAGATCTTGCAAACCACTGGCACTGCTCCTCCAACAGTACTTTTCATTGATCAACTCCCAGACGATAATGCCAAAAAGGGGGAGAAAATTCAGGAGTGGAAGAAGAAAGGAATAGATGATGGTCTCTACATTGAACCTGAAAAGGATGCCATGACCAGAAAAATTCCTGTGCCAGATGGTAGTAAGAAGGTTGATGCTACTCAAGAAGCACTTGATGAAGGAGTAGCAAGTGTAAAAAGAGATAGAATGGCAAAGGATATTTCAAGGTGGAATGAGGAGAAAAGAGCTTTCATGGAGCTGTATGAGCAGGGTTGTTCTGGTTCAAAGGATACTAAAAATCCTAAGACAAAAAGGAAGCCTAAGTCCACCTCATCCAGAATTCCAAAGCATATTCCAAAACCATCATCCAAAAGTCATCAGCATCAAACCTCCACCCAAACAGCTGTTGTAACTCCTGCTGTATCAACTACTGCTGGTACCTCAGTAGTTTCAACATCTGTCCTCACTTCAACACACACCACTTCAAAATACACCAAATCCACTGCTTTACCACCATTACCACCAAAAACCAAATCACCTCCTGCCAAAAAGCAGAAGACAGTGGTTGTTACAACACCTGCTGTAATGACAACAGTGGTTGGAACACCAGTTGTTTCAACAACTGTTAGTCAATCACAAACCACTGCCACTACATCCATCACCACTGTTCCATCCAAAACATCATCAGCCCCTCCTCAAACAAAAAGGAGAAGGCTAATTCTCAAAGATGATGACACTTCACCACCACAAACATCTTCAAAATCTTCAGCTCTTGTCACAATACCAAAACTTGTTCCTCTCTCTTCAGTTCCAATGTACAAGCCCTTACCTCCTGTAGGTGTTCAATTTCCTCTTGAACTAGCAGCTGTTAGAGATGAAATAAAATCCTTTTACTATGAGGATGACCCTGCCAAAAGGAGTTTGCCATCAATAAAGGGATATCCCTGGCCTAAAAATGTTGATGAATATTTGGAAATCAAGGCCAAGCAAGCAGAGGATATCTCAAAAAGAAACACACAAGGGAAATCTGACAAAGAAATTTCAAGAAATTATCAATATCTGCTCACACAAGTCAGATCCCTAGAACAATTTGCAAAAAATGCCAGTCAACAAATTTCAGAAAGAGCAGCTGAAACTTTGAAGAAAGACTACATTGAAAGCATCATGGATCACAAAAAGTATAAAGGAGAGAGATACATGTACAAAGAGTGGACTGTTCCTGAGCTTGAAGATGAAGCTGCAAGAATTCAAGACATGATAAAAAGGAAGGTCACTCACACTCCTCCTGACTGGGCAAAGTTTAGAAAGAATGTACCTGACAAACAGGTAGAACTGCAAAGAATGAAAGAGGAACTGGTTGCTGCTGAATATGGAAACAAAAGACAAATTGCCAGATGGAAAGAAGATGTAGTCAGGGCCACCTACAAAAGGTTGGAGGAACTAAGAAAGAAAGACCCAAATGTTCCTCAAAAGCCTGACTATTCTAAAGCAGAGGTTTCTAAAAGACCACAAAAGCTGCAAGTCAAAAGAACCACTGCTCCAGCTGGTGCTGCCATCTACAAAAGAAAGAGCAAAAACCAGTTTAGCATGGAAACAATTCAAGATCTTTTAGCTGGAGATGCCATTGTAAAAGCAGGCACGAAAGTAATGATAAAAGAAGATCTTGAATTGGAACAATCTGCAAGTGCTGCTCAGTCAGTCATGAACAGGCCAGCCTCACCAAATACTTCTGCAAATAAACATCTCCCAAGAAACCCACCAGGCTCAAAAATACAAAAGTGGGAAACTGAGAAACAGACCTGCGTATTGACTTTGCTCAGGTCTGGTGGAGAAGTGGAGAAAATATCAAGGGAACAAGCTCTTGGCCTGAGTCTTGAAGATTTGCAGGATCTCCTTGATCTTCCACTTAGCAGGGATGATGAAGATACAGATGCCCTAGACTTCGAATTACAATTTAAAGGTCAGATAAGGGAACTGTTGATGAGGCAATAAAGTCTTCCACAAATAATGAAGAGTTTTGGCATTATCTGTTCCAGGGGGAGATTGTTGGGATTGAACCCTATCAGAGGAACAGATAATTAAAGCCAAAACTGGATCAGAGCAGTGGATCCAGAATAAGCAGACGATTACAGTTGGTTCATACAAATCTCTCCCCTTGAAAGTGGTTTCATATCTACTGACCTCCTATCTGCTGATTTTACTAAGTGCTGACCTACAACCGCTGCCTTGCATCTACTGACCAATGTCAAAGACTGATGGAAGACCAAAGCTCTGCTAATTCAATCTACTGCCTTGAGTCAAGTACTGCTGATCCGGACAAGCACTGCTGGGTTCACAGCAGTGGAAGGATGCAGCAGCTGTTTAAGTGTCTTTTATGTAAAGAAATGTAATAGCAGTAGTTAGTACATCAGTGTTTGTATAGATCAGAGGTTAGAGTTTGTTAGGAGGTTAGATGTCACTTTCATGGTGACGTCAGCTAAGATGCTCAGTGGTTTGCAAGTGCCTATAAATAGTTCAGTACTTTGTACTGTTCTATCAGCTCTTTTGCAACATCGTGTTCTTTGCACGAACAAACTACTGAGCTCTGGCTGAGGGGGAGTTTGCATTCATTCATCAATCATTGTAATCGTTGTTGAAACAAATTCAATCTTTCGATTCATTGTGAAAAGATGTTTGATTAAAGTATTACTCTCGTTTGATTGTATGCAAAGTTTGTTTTCATCATAATTCCGCTGCACAACTCTTTCATTTTCATCTTAATTTCAAACGAAAATACAATTAAAAACAAACTCAGATCCAAGACTTTTTCTGAAAACGAATAAGGTCAAATACAATATATTTTCGTTTAAAAAATTTAACTCATTAACAAACATAATAATTTCCATAATATAAATTTGCAACAAATTGTTGCATTATGTGTTGTACCCCAAGCATTGCGGGTTTTCCAAAAAAAAAATTGTGATTTTTCATTTTTAACCCAAAAGTTTTAATCATTTGTATTTTAACACTTTTAATTTGTTTAGTTTTAACCTAAAACTTTTCATCTTTTGTAATTTAACCCAAAACTTTTTTATTTACAACTTTGGTCCACATACTTTTTATCTTTCGCAAGTTTTTCGTTTTACGTTTCGTTCTAAATTTTGCGAGCTAATACGTCCCAACGTGTATGTGTGGTTCAACGTTTTTCGTCTATTTTTTCACATTTGACAGGTATGTCGCAATGTGTCTATTTTCCCCCTTTGGCAAGTTCGCTGCAACGGGCGGATCCTACATTGACTTAGTTATTCTTTTCTACGTTATTTTGCGAGTTAACACGGCGCAACGTGCGTGTGTGGTTCAACATTTTGACGTCTATTTTTTTCCATGTAACAAGTTCTTCGCAACGCGTGTGTCCTAAATCGACATAGTTATTTTTTTTCATGTTATATGTTTCGGTCTTATGTTTTCGCATTAACATGCCGCAACTTCAGTGTTGGTGGTCGCTACCAGCGGTGTGGCATTGATGTTATTTGGCATAGTTTTAGGCACCCGGCGCAACGCGGGGGTGTTTAATTCTAGTTCTAGTTTAATTTATAAACGAATAATAACTAATTTTTAATATTTTAAAGAATTAAAAACGACATTACATCTATTTTTAACGGCAATTTTTTTAATTAATAAATATGTGTCGTTAACTTTATATCTCATATCACTTTTATATTTTAAAAAGAGTAAATTACAAAAATCACTAAATTGCAAAGTGTGTCATTTATCTTCAAAAAGTACAAAAAAAATGTAATCGATGTTTGCAAACCCTTGCACGTTACGTCATTTAACCCTAATTCAGTTAAATTTTTTTTGGTTAAATTAGGTAACAGAAGTGTAATTTAGTCTTTTTACCTAACTCACTCTTATATATCAAATGCTACCACCACGCCCACCTCAACACCACCCCACCAGCTGTCGCCAATAAATCACCGTCGCTGCGAAATCCTAACCATCACACAAAATCTACGACTTCTGTGCCTACCACCATCCAAGCACCACCACTGCCATAAACCATCGCCCTAGCACCACCACTCCAAATCCAACAACCACCCACCAAATCCGACAACCCCCCACCAAATCCGAAAACCCCACACCAAATCCGACAACCACCACTCCAAACCCGACACCCCACACCAAATCCGACAACCACCACTCTAATTCGTAAGAACCCTAACCCTAGAACGAAGATCGGGTGATTTGGTTACCTGAGACGAACGACGGTGGCTTCTGTGGAACGAATGGACAGAGTTATCTGTTGAACGACGGCGAAGCTATGGCGGTGGTGAACGGTGCTAAAACATAGAACCAGCAACCCGAAAGAAGTATTCGGGTCAGGACTAAAAAATGTTAATCAGGTCGACCCAATTATCCCGAATTACATAAAAAAATGTCAACAATATCTATCTATAATCTATAACAACTATATAAAGCATTTCCAATGTACAAAAAGGTAATTTCTCTCAAAATTTTAAGACGTCATTCCAAAGGTCATGCGTACTTACCCTAATTTTTCATCCCCTCTCCCAAATCTGCCCCCATTTAATTAAGTTTCAGTTATTCTTTCAACAAAAGCTATCTAAATTGAAGAAGCAAATGAAAAGACAATGAGAGAAATTAATCAAGAAATCAATTATAGGGTGAATTCCAATTGAAGACGCGAATTGAATGTCTGTTACTCTTCGACGCTCTACATAACCCCCAGTTTTGCTTTTGTGTACCAGGTAAATGGTTTTTTCAATCTTTGATTTGTGTTGTTACTGATGCTTAATTGTTATGGTTGGTTCTTTGTAAGTATCATAAATGTTTCATATGATTGAATTGCGACTTTGCTCTGTTGTGGTGAATACTATTTCATAGTTGTAAAGATAATTATTGTTGGTGCAATATCACATTCATCTCAAGTTGACAGTTAATCATTTTTGAATTATAAAATTTTGTTTATAATATATTAGGGTTTAGGAAAGTGGATCTAGATAGATGGGAATTTGTAAATGAAGGGTTTCTTGGAGATCAAAGGCATATGCTAAAAGACAATAAGGAGAAGAAATCTGGTTCCATTGGCCCAACTAAAGCAGGAATTTGGACCGTGTACCGAAGTAGGCCAGTATGGGATTGAGGAAGAACTCAAAGGACTTAGAAGGGACATGAGCGTGTTAATGGTGGAAATTGTAAGGCTGCGGCAACTACAACAACATTCCAAAGACAAACTCATATCCATGGAGAACAGGTTAAGAACCACAGAAAACAAACTTTAAGTTGTTTAAATTGTTTTTTGATGTCAAAATTAATTAACAAATGATGGCAAAATGATGTTCTTCTTCTAGTGTGACTGTAAACAAATCGGAAAAGCAAGAGATTTACAACCTCTCTTTTTTGAAAGTATTTGAGTACTCCACTGGATAGAGTGCCAGTCATCCCTAGAAAACGATCAACTCTGGCATGAACATTAATTTGTAATGGAAAATAGAAATATCGTAGCTAGGTTGGAAGACTGTCCTGCAATGCCAGTAGCGGATATGCTTCAGGTATGTTTAAAGGAAAATTAATTTATATCTCAATATGGCCCTATACCATTAATAAAAGCGATTTAAGCTTTTTTTGTTATTGTATTGTGTGCAGTCGCATGGGTTCTTTAACTGCTCTCTGGCGGTAGATGTTCCTCCCGGAGCTTATACATCAGATGTGAAAGACAGTCATGTTAAGGACACAATTGGTCTCAAGCCGGTTTCAAATGGGCTGATAGCCAAGCTTTGATTAATCATACACGGTGTAAGATAGAATGTTGAGCCATAGCCTAATATCTTTTGAAAATAGTATTCTAATAGCATGACGTTTTGCATAATAATAGTGTCAATTCTATAACCCGTTTTAATAAATAGCATTTGAATTTGCAGGTTCCAATAATCATTCACAACAAGATTGAAAAAGCCGAAATTTGGAGTCAACTCTACAGTGAAGACACCAAAATTCAGTCTATTCCAGCATGGCAATTAAATGAGAAAATGTGATTTTGTGTCAATCTATCTCTATGCCTCTTAACCTCCATCTGTAAACAAGAGTTATAGCTGAGCAATAAAATAAAAAATTATCGTTGGTTTGTTTTATCAGGTATGGTGACCTTCAAGGTCTTAACAATCAAGAAAGTGCTGAAGTGTCAATTTTTTTTTTATTTTGCTCTATTTGATTCACACTTTGCAGTATTCATATGTGTCAAATTGATTGTGAGCATCACTAAACATGAATTACAAATCAAAAAGAAATTCAGAGCCCAAGAGGACTTCATTCCGAGATTCTAAGGTAAGTAAGCATATTTTGTTTTTGCACATAAGGTGTTTGATGAAAATCTTCGTGTCTATTTCGTTGTTGCATTCTATGTCATTGGGGTTTATGTATACAGAAAATGGTTGATATGCAAATACAAGTAGAGTTTGAGAAAACTAACACAAGCAGAGGATGTTCTGTCACAATTGACTTTTTATTTATATTTTTAGAACTTTGATGAATATACTCTTGTTATAGACTTATAGCATGCCTTGTATGTGACTCTTCTCCATCGATTTGAAAATTGTTATATACATATGCCTCAACATATAATAAAAAGAGGATCACCGTATCAGAAAATGAAAAAGAAAAAGACAAATAGGGAAATACTGTTACTTTTTTTAAATGCGAAAGACGAAAAGCAATATAGATGGCAATTCATTAAAATTGGCTGATCTTATATGTGACGAAATCTGTGTTATACTAGCTGGAAATAGTCTATGCGTGTAGTTCTTGTGTGAGCTTTGTTGACATATTCGAGGAATAAAGCTTATTAATACCTTATAATGTGAATGAAGTGCAAGATTCCAAAGTTTATAATTTGATACGTGCATGATGACTTTAAACTATGTTTATGAGTAAAACTTACCATGCACACATCTCTTCATAACTTTATACTATTTGCTGCAGAACAACAATATTATGTGGCCTTAAGCATCAGTTATTTGGTTGTCAATATCTTGATGCAGATAGAAAGTTACTTGATACAATATTACTAGATTTGAAGTACATGCTTGGTTGTAAAAAGCGAGCATGAGGTGTGTTTTGGTCCAAGCCAATCTCAGGCGACATTTGGTGTGCTTTTAGCGATTGCATGCGAGGTTACTACAGGAGGCCTGCGACTCTGTGAGCTTTGATCAGAGACTCAATGGCGTGAATCGGCTTGCTTCTGTGTTATTTAAGTTTTGGGCTTAATTGCCTAATTTTGTGTATGTAAATCTCACATGTCTAGCTTTTTTATCTGTTTTTGAATCCCGCCGCAACGCGCGGGTAAACCCACTAGATAATTCTATAAATTTGCAGCTAATGCCGGTGATAAAGTGCTTCAGATTGGTGAAAGTGATGGACGTCTTAAGTGTTTCAGATTAGGTGGCTAACTATATGTTTATTGTCAGGTGCCACCACCAATTGTTTTGCTTCTCATTTTTCTTGCTTCTTTTTTGGTTAAATTATTAAGTTAATACAGTTGCTCTCTGACTTAGCGTATTTGTTTGTATTGGCTAATTGGTTTGAAAGTTGCATAACGCCTAACTGTCACGTAGCACGGTTCATTAGTTGTAAAAATACTTGAGCGAGATTCATGTCAACTCCTTAACGTTCATTATGTCTACCGTCGCTTGTTTAGGCGACCCACTTTTGTGTTCCTTAACATTCTAATTCCTACTTGTGTTCCTTAACATTCTAATGCCTACTGTCACTTCGTAGTTTCGTACATAATAACAGAAAGAGTAAACTGCCATTTTGGTCCCTGTGATTTAGGCACTTTTGCCATTTTAGTCCAAAACTCAAACTTTTTAAATCTGGGTCCTTGTGGTTTCACTTTTATTGCCATTTTAGTCCAAAATTAAGAGTAAACTGCCATTTTGGTCCCTGTGGTTTTACTTTTATTGCCATTTTAGTCCAAATCTCAAATTTTTTGGAACAGTCAAAAATAAGGGATTTTGAATTTTGGACTAAAATGGCAATAAATATGAAACCACAGGGACCCAGATTTAAAAAGTTTGAGATTTGGACTAAAATGACAAAAATGCCCAAACCACAGGGACCAAAATGGCAGTTTACTCTAACAGAAAAGTCTAAATTTTCCCTCATATGTTTTGTTTTTTGTTGTGAACATATGTTTTGTTTCGTAGTTTCGTTGGTTGTTTGAGCGACTAAAAAGATTTGGTTCGATTGATACAATTTAATGTTTTCTTTTTAGTTTTACGACTGGTTGAAACGGTTTGGTTTTATGCTTATTGTATTTGATGTTTCTTAGTTGATATATATGTTTAATACATGGCTTTGAACAAAACATCATATTGAGAATATTTTTATTTGACATTTTGTGTTTTTTACATAATAGTAATCATGTTAAGTTAAATTGTAAAGTATGCATTTAAAAATCCTGTAATCATTATTTATTCATTAGCAGGTTGCCTGGAGTCCATATCACGTATCAAGCATCCATGATATAGACATGTTCTTTGACCAGAAGTATATAAACAATAGCCACCCAATATTTTATTTCTTGATTACCTCTTTGATTACTAAACACATTTATTATATCTTTGCCCTGTAACGTGTATTTATTTATTAATTTTTTTTCGTCACACTTGCCTCTTTAATCAGTAGGGGAAGAAAGAGGATACCTAAAATAATAGCGACCACCCGTATGCTAAATAAAAAAGGCCTGGAAATACTAAGGAACAAAATGACAGATAGAATAATGGTGTAAATAAATCAATTCGTTAGCAAGTTATTTTAAATCGGTGTATTATGATACAGGGTAAGGTTATTATACAAAGTAATCTCAACATAAAAAACGTAACTGAAGACAGTGGCGGATCTGGAATAGAATTTCAGGGGTATCCCAATTTTTTTTTACTTACAGCCGACTCTGTGCTGTTATAAAAAAATATTTTTAACAACAAAAAGAACTAAAAACTTATTAATAATATAAAGTACATATAATACTTGATAAAATATAAATAAACAACATCAAAAAACATAACCAATGAAAAATGCTTAAAAAACAAAGTTAAAAAAAACCAAACGAAAAATGCTTATAATATTAGATAAACTTTGACAAATGTTTGTTTTTTACTTTTTCAGACCTGTGTTTATGTTTCCAATGCTTTATATTTAATATTAATACATATAACATCATCTTCTTCTCCATTTTTAACTGCCGGTTGCAGGTTTTCTTGGACCACCAGAAATTTCCATTTCCGTCGACCGAAAAGATTCATTTCATCTCATTTTCACCGAAAAAATAAATAAAAACATACACTACGAATACGTGGTTGAGCCGTAGCCTGTGCTACGGCTCCTAACATGCTAGTTCCGCCTCTGACTGAAGATAATTTTTATTTTCCATCTAGTAAAGTGTGACATCCGTGGCAAAACCTGGTAAACCATAATCGATACACACAGCTTACACGACTAACAGCAGGGGCGGATGTACTTGGGACCAAGGGGTAGCCTCCGCTACCGCTTGGTCGGAAAATTTTTGACGTTTTTAGTGTAAATTTTGGAAAAATTTGACGTTTTTTCGATTTCGTCACCGCTTATTTATAAAACGTTACCGCTTGGTCGGAATCCTAGATCCGCCACTGACTAACAGAGACTACTGATAGTGCCTCGGACCGATCCGAGGGCACGTTATAGTTAACATATGAACGTTAGTAATTAACGTGGTGATATTGATGCCTCATTGTACTAGAAAACAAGTCAAACTGAATATTTTCGGTTAACAGTTCATTAACGATTTAAACACGAACGGACGTGTCGTAAACGATTCTAGGGGTACGGAATTTCGTAGACATGATATTTAGACTATAACATAAGGATCTGTGGCCTTAGCATGTAGCTAGTACGTTAAACGAAGCAGTTACCGGTTAGTGTAACATTTTCGATTTTAACGCGCACCGTAGTATCCACACATGCATTGCATCATCCGTCAAGCCTAAAAACACTTATACAACATTAATATAATATATTTTAAGCAAAAACGTTAAAGCGTTCGGGTTTTCGTTAAAGTTAGATTCGTTTTTTTTAATTACGAAAAACCACGCAAAGAACGTTTTGTTTCGTGACCAAATACCGGACTAGGGGAGCGTTTAAGACCTGATACCTATCCTACACCTAAAAATCTGATTATACTCATCTAATATCGCAAATTTCAAAGTCAAAGTAGGTCAAAATTTCAAACAAGGGACACTCGTTGCCTTTCTAATTCCGATCGGAATTATAAGGCACCCCCACACCTTCATTTCTTTATTTCCAATCAACTTCAAACACTCTCAACCCTTTATCTATTCTGTTCCAGCAAAAACACATCAAAACCCAACATTAATCTTGATGTATACTAGTGTTTTAGATGGTATTTTATGTCTTTTTATGATTAAACTTGATTTAACAAAAGGAACATGTTTTGATCCATAAACTTTGATTCCTTTTGCCCTGAAGGTTTTTTATACTCCTAATGCATATAACAAGTTCACACATGTTCTTTGGTGACGAAAAAAATGATGTTTATGGATAAAAAACAATGAGTATTCGGCAAGAAACGTATAATTAACAACTTAATCGAAAAAGACTAGTAACAAGGCTTGATTGATGATAGTGAATACATGTTTGTGTTGTACATGGTGTGTAGGTACTGTTCTTAGAGTTTCTCAGGCTTTGGAAGCTTAGAAATCGCTTGAGTGTTTGAGAATCGGAAGGTATAATATCCGAAAACTGAATTTAGAGGCACTATACTTATTTTAGCATAAATTATGACATGGGTATTGTTAGAACTTGACATTTTACAGGCTGATCATATATGGTGAACTAATGTCTCTGTAAAATTTGGGAATTTTTGGCATTTCTGAGAATATTTGGTGAATTTATTGGTGTTTAATGGCGCTAATTCGGTAAAAATATCAAATGAACTCAGTAAATCATTGAATTTTGCTGGGAGACTATTATTTGCAAAATAATGATCCATAAAACCTTTGGGGTCCATTGGTTGACACTAGATCTGATTTTAAAAACCACAAATTATCAAACTTTCAGTAACTAAAAACCCTGTTTAGAAAATTCGATTGGAAGTGAAAATTTTACAAGGAGTTTTTGGGCATATCGAAATACTTTAGTAAAAATGTAGAATTTTCGGAATTCGGATGGTATTAGTCGCCAATTTATCGGTTAAATGCAATTTTAATACGGAATTATTAAATATAATAACTGAGTTTAATAAATTATGAAAATAAATTTTATGAAAAATATATATTATTAAAGTTTTATATAAAAATTTTCAAAATTTTATTAAATCTGGAATTATAACTTTGGAAATTGTGTATTTAAATTATATTATTTTAACAAAATACCGACAATTTAGTTGTTTAACGAACCTTCCAGAACTTTCAAATTGATCGATGGCATATTAGCGATAATTGGAAAGTCGGGAGTAAATCCGAACTTTCTAGGGTAAATCGGGTAATTGGGGTAAATTACACGCGTGTTTAGTGAATCTCCAATCGGCAAAAAACGAAAATTGCAATTTGTACGAGCTAGATCCTAGTAACGCCCAGACTTCCTTTATAAAACAAATCATTTTATATTAGTTAACAAGTCTAGACATTATATATGATTATGCCACCACCCGAACACCTAAAACGAACAACCGTAACCGGCACGCAAAACGATGCACGGAAGTCAAACGTGAAGTTGACACTAAGACCATACCAATCGCCATACTTTGAGGCTATTGGCCCATTCTCGGATAAATATTCCCATCCAAGCTTAAGATACCGTAATTACCGACCCAAGAACTATTTTTGGTAATTAAGTGTACACAATTGATATTAGGATTGGATTAGCGATACAATCATATTGTGCGTTGCATACTTGAGCTACGCTACTAGGTGAGTTTCATTGCCCCTTTTTCTAATTGTTTTACTTGGGATGAAAAGTGATATGCACCAAATGAAACATATAAATTGTAGAGTGAATTTCAAGGATTGTCCTTTATCTTTATACTCATATTCAGGCGCTGTCCTTTATGTTTAAAATTGATGAGTTTTGTCCTTTATGTTTTCATATCATACACGTTTTGTCCTTTAGGCCTAACCCAGTTAGTTTTTTCAGTTAAATTTGGTCATGTGCTTTGCACATGAGGGCATTTTTGTCAATTCAAAGGTTGCAGAAGCTTTGAGTTGTAAATCTGCCATTGAACTTACCTTTGAACTGACAAAAATGCTCTCATGTGCAAAGCATATGGCCAAATTTAACTGAAAAAACTAACTGGGTTAGACCTAAAGGACAAAACGTGTATGATATGAAAACATAAAGGATAAAACTCGTCAATTTTAAACATAAAGGGCAGCGTCTGAAAATTAGTATAAAAATAAAGGACAATCCTTGAAATTCACTCTAAATTGTATTAAATAAGATATAAAAACAACCCTTTTTAGTAATAATGTTGGAAAAATTGTGTTTCTTTGTTTACTTTTGATTTTCAGGATTAAAAGAGCTTAATGAACAAAATGAGCAAATTAATAGCAAAAAACCAGCTTAAGTACAGAAGAAGGAAAGTTGATACACTATACCGACCCTCCAAGTTTCACCCCAAGAACAAAAACAACAACCAGAACCCAAGCACGGAGCCGTGCTTGCCGAGCATGGGGCCGTCCCCACTCAAGATTCCCAGAAGAAAAAGAAAAAGAGAAGCCGACAAGGGACATGGACCGTGTCTCCCAGACACAGGCCGTGGTCAACTCTCAGATTTGAAAATCTGGGTTTGTACAGCAAGTACAAGGGTCACGGAGCCGTGCCGTTGACACACGGGGCCGTGTGAGCAGTTGGACTGACAACAACATTAAATGAAGACAGAGAAGGAGAAAGACACGGGGTTGTCCCTACCTGTAACGCCCCAAAACTCGAATTTATAATTTGATAGCGTACTTTCTTATGTGGGGTGTGAAATGTACTAACTAAGTTGTTTAACTTAGTTAAATACATAAGGATTAAATATAAATGAAATGGCGGTATTGGTTGTAAATAACAAAAGGCTCAAGATTAGAAGGACCTAAAGTAAAAAGTGGGGAAAACTTAATAAAATTCAGTATTTTATATGGATGTATGTATATATGTCGACATATACACACAGACATAGGTGGAAAAGGGGTTCTTCCCCAAACCTCATAAGTTGATGAAATTGAAGATGGATTTGAAGTCAAAACACTTGCATGAATGAAGATTCTTCACCATCTAGCTTTAATAAACATGTGGTAAGTTGTAAATCTTAATTTGGTGATTTTGCAAGAAGTGGGTTATTGACTAATCCACGAATTAGTATGAAATTAAGCATGATTATGTGTTAGAATCACTATATAGAACATGTGTTATACATGATTTTGATTAATTCGATATTTGGAGGTGAAACCCATTTGGGATGATGAAGATGGCGACATGGGTATGTTACCCATGTTTAATCCTTGTGTAAATATGATGAATTAGCTAGTGTGTGATGCATAATTGTTGGTTAGATTAAAGGATGGTATGAAATTTATGTGATTCTTAGTGATGATGATGAATAAATATAAGAAATAGGAGTAAGAGCATGAATTAGTTGTACATTGTGCATTAAATGGTGTACGCACACCAAGCGTTTGATGAAATGCCTAAACAACGATTTTGGATGAAATTTGTATATTAGCAATAGATGAACATGTGTAGAATGTAACAATTACATGATTGATGATAACTAAACATGAGGATTGTATTTTAAATGGAATACATGAAGGATTTTTTGTTGGTTACATGATTTGACCAAAATTATGCATTAGGAGCTTGTACCATGTGCTTGAATGGTGTAATGCTCACCATGTGTTGAATTGATTATGGTAAGGATCAATAAACAAATGAGTACCATGTCTATAGCATATGGACTTACTAGTAACGAATGATGTTATGATTACGTTGAATTGACTGACTTTGTATGTGGTTGTCAAATGTAGAGTTATGAAAGCATTAACATGTGTAAATAATTGATTATGTGTATATTGTATATGTGACTAAGTGATCATGTAGTTATAAGGGTCGTACAACTTGAGTATGAAATGCATATGGTGTTATTACTACGGTTCGCCATATCATTATGAGTGTGTGTTCATAAATTGAAAGTATGAAAGTAGGACAATTGACTTTCATAGGGTCAAAAATGCATGAGAAGCATGATTAGATTTTCGGGCACAATTAAGAGTAGAGAAGTCATATGTTATGCACTAGATGATTTATTGGATATGTATGATGAAAATTGAGTTACGTGGATTGGAAACAAGGCGACCATTAGTGTATGTCATATGTATGTGGTAGTTGACTAATGCAAGACAAATAATGTATGTATGGAAAGAAATGAGCGTTTTTATGTATGATTATATATATACTAACCATGATATGAATGTGGTGATATGAAAAGGATATGAACAATATTAGCACGGACTCAAGCATGGAGAGCTAACGAGTCATGTGGAGGCAAGGAAACGAATACGAATACAGACGCATTATAACAGCCCTCCTAAAACCCTTAACGTGCCCTACACGTCTTAAAATATACCCCGTATACGAAAAACAAGAATAAAATACCTTTATATTTATAAAAATAAAAAAAACAAATAAATGGTGTCCTCGCGGGGCGTGACCCAGTCAAGTCAAGACAGTCGCGGGCCGCGACCGAGTAACACCAGGCGACTCCACAAGCCGCCACGTGTCCCTTGCGTGTAAGATCTAGACCGTTGATTCACCAAGGCTAGGACCTACCCTAACCTTCTCGTGGGCCGCAAAGATCAAGGAGTCGCGGGGCGCGAGCCGCCCTTGATCAGACCTATAAAAAGGGGCGCAGACCTCAGTTCAACTAGTTCAAAATTCTTTTTTCTTTCTCTCAATCACTAAAGCTATAATACTCGGGTATTATACCCCTAAAAAGAGAAGCTCTGCCTCGTTGTAAGTGTTATAACCCCTGGTTACGTATTAGTTACTCTACCCGATTGATCTAGGGCTCCGTAACGCATGTCAAGGCTCTGCCTGACTCAGTCCGTTGGAGTTCTGTCTCGGGGGTATGGCTAATGTAAATTGGGTTATCTTACTAACACGTGTGCATTGTTTAATTTTAATAGATTATAACCAGGAAATCACCAGGAAGCAGCAATATTTTCTAAGTTAGCAAAGTGAGTACATCTATTTTTGTAAACCTTTTTATACAAACCTCAAATGTTTTTAATTTATGATAACAGTGATTGAGTCTATGTATTCTACAATTACTTTTGGTATGTTGGGGTTTTGTATACATTACTTGTTACTATATTGTGAATAGTAGCATGACTACAAGTCAGGATTGACAGTACCGTGGGTGGTAATTGGATAGATATAAACATTATAATCGCCCTCAATACTGTAAAATTATAAAAGCTTGTTTTGATTAAACTGGGATGCACTCGCTAGTATTTCTTGCTGTAAAATGTTTTTAAAACGCATTTCAGGTGACTTAATGTGAAGCTAATAGAAGCCAGCAGGAGTGCACAAAAGGCTTGGAAAAGTGGATATAAAAGTTACCTAAATAAACAGAAGTTTTATTTCAATAAATTAGGGTTTATCCCTATAAACATATTATAATGGAAACTTGGGTTTTTCCCATGTATTTATTATTTATAAAAGTGTGGTGTTTTAACTCTGATAAACTATTTCCTAACTACGGTCCTGATGTTTAATTTCCGCTGCCAAATTAATAATCACCGATACCACCGGTTCTGTGTAGCTCGCGGCCGCCCGCCCCTTGGGGCAAGGGGCGGGGGTTGCGACACGCATAAGGTAAGTGAATCCCGAATTCATTTCGTATATTATATTTGATGTTTGGTATGATTTAATATAGGGAATTATGTAAGAAAGTATAGGTAATGGTAAGCACCAAGGTAAGTGTTATTGTTGTGCGTCAAATGCAGATGTCTATGTCATAAATCATATGTTAGAAGCAAACGGGTCAAAAACCGAAAGTAGTGTAATAAGATATTGATTTTGGACGTTAGATTATGGGGATTATTGTGAAATATTGTTTGTATGAATGTTGGGAGTCATGTAGGAATGTTCTAGAATGTTACAGACATTTTGGATCTGGGTTGGAACGGGACTCGGAAACGGGTCACACGAGCTGAAAATAAGCAAATTAGCGTTTGGGAGATGGGTGAGGCGTCGCCGACGCGGCTTCTTGCTCCCGAAGCCCAAATCTCCTGTCTACGCTGAAAATCCCCGACGCGAGTTTCCAAGGTGCGTCGCCGACGCCCCTCACAGCTCCAGAACTTCTGTTTTTTATGGTTTAACCCACCACGAGTTCTGTGCCTTCCGAAACTTGTTCCGTAACCTTTAATGAGTCCCGAAATATATTCCAAACTCACTAAAGAATGTGTATGAGTTGTGATGAGCATGTACGTACGTTTGTGTGGGAATGAAGTAAGTCTAGGGGCATGTATAAGTATGGGTATTGATTTACCTACATGTTAGCAATGGAATACACAGGTGAGTGCATTTAGAAATGAGTATGCTCATAGGTTGATACATATGAGACTTAATTAAATGGAAGTTTATGATTATGATATGTTAGTATAATCATATAGGAATGTAAGTGGTATGTAAGAGCTTGTATGAATGTATGTATGCATGTATGTATGTATGGGTGCGTGAAGGTATGTACGTGTCTATGAATATACGTATGAATGTACGTATGCACGAAGTAGGATTTATTGTTCTCGAAAGAATGGGGCACGTATATATGTATACATGGTTTCAATACATTTGAGTATTTACGTTACTAATAGCGTGTCTTGAGAATGAAATGAAAATGCAGGGAAGTTATTGTCAGCCTTTGAAGGTTCGTTGCCGGAGTGCAAGGATTAAATTCAGAAGAATAATCGGGAGAAATATCATGCATTGGAAGAATGCGTCATGTCCTTTAAACTATGCTTGTTTTAGATTAAGTATGTTGTCATTGATTACTAATGATGTGAATGTGTACGGTGTCTGTAGGTTACATGGATCATCATCATCAAGAGATGTACGCAGTTGAAGATCGAGCTTAGTCGTGGATTGTACGGGAGTATGGTCGCTTAGTTGAAAATATATGTAACACTTGGAGTATTTAAATAGTAGTAAGAATGTAACTCATGTAAGAGAGTCGTACTAAACGGTTTTCAAACATCTTAGAACGAGAATAAAGAAAGAAATTTTATGGTTCATTTTTCTGCTGCGTCTTTTCAATTAAAACGTGTTAGGGTGTTACAAGTTGGTATCAAGGCCCTGGTTTGAGAGAAATCAAGTACAAGGAGGTAAGTACTTGAACTCAAACCCATGTGCTCTTGTGACAAGGAACCCGTACAATCCTAGGCTCGATCAAGACCGAAAGGTAAAATTTAACACAAGTAAGTATGTGTGTTGATACTAACAATGATGAATGTTGTAAGTTGAGCTTGCTGGACAATGAGGATGTTCCATAGTCGCGGGCTAGCATGGAGGTTAAGGCATGTGATAAGGCAGACAAACGGACCCTAGGTACACAAATTTTAAAATTTGGTAAGTACCTGTATTTGGTATACCTATAAATACGAGGGTGTAATCCTACAAGGATTCAAATGGGTGTGGCACAAACTGAAAACTGGTTCCCGGATATAAGGTGATGATTCTCATGAAGACTCGAGACTAGTATGTGGATTGTGCGCCTGGCCAGTGTGTAAGAAGCATAGGAGGCTCGTGAAACCATGTGGGTCATCGCACGTATCTTCGGTCGAATTAGGAAATAGGGGTCGTGTGGGGATGGAAGGGGTCCAATGAATCCTTAAGAATCAGATCAAACAAGTAAGAATGAAAAGTAAAGAATGAGAGGGTTGAATCCACAAGTAAAGATGGATCCAAACATAAAAGAATGAATTAAATGTAAGAATGAAAGTTTTGGATCCATTGACGGATTCAAACATAAATGACCGAAAAGTAAGGATAAAAGGTTTGAACCTATTGACGGATTCGAACATAAAAGAATGAAAGGTTTGAATTCATAGTCGGATTCGAACATAAAAGATTGGAAACTATGAAAGAAAGTTTGAATCCGTATGTGAGTACGGATCAAACTTACGATAATGACAAGTATGAATAAAAAGTTAAATCCGTGAGTGAATACGGATTAAATGCATAAGAAAGAAAGGTAGAATGAAAGGCTTGAATCCATAAGTAGGAACGAATCAAACTTACAAGAATGAAAAGTAGAAATAAAATGTTTAAACCCGTAAACAAGTACAAATCAAACATATGCTAATGAAAGAGGCGAACGAAAGATTGGAAAGGAAGGAGTCATATTCGTAAGTACGCATGGATAGAACTTTAAGAACGAATTGTAAATGAAAGAAAGATAGAGACCCTAAGCAAGTAAGAATGAACGGGATTGAGGGAGGAATTGTGTTTCCCTCTCCAACTAAGGTAAGTATGTACATTGTAAGTAAGTGGCATTGATAGTTTTATCATATCAAGAATATTGCCTGACTAACTGAATGCATATATATATGTATATGTAAGGCATATATGAACGCACGTGGGATGGATTCTAGCCAATTGATAAAAAAATTAGGTAGGAATGTATTTACAGTTTGACTTCCTGAAAAGTCAAACGAAGTTGAGTTGTTACTTATTAGTCAAGTAATAGTAAATTAGCAAGAAAGGTTCAATTCATTTAGTAAGTACAACTATTGAAATATGTTGTTGTAGTAAGGAATTTTAGTTCAAAGAGATAAGTTTTAAATAAGTTATGTGTTAGGCATGTTAGTAATTGACTCATGAGAGACAGAATGAATGACTGGCTAAGACCCGGAAGAATGACCTATTTAATTATAATGTCTTGTAAGTATGCTTGAATTGGAAGGAAGTATAAACGCGTACTTTAACGCATATACGATAAGTAAAAGTGGCAGTTTGACGTTGAAAAGTCAAACTGAAAAAGTTGACGAGATAAGTAACGAACTGAAAGAGTTATATGTGAGAAATGAAATGTGTAATGTATTATATCGTGTAAGTGAGAAATTCATGAAAGAAATATAAGTGGTTAAACACCGAATAGAATGATTAAATGAAAGAAACGTACTAAATGTTAAAATTGTAAATGAGAATGGTATAATGCTTGGAGTGATGAAATGGGTAGAGTTGTTGGAAGGGTGCTCACGAGCAAAAACTCATTACATGAAAGGAAGGGATCGATCCGGTTCTAATACGGACTTGTGAAGAAGTGGGCCGATCCGGTTTGCGGATCGTTAGTCTACGCAGTGAATGCAAGGTTAGTAAAATGTTTAACTCATGATTGATAAGGTACGAATTGGTAGATTGAATATGACCAATGAACTAACGAATGGTAAGATAAGTATGGCATAGCATGGAATGCTTGACTTTTCCGGTCAACATAAGAAGAATTTTCATCTTAAAATTCTACCATTAGAACCTTGAGTGAAAATTTTGGGACGTTAGTTGAATACTCGTATGATGAACTTCTGCAACGTACTTACTTAAGTAAATATAAGTAGTGCATGAAAAGAGAGCAAATAATAAAGTGACATGAATGAAATAATTCAAGGTTTAATCGGAAGGCATACATAGTAAAAGCAACGATAGCAAACATAGAAGGATACTCAACACTCGAGTTAAGTACGATTAAGTGAGTATGAATTAGTAGCCTTGTTGCGATAGCGATACTATAACTTAATATTTATGATAAAGACATGAACATATTCTAATTTTTATGTGATTATGAAAGAAATTAGAAATCATGTTAAGGATAACATATCAAGAATGATTTATGGGTAAGACTAGAAGTAACCGATTCGCTATGATCAATAAATACATGAAAGTATTTTGCTAAAATTGTGAAGATAGGGACAAAACATACGATTATGTTTGTTTGTGAATAAGACCTTTTATACAAACAACGAGAGCATTCTTAATATATCATGCATTTAGAATGAATTAAATAAATGAACCTGTAGAGGTGATGATCTCTTGGAACTAGCCTTATGCAAGAGATCGAAATCCTAAGGTATGTAATTTAGGAGTACGCTCTAATGATATGATGATTGTAAGAATAATAATAACCGGGAAGTTAAGGTGGTTAATGTCTGGCGATAATGAGCAAGGCTTCAGGGACAAAACCTCCTTTAAGGGGGTAGACTTGTAACGCTCCAAACCTCGAATTTATAATTTGATAGTATACTTTCTTATGTGGGGTGTGAAATGTAATAACTAAGTTTTTTAACTTAGTTAAATACATAAGGATTAAGTATAAATGAAACGGTGGTGTTGGCTGTAAATAACCAAAGCCTCAAGATTAGAAGGACCTAAAATGAAAAGTGGTGAAAACTTAATAAAATTCAGTATTTTATATGGATGTATGTATATGTGTCGACATATACACACAGACATAGGAGGAAAAAGGGGTTCTTCCCCAAACCTCATAAATTGATGAAATTGAAGATGGATTTGAAGCCAAAACACTTGCATGAATGAAGATTCTTCACCATCTAGCTTTAATAAACATGTGGTAAGTTGTAAATCTTAATCTGGTGATTTTGCAAGAAGTAGGTTATTGATTAATCCACGAATTAGTATGAAATTAAGCATGATTATGTGTTAGAATCACTATATAGAACATGTGTTAGACATGATTTTGATTAATTCGATATTTGGAGGTGAAACCCATTTGGGATGATGAAGATGGCGACATGGGTATGTTACCCATGTCTAATCGTTGTGTAAATATGATGAATTAGCTAGTGTGTGATGCATAATTGTTGGTTAGATTAAAGGATGGTATGAAATTTATGTGATTCTTAGTGATGATGATGAATGAATGTAAGATATAGGAATAAGAGCATGAATTAGTTGTACATTGTGCATTAAATGGTGTACGCACACCAAGTGTTTGATGAAATGCCTAAACAACAATTTTGGATGAAATTTGTATGTTAGCAATAGATGAACATGTGTAGAATGTAGCAATTACATGATTGATGATAACTAAACATGAGGATTGTATTTTAAATGGAATACATGAAGGATTTTTGGTTGGTTACATGATTTGACCAAAATTGTGCATTAGGAGTTTGTACCATGTGCTTGAATGGTGTAATGCTCACCATGTGTTGAATTGATTATGGTAAGGATCAATAAATGAATGAGTACCATGTCTATAGCATATGGACTTACTAGTAACGAATGATGTTATGATTACGTTGAATTGACTGACTTTGTATGTGGTTGTCAAATGTAGAGTTATGAAAGCATTAACATGTGTAAATAATTGATTATGTGTATATTGTATATGTGACTAAGTGATCATGTAGTTATAAGGGCCGTACAACTTGATTATGAAATGCATATGGTGTTATTACTACGGTTCGCCATATCATTATGAGTGTGTGTTCATAAATTGAATGTATGAAAGTAGGATAATTGACTTTCATATGGTCAAAAATGCATGAGAAGCATGGTTAGGCTTTCGGGCACAATTAAGAGTAGAGAAGCCATATGTTATGCACTAGATGATTTACTGGATGTGTATGATTAAAATTGAGTTACATGAATGTGAAACAAGGCGACCATTAGTGTATATCATATGTATGTGGTAGTTGACTAATGCAAGACAAATAATGTATGTATGGAAAGAAATGAGTGTTTGTATGTATGATTATATATATACCAACCATGATATGAATGTGGTGATATGAAAAGGATATGAACAATATTAGCACGGACTCAAGCATGGAGAGCTAACGAGTCAAGAGGAGGCAAGGAAACGAATACGAATACGGACGCATAAGGTAAATGAATCCCGAATTCATTTCATATATTATATTTGATATTTGGTATGATTTAATATAGGGAATTATGTAAGAAAGTATAGGTAATGGTAAGCACCAAGGTAAGTGTTATTGTTGTGCGTCAAATGCAGATAACTATGTCAGAAATCGTATGTTAGAAGCAAACAGGTCAAAAAACTGAAAGTAGTGTAATAAGATATTGATATTAGACGTTAGATTATGGGGATTATTGTGAAATATTGTTTGTGTGAATGTTTGGAGTCATGTAGGAATGTTATAGAATGTTACGGACATTTTAGGTCAGTTCGGGTTGGAATGGGACTCGGAAATGGGTCCTACGAGGTGAAAATAAGCAAATCAACGTTTGGGGGACAGGGGACGCGTCGCCAATGCCCCCTGGTGCGTCGCCAACATGGCTTCTTCTTCCCGACGCCCAAATCTCCTGTCTACGCCGAAAATCCCCGATGGGGCACGTATATTTGTATACATGGTTTCAATATGTTTGAGTATTTACGTTACTAATAGCGTGTCTTGAGAATGAAATGAAAATGCAGGGAAGTTGTTGTCGGCCTTTGAAGGTTTGTTGCCGGAGTGCAAGGATTGAATTTAGAAGAATAATCGGAAGAAATATCATGCGTTGGAAGAATGCGTCATGTCTTTTAAACTATGCTTGTTTTGGATTAAGTATGTTGTCACTGATTACTAATGATGTGAATGTGTACGGTGTTTGTAGTTTACATGGATCATCATCATCAAGAGATGTACGTAATTGAAGATCGAGCTTAATCGTGGATTGTACGGGAGTATGGTCGCTTAGTTGAAAATATATGTAACACTTGGAGTATTTAAATAGTAGTAAGAATGTAATTCATGTAAGAGAGTCGTACTAAACCGTTTTCAAACATCTTAGAACGAGAATAAAGAAAGAAATTTTATGGTTCATTTTTTTGTTGCGTCTTTTCAATTAAAACGTGTTAGGATGTTACACTACCAGGCACGGGGCCATGTAAACCCACTGTTTTCAGTTATAAAAGGATCCCTTGGCAAACCACTTCTCTCACACATTCCACTACTACTACCATCATCCACCACATTCATTCATCATCCATCCTTAGAGTGTGTGTAGTAGTCTCGGGATCCAAGATTGATAGTAAGAGTTTTGTTAAACAAAGGCCATGCTTGGCTAATATCTTACATCACTTGGTGAAGACTAATCATTTATGTATTACTTTTGATTTCCAAGCTTTGGTAAACTTTTTATTTGGGTATGTATTAATGACTTTAATAACTAGTTTTTTATATTGAAACTGAACTTTATTCTATCATATCTTCATGTTTTGTTGATTCACTCATTCGTGTCTTTACGGTCTATATAAAGTGCGTTAACTGCCTGGAAGAGGGTTAGAAGGGTGGTTTGGGTAAAGTTCTTGCCTCGTTCAGCGTATAGATCCCGTGAGGACTTGATTCAAGCTTATTAGGACTTCCTTTGAGGTAGATAGCATCAAATCAGGGGAAGTAAGAATGGCTTGAATCCCTTATAAATAAACTACCATTAAAACATTAAACCGGCCTTGCGAGACTGTATCCCTGGTGACTCAGATCAATATGGCCGAGGGTAGCGTTGCCTCCAAAAGAAGGACATGCCACATTTTGCATTAATCACTTACTTAATTATCTTTCAATAATCCGGTCTTGCGGGACTGTATCCCTACTGACTCAGACTAATGTGGCTAAGGGTAGCGTTGCCTCCAAAAGAGGGACATGCCACTATAACTAAGATAATCTCTTAAAAAACCTAAAGTGTGGAAATCATCAAAGGATACATAAATGACGAGCCGGAACCAAGTGATTCTATCTTGTCTATTGGTTCTTTGATTTATTTAGTTTCTTTATTTTTATTTATTTAAAAATCTTTACTCCAAAATTTGGTTAGATTAGATGTCGATGATATTCAGGTATTAAAAGCTTTTGTGTCCTTGGATGACCTCGGTATCTTACAATCACTGTATTTTTTTCTTTTTAGGTTTTTTTTCTTTTTTTTTTTTGCATTTTCTCTACTTTCTGCAGGTTCAGCACGGGGCCGCGCCTGATCAAACACGGGGCCGTGTCTAACTTACAGTAGCTAAAAATCAACAAAAACTTCTTCACAGAAGGCTCACACGGGGCCGTGCCACATCTAACACGGGGCCATGTTAAAAATGCCTAGTATCAGATAAATCACAGTCCTGAGCACGGGGCCGTGCTTAATCAACACGGGGTCGTGTTAACCTTCTGTGTTCAAAAAAATTCTTTCTTTCTCGAGAACCGTAATCTTTTGGGTATTATCCAAACAATGGATTATTACATGGGAGATTATAACTATTACTATTATGATGATTACGAGGAACCATATTGTACCACATGCGGTGAATCCCATTCGGTACAAAATTGTTACCTCTTTCAACCATCAACCTCATACACGACATATGAAGAACCAAGGTTTGAGCTTCCAAAATCAAGCTTTGATTGGAACACTCCAGCGTTTGAAACATACGAGACACCACCTACAATCGTCGCCGAAGCCGAACGCCTCATACAAAGTCTCAAGAACTTAGAATTCTTAATCAAGCAATCTCATGCAAAAGAAGAGACCATTTGTACCAAAGAGGCTAATTGTACCAAAGAGGTAGAACATCATGAGCCAAAGAAAGAGGAACCACTCAAATAAAAGCCTACGCACGAAGATGAAAAAACCGAACCAAGTCACAAGGAAGGTAAGTCCACAAAGGTAAATTTCAAAGAGTAACAACAAAACCTCCAAGAAATAAATATTCTACAACCTTCTTTTGAAAATCATAGTTTGGTACCGTCTCATGCTAAGTTTTTGAAAGAGTCAAGCACTAATCCTAAAGTCAAAAAAATAGCAAGTATTAATTTAACTAAATATCAAACTTCACTAATACAAGATAAATAAATTGGATTAAACATAAAACCGGTAACATGTTTTATTCAAAACATCTATATTAGTAATATTTCAATAGATAAAGATCTTTGTGTTAATATAATTCCTAACTACGTATTTGAAAGATTAGGTATTGGTGATTTCCTTCCGATCAAAATTCCTATTCTCTTGTCTAATCGAAAAACAAACACACTACGGGAGAGGTTGAGGACGCTCTCATTCAAATGCACCAAACGATTGTACCAACCGACTTTATCATCCTAGATGATGCTCCACTCATGTTGGGACAACCATTCACGAAAACCCATCAAGATTTGCTCAAACATAAGCACCATAATCTTCCCACTAAACTTGGGGTCAAATAAAGCTTTAATCTCGATAAGAAGTATCCAATAAGCAATGACGACCCCTTGTTGGAAGATGAGCTAGAACCACCCCATATGGTGGCTCTAGCCAAGGACCCTTATAAACGTGGGATACCATGGAGGCATTCCATGGACTATGAATTAATAAAAGTAGTTTACTTAAATATACTTGTTCAACTTTCAAAAGTATGGCTTCCTTTTGGAAAGGACAATCATGTTTAAGATTTAGTTTTTTTAGTTAACGGTTTTGTTTAAGTTTTCTCTTTGTAAGGAATAAAATGCGCTCCAAAGGGGATTGGAACTAGCCAAAGGATCTTGAACCAGGAAGCCACTAACAGAAACAAAAGTCCGCCACCTCGAAATCTTCATTACAGTAAGTTTAACATGGGGTCGTGTAAGGTAAGCACGCCCCTGTGCCCCAAGTCTGCTAAAACAATTTTGATTTTGGAACCTTGACACGGGGTCGTGCCCCATAAGCACGCCCCCGTGTTTTTCTTTTGTAAAATTTCGTTACTGGCACTTTTGACATGGGGTCGTGGCTCCCACACACGCCCCCGTGTCCAGTGCCTGTTTATTGAAAAAATTGTTGTTTTTAACACACGTTATACACATTTAATCCAATCTGACCAATTTTGGACACATTGAGAACAATGTGTAATTTAAGTGTGGCGGGAACTTGAATAACTTGAATTTGTTTGTCCTATAACGAGCCTTACACAAAACTCTACTTGGAACCGCTAAAGCAGCCCAAATCTTTTTCAATTTTTTTTAGTTTGTTTTGTCTTGTTTATAGTTTAAGTTAGAAACCAAGTTCTAAAAAAATTCAAGTTTTTACAAATGTACAACCGGCAGCACCGTGATAAAAAAAAACACATAAGAAAAATTCATAAAAAGGCATGACAAATTTTTAGAATTTAATTGTATATATACTTTTACATTTTTTTACCTTTTTCCCACAAAATTGTGAGTTTTGAGCCTTTAACGAGCATTCAATATCATATCCATACTAAATGCTCATCTTTTATTTCTTGTGTGAATAACCCGTGCAGTTCTTACAAATCTAGAACTTGACAAGACAATACATTCCCAGTCCTTACCGACTAAGGGGAGGCGGGGCGGTCCGTGATGGATCCCCCGTCACGCGTTATTTTATCACGCACACCGCCGCCACATGTGTTATCACGCGTGTAGTTTTCAACGAGTGGAGAATATCACGCGTTGAAAGTTTGAAAAATTCGAACGTTGGCTTGTTTATGACCGTTGAATAACGGTAAAGTTCAATAAAAAAAAACCTTTAAACCCTTTATCTATTTATATCTCCATTTTAAACCATTTTACACACACCAATCTACATCTTTAAACCATTTTAAACCCATTTCACACAATCAACATCTTTCTCAAATGGAGTTCCCTACGGATTCGACGTTTCCGATGTCTAGCGATAGCGATACCGAGTCGTCTTCCGACAATGAGACGCTAAAATATTTTGTAAGAATCGGCAAGAAAAGATGTTGAGAGGGCATTTGGTGTTTTAAAGGGTAGATGGGGTATACTACACCGACCGGTTCGTGCGATGAACAAGAAAACAATACATAGCATAGTGTATGCATGTATCATATTGCACAATATGATGATCAAAGAAGACGGACGTGCAATATCCCCGGATTGGGTGCCGGATCCTCCTACACAAGTTCAAGTTCCACAAAATATCCAACAAAATATTTCTAGTATGTTAAATTGAAGTAATATATTTTAATTTTAATGAAATTTATAATTTTAGTGTTTTATTCTTAATTTCTAATTTAAAATAAAAAATTAAAAAAATTTGTGAGTGATGGAATTCTATCACTAGTGAGCACCCCCACTACATTTCTATCACTAGTGATAGAATAGTGGATGATGACATGGCATGAGTTGATTGGATATTGGAAGTGATAGAATTCTATCACTAGTGACCACCCCCACTCCCCTAATCTAAGTAAGTATGTGATTGAGTCATTATGATTTTAAACCTTTTTTTCCTTTTCAACCTTATTTTTTTATTTTTATCTCCCCACAAAACTCCCCTTAGTTAACTCCTTTGATCCTAAACCTTTCATTTCAAAGCCCACGAAACACCATTACCCAAAAAACATCTTTTTATTTTTACACCTTTTATTTTAGTAAAAATCAGTTCTTTTGAAAAAACGCAAAAGCATGTGACTTTATTCTATAAAAAACTCTCTAGTTGCTCGAAATAAATAAGCAAATCTATTGCTTAAAAGCTTGTAGTTCATAAAGTCACAAATAAAAATTTTCAAAAGAAAATCGACATTTTACTCCTTTAGCCACTTTTAAAATAAAACCACCCTACCCTTAACCAAAAGCCTACCCTTTTAAAGTCCTCTTGATATTTACAAGGATTAAATTAAATAGAAGGCGGTTTGATTTCTTATCAAGCATGTGGTAGGAGTAAGTTCCGTACCGGGAACGAGCGTTTCACTTATACATCTTCGACCGAGTGTTGAGTGATCACGTGTGAGGTATGTGAATGTATATATAGCTAAATAAAATTTTAAAAGATATGTTATGCTTAAAAATATTTATTTTTCTTAAAAAGTTCTAAATAAATCATGTCGAATTGGATTGTAAATAAAAGAAAACAAGAATAAAAAGAACTTGGATTCTCGACACTCTACAAACAAGACCCAAAAACTTCTCTTCTACCCATTCCATTTGGGTGTGTAAGCAATATTAAAGAGTTTTCTTGAGGACAAGCAAAGATATAAGTGTGGGGGTATTTGATATGCACCAAATGCAACATATAAATTGTATCAAATAAGGTATAAAAACAACATTTTTTAGTACTAATGTTGGAATAAATGCGTTTCTTTGTTTACTTTTGATTTCCAGGATTAAAAGAGCATAAATAAACAAAAGGAACAAATTAACAGCAAAAACCAGCATAAGTACAGAAGAAGGAAAATTGATACCCTATACCGACCATCCAAGCTTCACCCCAAGAACAAAAACAACAAATCAGAGCCCAAGCACGGAGCCGTGCCTACCAGGCATGGGATCGTGCCCCACTCAAGATTCCCTAAAGAAAAAGATAAACAGAAGGCAACAAGGGACACGGGGTCGTGTCTCCTAGACACGGGCCGTGGTCAACTCTCAGATTTGCAAATCTGGGTTCGTACAGCAAGTATTAGGGCCACGGGGCCATGCCGTTGACACATGGGGCCGTGTGAGCAGTTGAACTGACAACAACAATAAATGAAGATAGAGAAGGAGGACACGGGGCTGTGCCTACCAGGCATGGGGCCGTGTAAACCCACTATTTTCAGCTATAAAAGGAGGTGCTTTGCTCACTTGTAACTCATCCCTTGGCAAACCACTTCTCTCACACCTGCCACCACTCCACCACGACTACTACCATCATCCACCACATTCATCCATCATCCATCCTTAGAGTGTGTGTAGTAGTTTTGGGATCCAAAACTGATAGTAAGAGTTTATGTCAAACAAAGGCCATGCTTGGCTAATCTCTTACATCAATTGGTGAAGACAAATCATTTATGTATTACTTTTGATTTCCAAGCTTTGGTAAACTTTTTATTTGGGTATGTATTAATGACTTTAATAACTAGTTTTTTTATATTGAAAGTGAACTTTATTCTATCATCTCTTCAAGTTTTGTTGATTCACCCATTCATGTCTTTACGGTCTATATAAAGCGTGTTAACTGCCTAGAAGAGGGTTAAAAGGGTGGTTTGGGTAAAGTTCTTGCCTCGTTCAGTTTATAGATCCTGTGAGGACTTGATTCAAGCTTATTAGACTTCCTTTGAGGCATAGAGCATCAAATCGGAGGAAGTAAAAACGGATTGAATCCCTTATAAATAAGCTACTATTAAAACTTTAAACCGACCTTGCGGGACTGTATCCTGTTGACTCAGACCAATATGGCCAAGGGTAGCGTTGCCTCCAAAAGAGGGACATGCCACATTTTGCATTAATAACTTACTTAATTATCTTTCAATAATCCGGCCTTGCGGGATTGTATCCTTGCTAACTTAGATCAATATGGCGGAGGGTAGCATTGCCTCCAAAAGAGGGACATGCCACTATACCTAAGATAATCTCTTAAAAACCTAAAGTGCGGAAATCATCAAAGGATACATAAATGACGAGTCGGAACCAAGTGATTCTATCTTGTCTATATGTTCTTTTATTTATTAGTTTCTTTTTTTTATTTATTTAAAAATCTTTACTCAAAAATTTGGTTAGATTAGACGTCGATGATATTCCGGCATTAAAAGCTCTTGTGTCATTAGACGACCTCGGTATCTGACAATCACTGTACTACGCCAACGATGGGTGCACTTGCCCAAGCGTGTTGTAGAGAGTGATAATTTTATATCATGTTTTATAAATTTAAAGATTGATAAAAGCGTAAAAAGTATTAAAAATATATTAAAAATTCGTACACACTCGACACACGTCAAAAAGCATGTTTACATACGTACATATATGCATATGAGAACGTGACTTGATGTGAATTTGCTGAGGCGCACTAACACATGGAAAGTCCCCACAAACACAAGCGATCAACTATAAGCCGGTAGATGTGTGAATAGTACTATTGGTCTGACAAACCCAATTGAATTGGCACGAATGTAATCGGTTCTAATGCAATTGCACATGTCCATGATGAAAACTACGGCGATTGATTGCGATTTGCCGGTTTTTTCGATAAGTGTTGATATAGGGTTTTTGATTTTGGGGGAGGAGAATGGAGTTAGGGTTTTGCCATTGAGGCCTCTCACCGTAAGTTACGGTGGACATAATGTTGTTACGGTGCAGTTTGTCTGAGTTACGGTGAGCCATTAACCAAATTCAAGTCCACCGTAAATTACGGAGCCGTAATTTACGGTAACATCCTGATTTTTATGCTTTGCACGTGATATGGCTGCCAAAGTCCAATGTGTCAGAGCCCAAGTTGTACCGTGATGATGATGTTGAGTTGTTGACTCTTGTTCTTCGATGTCTGCCACCCATGTGCGGCCCAATGTCTCCAGCCCACATGTGTTGTGTTGGCGATGATTGTTACCAACACACAAAACCTTCCCCAGGTCCACGTGATTGTTACTGCTTGCTTCTTCACATGTGCCACCCAAAACACCAATCAATAAAATCCACAAGGCTCCTTACCGTCAAAGCCCATGTGCATATGTCGGCCCATTGTGCAGCCTCTTTCCTTCCAGCATGTGCCGCCCCCAAAGACCAAAAACCCTCAAAACCATTCCTCTTGTTCACGTGAATCATCATTAGAGTGGGCCCTCCACACGTGTATTATTCCCTTGTGTCGATGAGATGATGATGATATTTCTTTGACTTTTGATCACCTTCTTGTCTGCGTATATATATATTGAGAATGATGACTTGATGTGTTGCCTCTTCTTCACGTGATGTGAATACATGTTGATGGAAAGTCAAGCCCCTTGTTGACTTCGATGATGATTATGTTGGTGTTTCAATTAATGTATTATAATATCCAACTCAATATTCCAAACAACCACATGTGCGATGCTTTGTATATTCTAACCGTAGCCTACGCGTTCCAATTTAACCGAATTAAGCGATTTACCTGTAAAACACACGAACACTCGTAGTTATCACATTCACAATACATAACCGTGTAAAATATGGAATATGCACGTATTTAGCTAATTTAAGGGTTGTCCTACGGACCACCCGTCAGCCGGGTTAAGAAATCGGATAAACCGAAGGTTCAGAAGTTTAGTTTGGGGAATGGTAGGATGCCAGGAAGCAATGGGAGCTCGGTTTTGTATGTGAAATCTGGGAAAGATAATGGTAAGTTAATGGTGACAGCATATGTAGGGAGATAGAGAGTGTGTGTGTGTTGTCTGTATGTGTATATATATAATTGTTTTAGGGTATTAATTATATGTTAAATGACCATATTGCCCTTCATTAAAAGTGAGGAAAAGGACAAAAACCCAGCTGTTAACGGAAAAATTTAACTCTGTTACGATTTTGGACAAAAATGGCAATAAAAAATGAAACCACAGGGACCCAAATGCAAAAGGTTTTAAATTTGGACTAAAATGGCAAAACTGCCCAAACCTCAGAGACCATTTTAGCAGTTTACTCTGAAAAACATATAATAAAGTCTTTTTTTTTCTTTCCAAAATCTGACATCTATGTACTTTCTTTTCAAATTGTCCAAGCATCTAAGTAGTTTCCATTATCTTATCCACAATATAATGCCCATTTAAGAAGTTAAGGAAATTTTTAAAAAAACACTGTAGCTACACCGATGTAACTCTAGCTACAGTTTTCACATGATGTTCTTTAATATTAATTAATAAATAATGTGCGATGCCTCTAAAAATGGAAAGAACAATATTTATTCGTCATGTAACTTTTTTCTTTATTCGATTAATAATTGTCAAGGTCAAGTATCCATGTGAAAAGAATATTTATACTCACACTTGGTTCTGATGCGGAACTAAAAGTAAAAAATGGTACAAAACGTATGTAGTTGTGGTACAATTACGTACCACGTGTTTATATTACTATGCAATATTATATATATAATTCACAATTATCTATACTATATGATAATGCATTTGGGAATGATATTTTAAGATACCCAAAAAGTAAAAAAAAAAATCTTAGTTTAATGTATAAGATACAACCCTAAAAAGTTGATAAATTAGTCTTTCGAACACCAATTACATTTTAATTTTATCTTATTTATACTTTAGTCCACCATTTCTAACAAAATTCTGGATAAAAAAATAGTTGTTATATATTATCACTTGATCATAACTTTTACGTACATCAATATTTAAAAAAAATACACCATAAAAACGAGCATTTTATTCTCTTTAATATGAGTATAATATTGTTATAGTTTTTTAAATTAAAAGATTGATATATTACGTGATTAAGAGTATATAGGGGTGAACAATAATCGAATTCTTAAACGAAAACTAATGAAATCGAACCGAAATCCATCAAAAATTGAATTAACTAAAAAATCGATTAATCGAAAACTGAATTAACCAAAAAACGGTTATTAGCTTTTTTATACCCTTGTTTAACTAAAGTTAACTAAACCGAGCCATTCATCTTTTCATATATTTCTAACTTTTATACCTCCAGTTCATGTGTTTCATACTTTATACCTCTATTTCATATATTTATACACCCATTTCATGTATTTATACCTCAGTTTCGTATATTTCTATGCAAAAGTTTTAGCCGCAAGTTTGGTTTTGGCTATTAACCGAAATTAAATGAATCGAACCAAAAACCGTCAATATAATTGAATAACGGAACTGATCAAAGGAAAGCTAATTTGTTAATGTTTTTCCACTCCACCACCAACACTTTTTTGCATAATGAGTAAATGCATATATATATATATATATATATATATATATATATATATATATATAAGCTTATCGAAACCTTTCGGGCCCTTTAAAAATTTGGGCCTAGAGCGATGGCACGGGTTGGCCGGCCCAAGAGCCGGCCCTGCAACCGAATAATACACCCCTGGTAGTGTCTGTGTTTCCTGCCACATCTTGCGGGCACACAATATACCAAAGTGTGTTGAATTAGATGGTTAATTTATTTAGTAATGGAGATTAGATGGTTACCTGATTTAGTTGGCAAAAGGTGGATTGAGAAGGGACACTTTGTAGCCGTCATACACACCAAGCATCCACACAATCACATCGACGGATGTCAAATCCAAATCAACAAATAATTTTACACCAAGGTTTACTGCACATCTTCACGTTTGTGCTGATAACGTATTGTGGAACAACAATCTACTAGCTAAGACTATAGAGAGAAAGATGGAATGTAGAATGGTTATTCATTGAGTAGTAAACATGCAATACAAAGAAACTTACATATGGGGTTTTTACATTAATATAAATGTACTGAAGAGACGAGAATTAGAATATGGATAGTCACCATAATATACTTATTTATAACACTTACACATAAATCTATTATCATCATTATTTATACAATCACAAATCACTTAAGAATCTCATATCATATTTCACATAACACTTCACCTTTCTCACCAACCATACCAAATCATGCAAATCATACAAATGATATAAATCATACACGTCCACAAGCAACTAAGTATATATACATATATTGCATGAAACGTTGAAGACTTGTTTTTCAATAACTATACTAAAAAGTTATAACTTCTGGCGAAATCGTTACTTGACGTAAGTACATTGTAGTTTGGAAAAATTTATATCTTTTGTGGAAAATAACAAGTCTTGCATTTTATATATATACTAGGTTATTACCTGGGATTGCTTCCCGGGCTTGGGAAACTTAGTTATATTAATTATTATTTATTATTAATACGACCTCATTACATCAAGCATCTCATTGGATTCAACAACAATGTCTTCACATCACCGGATTAGATCATCAACCCATATTAGAGGTCAAACAAAAGCGCAACAGGACCACATGAATAACATCATTTGCACTTTTAATTCAATGCACTTACATGATCGGGTGATTTGGGATTTTGTAAAAATGTTTGTTCTTGTACTACTTTACAAAATTACATAGAATTCAAGAAAATGAAACAACAAACTAAACAGATGTTGAGTTATTCAAAGTTTTGTTGAATACTAAATGAGATGTTGACCAAAATTCAAACAGATGTTGACCAAAAGTCAAACAGATGTTGACCAATAGTCAAACAGATGTTGATCTTAAACAGATGTTTGGTTTAAGGCCAAACATCTGTTTATGGCCAAACATCTGTTTAAGGTCAAACATCTGTTTAAGTCCAAATATCTGATATAGAAGGCCAAACATCTGTTTAAAGCAAAACATTTGTTTAAGGTCAAACATTTGTTTATGGCCAAACATCTGTTTAAGGTCAAACATTTGTTTAAGTCCAAACATCTGATATTGAAGGTCAAACATCTGTTTAAGCCTGAACAGATGTTTAACATAACCATATTTACTGTCTTCTCACACTGTTTTCCTCTTCAAAACACTGTTCAACCTAACATAGGTTTCCATCAATTGTTGACCAAAAGTCAAACAGATGTTCAAACCACTGTTTGTTATTGTACTTCTTTACAAAATTACATAGAATTCAAGAAAACGAAACAATGACTTAAAGAACTATAATTTAACACCAAATCTAATCAGGCAAAGCAATCTATTATCTGACAATTCCCTGGTTTTTTACGACATGAAACACAACATCATCATGCCAAACACAGTCATATATATCCATCCATTATTCTGAATTCATAAACCAATAAATGCAAAAGAATGTCACATTTGATATTAATAAACCAAGTTTCTACTAATTGCAGTTACTATTAGCAAAAAAAAGGATGATATCATCTATATATAAAACACAAAGTGCTAATAACAGTGTTTATCATGTTAGCCATACATATCAACAAAACATCAAGTTAATAAGTTCAAACAAAAAAACCCATGCAACATCACCATCAAAAAATTCATAGTTATAATATCTTATATCAGAACATACTTAAAGGTCATTGTTAAACTGAAGTAACATCATTTAATATGATCTTCTGCTGCGAAGACACGTATGTGAAGTGCAACATATCACCAAACCTCAAGTTATTATCAGTCATGAACTTCCGCCAACCATCCAACGCGTAACGTGGCTTGCATTCATTTAACTCCGTCTTCACATCATAAACATCCACAACTCCAACCATATTTTGAACTTTCAAGGGATGAAGATCAACAGAAAGACCTGCTCGTCTGGCAACTTCAGCAGGAAGACGCTACATGTATTATGTGGAAAAACATAATAGTCAGAAAAATAAACATAAATCACTAGTTTGTTATAAAAAATGGTATACCAGCCTATAGTCTCCTTTATGAACAAAATCAAAGAACTCAGGGTCAAGAAGATGTCCAGAATGTTTTTTTGCAGTCTTTGTACTGTTATTTCTACGGTTACGCTTTTTCTGAACATTGCCGGCTCTCTTCCCCTTGATGAAAAAGTAAACATATACATGTGAATTAAAGGAATGTTGAATATATGCGCAAAAAAACAGTTTATATAACATATACTAATTAAGTGGCGAGTATAGATACCTTAACCTTATGAGCAGATGAAGAACATCCAATATGATCAATTGTGTCGATAGGTAAGGCGGAATTTCCCTTAGTCGTATTCTTGACCGTCTCCTTTCTCTCAGAAGTAACTTTACCTTTCTTCTTAACCTGTTGTCATAGAGTAACTTTAATAACCATAGTAATATAACAATCTTTAAGATGGTAAACTTACATCTTGTGTTTTGTTCAATCGTGAAGACATGCGTCTCTTCGACGTGCATTCAACATTGGTTGGTAACTTCTTCTAAATATTACATTATTGGATAAATATAACATCAGTAAACAGCATTACTAATAGTTGTAAAAACATTAAATTCATATATGTGTTAAATTAAAAATAAATAATTTTAATGATTTAGTAAGTACCTAAGTAACGGTTTTTCCTTCACCTAAAGACACAACTTTATCATCCTCATAGATGTCCTGGTCAACATTAATGGAATAATTAATAAAATGCTAAAATTAATAAATCTTTTACTGCTAATGCTAAATACATAAGTACCTTGAATACATTCTCAACAAAATCAGCCTTGGATATCTCAAGTACAATATCATCGTCAGATTCAGGTTTCTTCGACAAGCAAATCTCAGTCTCGTTTCGATAAACTAATAACTCAAAAACAACATCATCAATTCTACTAAAGATAAGCAAATCATCCTCTAGTATCCCAACATTGTTGCACATTTCCGGCCATCCTTTAGCAAATACAAAGTTGGTATCAAACTTAGACGCCTCAACATTCCAATAAGAACCCTTATAACATATTTGATATTTGCCACTTGGTGGGCTGTTTACGTAAAATTGTTTAATGAAACAATCTTCGATTACCTGCATAAAATTAAAAATAATGAATACTATACGTGAAGTATGTAACTTATGAGAATAACTGTTGACACATTTAAAGTGCAAAAGAATTGAAGTTAAGATCAAAAGTCATACCGTAAAACCAAATCTTGCATAACGATTAAACGTGAAATAAGATTCACCATAAATGCCATCCACAAAACATGAAAGTTCAAGCCCAAAATCTCCTAATGGTCTGAAAACCAACAAAGTATCCCTCGGCAGATTAAGATCTTTAACAACACTGTCCCAACCATCAGTTATTACTAGCGTTGAATTTTGTGTTCTGACCCTCACAACCCATTTTTTACCACACTCATGATAGATTCGCAACTTATTTTTTTCCCAACAGTTTCCCCACTTTTGATTAGCAAAGGCTAAAGGTACATCCGGTATATAATTTTTAAGTAGTGTAAGAAAATATAAACCATAACAACTGTTAAATATATAATTTCAATAAAAATAAATTATGTATATAAAAAGATGTCATACCATTTTCAATGATTCTGGGTTATCAAGAAACTTTACAAATGCAGAATACATGATAAAACCTGAATCAGTAAAGATGTTAAAAGATTGAAATTAAAAAGTTGGCTTCAAAGATGAACATGAACTTTTTGTATTAACAGAGTATCTACTGAAATTAATCATAGAAACAGAGTATAAGTTAAAAAATTTCTGCAAATAATGACTATTTTAACATTTTCTCAACAAATGATTCAAACACCTAACTAAACTCTTCTTCAATGTATAGCAATAAACGTTTAAAATCTGTAGGTCCCCTATTCGTATAGATCTTCAACAGAATTGTCAATCTAATCAAGAGTGCGGAATCCTCTTGATCAGAATATCACAGAATGAGTAGAAACAGAAATCAGCAATTCACTATCAAACCGGATCTTTATTGATTATCTATCAAAGTGATTACAATCAATCAAGATCCCTAACACTCATTAATTTCGTCCAAGCCCTAGTCTCTCACGAAATTCTCACACACAAACTGTTTTTGGCTGATTAACCTAAACCCTAAAGCATAACCTTGTTTATATAACACAAGGTTTGCAACTTAGGCTAGGTCAAAACCTCTTGGGCTGCGAATTGGTGTAAGCCTAATTCGCCCCCCATCACCCAATCTGGTGGGTTTGGTTAGCCCAAACATTACAACTCACTAATACAAAGCTAAACCCGCTAACCGTTTATCGTTTAACTAACTACAAGATATCCAAAGACCAAATCTAAGTTGTTGTCACAAACATGCACCAACAAACTCCCCCTTGACAATAGCTTCATAAAATAACTTTGTCTTCAGTCATCTTGCAATCTTCATGTAGTCTTGCACTGTCTTTGGTCTTTGGATAGCTTCAGCTTCAACAGCTTCTGTCAGCAACAGACTCCCCCTAAGCTGATGCATCCAATCACCAAATCTTTAAAAACTTTAGCGTTTGAGTAAACTCTAGTTCAGCTGTCACACCCCGATATTTCCACGTATTACCGGTGGGCCCGGTGGGGAGTATCGTGACGTAGTTGATATCATCATAGTCAAACAACACAATATATAAATGCACAGCGGAAGCAAAAGATAAATATATTACAATCCGAATATAAAGTAATGTCAAAGTATTACAACGGAAAGTAAAGGATCCACAGGCGGATCACATAAAAGGAAAAACTGTTCAACAAACTTTAGACGCCTAGAACTTGCAAGATTCCTTATTAACGCCCTGAGCTTCCAGCCAATTACGTTCAGTACCTGTCACTTAACCTTTTTGGAAAATACGTCAATTTTCACTGGTAAATACAATTAACTGGCTCATTTTGGAAAAGAGTTTGAAAATTGATTTGAATGCACGAGGCACAAAATATCTTTTATAACTTGGGACAATTTTATTAATAAAAATCTTGTATCCGATTTACATGTTTGTCCAACATTTAGGGCCGGTGATTATACAATACAAGCCGGTCAAGATTAATCGACACACCATAAATATAACATCACAAGAAGACATCCTTACGAGTGAGTATATCTTTTACATACGCAACAGGAGGTGTTATGCCTACACCTTGTGCTTAAGTTATGGCCATTCACTTTTTAAATGAGCCAAGGATATCCAGGACACGGTTATTAACCCCCAATGTTATTTGTTATCAATCAATACAGATTAAAACGGGATTATGCAATTTAATCATCTCCGATTAAAAGGTTTCTACACCCGACCAAGCAGTATTTTTATAATACCGTATCCCAAGCCCGTATAAGGGAAAATAAGTTAAAAGTATTTACCTGAGCTAGCAAACGCAATTTATACTCAGCCGTATATTCTAATCAACAAGCACAAGTACTTCTACTGGGGCTCTCAATCTGGAACGAAGGTTTTATTAACCTATTAGATTCCTAACGGGTCTTATTTAAGTTGTAACTTAGACCGGTTAGTTTTTGAGGAAAGGTTTACGGTTCAAAACACATGATTAAGCGAAGACCGGAATAGAATGTGATTTAGACCCGAAAAGTTTGAAGACTTGTATAATATGGGTAATCTAAACACATTCTGGATTTTGCGATAAAAACGATAAGGTTTGACCCGTTTCGGCTAATTTATGCAAACTAGTTACATAAACCGAACCGAATGCGTAAGAAGCGTAACGGTTAACCATATGGGTCATATACAGGTTTCCTAAGTTAATATGCCTTAAATATGTTGTGATATCAGTAGGATACCTTCCATTATGCCCAAAACGAGTTTAATCTCAATATAAGCCCCGTAGGGGTATTTTGGTCATTTTAAATATTTTAAAAGATATTAAATATGATTCTGAGGTTCGGGTCCGAATAAATCGGTAAAATAACTTATTTTAACAGGTTACATCATTTGATGATAAGTCTTATGTGACAAAATGGTTTTAAACCCAAACTATGCGTTTAATACGCGTAAAAAGTCATTTTAAGCGATTTCCGGGTTATACCGGAAATCTGAGTTTCCTGATCAGGTTATTAAGTTCAAAATACTCTATTTATTATATAAAATCAGTAGCAATTGGATTGGTGTCAAAATATTATGTAAAACTCATTTTACACACGAAAAGGGTATAATCGGTATTTACCGAATCAAGGCCCTAACCTTAGGTTATGAGCAGGTTAAAAATAATTAAAAATTTTCAAAAATCCCAAAATATTATATTGCATCAGTGGGTAAAAGGTTTGGTGTCAAAAATTGGGTTTAGATAGGCTTTATGCTAATGACGCTGTTTAATTACTAAAAAACGTTCTAATTACGCCATTGAGCATAACTCCTAATCTAGACCTCCAACTGATGTGAAATTTTAGGGACATGTTTATAAATCAGTAACAAAGATTATTGTCCTTTCACATTTCCAAAATTCTCGTTTTATGGTCAAAAGGGCATATTGGTCAACATTAGGCATTTAACGGAAACGTGTAAACGAATCGGACAATCAACGATCCAACCACAGAGGGTTATACTATCATGTAACCTGGTCCTAAGGAAGCTCTAAGGCATTTCCAAACCCATCTAAATTGGGTCAGAACTGAAGTCAAAGCAAAAGTCAAAGTTTTGCGACTTTCGGTTCCGAACCGAGCCTAAACAGAAAATTGTCGGATCAAACAAGCTTAGACCAGTTCTTATACTTATTACCAAGTTATATGAGTGATAAAATAGGTTACACGCCTTCTACATTGCTAATTATGCGTTAATTCAAAAATTAGGATCCTGTTGACTTTTTATAATAAACTTTGACCCGACAATTGATCTAGTTAGAGTGGGAATCAGAGGGTGCTCTTTTAAGGGTTTAATGCCCACATAATTACCAACTTATAACTACCTTTAATTTGACTAAACACTGGACCATTAGTGATTAATCGATAAGTCAAACCTTAATTACGACGGTTTGACTTCTAAGCTAATAACTAAGCAAAACATGATTAAGGAAGGTCAAGGGTACTTACCAATGTCTAATGCACGACCAGAGATGCTTAGAGAAACCTCTTGAGCTCCAGAAATGATCAGATGTTGAGTTGAGAATGAATGATCAAAATGGCAAACAATGGAGCTTTATATAGTGTTCTTGATCCATCAAGATCATGACAAACAAGGCTATACATGATCCCTGATGATTAACAAGTGTCCATAAGCCTAAGAAATTAGTTTAGGCAGCTCTTGGAAGTGTTAAAGGGCAATATATGTCGTTTACATGGGCTGAACAGGCAACATAATTGATTTTCTGCATCTGGGCATGGCTTACGAACTATAAGGGTCCAGCCTTATGGTCCGTAAGGACTTGGTCAGCAATCTGAAACTTTCACTTGTTGACAGATTTAGCCCCTGCACTTCCAAATGCTATTTCCGACACATCCAAGGCCCGTTAAACCATTTTAAGGCTCTACAATGATGCCTAAGTATGGGGAACACGAAACATGCTCAAAAATATGCCGGATCTCGGTTCGTTTGGTCGTACGGTCACGTTGTTCGGTTAATTACGACGAAACACGGACGGACGCGAAAAACGAACCAAATGACACGACGAATGGGATTTTATCAACCCAGACACTAAAATAACATATTTTAGTGCTTACATAAATTTTTGGTTGTCCGGGGATATTCAGAATGTAAGATATGCGCGTAAACGCAAACTTGTGTGCTTTTTGACACTTTTAGTCCCTGCATGACTTAAAAGTTTATTTTTGCGCACAAAACACCTCTAAGCCTATATCTAAGCTACGAAAAGGATAATTAGGGTATGTATAACTCATGGTCATATTCCGGAAGGTCCGATAACATACGAATCGGTATACTTTAGCAGTTTGACGATTTAGGTCCCTCTAATGCGCGAACTTGCGTAACTCATCATTTAATAGCATTGAAGCCTCATCTAATCCATATTAGGCATTCTTGAAAGTATTATTAAACATCATAATGCTTCGGGCTCGATAAAAGGTCATTCAGAGGTATAATTAAACATATTGACACTTTTAGTCCCTTAAACTTGCAAAGTTGCGCGTAACTTCACTTTTGGGCATAAAAGCCTTGGGTGGCCAACGATTGGCAATCCCGAGAGTATAATCAAATATCATGAGGCTCTCGGTTTGTTAAAAGGTCACTCAGAGGTAAGAATTAACATGTTGACGCTTTTAACCCTTTATTGCGCAAACTTTCAATTAATTACACAAACGGCTACACTTGATTAACAACTGGCTCATTTGTGAATATAAAACTGTAAAAGGTTATTTAGAAACTTATTTTAGGTATGATAATACTTCCAGTTCTTTCGTAATTAATGTTTTTCGATTTTTCGAAAAATTAGTCCCTTATATTCAAGGTTTGACTTTATTAAGGTTTATTACACGTGTCAATACTTTATTGGACGTGATTTTACGAGGTGTTACATCAGCATTTGTAAAGCAATCTTCAAACTCTTCTTCTTTGTCTGCAATGTAGAAAGGAGGTTCTACCATGCATCCAATCAAACTCTCATCTTCTCAGCAACTCATAACTTTAACTTCTCAGCAACACACAGCTTCAACCTGTATACTATAAAACAAACATCTCGAGAAACCATAAGAATTTTTCAACAAAGTTAAATAAATTATTATTATTCAAGAGATTATATCACAGATTAAGCATTTTCAATTTATCACCAACACACAAAACTTTTTGTCCAACACACAAGATCCTGTATGATTTAAAAATTTTGAACTCGCTTTCTAACACCGTCTCCCCCTATCAGTAACAATTCCTCCAAGAATAACAGTTTTCTGTACGTTAAGAATTTCAAACAGAAAAAGACACTATTTTTGGATTTTTTATATTTTTGAAAGCAAGTAAATACAAAAGCAATAAACACTCTATTTTTGTGAGAATCACTGGTAAGAAGATCATATCAGCACAATCAAACTGTTTTCACACTATTAGATAATTCTTTATTTAATTTCGTGAAAAGCAGTCCAAGACGATTACCAGTATGTTTGTCCACTTAAACAAAATGCATGAACATTTCAAGTTCCATTACCGTATGATACGTTAAGGTAATATTATTACTGATATACTAGTGTGTCCCACTTCAGGATATACCCCCGCGATCAAGGTATGCACAAAGATTCATCGTAGTAGGTGAGTATACTGAATTCATCCGTTTTATTTTTCAACGTTTAGATAATTAGTGAACAGGTCAGTACTTCCGTACAGCAAAGAGACCAAAATATCTAACGAGGGCTATGCCAAATACCATTTTTTGGTACGAATTATGCATTTTTGCATTTTTGAATGACTCTCTATGAGAGCTTCTTCATTTATGGGATTTGGCATTTTTTGCTCTTTTAAGATATCCTGGTTGTGCCTAGGTCAGCATGTATCTGGATGCAGCAGAAGGACAACCCTGATATCCCCAGATGAAATAACAGTATAAAGACCCAAAACTTCAGATTTTGGCAATCTATCAACGCAAGATTTAAGGTCATTAAACCATACACCACTGATGTGTTCCCCACTCATATTCAGTTCATTTAAGTTTATATCACATTGGTAAGTTGATTATTTCATGCTTTTGCCTACTGGTACATCGTATGATGAAGCTGCTATCACACTTAAGCAATTTAATTCATTTCAGTGTGACAGTCTAACTTGCTGATGTACTATCATTTCTTCTTTTTCACACAGTGATAACTCATTTTTGATTTTCTATTTTTTATATTTCTCAATTTTCAATGTTTTTGTATTTTTGATTTTAAAGAAAAGCAGTAAACTATTTACAAAATTCTTATGAAAAACCAGTTATTCAGGATTCCTCATCCCGTTGAGTTCGACTAAATGTTCAAAGCGAGCCCTGTCAAAAGCTTTAGTATAAAGATCTGCCAGGTTATCTAGTGTGTCGACTCAGCACTTTAAACTTCAATTTAAATCATTTAATATATATATATATATATATCAACAATCTCGCATTCCCCCGTCATGTGCCTAGAGCAGCCACTATCAACATACCATATGTTGATAATCCTCCTTAGCAGCTCCTGCACACACCAACTAAGAAATTAGTTAGATTGGGGGACCCAAGCCTTAATGGTCTTGGGTCGTCCAAATTCACCAACTACTTGAACATCCATCCAATATCCATTACTCCTAACAGGAGTCTTGGATCTTAGACCTGTTGATGGAATTTGATTTTGATTTCCATAAGGTCTCTGGTCCTGAGGGTTCCTATATATGTTTGGACTATTTGACCTTTGAAAATTTTGATTCCAAGAAGCATTATTGTTGTAATTTCTAAAGCCATTATTATAAAAGTTCGACCACCATTATATTGGTATCGATTTTGATATTGACCTTTACTTCTGAAATTATTAAAATTATAATTGTTCAATCTTGGTGAACTGCTTCTAGGTCTCTCATATCTGCCTGGTGGAGATTTAGACTAAAATCTTGGTTGATTTCTTTGAAAACTTGGAACTTGTGGAGTTCCTGTTCCAGCCTTATCTACACCAACAGCAACATTCTCTGGTTGCTTAGGAGCAGATTTCTTTGGAGAATTTGAGCCTTTCTCCTCACTATCACCTTTCTTCCCAGGTGATTTCTCTTTCTTTCTCCCTCTCACTTGTGCTTCATTCTTTTTGTTAGGACAGCAGCTAGCTACATGTCCCTTTGTGTGACACTTGAAGCACGATCTCCTTTTCAAAGACTTCTTAGCTGGAGTCTTTGAGGTAGATCCCTTATCAGATGGTGATGATCCCTTGGATGAATCTTGTTTAGTTTGCTTGGATTCAGATATTTCTTTGTTTTTATTTTTAGCAAACTCTACATTCGATTCGTTTTCAATAACAGTGGTTTCGTTTTTCATATCACTACCTTGAACAAAATTAATCTTTTTAACAAAAGCTTGATTTTTACTCTTAGGCGGTGAATTTTTCCTTTTCAAAGGTTCCCTGTTATTGTTCTTCTTAGCATCATCACTCTCAGATCCATCACTTTGACTTGATGCGAAAATACTTGGTACAGTTGACATAAAGTCTATTAGCTCATGTTCATCAGGCAGGAATGAATAGTCATGACTAAGAGGAGGTGGAACTTCATTAAAGCCCCGGAAGCCCACACTGGTCTTGTCATTACTCTTCTTTAACCCACCCATCATGTGTTTCATTACAAAAGACGAATCTCTGAATTGACTTAATTTCTTTTCAAGTTCAACAATTTTGAGTTGTGCATCTGACAACTCTTTGCATTTTTCATAAATCTCTTTAGTTTTCTCAGCCATCATGTCATGAGCTAAATCTATTACTTGAAGTTTTTCGTTTAGTTTGCAGGTTAAAGCTTCAATTTCACTTTCATAACCTCTTATCTTCTTCAAGTATAAAGATTCGTTTCTTTTAGCAAAAAAGTTTGATTCCTTTATGTTAGACATCTCGCTTACCAGACTTTTGTTTTGTGTTAACAACCTGTCAACCTCACCCTGTAATTCATGACACCTCAAACACACAGAATTAGATTGTACATCTTTCTTATGAACTTCTGTAGTTTGATCAGCAATAACCTGTTCAGCTTCACTCTCTTTCTCTACTTTAGCATCCACTTTTGCTTCAGCATCATTCACAGTAGTTTCAGCCTCATCAACTTGCACTATCTCTGCCATGAATGCCTGAGTGGCATTCTCATTATCTTCCAGATGAGCACTCCAATCATTTGACCCTTCTCGTGGTGTAGAGCTCGCAACTTTATTCCTTTTGACATCTTCATTTCCTTGATACCTCTTTTGTAATGCATCCCACATATCCTTTGAATTTGTGTACTTCTTGAAGGTTTGCTTGATGCTATCAGGTAAGGACATCTTTATTGCAGCTAAGGCTCTCTTTTCAGCCTCATACATCTTTTTATCATCCTCTTTCTTGTTCACATAGTCTGTTCTACGTGGTCTGCCCTCATAATCGTGTGTTGGATTTATGTACCCATCTACAATACAGATCCACATGTGTGCATCATGAGATTCAATGAAGGATTGGAAGTTGTCATTCCATGTAAGATAATTCTCCACCTTCATCATCTTAGGTGCATTCAAATTCATCATGTTTGACATTTTAACGCAACAGACTGATAAAACCGTGAAAAATATCAACGAAAACAGTGGTTACCAAATTACACCGTTAGAATCGTCTCGAAAAGACGAATCCAATGATATATAATGTCAAAAACCGAATTCGGGATTTTCCAGAAATTTTTTTTATTTTTTATTCCTAAAAATGTAAGGAATTCAACGGTGCAGGCGGATTAGAGAAATGAGCTACGGATCAATTTCTATTTGCAAAACAGTCAATTTATATCGACGCTTGCCAATGAAAATTCCACCCTTTTAAATTCGCTGGTTTTAATTATGTTGGGTTAATTTCGCTACTCTGTTACTTGTTCAATTTCGCTGGTTATCTTCGCTGGACAAATTCGTTGGTCTAATTTCGCTGTTACGACGACCAGTAAATTCGCCGTGAACCGTAATAATTTCACTGAGGAAAATTATACGGTTACCAAAGTCGCCTTTGGATTTAATTTCGCCGACAACCGAGATATTAAGTCCCAACTTCGCTGATTAGTTAATTTCGCAGGTTTAGATCAGTGTATTAATTTCGCTGGTCTGTATATATGGAAATTCAATCTTCTTGAAATTTCTGATGATTTACCAGATTCTTTCAACAGTTTCCTGAAAACCTGCAAATCAGCAAAACTGGAAACACAGTAAGATCAAAATAGCCAATTCTGATTAAGACAAATTTCAAAAAATTTATCAAACCAAGAAAAATTTTGAAACCCTAATTTCAGGTTTCAAAATTTTCGAAAATTCTTCCTGTTTCTGCCAAGCACAATTCTGAACCGAGCCTTCAAGAGCCTATTGCTATGATACCAATTGTAGGTCCCCTATTCGTATAGATCTTCAACAGAATTGTCAATCTAATCAAGAGTGCGGAATCCTCTTGATCAGAATATCACAGAATGAGTAGAAACAGAAATCAGCAATTCACAATCAAACCGGATCTTTATTGATTATCTATCAAAGTGATTACAATCAATCAAGATCCCTAACACTCACTAATTTCGTCCAAGCCCTAGTCTCTCACGAAATTCTCACACACAAACTGTTTTTGGCTGATTAACCTAAACCCTAAAGCATAACCTTGTTTATATAACACAAGGTTTGCAACTTGGGCTAGGTCAAAACCTCTTGGGCTGCGAATTGGTGTAAGCCCAATTCGCCCCCCATCACCCAATCTGGTGGGTTTGGTTAGCCCAAACATTACAACTCACTAATACAAAGCTAAACCCGCTAACAGTTATCGTTTAACTAACTACAAGATATACAAAGACCAAATCTAAGCTGTTGTCACAAACATGCACCAACAAAATCATATTTGTAGCAAGATAGGATTTGAATCAAGATCGGTTAAACACTACAAAGTTCATTACAATATGAATGTACATACCGGTGATTGAAGTGTAGAAGTCGGAGAATATGAAACTTGAAACCCTAGAAAATGATGGGGAAGAAGAAAATTTTGAAAGAAGAGATGATAGATGTTTGATGTGTAATGATGCTAAAGATATAATGACGGTTGTGTTTTCTTTTTCCCATATTTTCAAGTGATGAGAACTATTTACACATACACCCCTTATTGAATTTGTTATTTACATTTACATTGAGATACAAGAGTAAAGTGGATGATTAGTTGAATTCATTTGGTATTCACATTAACAAAGAAAAATAATTTTTCTTACAGCAAAGCCATTAATATGTCATATTTTTTGTATGCTTTTAATCATGTATTAATCATAATTAGCTTTTAACATAAGTAAGTTTCTCGAGCTCGGGAAGAAATCCCGGGTGAAAACCTAGTTTTATTTTATATACACATCGATTATCGATGTATTCCAAACACTCTTCCGATATAATTTTCTTCCATATTGACAGTGAACACGGGGATCTTCAGAATTGTCCGCGTTGTAAATTACTTACGAATAAATTTATCACACATGGTTCTGAGATGCAAAACACAATAGAGTTTATAAATTTTAAACCAAATAAAGTTTAAACAAAATAGTAATTAAGAAAATATATATACAACTATACTTAGAATAGTGGAAGTTAAAACTCAGAAAAAACAATGATTACAAGCTAGTAAAAACTTCTTTGTAAACGACATTAGAAGTCTTATTTGTTGGTTTTCCATCAGCGTCGAATATTAGTATTTTAACGCCTTCTCTGGTCTTGACCCTTGATAATGCAACGTACAACTGACCATGAGTGAAGACAGGATCTTTCAAATAAAGGCCAACCTTTGATAACGATTGTCCTTGACTCTTGTTAATTGTCATGGCAAAACAAACTGATAAAGGAAATTGTCTTCGTTGAAATTGAAAAGGTATTTTTTTGTCAGACGGGATCATATTAATCCTTGGAATAAAAACTCTCGTGCTAATGTTACCTCCGGATATTACTTCAGCTTCTATAACTCGTTTACCAAGAAAAGTAATTTGAAGCCTTGTACCGTTACGTAACCCTTTCTGTTGATCAATGTTTCGAAGAAGCATCACAGGAACACCAAGTTTAAGAATTAATCTGTGATTAGGCAAGCCAGAAATCTTAAGAGCATTCAAATTTTCTGTTGAGTATAAGCTTTCTTGAAAAGAATCAAGAATTTGTTCAGTTTGACATATACTATCAGAACTCAGATACTCTTTCGCATCACCAAGAAATAATGAAAGCAATCGATCGTTAATTTCATGAACTACCTCATTTAAGTATAGGATGCAACAAAGAAGAGACGAGATTATGGCGTTATACGCCAATGAACAAGATGATGATGATGATGAGTCTGATAAGAGTGATGAACAAAGCGATGGTTACATCTCTGATGTAATACCATCCACAGAAGACTATTCGTTTTTGTTTGATTTCGTCTTAGATGTACTCTTTTAAATTACTAATAAATTTAAAAACGCAATGAACGCCAAGAAATTTACATTTATAACATATATGAACTGTTGAAATCTACAAAAACGCCTAATGAATTTGTGAACGCCATGGACGAAAAGAAGTTATAATTACTAATTGATTTTAATGAATTTGGGGATGCCATAAACGCCAAAATATTTACTATGCACGAGATCAAATAAAACAATAAAACGCCAGGTAGTTATTGAATCTAACTAAACGCCAAAAAAATCTTAGACGCCAAAAAAATGAAGCGGTGTTGTGAGACGCATTGAAAAAAAGAATATAAAAGGACAAAAAAGCCCCTCCGCCCTTCACTATATCGCGTGCCACGTGTTGGGCCATGATCCGTTCTCACACTTTAGGGCGTTTTCTCCTGATCACGTACCTATATATATATATATAGTGTGAGGTTCTATGGGGAACCTTAAAAAAGTGAGGAATCGGTAATAATGCATTTAACGTGTAAAATATATTATAAAGAGTGAATTGCAAGTTTTGTTCTTTATCTATATATCAAATTTCAAGTGGTGTCATTTTCCTTTAAAATTGATGAGTTTTGTACTTTTTGTTTAAAAATCATGCACGGTTTGTCCTTTGTCACTAGCCCAGTTTATTTTTTTTTTTAGTTAAATCTCATAACATGAGGGTAATTTTGTCAATCTATCAAATTTAATTTGCGTTTGTTGAAAAAAAAATCAAAATTTCGTTATAACCAATCTTTTTTATTCTCTATTCCATCTCTCTATCATCTTTACTCTCTCACTCCCCTATCCCTCCTACAAATCCAGACTACCGCTACCAACCACCCCTCTTTTTGTAGGATCGTTCTGTGACCCAAACGAGTCAATCAGAAGAGTTCTTATCTATTTCAGAGGCGGAAACAATGAAATAGAGTTGGAAAACAGCTTGTTTCACACTTAATTGTCTTGTTTTATTGATTTAACAACTTTTCAGATCAAACGACACATCGGCAGCAGTTCGGTACCGGAAATATCAAAGTTACAAATGATTTCGCTTGAGGCCTATTTATAGGGAAGGTAATTTCGTTTGAAATGACACATGTCACTTTCAAGCGAAATTAGCATAATCACCCTAAAACCCTATTTCTCGTACAACGTGCCCTGATCTAACAATTCTAGTATAAGACTCGATACAAGACGAAGTCGACAGATGTATGCACCAACAAACTCCCCCTCGGATGTTGACGAGTCTTCAGTGTCGAGTCTTCAAACGTCTTCAGTCTTTATCAGTCTTTGGGCTCTTTCAAAATATATGACAGAGTAAGCATCCTTAGTCTTTATCATCTTTCCAAGTCCAGGATCTCCCCCTGTCTCTTGCCTTACTCTAATACTCTTATGCTCTAACAAACTTTTCTCCTTCTCGGATACTGATCTACCAGCATACTCCCCTTTGAATTGTGCTGGGATCGTAGTCTGGCTTTTACTCTGCTCACATGTTTACAGGTTCAGGATCGATTCCTAGCTCACCTGCAAATTCTCTACCCAAAACATAAGTTTCATAAAAGATAAGATATAACAAATTTAGAAACTCTACTAAACACTTGATAACTTCAGTTCAAAACATCTATTAAAGATATAACAATTTTAATTTCTGATGACCACTTGTATGCATAACATTTTACAAAACACACACTCCCAAACCTGTTCGTCATGTTCAGCACTTGGAATTTTGAAAATCAGCTTTTCAACATCAGTTGTCTAAAATCTTTTTGAATTTTTCAAAATTTATGCTAAAACACTCCGAAAATCTTTTTGGATTTTTTATATAACATAAATGAAATGCAATAAAGAAATATTTACATACAATATTTTTGTGAGTTTGTGTAAGAGGATCATATCAGTTTCTGAGACAAATCACCAACACCGTTAAGCTTTAAACATTTTAAGTTCTAAACAATTCACTTAAATTGTCAGTATACTGATCCACTTAAATTCTCACACAAAGTTCAACTGTTTCGAGATACGAGATTAATGTTTTAGAGACTTAAACTCATTCACGTGTCCCACCTCAGAATATACTCCCGTATCCAAATCCCAATATTCAGTCTTACAGATGAGTATACCTAGATGATATCTGTAAGGGGTTAAATTGTGAAGGCCGTGAGAGCTCAGGTCAGAACTTCCGTTCAGCAGAGAGATGACGGCTTCGACTTTTGGTGGGTCCCCTTTAGAGGATCTTTTTTACAACAGCACATGATTAGCATTTTTTAATGTTACATCATTTTTTATGCTGAGGGCAGGCTATATTTCAAGCAAGAGTAAAGTATTCTCCGGGGACTAGGCCATTGCTTCCACAAAATCAGAAGTCCCCGGATAATACCCCAGATATCACTAAGCATAAAGACCTAGTATCTCAGAAAGAGGGGTCTTTTAAACAAGATTTCGGGGGTTACCCATATATCCGAGAGATGTTACCCACGATATAAGCAAGTTTGAAATTTAGGTTTATATCTCGTCACAATCTACTAAATCTGCAAAAACCTACTGACACATCATCAGTGAGACCGTTTATCACATTTGACTTTCCAATTCTTTAGCATGTTGTGATCGTCCACTGATGTACTATCATTTCCTCTTTTTCACAACAAAACTCATTTTTGATTGTATCATGTTTTTGACTTTTTCAAATTTTCAAATGTTTTTGGATTTTCTGAAATTCTTAACTCCCTCTAAAATTCAAAATCATTTAAGAAAATTTGAAAACAAACTGTACAAGTAAAACGACAACTGATATCGAATTGCATCAATTCGCCATCCACTTGGCATAAACAATCAGAACTCCCCCTTACAACAAACTATTTTCCCATTGTGATTTCAAAACACTTAAGTGTGTTTTAATCAAATGGTTTTTCTGGAAAATTAGTTTCGTTGAATTTACCACTTGTAAAATCGGGGTTCATCACATTGTTCTCCAAAATACTATTTGTAGTAAAAACAAGTACAATTTAATGTCCTTGATTTACCACTTGTAAGTGAAAACCTTCTTCAACCACTAGTAGGTTCACTTATCAACCATACCTTTTGCAAATCAAAATATAACAATATAAAGATTCCACCTGTAGATTTACCAACCAAACAATTCTAGAATGATGCCGATTCCTGCTCCACTCTTACCAACCTGGGAGCTCCGGCAAGTCAGAATTTTAAGTAGAAAATGCATTCACCCCAGCCTGACCAGCCTTGGATGATTTTGGTACACATCTATCCCACCAACATTTTGACTTGTAAAATTCTTTTGCACCCTTTACCTTTCCATCCACCATTTTCCCAAAGATATGTTTAACTTTTCCGTTAAACACCTTTTCAGCATCAAATTCTCCTTTACCAGTGAAGAATTGATCTGAAATTTCAAACCTACCTTTTGATTTCAGATTTTCTTTTGATAATGACGGAAAGTTTTCATTGTTCAACTCTGGAACGGAATTCTCATTCTTTTTCTCAACACATGACTCCTCTGATTTTATGGAATCAGATTCATTGTCAGAACTTGAATCAGATTTTACAACCCATCTTTGTTTGTTCAAATCAACATTTCTTTTGTAAAAACATTTCGAACTTTCACCATTTTCGAAAATTAAATTTTCAAACACCTTAGATTTCTTAGTTGATTGTTTCTTTTCGTCAGCACATTTCTTGTTTGTTTCAAAGTTAGAAGAAACTCCTTGTTTTGAATAAGTGGACTCTTGGCAATTCCAAGCAATGTGTCCAATCTTGTGACATTTAAAACAGGTTCTTCTGTCAACTCTTGAAGCAAATTTATTCACATTCTTCTTTATTTCAGTAAGAAACTCTTGATTTGATTGTTTCCAGAATGGTTTCTTCTGCTCTTCTTCAGAATTTCCTCCTGCAACAAATTTTGTTTTTGGTTTATAATTTGTTTCATTTTTATAATTTTCTGAAGAATTAAAACCTAAGCCTTGCTTTTTGAAATTACTGTTATGGTTTGGTTTCTTTTGAAAACCATAACCAGAACCATAACTTTTTTTCTTGTTCAATCTCTGTTGAACTCTTGAAGTGTAAGGTCTTGGTTTTTTAGAAAGATTTACATCTTTTATTTCAAAAATGTTGATTTCTGTTAGTTTGAAAACATGTTTGATCATTTCAGTTTTGACACTTCTTATTGGAAATTCCTAATCAGAATATAATTTGTCTGAATCATTCAAAGTATATGCCAATTTGATTGGTCCGTCATTCAAATTAGATTTTGATAACAGGAATTCTTTATTATAAACCCTTTTAATCGGTGAACTCGGACTCTTTTCTGACGAACTCGGACTTTCAGATTTAGACTCCGGTTTTGACTCTTCATCCATATCCAACACCTGATCGACAACTTTCTTTAACAACTCAGACTCATGATCAGTGTCAGACGCTGTGAATGTGACATCAATATTGTCTGGTAACTCATCAATGATTTCAGACTTTAACTTGATGTTGAGAGCCTTATTTAAACGTTCCTCATTTGGCTTTCTGGGAGAATAACTATTCCAAATTGGGGGCGGACACTTGTTATATTTGACACTTGGTTTCTTACCAGTATCCTCTTCAGTTTCTTTATCTTGAAATGCTTCAAGACCTGCAACAGTAGGATAAACACGATCAATCAAATAATCACAAGTAGTATAACTCAACAACAAACGTTTAATCCTTTCACTCTCAATCTTTTCAAGCTCTAAATCCTGCTTTAGCTTAGCACAATCTTCAATATTCTCATTGATGACCTTCTGTTTCGTCATTAATGTTGAGCTCATCATTGTCATAGCAGCATCAATTTCTCGATTTGTTTTGTTCAAACCATCAACCGTCTTGTTCAACACATCGTATGACTCTTTCACATACTTTACATCAGACAACAAATTTTCTTTCAGCTCTTCCAGTTCACTAATCTTCTTGTCTTTTTCTTCACAATCTTTGCAAGATTCTAAGCATTTCTAACAAGGTTTAATGTCTTCAACTATCTTTTCAATCTCAACAGTCTTTTCAACTTCAACGAGTTTCTCAACTTCAACATTTTTTTCTACCTCGATGATTTTTTCTACTTCGACAAGTTTCTCAACTTTGACTATTTTTTCGACTTCAACTATTTTCTCCACCACTTTCTCCACTTCAACGATTTTTTTACTACTTTCTCAGTTACTGGTTCAACATTTGCTTCTCCAGCTTTCATTTTTGCCTTTTCATCAGCTAGTATTCTTGTTGCTTCCAGCTCTCTCCTCAATTTGGCAATCTTCTTCTGATTCAGCAACTCAACTTTATCTGCAAAAAACAAATTAAAACTGTCAGGATCTATACCTTTTCTTGCTTTGTTAAGATATTCTTCCTCATCATCGGTATCAATATCACTTCCTAGATTTGGAAAATCTGTATTCTTTTCGAACTAGATTTGACCTCATCTTCACCCAAAATTCTAGCAACAAGACCTGAACCTGATGGAATGTATTTATCCCAGCTGAAGCCTTTAGCCACTTTCTCATCATCTTGATCAATGATACCAAAATAAGCTTTCCTATTTGCATCTTCTATCATTCTAGCATGAGCAGTTTTTGGTTCCTTTTGTTGAGTAATCTGATGAAAATTTGATTTTTGATAATAATTATTCTTTCCAGACTGATCTTGTCTTCCATCAGCTTCTTTGTTTTTGCATTCACGCTTAAAATGACCTTTTTCATGACAACGAAAACATGTAACCTTAGATTTGTCAAAACCTAATGGTGAAGTAGACAATTCATGAAGGTCATTTCTTCCAGTAACTTGTGTGAATTTTTCTGCTCTTCTAACAGCACTGGCTAAACACCACTTCACATCCATCAACTCAAGTTCCTCTGCATCAATTTGGTTATAATCTTCTTTTGTAAGCATCGGATTTCCAATCTTGCCAGCAATCAAACTTTCATAAGATTCCAACATAGCAACGAGTGATGCCATGTGTTGCTTGGCTATTTCTGGAGACAAATTTTGACCATTTTGAATGTTCAAAGTGACATTGCACTGCAGATTTGTTGAATTCGGTTGTTTAGGACTTGATGTTGTAAAGTTTGGATCAAAGCTTGAATACGAAGATGAAGATCCACCACTCTGTGTCACATTACTACCCTTTGTTCCGGACGAACTGTCAGCACTAAAACCAGCTTGGATCTTTGGGCTAGGGCTGGGGGTAGTCTCAAACTTGTTCCCTCTGTAATACAAACTGACATCTTGTTGAGCATTTGGATTCTTCATGATTGTCGTTTTCTGAATATCCAACTCGTGCTCTTCAATCTTTTGAATAAACCGTGCCAGATTCATATTTTCTTATTTTCTCATGTGTTTCACAATCAACATATAAGTTCCCCATTTCTACTGTGGTAAAGCATCAGCAAGTTTATCAACCCATTCATCATCGTCTTTCTTTATATCCAATCTTCCCATTTCCAAGACTAAATGACAATATCTATCAATAGTCATATTTGTTGTTTCATGGTCAAAGGCTACAAACATATCGAATGACTTCTTCAGTAAAGCCTTTTTGTTCTTGATCATATATGCGCTTCCTTTGAACTTTTGAATCAATGTCGTCCAAATTGACCTAGCAGTACCCTCATGTTGAAGTAAAACAAAGATATCTTCTTTAATCGCTTGTTGAAGAATACAGATCATCATTTTTTCACTTGTATATTTCAGTTTATCAATCTCCGAAAAGTCACAAAACGCTTTTTCAAGTCCACGTTCATTTTTCGGTTTCTCGTAATCTTTTTCTAATGAACACCATGCGTCAAACTTATAAGCTTGCACCCAATTCTCAAATCGATTCTGCCATCCTTTAAAATCTTCAATGTACATAAGCTTTGGCGGTTTTTTATGAGTTCCCGTCTCATTCTCACTGTACAATGTTTCAGCAACTGTAACTGGTGCAACCGGTGTAGCAAATGCATTGTAGAATTCCTCTTCTATGTTTCGACAAATTGTTTCACAAACACAAGTTTCAAACGGAATACAGTTTCAAACGGAATTAATCTTTCAAACGAAATTACTTCACAAACAGAATTCCTTCCCAAACGGAATCACCTTTCACACTGAATCAACTCTCAAACGGAATCCCTTTTCAAGCGGAATAGCTGTCTCAAGCGAAATCAGTTCAAGCGGAATCACTAATTGAAGCGAAATCACTAATTTTGTTTGAACCTTCTCAAACGAAATTACACCCTGAAGCGGAATCAGGTAATTTCAAGCGGAATTAGGTGTACTTTTCAAGCGGAATAGCACTTTCAAGCGGAATCAAGTGCTAATCTCGTTTGAAATGCTGCTGACGTCATCTTGTTCGATCTGATTTTCAAACGGAATTACAGTTTTTACCAATTTTAAGCCGAATTAAGGTCCAATATTTTCAAGGATCCATTAAAACACTGTTTCGCTTATAATATGTGAAATTCAGACCATTTTGACCGTAAAAACTTGTGAATTTTGTAAAAGAAGGTGTAGAAGTCAGAAAATATGGCTGTTTTGGCAAGAACTCTTCCTCCTGAGCTCTGATACCACTTGTAGGATCGTTCTGTGACCCAAACGAGTCAATCAGAAGAGTTCTTATCTATTTCAGAGGCGGAAACAATGAAATAGACTTGGAAAACAGCTTGTTTCACACTTAATTGTCTTGTTTTATTGATTTAACAACTTTTCAGATCAAACGACACATCGGCAGCAGTTCGGTACCGGAAATATCAAAGTTACAAATGATTTTGCTTGAGGCCTATTTATAGGGAAGGTAATTTTGTTTGAAAGTGGCAGTTGCCATTTCAAACGGAATTAACCATGTTAATTTCGTTTGAAATGACACATGTCACTTTCAAGCGAAATTAGCATAATCACCCTAAAACCCTATTTCTCGTACAACGTGCCATGATCTAACAATTCTAGTACAAGACTCGATACAAGACGAAGTCGACAGACGTATGCACCAACACTTTTATTACCCCACAACCTACCACAACCCCACCCTTCTCATCTACAAGTTGCATCCTCCTCGCAAGGAAGCAATCCTAATCAGAATCAAATCAATTTTACGTTTCTTCGTCTTCATTCAGTTTCACACATATGAAAGTGTGTTGATGATATACTCCATTTTTGTTCACTTGCAAAACCAAATTTCATATTCGGAATCAAATCAGTGAAAAGAAAATCAAACTTCACACATCTCCATGTTTCTTTCTTGGTTCGAAGATATTGTCGGCCACCACTACCCCACCACCATACCCTTCGTCCACACAACTCCTCCAGACCGCCACACCAGCACCACCATATCATAATCCTAACCCCCTTCATCTGCCACAGCTGTCTGTATAAATGAAATTAAGGGGGTGTTTGGCCTAGCTTTTTTAACAAAGCTTATAGCTTTTTTAGCTTTTTTTTTTTTTACAAAAATAAGCTTAACTTGGTGTATGGTTTAGCTTTTTAAGCTTATGCTTTTTAGCTTATATAAGCTAATTTGAAGATGGTTTTTAGCTTATTTAAAGAAGCTTATTTGTGTAAGGGTGTAAGTTACTCAAATGATAGAAAATAAGCTATAAACTAATCGAAACACTTAAAAAGAGCTTATCAAATAATAGAAAATAAGCTATAAGCTACTTTAAAATATAAGTATAAGCCAAAAAATAAAAGCTAGGCCAAACACCCTGTAACACCCTTTTTATGATAATAAGATTACTTAATATATTACATGAGTTTATACTAAAAACCCAATTTCGAAAATTGTTTACGATTAGAAATAGCCAACAATATCATGTTAAGTACAAAACGAAAGTTTAAAGTAACTTCTACTAGTTACTACCGACTAGTTTAAAACCTTAGGACATGGTTATCAATTCATTTACATCAAAATGATTGTCTAAACAAAATTAAGTTAACGCGGAAGCTTCAAAATACGTGTTCGGTTCTTCTACATTGCTTGACCGCCATCCGGAAGCCCACCATAGTCACCTAAGGTCAAAACCACTAAAAGCATTAGTTTTGGTATTGACATAATACGTGTAAACAAGTTCCAATCATCAAATCAAATAAAGAAAATAAAAATTTCCAACTTTGGTTCCCCCCGCGTGTCGCGGCAGGAGACCTTAAATCCGTCGCGACTCGGGACGGCTTCCGCGTGTCGCGTGGTTTTCAATGTAACCCTCCGCGTGGCGCGGGGGAACCCTTTTTCCAGCAGGTGCAGGTTAAAATCCTGCATCAATGCCCAGCTCCGAAAATTCACAATTTTCTAACTTTAAACTATCATAACTTTTTACTCGTTAGTCCGTTTTAACCGATTCTTTTTCCTATGAGTCCGTAATAAAATTGCGTTCCCTTAGGGCTAAATACTCGTTTCTTCGGAATTCAAGCATTCCGTTTCAAACGACACTTTCATAGAGCTTCTATTGTTTGACCCGATTTCCCGGGTTCTTAGACTTAAATTAATATAACCAATTCAATAGCGTGGTTCAATCCACCACTTAACGAATATGAGACTTTCAAGTCTCTATTCTCATGATTCTTTTAAAAGCATCTTTTGACCCGTTTGGCTATTTAGTGAAAACTATCACTTTGTTAACATGCCAAACTAAATTCCAAATCCTTATTTTGACCCGTTTAATGGTCGAGTGTACTTCGCCACTTTAACGACACATCAAACGAATCAATTACATTACAACATCATTTACATATCAAACCAAAGCATTTGAGCATAATTTAACGGGACTCCATCACGTACCTTTAAAGCACACCTTTTCCGCGGGTATCACCTCCGGCGTGTCCACTTGACGTTCCGGATTCCTTGCCTAAAGAGTTCAATTCATAACAAGATTAGAACTCTTCCATAAGCTTTAACGCATTATTTCTTAACATATTCAAATCTGCGTTTTACCCAACCTTTAACATTTTAACCCTCTTTTAGGCATTTTATCAAACACCTAGCGGGTCAGATTTTTACATGATCTAAATCAAGTTCATGACTTGAGTTTATCACCCTACTTAACTTCAATTAGACTACATGTCTATATGTTAACATCAATAACTTAGAGTTTTCCTCATAATTTCAGTTTACACTAGAACAAAAGTTTTAATCCTAGTGTTTATCAAGTTCTACTAACATACTAATCACCCACTATGGTGATTTTGATCTAGACAATTATCATGCAAGAATTTAACAATAAATCATCTAGGGTTTGTCCCTAAACTTTATATCTCTTCCAATTTCCTGTTTACAACACATAATCAAGCTCTACACTTGATTTCAATCACACGCATGAACTTTGAATCGGATGAAAATGACCTAATTCAACATACCTTATGATCCCCTTGACGAGGTGATCACGATTCTATGTTTAGATTCCGATTTCTACTGGATTTTGGCCTTCAATTTGAGAGTTTAGTAGATATTTAGGTTTTGGAAGTGTGGGTGTCGCCCCCTTCCTGCTGTTGATCGACCAGACCTCAATTGAGGTGTTTGGTTTGTTTTATTTTACTAATATTAGTATCTTAAGTTTCAATTTTAACAACTTAAGTCCATCCACTCTTATTTAGTTTATTTCTTTGGCTTTTTAACTCATTCATGTGTTACTACAAGACTCCTAACTAACTGGGTTATTTATCCTAGTTAGCTTATTCTTGTTTATTTTACACTTTATAATTCTAATATAAAGTTTCGTATTTTCGGGATGTTACAAGTCCACCCCCTTAATAGGCGTATAATCTGTCTTTCGGCTCAACGCGTCTGCCACTACATTAGCCTTCCCGGGGTGGTAATGTATTTCACAATCAAAGTCCTTGACAGTTTCTAACCACCGCCTCTGGCTCATATTTAATTCCTTCTGATCGAAGAAATACTTTAAGCTTTTATGGTCGGTAAATATAATGCACTTTACTCCATACAAATAATGCCTCCATATCTTCAAGGCGAACACCACTGCTGCCAACTCGAGGTCATGGGTAGGATATCTCTTCTCATGAGTCTTTAGCTGCCTCGAGGCATAGGCTATAACCTTGCCCCGCTGCATCAAAACGCAGCCAAGTCCCGAATGCGATGCATCCGAGTAAACTACCATATCCTCCGTTCCGTCCGGTAACGTCAATACCGGCGCATGGGTCAATTTTTCCTTGAGCGTTTGGAACGCCCTTTCTTGATCCTCGGCCCATATAAACTTTTCATCCTTACGGGTTAGTTTGGTCAACGGCGTAGCAATTTTGGAGAAATCTTGTATGAATCTCCGATAATAACCCGCAAGCCCCAAGAAGCTTCTGATTTCCGAAGGATTCTTCGGTGGAGTCCATCTTGACACAGCTTCTATCTTTGAAGGATCTACTAACACCCCGTTTGCACTAATGATGTGCCCAAGAAATTGCACCTCTCGTAACCAGAAGGCACATTTTGAGAATTTTGAATACAATTTCTCTTTCCTGAGTGTCTCCAACACTTCACGCAAATGACTTGCGTGTTCTGCTTCATTCTTGGAGTATATCAAGATGTCATCAATGAACACTATCACTGACTTGTCTAGCATGGGTTTGCAAACCCGGTTCATGAGATCCATGAAAGCCGCGGGTGCATTAGTTAACCCAAAGGACATCACGAGAAACTCGTAATGTCCGTACCGTGTACGAAAAGCCGTTTTCGGTACATCCTCCTCTTTGACTTTCAACTGATGATACCCCGATCTGAGGTCGATTTTTGAGAACCAACTTGCACCTTGTAATTGGTCAAATAGGTCATCAATTCTTGGAAGCGGATATCGATTCTTTACCGTGATTTTATTCAACTCCCGGTAGTCAATGCACATACGCATGCTCCCGTCCTTCTTTCTCACGAATAATACTGGTGCGCCACATGGAGACACACTTGGCCGAATAAATCCCTTGTCAAGCAAATCTTGGATTTGGGACATCAATTCTTTCAATTCTGATGGCGCGAGCCGATACGGCGCCTTGGCCACAGGTTTCGCGCCCGGAATCAATTCAATTCCGAACTCTACCTCCCGTTCCGGCGGTATTCCCGGTAAATCTTCCGGAAATACATCAGCGTATTCGCGTACCACTGGTATGTCTTCAATCTTCGGCGTCTCTTTTTCGGGTTCGTTTGCGTAAATCATAAATGCTTTACATCCGCGCCTCATAAGCTTATGAGCTTTTAGTATTGAGCATATAACGGGACTGCCCCCTTTTTCGCCATAGATGGTGACTTGTTTTCCGCTTGGAGATGTCAATTTTATCTCCTTGCGGAAACATATCACTTCCGCATGATGTCGAGATAACCAATCCATCCCGACCACTACTTGGAATTCTCCCATTGACATAGGGATCAAATCTATTAAATATTCCTCATCATCAATGTTTATTTTGCAGTCTCGACATACATCACATACAAGGAAACTTTTGTTATCGCCTATTTCTACCTCTAATGGCATAGGCAATTTCGTTGGTACAAAAGAAGGATGTCGAATAAATCCATGTGAAACAAAGGATTTATTCGCACCCGTATCAAATAACACTTGTGCGGGAATCGAGTTTATAGCAAATATACCTGAAACCACATCGGGTTCCAACTTTGCATCGGCTGCCGTTAACTGGAAGGATCTTGCTTTTGCTCTTGGTGTCTCAGTACGTGTATCCTTGTCATCTTTCTTCCCTATCAATTCCAGACACTCTGATTTCTTGTGACCCGGCTGATAACATTTGTAACACACCGACACCTTCCCCGAACACAACGCAGCCGTGTGCCTGGTTTTCCCACAAATAGGACACGGCTTGTCCTTAAACCGGCACTCACCCTTGTACCCTTTCCCGCATATCTTGCAGCTTGATGACCCGCTTTTTCCTTCTTGTTTCTTTGAGGATTCGTTCGGACGTGCCTTTTTCGTCGGGCTTGGGTTGACTACCTGTGCCCTTCTTTCTCCTCTTTCTATTTGTTTCTTCAACTCTATCTCCCGTTCCCGAGCAACGTTTATAATTTCGGTGAGGGTCTTATACTTCGAAGGAGTCATAAACTCCCTATACTCGGCGCTCAACATATTATAATAATAATAATATATTTTCTGCTCTTCATTCGTTATGAGATCATCACATAACTTCATTTTATCCATGAACGTTCCCGTGATTTTATCGATAGATTCACCCTTATGTCGAAGCTGCATAAATTCTTCCTTGATTTTGTTAATGATTGCCTTGGGACTATGATGTTTAAGGAACGGCGTCTTAAACTCGTCCCATGTCATAGCCTTAGCCGCTTCACTTCCGATCTCTTTCTTCTTGTTATCCCACCAATCTTTTGCCTGACCCCTTAACTGACCCGTGCCATAAGCTACGAAGTCATCCTCATCGCAATGGGTCCTTTCAAATACTCCCTCCATATCACTTAGCCACCGTTGGCATATTATCGGGTCCACCTCCCCATTGTAGATTGGCGGTTTACACGCCATGAACTCTTTATAAGAACAAGATTTTCGTCCTCCCGACTTCTCCTTTGCTAAATTGGTATTATCCTCCAATTTCTTGATCCTTTCTTCCACCACTGATAATACCGTGTTTTGGATTTTGTCGATAAAACCCGACAAACTGTTTTCGATTGCTTTTCCTACCTCCTCAGCAATCACTTCTCTCGTTTGCTCGGTAACTCTTGGCACCGCATCATCATTACATTTATTCGCCATCTTTAACTGAAATGTTTACATCGAGCGTTAACATTTCATCTATAACATGTGATTTATTTACTTCGGTTTATTCAAGTTCGTGACTTGTTTTCACCATTCTTATTTAATGCACTTTCCGGGTTTGAGTGTGTTAACACACTCTTCCCATGCATATCTATTCATTATTCCCTCTTTTACTTAATAACTCTACTAAGAATAATTAACTCTTACCGGATGTTTGATCAAGCTTGAACCGAACACACTTGCTAACAACCTTGAGCTCTGATTACCAACTTGTAACACCCTTTTTATGATAATGAGATTACTTAATATATTACATGAGTTTATACTAAAAACCCAATTTCGAAAATTGTTTACGATTAGAAATAGCCAACAATATCATGTTAAGTACAAAATGAAAGTTTAAAGTAACTTCTACTAGTTACTACCGACTAGTTTAAAACCTTAGGACATGGTTATCAATTCATTTACATCAAAATGATTGTCTAAACAAAATTAAGTTAACGCGGAAGCTTCAAAATACGTGTTCGGTTCTTCTACATTGCTTGACCACCATCCGGAAGCCCACCATAGTCACCTAAGGTCAAAACCACTAAAAGCATTAGTTTTGGTATTGACATAATACGTGTAAACAAGTTCCAATCATCAAATCAAATAAAGAAAATAAAAATTTCCAACTTTGGTTCCCCCCGCGTGTCGCGGCAGGAGACCTTAAATCCGTCGCGACTCGCGAAGGCTTCCGCGTGTTGCGGAGTTTTCAATGTAACCCTCCGCGTGGCGCGGGGGAACCCTTTTTCCAGCAGGTGCAGGTTAAAATCCTGCATTAATGCCCAGCTCCGAAAATTCACAATTTTCTAACTTTAAACTATCATAACTTTTTACTCGTTAGTCCGTTTTAACCGATTCTTTTTCCTATGAGTCCGTAATAAAATTACGGACCCGACCATTTAAATTTCTCATTATGGAAACCGAGATACCGACAATCGGTTCACAATTTCCTCATTTCAATTATCCAACCCATTAGTATAAGTGCATAGCACCTCTTTTCCATTCTTAAGACCTATTAAACATAATTACCCAATTTCCCGGGCTCACATACTTGGTGTTTTCGCGCCATTTCATGGCTTTGCGTTCCCTTAGGGCTAAATACTCGTTTCTTCGGAATTCAAGCATTCCGTTTCAAACGACACTTTCATAGAGCTTCTATTGTTTGACCCTATTTCCCGGGTTCTTAGACTTAAATTAATATAACCAATTCAATAGCGTGGTTCAATCCACCACTTAACGAATATGAGACTTTCAAGTCTCTATTCTCATGATTCTTTTAAAAGCATCTTTTGACCCGTTTGGCTATTTAGTGAAAACTATCACTTTGTTAACATGCCAAACTAAATTCCAAATCCTTATTTTGACCCGTTTAATGGTCGAGTGTACTTCGCCACTTTAACGACACATCAAACGAATGAATTACATTACAACATCATTTACATATCAACCCAAAGCATTTGAGCATAATTTAATGGGACTAAAGCCACGTACCTTTAAAGCACACCTTTTCCACGGGTATCACCTCCGGCGTGTCCACTTGACGTTCCGGATTCCTTGCCTAAAGAGTTCAATTCATAACAAGATTAGAACTCTTCCATAAGCTTTAACGCATTATTTCTTAACATATTCAAATCTGCGTTTTACCCAACCTTTAACATTTTAACCCTCTTTTAGGCAATTTATCAAACACCTAGCGGGTCAGATTTTTACATGATCTAAATCAAGTTCATGACTTGAGTTTATCTCCCTAATTAACTTCAATTAGACTACATGTCTATATGTTAACATCAACAACTTAGAGTTTTCCTCATAATTTCAGTTTACACTAGAACAAAAGTTTTAATCCTAGTGTTTATCAAGTTCTACTAACATACTAATCACCCACTATGGTGATTTTGATCTAGACAATTATCATGCAAGAATTTAACAATAAATCATCTAGGGTTTGTCCCTAAACTTTATATCTCTTCCAATTTCATGTTTACGACACATAATCAAGCTCTACACTTGATTTCAATCACATGCATGAACTTTGAATCGGATGAAAATGACCTAATTCAACATACCTTATGATCCCCTTGACGAGGTGATCACGATTCTATGTTTAGATTCCGATTTCTACTGGATTTTGGCCTTCAATTTGAGAGTTTAGTAGATATTTAGGTTTTGGAAGTGTGGGTGTCGCCCCCTTCCTGCTGTTGATCGACCAGACCTCAATTGAGGTGTTTGGTTTGTTTTATTTTACTAATATTAGTATCTTAAGTTTCAATTTTAACAACTTAAGTCCCTCCACTCTTATTTAGTTTATTTCTTTGGCTTTTTAACTCATTCATGTGTTACTACAAGACTCCTAACTAACTGGGTTATTTATCCTAGTTAGCTTATTCTTGTTTATTTTACACTTTATAATTATAATATAAAGTTTCGTATTTTCGGGATGTTACAAGTCCACCCCCCCCCCCTTAAAAAGGGTTTCGTCCCCGAAACCGTAATACGTACCAAATAGTTTAGGGTAGAGCCGTTGCATCTCTTCTTCGGATTCCCACGTGGTATCCGCACCCTTCCTGTGCTCCCACTTAACCTTCACTTGGTTAATTACTTTGTTCCTCAGACTCTTCTCTTTTCGATCTAAGATTGCAATTGGCCTCACTGCATAGTTGAGGCTGTTATCCACCTCGATGTCATCATAGTGGATACGAGCAGTTTCATCTGCTAAGCATTTTCGGAGATGTGATACATGGAATGTGCTATGAATTCCACTCAACTCCTCGGGTAGTTCAAGGCGATATGCTACCTTACCAACCCGTTCAGTGATCCTGAATGGCCCAATGAACCTCGGACTCAACTTTCCTCTTTTTCTGAACCGTATAATTCCTTTCCATGGCGATACTTTTAGCATTACTTTATCGCCAATTTGAAATTCAATTGGTCTGTTCCGTTTATCTGCGTACGCTTTTTGTCGAGCCTGAGCCGCCTTTAGGTTAGCTCGGACAAAGTCGATCTTCTCATTCGTATTCCGGATTATATCAGTAGGAGCTAGTCCTCATGGACCCACTTCTCCCCAACATACCGGGGTTCGACACTTCCTTCCATATAACATTTCGCAAGGAGCCATTTTAATGCTCGTGTGATAGCTGTTGTTATATGAGAACTCGACCAAGGGTAGATAGACATCCCAAGTACCCCCGATGTCGATAATGCAAGCCCGCAACATATCTTCCAACGTTTGTATCGTTCTCTCACTTTGCCCATCCGTTTGTGGATGGTAAGCAGTGCTAATGAACAATTTAGTTCCCATTTGCTCTTGGAATTCGCGCCAAAATTTCGAAGTAAACCGAGTATCTCTGTCTGATACAATGGATATCGGCACTCCATGACGTGCTATTATTTCATTGGTGTACACCTCCGACATCTTCTCGGATGTATAAGTCTCACGAATCGAAATGAAGTGAGCACTCTTTGTCAATCTATCCACAACTACCCATATAGCATCAAATCCGCGATTGGTTTTGGGCAATTTGGTTAACAAATCCATCGTGATTTGTTCCCATTTCCAAACTGGGATATCCAGCGGTTGCAACTTACCATACGGCTTTTGGTGCTCCGCTTTGACTTGTAAACAAGTCAAACACTTCTCCACATATTTCACAATATCTCTTTTCATTCCGGGCCACCAATAGTTTTGTTTTAAGTCATTATACATTTTGGTCGCCCCCGGATGAATTGAATAATGAGATTTATGGGCCTCGTCAAGTAGACGCACCTTGGCCCCACACGTATTTGGAACCCAAACTCTCCCAAATCGAGTTTTCAATCCTTGGTTATCATCCTCCAGGTCTTTTAGCTGCCCAACTATCCTTTCCCTCTTCACATTTTCTTCCTTGATTGCTTCAATTTGAGATTTTCGGATTTGTTCAAGCAAACCCGATGTCACAATTAGTTGCATCGATCGTACTTGAATAGACGTATAATCTGTCTTTCGGCTCAACGCGTCTGCCACTACATTAGCCTTCCCGGGGTGGTAATGTATTTCACAATCAAAGTCCTTGACAGTTTCTAACCACCGCCTCTGGCTCATATTTAATTCCTTCTGATCGAAGAAATACTTTAAGCTTTTATGGTCGGTAAATATAATGCACTTTACTCCATACAAATAATGCCTCCATATCTTCAAGGCGAACACCACTGCTGCCAACTCGAGGTCATGGGTAGGATATCTCTTCTCATGAGTCTTTAGCTGCCTCGAGGCATAGGCTATAACCTTGCCCCGCTGCATCAAAACGCAGCCAAGTCCCGAATGCGATGCATCCGAGTAAACTACCATATCCTCCGTTCCGTCCGGTAACGTCAATACCGGCGCATGGGTCAATTTTTCCTTGAGCGTTTGGAACGCCCTTTCTTGATCCTCGGCCCATATAAACTTTTCATCCTTACGGGTTAGTTTGGTCAACGGCGTAGCAATTTTGGAGAAATCTTGTATGAATCTCCGATAATAACCCGCAAGCCCCAAGAAGCTTCTGATTTCCGAAGGATTCTTCGGTGGAGTCCATCTTGACACAGCTTCTATCTTTGAAGGATCTACTAACACCCCGTTTGCACTAATGATGTGCCCAAGAAATTGCACCTCTCGTAACCAGAAGGCACATTTTGAGAATTTTGCATACAATTTCTCTTTCCTGAGCGTCTCCAACACTTCACGCAAATGACTTGCGTGTTCTGCTTCATTCTTGGAGTATATCAAGATGTCATCAATGAACACTATCACTGACTTGTCTAGCATGGGTTTGCAAACCCGGTTCATGAGATCCATGAAAGCCGCGGGTGCATTAGTTAACCGAAAGGACATCACGAGAAACTCGTAATGTCCGTACCGTGTACGAAAAGCCGTTTTCGGTACATCCTCCTATTTGACTTTCAACTGATGATACCCCGATCTGAGGTCGATTTTTGAGAACCAACTTGCACCTTGTAATTGGTCAAATAGGTCATCAATTCTTGGAAGCGGATATCGATTCTTTACCGTGAGTTTATTCAACTCCCGGTAGTCAATGCACATACGCATGCTCCCGTCCTTCTTTCTCACGAATAATATTAGTGCACCCCATGGAGACACACTTGGCCGAATAAATCCCTTGTCAAGCAAATCTTGGATTTGGGACATCAATTCTTGCAATTCTGATGGCGCGAGCCGATACGGCGCCTTGGCCACAGGTTTCGCGCCCGGAATCAATTCAATTCCGAACTCTACCTCCCGTTCCGGCGGTATTCCCGGTAAATCTTTCGGAAATACATCAGCGTATTCGCGTACCACTGGTATGTCTTCAATCTTCGGCGTCTCTTTTTCGGGTTCGTTTGCGTAAATCATAAATGCTTTACATCCGCGCCTCATAAGCTTATGAGCTTTTAGTATTGAGCACATAACGGGACTGCCCCCTTTTTCACCATAGATGGTGACTTGTTTTCCGCTTGGAGATGTCAATTTTATCTCCTTGCGGAAACATATCACTTCTGCATGATGTCGAGATAACCAATCCATCCCGACCACTACTTGGAATTCTCCCATTGACATAGGGATCAAATCTATTAAATATTCCTCATCATCAATGTTTATTTTGCAGTCTCGACATACATCACATACAAGGAAACTTTTGTTATCGCCTATTTCTACCTCTAATGGCATAGGCAATTTCGTTAGTACAAAAGAAGGATGTCGAATAAATCCATGTGAAACAAAGGATTTATTCGCACCCGTATCAAATAACACATGTGCGGGAATCGAGTTTATAGCAAATATACCTGAAACCACATCGGGTTCCAACTTTTCCTCGGCTGCCGTTAACTGGAAGGATCTTGCTTTTGCTCTTGGTGTCTCAGTACGTGTATCCTTGTCATCTTTCTTCCCTATCAATTCCGGACACTCTGATTTCTTGTGACCCGGCTGATAACATTTGTAACACACCGACACCTTCCCCGAACACAACGCAGTCGTGTGCCTGGTTTTCCCACAAATAGGACACGGCTTGTCCTTAAACCGGCACTCACCCTTGTACCCTTTCCCGCATATCTTGCAGCTTGATGACCCGCTTTTTCCTTCTTGTTTCTTTGAGGATTCGTTCGGACGTGCCTTTTTCGTCGGGCTTGGGTTGACTACCTGTGCCCTTCTTTCTCCTCTTTCTATTTGTTTCTTCAACTCTATCTCCCGTTCCCGAGAAACGTTTATAATTTCGGTGAGGGTCTCATACTTCGAAGGAGTCATAAACTCCCTATACTCGGCGCTCAACATATTATAATAATAATAATATATTTTCTGCTCTTCATTCGTTATGAGATCATCACAGAACTTCATTTTATCCATGAACGTTCCCGTGATTTTATCGATAGATTCACCCTTGTGTCGAAGCTGCATAAATTCTTCCTTGATTTTGTTAATGATTGCCTTGGAACTATGATGTTTAAGGAACGGCGTCTTAAACTCGTCCCATGTCATAGCCTTAGCCGCTTCACTTCTGATCTCTTTCTTCTTGTTATCCCACCAATCTTTTGCCTGACCCCTTAACTGACCCGTGCCATAAGCTACGAAGTCATCCTCATCGCAATGGGTCCTTTCAAATACTCCCTCCATATCACTTAGCCACCGTTGGCATATTATCGGGTCCACCTCCCCATTGTAGATTGGTGGTTTACACGCCATGAACTCTTTATAAGAACAAGATTTTCGTCCTCCCGACTTCTCCTTTGCTAAATTGGTATTATCCTCCATTTTCTCAATCCTTTCTTCCACCACTGATAATACCGTGTTTTGGATTTTGTCGATAAAACCCGACAAACTGTTTTCGATTGCTTTTCCTACCTCCTCAGCAATCACTTCTCTCGTTTGCTCGGTGACTCTTGGCACCGCATCATCATTACCTTTATTCGCCATCTTTAACTGAAATGTTTACATCGAGCGTTAACATTTCATCTATAACATGTGATTTATTTACTTCGGTTTATTCAAGTTCGTGACTTGTTTTCACCGTTCTTATTTAATGCACTTTCCGGGTTTGAGTGTGTTAACACACTCTTCCCATGCATATCTATTCATTATTCCCTCTTTTACTTAATAACTCTACTAAGAATAATTAACTCTTACCGGATGTTTGATCAAGCTTGAACCGAACACACTTGCTAACAACCTTGAGCTCTGATTACCAACTTGTAACACCCTTTTTATGATAATGAGATTACTTAATATATTACATGAGTTTATACTAAAAACCCAATTTCGAAAATTGTTTACGATTAGAAATAGCCAACAATATCATGTTAAGTACAAAACGAAAGTTTAAAGTAACTTCTACTAGTTACTACCGACTAGTTTAAAACCTTAGGACATGGTTATCAATTCATTTACATCAAAATGATTGTCTAAACAAAATTAAGTTAACGCGGAAGCTTCAAAATACGTGTTCGGTTCTTCTACATTGCTTGACCGCCATCCGGAAGCCCACCATAGTCACCTAAGGTCAAAACCACTAAAAGCATTAGTTTTGGTATTGACATAATACGTGTAAACAAGTTCCAATCATCAAATCAAATAAAGAAAATAAAAATTTCCAACTTTGGTTCCCCCCGCGTGTCGCGGCAGGAGACCTTAAATCCGCCGCGACTCGCGACAGCTTCCGCTTGTCGCAGAGTTTTCAATGTAACCCTCCGCGTGGCGCGGGGGAACCCTTTTTCCAGCAGGTGCAGGTTAAAATCCTGCATCAATGCCCAGCTCCGAAAATTCACAATTTTCTAACTTTAAACTATCATAACTTTTTACTCGTTAGTCCGTTTTAACCGATTCTTTTTCCTATGAGTCCGTAATAAAATTACGGACCCGACCATGTAAATTTCTCATTACGGAAACCGAGATACCGACAATCGGTTCACAATTTCCTCATTTCAATTATCCAACCCATTAGTATAAGTGCATTGCACCTCTTTTCCATTCTTAAGACCTATTAGACATAATTACCCAATTTCCCGGGCTCACATACTTGGTGTTTTCGCGCCATTTCATGGCTTTGCGTTCCCTTAGGGCTAAATACTCGTTTCTTCGGAATTCAAGCATTCCGTTTCTAACGACACTTTCAAAGAGCTTCTATTGTTTGACCCGATTTCCCGGGTTCTTAGACTTAAATTAATATAACCAATTCAATAGCGTGGTTCAATCCACCACTTAACGAATATGAGACTTTCAAGTCTCTATTCTCATGATTCTTTTAAAAGCATCTTTTGACCCGTTTGGCTATTTAGTGAAAACTATCACTTTGTTAACATGCCAAACTAAATTCCAAATCCTTATTTTGACCCGTTTAATGGTCGAGTGTACTTCGCCACTTTAACGACACATCAAACGAATCAATTACATTACAACATCATTTACATATCAACCCAAAGCATTTGAGCATAATTTAACGGGACTAAAGCCACGTACCTTTAAAGCACACCTTTTCCGCGGGTATCACCTCCGGCGTGTCCACTTGACGTTCCGGATTCCTTGCCTAAAGAGTTCAATTCATAACAAGATTAGAACTCTTCCATAAGCTTTAACGCATTATTTCTTAACATATTCAAATCTGCGTTTTACCCAACCTTTAACATTTTAACCCTCTTTTAGGCATTTTATCAAACACCTAGCGGGTCAGATTTTTACATGATCTAAATCAAGTTCATGACTTGAGTTTATCACCCTAATTAACTTCAATTAGACTACATGTCTATATGTTAACATCAACAACTTAGAGTTTTCCTCATAATTTCAGTTTACACTAGAACAAAAGTTTTAATCCTAGTGTTTATCAAGTTCTACTAACATACTAATCACCCACTATGGTGATTTTGATCTAGACAATTATCATGCAAGAATTTAACAATAAATCATCTAGGGTTTATCCCTAAACTTTATATCTCTTCCAATTTCATGTTTACAACACATAATCAAGCTCTACACTTGATTTCAATCACATGCATGAACTTTGAATCGGATGAAAATGACCTAATTCAACATACCTTATGATCCCCTTGACGAGGTGATCACGATTCTATGTTTAGATTCTGATTTCTACTGGATTTTGGCCTTCAATTTGAGAGTTTAGTAGATATTTAGGTTTTGGAAGTGTGGGTGTCGCCCCCTTCCTGCTGTTGATCGACCAAACCTCAATTGAGGTGTTTGGTTTGTTTTATTTTACTAATATTAGTGTCTTAAGTTTCAATTTTAACAACTTAAGTCCCTCCACTCTTATTTAGTTTATTTCTTTGGCTTTTTAACTCATTCATGTGTTACTACAAGACTCCTAACTAACTGGGTTATTTATCCTAGTTAGCTTATTCTTGTTTATTTTACACTTTATAATTCTAATATAAAGTTTCGTATTTTCGGGATGTTACACACCCCCTAAATAGTTGTTGAGAATGTGTCAGATGTTCAACTTCTTCATAAATATTTTCCAGGTTACCCTGATTTGAATTTAGACATATGTGTTTTGGTGCACAAAACAAAATAGACATTTACTTGCCTGGAATACCGAGACCCAACCTTGATTAGTAATGCATCCGTATATTAATAAAAGCTTAATTTGTCAAGAAGATGGAGAGCAAACATAAAAGCTCAATTTTAGAGCTATTTGTTCTCGAAGAGCTCCCCTTGAAGGAGTGATAATTGTAACTCCCTGCTTTTTTCGTGCTTTCTCTAATTAGAAAGCATTGTTCGTATTTCTATTCTGGGAAATCTTGTATTCTTGTAATCGTCTCTTTTGTTGTATCATTGTAAAATCCGAGACTTGGATCATAAATAAAATCCGTTATTTCTCACAATTCATGTTTTACATATCGATACTTGTTCATATATTTGAATTCATTATACATATGATACATTATTCGTAATTCTTGAAAATATGTGATATACTTGAAAATACGTGATATACGTGAATCATACGTCATTTGGATGCATATGATACTTATTTACGACATACACATACTTAATCATACTTGTCTATACTTGTTGTTATGTTAAAGATACTTAAACATCCCTTATACTATGCTTATATTTCATAAAAATACCCTAAAACACAACCAAACCTAACAAAGTTAAACATAAGGGACCCAGAGTGCCAAATTTGAAACTTTAATCCGAAACATAGCCCCGTCGCGTCACGCAACGGGTATGGGTGTGTGTTGTCGCGCAGCGCGACACCCCCGATCCAACAGACTCTCGTTTCCAGCTCAACTACTGGGCAAACCTGTGTTAGTTTAGTGTGTTTTCTCCATTTAATGATCAACTAACCAACCCTAAGCACCTCCTATAAAACCCAAATTACTTCCACACTTCTCCCACTTTACAAACTCATTAATTCACTCTCTAAACACTCCAAATCTGGTGCAAAAACAGTAGCAAAGTCTAAACTCACTTATCTTCCATCTTTTTTCACTTCTTCTTGCTTCTTAGCACTTGGAACAAACCTAGGGATGTTTCCATAGGTTTTCCATGGAAAACCAAAGATGAAACATCACCATAATGAGGTTAAAAGTGCAAGGAACTTTCTGTTTTGTACAAAAACTTTGTTAAACACACTTAAACTTATGATTTCTTCATACATTCCTATGTCCTTATGCCACTAATCAAGACTATGATTATGTGTGCTTAAAAACAAGGTTGTAAAATACAAATCCATAGGTTTTAATCCTCTAAACTTTCTGTTTTTAAAAAGGGTTTTAACCCACAAGTGAGAAACAAGTCTTGAACTTATGCTACTTACAATCCTCACTTCATTTGATGATTTCTCTTAGATAGTATGTATATTTCATTTCTGTAATAATCCATTCATGACCATCCTTGTTGTCTCATGACAACTTATGCATTGGTGAATACAAAAGAGGTTTTAAAATGGAAGACTTCTATGATAATACTTGTAATATTATGGGACTAAACTTATAAAATATATAATATCCATAGTAACCGAACCCTTGAAAATAATCTAATGGTTATTCATCAAGTTACTAAGTTACATCACCTAAGTGCTTAGTTCCTCGTTACGATTCTAATAGGTATTAAACCTATGAAATCATTCTAACCCCTATGGGTTTTCATAGTGTCAAGAACGAGTGCTAAGCCTAAGTGATTATTTTCTTGTATATTTACTTTGTTATACTTTTCATTCCAAAATCCTAATCCTCCGTTATCATCCAAATACTCATACACCTAAGTTTCCTCGTGTAGAAGGACTTAGTGTTTCATCATCCAACAACCAACAAACTCTTCACGGATTAACAAGTGGAAGCTTGCAAAACCGTGAGTACACTTGACCTGTTTTACTTGTAAAACACTTTGGGTTGTAACATGTTATTATACAAACTTCACGTTCACATACTTAAAACATACTTTATTCTCTCAATCTGTTATACATGCTACTTGTTTACTTAGGTTCATGCTAGATTATACATGCTTTATCTCATTAACTTTGCTAAGCCCCAACTTAACATATATAGCGCTATAGGAGTAGCACACCACCCGTCGGGGTCTTGTTAAGTCTTTATTCTAAAAAGGTCTCGTCACTTTTGTGGCGAGGGGTGCTAAATACTAGTGGACACTTGGGTTGTCATATTGTGATGCATGCTAGTTACCTTGTTTACAAATTGCCGTGTGGATTCGAGAAAATGCTTTTACACTTATGCTATTTATACAAATCTTATGTACTCGCCTTTGCTTTTGCATTGAACTTTATTTTAAACATGTTACAGGTTGATGTTGATGCCATGATGAATCTAGTAGGGATGACTAGAAACACGCTCAAGATTACTAGGTTTGATTATGCTTGTTATGTTATTGTTGTTGGATTTTTGTCATTTCCATGTTGTACTTATACTTATTTTGTTGTATTGACAATTTATGATTATTAATGGAAAACAATTTTGATTTAAATATTGTCACAATTAGTGTTATGTGTGATGAGCAATCTATCTTCGTCCCACTCCGATGATTCCTCCATTGGTTGGGGTGTGACAGATTGGTATCTGAGCCATAACTATAGGGAATTAGGTAGAATTGCCATGCTCGACCTAGTCTATAGCAGGTACCTTATGTAACAACCCGACAACCGAAAGTCATTCCTAGTTGTTTCTACTTTTATCGATGTTTCATTCGTAAACGCTTGTACTCTTAGATTCGATGATTACCATGGGTTAACTACATTTTAAATGCATTTTATATCGCTTATTTATCGCATTTAAACGCTTATTACTTAAACGCTCAACGCAACGCGAACTCAACGAGAACTCAAAACGTGGATTTATTTATGTTACTTGTGTGTTAAATGTTAAATATGTTATATGTGTTTGATACTCGCTTAAAACGCTCAATTTCGCGAGTGAGCGACTCGATTTATGACGCTAAAACGCAACGCAACGCAACACTTAATATCTCGCTAAAATACTTGAAGTACTTGAGCTATCTAACGCAACAAAACGCACCAAACGAACACCCGGCACGCAAAACAGGAGCCATCGCATGAAACAGGCCACCTTCGTACGAAGGCAGAGGCTTCGTACGAAGGCAATATGCACCTCTATAAATACCAAGCTCACCCTTCATTTCATAACTTGTTGCCATTCTCTCAAGAACACTCTCTACTTGCTTTCTTTCTGCATTCCAAGTAAGATCCGTTATTTTTACAAGTATCACAACGTTTTCCACAACGATTTTCCACGAGTTTATCAGCGATTTCATCTAAACTTCTCTCTTTTTACAAAAAGCTTCATCTTTTTCATCCAAACTTCTCTATTTTATAAAAACCTTCATCTTTTTCATCAAAACTTCTGATTTTACCACTGATTTACACTTAGACGAGTGTATTGGGCTTAGCTTTGGCTCCCCAAGATAGAGATCTGATTATCTCGCACTCACCAAGTGTTAAATCCAAATAAAAACTGTTTTAAACTCGATTTTTTACACTAAAACAGACCAAAACCGACATATGTTTCGTTCACTTAGTAGTGGGACGAGGCGATGTCGAAACCGTCATGAAAAGGACTCGAAAACACATCCGATTCAGGCGAAAACATAGATCCGAATGCTTGAAGACCTAAAAACAGCCACATGTATGAGCAGGACTGGCTTGTACGAAGCCACGGCTTCATACGAAGGCACTGCCTTCGTACGAAGGCACACCTTCGTACAACCCAGCCCATGTTCCCACATATGACTGAACCGCTCAAAAGACCTCTCCAGCTCTAAGTTTAATCAGTAGCTTAAGGCTGGAGAGATGAACACTCGATTTCCTGAAGAAAGACGCGAAGAACACTCGATTTTGGACACGGAAACAAGCAACGTACGAAGACACCACCTTCATACGAAGGCACTCCCTTCGTACCAAGAGTTTGTTTCCCACTCGACACTCCAATTTTACCATTTCAGCACTTTGGAAGACTTATGCACTTCTGTTCCCTTCAATCCATCCCAGACCATGTTTTACTATTAAACACACACTGTGAGTATACTCGAACCCTTTTTCGCTTAACACACTTTTGGGTGTTACATACGTTCTCTATCAAAACACGACGCACACAACGCTTAAACTCTTTTTAACGCTAACCGCTCTCGCATGATTATACGTGAATAGTTGAATGGTTGTTTGCTATGTTTACATAGTGATTACTTGCCCTACCACCCTTAGCAACGATAGTACTATATTTTGGACTCAACACCTGTTTATTCAGGGGTTTTTAAGGATCTCATACCCACTTTACGTGCATGCTCACTTCAGTGAACACGTATCACGCATACCACAACTCGCAGTCATGTTGGTTAGCTTGTATCATTATCGATAGCTTACTTGATTCACCTCTCTACGTGTTACATGCTGGTTATGCGTAAAATCTTTATTACTACACTTATGCTAAACTTGTGTACTCACCTTTACATTTTGTATTGACTTTTATTTGAACATATGTGACAGGTTGATGATTATCATATGCAGCAAATGGATAGGATCCCTAGAAACTCACATAAAGATCTAAGTTTTCGGATTTTGATTGGTTTGAGAGACTTGCAATTTGTTATGACTTTTGTTGAAATATTTGTTTGATTATATGGGAAATTGAACCTTGTTAAATATTGTCACTAAATTAGTCGTTATGGATTCTCTTGAATAATCTGATTCGCTTAGTGCCACATCCCGATGATTCCGCCATCGGTTGGGGTGTGACAGGTTGGTATCAGAGCCATAACTATAGGGAATTAGGTCGAATCGTGCAAAGCAGACATAGTCTATAGTCTAAGTACCAAAACAGACCCTCTTATACGAACCCGCTTGGTTCGTACGAACCCACATGAAGCACCTTCGTACGAACCCACAGCTTCGTACGAAGGGAGCCTTTCCTAAGGCATGTAAGTATTAAATGCCTTTCCTAAGGCTAGCACAATATACACGTTGAAGACACTTGTATAACACAAATGAGCCATTGGTCGAGATTAGGTGTGAAAACCAAGAACTCTCGACTAAATCACTCACTCTACGCATTTCTCTAACACGAGAATCTTTCGTTGAGTTAGGATTGATATCCATACCTCGAAGGAAAATCTCCATCTCTATCTCGTGGTTCTCACCACAGTTAGGAGCGAAGTTGTTAAGTTAGGGGTGAAACCCGCATCTTAATAACCCGTTCCACTCCCTAAATTGATTTTTACAAGATCTCACCAAAGTTTCGACTGTTCCAATGACTCGGGTCACGTAGTAACTAGAAGGATGAATGCTGATAGCCGTGTTACGGTGAGAGCATAGTCTATTAGGCCAAAGCATGTACCCGAACTGGTTGGGAATAGTTGAATCACTTTGGGTAGTCAATATCTCAACACCCAGGACACTCTAATTGTTTTAAGTCTGCAATTGTCGCTTTTACACATCATCAAGTTTATCGAGGTTATGTGTTTTAAATTTGTGGATTTTGATCTTTACGCTTTACGGTTTCATTTTATCACTCCCCGCTTTGAAAACACGCACAACTCACACAGCTCTCGCAATCTAAAACGCTAACAAATCGCGAACAAATTAAGATGACTTACTTATTTTACGCTCATGAGAGTATGCGAATCTCATACGCTATACTCCTCGCATATACTACGCTATATCACGCATATCTCACCCGCGCTACACGCAATTTAGAAAAGGTGAATACGTGCAAAATATGTGTTTATGTGAATTATGTGCTAATACGTGCAAATACGTGATTATGTGCCTATGTGATTAAGTGCTTACGTGATTATGTGATTATATGCCTTATGTGAATAATAATAATAATAATAATAATAATAATAACAATAATAATAATAATAATAAAATACACTGTATGGAACGCAAAACTTTTAACCAAAACCTAATATAATCAAATCTCATCCAATCCCTCTACAGATGTCGTCATTGGGATCTCACACCCGCCGAACTGTCCAGCGAAACAATGCTGACAAACGCATCGCCTCTCTCGTGGCCAAGGAAATGGCGAAGGTGATCCCTCAAATTGTCAATGAGATTCAAGTTGTCGGCATCAACTCTTCAGTTGATTCCAAGAATGACACGCCGAAAACCCCATTCAGCTTCAAGCAGTTCAAAGCCTGCGGTCCTATGAACTTTACTGGTGAAAATGGACCCAGTAAGATGTTTCAATGGTTTGACTCGATCAAAGTTACTTTCTAACAAAGCAGATGTCCCGAGAATCTCCGCATTGTCAACGCCACTGGTGTTTTTCAGTCAAGGGCACTTGATTGGTGGACCGCCGAGTGCAACAGGCGCGGAAACAATGCAGCCTATGGTCTTACATGGGGGGAGCTAAACGAGCTCATGATGAAGGAATTATATCCTCCCCACGAAGTCCAGAAGCTGGAAAACGAGTTCTGGAACATCAAGCAAGTTGGTGGTGATAACGCGGGTCTCACAGCCCGATTCAAGCAGTTGAGCATTCGCTGCATAAATCAACGACAAGCGAGTCTTGGCTGGAACTTTCAAGCTTACAATCAAGAGTTTCAACCAAGCTACTGCAACGCCAAGCACCGACAACGCACCATCTCAAGCCCCCAAGTCTAATCGGCAGAGTCACAAGCGAAGGAACTCCAACAAGAATTGTGTGATTACTGCAGCACCGCTCAACACCCAGTCTTCTCAGATTGCTACTCCCAACGCACCGCCTGCTAAGTGTACGTATACTGGGAATCACCCATTGTGTCCTACCTGCACTTATCATCATCCAGTGGAGGCAAACTGCCGTTTCTGTGTCAACTGCAACATTTATGGGCACTTCACATCCCACTGCTGCACAGGACCTCATCAACATGCTCCTCAAGTTCTCACGGCACTGCCCGCTCAACCTTGCACTGCCCAGGTCAATCCAGTTCCCCCTGCACAAGTTTCTCACGCACGTGCTTGCTTCACTTGTGGTGATCCCAGTCACTTTAGCAATGTCTGCCCACAACGTGTTGTGAAACAAGAACAACCACAACAACAACCATAGCAGCAACCACAGCAGCAGCAACAACAGCAACAACAACAACCGCAAGCTGCACGCGGGAGAACTTTCAACATCAACCTCCGCCAGGCTCAGAATGACAACAATGTTGTCAATGGTACGTTCCTTGTCAACAGTATTTATTCTTCATGCTTATTTGATACTGGAGCCAATAACTGTTTTGTACGTTCGAATTCGAAAAGCTTTTAAAATGTGAACGCGCTAAATTCCCAAGGACATTCGACGTAGAAGTCTCCACTGGAAGAACCGTTACCGTTAACTCCGTCCTACGTGATTGTACTCTTGAACTCAACAATCATGTTTTCCTTATCAATCTCATACCTATGCAACTAGGTAGTTTTGACATCATAGTAGGCATGGATTTTCTTCGTGAGAATCGTGTCGAAGTTGTTTGTTTTGAAAAGATGATTCGTTTCTCTCTTCCAAACGGAGATCAATTACGTGTTTACGGTGAGGTACTCTCGAAGGAATTGAAGCTTATGTCGTGCATCCAAGCGGTAAGTACTTATGCAAGGACTACATCGCTTTCCTAGCCCATATCGTAGTATCGATGAACGAGAAAAAGACAGTGAAAGACGTTCCAGTTGTTTGTGATTTTCCTAAAGTTTTTCTCGACGATTTAGCTGGTTTACCCCCTACTCGCGATATTGATTTTCGTATTGATCGTATCCCTGGTGCTACACCTGTTGCAAAAGCTCCCTATCGCCTTGCACCATCCGAAATGTGCGAGCTATCTAGCCAACTTCAAGAATTGCTTGACAAAGGCTTTCTATACCCAAGCACATCGCCATGGGGCGCACCCGTTCTTTTTGTGAAAAAGAAGGATGGATCGTTCCGAATGTGCATCGATTATAGGGAACTTAACAAGCTTACTATCAAGAACCGCTACCCACTACCCCAAATCGACGATTTATTTGACCAACTCGAAGGTGCTATGTGTTTCTCGAAGATTGATCTACGTTTCGGCTATCACCAGTTACGTGTACAAGAGCAAGACATCCCAAAAACTGCATTTCGTGCTCGCTATGGCCATTATGAATTCGTGGCCATGCCTTTTGGTCTCACGAACGCACCAGCGGTCTTCATGGACTTGATGAAGCGTGTGTGCGAAGCCTTCTTGGATCATTTCGTCATTGTATTCATCGATGATATTATTGTCTACTCGAAGTCGAGAGCCGAACACTCGTGACATCTTTGTTTAGTTCTCGAACTCCTTAAAGGAAATCGCCTCTACGCCAAGTTCTCCAAGTGTGAATTTTAGCTCGAGGAAGTTCAATTCCTCGGTCACATCATTAACAGTCATGGAATTCACATCGATCCGTGAAGATAGAAGCTGTAAAGAGTTGGATTACGTCGAAGACTCCATCTAAAATCCGTTCCTTTCTCGGATTGGGGGGTTATTACCGTCGATTCATCGCCGACTTTTCTAAAATCGTCGTACCGCTCTAACTCATAAAGACAAACCTTTTGTTTGGGGTTCTGAACAAGAGGACGCCTTTCAAACTCTCAAACTTATGCTTTGTAATGCTCCCAATCTCTCACTTCCCGATGGAAACGACGATTTCGTTGTTTATTGCGATGCCTCTAACCTAGGTCTTGGTTGTGTTCTTATGCAACGAGACAAGGTTATCGCGTATGCATCTCGACAACTCAAGGTCCACGAGAAGAACTACACTACCCACGACCTCAAGCTCGGTGCAGTTGTTTTTGCGTTAAAGATATGGCGACACTACCTTTATGGTACAAAGTGTACGGTCTTCACTGACCATAAGAGCCTACTACATATCTTGAACCAGAAAGAACTGAATATGCGCCAACGCAGATGGGTTGAACTTCTCAACGACTATGATTGTGAAATACGCTACCATCCCGTCAAGGCAGACGTCATAGCCCATGCTCTCAGTTGACGAAGCTATGTGCATAGTATTCGTAATGTTTAAGCCCAGAACGACCTCGAAGCCCTAATTTGCGACGCGCAGCATGCATGTTTCCTTGAGAATACCTTGAAAGAGTAAAGGATATGTGGTACCGAAACTCAGTTAGTGAATAAGTCAAACGGTATCTTTCATTATCTCGACCGAATTTAGATTCCTAGTCACAATAACCTCCGAGAGATATTGATGACTGAAGCTCACAAATCTCTCGATACTCCATTCACCCTGGTGCCGACAAGATGTACAAGGACCTCCGTTCTAGGTATTGGTGGTCAGGAATGAAAAAGGATATCGCTCTGTATGTTTCGAAATGCCTAACTTGCTTGAAGGTTAAGGCCAAACATCAACGACCCTCTGGTTTACTAGAACAACCCGAAATCCCAACGTGGAAATGGGAAAGTATAACAATGGATTTTATTACAAAACTCCCCCGCATGCCTTCTGGTCACGATAGCATTTGGGTTATCATTGATAGTCTTACGAAATCTGCTCATTTTATTTTGATACGAGAAGACTTTAAGGTTGAAGGATTAGCACGAATCTATACCGACGAAGTCATTTGTCGACACGGGACGCCTCGTGACATCATCTCTGACCACGATGGCCGTTTTACCTCACGTCTCTGGGAGACATTCCAATCCGCTCTTGGTATGACTCTCAATCTCAGTACCGCATTCCATCCCCAAACCGACGGTCAGACTAAGCGCACAATCCGCACCCTCGAAGACAAGCTTCGTTCGTGCGTTATAGATTTTGGTGGTAATTGGGATTCGCATTTACCCTTAATAGAATTCTCGTACAATAACAGTTATCATGCTAGTATACAAATGGCACCCTTTTAGGCACTATACAGTTGAAAATGTCGATCGCCCATTGTTTGGCATGAGATCGGAGACGTACAGATCAACGATCCTGAGTTAATACAAGAAACGACAGACAAATTTCTCCAGATAAGAGACAATCTCCTAAAAGCTCGTAGTCATCAAAAGAGCTACGCTGATAAACGCTGCAAGCCCCTAGAGTTGGAAGTTAGAGATCACGTCCTCTTAAAGGTTTCACCTTGGAAAGGGGGGATTCGATTCGACAAGAAAGGGAAACTAGCGCCACATTACATGGGTCCCTTTAAGATTCTGGAAAGAATTGGTAAAGTTGCCTACCGACTCGAATTACCGGCTGAACTCAGCAACGTACACCCGACTTTCCACGTCTCAAACCTCAAGAAGTGTCTAGTTGAAGAAAATCTTCATGTACCTCTTGAAGACTTGCAAATAAACGACACTGCACTTCATCGAAAAGCCAGTAGAAATCATGGATCGAGAAACCAAGAAACTTCGACGTAGTCTCATTCCCATAGTGAAGGTTAGATGGGAAGGCAAACGCAGCGCCGAATTCACTTGGGAACTCGAAAGTGATATGAAAGCTAAATATCCACAACTCTTTGTTACGTCTACCACTTAATTTCAGGACGAAATTCTCTAAAGTAGGGGTGACTGTAACAACCCGACAACCGAAAGTCGTTCCTAGTTGTTTCTACTTTTATCAATGTTTCATTCTTAAACGCTTGTACTCTAAGATTTGATGATTACCATGGGTTAACTACATTTTAAACGCATTTTATATCGCTTATTTATCGCATTTAAACGCTTATTACTTAAACGCTCATCGCAACGCGAACTCAAAACATTTATTTATGTTATCTGTGTGTTAAATGTTAAATATGTTATATGTGTTTGATACTCTCTTAAAACGCTCAATTTCGCAAGTGATGACGCTAAAACGCAACTCAACACTTAATATCTCGCTAAAATACTTTAAGTACTCGAGCTATCTAACGCAACAAAACTCACCAAACGAACACCCGACGCTGGAAACGAGAGCCATAGCACGAAACAGGACACCTTTGTACGAAGGCAGAGGCTTCGTACGGAAGCAACCTGCACCTCTATAACTACCAAGCTCACTCTTCATTTCATAACTTGTTGCCATTCTCTCAAGAACACTCTCTACTAGCTTTCTCTCTGCATTCCAAGTAAGATCCGTTATTTTTACAAGTATCACAACGTTTTCCACAACGATTTTCCACGAGTTTATCTCCAATTTCATCTAAACTTCTCTCTTTTTACAAAAACCTTCATCTTTTTCATCCAAACTTCTCTATTTTATAAAAACCTTCATCTTTTTCATCAAAACTTCTGATTTTACCATGGATTTACACTTAGACGAGTGTATTGGGCTTAGCTTTGGCTCCCCAAGATAGAGATCTGATTTTCTCGCACTCACCAAGTGTTAAATCCATAGAAAAACTGTTTTAAACTCGATTTTTACACTAAAACGGACCAAAACCGACATATGTTTTGTTCACTGAGTAGTGGGATGAGGCGATGTCGAAACCGTCATGAAAAGGACTCGAAAACACATCCGATTCAGGCAAAATCACATATCTAAACGCTTGAAGACGCAAAAACAGCCACATGTACGAGCAGGACTGGCTTGTATGAAGCCACGGCTTCGTACGAAGGCACTGCCTTCGTACGAAGGCACACCTTCGTACAACCCAACCCATGTTCCCACATATGACTGAACCGCTCAAAAGACCTCTCCGGCTCTAAGTTTAATCAGTAGCTTAAGGCTGGAGGGATGAATACTCGATTTCTGAAGAAAGGCGCGTAGAATACTCGATTTTGGACACGGAAACAAGCAACGTACGAAAACACCACCTTCGTACGAAGGCACTCCCTTCGTACCAAGAGTCTATTTCCCACTCGACACTCCAATTTGACCGTTTCAGCACTTTGGAAGACTTATGCACTTCTGTTCCCGTACGCAGGCTTATCCGGCGCTCCCTTCAATCCATCCCATACCGTGTTTTACTATTAAACATGCATTGTGAGTATACTCGAACCCTTTTCTCGCTTAACGCACTTTTGGGTGTTACATACGTTCTCTATCAAAACACGACGCACACAACGCTTAAACTCTTTTTAACGCTAACCACTCTCGCATGATTATACGTGAATCGTTTAATGGTTGTTTGTTATATTTACACAGTGATTACTTGCCCTACTACCCTTAACAAAGATAGTACTCTAGTTTGGACTCAGCACCTGTTTATTCAGGGGTTGTTAAGGATCTCATACCCACTTTACGTGCGTGCTCACTTCGGTGAACACGTATCGCGCATACCATAACTCGCGGTCATGTTGGTTAGCTTGTATCATTGTCGATAGCTTACTTGATTCACCTCTCTATGTGTTACATGCTGGTTATGCGTAAACGCTTTATTACTACACTTATGCTAAACTTATGTACTCACCTTTACATTTTGTATTGACTTTTATTTTAACGTATGTTACAGGTTGATGATTATCATATGCAGCAAATGGATAGGATCCCTAGAAACTCACATAAAAATCTAAGTTGTCGGATTTTGATTGGTTTGAGAGACTTGCAATCCATTATGACTTTTGTTGAAATATTTGTTTGATTGTATGGGAAATTGAACCTTGTTAAATATTTTCACTAAATTAGTCGTTATGGATTCTCTTGAACAATCCGATTTGCTTAGTGCCACATCCCGATGATTCCGCCATCGGTCGGGGTGTGACACCTTATTTTTTACCATTCTTGTTACATGCTTAAAATGTTATTCTTCCTACCTTGCTTCTTTCTCTTCTTTTTGGTCTTAATACTAAATTATGTCTTTCCTAAGACATTTTACACAATACACTTGAAGACTTGAAGACACTCGTAATACAAACGAGATAAGTTTACCAAAATAGGCGTGAAACCCACAATTTGGTAAACGACTCTCATTCTGCTTATTCTTCATTTTGCACGAAATTACCCACAGTTTTGCACATCTTAATGGTAAATTTCCAATTCAAACTCTAGTGGACCCTCGTCAAAGTGTCGAAATTAAATTTTGACCCGTCGGGTACCAACCACGTTAGGGTACGAAATCATCAATTTAGGGGTGAAACCCACATCTTGTCGATTAAGTCCCATTCCTCAATTCTCAATCTTGCCAAAGTTCCGATTGTTTCAATCGATTAGAGATGTGTAGTAACTAGTAGAGTAAGATACCGTTAATCGCTTCTCGACGAGAGTATCTTACCTATAGGCCAAAGCACGTTTCTCTAATTCGAAAGGACTTTCGATTCACTTTGGAATAGTCGATGTTTTTAAACCCAAAACAATCCTATGTTTTATGATCCTCTCTTTTATGTTATCTCAATTTATATGTGATTTTATACTTGTTACCTCGTTCATTTCAAAACCGTTACACAATTCGCACGTCTCTCGCAATCAAAAACCATAATAATTCTCGTGAACAAACTAAATTTATCCTCTTTTTACGCATTCATATGTGTTTATACTTGTTGAATACTTGTTAAATTCATGCTAATTATGTGAACCATACATGATACATCGTGCTTACATGCTTATACATGTGAAACTTATTTTGAATTTATGATCAATTCTCATCCTTTCCTTCTCTTTCGTTTCTTAGATGTCTTCTCTAAGCCTCTCCAAGAAGACCAAGAAGGGTAGCTCGAGCACCATGTCAAAAAAGAACTGTATGAAGTTTATGGCCAAGCAGATGGCTAAGGTCATACCTGATATCGTCAGCAAGATCAACCCCGATTCTCCCCATGGCTCTGTTGACACGAAGGTGGAAACACCTCGATCAACGTTCCAATTCAAACAATTCATGGCATGTAAGCCTCTGGAGTTTACTGGCAAGGATGGCGCCACAACCATGATGAATTGGTTCAACGCGATCAAACTCACCTTCTTGCAGAGTGGGTGTCCCGGTAACCTACGAACCCTGAATGCAACGGGGGTATTCCGTTCGAGAGCACTTGAATGGTGGACCTCCAAACGCAACAAAAGGGGAAATGATGTAGCCCACGCCTTACCTTGGGACGAGCTTAAGCAACTCATGAAGGACCAATTTTGTCCTCCTCGCGAGCTCCAAAAGTTGGAAAACGAGTTTTGGAACTTGACGCAAAAGGGGGGGCGACAACGAAGGTCTGATTGCGCGCTTCAAGCAGCTTAGTGTCCTCTACCCTGGACAGGTCGACACCGCTCCCAAAGCTGTAGCCAACTTTATTCGCTTCCTTCCACCCTCTTTGATGAACCATATAGCCTCTGCTTGCCCCAAAACCATTGAAGATGCCTTTCGTATCTCCGCTGAGCTTAATAACAACTGCATTCTTCATGGAACCTACGACAAGGTTTCGACGAAGAGTGCAACTAAGCAACCACCAATACCACCACCACTGTTGAACCTTCATCCTCCTAGCCACCCAAAAAGAACAAAGGCAAGAAGCGGAAGGATTCAAGCCAAAATTGTGCGGTCATCACTCCGCTAAACCCTCAGCCTTTACAATCAGTAATTGCCGCTATCCCTACAACCCTCGAACCACCAAAGATAAACTACATTGGGACATGGCCCAAGTGTAACCAATGCACTTACCATCACCCTACTGGCACCCCATGTCGCAAATCCGCAACCTGTAACAGGCTTAGGCATTTCACCGACTGTTGTCGCTATAAGCCTGCCCAAGATCAAGCCATTATTGCCAACCCTGTTCCCAACCAAGCTCAACCCCAAGCTACTCCTATGGGAGCATGTTTCAAATGTGGCGACCATAATCATCTCGCCAATGCTTGCCCCCAAAGGAACCAACCTCAGCAACAACCACCGCAACAACAACAACAACAACAACAGCAGCAGCAGCAGCCTCAACAGCCAGCTCGAGGCAGGGCGTTCCTTCTCACCACCGCTCAAGCTCATAATGAAAATGATGTCATTACTGGTACATTCCTCGTAAACCATGTTTATGCTTCGTGTTTGTTTGATACTGGCGCCGATAAAAGTTTTATATCTTTAGAATTCGAACCTTTGCTTAAGTGTAAACGCTCTAAGTTGCCAAGATCATTCGCTGTCGAAGTCGCAAATGGTAAATCCGTCACCGTCGATTCCATTCTTTCTAAGTGTCCCTTGATTCTTAACGATCATATGTTTCGCATTGACCTTATACCCATGCAAATGGGTAGTTTCGACGTCATAGTAGGAATGGATTGGCTTAGGCGAGTTCGTGCTGAAGTTGTGTGTTCTGAAAAGTTCATCCACCTTCCTCTTCCCAATGGTGATTCTCTACATGTCTATGGCGAGAAACCTTCTCAAGGACTCAAGCTTATGTCGTGTATCCAAGTGAACAAGTGCTTGCGCAAGGGTACCTTCGCCTTTCTCGCCCACATTGTGGAAAAGAAGGACAAAGGCCCAAGCATGAGTGACATTCCTGTTGTACGTGATTTTCCTGATGTGTTTCCTGATGATCTTCCTGGTCCGCCTCCAGCCCGTTTTGTTGTTTTTCAAATCAATTTAGTGCCTGGCACTTCACCTGTCGCTAAGTCTCCTTATCATTTAGCACCCTCCGAGATGCAAGAGCTCTCGAGCCAACTTCAAGAGCTTCTTTATAAAGGATTTATAAGCCCTAGTACTTCTCCTTGGGGCGCTCCTGTCTTATTCATCAAAAAGAAAGATGGATCGTTCCGTATGTGCATTGACTATCGTGAGCTCAATAAGCTTACTATCAAGAACCGATATCCTCTTCCTCATATTGATGATCTCTTCAATCAACTACAAGGCGCGACTTGCTTTTCTAAAATTGATCTTCGTTCTGGATATCAGCAAATTCGAGTCCTCGAAGAAGATATACCCAAAACTGCTTTTCGTAAACGTTATGGTCATTATGAGTTCATGGTCATGCCCTTTGGTTTGACCAACGCACCTACTGTTTTCATGGATTTGATGAACCGCGTGTGCAAAGCGTACTTGGACCGTTTCATGACCGTCTTCATCGACGATATCCTCTTCTATTTCAAGACACAAGAAGAGCATGAGCGACACTTGCGTCTTATCCTTCAGCTTCTACGCGTTGAGAGTCTTTACGCCAAATTCTCCAAGTGTGAATTTTGGTTAAAAGAGGTTCAATTCCTTGGTCATACCGTCAACAAACTTGGTATTCACATTGACCCTGCTAAAATCGAAGCTGTGAAGAATTGGATTGCACGTAAGTCTCAATGTAAATTCGTTTGTTTCTTGGTCTAGCTGGTTACTATCGTCGTTTCATTTCTAACTTCTCAAAAATCGCCATTCCTCTTACCTCCTTGATTCAAAAAGAGAAACCTTTTGTTTGGGGTCCTGAACAAGAAGAATCTTTCCAAACGCTCAAGGACATGCTTTGCAATGCTCCTATTCTCGCACTTCCCGATGGTAACGACGACTTCGTCGTGTATTGCGATGCTTCAAACCTTGGCCTTGGTTATGTTCTTATGCAACGAGACAAGGTTATTGCTTACGCATCGAGGCAACTCAAAATACATGAGAAAAACTACAATACGCACGACCTTGAACTTGGTGCAGTTGTTTTTGCCTTGAAGATTTGGCAACACTACCTTTATGGTACTAAGTGTGTGGTCTTCATCGACCATAAGAGCCTTCAACATATCTTCAACCAAAAGGAACTGAACATGCGTCAACGTCGTTGGGTAGAGTTGTTAAACGGCTACGACTGCGAAATTCGCTACCATCCAGGAAAAGCGAATGTAGTAGTCGACGCTTTTAGTTGTAAAACTCATGTAAAAGGTATTTGTTGTCTCCAACTCGTTAACGATCTTCAAAACCGCATTCGTGAAGCTCAATATGCCTTTATTAATGAAGGTAGTCTCTCCTACGAGATACGAGGTGGTGTTGAAGAAGATCTTGTGTCTAAATCCGATGGTATTTTATACTATCTCAATCGCATCTGGATTCCTAATCGTGATAACCTTCAAGACTTTCTGATGAAGGAGGCACACAAATCGAGATATTCCATTCATCCTGGTGTTGATAAGATGTACCAAGATATGCGTACGTCCTATTGGTGGCCTGGAATGAAGAAAGATATCGCCACCTTCGTTGCGAAATGTCTCACTTGTTCGAAGGTTAAAGCTGAACACCAACGTCCCTCTGGCTTGCTCGAATAACCATAAATTCCTGTCTGGAAATGGGAGAGTATTGCAATGGACTTTATCACCAAACTCCCTCGTACTTCTTTTGGTCATGACAGCATTTGGGTGATCGTTGATCGATTGACCAAATCAGCTCATTTTCTCCCCATTCGTGAAGATTTCAAAGTCGAGAAATTGGCTAGAATCTACACTGATGAAATCATTTGTCATCATGGTATCCCTATTGACATCATTTCTGATCGTGGTGGTCGTTTTACGTCTCGCCTCTGGCAAACTTTCCAATCCGCTATGGGTACTCTTCTTAACCTTAGCACCGGTTTTCATCCTTAGTCTGACGGACAAACCGAGTGTACTATCCAAACTTTAAAGGATATGCTCCGTTCATGCGTAATCGATTTTGGTGGCAACTGGGATATGCACTTGCCTTTGATCGAATTCTCGTACAATAACAGTTATCATGCGACTATTCAAATGGCACCTTTCGAGGCATTGTATAGTCGTAAGTGGCGTTTGCCTATTTGTTAGCACAAGATCGGAGAAGCTCAAATCACCGGTCCCGAGCTTATACAAGAGACAACGGACAAGATTTTACAGGTTCGAGACAATTTGCTGAAAGCCATGTGACAACTGGCACAAAACCGGTAATTTCCGTACAGTTTAGTTACTATTTAATATCTGCAATTATGTGCTTAAATGTCAACATTGTCTGATTACATGCTACATATGTGAATTCATTCACGTTTTATACTTCAAATATTGCTTTATGCATTACTTTTAGCGTTGCGTCAGAAAGACTAGTAAACTCACCGGTAAGACACACTGTGTCAACAGTTCTGCAGAAAACAGTCAGATATTAGAATTAGGGCCTAGGAATAGGTCCAACATCTAAAATACATTAAAACCCAAGTGTGGATACAAGGGTTAACATAAAAACTTTCCGGAAGCTAAACTATGCACTAAAAGACACCCGAAACGCACTTTAAATGCAGAATTCAGCATAAATCAGCACCAATTCAGCTATAATCAGCTTTTAAACACATTAATATCATGTAGAATTTATGTTTTATTGCCCAAAATAACTTACAAGGTGTCGGGAATTAAAACTGCCACAAAAAGTGCTTCATACATAGTAAAACTGCGAAATTCAGCACTTTAACGAACCGTAACGAACCGAACAACCGGACAATAACCGGGACATCAAAATTTGACTAGAAGTAATGTTTTTATGATATTAAACTAGTATTGATGTTATAACACCTTAAAAATCATAAAAACACCTAAACACACCTATACTAACTTAAACCCCCTAGTTTACACTTTAAACCCTCCACTTCCCAAAATTTACACTTTACCCCCCCCCCTTTCACCCAAGGCCGGCCCCAAAGAGCCCACATGATTATTATTATTATTATATATAACTATGTCCCCTAACTATTAAACAAAAGGATCTTTGAGAAGATTATGTGTTGGAATTTTTTTTATATAAACCATAAGGAGAACACTTTAACCATTATCTCAAAATTCACCATCTTCTTCCCCTTTCTTCCTCCCTACTCTCGGCTCAAACACACCCACTTAACATCACCATTTTCACTTCACTTCCTCATAATCCAAGCTTACTAGAAGGTGTATGGAGGCCATTTAGGAAGGTGTATGGTGCTAGAACTTGAAGGACCACCTTGTGGAGCTTTTAACCTCTCATTTTCTTCCTTGATCATCTTCTTCATTCTTGTGCCACTTCCCTAGCCATTAGAGCTAGTAGTAAGCTTCTTGATCACTAATTTAAGTCATGTTTATGTTATGTACAAGTTTCACCATCTAAACAACTTAACTTCTAATGTTAAAAATGAGAAGATCTAGCATATTCATGAAGAAAATAAGTGATTACATGAATTTTTGATGTATGTAATGATATTTTTGATGTTATATCTTGTGTTTATGTTTAGATCAAGTATGTTAAAGCTTGGATCTAACAAGTTTAAGCATGGATCTTGAAGGATCCATGGTTAAACTTGAAGATGAACATATGAAGCATAAGGTGAACTTGAAATATGAAATTTTATGCATAAACTTGTATCTTGAAGTAATAAAGTGTGTGTAGAACTAATTTTTGAAACTAAAACTCATGGAAAGTTTGTTAAAAATTTAACATAAAGCTTGTTTATGAAAGATCTAAAGCTATTAAGCATGGATCTTGAAAGATCCAAGGTTAAACATGATGTTAAAAATAATGATCTTTCTAATAAACATAAAAGTGGTCTTAAAATATGATTTACAAACTTTAAAGACCATTAAACTCATGGATGAGTTGGTTAATAAAATAAAGTTTCATAAAAGTTTGTTTAAAATACTCAAGAACACTTATTTTTAGAAAGATCACCTTATGTAAAGTGTAGATCTAAAAGACTACACATTTTTAACAAAAATCAAGTTCACCATGATGTTTCACATGAAGAAATTGGTGTATGTTGTTGATGATTGTTGTTGAAAATTGTTTTGATGTTGAAAAGAAAATAAACACATGTTTTGAAAACATGGGAAACCTCCATTTTTAGGGGAAACTATGTCAAAAATTTTATAAAATTTTGACACTTAGAAAAATATAAGTTTTGGTGAAACTTATTCCCTAAAATTCACCTAAAAATATTTACCAATGTTTCCCGAATTTTTGTGTAAATTACAAGTCAAGAAGTGATGATTTCTTCAAGTTAAAATTAATTTTAAGTATGTATATTTTTAGGGAATATATATATATATATATATAGTGATCACCAAATTTTGTGCTAAATGTATATTATGTGTATTATATGTAGTAGTGTATTAGGACTTGAAAATACACTAAATACTCCTAAGGGGTAAAAATACAAAAATACATGGACAAGTACAAGAAAATATATTTACAAAAATATATTTCTTAACATATTATTGAAATTGGACACTATGGGCTTAAATGTATATTTTTGGACAAATATATAACCATTACCAAGTAATAGAATTTATGTAAAAATCGGGTGAATATCAAGAATAACCATATATATTTTATAGCATGACCAAAATATATATATTTCATACAAGTCTTAAAAATATATTATTTTTAAGAAATATAATTCCGGAAAGTAATAAAAATCAAATTATTGATTTTTGGTGAAAAAAATACAAAATACACAAGTATTTACATAAAATACAAAGTATACTTTCCTAAGTATACTTGTATAAAAATAATATTGAAAATATTATTTCACAAAATACTCATATTTATTTTCAGGGAAATAATATAAGTAATATACATAGTTAAAAGTATAAATTATTTTTAACAACAAAGATCATATACATAAACAAAAGATGGTGACTTGTACTTGTGTGATACAAGTCTAGTGACTAACATTAATAGAACACGTATAGGTCACGACGCTACCGGTGAAGTTTACGACGCAGGAAACGCAAAGTTGTGAGTTCATGTCCCCACTTTTAAACTTTTACTTGTTTTCTAAACTTGGGGAAAATACATGTGCTATGGTATATTGTATACAAAAACTAATGAATGATACTATAGATCATGTCACGAATAGGGTGCCATAAGCACCATTAATCAATTACATACCAAGACCGCAGAACAAAAGGTTAGATCTAATGGGTTTCAGGCAGCCACACTCTTGGCCACTCTTTTACCAAGAAGTGCTTTTGTGTCTCTAGTCGTGAATTGACAGTCGTGGATCGACAAGTAAAAATTGCCTATGGTTTGGATGCTTCCTATGTCGTGTCACATGTTAATGGCCTTGCAAACAATTAGAGATCTCGATTTCCTTATATTTACATAAATACTTATTTCATACAATTACATACCATATTTTCTATAACGAATGCTTAAATGTTTTCACAAATCTGCATGAATTCACACCAACATTATGTTGACGATTTTCCAAAACTCACATGTATTTCAGGTAACTAAAGTGGATGTACGCGCAGTCTCACTGTTGCTCTTGAATGTTGTTTCTGTTTTTTAGTTACGATGTGTCAAGACTCCTATGCCCGTTTTGCTGGGTTTGGTTGTTATGTCCCACTCTGTGTGGTGATATAAGGACCAAAACCTTTATGTTGTCTTTGAATAATGTTGTAAACTTTTCAGAAAATGTTTTATGCTGTGATGTAAACACTAAACTTAACTTATGTTTTTAGTTATGTAATGTTATTGGCATTTGGAGTTATTTTTACGAGCATGTAGTATGTTTACCATTCGTATGCAATGAGAACCTTTCAGGATCACACCTCGTGCTTCCGCCTTAGAAATGGTTGTGACAAGCCAGCAGCCGACAAAAGAGTTACGCTGACAAGCGTCGCAAACCTTTGGAATTCAAGATAGGTGATTTTGTACTTCTCAAGGTATCCCCTTGGAAGGGTGTGGTTCATTTTGGTAAGAAAGAGAAACTCGCTCCTCGCTACGTAGGTCCTTTCAAGATTCTAGAAAGGATTGGCAAGGTTGTGTATCGACTGGACCAACCTGAAGAACTCAACAACGTTCATCTTGTCTTCCAAGTCTCAAACTTAAAGAAGTGTCTAGCTGAGGAAGGACTTCAAGTTCCACTCGAAGATCTACAAATCAACGAGACCTTACATTTCGTGGAGAAACCTGTCGAGATCATGGACCGAGGAGTCAAGCAATTGAGGCGCAGTCGAATTCCTATCGTCAAGGTTCGATGGGAAGGAAAACGTGGCGCTGAGTTTACTTGGGAACTCGAAAGTCATATGAAGACTAAGTATCCGCAACTGTTCATTACATCTTCCTAAATTTTGGGACGAAATTTCCTAAATGAGGGGAGACTGTAACGCCCTACTTTTTTTCGTACTTTCCCATATTAGAAAGCATTGTTCGTATTTCTATTCTTGGAAATCTTGTATTCTTGTAATCGTCTCTTTCGTTGTATCATTATAAAATCCAAGACTTAGATCATAAATAAAATTCGTTATTTCTCACAATTCATGTTTTACATATTCATACTTGTTCATACATTTGAATTCATTATACATATAGTACATTATTCGTAATTCTTGAAAATATGTGATATACTTGCAAATACGTGAATCATACGTCATTTGGATGCATATGATACTTATTTATGACATACATATACTTAATCATACTTGTCTATACTTGTTGTTATGTTAAAGATACTTAAACATCCCTTATACTATGCTTATATTTCATAAAAATACCCTAAAACACAACCAAACCTAACAAAGTTAAACATAAGGACCCAGATTGCCAAATTTGAAACATTAATCCAGAACATAGCCCCGTCGCGTCGCGCGACGGGTATGGGTGTGTGTTGTTGTGCAGCGCGACACCCCCGATCCAACAGACTCTCGTTTCCAGCTCAACTATTGGGCAAACTTGTGTTAGTTTTGTGTGTTTTCTCCATTTAATGATCAACTAACCAACCCTAATCACCTCCTATAAAACCCAACCTACTTCCACACTTCTCCCACTTTACAAACTCACTAATCCACTATCTAAACACTCCAAATCTGGTGCAAAAATGGTAGCAAAGTCAGATTCATATCAAGTTACAAAAGTGAGTCTAAACTTACTTATCTTCCATCTTTTTTCACTTCTTCTTGCTTCTTAGCATTTGGAACAACCCTAGGGATGTTTCCATAGGTTTTCCATGGAAATGGAACATCACCATCATGAGGTTAAAAGTGCAAGGAACTTTCTGTTTTGTACAAAAACTTTGTTAAACATACTTAAACTTATGATTCCTTCATACATTCCTATGTGCTTATGCCACTAATCAAGACTACGATTATGTGTGCTTAAAAACAAGGTTGTAACATACAAATCCAGAGGTTTTAATTCTCTAAACTTTCTGTTTTTAAAAGGGTTCTAATCCACAAGTGAGGAACAAGTCTTGAACGTGTGTATGTGTGATTATTTGGATAGCTTAGGCTATCCTACTTACAATCCACACTTCACTTGATGATTTCTCTTAGATAGTATGTATATTTTATTTCCGTAATAATCCATTCACGACCATCCTTGTTGTCTCATGATAATTTGTGCATTGGTGAATACAAAAGAGGTTTTAAAATGGAAGATTTATCTTCCTACCTCTATGCATGACTTCTATGATAATACTTATTATAGGACTAAACTTATAAAATATATAATATCCATAGTAACCGAACCCTTGAAAATAATCTAATGGTTATTCATCAAGTTACTAAGTTACATCACCTAAGTGCTTAGTTCCTCGTTACGATTCTAATAGGTATTAAACCTATGAAATCATTCTAACCCCTATGGGTTTTCATAGTGTCAAGAACGAATGCTAAGCCTAAGTGATTATTTTCTTGTATATTTACTTTGTTATACGTTTCATTCCAAAATCCTAATCCTCCGTTATCATCCAAATACTCATACACCTACGTTTCCTCATGTAGAAGGACTTGGTGTTTCATCCTCCAACAACCAACAAACTCTTCATGGATTAACAAGTGGAAGCTTGCAAAACCGTGAGTACACTTGACCTGTTTTACTTTTAAAACACTTTGGGTTGTAACATGTTATTATACAAACTTTACGTTCACACACTTAAAACATACTTTATACTCTCAATCCGTTATAAATGCTACTTGTTTACTTAGGTTCATGCTAGATTATACATGCTTTATATCATTAACTTTTCTAAGCCCCAACTTAACATATATAGCGCTATAGGAGTAGCACGCCGCCCGTCGTGGTCTTGTTAAGTCTTTATTCTAAAACAGTCTCGTCAGTTTTGTGGCGAGGGATGCTAAATACTAGTGGACACTTGGGTTGACATATTGTGATGCATGCTAGTTACCTTGTTTGCAAATTGCCATGTGGATTCGAGAAAATGCTTTTATACTTATGCTATTTATACAAACCTTGTGTACTCGCCTTTGCTTTTGCATTGAACTTTATTTTAAACATGTTACAGGTTGATGTTGATGCCATGATGAATCTAGTAGGGATGACTAGAAACACGCTCAAGATTACTAGATTTGATTATGCTTGTTATGTTATTGTTGTTGTATTTTTGTCATTTCTATGTTGTACTTGTACTTCTTTTGTTGTATTGACAATTTATGATTATTAATGAAAAACAGTTTTGATTTAAATATTGTCACAATTAGCGTTATGTGTGATGAGCAATCTATCTTCATCCCACTCCGATGATTCCGCCTTTGGTTGGGGTGTGACAATAATATACCGACAAATATGAGGATTTGGTAGTTTCACTTCCACCACAACGATGTATGGTTTCAATTGGTGATAAATTAATGAACTAGGGTTTGGGCGATAAATTGGGGGAAATGGGAAAGGTGGGCGAAATGACTGATTGCCCTCTTGTGCAAGTCATATGACCAGATTTAACTGGGAAAATAATTTGGGTTAGTGCCAAAGGATAAACTGTGCACGATTTTGAAAAATAAAGTACAAAACTCATCAATTTCAAAGACAAAGGACACCACCTGAAATTTAGTATATAAATAAAGAACAAAACATGTAATTCACTTTATTATACAAAATCAATTTAATATGTAAAAAATTATTTTCTTTTTCAAAAACTTATTTGGAGCTTTTGCATATAAAGATGTGTAAAAGCATTCTAATAAAAAAAATCTTGTTTGTATTTTTTTTACCTTTTTAAACTGTTTTTTAAGCTTTTTTTTTTGGGGGGGGGGGGGGGGGGGGTAATTTAAAAAACTCTTCTACTTGTATTTATATGCAAAAGCTTTTTTTTTTTTTTTTTGAAAAAAAATAATTTTTTACATGTTGAATTGAATTTTTTGTTTTATGTTTAACATGTTAAATACATAGTTCTTCGTACTTTTAAGGTTCCTTATTGAACCCATCCACACATGTATTGATGTTTGATAATTGAAAGTTGAATTATAGATGTGGAAAATTGGAAGTTGAAATTAGAATTTTCATAGGGACTTGCTTTTTTTACTCACTCTTGGCCTAAAATGTTTCGGTAATTGTCTGGGACGACCTTAACCATTTGGGTGGTTTAGGTGTAAAAATTTATTAAAAAACATGAAGTTGGACTTAAAATATTATTTTTCTAAATATATATTAATACTAATAAATATCCTATGTTGTTTATGTTGTAGCATGACCAATATTATCACCTTGTCTCACAATTCTTTAAATTTACTTATATTAAAGAGTAAATTGCTAAAATCGTCCTTGACGTTTATTCATATTTGCTAAATCCAATCAAAAAGGTTTTTTTTCTCATAGGAACCATTGAGCTTTCAAAAAAGTTGCTAAATCCATCCAAAATGACTAATACTCTTAACAATACTAAATTGATAAAGGGGTAATTTAGTCATTCTTTTAATTTATTTAATTTACCTTTTTTTAACAGGTTATTACATACCCCCACCTTTTATAAACAAAACCCTAAAACTTAGTATTGTTTTCTTTATAATTAGTGAATGGCAAAAATCTACGGAAGACGAGCTAATAGACACAAATAAAGGTGGCGGCGGTTCTGAACCGTTCACGAAATGAGTCAAAATCATATATAACATTTTGGAAGTTTAACAACAAATATGTCAAATTTACACATTCATTAGTAGTTTGTTTAAAAAGAAGTTATAAACTTATAACAACTCAGTTTCACTAAATAAAGGGAATATGTTCGGAAATTACTGATAGTCATTACACTCTTTTCGCATTCGTCTACTTAGTTAAACACAATGTTATAACTAACTTATTGCATTTTATTTATTATGGAACTTACTATCATTTTAGTGTTTTTAATGAGTAACTATGATATTATGGAATTTAAAAAGATGAAAATATGAAACTTAGAGCTTTTAATACGACTAGCTATAAAAGAAGAGGATTTAGAAAGGGTCAAACGCGTCAACTCGTCGAGAGTCACCCGAAGTTTGTTTTTGATGCATAAAAACTAAATTTATTCAAAGAATTAGACTTATGTTAAAATAGTACTATTTTTTATATCATATTTGACACGTTTTCAACATGACCACTTAGTTTCGATGCACAACAAAAATTTGCCCATTTTAGGCTGTTAGCCAACCATCCCGAAGACCGACCCAACTATTTTGCCACCTCTAGAACACAAACACGAGTACACATAGCTCCACAAACAAATTCATTACCAAAATACACACACCACATATGATCGAAAGAAAGAAAAAAAAAACATTATACCCGTTTTTATGACTCTTTCAAAGTACCAAACCGATAAAATCAACTAAAATCATGATGATTAGTGGCCTAGTACCGGATACTACAATTCATGTTCAAAATAACCACATATTTCCCACTTAAGTTCCTCAAGTCCTACAAAAACTCAAACAAAGCCCCAGAATTATTATCCCTAAAAATAATTATTTTAGAACCATAATGAATCCGGTTCTGCCATTTCATATTGTTTGTGAATGAATCAGAGTGACAACAACCTTGATTGTAAAAACCAAAAGGAGCACACAGTTAAGGGCATGTAATAACCTGTTAAAAAGGGTAAATTAAATAAATTAAAAGAATGACTAAATTACCCCTCTATCAACATAGTATTATTAAAAGAATGACTAAACTACCGCAAAGGTCAGTGTTTCTTCAAGAGTATTAGTCATTTGGGATGGATTTAGCAACTTTTTTTAAACCAGTGGTTCTTATGAGGAAAAAACATTTTTTTGGATGGATCTAGCAAATGTGAACAAACGTCAAGGACGATTTTAGCAATTTACTCTATATTAAAAATAAAAATAATATTATAACATTTACTATGATTACTACCGTCTTATTAGTCAGTTTATTTGAGTCATTGTAAATATTTAAGAATTATTAAAAATAGAGCTCAATATATTTCATGAGGTTATAAGTTCATATGTGATCAAAAACCCTAATTGGGTATCAAGCCAATTACGTGCACAAAATTTCTTCCACAAACATAAATCTAGTTTATCCGAATATGGTACCTCTAAGTTATGAAATAAACGATAATGGGTAAAGGAATATATAGCTTAATGGACTTATAACTCATTTAAAGTTTAAATTCGCTAAAAAGCACAAATCCGATCCTCCTTCTTACAACTTACAAGTTACAACACATCATATAAAGTTAAAAATTCGTCAAAAAAAAACACAAATCCAATTCTCCTTCTAAACATTTCCATACCATTTGTAGAATCACCAAATTTATGAAGTTATTCCTCTTTTAACCCACGCATACTTTTATAGCACACGTTACTAAAAGGGTAGTATAATTATTGTTATTGTTTGTAAAACTAATACAATAAATAAATATAATCTAGTTGTATTTTTATATTCGATTAAAAAACTTCTAATTTTAAATTTCATACAAAACTTATAATAGATATATTCACTTTATAAATAGATAACAATCAGCCACATATTCATGTTAGAACATATCTATCTATACTTTTTATTAGGCCTGTAAACGAACCAAACGTTCGGCGAACAGTTCGTGAACCGTTCGGCGGGAAGTTCGTTTGTGTTCGTTCGTTATTAAGCAAACGAACACGAACAAGAAATTTCGCTCGTTTAGTTAAATGAACAAACATGAACAGAGGGCGTGTTCGTTCGTTTATGTTCGTGAACGTTCGGTAACGTGTTCGTTTGTGTTCGATAGTTAATTAGTGTTTTTAGTTTTTATATTTATTTAAATACTTCAAAATTCTGATAAATTAAATATTTAATAAGTGTCAGTGTATTATATATTATGTTCATGAATGATTGTTTGTTTGTGTTCATGATCATGAACATTAGTTTGAGCTCATTTGTGTTCGTCAACGTTCGTTTTTGTTCGTTGCCTAAAATTAACAAACAAACACAAACGAACACGAACAAGTTCATTTCCTTAACAAACGAACACGAACATTAAATCTCGTTCGATAAGTGTTCGTGAACGGTTCACGAACACATATATTTCTTAACAAACGAACACGAACAAGGTCTTGTTCGTGTTCGTTCGGTTCGTTTGCAGCCCTACTTTTTATAAAAGGAGAAATCCCAATGACATAAGAAAAGCTGATGTGTCAGCCAGAGAGGCTGTCCAACAATGTTTTTCTTATGTCATTACTGCATCATAAAACCTAAAGTCTATCTTTTGGCAAACGTATAACTTAGCAGATGTTTTGAAATTGCCGGTAATTTCAAATTCAAAATGCCTGGGGATATGTAATTTGCAATTAATGCATGTTACTCACTCACTTCTGTCAATCATCTTCCTATATAAAGGTTTTTTTCTTCTGATTTCACTCTTCATATTTACACTCTCGTGTTCTCTGCTTTTGTATTTTCAAACCATACTTCCAATGTATCTCTCCCTCAAATCCTTTCTTCTCAATACTCGACATTTGTTCATAAAGGATAAGAGAAAACGGAAGCTCTCTCTGAACCATTTTCAGAACAAATTTTGGGGATATGTGGTTTGCCTTGATGATGGTAATGTCATATATATAATTATGTTTGTTTTGGTTTTTGATTTTTCGTAATTGTTTTTTATCCGAGTTATGACTAAATAATGATTGTGAATGATTTGAGCAGATGATAATGGTGATTGTTCTACAGTTATTTCCAGCATCATTGTTCCAACATCGTTGAAAGTATGTTTTTTTTGTAATTTTGAAATTTTGAATTTTTAATTTTGAACTAATCTACTCTTCTAGCTTTATATTTCAGTCTAATCACAGTTGTTTGAAATTCATACAATCATCTGCGGGTTACTTTAGGTTTGTGGATTTTAAACTGTTCATATATTCCAGCTCTGTTTTCTTCGAGCGACCAGTGGTAGAAGTATTTGTGATTAGACTGAATGGTTTTAGAATATGTTAATATGGATCCTGATGGTATTAAATTAAACACAAAGAAAGATTATTAAATGTACAGTTAAAATAAGTTTTGCTTATGACTAAATGATGATTATGAATGACTTGGGGAGATGATGATGATGTAGAACCTACAGTGGTTCCTACTAAACGCAAGAAAGGATATGCTTCTGCTGTCAGATAAGATTTTATTTAATAAGATATATAAGTAGATTCAGTTAGTTCTTTCCTGCCTTTTTTGTATTAAAAGAAGCATAAAGTTTGGAATTTTGACGTATAGAATGTATAGACTTTTGCAGGCTCTTATGATTTAAAGCAGCTCTTTATCAAGCAAGTTGAGAGTTAAGTATATGAGGATAGGGCTACTCTTCAAGAGCTGAAGAAGTGTTTTGATGGACTGCATCTTGGTCTGTTCACGAGAGACCAGGTTTCCAGAAACCTGATGGTAATGCCTTCAGCTCTTCCCTGGAGTTCATGGCGATCGTCAAAGATATACATTGAGAGGTTCAGTACTCGATGAAGTTGAAGCTAAAAGCACTTAATTTTTGCTGTTAGATTCCTAAATTTCTTCGTGTTGTTGTTATATTTTAAAGTTTCGTTGTTCAGTACTCGATGTAATTGTTGATCTTTTGATCCTCATAATTAAATTTTAATCCTATTAATGTTTGTGGAGCATTTTATTTTTACTAATTTTAAGGTGCATAAGTATTATTATGTAATTTTTAATATCATCTTATTATTGCAGATCGATATTGATGTAGATGTGAAATTTTCTCTGAGTTTGATTTAGATTATGTTGATGTTGAATTGTGCTTGAACAATTTTTTGAAGAATTACAAAGAATCAATTTCGGTTACTCTATAGATCTGTCAAAGTTAAAGTTTGCCAAAAGAGAACATCTGCTCGAAATCATCATCTGCTGATCTAACGGCTGTTTGACTTGCTACTGTTGTCAACATCTGTTGTTGCCTAACATTGCTTCTCAACATCCGTGTGAGCTGAAGTGGTAGAAGTATGTGTTTAGGATGTAGAGTATTGTTGGTCTTTAAATGAAGAGTTTTTTTTATTGTTTTGAGTTAACTGCCATTTTCGTCCCTGTGGTTTGGTCACTTTGGCCATTTCAGTCCATTTTTCAAAAATGCGCCATTTTCGTCCCCCACGTTATGGAAAGGTGCCATTTCAGTCCAAAAACCATAACCCAGTTAAGTCAGTTTGTAAATAAGGACTGGTTGTGTAAATTTGTAACATAAAGGACTGATTGTGTAAATTTGAAAAATGGACTGAAATGGCAGTTAACACCACCACCACTAGCCCTGCCACCACCACCACTCCGCTGCCACCACCGCCACCACCGCCACCACAGCCACCACAGCCCTGCCACCACCACCACTCCACTGCCACCACCGCCACCACCGAAACGAAAAGCTTGCGGGTTACGGGGACGTCTTCGTCTTCTCCGATGAACTCCGAACTCCGGCGAGTTGCAGAAATGAGCAGGGGTGGAACTAGATGTTTGTGGGGATCTGCGGAACTTCTATAATACACATTGAACGGCTTTCATCACTTTGTCCGATGGTGTTTGGACATCGGTACCGACTTTATTTTACAATACACATTGAACGGCTTTCATCACTTTGATTGTAAGCAAATTTTTCTTTCCCGTTACACAACTGCATAGGAAAAGTGATGCTTTATGCTTTCAGGTCAAAATCCAATGCCTGACACCAAGAACAAAACTAAGATACATGTTTGTGGATGAAGATAATGATCATGCAGGTAGCAGATCAAATGGCTCAGCTGCCTCACATAATTTGTAGCAGATCATGCAGGTAAGGCGTGTCGATTTTGAAGTGTAATTCTGCCAACATTGTCAACTGTAATTCTGCAAGGTATCCAGATTCGTGCGCGAAAATTCAGATTTATAAATTCGTTTTTTCGCAAATTTGACATGAAAACGGAAAACTAAATTCCCATTTTGTTCAAATCACATTGAATGGTAAGATGAAATTTGGCAGTTTTTTTTTTATATAGGCTAACATTAGTTTTATAAAAATGTGAAAAGATAAGTGCATAGGTAGTTATTAAAATGAGTATGTAAAAAGTAATATTAACCAGACCCTGATTACAAAGTTTCATTACTATCTGCAACAGAAAATTCAAATCATAAACTAACTTCTGAATTTTGATCTTTTGCCTATTGGATCAGGTGGACATTCCCAAGCATAACTTTATTCTTTTGGGCATTAGGATAGCGAACATAGCGTTGCAACGTGTTGATTTTTATGTGTTTCTAGAAAAAACAAAAGTAGATATACCTGTGTCACGATTCTGAACTTTGATCGTTTTGCTTAGCAAAATCGTTTTCTTTGGTGGGCTCGGTTCAGCAAATGGTTATGTGTCTTTACTCTTTTGGCTTATCTTCTTGGGTGGGTTAGGAAGTTGTGGTTACCGTTTGTTTTAGGAAGATCTAGCTTTCAGTTCCTATGAGTTCTACACCGGTGAAACTCATTTCAGAATGCTTCATCAAACCACTAGACGACCTCTCACAGTCACCGGAGGCAAAGCAGCCTATCCATTTCACACCTTCTGCAACTCGCCAGAGTTCGGAGTTCATCGGAGAAGACGACCGGAGAAGACGAAGACGTCCCCGTAACCCGCAAGCTTTTCGTTTCGGTGGTGGCGGTGGTGGTGGCAGCGGAGTGGTGGTGGTGGCAGCGGAGTGGTGGTGGTGGCAGGGCTGTGGTGGCTGTGGTGGCGGTGGTGGCAGCGGAGTGGTGGTGGTGGCAGGGCTAGTGGTGGTGGTGTTAACTGCCATTTCAGTCCATTTTTTAAATTTACACAATCAGTCCTTTATGTTACAAATTTACACAATCAGTCCTTATTTACAAACTGACTTAACTGGGTTATGATTTTTGGACTGAAATGGCACCTTTCCAGAACGTGGGGGACGAAAATGGCGCATTTTTGAAAAATGGACTGAAATGGCCAAAGTGACCAAACCACAGGGACGAAAATGGGAGTTAACTCTATTGTTTTTTATGCCACAGTTTTGAAATTTTATTATTTTTTTTATGATTTGGTAAGTCAACAGTTTTTTGAAGAATTTCCTCCTCTCAATTGCAAATACTCAACATCTATTACTTTAAATCTCTATCAAAGGTAAAGTGTAACATCCCAAAAACGGGTTTGGTAATCAAACCACGTTAATAGTAAAGACGGGTAAAATACCGTTAGTGGTAAAAATTAACCCGGTAAATATTAGGACTCAAATAAATAAACCTAATATTAATTAAAAAGGGGAATAAATACTTTGAGAAAACAAAGTATATAAAAAGGCCAAATTAACGGGACTTAAAACATAACGGGTTATAACTTCTCGAACCCGTTAAAGTAACTAGGAGTAATTAACCTAGTTAGTAGCATGTGATTAAGTAACTAATGGTGAGATATAGCTTCATTTGATCAAAATAAAACATGAGGGACTAATATTGTCAAGTGGGAAACTTGTTTTATTAAAACACAAGTTAAACACCAAAATACACACTTAAAGTGTGTGTTCTGGTCGAGATATCCACAGGAGCCAAGAACATCTTGAGCTCAAAACCCTAACAAGCACAAATCAAGAAAATTGGAAGGGCAAATCAAACCCAAATCGAAATTCAAGCACATATTCGTGATCACCAAGTCAAGGGGATCTTAAGGTATGTCGAATTTCTAACATTCATGAAGTTGTACAAAGTTGATAATCATCCTAATCGCGAATTAGGCATGGGTTAGAGAAGATAGGGCTAGATTAGTGATGTATACTTGCTTAGGAACGAAACCCAAAGTGAAAATCATACATAACATGCTATGAATTGAAGGATTTGATGAAATAACACACTTAGATAAGTGGGTTTTAATGTTATGATGATTTTGATGATATAACTATGCTTAGAATCAACATGCATGATAACAAATAGAGGTGTTCGATTTAACCATGAATTTGGGTACTTGTTCATACATGATTGAAATGGGTTTTGAATGATTTGATGAAATTGAAGTTGTATTGATGTGTATAAACATCATATTAGTTCATATGAATGAACTACTTGAACAAATTAGAGATTTTGTTAAGAGTTCATAAGTGATTAGAAGTGGGTTTTGACACAAGAGTTAAACCCATGGTTATGATGGTCAAAATATATATGTGTATACAATGACTAAAATTACATGTTGATTTATGGTTACTTGAGGTATGAATTAGATAACATGTTAGTAGATGTAGCATCTCAAAATATGATGCTCACTAAGTGGTTGATAATGTGCCTAAGTCGAGTCATGTGAACTTGTTAGTGCATCCATACTTGTAAATTGGTGGTTTGACTTTTAAAAGTCAAACCGACCCATGATAAGGTTCATTAAGAATAGTGGTAAAAGATTCATAAGGTGTGAAGGTCATGATCTTGAATGACTAATCTAACCACCTTGTGAATAATGATGATAGTATGACGCTTGACAAGCTAGGTGGAGGCTTGGAAAGGAAGCGGGTCAAACGAAGCAAGTATGAAGGAAAAGTGTAATTCAGATGCAAGGTAAGTATATCTTACACTAGTCATATATTTTAGAATATTCTTTTGTCGTGTTAATTACGTAAAAGACAAATACCTAATTGAGATATAGTCTTCCGGCGTGTAGTCGTACGGAACAAGATAATCAAATATGATAAGAAAACATAGTGATGGCTAAAAATGAGTTAAATCGGTAATTCGATTATATTATGACGAAAGAAATATGTACTTTTAATGGTTATCATATAAGTTAAATTAAAATAACCATTAAGGGCAAAATAGTAATTTGACAATTTGACAATGGTAATTGATCATTTAGACCAAACGGGTCAAAAGGTGAAATTATCACCCTTTGACAATATCGACTAATGGGTTGTCAAGTTGTATGATTTTAGGAAATAAATAGCACATGGATGCTTACATCGCTATCACTTAGCAGTCACTAAGGAAAGGTATTGAAACAGGTCAATATATTGATCCGAGCCAGGTATGGATAATGATACAACTCATCATGTAGAATTTGGAGTCCTATAAAAGTTAGACAAGGTTAAAACATAGATATTTGGTTATCTTTTAGGTAAACCGAATAAATTTAGTTATGATTATAACGTTTTAGAAACATAATGGTTTCTAAACAAGGCTATAGTTAAAAAGTCGGATTTTTGGGTCAAACATGTACTAAAAGTCCTTCGTCGTAAAAGAAGGACTAAAATTGACTAAAACGCCCTTGTAAGCGAAATTGAGCAAACGCACCATATAGGTTGTTTGGAAATAAGTGATATGATGAAATAAATACTTTGAATATGTATGAAAAGCGAAAGATGTAAAATATTGGTTCAATGACTCTATAAAGAGTCTTTGCCGTAAAATAATGATTTGAAGGGTAAAATTTGGAATACATGGATCATCACATTAAACCCACCATAAATACAGTTGTGGTGGGAGATTATAGGATAAGAAATGTGGTGATGGAATGCTATAAACAATCGAAAGTGATTTTAGGCTCGAAAGTGCTTAAATACCCTTAACGGGTCAAAATAAGCATACAAGCGAAAATGGGTTTAAATTGTGTAATAAACCTATGATTAGAATCTAATATAGTAGGTAACATTAATTTGAAGAAGTGTATGAGATATAGGAATCAAATAAATACGTTTGTTTGATAAAATGCATAAACGGGTTAAAATTCGGTAAAAAGGTAACAAGTCGAAGGCTTAGAAGTCTCAAAATTTCTTATGTTGGATGTAGGATTTTAACTCCATATGATGGGGGATCAAATTACAAACATGTATGAAGAAACGGTAGGTCAAACGGATGAGCGGATTGAAAGATACGAAAGTTTTCGTGTCAATAAACGACAAAATGGAAAGGCTGAATGCAGGGGCCACCGTAACTTACGGTGCCACCGTAAGTTACGGTGGAGCTAAAATCTTTACGGTAGAATACCCCTGATTTACGGTGGAGGCCAGAATTCTTTACGGAAAATTTGACATTCAGGGGCCACCGTAACTTACGGTGACCACCGTAAGTTACGGTGGAGGCCAGAATTCAATTAATCGGTTGTGGATCAAGATATCAATGATGGATTTCCTAATTTCCTTGTTATATTGATTATTTAATTATCAAAACTGACCTTTAAGTTGGTTTTGATCACAGGTGAATGTCAAGAATCCCGGATGAAGATCAAGTATCGTGCAAGAACCGAACACACGTTAAACAAAGCTTCCGCAACGTTGTTTTGTCGATATTCTATAACGACGAAATAAACCACATTATGTTGTATCACTTTTAAATTGTAAAAGTTTTTAACAAACCCGTATTTTCAGTATAATTGTGACTATAATTACATGATTATGAGTTTAAATTATACGTTAAACGTTAAATTATAACCAGGGTGTTACATAAAGTCTGCCCAAAGAGAACATCTGTTTAGTAGTGATCCTCTGCTAATCTAACGGTTGTTTGACTTGCTACTGATACCAACATCTGTTGTTGCCTAACAGAAGTTCTCAACATCCGTGTCTGCTGAAGTTGTAGAAACATGTGTTTACTATGTAGAGTATTGTTGGTCTTTAAACGAAGAGTGTTGTTGGCAACATCTGTTGTTGCCTAACAGAGGTTCGCAACATCTTTGTCTGCTGGAGTTGTAGAAGCATGTGTTTACAAATACACAACATCTGCTCCTCTAAATGTCTGTTAGAGGTAAACTCTGCCCAAAGAGAACATCTGTTTCAAGTGATCCTCTGCTGATGAAGACATAGTCTGAAGAAAGTTTGAAGAAGCAAATGTTTGCTATGGGTCAACAGATCTTAAAGAACAAAAAATGATAGACATTAGATCCTGCTCAACAGAGGTTTTAAAAGTCTGCTATGAAAGTCTGCCTCTTCTCAAAACCTCTGCCCATATCTATACTTTAAAGCCAGCAGAGGTTGAAAGTCCTTCCTTTGGCAAACGTATAACTTAGCAGATGTTTTGAAATTACCGGTAATTTCAAATTCAAAATGTCTGGGGATATGTAACTTGCAATTAATGCATGTCATTCAATCACTTCTGTCTTATGGTAAAGGCGTCTTATGGTAAACGAGGAGGTTAAGTGTAATTATGATAACATGTTTTTTTTTTTTGAAGGTTTAAAATTTGTCCTTTGGATTTCTTGATATTTAATTTTATACTTTTCCCATGGAAACACACTTTTGAAATGTTTTGCATTAAAAGCCTAACCATCGTCGCATCATATTCTTTACACACTAAGTTAGTCTGACGATGTATTTAGTCATAACCGCCTTCATTGGGCATATAAAATACATTGGGAAACTGCTTTCATCATTACCGCTTTCATCCATCTACTCAATCGTCTTCAAAGTTTTTTGTTTATCAGTATCTTTACAATTTCTTTGGCTTTCAAACACGCATTTGTTCACTGCGAAATGGAAAACATTGGGTTTCAAATGATTGTTGACGAAATTTTCACGAGGCTCCCTACAGAAGATATTGGTCGTTTGAAATGTCTTTCCAAAAATTTTTGTAGGGAACTGTCAAGTCATACATTTTAGGTGATCCATGCTCTCCGAAGTGGAGATTCACTACAAAAGAAACTACTCTCCTTTAAAGACACGTCAATTGTCGTTGACAGCATAGTAGCTGGTAATTTGGATGCCGGGACAAGCAATGACATAAGTTTTCCTAACAATGTCCACCCTACCTTCTTACGTATTCTATCGTCATTTAATGGATTGCTGTTAGTTTGCAATGAAGGGATTTGCTGTGAGCTGATCCTTTGGAATCCAACTACCAGGCGCTATAAGTTTTTGTCTGACGACTACTTAAATTATATTCAAGATCGAAACTCTGATACAGGTGGAATTTATTTTGATCAATCCAATGATCTGAAAGTGCTTCACATCAGCTGTTACCGTAATGTGGCTACTGCTCGTGTTTACTCACGACGTCGTGAGTCATGGAGAACAATAAATTTTGGTAGCGTAAATAATTATGGTTCAAGCAGTTATTCATGGTCTCCAGGAACTTATGCTGATAAAACCATATATTTCATGGTTTCAAATTATTGGTATCCACTAGGTGAGAGGAACATCGTTGCTTTCGATGTTCTTTCTGAGACTTTCTGAATGCTTCATTTTCCCGAGAGTATTGTAGTCAATCCTTGGCAAGGGCATTTTTTGACCATCACAAAGAGGTTGCATTTGATTGTTATTGGAAAGTCTGCTGAGCTAACTGCTGATTTGCTTAGATATGAAGAAGAAGGCTGGATCAAGGTGTTTGTTTTCAATAATCCTCGTGTAGTTGATTATGTAGATAGGCGCCGAATGACTAATATAATTGAAAACAACAAGTGGCTGATAACAAGCATTTGGGGGGATATGGTTTAAGTTGATATGAGCAATGAAGTTTTGAAATACCTCCAACATGTTGACAACTACAATGGTCCGAAAGGAGCTTTATTTATCGAGACTACTGTTTCGCCCATTTGTCACACCCCGATTTTCCACGTGTCACCGGTGGGCCCGGTGGGGGAGTATCGTGACGTGGTTGGCAACATAATAGTCAAACAACACAATATAATAATGCACAGCGGAAGCAAAGGATATTTATTATTACATTCCGAATATGAAGTAATATTCAGTATTACAACGGAAGTAAAGGATCCACAGGCGGATCTTAAAACATATCATTTGTTCAACAGACTTTAGGCGCCTAGAACTTGCAAGATTCCTTATGAGCGCCCTGAGCTTCCAGCCAATTACGTTCAGTACCTGTCACTTAACCTTTTTGGAAAATACGTCAGTTTTCACTGGTAAATACACTCAACCGACTCATTTGAAAAGAGTTTAAGAAAATTGATTTAGATGCACCAGGCACAAAACCTTTTGACACTTTGATTAAAATGCACAGAGGCAAAATTAATCTTTCATAACTTGGGAAAATTATTTGTATATAATCTTGTATACAGTTTTACTTATCTGTCGTCCGTTAGGGCCGGTTTGTAGGGCCGGACTAAATTAACTGACACGCCACAGGTATAATGCCCACAGGCTATCATCCCCTAAGTTGATTACCAGTTCCGGTATAATGCCCACAGGGATGATACCTTCGAGTGGATTACCAGTTTTTACATAATGCAACTGTCAGGTGTATGCCTACACCCCGTGCTTAGGTCGTGGCCATTACTTCGAATGATGCCAAGGATATCCGGGACATGGTCATTAACCCCTAAAGGCTTTTATTTCAAACAATACAGATTAAACCGGGTTACCTCAATAATTTAACCTTCATTAAGATTAAATATTCAATACCCGACCAAGCGGTATTATTATACCGTATCCCAAGCCCGTATAGGGAAAAATAAGTTAAGAGTATTTACCTGAGCTAGCTCCTGTCTTAAATAGCAGAAATTTATAACTCAGCCGTATTCACTTAAGTAAGCGTAGGTACAATTTACCGGAAAGCTCTAGTCTGGAATGATGGTATAAATAATTAATTAGAATGCTAACGGGTCTTTAATTAAGCCTAAGCTTAGACCTGTTAGTCTTACAGGAAGATACGGTTCGTACGCACGATTAAGCGAAGACCGGAATAGAATGTGATTTAAACCCGACATGTTCAGAGACTTGTCTTATATGGGTATTTCATACACATTCTGGATTTTTGAGATAAAACCGATAAGGTTTGACCCGTTTCGGCTAACTTATATAAACTAGTTATATAAACCGATCCGAACGCGAATAACGCGTAACGGGTAACCGAATAGGTCGCGAACAGGTTTCCTAAGTTAATATGCTTAAATTATGTTGTGATATCATAATGATACCTTCCATAATGCCCAAAACGAGTTAAATCCTTAATTATGCCCCGTAGGGGTACTTTGGTCATTTTAACGATTATAAAAGGGATTTAACGTAACCCTGATGTTCGGGACTGAAGTAATTAGTAAACAACATATTTTTAACAGATTATATTAGTTGATAATAATCCGTATGTCTCAATATAGTTTTAAGCCTAAACTACGCGTATAATACGCGTATAAACCCGTTTTAAGAGACGTTCGATTAAAATACGATTCTGGGTTTTCTGATCAGTTAAACAGGCTCAAAACACTATATTTATTATTTAAAATCAGTAGCAATTGGATTCGCGTCAAAATTCCTTGTAGAAATCATTTTATGACCGAAAAGGGTAAATGCGGTATTAACCGAATTAAGGCGATAAGCCTAGCTTAAGATCAGTTTAAAAATAATTAAAAATCTTCAAAAATCCCAAAATATTATTTAACATCAGTGGGTAAAAGGTTTGGTGCCGAAAATCGGGTTTAGATAGGCTATGCGCTAATCGCGCCGATTAATTAATAAAAAGTTTATTATTTACGCTAATGCGCATATCTCCTAATCTAGACCTCCTGTGAAAATTTACGTACATGTTTAATAATCAGTAACTAAGATTATTGTACTTCCATATTTTCAAAATTCTCGTTGTACGGTCATAAGGGCATTACGGTCCATTTTAAGCATTTAACGGAACCGCGCGAACGAATCGGATAATCAACAAAAAAAGTACAGAGGCTTATACTATCATGTAACCCAACCCTAATGAAGCACTAAGGCAATTCCAAATCAAACTAAAACGGGTCAGAACCGAAGTCAAAGCAAAAGTCAAGGTTTTGCGCCTTTCGGTTCCGAACCGGGTTTAAACAGAAATTTGTCGAGTCGGGCAAGCGTAGACAAGTTTTCATACTTATTACCATGTTACATTAAGATTAGAACAGGTTACACGCCTCACGGATTGCTAATCACGCGTTAAATCACCAATTGCATTTCTGTTGACTTTTTCGGTCAACGTTTGACCCGACAAACGACCTAGCTAGGTCTGGAATTGGTACTTGCCCTTATAAGGCTTTAATACCCATGTAATTACCTATCTAACGGTACTTTTAATTTGACATACGACTGAGCTATCGATAACTAATCCCGAAGTCAACCGTAAGTTACGATATATTGACTTTTAAGCTAATTACTAAGCTAGAATTAATTTAGAAGGGTTAGGCAACTTACTAGATGATTAATGGTTGATTAGGAAGGCCTTGAATCAGATTGGAAGCTCCTCAAATGATCAGATGGCACTTGAATGATGTGTGAAGCAATTGTTGCAACTATGGTCCCTTATATAGTGCTCATGGACACCACAAAAGCTTGACAACCAAGTCTAGGACATCCCACAACAATCCAACAAGTGTCCTAATGTTTTAGGGGCTGTTTTAGGGGCCAATGGGTTGTGAAAAATCGATCTAGGTGCATGCACCAAGGCTGTGGCAGACAAGGGACCAAAGAATAACAATTCTGTTCCAGATGTGGCAGTGGCGTAGCGCCACTGCATGTGTATCAGGTGCTCGCGCTACGCGAGCCCTTAGGGTCTTCCAACATATTTTTGTTAAATTGCAGTTTCAGTCCCTGTCTCTTCAAACTTTGTACAGACACTTGTTTATTGCGATATGGACCCTCAATATTGATCTATAAGGGCCTCAAGATATATACCCACTTCGTTAAGTTCCCGGGTAACTTTATTGTTACCCGAAAAGGCCTAATTTTCAATGTTGACGCTTTAACCCCTCGCACACGAATTTGATCATAACTTTCTCATACGTTAACGAAACTTTACGAAATTTGAACCGTGCATTCTAGTGAGCATAATTAACATTTACAAAGCTTCGGGTTTGTAAAAGGTCACTCAGAGGTATATCTTTAAACATGTTGACACATTTAACCCCTGTAGTTTGTAATCTCTCACCTTTAGCTTCGTATGATCCATGATTTATTCGTTTGAAGGTATGAGCATCGTGTAGGGTTAATGTACATTATATTTATTCACGGTTGACACTTAGAATACGTAATCTCTCATACTTTCCATGTTTGTCAACTTTAGTCCTTCTATAACATTTCCTTCACACGTTCAGACTTTATGACACGTGTCAACACATTATAGGACGTGAATTTTCGAGGTGTTACATCCTCACCCCCTTAAAATAAATCTCGACCCGAGATTTACTGAAATAAGTAAGGGTACTTTTCTTTCATCGTGGATTCAACCTCCCACGTGAATTCGGGAACTCTATGGGCATCCCATTTGACCTTTACAATAGGTACATGCTTCTTACGAAGCTTCTTTACCTATTGATCTTCAATCGTCAAAGGTTCTTCCTCAAATTTTAAGCTCTCATCTTTATGCACATCCGTATGTGGTATAACCAGTGATTCATCAGCGAAACACTTCTTCAGATTGCAGATGTGGAACACATTGTGAATTCCACTGAGCTCTTCAGGTAAGTTTAGCTTATAGGCAACTGAACCGACACGTTCGATAACCTCGAAAGGTCCTATGTATCTCGGGCTTAGCTTGCCTTTCTTACCAATTCGCATCACTCTTTTCCAGGGTGATACCTATTGTTGAACCTTATTTCTTAACAAGAATTTAGGAGGTTTGCTATTTTCATAATCCTAAATTTTCTGCCGTATACTGGCATTTTACTGATGATTATGAATTTGCGTGATCTTATTGATCGTCTATAATGCAACATTCAGATCTTAATGTTTGGGCTTACCAAACTATTGTCCTATCAATGGACGTTTAACATTTCATCTATACAAGGTCTCCAAAGGAGTAGCCTTAATACTTACATATCAATTATTAAAGAAAAGCTCATCTTAAGGTGGTTATTCCAACCATTACTTAACTAATATTAAGGAATAGCTAATCCTTGTCGTTAGTCGAACAATTAGACGATCCTGGGTAGCTGATGGCAAATTCTTAATCGTTGCCTATTTAGGGTTGCGGCATGCATGCATAAGCAAAATGAACCGTCTTTCTTATCTAACAATATCAAACTCTCGGAGTATCGAGTTAGGCTATATGAACCTATGTCTTAACACCTACTTACTCAAGGTTTCGTTTATTCCATAATCAATATGGAGTTTTCACAACACTCTAACCCAAAGCGGGATGTTAATCTTAACTCTACTTGCCTCTAGGGAGGTAAACAGTGACATCTTTTGAGAAGATAATTAAGATACAAGGAGGCTATAGAGATTTTCCATATCTCAGGTTCCAGTTCATCCATCATTGTTCGTGTCAAATGAGTGACACCCTTATATTATAAGTCCTCATATTTCTTTACCAGGGAATATGTATTTGGACAATTCTATTCTGGATATCTTCTTTGAATGCTACTAGTCGACTTTAGTACCATATGACCATTGGGATATCTCAGGGGTTCCATGCATTAAACCTCCATGCTGATCAGACATGGAAATAATCTATGGGACACACTAGGATACGCCAATCCTCATATGACACTTTAATCAAACATAGTTTGGCATTCGCAGGCGATAGAAAACAATGAGAAAATAATTAAAATAACATATGTTGTCGTACTCTATGCAAAGAAAGGGTGCTCTTAGATTTTCGGAAGGATTCCTTGCCGATCTATAAGAATCGGTTACTATGGTTTCCTTGGTAGTTATACCTTGTGGATGATAATAAAATTTTGCTAAGTTCATGGTTCATGAAGATTTATTATTGCCTGTATAAAAAAAAACAGGACACTTAGCAGAAATTATTATTGATAAATGATAAGGAAGTTTATTGTTCAAGTGCTTATAATAAATTAGAATGGAGATTTTCACAAACTAGGCACCTAGCTCAGTTGGCTAGGCGCGCGAAAGGGTGCGGCCGGCCTAGACCCAGGTTCGATTCCGGGGACGGCCAGTTCCACCATTATTTTTTTTTTTTTGCTTAATATTAATTACTCGTACGGATACGTGTAATTATAAGAGTTGTCTCGTAAGGAGTCTTGATAATTAATCGTTTCTTATCACCCACAATATGGGCTTGATTTTTAAGGCAACCAATCGATTTTTATCACTATATTGAGTCCTTAAGTATGCAACCAAAAGTTTGCTACAAGGATATTAGAAAAAGTGATTTCTAATAGATATTAAATATCAATATAGGATTTGTTGGAGCATTTTCGACGTAACATCGTCACTTTCTACCGGGCATTAAATGACCGGAGTCTTAATCAGGTGGAGACAACAGTTCTCAACCTTTATCATTCATAATATATTTATATGTGCCAATATCAAATAAGTTTCTACATAAACTGTTTGATAAGGAAAGGTACATATTATACTATTATTATTCTGCATCATCTCTTGGGCGTTCCTCCTGATAACTCGTGCGTTTGTTCTCTTGGCCTACTCGGGCTTCCTCGCGTACTTAGGGCAGTTGGTCTTTATGTGCCCTTTCTCGTTGCAGTTGTAGCATGTAGCATCTTTGATCTTCCCGCAATCAACAGCCTTGTGCTCCCTAGACTTGCATATCCCACATGCAGGTGGTCCTGTTTTAGAATTGGACTCCATTCTGCATTTTCCAAAGTGGCGTTTTTGGCAAGTCGAGCACCTTGGCTTTTCCTCTGTCCGCTGACCATTCTTTCCAGACCCAGACCTCTCAGAGTCAGTGTTTCCCTTGTGTTTCTTCTCTGATTCTCGTGAGTTATCACCCTTACGCTTCTTCTTACTTTCTTCAGATTTCTTTAGCGACCTTAGCCTGACCGCATCTAAAGTAAGGGACAGAGAGAGGTCAGCTACTGACCTAAATGTAGTAGGTCTTGAAGCCTTAACACTGGCTTTGATTTCTGGGGGTAAACCCCCAATGAAGCGTGCAATTCGCTTGGCCTCTGGTGTTACAAGGTAAGGGACCAGTCTGGACAGGGTATTAAAACTGGTGAGGTAAGCTTGACAATCTAAGTTTGTCATCACCAAGGATAAGAAATCTGACTCAATCCCCTCAACCTCGTGTTGAGGGCAGTAATTCTCCTTATTGAGAATAACAAACTGTTCCCATGACATGCTGTAGAGCGGAATCTTCCCAGCAGCTTGAATGAGAGACTTCCACCATGCCAATGCCTCTCCTTTGAACGATTGGGATACGTACTTCACGACATCCCTTTCAGCGCAACCGCTGATATCGACAACTGTGTCCATTTCATCCAACCAAATCATACAATCAACTGCCCCTTTTTCCCCAGTAAAATCTCGGGGCTTGCAGGAAACAAAATACTTATAGTTACAGGATTTGGTATGCGGTTCATTATCGAACACTATCCTCTTGGATGGAGCACTGTGTTCATTAGATGAATGTCGATCGTCATCTTTCTTTAACTCATCTTTCTTTGAGGGCGGCTTGTTATCAGGCTCTGGAGGAGTTTTAGGGATGGATTTAGGGTGGGGTACAGATGAGGCTTCACTATATGTCTCACTATACTCCTGGAATTTCTCCTTCACAGCTTTAGATACAGCTGAGTCAATCAATGTACGAAGTTCTCCTCTGGTTATATTAATCCTTTCATCATCGCGATTTTCCAGAGGGTGACTATTCCCTTCTTCCGACCCCGCCATGTAGTCTTAATTGCTACATAAAAATTAAACAAGGACAAGGTTTTTACGGAAGTTTAAACAGTTTTATCTTTTTGAACGATTTATTAACCTTGTTTTTAATACACATATTGGTTAATTTTGATAAATATATAATTATTCAGGATATTTATTATACTCCTAAATTATAAGTTAATAATAGCACAAAAGGCCTAGTCACTTAGACAAGTTTAATTTGTAGGCCTTGATTTTATAGCATCGAGGCTTCAAGGTTTGAATCAAAGTTCATTACCTTTTCTTGACAGGGAGTTGTAGGCTACCTCTGTCTTTAGTCCCAGAGGACGTTAGTTATAGCCCGTGGGCACTTCATCCATAAGGGATGATTATATAAATAAGGAAATTTAGTATATCCCAAAATGACTTATGTGATTTTATCATATCACATTTTGTCGAGCATGTTAATATGCTTTCATATGTTTAATAAGGATTTGAATCTCTTGAATAGGTTCTACCATCTTGGCCTTGTATGCCGTGACATTTAGGCTAGGTTTTTCCTTTAAGATTCTTTTAATAATTAACGCAGAGCAATCCTAAATTGAACTGTTAACAAGGATCTTAATCTAATTATGGAACTACCATCTTGGCCCTGTCTTAATGTGACACATGGCTAGGTTTTGTCCTTTTTAAATTTTGCCATTTTATTATAATGGTAGATCTTATAATATAGGAATGATACTTTAAATATAATCGTTCCTTTAAAATTTAACAAGTATATGGTTGCCCTAAACGGGACTTCTATAGCAATTGACTTGCCCATGCAAGGGCTAATCAGAAAATAACAAAGGAACCAAATAAGGTAAAATGAAACAAATTTGGATTTTTCTTATGTTCTTGTCTAGACTCAAGAATGTGCAATCGTGTAACTGAGATTAAACACAAAAGACTAGTGTTTAATTCACTCAGTGTTGGCTCTGATACCAACCTGTCACACCCCGATTTTCCACGTGTCACCGGTGGGCCCGGTGGGGGAGTATCGTGACGTGGTTGGCAACATAATAGTCAAACAACACAATATAATAATGCACAGCGGAAGCAAAGGATATTTATTATTACATTCCGAATATGAAGTAATATTCAGTATTACAACGGAAGTAAAGGATCCACAGGCGGATCTTAAAACATATCATTTGTTCAACAGACTTTAGGCGCCTAGAACTTGCAAGATTCCTTATGAGCGCCCTGAGCTTCCAGCCAATTACGTTCAGTACCTGTCACTTAACCTTTTTGGAAAATACGTCAGTTTTCACTGGTAAATACACTCAACCGACTCATTTGAAAAGAGTTTAAGAAAATTGATTTAGATGCACCAGGCACAAAACCTTTTGACACTTTGATTAAAATGCACAGAGGCAAAATTAATCTTTCATAACTTGGGAAAATTATTTGTATATAATCTTGTATACAGTTTTACTTATCTGTCGTCCGTTAGGGCCGGTTTGTAGGGCCGGACTAAATTAACTGACACGCCACAGGTATAATGCCCACAGGCTATCATCCCCTAAGTGGATTACCAGTTCCGGTATAATGCCCACAGGGATGATACCTTCGAGTGGATTACCAGTTTTTACATAATGCAACTGTCAGGTGTATGCCTACACCCCGTGCTTAGGTCGTGGCCATTACTTCGAATGATGCCAAGGATATCCGGGACATGGTCATTAACCCCTAAAGGCTTTTATTTCAAACAATACAGATTAAACCGGGTTACCTCAATAATTTAACCTTCATTAAGATTAAATATTCAATACCCGACCAAGCGGTATTATTATACCGTATCCCAAGCCCGTATAGGGAAAAATAAGTTAAGAGTATTTACCTGAGCTAGCTCCTGTCTTAAATAGCAGAAATTTATAACTCAGCCGTATTCACTTAAGTAAGCGTAGGTACAATTTACCGGAAAGCTCTAGTCTGGAATGATGGTATAAATAATTAATTAGAATGCTAACGGGTCTTTAATTAAGCCTAAGCTTAGACCGGTTAGTCTTACAGGAAGATACGGTTCGTACGCACGATTAAGCGAAGACCGGAATAGAATGTGATTTAAACCCGACATGTTCAGAGACTTGTCTTATATGGGTATTTCATACACATTCTGGATTTTTGAGATAAAACCGATAAGGTTTGACCCGTTTCGGCTAACTTATATAAACTAGTTATATAAACCGATCCGAACGCGAATAACGCGTAACGGGTAACCGAATAGGTCGCGAACAGGTTTCCTAAGTTAATATGCTTAAATTATGTTGTGATATCATAATGATACCTTCCATAATGCCCAAAACGAGTTAAATCCTTAATTATGCCCCGTAGGGGTACTTTGGTCATTTTAACGATTATAAAAGGGATTTAACGTAACCCTGATGTTCGGGACTGAAGTAATTAGTAAACAACATATTTTTAACAGATTATATTAGTTGATAATAATCCGTATGTCTCAATATAGTTTTAAGCCTAAACTACGCGTATAATACGCGTATAAACCCGTTTTAAGAGACGTTCGATTAAAATACGATTCTGGGTTTTCTGATCAGTTAAACAGGCTCAAAACACTATATTTATTATTTAAAATCAGTAGCAATTGGATTCGCGTCAAAATTCCTTGTAGAAATCATTTTATGACCGAAAAGGGTAAATGCGGTATTAACCGAATTAAGGCGATAAGCCTAGCTTAAGATCAGTTTAAAAATAATTAAAAATCTTCAAAAATCCCAAAATATTATTTAACATCAGTGGGTAAAAGGTTTGGTGCCGAAAATCGGGTTTAGATAGGCTATGCGCTAATCGCGCCGATTAATTAATAAAAAGTTTATTATTTACGCTAATGCGCATATCTCCTAATCTAGACCTCCGATTGACGTGAAAATTTACGTACATGTTTAATAATCAGTAACTAAGATTATTGTACTTCCATATTTTCAAAATTCTCGTTGTACGGTCATAAGGGAATTACGGTCCATTTTAAGCATTTAACGGAACCGCGCGAACGAATCGGATAATCAACAAAACAAGTACAGAGGCTTATACTATCATGTAACCCAACCCTAATGAAGCACTAAGGCAATTCCAAATCAAACTAAAACGGGTCAGAACCGAAGTCAAAGCAAAAGTCAAGGTTTTGCGCCTTTCGGTTCCGAACCGGGTTTAAACAGAAATTTGTCGAGTCGGGCAAGCGTAGACAAGTTTTCATACTTATTACCATGTTACATTAAGATTAGAACAGGTTACACGCCTCACGGATTGCTAATCACGCGTTAAATCACCAATTGCATTTCTGTTGACTTTTTCGGTCAACGTTTGACCCGACAAACGACCTAGCTAGGTCTGGAATTGGTACTTGCCCTTATAAGGGTTTAATACCCATGTAATTACCTATCTAACGGTACTTTTAATTTGACATACGACTGAGCTATCGATAACTAATCCCGAAGTCAACCGTAAGTTACGATATATTGACTTTTAAGCTAATTACTAAGCTAGAATTAATTTAGAAGGGTTAGGCAACTTACTAGATGATTAATGGTTGATTAGGAAGGCCTTGAATCAGATTGGAAGCTCCTCAAATGATCAGATGGCACTTGAATGATGTGTGAAGCAATTGTTGCAACTATGGTCCCTTATATAGTGCTCATGGACACCACAAAAGCTTGACAACCAAGTCTAGGACATCCCACAACAATCCAACAAGTGTCCTAATGTTTTAGGGGCTGTTTTAGGGGCCAATGGGTTGTGAAAAATCGATCTAGGTGCATGCACCAAGGCTGTGGCAGACAAGGGACCAAAGAATAACAATTCTGTTCCAGATGTGGCAGTGGCGTAGCGCCACTGCATGTGTATCAGGTGCTCGCGCTACGCGAGCCCTTAGGGTCTTCCAACATATTTTTGTTAAATTGCAGTTTCAGTCCCTGTCTCTTCAAACTTTGTACAGACACTTGTTTATTGCGATATGGACCCTCAATATTGATCTATAAGGGCCTCAAGATATATACCCACTTCGTTAAGTCCCCGGGTAACTTTATTGTTACCCGAAAAGGCCTAATTTTCAACGTTGACGCTTTAACCCCTCGCACACGAATTTGATCATAACTTTCTCATACGTTAACGAAACTTTACGAAATTTGAACCGTGCATTCTAGTGAGCATAATTAACATTTACAAAGCTTCGGATTTGTAAAAGGTCACTCAGAGGTATATCTTTAAACATGTTGACACATTTAACCCCTGTAGTTTGTAATCTCTCACCTTTAGCTTCGTATGATCCATGATTTATTCGTTTGAAGGTATGAGCATCGTGTAGGGTTAATGTACATTATATTTATTCACGGTTGACACTTAGAATACGTAATCTCTCATACTTTCCATGTTTGTCAACTTTAGTCCTTCTATAACATTTCCTTCACACGTTCAGACTTTATGACACGTGTCAACACATTATAGGACGTGAATTTTCGAGGTGTTACACCATTGATTAGAAACTATTATGCTGTATTTTACTGAATGTTGTTTGTTGTTTTGAACTTTGTTTATTATATAGTTACCTCTGTTTGAGACTTGTAGTTTTTATATAATTAGTTGTGTTAAAATTATTAACTATGTTTGTTATTTAAATTAATTAAATGAATATTTAGGTTTGAGAGTTTAAAAGCTTGTAATATTGGCAAAGGTCTGTTTAAATGATGAAAGCTCTGTTGTTGTGAACAAATGTTTGAAAATAAAACAGTGGTTGATACATCTATTGACTTTGGTCAACAGATGGATGAAAACAGATGTTTGAAACCACTGTTGGGTTAAAGCAGAGTGTTGTGGAGAAAAGTGTTGTTGAAATCTCTGTTGGGTTAAAACAGTGGTTTAAAACCACTGTTGGGTTAAAATAGTGTTTTGTTGTGTACAGAGGTTTGAAAATAAAACAGTGGTTGATACATCTATTGACTTTGGTCAATAGATGGATGAAAACAGATGTTTGAAACCACTGTTGGGTTAAAGCAGAGTGTTGTGGAGAAAACTGTTGTTGAAACCGCTGTTGGGTTAAAACGGTGGTTTAAAACCACTGTGGGGTTAAAATAGTGTTTTGTGGAGGTTGAAGGGGATTGAAACGACTATTGATTTAAAATATTGTTTTTTGGAGAAGGAACATACTTGAATGCAAATGTTATTTCGTTTACAAAAGATTAATAAATTGTATATTTTTATATTTTTTATACTCTAAACTTTAAGTATTTACCGATTTACTTATCTATTTATAAGTCTATAAATATAACCATATTCATCATTTATATTTGTTATGCATGGTTTTCTAAGAAACCACCTGTGTTTGCACACGGGTGTTACCGCTAGTCTACTATAATAAAAGAAACCAACTTTTGGACACGTGTCATTCATTGAAGGTATCCTCAAATTTATATTTATCTTATATTAACTAAATAAAAAATAAATTAATATTAAATCTTATCATACTTTAATAAAATATTATCCTCAAATCTAAATTGTTAATTTAATATATTTTTAAAATAAATACTTCTCTCTCCTACTTGTCTTATATTAAATATATATATATATATATATATAATAAACTAATATTAAGTATTATCCTAATTTATTAAAAATATTTTTTTTTATTTGGTATACAAAGTTATATTTATTCAACTCATGTAAAATGCGGGGTTTTGAAATTTTTTTTTTTATTATTTACTATACAAAGTTACATTTATATAACCCGTGTAATACATGAAGTTTTTAAAGATATAATTTTTTATCATTTGATATATAAAATTAGATTTATTCAACACGTGTAATACACAGAGTTTTTAAGGATATAATTCTTTTATTATTTGTTAGATTTTTCAACCCGACTATATACGGGTTTTTATAGATACGACGTTTTTAGTATTTGATATATAAAATTACATTTATTTAATTTGTGTAATACACATGGTTTTTAAAGATATAACTCTTTTTCAGATCTATTCAACATGTGTAACATACGAGATTTTTAAGGATGTAATTTTTTATTATTTGGTAAATTTATTCAACCCGATTATAACACGGGTTTTTTTTTAAGATATGACGTTTTTAGCATTTAGTATACAAAATTACATTTATTTAATCTGTGTAATACACATGGTTTTTAAAGATATAACTTTTTTTATTATTTGATATATAAAATTACATTTATTTAACCCGTACAATATACGGGGTTCATAAAAATATAACTTTTTATTATTTAATATATAAAATTACATTTATTCAACCCGTATAATACACGGGGTTCTAACCTAGTTCACTTTATAATCACTTAAGTCTAGCTCTCATTAATACTGACAAAAATTAATATGATACACAACGTTATATCATTTATCACCTTATATTCGTGTATATCACTATTAAATGCTCTTTGATATGTGGGGTTAAAAATTATAGGGTGCTACTTTCTACACCCCCCTATTTACTTTTTTCACCCCCCTCCTCTCACATACTTATAGGTGAGGCCTGCGTGGGACCGACAGTTTTCCTCTCACAAGGGGGGGTGTGATCAGGAAGAGGGGGGGGGGGGGTGTATAAAATGGGCCAAATTTTACATTGATTATGTCATGTATATTTGGGTGGGGTTTGGACTTTAATTTTCGAAGCACTGTCTCTATTCTACCTGGGTAAGTATAAGATTGTCAACATCCTACCTTATCTTAGCTTTGTTATCAGTGAGATTTATTAAGTATAATGATGATAATAATGGGTTCTAACATTGTTTAAAAAATTATCCTAAAAAAATTCTAGGTGTTGCTGCTAAAATAAAAGCAACAACAATGGTATCTGTCATTAGGTTGAAGAGTATCGGGGTCATGATTGGAACATGATTTGTCAAGTAGGAACATGAATGAAAAGCTATATCACCCTCCTCCTTGATTGATGGTGGTTGGCGTGGATTAAACCACGATTACCACGGCCCTCCATTTGATGAATTTGAGACACAAATATATTAATTAAAATAATAAAGGAGATAGTGGTTTGGGTCATGACCACACCCTTAGGATAGTAGTTTTGGATGGTGGATTAGAGGTGGGTGACATGACGTCTATGCGGAGGGTGATGGCGGTCATGAGGGTCATGACTTCACCCTTTAGCCTTATAGTCTAGTGACATCTTGAGGGGTGGGATAACGCTTAGGGACCACTAGGTCCTGGGTTCGATTCCTACAAATGGATTGCCCCAAATTTATTGGGTTTTTTTCTGAATTGGTGTATAATCATTATAGCCTAGTAAAGATGCATATAATCAGATGGTTCTACTGGTGACATAATGATACTTTACTGGTTTGTCAGTGATCCAAATTTACCATTAAAAAAAATAACAACAATGTCAATAAATACTAAATTCAGGTATCAACATTTCTTCCTTTTAATTACATTTGTTGTCATTCAAGGTACCATTAAAAAAATGTAACAACAATGTCAATAAATACCAACTTAATATAGGTATCAACATTTCTTCCTCTTAATTACATTTGTTGTCATTCAAGGAAATGAATTCCATTCAATCAAAATAGACTAACTTACATTCTAGGTAGCAGTTTTGTGACTGGGTGCGGCTACCTCCTATGTTTGCTTTCGGCTTCGATGATGTGGCTGACTTCCATAAGTCATGCAATCTCAATATGGAAGGAAAGAATTTGGTGCAAGGTCTCATTATGATAGGGTGTTGGTGCATATGAAGGGCAAGGAATGAAAAAATCTTTTCTAATGGCCGCAGTAGAAGTGAAGATATTATGGGAGATTTAAAGTCGTTTGGTTATCTTTGGCTTAGGAATAGATCGAAACATAAAGATTTAAGTTGGGTTGAATGGTGTAAATTTCCTTTGTATATGTTGTAGGTTGTTTTTGTGAGCCGGCTTTTTGGCTCGGTCTCGGTGTTTTATATAAAAGTTACATTTCAAAAAAAAAAAAACTTACCTTCTAGTCATATAAAGAAAAAAGAGAGAATGTATGCAAGGCTGGTTAGCAAGGTGAGAATCTTGACCCAATATTTGCATAATTAGGTTGGTTTAAAAAACAAAATAACATCATATTTAATTTTAAAACTATATGTATAGTTAGTTTACAGTAAAATATGAAGTTATTTTATATTTTGGTGTGCAATTGCAATGTTAACATGCTATGAGCGTTGAAGTAAAAAATAGTGTACACATAGTGTGACGTCTTCCACCGTCCGGTTCCATAATCATCATGAGTGAGGTAAATCACGTCTCTCAGAGCAAATCATACGGTGTCTAGGTTTGGTTCCTAAACCTTCTCAATAGATTCGCACCCCTTAATGCTGAATTAGTAACTAGGATCGACTCAGTTCAGTTAGTTGGCGTCATAATCGACAACCCAAAAACACACTTATCCATACTACTTGTGTCGACAGTTTCCACTCCGACCGATCAATCCTATTCCACAAACAAAGTCTAGACACAAAAGCAATGTTTTGAAAACTGGACCGGACGTCCAACCGGTCTCCTTACCGGTTCACAGGTCTGACCGGTTGGATTGGCTGGACCAGACATAAGAGCTAGAAGGTGTGTAAATATTATAAGAATTAGTAGAGTTAAATATGAAAAAAATATATAAAAAAACGGTCTAACCCTTTAAAAACTGGTTCGATCGGCCGGTTTCCCAATTCAACCGCCGGATCACCAGTTCAATGTTATTCCGGTCCAATACCTTGACCCAGACCGACCAACCTCTAGTTCCGATCTGACCGATCAGTCAAAGTCTAAAAAAACTGCATAAAAGATCACATCAATAATCAATCAATCAATGGTCATAACTCATATATGTTACACATATTATGGACGAACGAATATTAAAATAATCATGATATTCTCTCCAACTTTCCATATTAAAAAAAGAATATAGAGTAAATTACAAGTTTTGTCCTTTATGTTTGCATCAAATTTCAGGCGCTGTCCTTTACCTTTAAAATTGTCAGGCGGTGTCCTTTATGTTTCAAAATCTTTCACGTTATGTCCTTTAAGGCAAACCCAGTTAATTTTTTCAGTTAAATGAAGGCATGTGCAGGGCACATGAGGGTAGAAATGTCATTTCATCTCATCAGGGACCATTGTGTTAAAGAATTTGTCTTCAAGGACTATTGTGAAACTACAAAAAAGATATTTACTCTAAATATAAAGGACTAATGTGCAAATCACTTAATATAAAGGACTAATGTGCAAAAATCATTTATATAAACTGATGAAGACCAAATATTCAGAAACAATATGTTGACCAAATCTTCACCGGTCACCACCATGTGCCACCACCACCACCATATGCCGCCACCACCACCACCGCCTTCATGTACACCACCACATTCTGCCACCACCGCCATCTTCACCACCGCCTTCATGTACACCACCACATTCTTTCTAAATCGTGTGAAAGTATAGCAGTCATCATGTTGATGATCTGCATGTGAGGATGGGAGCAGGTTCATCGATTCGTTTTAGATCTGTTATAATCCTTCATTTTTAAGTGATAATCAGGTTCATCGATGTGAGGATCTGGAGTAGTTCTTGGAAGGAGAAACCCTAGGATTTCATAGGCGAAGAAGGGTTTGGGTTTTCATCTCCAATTTATTTGTTCTTGTCCCTCTTTTTATTCTTGCTTTAACTTTGGAATTGGAATTGGGGGTTTTCTCTGACACTACCATAGCCCACATCCTCCATGTGCTCTGTTTTCACTTCTTTTGGTTCAATCTATACGATTGAATCGGTGAAGGTAAGATTTGTTACATCGGTGTGGTGGATTTAGGTTTTTTAAGTGAGTTTGTTCACTTTGTTGAGATTGATCGACTGATTTTGGCTTTTGGAAGTTGAATTAGAGTTTCTAGGGTTAATGCGCGGTTGATTTTGGTGAGGATATTGAGATGTCGAATTCGAAAGTGGTGTATGAAGGATGGGAAGAGGAAGATTGGAAGATCGTTTATACATATGAGGTATTTTGTTCTTGAGTCAAGGTTGGTTGCTTATTACAAGAGGATGCCTCAAGATGATGTGGTTCCGATTAAAACACTGGTTATTGATGGCAACTGTAGAGTTGAGGACTAGAGGGTTCTTGTAGTTACTTTCGACAGGTTTTTCACGAATTTGAACAAGATTTAGGTTGAATTTTGTTATGAAACTTTGTAGGGTGGAGGTGGAGGGTGGTAGTGGCGGTGGTGGGTGGTGGCGGTGGAGGGTTCTGGTGGTGGTGATGGAGGTTAAAACTTGTAATTTACTCTAGTTAAAATAATAATAATATTTTTAATTATTTTGTTTTATTTTTTAAATACTATTAAATAAATGAGGTAAAAAGACTAAAATGCCCTCATGTGCCTTGCACATGATCAGTTTTAACCAAAAAATCTAACTGGGTTTGGCCTAAAGGACATAACGTGCAAGATTTTGAAACATAAAGGACACCGCCTGACAATTTTAAAGGTAAAGGACAACGCCTGAAATTTGATGCAAACATAAAGGACAAAACTTGTAATTTACTCAAGAATATATGTATTATGATGACGTCCTTTGGTATAAACATAAGGTCATATTAAAAAAATAAAAAAATAAACAAATGTCCACCCTGCAAATAAAAATACATGAAAATCAAACAATCACATCACACTCACCATAAAAACCAAACACAACCAAGTGTGGTTTTTTTGCTAAAGATCGATAGATAGAGCTTCATTTCGTTTCAGTGGCTCCCAATTTCCCCCATTTTCCATTTTATCTATCTTCTCTTCACATCCTTCATTCTCCACACAATTCATTTTCCCCCTTTCTCTCTCTCTCTCTCTCTCTCTCTCTCTCATCTTCTTCTGCTTCTTCTTCACTCTCTAAACCTAAACCTACATGTTCTTCTTCTTCCTGTTTGTTTGAATCTGAATCTGATATTATTAGTATGTCTCTTCAGTCTGTTGCTCATGTTAATGGCTGCTGCTTGAAACCTACCTCTGTTTTCGCCTCCAAACGTGACCTATTGTTTACAGATTTTGTTAATTTTGGCGCGAAACGGAGTAATCGGAGGTTGATCGGTGCTGGTGCGGCTGCTTCCAAGGGTTTTGGAAGGTTACAGAAGGATAGGTTTTGGTCGAATTCGATCAAATCGGTGCTTGATTTTGATCGTGTTGAGTCGAAACAGTCCGATGATTCGAAACCTAAGGTCTGATTTTGCTTTTTTATTTTTTTTATAATTTTTATTGATTTTTTTATTGATAGTTGACTAATTTGAGTATCTGAAAATGCTGTTTCATTGATTTAATAGTTGGTAAATAGTTAGTAATTAGTTAGTAATGAAGGTTTAGGAATTATGAATCGATATTTTGAGATAAGATGTGATTGAAATAATTTTTAAAATAAGAAATGAGATACGAACCGGTTAGTCGGTTGCTTGTTTAGTAGGTATAGATGTGTAAATAGCAAGAGCTGAGTGATGATGATCAATCGGTAGTGAAAATGTCTACTGTCTATTTTGATGAATTGGCATTGGAAACGGCTTATTCCACTTTAAAATATGTAGATAAGCATCCAGACACTCAAAAGTGTGCTTATCTGCTTATGAAAAACTGAATAAGTAGATAAGTTGTTTAAGTTATTATGATTGACTGACTAATATGCAAAAAAGTTTTTTGGTGAGAGGGGATTACACTTTATAGTCAAGTTACACATGTGACTCATGTTCATCAGCTTTTTTTATTATTTAATTGGATAATGTGAACTTGTATATTCACATGCCTGATAATAAGTCCCAAAATGTAAGGGCTAACTTACCATTGCATATGATCAATTTGTCTTGAACTTGATGATGACACTTAATCTGCACAAACCCTTGTGGTCCCAAGTCTCCATACATACATCAGTTCTTGGTTTAAAAAAGCGCGAAGCGCTCCGAAGCGTTTTCGTTCCAAAAGGTTTAAGCGAAGCTTCAAGTGCGAAGCGAGAGCTTCACGTATTCGAAGCGCTCAAAATAAAAAAAATTAAAAAAAAAATATTATACACATCAATATGACCTATTCTACTTGTTAATCAATAATAAACACAAAACATGATTAAATACACACTTAACACATAAAAAACATAGTTAAAACATAAATTAAAGTCGAAACACACTTAAAACATAAACATAAAAACAGTCTTTAATCAATAATCATCATAATCAAGTACGTATTCATCTCCATCAACATCACTCAATAAGATCATGTAATAACTAATAGTGCAAAAGTTTAGGACTTATATGTTGGAAGTTTTGGGTGTGAATGAAAGTCTCAGAAGGTGGTAATACTTTGTCCCACATTGGTGTGGGAACAAAGTGAGTGGTTGTTTATAAGGTAAAGCCTTTACTACTCCGCTTTATGACATGTTTTACCACAAGTTCCTACTCGCGTGCGGGGGGTGCAAAAATGAGCTTCTGAACTGGAATTTGGTTGCTTGTGCCCGCACGTCCTGCGGACACGAATGCAGCTCCAAAAACCCGGGCCCGCGTGAGGCGGCTTCAGACCAATTGGGCCGAGGCGTCGCCTCAAACCATGGCCGCTTCGCGCTTAAAGCGCGCTTTTTTAAACTAAGCATCAGTTTATCTGTTTGTTGACAATTTAAAAAACTTAGCATTTTTTATGAACTGTAATTTAAAGGGTTTGTTTGGCACATAGGTTCTAAGTTTTTATTCTTTTAATACTAACTTCTTATTGAAAAAATGTAACTGTTTGGATGATAGAGCTTTAGCCTTTTATTTTGAAAAAACAAGCTACTCAAAATAGCTTTAAAAAAAAGGCTTCGAGCTTGTGAAAATAAAATTACTTGTGGTGCCTAGTAAAAAATGTTCTGTATGCCCTTTTATGTCATTTTACACTTTCAGTTACAGTTACTTTTACCAAACACTTATACATAACTCACAAGTCCACCTACTATTGCCAAATACACCTTCAATCCACTAGAAATGCAGTTTTATAACATTTTCATTATGGTTTACTTATCTTTAAACGATTTGTTGACCAATGTGATTTGACTTTTTTAGGTTGCAAATTTGAAAGACATATTAGCCGAAAGAGGGGCATGTGGGGTTGGGTTTATCGCTAATTTGGACAACAAAGGGTCTCACCAAATAGTTCAAGATGCACTTACAGCTCTTGGATGTATGGAACATAGGGGTGGGTGTGGGGCCGATAACGATTCAGGTGATGGGGCGGGTGTGATGACTTCAATTCCATGGGAATTTTTCAACAACTGGGCTGCAAAGGAGGGGATTGCTCCCTTTGATCAATTGCACACAGGGGTGGGAATGGTATTTCTTCCACAAGATGAAAAACTTATGGAACAAGCCAAATCTGGTTAGTTATCGTATTCTTGTAATTGTTAGTTGAGTAAAATGCCATTTTTGTCCCTGAGGTTTGGCCATTTTTGCGACTTTCGTCCAAAGGGTTGTTTTTCCGCATCTAGATCCAAAAAGGTTTGAAATCTTGCCATTTTCATCCGGCTCGTTAACTCCATCCATTTTTCTCCGTTAAGTCATGGGTATTTCTGTCTTTTTTGTTAACTTAAAGGGCGATTTGGTCTTTTTCAGGGGTATTCGGTCTTTTTACATAAAGTGAAAAAGACCGAATTGCCTTTTAAGTTAGCAAAAAAGACACAAAATACCCATGACTTAACGGAGAAAAATGGATGGAGTTAACAAGCCGGATGAAATGGCAAGATTTCAAACCTTCTGGATCCAGATGCAGAAAACAAACCTTTGGACGAAAGGCGCAAGACTGGCCAAGCCTCAGGGACGAAAATGGCATTTTACTCTCGTTAGTTATTGAAAGACAGCTTGCCCAAATATTGTAATGGTTTATCATTCACAACATGTAAATGATTTTTTCTTTTTTCTTTTGATGATGTTTATATAGTTATTGAAAGTATCTTCAAACAAGAGGGTCTTGAGGTGCTTGCATGGAGGTCTGTACCCATCAATACGCCTATTGTTGGTTTCTACGCAAGAGAAACAATGCCAAACATACAACAAGTTTTCGTTAAAATCAACAAAGAAGACGATATTGATGATATTGAACGGGAATTTTACATATGCCGTAAATTGATTGAAAAAAAGGCTAGTTCGGAAACATGGGGAAATGAACTTTATTTCTGTTCCTTATCAAATAGAACCATAGTTTACAAAGGCATGCTTCGGTCTGAGGTTCTTGGAAAATTTTACTATGATCTCCAAAGTGAAGATTATAAATCGTCTTTTGCAATTTACCACCGGAGATACAGTACAAACACGAGTCCTCGGTGGCCACTTGCTCAACCAATGAGGCTATTAGGTCATAACGGAGAGATTAATACCATACAGGTTAGAATACACTGAACTTTCTTTTGCAATTTTTTCGCATGTTATATAAAGAGTAAAGTACACGGATGGTCCTTGTGGTTAACTGGAATTTTATATTTAGTCCCTAGCTTTTTTAAAGTACATGTATGGTCCCTGTGGTTTGCACTTTGTAACACATTTATTCCCTAACTTTTGCCAAAAGTACACGGATGGTCCCTGTGGTATGCACTTTGTAACGCATTTAGTCACTAAACGTTGGGGACTAAATGTGTTAGAAAGTGCAAACCACAAGGGCCATGCGTGTACTTTTGAAAAACTAGGGACAAATCCAAAAGTTTGGTTAACCACAGGGACCATCCGTGTACTTTACTCTTATATAAATAATGAGTTTGTCACATGATTATAATTTATAAATATTGAATTATTTGAATGAAAATCTCATCTTTGAATAAAAATGATTAGGAGGTTTTATGTATTAAAGATACACTATGGGTTACCTGTTCAACCGATTTGACTCGTTTTGTTTTAGCTATCTTTTATTTTGTTTTTTTAACATGTTTAACCTGTTAGAAATGAAAATATAACTTGAATAAAAACATTCATTAGCAAACATAGGTTCGGGTCAAAACTTGTAATTTATTTGTACCGGTCAGGTTGAATTGACCGGAAACACTTCATATCTAGTTAGTTTGTCAAATACTATTAATAAATTATTTTATTTTTAATAACCTAATTTTACTAGGAGGTTTTATGCATGAAAAATACCATGAGATCCAAATTTTTATTATTTTATTGTAAAACTTAATGCAGGGAAACCTAAACTGGATGCAATCTCGAGAAAATTCGATGAAGTCACCTGTATGGCGGGGGCGCGAAAATGAAATTCGTCCTTTTGGAAATCCCCGGGGATCTGACTCAGCAAATCTTGACAGTGCAGCAGAAGTAAGGCATTCCATGCCTTTTATTCATTTTTATTTTTTTATTATTATTTAACTGATTAAGAATTTTTTTATTTGTAACTATTCCTAGTTGTTCATACGAAGTGGCCGTACTCCTGAGGAATCTATGATGATTCTTGTTCCTGAGGCATACAAAAATCATCCAACTTTGTCAATCAAATATCCCGAGGTATATATGCTGAAACACATGTTTTAGATTTTGTTTTTTTGGACGGAAAATACCACCACAAAGGAGAATATTTTATTTCATTATTGTTTCTAGGCATACGAAGGATACTCTTATAATACGCTAAATTTGAAAGTTTGGCTAAAAAGTTTAAAATTTTGAAAATATGCCTAAAATACCAAGTTTCACTGAGTCTCATCACCAGATTAATGGCAATCCTCGACTTGTGTGATTTAAGTTTAGACCGAAGCAAAGTAACACAAAATAAGAATCTTAAAATTTTGGGAAGGTTGTTGTTGCTAATTCTATTTTCTTTAAGGCTTATATTTTTTCTTGTTATTCTTTGAGCCGTAAACTCACACACCTTTCATTGTTTTAGGTTGTTGATTTCTACAACTATTACAAGGGTCAAATGGAGGCTTGGGATGGCCCCGCTTTACTCCTATTTAGGTAATTAAAAATAAGTTGTTTACAGTTTACTACAACTCCTATTTAGGTCATATCTCATGCATTATACAACAGATGATTATGACTAGTAGGAATATAAATTTGGTCAACTTTCCATGGTAAACATGGTTTTCTACATGAAATTCACTAAGTCTACTTTTTTTTTCTTTTATAAAACTCAAAACAAAAAACTTGTGTACAGTGACGGGAAGACAGTTGGAGCTTGTCTTGATCGAAATGGTCTTCGACCTGCTAGATATTGGCGGACTGATGACAATGTTGTCTATGTTGCATCAGAGGTAAGTTTTTTGTGATCAGTTTTTAATATTTGGATAAACTTACTCTACTATTGTTATCTAATAAAAAACTATGGGGTAAAGTTGTTAGTTTTGGTATCGTATAAGCTGCAACAAAACTTATAATCTAAGGTTGAGGTTAAATTACCTACTTACCCCTTATACCAATGTAGGTGGGAGTTCTACCAATTGACGATTCAAAAGTTACAATGAAAGGGCGTTTAGGTCCAGGGATGATGATAACTGTTGATCTAATCAATGGTCAGGTTTGTACCAATATTATACCTTTAAACTGTGTCTCAGTTGGAACTATTTACTAGCATTTATAATTTAGTGGATGCCGTTTCAACCCGTCTACTTTTGAATGGGTCGACTTGGGTTGTGTTTTATCTTGTAAAAAGATGTATTAAGTGAACGTTTGTTGATATACGAACAGGTTTATGAGAATACAGAGGTTAAGAAACGCGTTGCTTTATCAAGTCCTTATGGAAAGTGGATAGCTGAAAACATGAGAACTTTGGAGCCTGCAAATTTCCTCTCATCCCCAACTATGGAGAATGAAACAATATTGCGTCATCAACAGTAAGAATTATTAAAATTATTACTGTACTATTATTGGCATCATAATCGTATTAAAGACGTTATTTATGATTTCTATCATTGATTTATGAAGTGGTTGATGTGGGTTGTTATAAACTAATGTTACATAACTGTTTGTGACCAATTTGTTTTGATATGATTAGGGCGTTCGGTTACTCTAGTGAGGATGTTCAAATGGTTATTGAAAGCATGGCGTCAGAAGGGAAGGAACCTACATTTTGCATGGGAGATGATATTCCGTTAGCTGTATTATCTCAAAAGTCACATATGCTTTATGATTATTTCAAACAACGTTTTGCTCAGGTTTCTAAAAATATCTTCTTTTCATATATCTTGTTCCACTGTAATATTGGTGTGCTTAATTTATTATAAGTTATCGACAGGTCACAAATCCTGCAATTGATCCACTTCGAGAAGGATTAGTGATGTCACTGGAAGTCAATCTTGGTAAGCGTGGGAACATATTAGAAGTCGGACCTGAGAATGCCTCTCAGGTAAATATAATGTTAAGCAATTTTTTTTTTAAATTGTCTCGTTCATTATCATTTACGTTAAATGCTATGCGTATGGTACGATTTTCTGGGCAGGTGACTTTGTCCAGCCCTGTGCTTAATGAAAGTGAGCTTGAATCGTTATACAAGGATCCATTTTTGAAAGCTCAAACTATACCGACATTCTTCGACATACGAAAGGGGCTTGATGGTTCGTTGGCGAAAACACTGAATAAGATCTGTGAAGCTGCTGATGATGCTGTTAGAAATGGTTGCCAGCTTCTTGTTCTCTCTGACAGAGCTGATGAACTAGTAAGCATCGTCTGTATATACATGGATACCCACATATATGCGTGTGTGTGTCTGCATGTATGCATATGTTTAAGAGGGGTGTCGTTTCAGTCCGTTTACTTATTGAATGGGAAGGTTTGAATTGAGTTTATCTCAAATGGGTCAAATAAAAAAAGTAGCTAGAAGTGGAATGGGTAAAAGTAGCTGCAAACGAACCGAACGATTCGTTTGTTAAGGAATATATGTGTCCACGAACTGTTAATGAACACTTTCGAACGTGATTTTCTGTTCGTGTTTGTTTGTTAAGGAAATGAACGTGTTCGTTTGTCAATTTTAGGTAACAAATGCAAATGAACGTTCGTGAACACAAACGAACACAAACTAATGTTCATGAACACAAATGAAAGCAAATGAACACAAACAAGTGTTCATGAACAGAAAATATAATACACTGGTACTTATTAAATATTTTATTCATCAGAGTTTTGAAGTATATAAAAATAAAAACCACTAATGAACTATCGAACACAAACGAACACGTTACCGACCATTCACGAACATAACTGAACGAACAGGGCCTCTGTTCATGTTTGTTCATTTAACTAAACAAACAAAATTTGTTGTTTTTATTCGTTCATTTATTAAACGAACGAACAAACACAAACGAACTTCCCGCCGAAAGGTTCACGAACTGTTGATTGAACGTTCGCTTCGTTTGCAGCCCTAGGTAAAACGAGTTGAAAGTCACCCAAGTCTATTTTCAATTCATACAAGCTCATAAATGGTTTATGTTCAAAGATATTGATTATTATAACAAAATTGTTTTTCAATCGATATTAACCCATTTGTTATATATAAATCTGTTAGAGAAATGGATAGAAAACTGTTTTGTGGACCGAGCTGGTCCATTTTGACCCATATTAAATAGTGACCTGTTTTAATGCGTGTCAGATTTGCCATCTTGACACTTGAAATTTTATATGATTTGTTAACTTTTGTTATATTCAGGGGCACATATGCATTTTCATGATCTTTTGTGTGTGTGTGTGTGTGTGTGTGTGTGATTGGCAGGAAGCGACACGCCCAGCTGTCCCTATACTTCTTGCTGTAGGTGCGGTCCACCAACATTTAATACAAAACGGGCTGCGAATGTCTGCTTCAATTGTTGCCGACACTGCTCAATGCTTCAGTACTCATCACTTTGCTACTTTGATTGGATATGGTGCAAGGTATACTTCAAAATTAAAATTTTCATACATTTATGTAAAAAAATGGGTCAATATGGGTTATCTTCTATTAATAATGGGTAATATTGAATAAAAATAGCTAGAAAGTAACGGGTCAAAAAACTTAAAAGGCATCCAACCTGTACTTAGATGTTTACAACCTCCTAATTGTTTTCTTGAACAATTGCCTTTTTATTCAATAAACAGGCTTCGTTGCAGTATTTAATATACTGATTATATATAATATATGATATTCAAAAAAGATAAACAGAAAATGTTCTTCCCACCCATTATTTGATATATTAATATTTATGTTTTTTTTATTTCCTGTTTGTAGTGCTGTATGTCCTTACTTGGCATTTGAGACATGTCGACAATGGCGTTTGAGCAAGAAAACTTTAAACCTTATGCGGAATGGGAAAATGCAAATGGTTACAATTGAAAAGGCTCAAAACAACTTCAAAAAGGTCCGCATTTATTAATATTTTTACTAAATAAACCACTCAACTATGAACAAGAAATTTATGTTAGTTCATGAGTTCATCTTTATTTATTATTATGATGTTCAGGCGATTAATGCTGGCTTAATGAAAATTTTATCCAAAATGGGAATTTCATTACTGTCAAGGTATATCTTCTCACTCCCTAGCTGTTTTACTTGTTACGCGTCTTTTAACTTTTTTACTAATCTTGCAATTTTGTATATAGTTATTGTGGTGCACAAATTTTTGAGATTTACGGTTTGGGAAAAGAAGTTGTCGATATTGCATTTACCGGGAGCGTGTCAAATATTGGTGGATTGACTCTTGATGAGGTATAAATTATTGTATGAAACCTATTTGGCCGTAAAAGATGAAACATACCCAAATCAACCCGTTCATAAGTATATTAATTGGCTATTCGTATTGCAGCTTGCAAGAGAGACTTTGTCATTTTGGGTTAAGGCTTTTTCTGAGGAAACAGCTAAAAGACTTGAAAATTATGGATTTATACAAATGAGACCCGGAGGTATTTATTTACACATTTTAGTATTTCTTATGGTTCATTTTCATAAATGCATATTTAACATTTGTGCGTGTTACTATAAAGGGGAATATCATGGAAACAACCCTGAGATGTCAAAACTGCTCCATAAAGCTGTTCGTGAAAAACGTGAAAGTGCATATGCAATTTACCAGCAGCATTTGGTTAACCGACCCATCAATGTAAGTAATAATGTTGTTATGTTCTTTTCTTCTGATTTTTTTTTCTTTATTATTTGTTCATCATCATAAAGCTTCTAAGCCGTAACCTTTGCATATTATTACAATATTTTGTTGAGTAATTTTATACGTTTTTTTCGATTTTAACCATCAACATTAAGCAATAGAAACCAACTTTCAATTATTACCGATTTTAGTAAGCAACCTCATTCTATCTGATCTTACCTCTAGGTTATCCGTGATCTTTTTGAATTTAAGAGTGATCGAGCTCCAATTCCAGTGGGAAAGGTGGAATCTGCAGCATCTATCGTTGAGCGTTTTTGTACAGGTGGCATGTCTCTAGGGGCTATTTCCAGGGAAACCCATGAAGCAATTGCCATTGCAATGAATAGGATAGGCGGGAAATCTAATTCTGGAGAAGGTGGTGAGGTAATTAATATCTTTTATATACTTTAATTTTTTTTATAAAAAGTAGTCCTTCTCTTTTTGCGTTTTGATTGTTTTTTTAGTTTTTTATCGTTTTTAAAAAAAAGTTCTGATATATTTTTTCCAATATGCAAACACCATTTTGGTGCATTTTGATTTTTTTAATAAATGCTTAATGCATTAGTAAGGGTTGCTAACGAATCGAACGAAGGAAATATATGTGCTCACGAACTATTCATGAACACTTACCGGACGAGATTTTCTGTTCGTGTTCGTCCATTAAGGAAATGAACGTGTTCGTTTGTTAAATTTAGGTACCGAACGCAAACGGACATTCATGAACACAAACAAGTGTTCATGAACAACACTGATACTTATTAAATATTTTATTTGTCCAAATTGTTCAGTACCTATATAAAATATAAAAATTTAAAACACTAGTGCACTATCGAACACAAACGAACACGTCACCGAACGTTCACGAACATAAATGAACGAGCACGGCTTCTGTTCATGCTCGTTCGTTTAGTTTTTACCTAAACGAAGAAGTTTCTTGCTCATGTTCGTTCACTTATTAAACGAACGAACACAAACAAACCTCCCGCCGAACGGTTCACGAATTGTTCGCTGAAAGTTTGGTTCGTTTGCAGCCCTAGCATTATTATGACTAAGAAACAAATATTGTAAAAATAATAATCCAAATCTTTAAATAAAACGATATAAGAGGTGTGCATAAAATTTGTCTTTGGGCTTCTTTCAACCCGATAGGTCCATTTCCCTTTTAGTTAAATTTTATATTTGACCCATAAGCCATTGACCTGTTTGAAATAAAACAATACTGAAACTGACCCATTTTTAATGTCGTTGAACTCAAAATTTCCACCTCGTCATTATGTTTTGAAGTTGTGACATATTTAGTAACGAATTCCAGGATCCCATTCGTTGGACCCCACTTTCTGATGTTGTTGATGGATACTCTCCTACACTGCCACATCTTAAAGGTCTTCAAAACGGAGATCTTGCTACAAGTGCCATCAAGCAGGTAAAAAGACTCTTTTAACCAATGTTTTGAAAACCGGACCGGGAACTGGGGGTTTGACCGGTCCGGTTCACCCTATCACACCGGTTTTGAGTCAAACCGACCGGTTGGACCGGAAAACTGGGTGGTCGAACTGGATTTTGTAGGGACTGAACCGGTTTTTATTAATATTTTTCATTTTTACCCTATTTATTTTTATGATATTTACGGCATAACCTGGTTCTTACATCCGATTTGACCGGTTCGACGTCCAGTCCGGTCCTGAAAACATTGCTTTTAACATGTTGAAACACACTACTAATTATCAGGTTCTTATTATTTAACATCACTGAAACACACGACTAATTATCAGGTTCTTATTATTTAAACATCACAGAATCACTTAGCGTAAAATTTACGAGGTCAAGAAAATGTTAATAGTTTTTTCTCTTGTATTATCAAACAATAAAATGACTAATAAGACCTGTATATCTCAAGGTTGCATCAGGGCGGTTCGGTGTGACTCCAACGTTTTTGGTCAATGCAGACCAAATAGAAATCAAAATTGCTCAAGGAGCAAAACCAGGTGAAGGTGGTCAACTGCCAGGAAAAAAAGTCAGCGCATATATCGCAAGATTACGTAATTCGAAACCTGGAGTCCCTCTTATATCTCCACCTCCACATCATGACATTTACTCCATTGAAGATCTTGCTCAATTGATATTTGACCTTCATCAGGTTAAAAACATAACTGATGATACATACATTAATAATATAAATCTATATAAGTTGAGAATAACGCGCCGTAACATTTTCTGTGAGCAGATCAATCCTAAGGCTAAAGTATCCGTCAAGCTTGTGGCGGAAGCTGGTATTGGCACTGTGGCTTCTGGAGTTGCAAAGGGTAATGCCGATATCATACAGATTTCAGGGCACGATGGTGGGACTGGTGCGAGTCCGATAAGTTCGATTAAGCATGCTGGTGGTCCTTGGGAACTTGGTCTCACTGAGACGCATCAGGTATTTTATTTTAGAGTAAAATGCCATTTTCGTCCCTGAGGTTTGGTCAGTTTTGATACTTTCGTCCAAAGGTTTGTTTTCCCGCATCTGGATCCAAAAGGTTTGAAATCTTGCCATTTTCATCCGGCTCGTTAACTCCATCCATTTTTCTCCGTTAAGTCAGGGGCATTTCCGTCTTTTTTGTTAACTTAAAGGGTTTTGAATACGTGTACATTATGCTAAATGCTTGTACATAAAGTGAAAAAGACCGAATTGCCCTTTAAATTAACAAAAAGACGGAAATACCCCCGACTTAACGGAGAAAAATGGACGGAGTTAACGAGCCGGATGAAAATGGCAAGATTTCAAACATTTTGGATCTGGATGCGAAATAACAAACCTTTGGGCGTAAGTCACAAGACTGACCAAACCTCGGGGAAGAAAATGCCATTTTACTCTTTATTTTATTTTACAAATTTAGTCATATGATTAGCTATTCTTTGTTATGTTACTCAACTTAATGGTGTATAAACCATTTTTGCAGACTCTAATTACAAATGGTCTTAGAGAACGGGTTATTCTTAGAGTTGATGGTGGTTTCAAAAGTGGATTTGATGTTCTAATGGCTGCTGCAATGGGTGCTGATGAATATGGTTTTGGTTCAATTGCTATGATTGCTACAGGATGTGTTATGGCCCGTATCTGCCACACAAATAACTGTCCTGTAGGTGTTGCCAGTCAGCGAGAAGAATTACGAGCTCGTTTTCCTGGTGTGCCTGGTGATCTTGTGAACTACTTTTTGTATGTTGCTGAGGAGGTAATTTTTTTCTTTTAACTCGGTGTTTGGACTTATGTTTCTTTAAAGTTATTATACGATGCTAAATATTGGAAATCAGGTAACGAGTCCTAATAAAATGGTTTGTGTGATAGTGTTAAGATGTCTTTTCATGTTCGAAATTGATACAAGGAGATAATCTCATAATCTGATGTTTTGTGTTAGAAAAACTCTGATCATTAAGGCTATTATACATAAAAATATTCAAAAATTATAAATTTTGAGGAAAAGAGAGATGCCTTTAAATTGGAAAGATTTTTTTTTTTAAATTATGTTAAAAGCAGTCGATACGTATTTTTACCTTTGAATAATCAATTTTCTTGCAGTTGTTATGAAATTAATTATTCAAAGCGGATTATTAAATAATGAAAACAATTAAATAATGATTATTGCGGGTTCTGGTCAGAATAATTAGAGGACTAGATTTAAATTTCATATCCAAGCACCCATAAATTATATTGATGTGGTTTCCTATAATAAACAATTATTTACATTGTATTGTTGTGCTAGATAAGAATTATTATTGTTTATTATTAATTATTAATATTATAAATTTGTAGATAAAAAACTAAACGAAAACTATTTTATGTACAGGTTAGAAGCACGTTGGCTCAACTGGGGTATGAAAAGCTTGATGACATTATCGGACACACAGAATTATTAAGACCTCGAGACATTTCATTAGTAAAAACTCAGCATCTTGATCTTAGTTATGTCCTTTCGGTATGAACCTATGAATTTTTTTTTGTTTTTTCATATTTGCATTTGTGACAAAGTTTTATACATATATTTTTATTTTTCAGAATGTCGGGATCCCGAAATGGACCAGCACAGCTATTAGGAAGCAGGATTCTCATAGTAACGGTCCTGTTCTCGATGACATTATACTTTCTGACATAGAGGTAATTCTTAGAAGTGGCAAAATGTTTGTACAAAAAGCGTTTCGGGTCGACCTAAACATGTATAATAAATAAATTACTTTTTTTACAGATATCAGATGCGATTGAAAATGAGAAAGTGGTGAATAAAACATTCAAGATATACAATGTGGATCGCGCTGTTTGTGGTCGGGTAGCAGGTGCTGTTGCAAAGAAGTACGGAGACACTGGTTTTGCTGGGCAGCTAAACATAAGGTAAGACACTTCTCGCTTCTTTTGATTGGGGCAATCTAATACCCCTGCAAACTTGCAAATTATCATATATACCCATGCAAAATTATAAATATCATATATAACCTTACTGCGTAGTTGAAATATCATATATACCCAATTCGTTAAAAACAATTTAATAAAAGACAATTTTACCCTTATTTTTCTAAAACTTTGAAATCTCATATGTGACCTTTAACTTCAAATATTATATTTATTCATTTCTAGCTTAATTTATTTAGCTTAAATGTTATATATGGAGAATACTATTGTTTTGGGAAAAAGATAAAAATAAAAATAAAAATGGGTAAAAATAAATTTAAGCTCAAAATGTGTTATATAAAAATATGAAGTTAAAAGATTATATATGAACACTTAGAATTTAAAAACGTAAGGGTAAAATGATTATTTATCAGATTGTTTTAAATAAATTGGGTATATTTGATATTTTAAGTTTTAACTATTTTGTAAGGGCGTATATGATATTTTTAGTTTTGTTATATATGAAAATTTTCAACTTTGCAAGGGTATATATGAAACTAATCCTTGATTTAAAGCATTTATAAACTTATAAGGTAGCGATAATATGGAGAATTTATATACGAAAATCGGTTGTCTATTTTTTCAGATTTGAAGGAAGTGCGGGACAATCGTTTGGGTGTTTCCTTACACCTGGAATGAACATACGACTAGTAGGAGAAGCCAATGATTATGTTGGAAAGGTTTGATTACTAATTTGCACAAGTTAATTATATATACTATAAATACGCTATTTTGTCACATCAACCAACTTTAGCCCTTCAACTTTAATAATGACATGTTTAGCCCCTTAACTTTGGTAATGACATGCTTAGCCCCTTAACCAAAACAACTTTAGCCCCTCATATTTAATAATAAACAAATTTAGCCCCTCAACTTTAATAATGACATGTTTAGCCCCTCAACGTTGATAATGACATGTTTAGCCCCTCAACTTCAATAGTGACATGTTTAGCCCCTTTAATAAAGCATGTTTAGTCCCTCAACTTTAATAATAAACAACTTTAGCCCCTCAACTTTAATAATGACATGTTTAGCCAGCCCCTCAACTCTAATAATGACATGTTTAGCCCCTTAACTAAAACATCAACAACTTTAACTCTCGCGGTTTGCTTATTTTTATCTACATTTCGAACCCGCTGCGGAGCGCGGGTGGTAACCCACTAGTGAAATTAAGTCCATTTTATTGGATTATTTTAAAGTTTGATGTCACAAAATGAGTAATTTGGTACACGGGTGGAAATGGCTGGTGCCGGTTGTTTCCTTGTTACCTACTGTAATTAAAATTTACCCATTAAAAAAAAAACATAATCAGAATTGATCCATATATAAGTAAATGGGTCCCACCTTCAGTATTCTGGAATGTTTCGTAGATTCTTAAGTTGTTGGTTATCTTGTTAGGGTATGGCTGGTGGTGAATTGATTGTTACACCCGTTGAGAAAACCGGCTTTATCCCTGAAGAAGCTGCAATTGTTGGAAATACGTGTTTGTACGGAGCAACTGGTGGCCAACTTTTCGTTAGAGGCAAAACTGGGGAACGTTTTGCGGTCCGTAATTCTCTTGCTCAAGCGGTGGTCGAGGGCACCGGAGATCATTGTTGTGAGTACATGACTGGCGGCTGTGTGGTTGTCCTCGGAAAGTAAGTAACTAATCCAAAATTACCTAATTACTCCTTACTGTTGATTTTATGTACTGATTTTTTAATTATTTTTTCCAGGGTTGGCCGGAATGTGGCAGCTGGTATGACCGGAGGTTTGGCGTATCTTCTTGATGATGACGATACCCTCAGACCCAAGGTTCATATGATACATGATATTTTTTTATTATATTGTCTTGTTATGCTAAATTTTGGTTATCTCATGCATGACACAAGCAAATCAGATATTTTCAGTTTTTAAATAATCAATTGATTTTTTATTTTTATATAACCGTGACAGATAAACAAAGAGATTGTGAAGATCCAGAGAGTGGTTGCACCTGTGGGGCAGATGCAGCTGAAGAGCCTTATTGAAGCACATGTTGTAAGTACAAAATGCATACAACATGTGTTATTACAACGATTATCTGATTATATCACATAATCAGTTTGTAAGCTTATGAATTCTTTACTTTGTGTAGGAAAAAACCGGGAGCACCAAAGGTGCGGGTATCTTGAAAGAGTGGGACAAATATTTACCTCTATTTTGGCAGTTGGTGCCACCTAGTGAGGAAGACACACCCGAGGCTTGCGCTGAATATGAACCAACGGCAGCCGGGCAGGTGACCGTGCAATCTACATAAAACCCACCAATTTCTGCATCTCCTAAAACACATGTTTAGTTGAAAACGATTCTTTTGACACGGCCAAGTAGATTCATTCAGGTTTGACTCGAGTGATGGTCAAAGGCGTTAGTAATGACGTCTGAAGATTATGGTGAAAAAAGTTGTTGATGTTTCGTTTGGTCTAGTCTGGTTGGTTGAAAAACATACCCTTTAAAGGTGTGAAAATGTATAGACCATAGAGATGGTGCAAGAAATGTAAATTCCTAGGGTAAAATACTTGAATAATTGAACTTTTGTGCAAGGATTGGAGCACTATAATCCTTGTAAATGTATGTGCATATGTGGTATTGCAGTACTATTGCTACATCACATACCTCATTTTATATTTTCACATGGATCCCTCAAATTTCATGCTAAATCTCTTGGTCAGCCCTAAGACCAGGGCAACCATGTTGGACTCGCCGCCACGTCGCCAAGAATCCACCCCTTCATGTGTGGTTGGAACCACTGATCCCCACGCCCCGCTGGCACGGTGTTTACGCCCCGTTCACGTAGGAAACTTACAAACACGCTGGAGCCAGCTCGGATCCTCTGCACTTTCATTGACGCCCATTACGTATGATCTAACATTATTCTTTACTGTGTCTTAGAGAAGAGCGTCAACACTGTATCGGTCCTCTACAGACTGCCACCTCGTTTTCTTATAAAATCGACGACGAACCTAAAAAACCTTACAGGGCGCGTGCTCTCTCTCTCTTCTTCCCTCACAACTTCTTACCTTCTACCACGGACGGTCTGTGAAGGACTTTTTTCTCTGTAGTGTTCGGAGTTTACAAAGCTATGTGCCACCTTAGCACCAACTAGGCAACGAAACACATGGTAAAGGGGCGCTTGAATTGGTAGGCTGAAAGGCGTATTTGATGAACAAACAAGGGGTTGCGTCGTAAGACTAGTTGTAACTACGAAAACACTTTGATCGAATACACACATTTCGCTCAATTTCTAGACATTACATTCTCACAAATGATCTTCATGGAGAACCCTTCGAATGTTGCATAAGGTTCTATTTTGAGGGTAATTACTTGCAGAAAACTAGATCGTTATCTATAAGCGTTCATAATGATGGATAAATAGACCCCAGTTAAGTATTTGAAACTAACTATAGTTTGTACTACATATTGCACAAATTTGTTATAAGCAACAAAAATTACAATAAAGATTTAATTACTAACAGTACCAATGGAGCAAAATGGGCCAAACCAAAAGTGGCGCTATCGATGAAATTGAAATTTGAAGCCGAAAACCGGAGGCCTTAAATTTGGAGTCACTAAGCTAAGTTTTTTTTTTTCCGAATAGAACAAGAGTCGGCCAATGAATATCATGTCAAAATAATGGCGACTGACGGTTTGTTAATATCGGTTGTGATGAATCAGTTGATGGTGCAAAATGAAAATAATTTGTGCTGAAACGTGACCAACATCTGAGTCGAGTTGAATGGAAGGGGTGTATGACGGAATCAATTGTGACGCTGTCTATAATTTTAAGATGTTTATCAATCATCGTTATCCGCCTTATACATAACCATTACTGAAGGTACTATTCTGTTTAAGACCTTCCCCCAAAAACAAGAACATTTCCCTTCATCTTACAAAATCTGATTAATGTAGGCAGTTTGCAAGTGGAACAAATCCAACAACAAGAGTTAGCACAAGAACAAGTTTTAAGAATAAAATCATATAACATAAAAGTAATTCTAACATATTAAATCCAATCCTGCTACCACACTTAACCTTTCTACAAATCATTATATTCTTCATAGACATCAAACTATGTTTGTCTTCTGCCACATGACATCAAGATCAGCATATACTTTTTAAATTCATCTATGCAATCTTCATCACTCGTCCACATCCTGGAGGATAACTTCTAACAGCTGCAACTCGTCTTCGGCGAGAACAAACCTCTTCACACCTTTTAACACTCTCATTCGTTACGTTGTCACCAACACTCTCACACGCCCACCCAAACGATCCATCACTAACGCGCTTCTTCCTCTTCTTTAACTTTTCAACTGACAATTCAATCTTCAATCCATCGTCCGCTTCATACCATCTTATTTCTTTTAAACTCACCCCATGAATTCTAATGTCATTGTAAACAACACCCAACTTCTCTATTCTCTCATCCGAACCACACGTTGCCCCGCATTAACAATTCGCGGTATGATGTCATAACTCGAACAACGTGTTCCAGAACCACAGCTTTCACTAGAAGTAGATTCTGATTCTGATTCTGTTTCAAGAGGGATGAAATCAGCATGTGTTTCCATTGACTCGGTACTACTGCATCAACAAATACGTATATTTAGTATATGCATATCAAACAAAATCCGTAATTATTGATCGGTGATGGGTTTTGGTTAAACAGTTTAATAAACAAATTAATATTTACTACGAGAATGAGATAGAAAAATTTACCAGGAGTGAAAGCAGATAAAAGATTATGGTTGCTTTGAAACAGAGATCTTGAAACTTGTAACTAAAACGTTAAGAACGATGATGGTAATTTTAGGGTTATGGTTTGGAGGGTGTAGCATAATACTTATATATTACAGAAGATAAAATCGACCGTTAGAAACGGGATTTAAGATTTTTGAATACAGACTTTGTTTTCACGCAAAGTTGTTTCACAATCACACGTAATTTTCTGATTATTTGAACTTGTCATTATTACACATATACGATAATTATTGTTGGTAATGTTGTGTATAATGTTTATTTATTATTTGTTGTTAACGAGTTAACGTAAACCCGCGCGTTGCGACAGGTTGTTGATTATGAACGTCTTTAGTAGCACTATATGGGATGCTCGATTATGACCACGTTGTTTACATATTTTAATAAAATAAAAATAACCGCTAAACTCAATGGGCCTATGTATACGCTAATATATCAAATAAAAATTGTAACTAAATACCCGTTTAGACATCTATTCTTCTAGACTTATAACCACACTATTTACAAATCCTCATTCTGAATCAAGTATGGTATAGCATTAACCATATTTATCCTATTGTAATCAAAATAAAAACTAACATGAAAACATGTAATAAAAAGTCATACTAATCATGGCACTTTCGGTATGGTGATTGTTGTTTACATATAAAAGTTAATAAATCCCTTGACAAAATAGGTTATAATTGATCAAATTAAATAACTAAGAAGTAAAGAAGAAGGATCATGTTATGATTTTATACCGGTAAAACAAAACAATTTTTGATATCTAAATCTAAAATTTAAATTTTAAAAAGAAGTAAACATCCGTATAATTGGTCATTTTAAAGAAGTATCTATTCTATATCTCTAAGACTATGGGGTATGGGGCTTGGGTTGGCTGAAAACGCCCAAGCCATCACCCCGGGGGATTGGGTTGGGGCGTGGCCCAAGGGGCGGGAGTTTGAAGCCGGGCGTGGGGCGGGCTAGCGATCCTATGTGGCGGGCTCCTATTCGCTTTGTTGGCCATGTCCTATTCGTTTTTTTTTAATAAACTGCCAAACCACGCCCCAACCCAAGCCCCGCCATATCCCACGGACACGTCACTCACCGGTGGGGGGCTCGAACTCCACGTGTCAACTCATGCCCCCAACCCAAACCCCACCATACCCCACGGTCTAATAAAGCAAACCATGAGGGACACATGTCACCCTATGGTTGATGCCAAATAAGCATCCACGTAAGCATACATGTGGCATATCTCAAATGAGAGGACATGTGGCATAGCTCTGGTTTGAGGATTGAAGAGGCTTCTTGTGTACGTTTCTATTTCAACGTAACCTTCATTCTAACATTTAACCCTAACTAGAACAACAACACATCCAATCAAAACTGCAACCAACGTTGTGAGTATCATCAACAGCTCACGATTCTCCATAATCATCACTATCGTCATCGACGACGTCGATTCACAAGATTTCGATGCATTCAATTTGTCAAAACCCTTTCCGTTTAGCAACGCAGTCACCAGATCGAGCGCCGAGATCTTCACGGAGTTCGATTGCATATTTTTCCCTATTTTTCACGATTGAAGAACTAAACAACTGAATAACTGCTCGAAAGATTGAATCGATGCGAAAGATGTTTGGGAATGATTATTATATATGCAGGTTTCAGGTGATTTGTTCTTGTTCTATACTTGATTTGATGTTTTGAATCTATTTGTGAAAGTGGTTCATATTTTTTCTTGTTCTTGTTCTTTACTTGATTTGATGTTTTTATAGTGATACTCTGGTAGTAGTGTATGATTTGTTTGAATTGCATTTGTTGTGTATGGTTATGGAGGGGGTGCAAACTGAGCATGTAAATTTTTGGTGGTGATGGTGATTCAACTCTGAGCAATGGAGGCGATGGTGTTTGGGTGTTGGTGGTGGTGGGAGATGGGATGTGGTGGCTGAAGGTTGGTGGTGGGAGGTTTTGGCGACGGCTGAAGGCTAGTGGTGGGAAGTTGCGGCGATGGGTGTTGGTGGTGGGTGGTGGGTGGTGGGTGGTGGGAGGTGGATGGTGGTAGTGGGTGAAGAGAAAAAGAGAAAGAGGGAGGAGGGAGAGAGAATATGTTTTATTTTTTACACAATTAGTCCCTTGAATATCAAGTTATTTACTTAATAGTCCCTAAGGAGGTAAAATGACAAAGATGCCCTCATGTGCAAGTCACATGACCATATTTAACAAAAAAAAATCTGACTGAGTTAGGGTTAAAGGACATAACATGCAGGATTTTGAAACGTTAAGGAAAAAACTCGTCAAATTTAAAGACAAAATACACCGCCTGCAATTTGGTAAAAAATAAAGGACAAAACTTGTAAGAGGACTCCCAAATGGTAACCACTCATTCCACCCTAAATAAAGAAATTGGATAAGAACAAATGAGTTGTATTTATTTATTTTTCGTAAGTGACTAGTGAACATACCCGCGCGCGTTGCGGCGCGGGCACATCGCAAAAATCAAACGGATAACACGTATAGTACCTGTAACGACCCGCAAAAATAATAGAGAACCTGAACGCAATTGATTCTGCAACACAAAAAAAACATCTTGAAGATATGAAAGAGTAAGATATGAAAATCAAACATACGTACGAAAGTAGGCCGCCATTCATATAACAAATTTTGTAAAACCACATTAATCAAATAGATTTTGTACGAAAGTAGGCCACAAAAACGAAAGGTGTAATTTTTTTTATCAATACAACTAATTTAATTAATCTATTGCATTTTATTTGAGCTCCAGAAGGAAAAAGACTTTCTAGTTGATAAATGATCCACAAAATCAAATAGCAAAGGAAAGAGAAGGGTGCCCCTTCAAGTGGATGGGGTGGTTTGCTGTGAGATGCTAGAGTATGCTTAACATGGCAACAGACAAAAAAGACACAACACAAATTATCTTAACATGTAAATTATATCATATTCTATGTTTGTTTTCAAATTAGGTAATGACAATCAGTAGTGGAGTTTGAAAAAAATCATTGAGACCGGTGATAGAATCTTGTGAATAAACTTATGTAATTAGATTATAGTCTAAATCTTTGATATTAGGTTAGACTTAATCACAGGAAATCCTTTGTGTATATATGCATGTAAACATAATATTGAGAAAATCAATTCAACAGTTTATTTTATTCACATGGTATCAACCATATGGACGACCCTCCTCCTCTCTTCTCGAAATATCATTTTCCAGTGATTATCTTTTTTTTTCAGCGACTGTCATGGCCGACGCAGCAACCACCACTATTGTCCCTCTCATACTCTCCTTCACCTTCTTTCAAACATGAGTATTTACAATTCTTAGCACTATATGAGTGGTAATTCTAACACCAAATTACCAAACTATATTAGACATGAGAAGCTACTGGGACAAAATAAAGAAAATGGAGCATAATAGAGCAATGTATAACCAAATTGTCTAAGGGCATAGATCTACAACAATTAATTAACCACGGCACAAATGTGACCTCCATAGTACAACAATTCAAAGTTAAAACCACAATGGAATCTTGTGTACCTTTATTCCACCAAAACCCTTCCACTCGGGTGGTGCTCCACAAACGCCCCTTCTCCAACCAACAAACAATCAACACCTACAAAATTGAAATCAGTTACAACTTTCATTTTATGCACTAATTAACCACTCAATTCAACGAACAAACAAACTAAGTGCCTAACTCTTACCTCTGTTCAATCGATCCGTGGTCTGAGAGTTCGTGCGGAGGTGTTCGATTGTTATCGATTTGAGGTAACCTGAAATCGAAAGAAAGAAGAATCTGAGTCACCGCCGTCGCTGCACTTGCCGCAAAATCCGAAATCCGAATCCCTAAATGACCGCCGTTTCGGGTTGTTTTGGTCGTCGTTGCTGCTTGCTCACTTCGTCGCGCTTCCGATGCTGATTTTGACAAATAAGACTGAATTTTTCGCCGTTCCTGATTTGTAGAGGCTGATGCAAGGATAAAGAAACGTACATGAAGAAAAACCTATTAGGGTACATTTACGGTGTGTTCCCGAGTTAAAAATCCCTCCCCTTGCCTCCCCTCCATGTCTTTCCAAATTGGAAAGACTATTTTCAGGCAAAAAAAACCCCATTTTCCCTCCCCTCCCCCTGTTAAGTGGATCTCTGGAACACAGCCTTAGGGTTTAGTGCAGAAGAAGAGAAAGAGGTTTAGATCCCTCCATGGTAATGGTTGTGTAACCCTAGACAGAGAGAAGACAACTGTTGTGCTTGAAGACAAAGGTTATTTGAAAGCCAAGAATGAAACACAATGAAGAACAAAGGGGGAAGCGCTGGAGGGCAGTTTTGTCTTTTGTCGGTGTCACCGACCTTTCTCTTTGAGAATATATAAATTATCATTCTATCTCTTTCTCTCTGAAGAATCATCGGTGACGACCTCCATCTTACCTTTCTCTCATAGGTTTCCCTTTTATGACCATTATCTGATCCCTCTCTCAAACATCATCGGACGAAATCAAATCCATCATCGCTACTTTCTTCTTCTTCATCAATTGCAGTAGGTACTATTTTTAACCCTACTTTCTTCTTCTTCTTTTTCATCAATCGCAGTAAATACACGCACTCACGGGAGAATTGTTAGTGGGCATCTCAACAGAAGGTGTTGGCTCACACTTCTGTAGCTTTCCATAAAATCAATTGTTATGATGATAATCAAGGTTTTTTTTCTATTTTTTTTGGGTAATTGATTGGAGTTTTCTTCATCTTTTGAGTATTTCTTTTCAATTGATGTTTAGTATCTGGGATTAATGCTTCAATTTTAGAGTTCACACACATTAAACGTGTATATAGATTTTCGTATTATGTTGTTCAGTTCGGTATGTAGTTCACTTGCTTGATCCATGATCATAGTTGATGTTTACTGTGTAACGATTGAATGGATTTTAAACTGGAACATTGAATTTAGGGATAACTAGTGATTTTCATCCTCGCGCGTTGCGCGAGTGAATTCGGTGTTAAATATACTAACTCATATCCGCGTTCTTTAACCGCAAACCCAACAACCACACTTGACTTCGCTTATTACTTTTTCTTCACAACCCATGAGTTAGTATGTAAAGGTTACAAAGTTTCCATACAGTCGACGTACACTTATTATCACATGTAGGTTCCCATAGAGCTGGTAAATGGTAAATTTTCTTACATTCCTAAGCACATATCAATATTACCAATTTGATGCATAACTCAACATTTATCATCAACGATTTAAGATGTCATCCTAATGACCACAACAGAAAATTACTAAACATAATACTATTTAGACTACAATAGACTGCATTTAATTTACCAAGCAGATCTGCAAAACTTAAAAATGGGTCAACTAAATTCAATTTTAAAGCAGATCAATCGGATTCTTTGAAACGCCAAACAACTAATATATGTCACGCACTTTAACAAAAAAAGATAAAGAGTCACAGATTAAAAGCAGAAAACATAACACGACGTACACAATCTTAGAATGCATATCAGCATACCAAGTCGATCAACAAAAGGAAAAAGTGGGTCAATCACATTCAGATTTCAAACGGCCTAATTCTTTCCGGTTTCAAACGGCCTAATTCTTTCAGCATACGACGTTATATATATGTCAACCCAGCTACACTTTGGCTCAACTAAGAAGTTAACATTAAAACGGAAGAAACAGAGCGCGAACCGAAGCAGTGGTACAATAGGAAATAAATATCAACTAAAATCAAAACAGTATTGCAGGTAGCAAATTATTTTTACAATGCAATTATCATAAACAATTTAGTATTAAAGAAATTGAAATAGAAACAGGTTGACTATGGTAGCAAATTATTTTTACATATACGATAATTATTGTTGGTAATGTTGTGTATAATGTTTATTTATTATTTGTTGTTAATGAGTTAACGTAAACCCGCGCGTTGCGGCAGGTTGTTGATTATGAACGTCTTTAGTAGCACTATATGGGATGCTCGATTATCACCACGTTGTTTACATATTTTAATAAAATAAAAATAACCGCTAAACTCAATGGGCCTATGTATACGCTAATATATCAAATAAAAATTGAAACTAAATACCCGTTTAGACATCTATTCTTCTAGATTTATAACCACACTATTTACAAATCCTCATTCTGAATCAAGTATGATATAGCATTAACCATATTTATCCTATTGTAATCAAAATAAAAACTAACATGAAAACATGTAATAAAAAGTCATACTAATCATGGCACTTTCGGTATGGTGATTGTTGTTTACATATAAAAGTTAATAAATCCCTTGACAAAATAGGTTATAATTGATCAAATTAAATAACTAAGAAGTTGAAGGGGTATGGTCCCAAAAAGCTGCGCAATCCTCCTGCAAGGTCGCGCGGGACCATACTCCTTACTTCAATGATTTCCTTATTTGCCAACCTCGCGCGGGCTACAGCACATCTATGTAACCCGGCGCGAGGCCTAGACAATAATAACCTCCAATAACAACACTTAGCATTCTGAAAGAGCATGCAGTAGCACATACCACGCGCGGGGTTATTACGTGTTCAGCAAGAATCGTGCGTGACAATGGCGCAAAGCTGTTTCAGATAGTACACAAGGTACAAGTGGCAGAGGAAAAGAGCCAATCAACGTCCTCTTGGCCCTGCTCAATCGTGCTCCACGATTGTCTGACATGCAAGAGACAAAACGTACTTAAGGACGCCTACATGGCACCAATCACAGGGCAGAGACAACTGCCCCACGATCTCCACTTACCTGCTGATGGCAGAAGGGCGGCCAGGCCGACAACAATGACACGTGGCTCCAATCACATTGCGCCAGCTCCCAAGAGCTCCTGCTAACCACTAACGGTCGACACCAGTGAGACAAGGAGCATCTCTCTTATGTTGTCGCCTTCCGGCCCAAGGCCCATCAGCCCACATCCTCTTACACCTCTCCGGCTATAAATAGAGACCTCACTTCACAGGTTATTGATTTCATTCCCTCTACTCTCACTCTTAATACTTAATTATCTCCCCAAAGCAGTCGCTTATTCTCACGCCGGAGCCCGGTTAAGAGGGAAACCCCCACATTCCCCTCTTAGCGAGTAACGGTGTTCTGTTTTGCAGGATAATCCAGTCATTAGGGAGCTCAGGAAACCATAAAGAAGATTAACCACTATGACAGGAACATAAACCAAACTGATTAGTCTCATAATTAGTTCCGTGTTTCTTCATTGGCGCCCACCGGTTTTTCTACAAAACACTTTCATCTTCTTTCCTGAGTTTTCGTGTTTTTTCTACCTTCGATCATGTCTGGTCAAGGAATCATTCCCAAGTTTGTTGGTTTTGGTGAAAACCCTAATGCAGCGTTGGGGGAGGGTAATCAAAACGCCCAACCTCAACACATCGAAGAAATTGGCGAAATCGAAGTAACCAATACGGGGGGATCGCGCGGGAGCATCACCCGCATCACTCAAACGGTAACCCCAGGAAACAACGGCGCTGGACCTTCAAACCCAGCTCCACCTCAGAACATCTCGGTGCTACTAGGGCTACCAGAGGGCGAAACACCAGCCTCATGGTACGCCAAACAACTTGCCACCATTAACAAGGCATATCAATCCTTGAGCGCACAACAGGCAGTCTTAACGACAGAACCGTCCTTGGTTACACCAACCGGCCCAAGTCACGGGGCGCGTCAGATGCCACCACCGCAAAACATCCAAGGAAGAGCTAACAGACCTCCCCCTACCAGGAGATTGAGCGTGCATGACACGCGCGATACGCGGGGGGAAACAGAAAGCTATTACGACTATCCGTCAAACATCCAAAGAGGCCCAGTTCATAGCCGGCTCACGCCGCGCAACATGAACGATGAATGGGAAGATACTGACCCGAATGATCCAACTTGGGAGGACGATGAAGGATCTTCAGTCTTCAATCGTTTACAAAGAAACCATGAATACTACAAACCAAGACAACATGTTGGGTACACCGAAGAGGCTGAACAAGACTTTCGCCTCGCCTATCGACCAGTTGAAGCTGTGGAACATTCCAAGTTCGTTCCAAAAATCGCACTGGCGCCACTTAAAAGAGAGAAGTTACCTCCGAAAGTCGGAAAGTTTAACGGATTGACTGATCCTGATGATCACGTCAGAGTTTTCACAAGCGTGGGCTGCATGGGAGGATGGAATATGCCCATGTGGTGCCATCTGTTTATTCAAACGCTTACAGGGGCTGCTCGCGCATGGTTCGATAGCCTTCCTCCGGGAAAGATAAAGTCATGGGTGGATTTCAGGACTCAGTTTTTGAGTCACTTCAGTCAACAAAGACGATACCAGCGCGACACGGCCGAGGTTAAAGACATCTGGCGCAGAGATAACGAGGGTCTGGAAGATTTCATCACCCGCTTTAACAAAGAGTGCTTGGAAATCGGTGGCGTAAGTGAACAACTCATGCGCTGCCATTTCAAGAAAGCCATTCGCTGTGATAGCCTAATTAGAACCATCACTGGGAAGGATGGAATGCCCAAGGAATGGGATAAGCTCATGGAAGCCGCCAAGATAGTCGCGCAAACTGAAGAGTCACTGGCCAGAAACAAGAGCTATCGAACTGAAGATCGATTTTCTAAAGGGGGCCCTTCGCGCGACGACAACAGACGAAACAAAGGCAAAAACCCTGGGTGGAAAGCCAATCACTCCAGCGGTTATAATGAACGACCTCGTTATGAAGAACGGTCCCGCTACAAAGAAGACGCGCGAGATACTATTGATCGCATCGGCTATCGGAAAGCAGTCAGGGATGACAATCGAGAAAAGCACTGGACTCCGCTCATAAAAACACCTAAAGAGGTACTGATGACGGAGAATCACGATTTCAAGGCTCCAAGGCCTATGACGAACAAAAAGGGGCAAGACCCCAACCTGTACTGCGACTTCCATAAAGACACGGGACACCTGATGGACGACTGTTACAGTTTACGTCAAGAGATCGAAAGAGCGCTAAAAAGCGGGAAGCTGAGCCACCTGGTGAAAAACATGCGCAAAGAAACTCGACAGCTCCAACGCCACGATGAGGGGAACCACAAGAAAGGCAGACATTTAGAAACCCATATGGTCAACGGACCAAGATACAGTGCAAAAGAGAAAGGCAAGCGCCCTTACGAACCCTCATGGCAAGAGCAACAGGTCATCTTCCCGGGAGTGCGCGGCGACCCTTGCGCCACTCGACTCGTCGTCATTACCGGTATTATCGGCCATTACGAAACAGAGTACGTGTTCATCGATTCAGGAAGTACGGCTGATATCATCTACGAGCAATGTTTTAACCAGTTTGATGAAGATGATAAAGCGAGACTTGAACCAGTTGATTATCCACTGTCTGGATTCTGTAATGAAATGGTCTTCCCGCTAGGCCAGATCAGCTTCCCCGTCACACTCTCTGACGGGAAGCATTCAAGAACAACGAATGTTAACTTCATGCTGATGCCTGTTAAATCAAGGCATGATGTGTTGATCGGGAGAGAAACCCAAGGCGAATTGAACATGGTCACTTCCACACCCCACTCAGCGATAGGGTTTCCAACCAAAACGGGGGTGGCGATCATTTATGCTAAGAAAGAAGTAATGGCGACAGAAGAAATGCGCCCAACAAAAGCACCCAAGATTTCAACAACCGAGCCAGAAAGGTGGGTATTGAACCGCAAATACCCGGAGCAAATGGTGACGATAGGCCACGCAATCTCACCAAACATCCGAACGCAGCTCAAGCAACTCCGGTTCAGACATATGGATATCTTCGCCTGGACTCCGGCCGACATGACCGGTGTCCCGTGCGACATCACCGAACACTGTCTAAACACTTATCCCTCTGTCGAGCCAAAAGTGCAAAGGAGACGCAGCCTAGGGGCGGATAAAACCAAAGCGATGAATGAGCAGGTATGTGAGTTGCTAAAGGCAGGGATCTTGCGGGAGGTCCGTTATCAAAGTTGGGTTGCGAACCCTGTGATGGTAGAGAAGTCTAGTGGAGGATGGCGAATGTGTGTTGACTATACCGATCTCAACAAGGCATGCCCTAAAGATTGCTACTCTTTGCCTGAGATCGACAAAAAGATAGACTCTCTCGCGCCATACAGATGGAAATGCTTCTTAGATTGCTACAAAGGATACCATCAGGTTCAAATGAAGCTAGAAGACGAAGACATGACAGCTTTTCGAACTGATCTAGGGATCTTCTGCTACACAAAGATGCCTTTCGGCTTAAAAAATGCTGGCGCAACGTATCAACGCCTGATGGACAAGACCTTCGCTGGAGATATCGGGAAGCATATTGAAGTTTACATCGATGATCTGGTGGTCAAAAGTCCCGAAGAGGACCAAATGTTGAAGGACATCGAAAAAACATTCAATTCATTGCGCAGCGTGAATATGAAGTTGAATCCTGCCAAGTGTTCTTTTGGCATGGAAGAAGGGAAGTTCTTAGGCTTCATAGTCACAAACGGCGGCTTTAAAGTGAATCCAGAAAAGGTCCAGGCAATAGAGCGAATGCCATCGCCGCGAACAATCAAAGAGATGCAACGGTTGGCCGGCCGCCTAGCCGCGCTCAACCGCTTTCTATCAAATCACGCCGCGAAGTCATACCCTTTTATCAGCACTCTGCGCAACTGTGTGAAGAAACAAGAGTTCAGATGGACCCCTGAAGCAGAGAAGGCTTTTCAGCAAATGAAGGAGTGTTTGATTGAGCTACCTACCCTGACTGCACCATTTGAAAAAGAGCCACTCGTACTATACTTATCTTCTTCGGATAAGGCAGTAGGGTCGGTATTGCTGGTGGAGAGAAATGGAGTCCAAACTCCAATTTATTACGTTAGCAGAGTACTCAATGACCCAGAAACGAGATATTCCATGATGGAAAAATTGGTGCTTGCGCTACTACACGCCTCCCGAAGGCTGCGCAGATATTTTACAGCGCATGTGATCATCGTACTTACCAATTTCCACATCGGCACGATATTGCAAAAGCCAGAAACATCCGGGCGGTTAGCGAAATGGGCCATCGAGCTGGGGGGCCACAACATTTTGTACAGGCCGCGCCCAGCCATCAAGGGTCAATTTCTAGCGGACTTCATCACAGAAGTCCCAATTGATAAAATCAAAGATTGCGAGCTTGTGGAGACTCCCGTAAAAGACACGACAAATGAGACTTGGATGCTTTATACTGATGGGGCCTCAAATGAGGACGGCGCGGGAGCTGGATTGCGCCTAGTGAGCCCTGAAAACCATGAATTCACTTATGCCATCAAGTTGGATTTTAAGAATACCAACAATGAGGCGGAGTACGAGGCATTTCTGGCAGGCTTGCGTCTCGCCATAAAAATGGGAGCTAAAAATTTACAAGCACACGTTGATTCACTCCTGATAGCCAGCCAAGTTAACGGTATATACGATCCACGGGGCGAAGTTATGGCCCTATATTTAGAACAGGCAAAAGAGTTGCTTCAACCGTTCAAGTCTCACAAGGTAATCCACATCAATCGCTCTGTAAACAAACCAACTGACGCTTTGACCAAGCTTGCTTCAACTTCCTTCCAACATTTAGCAAAAGATGTAAGGATTGAAGTACTCAAGAATCCATCAGTTCTGCTACGACAAGTCAACGTGATCGAAATAGGGCAGCCATCCTGGATGACCCCTATAATTCAATATTTGCAAGAAGGAATACTCCCTGAGGGCAAGGCAGAGGCAAGAAAGATTCAGAACAAAGCTCTGCATTATGAAATGAATGGTGGTATTCTGTACCGAAAATCATTCTTGGGGCCACTACTGCGCTGCGTGGACCCCCAAGATGCGAATTATATGATAAGGGAGATTCACGAAGGAATTTGCGGCATCCATGCAGGGCCACGCATGGTGGTCGCGAAGATTATGAACGCGGGATATTACTGGCCAGGGATGCATGTTGATGCACTGAAGGAGCTGCGCAAGTGCGACTCCTGTCAGCGACACTCTCCAAAAACCCTGCGCCCAAAAAACGATCTTATCCCTGTATCCACTGCCTGGCCCTTTCAGCAGTGGGGAATTGATATGGTGGGACCTTTCCCAGAGGCTCCTGGCCCCGTCAAGTTTATAATCGTGGCCGTCGATTACTTTACGAAATGGGTGGAGGCCAAAGCCCTCGCTTCAACTACAGCCATGATGGTGCGTAAGTTCATTTGGGAACACATCATCTGCAGATTTGGCCTACCACTCAATATTGTAACCGACAACGGCACCAACTTTGCGTCTGAGGACCTCCAGAAGTGGATGAAAGAGATGAAAATCGAACACACTTTCTCCACCGTTGCGCATCCTCAAGGCAACGGGCAGGTTGAAAGTGTGAACAAGTGTATCGTCGATGGGATAAAGGCCCGACTGGGCACAAAGCGAAGAGGCTGGGTAGATGAGCTCCCGAGTATCTTGTGGGCTCACCGAACCATGCCGAAGACAAGTACCGGCGAAACCCCTTTTAGCCTAGTCTACGGCTCAGAAGCGGTTATCCCGACAGAAGTTGGCCTGCCCTCTCCGCGTTTGACAGTAGTCAACGCAGTCGACAATGAGGCAGAGCGTCGACTCGATTTGGATCTCTTGGAAGAAAGACGCGAGAATGCGCGCATTAAGGAAGCGAAATACAAGACACAATGGGAAAGGTACTACAATGCGAGAGTCCGCATCTGTACCTTCACGCCAGAAGAATACGTCTTCCGCGACAACGAAGCTTCAAATGCTGAACGCCCAGGAAAACTAGCACCCAAGTGGGAAGGCCCATACTTGGTTCACGAAGTGCTAGGAAAAGGGGCATACAAATTGCGCACCCTGGATGGACATATCATCTCGCGCACGTGGAATGCGCAACAACTGCGCAAATGCTATATGTGACTATTCTATGCCCTGCGCCTTTACCCACTCATGTTGGCCACGCGCCTTTTTAATTACTTATGTTGGCTAAGCGCCTATTTTGCTACTTATGCGATGTATATTGGCCCAAGCGCCTGTTTCCCAAGCAATGAACGCATACGACATGTTTTCTTTTACGATGAATCCTTTCGTTACAAATGCATGTTAAACTTTTGATTAGCACGAAAACACTCCAGTTACACTCGCACGAGCCACTCTTACATTTATTCGCGCTAACTTAACCAAAGTTCCTAACAACAGTGCAATAATTGTAACGGGAAAGGATAAACAAACATCATATTTAAACAAGCGCGACCGCGCAACAATTACATGAAAACAAAAAGTCATTCATTCGACCCAAAACAAGCGCACCCGCGCAACTACTAACATTGAAAACATTAAAAGAATTTACAAGGCACAAAGCCTGTCAATACTACCTACTCAAGGCCACCACCAGCATCATCATCATCGTGCTTGTCACCACCATCATTGCCTTCATCACCACCATCACGGCCCACCGCTTCCTCTTCGTCAGACAGCTCAACATGCTCTGGTGGGTCGAGAATACCCTTTAGACGTGTACACCAGTCATCTTGCTCTAGAGCCTTCGCAACCAAGTCCATTACAGGCAAGGCTAGATGATTGTAAGAATTTTCAGCACGAGCCAATTCGGCATCAGCTTCATTGGTCACCGAACAATGACTGGTGTTAAACTCTTGGCCAAACACCTCTTCGACATGCTGCGCACACTCCATATAACCTCCGCGATGACCAACCGCGCGAGAAGCATCTATGAGAGCAGCAACAGTCCCGTCCAGTTCCCCAGCATTCAAAATCGAGTTGGCCATCTACAAAACGAGCAAATGAGGATCTGACTTAGTAAATAAAACCCAATTTAAAAAGAGATCAGTACCAGAACTATTCCCCTGTCGCGCAGCCATTCAGTATCTGAGGATAGCGTGTCAACAATACTCTGGACCTCAGCATAATTAGTTTGCGCCACATTCAAGGCGGAAGAGCTTATGGCCCGCGCCTCCTCGGCCTTTTGCCTGGCTTCTTCAGCGGAGGCAACCTTCGAATTTTCAGCCTCCAGATCGATCTCCAATGATTCACTTTTGTCAACCTGCTCTCGTAGGCGACGTTTCAGCTCAGCAATTTCGACATCCTTAGCAATCAAATCCTTGTCCCTACTCGACAGCTGCACCTTAACCTCAGCCAGCTCAACCTGCAAGGGATAAAAGACTCAGTTAACCTGCCAAACAAAAGTATAAACGGAATAACTAGTTTCTCGAACCTCAGCCTGCTCTTTAGCAGCTTGCGCAGCTTGCACATCCTCGACCTTCGTTGTCAAGTCAGCAACCTTGGCTTCAAGGTCGACAGTCTTGTTACGAGCCGCGAACGCGCGCTCACTGTCTTTCTCACATATGCGCTTGAAGTCAGCTTTCTCCTTAGCCAACTGCTGTTCAGCAGCTTGAAGCTTGCTTTTCAGGCCCTTGCGCCCCCATTCCTCCGCTTTCTTGTCAGCCTCAAACTTTGCCTTCTCTTCCTCAAACTTGGCATTGGCTTTCTCAAACTCCTTAACTTGCCTGACAAGGCGCTCGCGGTAGTTCTCCCAATCCGACCGCTCCCTAACCATTGTCCGCCACTCACGAACTATTTGATGGTTAGCAGCGCGGGTATTGGCCTCCCCAATCATATAAGTACGATATAGCCCATCATGAGTCTTCGCCCTCTGCCGATTAACCTCAGCAGGAGGGAAGGAGTTTAAGAACCAATCGTTGCAAGGGCCGAACTCTTGGAAGGTGTCCTTTTGCCTCAAACCCCAGGGAGCTTGGTGGGGGGCATTACCACGTTCCTCTTCAGTATAAGTTTTATAATAAATGTCCCCAAGGGTATCCCTCGCCCCGATAACTTGTGGGTTATAACCCCCTTCACCACCAGAACTCGCGCCTACAGAAACATACGGACCTGATCTCCCAGTAGTTCCCTTGAAGCGATGGGAAGCTTCAGGCCGCGCAGAATGAGTAGGCTTATCCACCCCGGTTTCCTTCCTCTTCTCTTGTTAAGGTTGGTCAGGCCCCGCAACGCTCACGACCTCCGGACCCTGCGCCTTATCATGAGCAGTGATAGAAGCAGCGCCGGTATACCTTAGAGCATCATCAATAGGCTCCTCAAAAGCCTTTCTCCCTTTCTCCTGCTCAGCCCGCCTCTTCTCCGCGTCAGCTCTTTTCTTCTTCTCCTCCTCAGCTTTCTTGCGCTCCTCAGCAGCCTTTTTCTGTTTATCATCCTCAGCTTTCTTCTTGCGCTCCTCAACAACCCTTTTCTTCTTCTCTTCCTCGGTTTTCCTTTCCTCAGCCTTCTTCTCTTCAGCAACTTTCTCTTTATCTCCCGTAGCAGCCTGTTTTCCCTTCTCAGACTCCACTCCAGCAGTCTTGGAAGATTTAATGGTAATCTTAGGCCTCTTGGGCTCCGGCTCCGAGGGCTCTGTAAAAACAACACCCTTCTTAGGGGTCTTCTTCTTGCCTTCTGCAGAAGTTAAGTCATTAAAGAAAGGAGGCAACAAAGAGCAAAGAAATTTAAGGAAGACTAACCAGGAGAAAACTTGTAAAGGGAACGCAAGTTGCTCTGCTTCCCGAGCACAAGGATTCCTCCAACCTGAGGCGCAACAACCACACCAGCTGTGGTCTCGCTCCTATTTCTTTTTCTGCTGATCAACTTTTCAGCAGCCTCCTCTTCTTCCTCTTCTTCTTCCACTTCCTCATGCGCAACAGAGGAAGGAGTAGCACCAGCATCCGGGTTGCGAGAACCCGCGCTACCAGAACTTTTTGAGCCACCTGCTCCAGTTTTCTTCTCGCCTGCGCGCGACAAGCCTTCAAGTGAGTCACTAATTATCACATAATCTTTCAAGTCACTCTGACGAAGGCGAAGAGTACCTTTATCAGCAGCACCAGAAGCTGCGCGGCTACTCCCGCCCCTTTTGCTTGTCACCTCAGGCTCAAGATTGATCACCTTCTTCTTCCTAGAGGGTTTTTTCTTTTTCTCTTCGGGGTCGATACCCAGGCCGCGTAACACACCTGCAAAGACGTTAGACCACGAACTTAGCTCCCCGTTCGAAGACCCTACGGACTCCTCGCTGGAAAGATAGACAACCTCTTTCCCAGCAGAAGTCACAGAGCGCAAAGGATGAGGTTTAGGTATGTGCGCACCTTCGGTTGCAGTAGGCGGCGAGGCGAATGCATCAGCAACCGGGTACATGAAATTACCCTTAATCTGCTCGTACCAGTACTCCTCCCCAGCCTGGAGCGGGTGCACGCCCATAGAACCACCAAAGGTGGGGAAAGCAGCTTGGTACAGTTGCACCTCTACACGCGCAAATATATAAATTAGCACAGGTTACAAAACGAAGAGATCAGAGGAATCGAGGAAATAACTAACCTTTATCTTCAAGCTTCAACACCGGAACATCCTGGCTATCAGCCGGCCACTGGTCACTCATGTGCGCCGCTACCAAGACATTTTCGCCAAACACTCGGTTTGGGGTAGAAGTAAGCTTCTTATACCAAGCGTCATTCTTGGGGATCGCCAAATCCTCCTTCAAAATCGGTTCGGACCATGCACGGAAAGTCATAGCGATCGGTATCACCTCCTCGCGAATATAAAAGAACTTCGGTTTCCACTCATGAAAACTCTTGGGAGGATTCAAGAGTATCTTCTTCGCAGCACCTCGGCTGGCAAAAGAAAAGAAGCCCATATTCCTGATAAGCTGGTAAAATGCCCTAAACCTCTCAACCGTCGGCTCGATATCATGAGATCGACACAAGAACTCAAAGTGACGAACCCTAACCATCCCCGGTGGACTCAGTTGAGAGATGTGAAATCCATAGAACTGCAAAATATGTGCCAGAAAATTCGTCGCCGGCAACCGGAAGTTGCCCTGGTGGAAGAAATCTTCAAATAAGGTGATATAACCCGGTGATGCATCAGCGGCGGTCTGATGTTGACCGGGATATTTGGCATCCCACTCCGGTGGAAACCGGAAACTACGAACGATCTGATCAAACAACCCTAAATCCCACCGGAGAACGGGAACATGGCCCTCTTCTCCGGGATTATCTTCGTGATGTTCTTCAGCCATTGATAATCGACAAAGAAACCTTGAATATTCTGGAAATAGACTTGAAGATCTGCTACGATGTTCTTCAAAATCTTGAAGATTCAAAGGATTTTGAGTGCAGAATAAGAAATAGTGCAACAGAAGAGGAGAAGTGGTTTCTTCTCTCCCTCTCATCAGATATATATACCCATCGCATTTAATGCGATGGGTAAACGTGCCGGGATCGTCGTGCACGTGACCAATCAGAGGACGACACGTAAGGCGAGAATCCCGGAGTGACAGTTACCACGCGCGTATGGAGCTCACTCTCCTGACGAAATGACCAACCGTCAGAGACAACATGATGACAGCCGTGTAACTGGTCAACTCAAACGTCACCATCAATGACGTTTCTCACCAACTTGTCAGAATTCAAATTTCGAAGATTTTCCCGCCCAAAATCATTACAAACTTCATCTGGAAATTAACAACAAACCTAGAGCCAAACCTGGTAGCCGCGCCGTAATAACCAACAAAGGTTACACGCGCTCCGTCTACCCAAGTCAAAGAAGCATTTTCTACAACCTTATTTTTCTAAGTCCAGAGCTCCAACCACTTGCCTCGCGCATGGTGCAGCACTGGACTGGGGGGACTTGAATGGGTATGGTCCCAAAAAGCTGCGCAATCCTCCTGCAAGGTCGCGCGGGACCATACTCCTTACTTCAATAATTTCCTTATTTGCCAACCTCGCGCAGGCTACAGCACATCTGTGTAACCTGGCGCGAGGCCTAGACAATAATAACCTCCAATAACAACACTTAGCATTCTGAAAGAGCATGCAGTAGCACATACCACGCGCGGGGTTATTACGTGTTCAGCAAGAATCATGTGTGACAATGGCGCATGGCTGTTTCAGATAGTACACAAGGTACAAGTGGCAGAGGAAAAGAGCCAATCATCGTCCTCTTGGCCCTGCTCAATCGTGCTTCACGATCGTCTGACATGCAAGAGACAAAAAGTACTTAAGGACGCCTACATGGCACCAATCACAGGGCAGAGACAACTGCCCCACGATCTCCACTTACTTGCTGATGGCAGAAGGGCGGCCAGGCCAACAACAATGACATGTGGCTCCAATCATATTGCGCCAGCTCCCAAGAGCTCCTGCTAACCACTAACGGTCGACACCAGTGAGACAAGGAACATCTCTCTTATGTTGTCGCCTTCCGGCCCAAGGCCCATCAGCCCACATCCTCTTACACCTCTCCGGCTATAAATAGAGACCTCACTTCACAGGTTATTGATTCCATTCCCTCTACTCTCACTCTTAATACTTAATTATCTCCCCAAAGCAGTCGCTTATTCTCACGCCGGAGCCCGGTTAAGAGGGAAACCCCCACATTCCCCTCTTAGCGAGTATCGGTGTTCTGTTTTGCAGGATAATCCAGTCATTAGGGAGCTCAGGAAACCATAAAGAAGATTAACCACTATGACAGGAACATAAACCAAACTGATTAGTCTCATAATTAGTTCCGTGTTTCTTCAGAAGTAAAGAAGAAGAATCATGTTATGATTTTATACCGGTAAAACAAAACAGTGTTTGATATCTAAATCTAAAATTTAAATTTTAAAAAGAAATAAACATCCGTATAATTGGTCATTCTAAAGAAGTATCTATCTATCTTTTCTATAAAAGGAGAAACTTCAGTGACATAAGAAAAGCTGATGTGTCAGCTGGAGAGGCTGTCCAACAAGACTTTTCTTATGTCATTATTACATCATAATGCCTAATATTAAAAGACTTTAAAATTCAAAGATGTCCCACATTAACCTTTTCAAACCACTGCCCCTCCAAACCTCCAAACATTTGTTATAAATTCAAACCTCTGCATCAAAAGACTGCCCATTCAAAATTTTGGCTCCAGTTTCAAAATTTAAACATGGCTCCAGATTCAAAATTCAAAATTATGGCTCCAGATATATAAGATATCATCTTCTTCAATCAATTACTCTCTCTAATCCATTTCTCTCTCAACTCTCTCTCTCTCTCTCTAAGACTCACTTTCTCTCTCTCAAATCCAGTATTTGGCAAATGAGATAGGTGACTACGACGATTGATACGATCAGTTCCATTTCCAACCTTCTAGCAGGTAAGGATTTCATCTCTATATCTTTAAAAATGTTGGATTTGATTTATTAAACCCAAATCTCTCATCTTCTCTAATCAGCTACACCATCCCAACCTTCTAGCAGGTATGAGTTCATCTCTATATCTCTAAACAAATAATTAATCTGATAACAAGTACAATTCTTTGTTTAAAGGAAATATCATTCCTAATTTTGTTTTTTAAATCGATTCCTTCCTGCAGATTCTCCGGATTAAGGGAAATATCATTCCTAATTTTGTACTCCGTCACTTTTCAGAAACCCTAATTTCTATGCCATCAACCGTTTCGTTTGAAGCTTTAAACTCTAATCAACCCTGCAGATTTTACTCTGGATTAAGGATATTAACCACCAAGATCAAGTGCGGCCATTATCAACTGGTAAGTTAATATTTGTTATCATTTTCTGCCTTCGATTGTATCTATCTTTTTATTGATCATTAAGTTCTTGCGACCTTCGATTGTATCTATCTTTTTAGATTTGATTTTATTTTATTTTTAGTCCTCAAATTTGTTCAAATTAGTTTTTATTTTTCTTCAGATTTGTTACATCGAATGGAATTTAGGGATTAGTAGCGTGTTCGTTTAGTTTTTGGTTTCAGTTTTAGTTTTTATTGTTAATGAATCGAATTTTGTATGTTATTGAATGGAATTTAGGGATTAGTAGCGTTTGAGTTTGAAGTATGAATGGAACAGATGCCATCCATGGTGAGACATAATCATCCAATTTCACTATCTCAGGTATCATAATCATCCAATTTCCTGATTGTTTCTTCAATTACGAAATTGTGACAACTGTAAAAAATTCAGGTATCCGTACAATTAATTAACCATGATTAGTGCTTAATGACTGTGCCGAATTGCAATTATCTGCTTACTGATTATTGCCATATACATACATGTGCATCATACATTGCTAATGTCATACCATTATTGCATGAAAGCTTTATTGACTCAAATGATGCGCGAAACATAGTTAGCACAGTTATATGATAAATCAGGAAATGCTGACAGAACTCAGCACATAGACAGATAGTGCATTGAGACACAGAATGAGCCAGAAACTAAGTACCACACTAGTATAGTGTGTAGGAAAGTAAGGATCACAAAACTGTCTTTCTAGTAATAGTTTAAGTGCCGGAAAGTGCCTAAAACTAACTCAAAGTGCTGAATTCATCAAAATTCAGCAATAATTAGCATTTTAACAATCTAATTTTATGCAGAAATATGGTTAAATGGTCCTAAATGCTTTCCTAAGTGTCAGGAATCAAAAGTGACACAAAAAGGTACATAAAGCACACTAAACTGCAAGTTTAGCACTTTAACGAACCAGTAACCAACCGAACAACCGGACACTACCCGAAACATCAAATTTACACTAGAAGCACTGTTTTAACATTACCGAGCTAGTTATGGTCCCCGAACATCATAACACCCCATACAAATATCTAATAACTAAAACACGTAACTTATACTTGGATTTCAACTAGTAATCAACTAGTTTAGTTAAAACCTATTCTACTACCCCCCCCCCCCCATGTCTACGACCCCAACAAGGGCCCCACAATATTGAATTATTGTAATATTTAATTGGATCTTGTATATACTTTCCTAAACATGTTACACAAGAGATAAAATCTAGACATGGATTTATAAATAACCCTTAAGCACTTAAGCTCATTCTTACACACACTTGAAACACACACATATCCTCCTTCCCCCATGGTGCTCTCGGCCGAACTCAACCCCACATACATCCACCATCATTCAACCTTTCTCATACAATCCAAGCTCATACAAAGGTGTTAGAGATCATACAAAGGATCTAGGAGCTTACGGAAGTGCAAGGACCTTCTCTATTTGCCTTTACCCACTTGATTTCTTCACTTGATCATCCCTAGCCTTGTGCTAGTGGTAAGAACTTTGGTCTTGCTAGTTTACTTCTATTTTAAGTGGTTAAAAGAAGAACCATACTCATAACTTTGAAGAACACTAAGAATCACAATATGTAAACTTGAACATAAGCATGTTTAATGAAGAAACTAAGTTGTTTATGTGTTGATTTACTTGATGATTGTTGTTTGTTCATGTATATGATGTAGATCATCATATGATCTTGCTAGATCATGATTAAAAACATAATCTAGCAAGATGAGAAAGTAGAAATATTGAAGGATGATAGATCATCCACACATGAAGCATGAACTTGAATGAACGAGTGGTTTTCTTAAAAAATAATGATCAAAGTGAGTAGTAACACTTGTAGATCTAAAGATTTATGGATGATTTCTAAAGAAACAAAGTTAAAAATATAAGTTTTATTAAATCTTGGTTCTTACATAAACAAACCCTATTTTTGGTGGTTAAACAAGTGTAGAAACATTTGTGTAACAAGAAAATTTCATAAAGAAACATTTTTAGAAATGATGATCATAAGTTGTAAAGATCAATATTCTTTAAAAATGAAGTTTTTAAAGAACTAAACACACTTTAAAGGATAACAAGGCTTACTTATGACACTAGTAAGTTACTACAAATTTTTACAAATATTCAAGTTCATGAAGTAGTAGATTATACTTGTTTTAGCAAATTGGTAAGTAAAGGTTGTTTATTGTTGATCGTGGATTGATTGTGATGATTTTTACAAAAGAAAATGATATGCCTGAAAGCATGGAAACCTCCATTTTTAGGGGAAACTATGGCGAAATTTTATAAAAATCTAAACACTTAGTAAAATATTTATTAACATACACTTTGTAACACCCTGAAAACGGGATTGGTAATTGAAACACGTTAATAATAATGAACAGGTAAAATACTATTAGTGGTAAAATTAACCCGGTGAATATTAGGATTTAAACAAATAATCCGAATATTAATTAAAAGGAGAATAAAAGCTTTGAGAAAAGTAAGTTTATAAGAAGCCCGAGTTAACGGGACTTAAAATAAAACGGGTTATAACTCCCGGAACCCACTAAATAACTAGGAATATCAACCTAGTTAGTTAAGTGTTTTAAAATAATGAAGGAACTTGATGCAGTAACCTTTATAAATCTGGGTAAAGTTGAGGGACCAAAATGGTTAAAATGAGAAATGGGTTTTTATTAATTAAAACTAAAAACACCAAAACACACACCTTTGTGTGTGTTCTGGTCGCACAAAACACAGGAGCCAAGAAGGGCTAACCCTAATCAACATAAATTCACCAAATTGAAGGGGCAAATCAAGTCCAAATCAAAATTCAAGCATAGATTAGTGATCACCGCAGTAAAGGGATCATAAGGTATGTAAAATTTCGTGGTTTGATTCCATCTTGAATTCTAAATGAACTCATGAGATTCGAAATTTGAGCTTGCATGATTGTTGTTTGGATGAGATTGTAAAGAAATCATGTCTAGGAGTAAACCCTAGTCAATAAATTGTTGAATTTGTGTTCATAAGTAAGAAATCCATAATCACCCATTTAGGTGTTAAATGGGTTTTGTAGGATGATGAGATACATTGAAATCTTGATCATAAAACGAGTATTATTGATTTTTATGAAGTGAATCTAGGTGTTACTATGCATGCTAGATAAAATAAATTTGAAAATGATGATAATCTTGGCTAAATAGTTAGTTATGAACTTGATTGTTATTGGTAAAAAAATCATGCTCACTAGGTGTTCGATGTAATGCCTAAACGAGAACAAAATTGTAAGATTTAGAGTAAAAACGCATGTTCGAATCGTATGGTGAATTATGCGTTATAGGAAATAATAAGAGTTCTGAACACGAACTTTTGAAGCTTTCACGATTACTTAAATATGTTTAAAACAATGTCTATGTAGTTAACACTTAAATACTTGTTTTGGGTTTGTTAAACTAGTAATACTTATCTAGAATGTTAACTTGGTTAAAATTTCCTTATGTTTGATATAAAAATCAAGGTTTTGGTTTACTAAGGCTTTGTTTATAATAAAATATTATGAAAACGAGTAGAGTGTTACAAGTTGGTAATCAGAGCTCAAGGTTGTTAAGAAAGTGTGTTCGGTTCAAAGCTTGATCAAACATCTGGTAAGAATTAGTTACTTTAGTAGATTTTATTAAATGTTAGAAAAAGAAAGGTGAATGGACGTGCACGGGAAGAGCGTGTTAACACACTCAAACCCGAAAGGTGCACTAAACATGAATGGTTTAATCAAGTTACAAACTTGGCTAAATCAAAATGAAAGATGCAAATGATAACGAAACAAAATGTTTAACAATTGGTATAAACATTTCAGATTCGAGATGTCTAATGTTGGTAAAAGATGATTAGGTAGTATGAATCCTAATCATAGATTGATTGTAAAATAAGGACTTGTAAAGTAAGTATATTTGAATGTCTCGTATAACAATACGAGCAACATTGAATAGCAAGATTAGTAATAAATTGGAAATGTTCGAATGATATGATGACCGCATCTGAAGATGGCGGGGGATAAATAATCTAAAGAGCGGAAGGTTCGGAAGCATGACAAAGAACATGCTAGCAAAGAACCTAAATCAAGTGATGACTTGAGACAACGGAGTACATCAGGGCGAGTATCAATCAGGTACACGTTCTAAATTACGATAAGACAAGTAGAATGCAACCATTCACACAATGAACGATAGTTGCATATGGGCATATATGATGAGCGAAATGAATGAATTATGTAAAAGAAAAATATATATATATATGTATGTATATATATAAATAAATAATGGCGAGTATGTGAAACCGGGGTAAAAGTAATCTTGATAAATATTGCAATGGGAAGGAGTGCGCGTACACTCGAACCCGAGAATGCAATAAAAGATAAGTGTCGTAATGGGAAGGAGTGCGCGTACACTCGAACCCGTGAAACTTAATAAAGTAGATAAATGATGTATTGGGAAGGAGTGTAATTACACCCGAACCCAGAAATTTGCAATAGTAATTGATGACAATGACAAGGTTATAGACTTGGCCAAACCAAATAAAACATGTAGAAATATTGTCTATATCAATAAACGATGTTGATAAATTCCATACAATGATATGGAATAATAAAATGAAATGAATTGATTTTGTTATTTTTACAATGGACTAAAGTAAAAAATGAGAAATTAATACTCGGATAGAAAATATCCTCGAGAAAGAAGCTAAATAGATGATACGCATTATTCACTACTATGAATAATAAAGTATCAATGAATGCGGATTTAGAAACTTGGGTATGAATAACCGCCCAAGTAAAACATTATTAATCAAATCCTTACGAGGAAGAACGATGATCACACTGATGGGTGTGATTGTATAAAAGATTAGTGAAATAAACGTATTAAAAGTGTTGGAACGAAAATAGGTAAAAACCCCAAAAGCCGTATAACAATAATAGTGGTTTTATCAAATAAGGCTTATGAAATGGACCTTCAGGACATTAATAAAAGAGACGGACCTAAGGGTTGCTAACAAAAGAAAGACGGGTGTTCAAATCAAATAAGTAAAATGTTTTATAATAAAGGAAAACACAAACCAGTGAAACTGGAGAGTTAAAAAAACATTAAGATAGAAAACCCGGGTAATGGGCTGTAAAAAAATAATAAAATAAATAAATAAAAATAATAATAATAATAATAAGTATGAACCGGATAGCGGTAAGCGAAGAACAAACCGACGTGTAAATGACGGAAGAAGACATAGAGTCAGAAGAATAGTTCAAAAGAAAACAAATGTAGCCTTGGGCTACGGTCAAGGTCAATAAAATTCAAAAGCAAAAGTGAATGATTCCAAACATAACAAGGGGTACCTTGACGCCATATATGTGGATATACATTTTAATAATAACGTGAGTAAAAGATGAATCTACGGGATCATCATAACCTTCGGGATTAAAAGTAAATCTTAAGGTCTACGGGACCAAAAAGACCCTTGGGTCACAAATTAAAAGAAACAAACTATTGGGGTCTCACCTTAAAAAGGTGAAAATCTAAAGGAATAACCTATAAGGCTAAGCAAAAGAACCTACGGGCCACTTGGGGTAAAGCATGGGGATTGGTTACGACTCCCCGCGTAATATAATAGTGGAAAAAGAATAAATTTTTGTCGTCAATTCCTGGTATGAGTAATTGATAAAAGTTAAAGAGAAAACCGTTAAACTAAAATTCGTTTTTAGTGAAAAACAACGTTTTTAACAATTATGAATATTATGAGGGAAAATGGAAAATAGCTAATAATAAAGGATATAGGTCTTAACACCGATAGGTGTAAGACGATACGTTAGAAAGAAGATTTTTGATAATGAAAAGTTTATAAAAACTTAAATATAATGCGATGTGATCATAGTCACAAAAGTGATATAGAATATAATCATGTCATAGCATGAGTTGTGAGATAGTAGATCATAAACTCACTGAAGGCCGAGTATGGCAATATGGTATACAGAGTGACGGGGTATGAAGTGACGTGACTAATCAGTCTAGCTGGTAGAAGACCATTCAAAATCGGAATAGTATTGTGACTTATACAAAGCACTTGTCAATACAAGATTAGCGTGGAGTAAACATGTGGATGGACTAATATGACCGAGTGGTTAAATGGAAACTAGGTCAAATAGACGACAAAGATAAGAAATATAAGGTGAAAGCTAAGGTGAAAGCTAAGGTCCATGAGGACTTATACATAAAAGACACCCATGTCAATACGAATGATAACTCTTTACCGAAAAGAAAGAATGTCATGGAAATGAAACTAAGTTCGTTGGTCTAACAAATGACTATGTAAAGAAGGTTTCGAGGACGAAACCTCTTTAAGGGGGGTAGACTTGTAACACCCCGAAAACGGGATTGGTAATTGAAACACGTTAATAATAATGAACAGGTAAAATACTGTTAGTGGTAAAATTAACCCGGTGAATATTAGAATTTAAACAAATAATCCTAATATTAATTAAAAGGAGAATAAAAGCTTTGAGAAAAGTAAGTTTATAAGAAGCCCGAGTTAACATGACTTAAAATAAAACGTGTTATAACTCCCGGAACCCACTAAATAAATAAGAATATCAACCTAGTTAGTTAAGTGTTTTAAAATAATGAAGGAACTTGATGCAGTAACCTTTATAAATCTGGGTAAAGTTGAGGGACCAAAATGGTTAAAATGAGAAATGGGGTTTTATTAATTAAAACTAAAAACACCAAAACACACACCTTTGTGTGTGTTCTGGTCGCACAAAACACAGGAGCCAAGAAGGGCTAACCCTAATCAACATAAATTCACCAAATTGAAGGGGCAAATCAAGTCCAAATAGAAATTCAAGCATAGATTAGTGATCACCGCAGTAAAGGGATCATAAGGTATGTAAAATTTCGTGGTTTGATTCCATCTTGAATTCTAAATGAACTCATGAGATTCGAAATTTGAGCTTGCATGATTGTTGTTTGGATGGGATTGTAAAGAAATCATGTCTAGGAGTAAACCCTAGTCAATAAATTGTTGAATTTGTGTTCATAAGTAAGAAATCCATAATCACCTATTTAGGTGTTAAATGGGTTTTGTAGGATGATGAGATACATTGAAATCTTGATCATACAACGAGTATTATTGATTTTTATGAAGTGAATCTAGGTGTTACTATGCATGCTAGATAAAATAAATTTGAAAATGATGATAATCTTGACTAAATAGTTAGTCATGAACTTGATTGTTATTGGTAAAAAAATCATGCTCACTAGGTGTTCGATGTAATGCCAAAACGAGAACAAAATTGTAAGATTTAGAGTAAAAACGCATGTTCGAATCGTATGGTGAATTATGCGTTATAGGAAATAATAAGAGTTCTGAACACGAACTTTTGAAGCTTCCGTGATTACTTAAATATGTTTAAAACAATGTCTATGTAGTTAACACTTAAATACTTGTTTTGGGGTTGTTAAACTAGTAATACTTATCTAGAATGTTAACTTGGTTAAAATTTCCTTATGTTTGATATAAAAATCAAGGTTTTGGTTTACTAAGGCTTTGTTTATAATAAAATATTATGAAAACGAGTAGAGTGTTACACACTTACAAGTGTATTTTAAACCATAAATTGTTACAAAAACTTTGCCATAGATTTTGTTACAAAGATATAAATATTGGAGGTTGCTTTTTATATATAAAAGTGACTAAGTATGTATTTAGGAAATATATATTTAGAAGACACCATGTGTGTGATTATTTGTATATTTTGTGTATTAGTTATATTATTTTAGGACATGAAATAATATAACACATCAAAATACCAAGAATTACAATCCAAAATATTACCAAAATTCGAAGGAATAAATATACATGTTGTACACAAAATATTGGTGAAACCGAACAAGGAATATAACTTACAAAAATATTCCGGAATTTAATTCACAAGTATATGTTGGTAAATAATATTTTGGACACCAAGGAAATGAAAATATGATTTTTACAATCACTACAATAATATGACATATTTTTGACAAAGGGAAAATATATTATTTTTGGCAAGAATGAATATATATTTTTCTTAAAAAAAATTTAGAAGATATATTATTTTTAAGAAATATATATTTTCTCACACAAACACGAAATACAATATTTTGAGGTGAAAGATATATTTTCTCAAATAAATATGAAGTATATCATTTTTGGAGAAAAATGAGTTTATATATATATATTTTCCAAATTAGACATGAAAATATATTATCTTTGAAACTTATGAGAAAATACAAATATTTTTGCCAAAAGAAAAATTATAAATAATTTTTCTAAATAATGTTTATTACAATATATATTTTAGAAATATATATTGGTAGACTTTTATTAAAGATAATATTCCGGAAAATTAATATGAAATTAAGTATAAGAATACTTAATTAATACAATAAAGATACGTATTCTCGTACGTATAAATACACACATGTATCAGCAGCTTTCCCTCACATGCCTCAGTCTGCACCTTCTGCTCATTTTACTTCTTCACCACTAGATGAGCCACTTAGATGGTTCCCACCGTACACCATGCCAATTTCTGATCCCTACCATCCCTCACACTTTACTGGTTATACACGGGATGAGTTACTTCTATCATTGCAGCTTCAGTATGAGATCATGAGTCGCAGGATCTTAGAGCTTGAGATGACACCGTGACCTTTTCCATGTCCGTGTCAGCCTACTTTTGTTCCCCCTCGTTCATCACCGTCCCCGTTTTCGCATCCTCCTGCACCACTTACTCCATTTCCCGAGTTTGACACTCGCTTTCTTACCGTTGAGCAGCAGATCAGTTATCTGTTGCGTCATGTTTAGGATCTTGAGTAGGAGCTTGTGCATGTGCGCAACTTGCTTTTTGTTCCTCCACCTCCTCATCCACCACCATCAGCATAGACGGTTTTTGGTTTTATGTAGGTAGCTTGCTTTAGATGAGAGCACCGCTATTGAGCTGAGCTAGTGAAGCCTTTTGGAGACCACCTTTTGACTGTATGACTTATGGTAGATTGATAGACATTTTGGACAAGGGTAGTGTGACCCTGTGTTCCCTTTTGATACGATATTTATGTAAAACATGTAACTGTATTTGTGGTCGATGATTAATGAAAGCTCAATCGTAATGTTCTCATTAAATACATTGTTGAATTTACTTGTTTATGCTATGATTGTGATGATTGCATGCTTACTTATTATAACAAACGCTATTACATACGTACTACTTACTATGTAAATAAGACCTGACCTATACAATCTTCTTTTAGAAGATGCCCAAGTCCGCTTAAGTGTATCTTGATCAATCCTATGCATCAGCACCTGAAAACACATGTGAAAATAGGTACGTCAGCATAAAAATGCCTGTGAGATACATAGGTTTTCTTAAAATAGGATTCATGACTTGTAAGTTTAAAAGAATGTTTAACAAAAAGTAGTTATGAACATATAAAAATGTTTTCTTTTATAAATCATGCGAAAATCGATAAGAAATCAGATGATATAAAAGAATAATGCATAGATAAATAAATAACCAAGTAAAATGAGTTTGTATAAAACATGTTGTTTGTAAAACAATGTTTCATGAAGATATGATTTTTGTGTAAAATGTAATATGTCTAACTTGAAATGGTTTAAATAACGCCACGATATGTAATATCACAAAAGCACTTATATATAGGAAGTACCAGCGGCGTATCCACCATGATTTTATCATATTACACACGCCTCGTTATTTAAATCACTTACCCAAACAAACCACCAATGTAAAAATGTTCATGTGTAACCAAATGTATTGTATAGTGAATAAAAGCATTTACTCGACCCTATAAGAAAGATATGTACAAAACAATGCATTTGATAAATCATAATTTAAATCAAAAGTTATGTTTTGTAAAATCCATGCTTTATTGATACAAACATCTATGCGGTAATGTTAAACGCCTACATTCAAGCCTTGAGAATGAAGAGACAAACCCTTAACAAGTTAAAGGTTTATCAAACTTATGAATATCGAATTCGGTCATTCCTTCCACCCAAACAAACCTAGGATTTCAGGAATGGGAGTTGTCAATTCCTATGGTACCACTGCCTACTAACGAACGACATGATCAGTGTTAATGAATGTATTTATGACCCGTTAAACAAACCAAATGTCATACCAAATGTAAGCATGTTATATGAAAATAATGTACTTAAATATGCTAAATGAACATACAAAATAAAATGTTTAATGTAAATCAATGTGTCCATATGCTAAGTGAATCATATGCAACAAAATGTAATATATGAAATCAATGTGCTAGCATGTTAGTAAAACATACATAGCAAAAACATGGAAGAAATCATGTACTATATGTGTACTAATGAACATAGCAAGTATATGATATAAAAGCATGAAAAGCACGAAAGTAACAAGTAGGCACATGTGTATCACCCCAAAACATTTGAAAACGTAAAAGAGGGGACTATGTACTCAACCAAGCAAAGCTAGAGGGATCACGGAATCAAACGGCACCTAATATAACTATGTTAATAAACCGGACCTAAATCGGAAGATCGGATAGAATGAGGTTTCGTAAACCAAATGAGTATAGGAACTCATGTAATATGGTTTAACAAAGCCTACATTCAAAATCGAAACCTATCCTAAGTGCTTACGACCCATTACGACTCGTTAAGGTAGTCTACGCTACTTTAACGCGTCCTTCGCGTAAAACGCGTTCGGACCGCCTAACTAGTCCTATGACAAGTATTATATGCCTTAACATGTCTAATAATGTTGCCTAATCAGTTTAGATGTCAAAATTTAGGTTACATATGCTTAAAATGAAATTATGCGTAAAAAGGGCGTTTTGGTCATTTTCCTAAGGCATATAAATTACCTATCATACAACTAACTAAATGAAGTGACCATAAGGTATAACCTCAGAAGGTTATTCCCTATACAACTATGGTCACAAAATATGTTTGGTTGGATCCTAATGATCGCCCAAACGGGTCGGGTTCGAAAGTCTAAGCGGTTGTTTAGACCGCTTATCTTACGACCCTATATAAGCACTAAACTAAAAGTGACGAGTTAAACATGTTAAAACATGTTTAACTAAGTTAGAAAACAAGTTTGATATCAAAACAAAGGGTTTTGATACCCAAGAATAGTTTGGTTGCAGAATACGCATCAATACGCATTTTTGACCGAAACTATGACTCGTCACTACGCCTAATCAACGTGGTAATCAGTAGGTATAGTCACAAGGGACTATGACCATCGTGATTACGCTCACGTTGCGAAGTTCAAACGAACTTCATGTTGACTATTGACTGGTTAAAGCAGAAAGTCAAACATTGTTTGACTTTAGTGCTTAAAAATGCATAAAAGAATGAAAGAAACTTACAAGAGGTCCAAGAAATGGAGATTTGATTCAAGTTGCTCAGGTATGAAGTGTGGAAACCCCAACTTAGAGCAGAAATGAATCAAGTGTGAAGAACCAAATGAATCAAGGTGGGTATTTATAGAGTTTGGACCACCGTTAGGATCGTTCCTCGATTTACGAGCTTCAATCTTGGCCCTCCATGTGTACCCACTGATTTTCAAAACTATGGCCAGCTCAATGTATGTAGAAACCATGTACAATAACCCAGAAACCAGCTGCAGATTGCAAAACTGAGTTTTGTAGGTCTGGGGAGCTCTCGCGCCCCGCGTAGGCTGAGTCCCCATCTTACGCGGCCATCCACCACTGATCAGATTAGCAAAAATTTTCAGAAGTTACAGTTTCAGTCCCTGAAAGCTTGTAAGCCCCTTTTTTGACACGGTTAAGGCCCGTTAAGCCATTTTCAAGGCTCTACAATGATGCCTAAGCATAGGGAACATGAAATATGCTTGAAAATGTGTCGGATGTTGGTTCGTTTGGTCGTACGATCACGATGTTCGGTTAATTACGACGAAACACGAACGGACGTGAAAAACGACCCAAATTACGCGACGAATGGAATTTGAGCATTCCAAGCACTAAAATAAAATATTTTAATGATTACAAAAATTTTTGGATGTCCGGATATGATCAGAATGTTAGATATGCGTGAAAATGCAAACTTATGCACTTTTTTACACTTTTAGTCCCTGATTGACCAGATAAGTTTATTTTAGCATACCGAACCCCTCAAAGCCTATTTCTAAGCTATGTAAAGGATATTTAGGGTATGTTTAACTTATGATCATATTCCGGAAAGTTCGATACCATATGAATCGGTAGACTTTTGCAGTTTGACGCAAATAGTCCCTGCGATCGAATAAACTTGATTTCGACGCACCAAACCCTCCAAAACTTATTTCTAAGTTATGTAAAGGTTATTTAAGGTATGTTAAGCCCATGTCACTGTTCCAGAGTGTTTTTCACGTTAATCTGATTACGTTTATGCATCAGTTCGCGTATAACTTTCCAAAAAGCGATTTAGAGCTCGAAATCGAACAAGAATTGATATGTGCAAATGATACACATATTTATACAAATCCCAAGTATGAAACACAATATTTCATTGATTTGGTATTTGTTTGATGGTCGTAGAGACACAGATGTCACAGTCTCCCCTACTTCAGGAAATTTCGTCCCGAAATTTATTTAGAGGAAACTTGTAAGAGCTCAAAACATGAAGTCGAAAAGATAAAACAACACCGGCTAGGGTTCTGAACTTCTAGTAACTTTAAATAACATCATACTTGCAATGTAAGAGGGACACTTATATACAAGTATATGAAGCGCCATTGGTGCGTCCACCGTACCTCCATTACATTGTTCACGTTTTGTTATTGTTGCCACTATCGGTTCTTACACATGATAAATCTTACTGTGGTTTCCGTGCACTGAATTTCATAATTATGTATGGATCCATAATTACGTAATTCCTTGCATAGTCCACATAGTGCATTTTATAATGTGTAGGGGAAGAAAACCCAATGAACAAACATGTGATGAGTGTAACTAGACCACCATCTTTTAGTTAAATCAATAAATGATCTCTTTAAATAGACCACCAAGGAGTTTTTTCAGCTATATCATCACATGCCATTCTTAACCAGATTCTGAATCAATCTTCTTAACTAGACCACTCAAGGGGTCTCTTTTGAATTAAGGAATAGTACTTTATAATCCAAGGGTCTTAACTATTACGTAGAAGCACATTAAGGATTTAAGGTAGTACCTTTAGATATCCTACTATGAATCCCTCATATGAAGATTGGAAGATTCTACGAGGATTTGGATGACGAAGAATCAGATTACACAAAAACACAACACATAAAACATAATCACAAAATTGTTTAACTTGATCTTCAATTTGTTATCATTTTGTTAATTTATTTGTTAATTGTTCACGAGTATTTAAAGCACACCAGGAATCCAATCCGTGGATTTCATTTGGCATTTTAAACATTCTCAAGAATCTAACTATGAAGATAGGAAGATCTTAATAGGAATTCGGCTTTATCCTTATTGAATTGTAATATACGTATTAAAGCACACAAAGAACCCAATTAAAGAGTCCGATTTGAGCGATAATCATCCACAGGGATCTAATTATGAAGATAAGAAGATCCTATATGGAATTTGGAATTTGAATAGCGGGAGACGCTAGAAACCTTGCACTAGACGTGCTTAAGTCGATACACGAGGTAGAATGTTCATGAAGTTGAGGCGCTAGATATGCCAAGGCGACATATGAAGCAGAATTTGGAGGTTGGGTACTACGTATGTTAAGTCAATCATACGAGCAGAATGTTTTTTGACAAATATGCATGGGGTTCTTCAGAAATGTGTTTAATGTTTTTGAAACCTTACGTAATACTTTTGAAATCATATGGTAGATGTATTAGGTAAATATGTTTATAAAATGTTTTAAAATCCCGCGGGATGAATTTTGAAATTATGTATAAGGTTTTTGAAAACATGGATAATGCTTTTGAAATCATGCACTTGATATATTAAGTAAATATACTGTGTTAAAATTGTTTTCAAACTATATGAAATATTTTGAAATCATGAAGGTTGTTTTGAAAACCTATACTATGTATGTTGTTATGAAAACCATAATGTAATGATATGGGTATGAGATCGAAAAATACCTTTAGTTATCTAACCAAGGATTTAAAGTGACATTTTGAGTAATCGTCTAAAATTGTCACTTATATTCTGTACTTCGTTTCTTAGAATGGAACGAGTACTTAAAATTTTCGAGGAAATCATGAGCGATCATATGAATGGGAGAACTACAAGAGTAGTTTGTTTTGCAGTTCTTTGGTGTAGGTATCGTAGGGGTATGCCATACACACATGTAACTACACTTGTACATCAGAATTGCGAACAACGATTTATTTATAAACCAAACAGATTGTTCTAGAGTTCAACAAAAGAAACAAAAGCATAAGATTCAAATTATTCGAAGTAGCAACGTCTTCTAATCAGCCAAATGCTCATCCGTGGGTCAGACTTGCATTGACAACCTTTGGTCACGTGTTCCTGAAATGACTCGTCTCGCCATAGATGTAGCAAGTACCAGGAGGAAAACGAGCTTGAGCAAGGTTGACTTGGGGTTGGTTTGGACCACCTTGGCTTGGGTTGAATCGACAAACATTTGCCAGGTGACCTAGTCGCCCACATGATGCACACAGACGACACTGTAGGTAAGCTAGGTGAGGTGCATTACATTTGTTGCATATCGGTGCAGTACCGGCATAAGGTTTCCTTGCAGGAGATTGAGCAGCAACAGGATTTGCAACAACTTTATTTTGGGTAGCAAAGAGGCACACGTTAACCAAATGTCCCCATCGTCCACAGTAGGTACATTTGAAACAGGGTATGTGATTCGGATGATGACGGTTGCATTGATTGCACCAAGGAGCAGTTCCCTTGTACGGCTTCTTGGCTGGTGGTGTTGTCACTTGGCTAGGTCTCGCTTGATTTGGAACATCCGCTGGAAGATTCTTTGAAGCTTTACGCTTCTTTGATTTTGGTGAAGGCTTGGCTTCTGTTTCCTTTGGTGACTCTTGGGTGGCTTCATCCTTGAGACGAGACATGGCAATGGCTAATTCAGTGGTCTTTTGGATTATTACACCTATTCATTGGGCAATTTTGGTAGCCTGCTCGTACATCTGAGTATCGCTGCGATGAGGAGACATCCTAAAGGAAATGGAAGACATAGGAGGAAACAAGTGAAATGTTATCGGATAATCAAAACAGAATGACAGCGTATAAAAATTGTGATCATTTGTTTGTTACCTAAGGCAAATAAATGAGACGGTGACTAATCAAAGTAAGCGGGTCATATTAATGTATCGCGAAGACATGCTTTAGCCTATAAGTGGACACTCACCCCAAGAGTTCCCAGGTAAGAGTGACTGGTCCGATTATGTGGATTTGTACGAACACTCTAGCCTTAGACAGAAAACTCGGGATACAGGCATCCACTCTTCCAGATTGCACGTGTTCACACTATAAGACCCAAACTTTGATGAGATTTTGAAAATTCGGAAGGCATTAAGCCAAAAACGAATCATCCGAAAAGGGTGGGTGACTGTTTTCAAAATCATTTTGGAAACCTTGAAGGTTCAAAACCTTATAATAAATCATCCTAGAACAGATGATTGGTTTTCAAAGCGGATTTGAAATTTGTGTTCTTGTTGTGGTTGTCGCCTAAGGATAGGTGACGATATTGTTTTAAGATCTAAGCACAAGAATCTTGTGTTAGTGTCCTAGGAAGGTTATAGACTAGGTCAAAGCATTACTAATAACCTAATTCCCTATAACCATGAGCACTGATACCAACTCTTCTGTCACACCCCGACCGCGTAAAATAACAAACCGCGGCGGAATCATCGGGGAGTGTTGTAACAGAATCATTGTTTCATAACACATGGAAATTGAAGTTTTGTTTTATTGAATTAAAATAGGTTACAATGTCTTAAAAACAAACAGACATAACATAATTAACTTGTCTTGCATCTTTTATTGTCACTAAGGCCCAAGTCCGCTTAAGTGTATCTTGATCAATCCTATGCATCAACTCCTGAAAACACATGTGAAATTAGGTACGTTAGCATAAAAATGCCTGTGAGATACATAGGTTTTATTAAAATAGGATTCATGACTTGTAAGTTTAAAAGAATGTTTAACAAAAAGTAGTCATGAACTTATAAAAATGTTTTCTTTTATAAATCATGCGAAAAACGATAAGAAATCAGATGATATAAAAGAATAATGCATAGATAAATAAATAACCAAGTAAAATGAGTTTGTATAAAACATGTTGTTTGTAAAATAATGTTTCATGAAGATATTATTTTTGTGTAAAATGTAATATGTCTAACTTGAAATGGTTTAAATAACGCCACGATATGTAATATCACAAAAGCACTTATATATAGGAAGTATCTGCGGCGTATCCACCATGATTTTATCATATTACACACACCTCATTATTTAAATCACTTACCCAAACAAACCACCAATGTAAAAATGTTCATGTGTAACCAAATGTATTGTATAGTGAATAAAAGCATTTACTCGACCCTATAAGAAAGATATGTACAAAACAATGCATTTGATAAATCATAATTTAAATCAAAAGTTATGTTTTATAAAATCCATGCTTTATTGATACAAACATCTATGCGGTAATGTTAAACGCCTACATTCAAGCCTTGAGAATGAAGAGACAAACCATTAACAAGTTAAAGGTTTATCAAACTTATGAATATCGAATTTGGTCATTCCTTCCACCCAAACAAACCTAGGATTTCAGGAATGGGAGTTGTTAATTCCTATGGTACCACTACCTACTAACGAACGGCATGATCAGTGTTAATGAATGTATTTATGACCCGTTAAACAAACCAAATGTCATACCAAATGTAAGCATGTTATATGAAAATAATGTACTTAAATAAGCTAAATGAACATACAAAGTAAAAATGTTTAATGTCAATCAATGTGTCCATATGCTAAGTGAATCATATGCAAAAAAATTTAATATATGAAATCAATGTGCTAGCATGTTAATAAAACATACATAGCAAAAACATGGAAGAAATCATGTACTATATGTGTACTAATGAACATAGCAAGTATATGATATAAAAGCATGAAAAGCACGAAAGTAACAAGTAGGCACATGTGTATCACCCCAAAACATTTGAAAATGTAAAAGAGGGGACTATGTACTCACCTGAGAATGCTTAGAAGTCTTGAATAACAACCAAGCAAAGCTAGAGGGATCACGGAATCAAACGGCACCTAATATAGGTAACTATGTTAATAAACCGGACCTAAATCGGAAGATTGGATAGAATGAGGTTTCGTAAACCAAATGAGTATAGGAATTCATGTAATATGGTTTAACAAAGCCTACATTCAAAATCGAAACATATCCTAAGTTCTTACGACCCATTACGGCTCGTTAAGGTAGTCTACGCTACTTTAACGTGTCGTTCGCGTAAAACGCGTTCGGACCGCCTAACTAGTCCTATGACAAGTATTACATGCCTTAACATCTCTAATAATGTTGCCTAATCAGTTTAGATGTCAAAATTTAGGTACATATGCTTAAAATGAAATTATGCGTAAAAAGGGCGTTTTGGTCATTTTCCTAAGGCATATAAATTACCTATCATACCACTAACTAAACGAAGTGACCATAAGGTATAACCTCGGAAGGTTATTCCCTATACAACTATGGTCACAAAATATGTTTGGTCGGATCCTAATGATCGACCAAACGGGTCAGGTTCGAAAGTCTAAGCGGTTATTTAGACCGCTTATCTTACGACCCTATATAAGCACTAAACTAAAAGTAAAGAGTTAAACATGTTAAAACATGTTTAACTAAGTTAGAAAACAAGTTTGATATCAAAACAAAGGGTTTTGATACCCAAGAATAGTTTGATTGCAAAATACGCATGAATACGCATTTTGACCAAAAGTATGACTCGTCACTACGCCTAATCAACGTGGTAATTAGTAGGTATAGTCACAAGGGACAATGACCATCGTGATTACGCTCACGTTGCGAAGTTCAAACGAACTTCGTGTTGACCATTGACTGGTCAAAGCAGAAAGTCAAACACTGTTTGACTTTCATGCTTAAAAACGCATAAAAGAATGAAAGAAACTTACAAGAGGTCCAAGAAATGGAGATTTGATTCAAGTTGCTCAGGTATGAAGTGTGGAAACCCCAACTTAGAGCAGAAATGAATCAAGTGTGAAGAACCAAATGAATCAAGGTGGGTATTTATAGAGTTTGGACCACCGTTAGGATCGTTCCTCGATTTACGAGCTTCAATCTTGGCCCTCCATGTGTACCCACTGATTTTCAATACTATGGGTGCCTAAAACCAGCTCCATGTATGTAGAAACCAGCTGCTGATTGCAAAACTGAGTTTTGTTGCAGGTCTGGGGAGCTCTCGCGCCCCGCGTAGGCTGAGTCCCCATCTTACGTGGCCCGCCACCACTGATCAAATCAACAAAAATTTTCAAAAGTTACAGTTTCTGTCCCTGCAAGCTTGTAAGCCCCTATTTGACACGGTTAAGGCCCGTTAAGTCATTTTCAAGGCTCTACAATGATTCCTAAGCATAGGGAACATGAAATATGCTTGAAAATGTGTTGGATGTCGGTTCGTTTGGTCGTACGATCACGATGTTCGGTTAATTACGACGAAACACGAACGGACGTGAAAAACGACCCAAATTACGCGACGAATGGAATTTGAGCATTCCAATCACTAAAATAAAATATTTTAATGATTACAAAAATTTTTGGATGTCCGGATATGATCAGAACGTAAGATATGCGCGAAAATGCAAACTTATGCATTTTTTGACGCTTTTAGTCCCTGATTGACCAAAAGTTTATTTTAGCATACCGAACCCCTCAAAGCCTATAACTAAGCTATGTAAATGATATTTAGGGTATGTTTAAATTATGATCATATTTCGGAAGGTTCGATATCATATGAATCGGTAGACTTTTGCAGTTTGACGCAAATAGTCCCTTCGATCGAATAAACTTGGTTTCGACGCACCAAACCCTCCAAAACTTATTTCTAAGTTATGTAAATGTTATTTAAGGTATGTTAAGCCCATGTCACTGTTCCGGAGTGTTTGTCGCATATAACTTTCCAGAAAGAGATTTAGAGCTCGAAATCGAACAAGAATTGATATGTGCAAATGATACACATATTTATACAAATCCCAAGTATGAAACACAATATTTCATTGATTTGTTATTTGTTTGATGGTCGTAGAGACATAGATGTCACATATGGTGTTGGTCGTGGGAATAATGGTCAGAGAGGAAATGGTAATGGCAAAGGAAACCGTGGTGGCAACAGTTATGGCAACAGAAACCAAGGTGGAAACAATAATCAAGGAGGTAATGGTAATCGTGGTGGTTATGGAAACCAAGCTGGTAATGGAAACCGCATCCAAAACAATAACCAGGGTGGTACTGGAAACAAGCAAGGATGCTTTAGTTGCGGAGATGTCAGGCATTTCAAGCGAGATTGCCCAAAGAACAATCAAGCCCAAGGAAGAGTTTTCAACATTGGAGCTAGGGAAGCTCGCCAAGATCCGAACATAGTTACGGGTACTTTCCCTATCAACCAACACTTTGCATCTGTGTTATTTGATACTGGTGCCGATTATAGCTTCGTATCCCTAGAATTTAAGAATATACTTGGGTTAGTTGCCAGTAAGAAAGATATTCTATACTCGATAGACCTAGCTAATGGAAAGCTAGTAGAGGCAAATGAAGTGATTATAGGTTGTGTGATAGAACCCGGAGAGCATGAGTTTACGCTTGATCTTCTGCCAGTCGAGTTGGGAAGTTTTGACATGGTAGTCAGAATGGATTGGTTATCAAGTAACCGAGCTGAGATCGTATGTCATGAGAAGATCATCCGAATCCCAATGATGAGTGGAGAGACGCTTGTAGTCCATGGAGAGAAACATGATACGCCTCTAAGGATTATCAGCTGTTTGAAGGCCCGAAAGTTTTTGCAGAAAGGATGTGTTGCCTTTTTGGCTCACATTATTGATAAAGAAGCCGATGAGCCAAAGCTAGAAAATATCCCTGTGGTAAGGGAATATCCTGAAGTCTTCCCCGAAGACTTGCCAGGATTGCCGCCGCAACGACTATTCGAATTCCATATTGACTTGGTTCCAGGCGCCGCACCTGTAGCCAAGGCACCCTATCAACTTGCGCCTTCCGAGATGCAAGAATTATCGACGCAACTTCAATAGCTTTTGGACAAGCGATTCATTAGACCAAGCTTCTCGCCTTGGGGAGCTCCAGTACTATTTTTCAAGAAGAAGGACGGTAATTTTCTCATGTGCATTGACTACCGAGAACTAAACAAGTTGACCATCAAGAATCGGTATCCTTTACCGAGGATTGATGATTTATTCGATCAACTTCAAGGTTCGAGTTACTACTCCAAGATCGATCTTCGATCAGGTTATCACCAACTAAAGATTCAAGAAGAGAGTATACCGAAGACTGTCTTCAGGACTCGTTATGGACATTACGAGTTTCTAGTAATGTCGTTTGGTTTGACAAACGCGCCGGCAGTGTTTATGGATCTGATGAACCGAGTTTGCAAGCCATATCTTGATAAATTCGTGATTGTATTTATCAATGATTTTTTGATCTATTCAAGGACGAAGGAAGAGCAGGAGCAACACCTTAGAGCCATTTCAGAGCTGCTCAAGAAGGAGAAACCGTATGCTGAATTCTCGAAGTGCGAGTTCTGTTTGCTTGAGGTACAATTCCTTGGTTATGTAGTGAATGAAGATGGAATCCATGTAGATCCCACCAAGATCAAGGCGATTAAGAATTGGGAAACTCCGAAGACGCCAACCGAGATTCGACAGTTTCTAGGTTTAGCTGGGTATAATCGCCGATTCATTGAGGATTTTTCGAAAATCGCTCAACCGCTGACCGCCCTTACTCAAAAGGACAAGAAGTATGAATGGGAAGATAAACAAGAAGAAGTTTTTCAATTGCTCAAGAATAAGCTTTGCGATGCACTTATTCTATCCCTACCCGAAGGCACCGACGACTTCGTGGTATACTGTGACGCCTCGCGTCAGGGATTGGGTTGTGTGCTGATGCAGTGACAAAAGGTTATCGCTTATGTTTCGTGCCAGTTGAAAGTTCATGAGAAGAACTACACCACACATGATTTGGAATTAGGCGCAATGGTGTTTTCCTTGAAGATTTGGCGACATTATTTGTATGGCACCCGATGCACGATCTTTACTTATCACAAGGTCCTTCAGCACATATTCAATCAGAAAGAGCTTAATATGAGACAGCGGCGATGGGTGGAGCTGTTAAATGATTATGATTGCGAAATCAAATATCACCAAGGAAAGGCGAATGTGGTGGCAGACGCCTTAAGTCGGAAAGAAAGGATTAAGCCCATAAGGGTTAGGGCTTTAGAGATGATTATACAGACAGACCTCTCATTGCGTATTCGTGCCGCACAAAGAGAAGCCCTCAAGAAAGAAAATCTTAAGGATGAATATCTCCGTGGGATGGAGAAGAAGTTGGTACCCAATGAGGAAGGAACCTTGTGTTTCATGGGACGAATTTGGGTTCCCCTCTTTGGAGGTCTTAGAGATGTGATATTTGATGAAGCTCGTAAATCAAGGTACTCGATCCACCCAGGATCGGATAAGATGTACCAAGATTTGAAAGATTTCTACCGGTGGCAGAGATTGAAAGGTGATGTTGCAACTTATGTTGGAAAATGCTTGACTTGTGCCAAAGTGAAGACCGAGTATCAGAAGCCATCAGGTCTCCTGCAGCAACCTGAGATACCCATTTGGAAATGGGAGCAGATTTCAATGGATTTCATAATGAAGTTGCCAGAGACACCCAGAGGTCATGATACGATTTGGGTAATCGTAGACCGTCTGACAAAATCTGCGCACTTTCTGCCAATCAGGGAAAAGGATAACACAAGTAAGCTAGCTGAGCTGTACCTCAGGGATATAGTTGCACGTCATGGAGTGCCTATCTCGATTATATCTGACAGAGACGGAAGATTTGTGTCAAGGATTTGGCAATCTTTCCAAGAAGCGTTTGGTTCACAGTTGAATCTGAGCGCCGCATTTCATCCACAGACGGCCAAAGTGAGAGAACAATTAAGACACTTGAAGATATGTTACGAGCTTGCGTATTGGACTTGGGTGGCAGTTGGGACACTCAACTACCTTTGGTTGTGTTCTCCTATAATAACAGCTACCATACAAGCATTCAAGCCGCACCATTTGAAGCTTACTACGGACGGAAGTGTCGATCGCCGTTATGCTGGGCAGATGCAGGCGATAGACAGCTGGTTGGTCCCGAATTGGTCCAAGAGATGACAGATAAGATCATGCAGATCCGAGAATGCATCAAGGCGGCTCGTGATCGAAAAAAGAGCTATGCGGACCAAAGAAAGAAACCTTTGGAATTTGAAGTGGGTGATATGGTTCTGTTAAAAGTCTCACCTTGGAAAGGTGTGGCACGCTTTGGGAAGCGTGGAAAGTTAAACCCACGATTTATCAGACCGTTCAAAATCCTGGAAAGGATTGGCTCTGTAGCATACAAGTTGGAACTACCTGCGGAACTTAATGGTGTTCATGATACATTCCATGTATCTAATCTGAAGAAAAGTCCAACACAAGAAACAATGGTCATCCCTGCTGACGAAGTTCATATTGACGACACACTCCACTTTATGGAAGAACCTGTTGAGGTTACAGATTGGAAAGTTAACAAGACTCGGAGGAGTAGTGTTAAACTTGTCAAGGTTCGATGGAACGCGCGTCACGGCCCAGAGTTCACTTGGGAACGTGAAGACCGCATGGAAACTAAATACCCGCATTTATTCCCTAACACACCTGCTGCTAGCAGTAAAGCTTAAAATTTCGGGACGAAATATTCTTAACAGGGAGAGAATGTGACAACTGTCAAAAATTCAGGTATCCGTACAATTAATTAACCATGATTACTGCTTAATGACAGTGCCGAATTGCAATTAACTGCTTACTGATTATTGCCATATACATACATGTGCATCATACATTGCTAATGTCATACCATTATTGCATGTGACAACTGTCAAAAATTCAGGTATCCGTACAATTAATTAACCATGATTACTGCTTAATGACAGTGCCGAATTGCAATTAACTGCTTACTGATTATTGCCATATACATACATGTGCATCATACATTGCTAATGTCATACCATTATTGCATGAAAGCTTTATTGACACAAATGATGCGCGAAACATAGTTAGCACAGTTATCTGATAAATCAGGAAATGCTGACAGAACTCAGCACATAGACAGACAGTGCATTGAGACACAGAATGAGCCAGAAACTAAGTACCACACTAGTATAGTGTGTAGGAAAGTAAGGATCACAAAACCGCCTTTCTAGTAATAGTTTAAGTGCCGGAAAGTGCCTAAAACTCACTCAAAGTGCTGAATTCGGCAAAATTCAGCAATAATTAGCATTTTAACAATCTAATTTTATGCAGAAATATGGTTAAATGGTCCTGAATGCTTTCCTAAGTGTCGGGAATCAAAAGTGTCACAAAAAGGTACATAAAGCACACTAAACTGCAAGTTTAGCACTTTAACGAACCAGTAACCAACCGAACAACCGGACACTACCCGAAACATCAAATTTACACTAGAAGCACTGTTTTAACATTATCGAGCTAGTTATGGTCACCGAACATCATAACACCCCATACAAATATCTAATAACTAAAACACGTAACTTATACTTGGATTTCAACTAGTAATCAACTAGTTTAGTTAAAACCTATCCTACTACACCCCCCCCCCCCCATGTCTACGGCCCCAACAAGGGCCCCACAATATTGATTTGTTGTAATATTTAATTGGATCTTGTATATACTTTCCTAAACATGTTACACAAGAGATAAACTCTAGACATGGATTTATAAATAACCCTTAAGCACTTAAGCTCATTCTTACACACACTTGAAACACACACATATCCTCCTTCCCCCTTGGTGCTCTCGGCCGAACTCAACCCCACATACATCCATCATCATTCAACCTTTCTCATACAATCCAAGCTCATACAAAGGTCTTAGAGATCATACAAAGGAGCTAGGAGCTTACGGAAGTGCAAGAACCTTCTATATTTGCTTTTACCCACTTGATTTCTTCACTTGATCAACCCTAGCCTTGTGCTAGTGGTAAGAACTTTGATCTTGCTAGATTACTTCTATTTTAAGTGGTTAAAAGAAGAATCATACTCATAACTTTGAAGAACACTAAGAATCACAATATGTAAACTTGAAAATAAGCATGTTTAATGAAGAAACTAGGTTGTTTATGTGTTGATTTTCTTGATGATTGTTGTTTGTTCATGTATATGATGTAGATCATCATATGATCTTGCTAGATCATGATTAAAAACATAATCTAGCAAGATGAGAAAGTATAAATATTGAAGGATGATAGATCATCCACGCATGAAGCATGAACTTGAATGAACGAGTGGTTTTCTTGAAAAATAATGATCAAAGTGAGTAGTAACACTTGTAGATCTAAATATTTATGGATGATTTCTAAAGAAACCAAGTTAAAAATATAAGTTTTATTAAATCTTGGTTCTTACATAAACACACCCTATTTTTTGTGGTTAAACAAGTGTAGAAACACTTGTGTAACATGAAAATTTCATAAAGAAACAATTTTAGAAATGATGATCATAAGTTGTAAAGATCAATATTCTTTAAAAATGAAGTTTTTAAAGAACTAAACACACTTTAAAGGATAACAAGGCTTACTAATGACACTAGTAAGTTACTACAAATTTTTACAAATATTAAAGTTCATGAAGTGGTAGATTATACTTGTTTTGGCAAATTGGTAAGTAAAGGTTGTTTATTGTTAATTGTGGATTGATTGTGGTGATTTTTACAAAATAAAATGATATACTTGAAAGCATGGAAACCTCCATTTTTAGGGGAAACTATGACGAAATTTTCTAAAAATCTAAACACTTAGAAAAATATTTATTAACATACACTTACAAGTGTATTTTAAACCATAAATTGTTACAAAAACTTTGCCATAGATTTTGTTACAAAAATATAAATATTGGAGGTTGGTTTTTATAAATAAAAGTGACTAAGTATGTATTTAGGAAATATATATTTAGAAGACACCATGTGTGTGATTATTTGTATATTTTGTGTATTAGTTATATTATTTTAGGACATGAAATAATATAACACATCAAAATACTAAGAATTACAATCCAAAATATTACCAAAATTCCAAAGAATAAATATACAAGTTGTACACAAAATATTGGTGAAACCGAACAAGGAATATAACATACAAAAATATTCCGGAATTTAATTCACAAGTATATGTTGGTAAATAATATTTTGGACACCAAGGAAATGAAAATATGATTTTTACAATCACTACAATAATATGACATATTTTTTGACAAAGGAAAAATATATTATTTTTGGCAAGAATGAATATATATTTTTCTTAAAAAAATTTTAGAAGATATATTATTTTTAAGAAATATATATTTTTTCGCATAAACACGAAATACAATATTTTGAGGTGAAAGATATATTTTCTCAAATAAATATGAAGTATATAATTTTTGGAGAAAATGAGTTTAAATATATATATTTTCCAAGTTAGACATGAAAATATATTATCTTTGAAACTTATGAGAAAATACAAATATTTTTGCCAAAAGAAAAATTATAAATAATTTTTCTAAATAATATTTATTACAATATATATTTTGGAAATATATATTAGTGGACTTTTATTAAAGATAATATTCCGGAAAATTAATACGAAATTAAGTATTAGAATACTTAATGAATACAATAAAGATACGTATTCTCGTACGTATAAATACACACCGGAATACGACCCCAATACATGGCAAGAATATACAAGTATAATAATACAAATACAAATACACCCATCCTTGGGAAGGATATACAAGTATAAATACTTGGGAAGTATTAAGTTAAAATAATTGTTTTAACAATTATCCCAAAATTTAATAACTATAATTTAAGTTAAAATATTAATTATTTTAACAAATAATTATATAACTTGGAATAATATCGACGCCCCAAAGAAACGTAACTCAAAGACATTAATACTAAGTCAAGACACGACCCGCCCGTCTAATAGATCATAGTACGTTGTAGGTAGTCGTGTTTACCCGAAGGAGCTTGAGTTACGGTGGTTGAAGACGCAAGACTGTGAGTTCATGTCCCCCCTTTTCTTTAACTGTTTTTGGTTTTATAACTTCAGGGGTGAAGTACATGTTACAAAATGATTACATACAATTACAATTGGTATGGTTAGCTTTGGAAAGTACAGTAGATCATGTGAATGGGTAGGTGATGTACATGTGGTGGTATAGATTTTTATGTATATTTTTAGCCCTTTTTACACGTTAGTCAAGTTTTAAATTTATAAAACACGATATTTTACTAACACCAAACACACATATGGGCAAGTGCACCCATCGTGAGCGTAGTATAGTGTTGGCAAGATACTGAGGTCGTCCAAGGACACAAGAGCTTTTAATACCGGCTTATCCTCAACATCTAATCAAATCAAAAGTTTTGAAAAAGGTTTTAAACTAGAAAATAAAAACTAAAATGCTGAAAATAAAAATAAAAATAGATAGACAAGATGAATCATTTGGATCCGACTCGCATTTAGTGTAACCTTTGAATATTTTCGCACATTTGCACTTTTTAAGAGATTATCTTAGTTATAGTAGTAGGCCCCTCTTTTGAAGGTGACGTTACCCTCAACCCAGTAGTTTGAGTCAGCAATGATATAATCCTAAAGGGTTGGATTATTGAAAGATAATTAATTAAGTTATTAATGCGTAATGTGTTAGGCCCCTCTTTTGAAGGTGACGTTACCCTCGGCTAAGTAGTTTGAATCAGCAGGGATACAATACTAAGTAGTCGGGTTAAAGTTTTAATAGTAGTTTACATATGAGGGGATCAAGGAGTTCGGACCCCCGCCATCCAATACCAGTGGGTATTGAAGGAGGTCCTACTAAAGTTGACCCAGGTCCTTCCAGGATCTATACACTGAACAAGGCAAGACTCTTACCAAACCATTCCCTTAACCCCCAACCAGGTAGCTAACATATCTCCATATAGACCGTGGAGATATGAATGGTGAAAATATTTTATTTTATATAGACAGTAAATTAATGCCAAGACACCACAGACAAATGATAAGGAAGACTCACCTTCGAAATAAGAAACTAGTTATTAAAGTCATTAATGCATAACCAAATAAAAAGTGCGAAAAGATTAAAAATAAAAAGTATTACACTAGACACTTGTCTTCACCAAGTGATGTAAGAGACTTAGGCAAACATGGCCTTTGATTGTCAAGAAATCTTACGATCAATCTTGGATCCCGAGACTACTCACACACTCTATGATGGATGATGGATGATGGTGGTGGATGTGGGTTGTGATGGTGGTGGTGGGTGGGTGAAGTGTGAGAGAGGTGGTTTGCCAAGGGATGGTTTGCAAATGAGCCAAGCACCCCTATTTATAGCCTGCACAGAAGCCCGGACACGGCCCCGTGCCCATTGGGCACGGCCCCGTGTCCACCCATCTTCTCTTTATTCATTAAATGCAGTTTGTCTGCATTAGTTGACCACACCCCCGTGTCCGCTGGGCACGACCCCGTGTGCAGAAGCGTATCTGTACTATTAAGATTTTCCTAGATTCTGCGAATCGTAGAGTTGACCACGGCCCCGTGTCCACTGGACACGCCCTGGTGGTGGGTGATAGAAGCTTCTACAACTTTGTCTTTTCTTCAGACACTTGGGCACGCCCCAGTGCTCATTGAGCACGGGGCGTGTTCAGCCTTCTGTTCTCTTGTTCTTGCTTGGGAGGATGCTGTCGAGGGGTCGGGCATGCTACGTTTATTCCTTTTCTTGTATTTATGTTAGATTTAGCTGCCTTTTTGCTTCTTTTGTTCATTTGAGCTCATTTAATCCTGAAAACACAAAAGAAAGACAAAAACACACTTTTTCCAACATTAGTACTAAAAAAGGTTAGTTTTATGCCACATTTGATGTAATTTATATGTTGCATTTTGCACACATCAAATACCCCCACACTTGAATCTTTGCTTGTCCTCAAGCAAAACTCTTTACAATGTGGCTAACACTCCCAAATGGAATGGGTAGAAGAGAAGGTTTTGGGCTTGTCATAGAGTGTCGGGATTTCCAAGATTCTTTATTATGTTTTACTTTTATTTTATTTACAATCCTATTCGTCATGATTTATTTAAAACATTACATAAGATAAATTACTTATTAGGGCTGATCGGAGAGTCGCACTCCGGTTAAAGATAATATTTATTTACCCAAATTACCCTTAACAAATAGCTAGTGGTAGTAAGGGGTCGAACCACGAAGAGTATGTGGTTTGCGAATGGATTCGATTGAATTTTGAAAAGATGTCACACTTATGAAGCTTGCTATGATATATTTTTGTATTTTTGTTTAATTGAAAGATGTGAATTAGAATTACTAAAATGATTGAATGGATTAACTACTAGTGATTAACAAATTGCAAGAATTAAAATTGATTGATTGAACAATGATAAGAAAACAAGGTTCACACCCGGTTTCAACTAATGCAAGACTTAGGGTTACTATGTATTTTAATTAGCTTTACTTGAAATAATTCATTAATGAGTCGTCATCACAAAGCGTAGGTGTCAATCGCTATCAACGTCATAAACAACGGACCATGATACACTTCGTTACTTTGGACTAGCAAATCCTACCAAAAGACAAGGCATAAATACGTGTATTCATTTCACAAAGTCAAATTTAATCATTCACTCGACAGTTTGCAAATTCAATACCAACGTAGGACAATTGTCTAAGATTCAAATGCACTTCAAGTTGTCACAAAACAATTATCAAAACATAATAAACCCTAAATCTTACAAAAGTCTACACTGGGGTGAAACCTCCAAGAAATTAGCCGCGCATGATCGAAAGAGCTTGATCACCAGATGTTGAGAGCTCGAAGTTGAACATCTTGAAGCCTTGAGGATGATGGATGATGAGGTTTATGGTTTGGGTAGGTAATGATGATGAACGGATTGTTAGTGCATACATCTGTCGTCTTCGTCTTATGTCGAGTTTTGGACTGAAAGTTTGAAGAGTGCCTGAAAGTTTGAACATGGCTGCTAGTTTGAAGATGTCAAGTTTGAAGATGTCTAGTTTGAAGGGGTTTAGTTTGAAGGTGGCCTGTCACTTTCAAACTAGAGGGTTTAGTCATGACTGTTTGAAACTGGTCATGTCAGTTTCAAACTAGAGGGTGTCAGTTTCAAACGGGAGGGTCCTAGTCTATAAATAGGCTTCAAACTTTCACCATTTGTAACTTTCCGGCTAGAGCAACGAAGTGCTGCCGAAGTGTTGTCAGGTTGTAAAACGTTATAGAATCAATAATACAACAGTTTTAAGTGTGAATCTTGCTGAATTGAACTCTACACGTCTGTTTCCGCCTTTCGTTTAGAGATAAACTCTTCTGATCGACTCGTTCAGGTCCGAAAACGATCCTACAAGTGGTATCAGAGCTCAGGAGGAAGAGTTCTTACCGATTTCAGCTCGATTTCATCATATATTTCTGTTTCTACTCCATTCTTCACGTTTTTTCAAAATTTAACGAGATTTTTCGGATAAAATGAACTGATTTTTGCTCATAACAAGTGAAATTATGTTTTAATCAATCTGTAAAAGTTTCAGGCTTAAATTCAAAGTAAAAGTTTCAGCCCTGATGATTGGAATGAAAACAATTAGACTTGGTTTAAAAAAAAAAAGTAAAACTCAATCAATTTTATAAAAAACGACCTGTTTGTTTAAAGGTGTGTCCAGTTTACATGAACAGGAACTTTGAACTCAGATCTATGGCGATTTAGTGGACGTTTTTGATTGATAAACACATCATTGTGATCGGAATTCAGTGTAGTATAATCCTTGAACATATCAGACTTTAATTCATCCGAAAACTTGATAAAATTGGACTGAAATTGGTGTCCGTTTGAACGAAGCAGCAACTGACTGTTTGAAATTGTTCATCCTGTTTGAAAGTTACACCCTACAGTTTGAACCTACAGTTTGAACCTGACCTGACAGTTTGAAAGTTACACCCTACCGTTTGAACCTGACCTGACAGTTTGAAAGTTACACACTACAGTTTGAAGGTGACTGACCGTTTGAAAATAATGGGTTAACTGTTTGAAAATGGTTCAGTTGTTCACGGTTTATGATTGAAAAGTGTATCAGTCACGTGAATTGTTTGTGCAGAATCTCGACATAGTATCAGTTCATGTGATTTAATATTGTAGCAATCAGATGTCGGCCACATTAATATAAAGGTCCAATAACATTGAGTTGAAGAAAGAGATTGTCGGTTTTTAAATTCAAAGGATTGATTGTCAGTTTGCATATGATATGTATTAAAAATTGAATTGTTTGTCGGCTGCATGTTATCTGATTCAATGTACTCGGTTTATGTGATGTTTGAATGTGAACATTTTGAGGTCCAATAGAATGATTTTGGTATAAATTGTTGTCGGAAAATAAAAAAATCGATTTACATTGTTGTCGCTTTATGTGGTTTAAGTCCAGTGAATGTTAAGTGCACCAAACAAGATCCTTAGCCCAAATATCATTTTCACTAACGGCCCATTCACAATTCTGGTTTAAGTCATTATGGCCCAAGATTGATATTACGTCCCAATCTGTTTGTGTTGAAGTATCTGATCCATGTGATATAAATCCACGGCCAAATCATAGTGTTTGAAATTGTGTTGTCAGCCCACTTGTTCCATATCTCAGCCCATATAGTCATTTGTTTGTTAACAGTTTTCGACTCAATCTTATTGGCTTAACAATTAATATTGTTTGGTTAAGGTTTGTCAGAATCTACAGATTATGTGAAATTTGAGTTCAAGATGTTTGAGTAATCAGGTCACAAGGTTTGGGGTTTAGTCGGTTCGCACGGTTTTATCAGTACATTTGTCAGTCAGTTCGTTTAGTGTGGTCAGCTAGCGTAATAAAGTCCAGTTCGTACGATTTGGAGTTCAAAGGTTTCAAAGGGTCAAGTCGTTTTGAATTGGATCCGAGTCATAGCAGTCCGCACAGTTGGTCAACTTTCAGTCAGCACAGAAAATCATCAGTTCTAGTATCAGTCTTATTCAATTAATTGATAAGCGTTTGAACTAATTGTGTTTTGTTTTGTGCATCGACAGGTACTCGTCAGGTTTCATCAGGAGATTCCATTTGTTACAGAAAAATGGATTCCGAGTTCTACAACGCATTTGCTACAACCTCGACTACTCCGGCTACAATTGCTCAAAACATGAATGCAGAAAACGAAACAGGAACAATGCAAAAACCTCCGAAGCTTATGGGTATTGAAGAGTATCATGGATGGAAGAATCGTTTCGAGAACTGGGTTCAGGCAAATCATCTTAGAGCTTGGGAAAGCATTGAAACAGCATACATCCGACCACAGACTGCTATGAATGTTGATAAAATTATCTCGGAGTTTTCAGAACAAGAAAGAGAGAGTTATAAAGGAGAGAAAATGATGATAAGTCTGTTGCAGCAAGCTATTAAAGAGGATATATTTGTTTTACTTCAGCATGATGGAAATGCATTTTCAATCTGGAAAGCTCTTGAGAAGAAGTTTGAAGGAAGTACAGAGATGCTCCAGAGTAAAGCAGTGTTACTGAAGAAGGAGTTTGAGTTGTTTACAAGCATGCCTGGTGAGACTACAAAGACTCTCATTGAGAGATACTGCCATCTTGTACGCACCATGTCTCAGTTGAAGATTACTAAAACCCCAGCAGAATGGGTTGAAAAGCTTGCTGACGCTTTACCTCAAAAGGAATGGGGTACATATCTTATGATTCTGAAGAATTCTGGACAGTTTAGTAGATTGTCGATTGGTCAGTTTATTGAAAAACTAGAGGCACAGGATCTTGAACAGCAGAAAATTGCAAGAATGAACAGTTCAAGCCATCAACAAGACATCAAACTGTATTACAAAGGAAATGTTCAAACTGTTGAAGCTAGCCCAAAGATCCAAACAGCATTTAGTGCAGGAAATCAATCTGGAACAAGCAATCAAAATTCAGTCAACACTAGTGGGTTTTCAACGGTGAATCCTCCAAGTGTTCAAAGTTCATCTGCTGGAAATGGTCATTTAATTCAGTGTAATGTAGCTCTACATCTTCAAAATGGTCAAAATTATTCTGAAGAAGTTGTAAAGCATCATATGGGATTATTGGTCACTGCATTAGAGTCTTATGAAGGGTTGATTGCCGGAAAAATTGGCAATCCGATGCTCACAAAGGAAGATTATGACCAGATCGATGCAGAGGAGCTGGAACTGATGGATATTTTCTTTCATTGAAAAACCTGACTTGCCGGAGATCCCAAGTTTGTAATCGTGGATCAGGAATTAGCATCTTTCTTAAAAATTGATTGTGTAAATGAATCTTAAAGTTTGTTAAATTTTACAGATTGTGAATTGCCGGAGCTTCCAGGTTGGTAAGTGCTAAGCAGGAATCGACATCTTGATTAGTAAAATGGTTTGTGTAGATGATTTATTCCTACATGTGTTTTTAAATGTTGGATATTCTTACAAGTGGTAAGAGGTTGGATATGACAAAGTGATTCGTCAAGGTCATTAGTTTGAACTTGATGTAATCCTGATACAAGAGATTGAATGGACAATATGATGAATCAAACCCTTAATTTTACAAGTGGTAAAATCAACAAAACTTATTTTCCGGAAAAATCATTTTGGTTAAAACAAACTTAAGTGTTTTGAAATCATAATGAGAAAATAGTTTTGTGTAAGGGGGAGTTCTGATTGTTTATGCCTAGTGGATGGCGATTTGAAGCGATTTGATATCAGTTGTCATTTACCTGTATAGTTTGTTTTCAAATTTCCTAAAATGTGTTTGCATTTTAGGGGGAGTAAAAAATTCAGAAAATCCAAAAACATTTGAAAATTTGAAAAATACAAAAACATGATAAAATTCAAAAAATGAGTTTTGTTGTGAATAGAGGAAATGATAGTACATCAGTAGACTGTCACAACATGCTAAAGAAATGAAATGTTAAAATGTGATAAACAATCTCACTGCTGATATGCCAGTAGGTTTTTTCACATTTAGTATATTGTGACGAGATATAAACCTAAATTTCAAACTTGCTTATATCGTGGAGAAACATCTCTCGGATATATGGGTAACCCCCGAAATCTTGTTTGAAAGGTCTCATAATCTGATATACTAGGTCTTTATACTCAATGATGTCTGGGGTATTATTCTGGGACTTCTGCTGAACGGTGGTTCTGACCTAGTCCTTGGATAATACTTTCCGCAATGCTTGAAACATAGCATAAACCCTCAGCATGCTGATGAAACAATAAAATTGATAGTCGCTGCTGTTGTAGCTAAAAGATCCTCTAAAGGGGACATACCGAAAAGTCGAAGCCGATATCTCTCTGCGTATACGGAAGTATCGACCTGAAATCCCTCGGCCCTCGCATTACCTAATTTATATACAGATATCATTTGTGTCATAATTACCTGTAAGACTGAATATCGGGATCTGGATACGGGAGTATATTCTGAGGTGGGACACGCGATTGAGTTTAAGTGCTTAAGACATTAACTTCCGTATCTCGAAACAGTTGAACTTTGTGTGAGAATTTAAGTGGGCCAATATACTGACAATCTAGGTGAATTGTTTAGAATTGAAAATGAAATGAAGCTTAACGGTGTTGATGACTTGTCTCAAAAACTGATATGATCCTCTTACACGAACTCGCAAAAATATTGTTTGTAAATATTTCTTTACTGCATTTATTAATTTCTCAAAATTCAAAAAGATTTTAGTGTGTTTTAGCATAAATTTTTGAAAAATTTAAAAAGATTTTCGACAACTGATGTTGGAGAGCTGATTTTCAAAATTCCAAGTGTTAGACATGATGAATAAATGGTTTGGGAGAATGTGTTTTGAAACAAAAAATGATTAATTTTTGCAAATGGTTCATCAGAATTTATCATTGATAAATCATTCTGGTTTAATTTGAGAAGAGAATTTGGATTGATAAATTTGTTAAATTTTAAATTTGTGAAATTTATTTATGGGTTAAGAATGTGCAGGTGTAGCCAGGTTTCGGTCTTGAACCTGAAGATAGAGTGCCAGGTTTCGATACCTGAGGACTATGTGATTTCAACAAGCCAGACTGCGATCCCAGCATATTGAAAGGGGGAGTCTGAAGACATCCAAGAAGAGATTGATCGTGAGGAGTCTGTTGATGCTGAAGAGAAAAAGGAGATAAAGATTTGAGGATTCTTACAACGTCAGACACTTCAAAGAGTTTGAGAGGACTGATAAAGACTGAAGATGCGAAGACTCGACACTTAAGACTCGTCAACATCTGAGGGGGAGTCTGTTAGTGTATACATCTGTCGTCTTCATCTTATGTCGAGTTTTGGACTGAAAGTTTGAAGAGTGCCTGAAAGTTTGAACATGGCTGCTAGTTTGAAGATGTCAAGTTTGAAGATGTCTAGTTTGAAGGGGTTTAGTTTGAAGGTGGCCTGTCACTTTCAAACTAGAGGGTTTAGTCATGACTGTTTGAAACTGGTCATGTCAGTTTCAAACTAGAGGGTGTCAGTTTCAAACGGGAGGGTCCTAGTCTATAAATAGGCTTCAAACTTTCACCATTTGTAACTTTCCGGCTAGAGCAACGAAGTGCTGCCGAAGTGTTGTCAGGTTGTAAAACGTTATAGAATCAATAATACAACAGTTTTAAGTGTGAATCTTGCTGAATTGAACTCTACACGTCTGTTTCCGCCTTTCGTTTAGAGATAAACTCTTCTGATCGACTCGTTCAGGTCCGAAAACGATCCTACACGGATGAATCGATGGATGGAGCTAGGGTTTAGAATCAAGAATGTAGATGTTGAATTCGTTCTTGATTCGGGTTGTGTAGTTGATGTTGGACGGAATGGTAGGTGATAGATGATGAGTATTGGCTCCAAGATGTGTTTCAAAACTTCAAAGTAAGTGTAACTCCCGAATATTGATGATCATGATGATTTTGATTCGTTCCAAGACCAAGGGAGTTAAGATTTCGCGATGCCAACATAGGAGAGCCGTCGCCGAGGGTGGATGTGTCCGTCGGCGACGGTGTGTGGTTTTCCATGTGCAGCCGACGGTCTAACACGCTGTCTACGGACGTTTCTGGCGACGGAGAATTACACCAGACGGTGTCCCCAAGTCAACTTCTTCGTTTTTCGCGTTCCTTGCTTCCGGTTGACCCATTTCGCGTCCCGGTGGTCCCGTTTTCACTCCGGTGGCCCGTAAAGCTCTCGAAAAGCTCCTTAAACTCTGCTAGTCCTGCAAAACAAGTATCTAATCAAAAGTAGGCTATTCGAGATTAAAACTTGCTTAAAAACATCAAATTAAACAATTACAAGCACCGGCTTTCAACCACGTATCAAGGGCATAACATGCCTTTTTAAAATTCCATTTATATACAAGTTCACATACCTCACGGGGGATCACTCAACACTCGGCCAAAAATGTATTTTTGTGAAACACTCGAGAACGGCATGGAACTTACTTCTACCATAAGCTTGCCAGGCAATCAATCCTCCTCATTTTTTAACTGTACACCTTTGTAAATATCAAGAGGACTTTTGGGGGGAAGGGTTAGGCTTGGGTTAAAGGTAGGTGGTTGGGTTAGTGGTTAGTAGAAAAGGGCGAAAGGCGTAAAAAGCGTCGGTTTTCGTAAGACTTTATTTTTATAACTTTTTTATTTTAATGAAGCATTTCTTCAAACAAAGTTCTTTTTTATAACCTTGTTTGTTTTTTTTTTTCTTTTGGCTTCATCATCATTCATTTTTTTTATAAGGAAGTCATAAAAAACCGAGCTTTGTTACTAAAATAAAGGGTTTAAAATGAAAAAGGGTTTTGGTGGGTAAAAAGGGTGTTTGTTTTGGGTTAAGAAATGAAAAGGTTTAGGCTCAAAGGGGTTAACTAGGGGGATTTTGGGTATGTGGTAAAAAAAAAATAATAATGGTGTTGAAATAAAAAGGGTTAGTCCTAATGTCTCCATCATTTACTTACTTGGGTTTAAGTTGGTAAGGACCGGGAATGCATCGTCATGGCAAGTTCTAGAGTCGTAAGAACCAAGCAGCTATTCACACAAGAAACGGAAAATGAGCATTTAGTTTAAAGATGTGTATTTGTATGCTCAATAAAGGCTCAAAACTCACTTTTTGTGGGAATGGGTTTTTACGTGATCAAGTATATATAATCAAATTTTAACTAGATTTGTCATGCCGTTTCATAATTTTCTTATGTTGGTTCTTTTTATCACGACGCTATCGGTTGTAAATTTATAAAAATATAACATTTTCAGAACTTGAAATTCCCAAATTAAACCAAGACAAAAAAAATGAAAAATTTTTTTGAAATTTTTTTTTTTGGGGTGTTTAGCGGTTCCAATAGAGTTCCGTGTAAGGCTTGTAATTAGGACTTGCAAGATTCAAGGTTTTAGCATCCCCCCATACTTAAATTACACATTGTCCTCAATGTGTCCCAAAAATAAGTTTTTAGGTTGATTGAATGTGTAAAAGTGTGTTTAAAAACAAATTTTAATGTTACTGGGCATCTGGACATAGCCACGTGTTGGGTGAACACGGCCCCGTGGTCAGATTGCCAGTAACGAGAACTTACAGAAGGTGGACACGGGGGCGTGTCGGCTGAGCACGACCCCGTGTCTGGCAAAAATCTGCATAATTTAGACAAACAACAGGTCTGGGGCAATGGGCACGGGGGCGTGTTGGCTGAACAAGACCCTGTGTGGACAAACTGCAAAGGCGTAAAACAGGTTTCTGGCTTCGGTTTTCCTGTCCCGACTTTAGTAGCACTAGTGTTTAGTGCTCTAAGCCTCGTATGTACCTGTTTAACTAATAAATACCACACCAATCATAGCAAACATCCTAAATTACCAAAGTTAATCATCCACGTCACAAAAAAAAATTAAATGCAGAAAATAAAAAGAGTTAAAGAAAGTAAATTGTTCAACAAACGACACGCAGGCCGGAAATTGTTCGTGAGAAAAAGGGGGTTAACCTGATAGACTTCCAACCGGCTGATCCTACCTCCACTCCTCCCGCTCAGTCCCTGTCCTCATCTTCATCTTCATTTTCTCCTCCGTTCCCCGCCATGTACTCCCGGATGTTCCCAATGTCATCCTGTATGTCAGAGATGTTTCTCTCAATTGCTCCGACTCAGGCGTACGTGTTGCTGGCCATGTTGTAGGTGTTCCTGGTGCACATGAGGTTTTCCTGTAATAAATCATGTAAGCTTTGAAAATTAGGAAAACCGCCTCCTTGTGAGGAGGATTGACCTGGATCACCCTAGGGCTGGTAATGGTACTGAGGAGGAGGTTGGAAGTGTGGAGCGTGTAAGACGAGTGCTTCTTGCGGGTTCCAAGCGTGCCCTTGAACTCTTTGAAAACTGACCGTCCCTTCATCCGCTTCATAAATCAAGTTCATGGAGCGACAAATGACCATGTCCACTCTCCCCGACCATGGGCTCTTTTGGAAAGATCTTGGCATCCTATCAACAAAATATTTGAAAAGGCGGTAAATCCACCCTCCAAAGAAGATAGGTGTCGGTGGAGTAACAAGTTGGTTCAGGTGCATGTTTCAGAGTAGTAGGTATGGAACATCAAGGTTGGTACGGGTGTGAATACAATGGAGGACCACCAGATCTCGTAACCCTACCACACCGCTGCTGTCATGCCTTTGGCTAAGAGAGTAGGTGAGGACCTTGTAGATATAGCGGTAAAGAGGGTCTCTCAGCTGTGTGCTCTTAGTTTCGCTCGGATTATAGTTGCCATCTCCTATTTGAGCCCAAGCAGCTTGGAGTTGATATGGTTGGATTTCACATAGACCGCTGGTGTTTTCTTCATCCCTAGCATCTTCATCCGCGTACAGCCCAACTATTGCCCCAAACTATGCTATCGAGATTGAGTACACAATCCCCCCATAGCGGAATTCTACCCCATCATTATCAAATGGATCAGCTCTCGACTTAAAAGCAAAAGTGTTGTAGAATTCCATGTTGTATTCTTGGACTGAGCGAAGCCGAGTGCACAGTGCGGCTCTTAGTGGGCCGGTGACAATGTTGTTAAATCGGTCTAGTTGGTTCACTATTCCTAGAAGATCTACGCATACTTGTCGTGGGTACTCCTCCGGCCTAGTTCTTAGCACAACGTATCTTGCTTTAGCATCCAACTCATTTGCATTGAATCGGGTGAATTTCTTGGCCATCTGAAAGAAAACACCAAACAATTAGCAAGAAACACTGAAAATCCGGTGAAAACTGAAAACAGTCGACTGAACACGCCCCGAGTTGGACTGAGTTTGGTTGGACACGCCTCCGTGCTCAGCGAGCACGACCCCGTGTCCAGGCATCTGTTTACCAAAATTCTCATTTTTCGACCCGGTCTCGAAAACTTGAAAATTTTTGGTCCAGTAGGGGCGGTTTTCCCCGAAAATGAAACCCAAGTGCCGTTTTTTTCTCAAAACAAACCCTTTACACCTTCAATTTTATCTTTTTTGGTTCAAAAACAAGGGTTTGGGGTTTTTGTGAGAAATCGGGCAAATCTACACACAATACAAGTTGATTTACTTCCTATAACATGCATCTAAACTAATGCTAACTGATTTATGCAAAATTTTGATGTTCGATCCGGTTCAAGTTGAAGAACCCTAGATTTTTCCCCAAATCTTGATGTTAAACTACATGCAAATGCTTAATCTAACTACTAATAATGATAGAATCATACCTTGATGTTGTTAGAAGTAGAGGAGACGTCAAAATCTTGCAGAAAAATCGCCTGAACCAGAGAGTTTTCGGGGAAACGAGGCGTGTGGAATGAAGAAACTGTGTTGAAAAGGGGGTTTTATCCCGACAGTTACGCGGACGCGGCCCCATGGGCGGGCAATTTTAAATTTTTTTTATTAAGTACTCGTGTGAGTGCCCTGTTTCCTAAAAACTTGGTTAGAAGACTTACCGATTTAGATGTCAACCCGCTTGTTCGTAAGTTACCGGGTATGATGTCGATGCTTTCATTCTTCGACCGTTTGAAGTGAGATCTCTTCATCCTTATCCTCAATGAATCCTTGATAGAGATTCAGTCGTTGGCCTTTGACTTTGAATGGAATTCCATTCTGAGATTTAATTTCTACTGCACCGTGTGGGAAAATATGGGTGATGGAAAAAGGTTCTGACCACCTAGACTTTAATTTACCAGGAAATAATCGAAGTCGTGAATTAAACAATAGAACTTGATCCCCTACTTGAAATTCATTAGGTTTAATGTGTTTATCATGCAAGTTTTTCATTCTTTCCTTATAAATTTCAGAGTTAGAGTATGCATAATTCCTTAGTTCGTCTAATTCATTTAATTGGCAAAATCGATTTTTACCGGCAAATTCTAAATCTAAGTTTACATTTTTAATTGCCCAGTAGGCTTTGTGTGCAATTTCTACTGGCAAATGACAGCTTTTTCCATAGACGAGCTTATATGGGGTTATACCTTTTGTTGTTTTATAAGCAGTTCGAAAAGCCCATAAAGCATCATCTAATTTATCGGCCCATTCCTTTTTATTTAACCCTACGGTTTTTTCGAGTATTCGTTTTAAACCTCTATTAGTCACTTCGGCTTGTCCGTTTGTTTGAGGGTGATATGCCGTTGAGACCCGGTGATAGACCCCATATAGTGTTAAAAAAATTCAAGTTGATGGTTACAAAAATGGGTACATCTATCACTTATTAATGCTTTAGGTGTTCCAAAACGAGAGAATAATTTTTTCAGAAATCTTACCACGACTCTTCCATCATTCGTTGGAAGTGACTCGGCCTCGGCCCATTTAGACAAGTAATCTACCGCCACAAGTATATATTTGTTTCCTTTTGACGGTGGGAAGGGTCCCATAAAGTCGAGTCCCCACACATCAAAGATTTCACAAACAAGAATGCCATTTTGTGGCATTTCGTTTTTGGAAGAAATATTACCTGTTCTTTGGCAAACATCACAGGTCTTGACAAGACTTTGGGCATTTTTATAAATGGTTGGCCAATAAAATCCTGAATCAAATACCTTTCATGCGGTACTAGCGGCACCTTGATGTCCTCCGTATGGACCTTCATGACAACGGCGGAGAATTCTTCTTGCTTCACTACCATGTACGCATCGGCGGATGAGTTGATCGACACACATCTTGAAAAGATAAGGATCTTCCCAAAACTAATGCTTCACATCGGCAATGAATTTTTTTCTTTGATGATGTGGCCATCCTTTGGCGACTATACCACTAGCATGGTAGTTAGCGTAGTCGGCGTACCATGGTTTCTCTCTATTCCCCCATTTCCAGGGACTCCGTTGGAAAATTTTCATTTATTTGCTCATCCCTGGTTGCCTCCAAAGCTGGGTCTTCTAAGCGCGAAATATGATCCGCTGCGGTGTTTTCGGCTCCTCTTTTGTCTTTGATTTCAATGTCAAATTCTTGGAGGAGTAGAATCCACCGAATCAAACGTGGTTTAGCATCCTGTTTCTTGAAGAGATATCGAATGGCTGCATGATATGTATAGACTATTGTTTTAGAAAGAAAAGATAAGAACGAAATTTATCAAAAGCAAATACCACAGCTAGTAACTCTTTTTCTGTTGTTGTGTAATTTTCTTGTGCATCGTTAAGTGTTTTACTAGCATAATAGATTGGGTGAAAATGTTTAACTTTCCTTTGTCCTAAGACGGCTCCAACTGCAAAGTCACTTGCATCACACATGATTTCGAAAGGTAATTTCCAATCAGGCGCTATCATGATAGGTGCATTGACTAGCATTTCTTTAAGTGATAGAAACGCTTGATTGCAATCCTTGTCAAAGATGAAAGGGGCATCTTTTTCAAGTAATTTTGTTAGAGGCCTTGAGATTTTAGAAAAGTCTTTGATAAATCGTCTATAGAATATGGCATGCCCTAGGAAACTTCTGATAGCTCTAACGGAGGATGGGGGTGGTAATCGAGAAATAGTATCTATTTTTGCTCGATCAACCTCCATTCCTTCGCTTGAGATTTTGTGACCGAGTACTATTCCCTCCGTTACCATGAAATGACATTTTTCCCAGTTAAGGGCGAGGTTAGTTTCCTCACATCAGGATATCATTCGTTCAAGGTTATCGAGGCATTGGTCATATGAATCTCCAAAGATAGAAAAGTCGTCCATGAAGACTTCCATTGTCTTTTCTATCATATCATGGAAGATCGCCACCATGCAACGTTGGAAGGTTGCGGGGGCATTGCATAGACCAAATGGCATGCGCCGATAAGCAAAAGTTCCATAGGGACATGTAAATGTTGTCTTTTCTTGGTCTTCGAGTGCTATCGGGATTTGAAAGTAACCTGAAAAACCATCCAAGAAACAATAAAATTTATGACCGGATAATCTTTCTAACATTTGATCAATGAAGGGTAAAGGAAAGTGATATTTCCTTATTGCTTCATTTAATCGCCTATAATCTATACATACCCTCCATCCTGTGACGGTTCTCGTTGGTATTAATTCATTTTTCTCATTAGTTATTACCGTCATACCTCCTTTCTTTGGAACTACTTAGACGGGACTTACCCAAGGACTATCGGAGATAGGGTAAATAAGTATGGCGTCAAGTAATTTGATGACTTCGTTTTTAACCACTTCTTGGACATTTGGATTTACTCTACGTTGTGGTTGTATTACCGATTTATAGTCATCATTCATTAAAATTTTGTGCTTGCACATAGAAGGACTTATTCCTTTAATATCTACAAGCTTCCAAGCGATCGCGTTTTTGTGTTTTTTCAAAAGCTCAATTAATTTTTCTTTTTCTAAACTACTTAATTTTGACGAAATAATTACAGGTGATTTACCATCTTTGTCTAGAAAAGCATATTCCAAACCTTTTGGAAGTTCTTTGAGCTCAAGAGGTGGGTCTTTAGGAGACTCCTTATTTGGTTGCTCATTTTGATCAAGAACTTTAAAAGTTTGTTCTATGGCGACCTCTTCTTCAACAAAGTGGTCAATTTCTTCTTTTGTATCGGGTGGTTCATCTTCAATTAGGGGGTCATTATTGCCGAATGGATATTTCATTGAGATCTCAAGATCGACACTTCTTTTAAATGCCCCTAACTGAATAGATAGATTGTTGTACTTCCGGTTTTTTAAAGCTTCGTGGGTTTTTACAAAAGGTCATCCCAACACTAGAGGAGCGTCATCAATGATGACAAAGTCGGTTGGGATTACCATTTGATTTGTTTGGACCAAGACATCCTCAACTATACCGATTGATTTTATTACTTTCCGATTGGATAGAAAAAATGGGTATTTGAAGTGGATAAAAATCACTAATACTTAATTTTTCAAAAATGTAGTTTGGCATTATATTAACACAAAGATCTTTATCAATGGTGATATTACTAATAAAGGAATTTTGAAAAAAACATGGAAGCGGTGTAATGTTGATTTCAAATGGGTCTTCTTTTATTAGCGATGTTTGATCATTTGTTAACTTAATGCTTACCGTTTCGTCAATTTTAGTGTTAGTGTTTAACTCTTTTAAAAACTTAGCATGAGCGAGTACTAAACAATGATTTTCGAAAGAAGGTGACAAGAGATTATTTTTTTCAAAATTAGACTCTTCTTGAATTTTAACGTTATCAGACTCACCCTTTTCGTTGTTTAACTCATGTGTTGGTTTTTCACTTACTTGTTCTTCCATTTTTACATTTTCAACTATCTCTTTTTTATTTAATTATTCTCTTGCGCGGGACTCCTCTTCCCTTGCGCGAGATTCTAGTATGCAACGTTCGATAGTTTTAATTGTTTCTATTATCCTATCGGCTATGTCGGTGATAGAGTAAGGATATGGATCCTCAAAGCTTGAATCCGGATGTTCGATCCTTTGTTCCTCATAATACTCATAGGAAGTAGATGGTTCACACCATTGTTCTTCATTGTAAGTATATGATGGATAAGGGTCGTAATTTTGTTCTTCATAATACTCATATGAGGTGGGTTGTTCACGCCATGGTTCCTCATAATAAGTATATGAAGGTGGTGGCTCATATCTTGGTTCCTCAAAGTATGAGTATGAAGGCTCACACCTTGGTTCATCAAAATATGAGTATGAGGGAGAAGGTTCATATCTTTGGTCTTCATAGGATGTGTATGAAGTCGATGGCTCGTACCTGGGCTCCTCATAGTAGGTGTATGAAGTGGATGGTTGAAATAAGTCACAATATTGTACCGAGTGCGGGTTACCACAAATGGTGCAATAGTCTTCCCTAAAATCATCCTCCTCATAGGTGTAGTTGTAGCCTCCTGAGTATTGATCCATAAGAATCACTCAACAGACCACAACAGACCAGAAAACAAAAATAAAAACGAAAACAGAGGCTGGACACGGCCCCGTGTTCAGTGGACACGGCCCGTGTTCAGGATCTGTATCTGGGCGTTTGAATTAAAGTGATTAGTTTTGTGCAGCACGGGGGCGTGTTAAGTGAGCATGACCCCGTGTTCAGACTCTGTATCTGGGTGTTTTATGAAAAAAAAATGCAGCACGGCCCCGTGTTCCTAACCTGTTGCACTTATAGCACTTGATCTTAGACTTATCCAACCCCACTTTTAAATTCCCATGTAACCCTGGGAATTTTCTCCCTGTCCTTTTGTAAAATTTGCTTGTTCTCACACTAAGCAATGCCAATTGATGCAAAATGTCCATTTCTTCAAGGTCAGTTGGATCAAAGTGCTGTAAGTCATTGAGTTCAAAGCACAAGTTATCTGACATCTGGTTTTCACAATTTGCAGTGAAAGCATAATTTGCAGAGTGAGAAACAGAGTTGTTAAAATTTCCACCAGCAGTTATATCAATAAAATGATCATAACTCTGATCCTTACTACTGCTACCAGATTCTTCCTGATCAAAAAAGAGCTGTGCTGCCAAATGAATAATCATCAGCAACTTTACCAGACTCTTGCAACTTCTTTTTCTGGTTTAACTCCCTTTCATAGGTTAGGAGTCTACCATGAAGTTGGGTCAGGGTCAGATCTTTGAACTCAGCAGAATTCCTAGTTACAAAAGCAATTGTATCCCATTTTTCAGGTAGTGATCTAAGAAACCTGCTATTTTGTGTTGAATTAGGAAATGTAACTTTAACAAGTCTTAGCTCACTAATGAGACAACTAAATCGCTCAAACTGTTGAGTCAATGATTCACCCTTAATGTGACAAAAGGTTTCATACTGCTGATTCAGAATTTCCCTATTAATTTCAATAACTTCTTCAGTTCCCCCAAATTGTTCCTTAAGTGTATCTCATAATTCCTTGGCACTGTTGCAGTGTAACAGCCCAGCATAAATTTCATTTGGTAATGCAGATGCAATGATGCTAAATACTTTGGCATCGAGTTCGAACTTTTGAAAATCAGTTTCAGTATAGTTTTCAGGTTTTTTAGGTTTGAACTTCTTTGTATCCTCAGCACTTGGCACCATGGGAACATGTGGTCCAAAAACAACAGATCTCCAACATCCAATATTCTGTTGAGCAAGGATGTGACCCATCCTTCTCTCCCAGATGTTGTAATCATTACGTTTAAGCATGGGTGGTTTGAAAAGTGAGCCGATGTTATTCTTATCATCTTGTGATTGTGACGTCATCCTGGTTGTTTTACAGGCACTGATTAATCAACTTTGATGGTGATTAAACCTTGCTCTGTTTTTCAACAAAACGAACAACTATCAGTATCAATGATTGTGAGCTGAACTATTTATGTCACAATGATTGTTAAATCAAATTTGACTGTCCGAGCTCTGATACAAATTGTTAGGATCTGAGTTTGGATTGATTGTGTTTTACGTTTGAATTAAAATGAAAGATGAACAAGTAATGCAGCGGAATGTAAATGGAAACAAACTTTGCACACAATCAAACATGAGAATTGCTTTCAACACACATTTTCAACAAAGAACCGAATGATTGAATTTATTTCATCAACGATTACAATGCATGAATGTAACAAACTCCCCCTCAGCCTGAGCTCACAGTGATTTGTTCGTACAGGTGAAAAGTGGTGAAGAGCTAATAGAATAGTACAGGGTACTGTTCTATTTATAGGCACGGACAAACCACTGTGGCATCTTTGTTGACGTCACCATGAAAGTGACATCTAACCTCCTAACAAACTCTAACATCGGATCTATACAAACACTGCTATGCTAACAACTGTTATACAATACATTACATAAGTAAAACTAAACTGCTGCTCTATCCTTCCACTGTTGTGACTCCAGCAGTACTTGATATAAACCAGCAAAGCTTGACCCATAGCAGTAGATTGACCAGCAGAGCTTTTGTCTTCATTAGTCTTTTACTTGATCAGTAGTTGTAGGTAAGCAGTTGTAAGGATCAGTGGATTGGAGATCATCAGATGTTGAAACCACTTTCAAGGGGAGAGACTTGTATACATAACATCTGCTTATTTTGGATCCACTGCTCTGATCTGGTTTTGGTTCTAATTATATGTTCCTCTGATAGGGTTCAATCCCAACACGGGTTAAAGTTTTAATAGTAGTTTACATATGAGGGGATCAAGGAGTTCGGACCCCCGCCATCCAATACCAGTGGGTATTGAAGGAGGTCCTACTAAAGTTGACCCAGGTCCTTGCAGGATCTATACATTGAACAAGGCAAGACTCTTACCAAACCATTCCCTTAACCCCCGACCAGGTAGCCAACATATCTCCATATAGACCGTGGAGATATGAATGGTGAAAATCTTTTATTTTATATAGACAGTAAAATAATGCCAAGACACCACGGATAAATGATAAGGAAGACTCATCTTCAACATAAGAAACTAGTTATTAAAGTCATTAATACATAACCAAATAAAAACTGCAAAAAGATTAAAAATAAAAAGTATTACACTAGACACTTGTCTTCACCAAGTGATGTAAGAGACTTAGGCAAACATGGCCTTTGATTGTCAAGAACTCTTACGGTCAATCTTGAATCCCGAGACTACTCACACACTCTATGATGGATGATGGTGGTGGATGTGGGTTGTGATGGTGGTGGTGGGTGGGTGAAGTGTGAGAGAGGTGGTTTGCCAAGGGATGGTTTGCAAATGAGCCAAGCACCCCTATTTATAGCCTGCACAGAAGCCCGGACACGGCCCCGTGTCCATTGGGCACGGCCCCATGTCCACCCATCTTCTCTTTCTTCATTAAATGCAGTTTGTCTGCATTAGTTGACCACGCCTCCGTGTTCGCTGGGCACGACCCCGTGTGCAGAAGCGTATTTGTACTATCAAGATTTTCCTAGATTCTGCGAATCTTAGAGTTGACCACGGCCCCGTGTCCGCTGGACACGCCCCCGTGGTGGGTGATAGAAGCTTCTACAACTTTGTCTTTTCTGCTGACACTTGGGCACGCCCCCGTGCTCATTGAGCACGGGGCGTGTTCAGCCTTCTGTTCTCTTGTTCTTGCTTGGGAGGATGCTGTCGAGGGGTCGGGCATGCTACGTTTATTCCTTTTCTTGTATTTATGTTAGATTTAGCTGCCTTTTTGCTTCTTTTGTTCATTTGAGCTCATTTAATCCTGAAAACACAAAAGGAAGACAAAAACACACTTTTTCCAACATTAGTACTAAAAAAGGGTTAGTTTTATGCCACATTTGATGTAATTTATATGTTGCATTTTGCACACATCAGTAGGCGCACTCCTAAGACCATTAATCCTCGTGTTAGGACCAAGGGGCATGAGTGATAGATCTATTTGGGTGTAGCAAGCCCACACCCATGTGGACCAGGGTTTGGCCCATGAGGTGACTATGTCTTACAGCCGGAGGCCCGGTACAAAATCTGCTAGGTTTGAGCCTTCCTACGTCGTTGCACGCATGTTAATGGCCTTGCAAACCATTAATCGATCTGTTTCCTTGTTTTGCTTTCATACCAGGATTTACAAAACATACATACATACAATGATCTCAAAGGTTTATTCATACACACAAACAAACACATGAACTCGCTCAACTTTTGTTGATGTTTTTAAAACTACATGTATTTCAGGGAATTAAAAGTGGATCTGGCGGGCGTTGGATGTTTCAAGTTGCGTTAAGAATAAAGGATGTCATCCGTTGTCTTAGGGTTTGGTTAGTGTGTCTTATTCCTGGACGAGACACATCTACCAAAGCCTGATTTTATTTAGAGTCTTTTGATGAGTCATTCTGGAACTCTAAACAATTTGTATGGTTTGTAAAACTTAAATTTGAAGTCTATGTTTCAAACAATGATGATGTGATGTTTTTAAACTTATCTAATGGATGACCATCTATGGATTTTATCATATAGCCGTTGTTATGATTGAATGCAATGATATTAAGAAAGTCACACATAATCATGCTTCCGCAAAAGTCAGGGTGCGACAGAAATGTAGTTCAGTTTGCTACTGGAACAATTCAGTTTGCTACTAAATAATAAAAAAATATATCTTTAAAACCCTCTTTATTGCTCGGTTTGAATAAATGTAATTTTATATATTAAATAATAAAAAATTATCTATAAGAAGCATATGCATTGTACGTGTTGAATAAAAGTAATTTTATATACCAAATAATAAAAAAAAAGTTATATCTTTAAAAGCATGTATATTACACGGGTTGAATAAATGTAATATTGTTTACCAAATAATAAAAAAATATAACTTTAAAAACCTTCGTATATTACACGGGTTGAATAAATATGATTTTATATACCAAATAATAAGAAAATTGTTGTGTATAATATTTATTTATTATTTGTTGTTAACTAGAGTAATGCGCTGCCCGCATTGCGGGGCGCTAAACCGAGTATTTCTTATTTTAATAACATGTACGTCTTTATGTCGGTTAGTTATACATGCTACTTATAACACGATATCAAAAAAGATACATCAAGTTAACCAATTAAAGAAAAACAATACCATAGTTATGATAAAAAAAACTAAAACGATGGCAAGCGTGTAATTTAGAGTTTGGGGCAAAAAAATAATTTGTTAGGACCAATTAGCGAGTGCTAGGCAACTTAGGCAGCTGTTTGGCATGAATAAAAACAAAATTGAGTCAACCAAGTCAAGTAAAATAAAACACTACCATGGTTTTGGAAAAAAAGAACCGATGGCAAGATTGCAATTTTTAGGTGAGGTAAAATCGTAATTTTAAAATAGAAGTAAAATAATATTTTGAGCTGAGGGCAAAACCATTTTTTTATTTTGAATTGGGCAAAATCGTAATTTTTAGCTAGGGCAAAATCATAATTTTAAACTGAGAACCAAATCGTAATTTGGCAGGACTCTAGCTGAGGGCAAAACCATAATTTTATTTAGAACTGGGGGCAAAATTGTATTTTTTAACTGAGGGCAAAATCGTAAATTTAAGCAGGGGCAAAAGCTAAATTTTATTTTGAACCGGAGGCAAAATCAAAATTTTACACTTGGGATAAAATTGTAATTTGGCATGACCTATAAATAACTATTATATAAAAAAAGAAAAAAAAAGCCAAAAAAAAAAACAAAAGTGGCCGCCAGTTTTGGCTAACCACATAAGACAACTATTCCCGCCGACCACTTTATGTTCGTGTTCGTTCATTTAACTTTAACCGAACACGAACACGTACACGAACATATAATCGAACACATTTTTTTGTTCGTGTTCATTCATTAAGAAATCGAGCATGTTCGTGTTCGTTTATGTTCGTTCGTTTCTAAACGAACAGTTCACGAACGCAAACGAACATAAAAAAATTAACTGAACATATTTGAATAAACATAAATTAACATGATTGTAGAAACAAGTCTGATATATTACATTTCATCCGAAAACACATCTAAATAAGTGTTCATAGATATACTAATTAGTTATATTTATATAAGTAGTTAAAAAAATATTTATATAAATATAACTATTTATGTATTTATTACAATTTAAACGAACATAAACGAAAGTTCACGAACATAAATGAACGAACATAAAAGAATGTTCACGAACATAAATGAACGAACACAAGGTGTGTTCATGTTCGTTCATTTAATTAAACGAACAAATTTTTTTTTGTTCGTGTACGTTCATTTATTAAATAAACGAACATAAACGAACTTCCCGCCGAACAAGTTCACGAACAGTTCATGAACGTTCGGTTCGTTTACAGACCTACTTTCTAGGTATTGAAAATTTGATTTTCTTTATCCTCCGTTAGAATACCTTATCGAAGAATATAAAGGAACCGTGTGATACCTTGCTTCGCAAGTTTGCTCTATATGAAACACAATCCTTATCTAATTTGTAATTTAGCACAATATTTTCTTAGTTGAAGCCTACAAAATCCATGATCAGTTTATCACCCTTTAATTTTTTGATTTATTTTATTTTAAGCATTAGTTTAATTACTCTCATCTCATCATATTTCACATTATCATAACACATGTCTAGTAAGTTAAAGTGTAAAAACATTCACGGTCTATATGGCGTACTTTTTTTTACACTTCACATGACCTTGGCACATAGTCTTAGTACGGCCTTGGTATGTCAATTTATATTTCTTTTTACTTGTTAGATGTACAACTTGTGGTCATTGGAAGAGGTATGTATATGGAGTCGGGGTCACCCAAGACCATTCCTTTTGGTGTTTCACAAACTATGTATAATAAGAAAATTCCGAATGACCTCAGTGTCTTTTTTAGGCTTGACAGCATTGATTTTGTTAATTAACCCATTCCTCATTGTTTTCTCAAAAATTCTACATATTTTGACTAAATAAAAAAATATAAAAATGTTTTATCAAATACAAAAAAAAGTTTAATAATTAAGCTCAATTTGTTGTTTCCGAACTAGAAGTGTGTTTTGTTTATTACCCAAAAACCCATTATCTAACCACCCCCCCCCCCCCCCCCCTTTTTTTTCTAAACGCAATTCTTATTTCCAATTTAAAAGTCCACTTTGTTTATTTACCTAATTCCCCAAATTGTAAACATAAATAAAAAAATTAAGCAATATGAACTATGAAGTGGAGATTGAACAAACTCACTATACGTACGTACCCACCATCAAGAATTCCACAAAGACCGGCGATCCGTATGAACCCTATAACCATATCTGGGGAATTGTTTTTCAACCATGACCAAAGTCTTTGATCACAACGTTTAACAAGAATATCTTTACAAGCTTCCAAACAATTATGAAACAAACTAGCCGATCGTGTAAATATAAAAGATCCGTAAGAATTGGATCAAGGTTTAAGTTAGTCATATATGTTGATGATTGAGACTAAAAAATGGATTGATTGTAAATCGGGTTTTGAATGCTAAATGAAAAGGACATAATACTTCACTTGTGTAATGGTATGGAATTCTTTTTAGTGTAAAAGAAGGCGTTTGCAAACATGTAAAATTTTAAGACTTGTGTCAACACTTTTACACTTATATAAAGACACATGGGGATTTAATCACAAAACTTCCATACACACCAAAAGCAATTTATTTTATGGTTCCCCCACCAAAAAACCAAAAAAATCTCGTAAAATGTGGATTATGATAACAACTTCAAATCAGGTGTATAACAAAAGTTAAAAACGTGAAAAAAAGAAAAGAGCAAAATGCTAAAATTGTCTATGAGGTTTAGTCATTTTTGCTTGTTCGATATAAAATGACGTTTTTGTGCATTTGACTCTTTCGGATTTGTGTTTTATTGTCATTTTCATCCTTAAGTTTGGCAATTTATTGCGACTTTTGTTCCTTGAAATTTTGCCCTCAGGGATGAAAATGGCAACACTTAAATTTTTTTGGATGAAAATGGCACCTAAGAGACGAAAGTCGCATAAGTAGTCAAACCTTATGGATGAAAATGACAAAAGAAAAAAAAAGACTTAACTTTTGAAAAAAAAAAGACTTAACTTTTGAAAAAAAAAAGACTTAAATGCTTGGTTGGTCCCTGTGGTTTCCAAAAATTGCAGACTTGGTCCTAGTGGTTTACTAATTACACGCGTGGTCCCTGTGGTTTTCAAAAATGCACTCGGTTGGTCCCTAGCCCTAACATCAGTTAAATTTCTCAGTTAACTATGTGTGAAATGACTATATTACCCCTGAAAGCCTAATCATCTTCTTCAATATTTACCTGGTTCCCTACATAACTCAGATCTGAGCTATACAATATTTACCACAACAAAATCAATATCATCTTCAATCTTCAGAAGATAAAAGGAACCGGAGGGGGGGGGGTATATTTACCGGGAAATTTGTCGCAACCAAACACTACCTCCGCCGTTAATCTGTCGCCGGAAAACCAAACGGCTTCTAGTCGTCGTCAACCACCGCCATTAACACCCTCATCATCTTCAATAGATGCATCAACTGCATCAGTCATCATCGGGAAGAGTGCCTCCGGAGCCGATCTGATCCGATCGTCGAGAGAGAGAGGAGCGAGATTTGGGGGGGAGGGGGTGTTGTTCGTCGCCGGAAGAGAAGGGAGGTGTCATGTGGTGTAACAGGTGGGAGTTAGGGTGTGGGTGTTGTATCACCGATAAACAACGTCGGCCGTCGCCAGAATCCCTCCGGTGACGCCGTCTTTCTCTCTCCTCTGTCGATTTAACTTGTTCTTCGAAGAAGGTGGGTGTAGTAGGAGATGAAGAGGAGGTCGGAGGAGGTGTGGGTGCTCGTCGCCGTTAAACTGAACCGCCCGAAATTTGGCTCCGGTTGCCGGAGCTCGAGAGAAGACAGGGGCACTGTGTATGTGTGCGTGGTTTAGTTCTAGGGTTTCAATATTGTAACACCATCCAAAACTTACAATTGAATGCTATTATAAGAAACTTGTTTATACACTTACAGAGGATACAGTGAATCTATGGTTTCAAGGGTAAGAGGTTGAAGAAGATGATTAGGCTTTCAGGGGTAATATAGTCATTTCACACATAGTTAACTGAGAAATTTAACTGATGTTAGGGCTAGGGACCAACCGAGTGCATTTTTGAAAACCACAGGGACCACGCGTGTAATTAGTAAACCACTAGGACCAAGTCTGCAATTTTTGGAAACCACAGGGACCAACCAAGCATTTAACTCAAAAAAAAAAATAACAACAAATTGCATTATGTCTAATATATATATTATCAGCAAGGAAAAAAAATGGTTGAAAGCGTTATATATTCTTATTCTTATACAGTGGCGGACCCATAAATTATTTGTTGGGGTTGCGGAGAAGGTGTTCAACCATATTTTCAAGGGTGTTGTTGGTTTTTTTTACCTAAAATGTACACTAATTTTTTTTAAAGGGGTGCGGCCGCCTACTCTGGCCAAAGGGTAGGTCCGCCCATGTTCTTATAGTTAAATGCCCGGATAGTTCCTGTCGTTTGCCCCTTTTCACCTATAGTTCCTAACTTTTTAAAATTACAGCTATAGTCCATAACTTTTCAAGTTTTATTCCCAGATAGTCCATGGGCCTAACATCAGTTAGTTTTCTCAGTTAAGAAGGTGTGAAATGACATAAATACCCTTTACTTAAAACATTAAAAGAAATATATTATTTATTTATTTAATCAAGTGGGCTCACCATCCTTATCTTCATCTACCCAATCCAACCCACCCCACCCCACTCCTCACCATTACCATTACCATCACCATCACCATCTCTACCTTTCACTACCACCATCCACCTTTCACCATCACTTGATTAAATAAATAAATAATATATTTACAATTACCGGATCCAGCACTTCTTTTGGGCTGAAGTCGTTTGGTCAAACGGGTCAGCTTCTTTTCAGAGATGGAGTCAAAGGCCTTAGTATGTTCAAATCTAAGTGAGTTGAGAACATCAATCTCATGATGGATATTATTATTATTATTATTAGTGTTGTTGTTGCGTTTGAAGGACTGAGCACGACGAGTCATCAGATCGGAGAATTTGGGGCAGTTGATTCGCTGTGAAAGTCCATCGGCGGCGAAACTGGTGGAGGAGGTGGTGGTGAAATTCTGGTAGTGATTGTTATTGGCCATGTATGTATAGGTGGAGGGAGATTGATATGTGATGATGTAGTTATGAATATAGGGACCCAAAATGGGTGCATGTAGTTATATTGAGGATGAAAGATAGATCACCATTAATGGAGGAATCGGAGTGAAAAAGAGGGTGTGTAAAATATACAACATGTAACACTCATCATGTCTTTCTTTCTTTTTCTTGTGTGAGGAAGTTTTTGTCTTCTCTCAATTTGATATTATTATATAATTCCATTTTCCGTTATAGGCAAATTGTATATTGACTAATTGGTTCCTGTAAAAAGGATTTTTTTTGAGAAATGTGAGAAGGTATAGGAATTGACATGTAGACATCAAGTTTTGGACTTAATTTTTGTATTCTCAATTATAACTCGGTTTCTGTAATTAGACATTGTTTCTATAAATAAGTTACCGTTATATTTTTTTTTTAAATTCCTTATTTCCTTTGCAGTTATGGATTCTAAAAACAACGCTCCTTCGTTTTTAAAGTTGATTGATGACTATGATCCTATATTTTTGGTATGTTTCTTTGGTTTTCATTTTATCAACAGACAATAAGTTATTTAAGCTTATATGTTTTTTGTTTCGATTCATATGAAATACCGTATGATTTTGCAAGCTTATTGTGGGGAGGTAAAGTTCCATATGGTCAATGTATTGAACTTATTGATGATGACTTATCCTGGGTCGTTAGACTTAAAAGAAATTTATTGATGTTACTAATGTGGATTTTTTTATATGTAGTCTAAACACAAGGAGAAGCATGAGACTAACGAAAGTTATGTTGAACAAGGTCTTTCTAGTGATAGTGTTGGTGACATTCAACTTCCAAATTTTGAGTCAATTTTTAATGTATGTAACTATTTTTTTAATATATACTAACAAACTTTAACAAACAGTACATTGTTGTATTCTTATTTTTTTATATTTATGATGTCATTTTTTAGGAGATTTAATTTCCCGAAAATTTAAAGTGTTTCTATAAATAAATTGGTTTACGTTTTTTGAAACCCCTCCTTTTTTCATCAACGAAAATTTAAAGTGTTTATATAAATAAGATTAGATTGTTATGTATTTTAAATGATTAATCGCACTTTTTTATCATTTTTCTGTATTTTTTGTGTTGCTGATGATTTAAATTTTTCGAATCTAATCTTATTAATGTATCTATTCTTGATGTCTTTGAAAGAGTGATGCTCTTACTGATTTTTTTTATTTTGTTTTTTTTTTCATGATAAACCCTAATTTTTATGCAACTGCAGGAGTTTGAATCTTCTTCGAACACAAGAGGTAAGTTTAATTTTATCGTTTTTTTTTTGTTTTTTGATCCGGTATAATGATAGTTTTCATCGTTTATGCTAATCTCTATAATTTTTAAGTTTTTTTTTTTGGCAAATCTAACTATGATATTTTTTAAAATTTGAAAATCTTTGTTTTTTTACCAATAAATTTTGAATTGTATTAATATGTATTAATGATTCTTTTGTTTTGGTTTATTATTTCTGTTTTTCTTTGTTCATGATTAACTAATAAATTTTATATTGTGTTAATTTTGAATCCATTAAAGATTATGTAAATTTTTAATGTGTGATATGTTTTTACGGAATATTGATTGTGTTTCTAAAAATAAATATGTTTTAAATTTTTTTGAAACCGTTCCTTTTTAATTATTTGTTTTAGAAGTTTCTCTCGATATTATAAGTTTGTTTCTATAAATAGTTTACCGTTTTAATTTTTAAAAAGCCTTTATATTTAATTTCTAGATATGGATCAGAGTAACAACAGTCCTTCATTTTTAAAGCTTATTGAGGAAGATGACCCATTATTTTTGGTATGTTTATTTGTTTTCTAATTAGTAATCAAATTTTAAGTAAACTGATGTTTATGTTTATTTTATTTTTTTTGTCTTAAACTCATAGCAAATACCTAATGACTATGCTTCATTGATGTGGGGAGAGAACCACCTTACAAAGAATCTGTTAAGATTGTTGATGGCAATAAGTTATGGTTTGTAAGACTGAAAAAAAATTATTTGGGTCCTGTACTTGGTGATGTTCACCGAAGTTGTTCGGGATAGTTGTATAAGAAAAAATGACTATCTTATGTTTCAGTCATTTGGACCATCATCATTCTTTCTTTCGGTGTTTAAATTATTTGTTCATGAAAATTGCTTTATATCTAAAATCACACCTGAGGAATACGTTATTGTAAGTAGTATATATTATACAATTAGTATGTTGAATAATTTTTTCTTTCTGTATATTGGTATTTTAATTTTTAATTATCACTACCTTTGCAGGTCATGGCTGATGAATTTTGGAGGCAATTTTATGGGAAAAATTTCAAAGGTGGTCAATCAACCCTTTATTTAGTAGATAGATTTTATAACGTTAAGATGGACGGATTAACTGACAGTTGTGTTTTTACTCATGGATGTTCTGAGATGGTAAATTTAACCCTTTATTTAGGGAAAATTTCAAAGGTGGCCAATCAACCCTTTTTTAGGTTTCATTGTTTATGCTGATGTGTATAATTTTGTAAAAAATTTTTTTTTGCAAATCTAACTATGATATTTTTTAAAATTTGAATATTTGGGTTGTTTCTAATAAATTTTGTACTTTTTAATATGTGTTAATTACAATCCATCAAAGATTTCGTTATTTCCTTAAATTTTAGTATTATATGGTTTTCCTAAATTAAGGTATCTCTTTCTATATATAAATTGTGGAACAATTTTGCTTGGCAAGGTTAGACTTTCCTAATAAGTTTGCTTAATTTACGGGATTGGATGTTAGTGATTTGATTTTCAGAATTTAAAATTTAAATTTTGAACTTAATCATTATTTTAAATTTAAATTTTAAAGCCAATCATTATTGTAAATCTTCCATTTTTTTGTTGTTCAAGATGTTTAATTTGGTTAGAATTAAAAGGATTTAGAAATAAAATGTTTGGAGTTTAGGTTTTCAGTTTAGATCTATGTTAATTAAAAGATTCTACCTTTTTTTGCAATAGGTGTTTTGCTTTCTTTAAAGTAAATCATTCAGTTGAGGTATCACTTGGATATAAATCTTTCATCTATTTTTTATCTTTCTTGAAAGCAAATGGGATGTTGTAACTGGACTTTTGTTTGTTTCTTTTGTATCAGTCAGGTATTTTTTTATTTGTTTATTATTTTTTGAGTAAATTACAAGTTTTGTCCTTTATGTATGTCCAAAATTGCAGGCGCTGTCCTTTGTCTTTAAAATTGATGAGTTTTGTCCTTAATGTTTGCAAATCTTGCACGTTATGTCCTTTAGGCCAAACCCAGTTAGATTTTTTGGTTAAATCTGGTCATGTGCATGGCACATGAGGGTAGAAATGTAATTTCAGCTCCCATAGACTATTGACTAAATAACTTATATTAAAAGACTATTTATGTAAAAAATGAAAGAGTTAAGTATAGATTAAAAAAAAACTCTGCACACATATCTTTCTCTACCACTACTGCCACTGCCATAACCCACCCCACCCCACGCCACCACCACCCCCACACCACCTGCTACTGCAACCACCCATCACCACCATTCCCGTCAACCACAACCACCACTATACCTTTGCAACTAAATGGTGGTTGTAAACCCCAAAATTAAAGTCAAAATTTCTGAATTAAACCCCAAAATTAAACTCACCACCCAATTCACCACCATCCACCTCTGTTCATCATCTTTTTGAATTAAACCCTAAAATTAAACTCTAAAACCCTAACCAAAGTAATAACATCATTCAAATTATATGAAATTAAGCTAAAAACCTATGTTAGAAACTAAATCCAAGTAATAATAGCATTCATTTTATGAAATTATATTACAAACTATTCAAACCACAAAAAAAAAACAACCATCAACTGCTAAAACCCCATCTTCAGCATCTTTCTGAATAAAACCCCATTTCTGAATAAAACCCCATTTCTGAATAAACATATGAACAGAGATATTCGGCGATGAAGGCCCATAATTTTGGGGTTTTATTCAGCAAACCACCAAAAAAAAAACAACCATCATCCTAATTTAGCTAGATATGTTCATCATCTTTCTGAATAAAACCCCAAAATTAAACTCTGAAATTAAGCTAAAAACCTATGTTAGAAACTAAACCCATTTCAGATCTGGGTTTGCCGATGGTGTTGGAGACGGAGTGAGATATAGTTGCCGGAGAAGTTGTGTTTGCCGGTGATGAGAACGGAGAAGGAAGATAAAAACGGTTGGATGATTCTTGTTCATCACAGATCTAGCTAAATCAGGAGATGTAGGAGATTCGGATCACCGGAAAACATCGGTTGGTTCATTGTGGCCGGAATAGTGTCAGTTTCCGGTGATTCATTGTTGCCGGAATGGTGTCGGTTTTAGGTTGTGTTTGCTGTAGAGAGATGAATAAGAGAGATGGAGAGAGATCAGATAAGATAGAGATTATATAACCTTTTATTTTTTAGTTTGTTACAAAATAGTCCCTTAATAAAAGTTCTTTACAAAATAGACCTTGAGAAAGTGAAATGACAATAATAACCTCATGTGCCATGCACATGACCAGATTTAACCAAAAAATCTAACTGGGTTTGGCCTAAAGGACATAACGTGCAAGATTTGCAAACATTAAGGACAAAACTCATCAATTTTAAAGACAAAGGACAGCGCCTGCAATTTTGGACATACATAAAGGACAAAACTTGTAATTTACTCTTATTTTTTTATTCTTTTTTGCAAGTGAACATGACCAGAGGCAGACTAATAGTGTTTCAGTAAGCTTATAAATTTTCCATAGAGAAGAAACGAAGGGAGAAGCATTCTTAGAGGTATGCTTATGAACACCGCTTGATTCTTGCTCATATGTATCACTCTTGGCTTTAGGATACTTCTGATATCGTCTCGAGAAAAGACAAAAGGTATATATTCAAACAATATTCAATTATAAAAACATTATTGAACAATTTATAACGTTAATAAACAATGTGTTTTTTCAGCATTTGGTGCATAAAGATTGATTATTATTATTGATTTTTTACTTAATGGTGTAGCTAGGGTGATTTACTAATCAAGTGGTGGCTCAAGTGGATGATTCTACCATGTTTGCTGGGTACGTGTCAAGATTTATGGGTAGTTTAATATATTGTTTGATTCGAGTTATAAAGCGAAAGGTATGGTTTATTACACTACTAGAAAAGTGGTCATTTTGCTACGGAAATTTCCTATGCAAAAAAATGCGTCGCAAATTCTGACACATTTACTACGCATTTCCTACGGAAAAAAGACCTTGATTTTTTTGGGCAATTTGTGACACAATAGTGACAAATATACTAATTCTAAGTATTGTGTCGGAAATGCGTAGCAACTTGCGTAGCAACTTGCTACGCATTTCCGACGGAACCATTATTTATTTGTTGGAATTAGATTTATATGTTAAATTCATTTAAATATTAATTGTTGCGTCAGAAATGCGTAGCAACTTGCTACGCATTTATGACGAATTATTTATTATTATACTTAGATTATATTTTAATGTTTAATCAGCATTATTATTAATTATTGCGTAGGAAATGTGTAGCAACTTGTCACGCATTTGTGATGGAAAATTTATTGTGTAGGAAATGTGTAGCAACTTGCTACGCATTTGTGATGGAAAATTTATTACCATATTGTGTAGGAAATGTGTGGCAACTTGCTACGCATTTGTGATAGAAAATTTATTACCATATTTAAATATTTAACTAGTTTTATTATTACCATATTTTATTATTACCATACATCTCTTAATGCCCTTTCAATCATTACTATCCACCATATTAATAATAATTTATGTGCCACCATATTAATAATAAGTTTAAAAGTTTTCAAATTTCATCCTTATAAAAATCCTTAATCTTTTTATGAATGGTTTTATTTTGAAAGAAAAAAGATTCAAATTATTTTATGTATGGTCGAGTCCGGAACATCATAAAGTACAAAATCAAATAAAAAATAAATATATATAAACATTAGTAAACACTCAAAAGTTAATGGCTTTCTTTTCGATAATAGTTTCATTAACCTTAAACTTCAAGTTTTAACAATACTAAATCCCTAAATTTATATTCAAGCACAAAATTCAAACGCCTCATCTAACTCACTGCTAAAAGGGAAAACCATAAAATTGTATAATTTGTATAAAATGCATAACCATGATTTTGTAATTGTAAGCTACCCGAGTACCTGTTGTGCATTGCATAAAATAAATGGCAAACACCACGACAAGGCTGGGTTTAACAAGAAATGAAAATAAGTTATCGAAATTGGAAATCATAAAAATGAATACATGTACCTCGAGTACGATATTGTTTGGCCGGTATCGGTTAGGTTTGGTACGGTATCGATTCATTGAAATCGAAACTGAAACCATATAATTTAATATTGTTACTGGTACCGATATTGTTCGGGTGGTATCGGTCAGTTCCTTAGGATAACAATACTTGTGTTGGAATTTCTACCAAAAAAAACACTTTCCTAAAAAAAATAAAACAACTTTTAGAAAAAAAAAACTTTTTATAGTAAAGTGAATACAAAACATTTTAGAAAAACTAACTGTTGGATCGTTGTTTGACCCGATTGAGTCGATCAGAAGAGCTTTATGTCCGGTTCAAAGGCGGAATCAGAGAACTGGACGCGAAAACAGCTTGATACTATAATATCTGTCACTTATATTGCATTTAACAACGATTACAACCTGGACAGATTTCGGCAGCACTTCGATACAATTCCGGAAGTCGCGATACCAACAAATGAACAGTGCACCTATATATAAGGAGGATGATTTCGCTTATGTGTCCATGTACATATGAGCGAAATCAGATGTTTCTGATTTCGCTTATATGGCATGTACATATGAGCGAAATCACATGCTAACTCTCTAACAATTGTTTCTCGAACCTCGTGCACTGGATATCCTAACTTATTCTATTACATGATACAAGACGAAGTCAATAGACGTAATGCACTCTCTTCTTTTTATCAGCTTCAGGCTCCCCCTTTCATCAAGCTTCCGTGCTTTGGGATCGACACCTAGCTTTCCATCTACAAGCTCCTCTTTATTTCAAGCTTGTCTTCAGACTCCCCCTTAGACTCTGCTCTCGGGATCGTAGTCTGGACTATCTGCAACCACTCAAACATTCATAAATACAATGTTTTCGTATTATTAATCAACTTCTCTAATCCACTCCCCCTATCAACACACTTCATTGATCTAGCAGCATTAAAGAATCCAACTCCCTCACAGTTTATCATCCAAGTCCAAATTAATGACCTTGGAGATATCACAAACTGTTTTTGAATTTTTAATTTTTAATTCAAGTTTCAAATTAATGAACTTGTTTTATTTTCAGAAACACAATCAGCTTACTTAGATTTTAAAACTCAGCATTTCAGATATTGGTTGTCGAAAATAAAGCAGAAATCAAAATCTTTTTGTATTTTCTGAAAATATAAAGCAGTAAAGAAATATGTACAAACATATTTACAGACAATATTTTTGTTTGAGTATACGTCAGATGATCATATCAGTTTTTGACAAGTCACAAGTACCGTTGAGCTTAGTTACACATTAAGAATTAAACAATTCACTTAGATTGTCGATATACTTGTCCACTTAAATTTTCATACAAAGTTCAAATAATTCAGGATACGAATTAAGTGTATTAAGAACTTAAACTCATTCATGTGTCCCACCTCTTGAATATACTCCCGTATCCAGATCCCAATATTCAGTCTTACAGGTGAGTATACCTAGATGATATATGTAAAGGGAATAAATTATAGTACGAAACCGTGAGAGCTCAGGTCAGAACTTCCGTTCAGCAGAGAGATGACGGCTCGACTTTTGGTGTGTCCCCTTTAGAGGATCTTTTGCATTACAACAGCAATGACTATCAATTTTATTGTTTCATCAATTTGCTGAGGCCTGTGCTATGTTTCAAGCAATGAGGAAAATATTATTTGGAGACTAGGTCAGAATTTCCATTCAGCAGAAGTCCCGGAATAATACCCCAGATATCACTAAGCATAAAGACCTAGTATCTCAGAAAGAGGGACCTTTCAAACGAGATTTCAGGGGTTACCTATATATCCAAGTAGTGTTCCCCACGAAATAAGCAAGTTTGAATTTAGATTTATATCCCGAAAAAGTTTACTAAATGTATAAAAATCTACCGACACATCCACGGTGAGATCGTTTAACACATTTAAACTTTCCATTTCTTTAGCGTACTGTAACTGTCTACTGATGTACTATCATTTCCATTTTTTTACGCAAAAACTCAATTTTTGAATTTTATCATGTTTTTGTATTATCCAAATTTTCTAATGTTTTTGTATTTTCTAACAATTTTTCTCCCCCTAAATGCAAAACCATTAAAAGAAAATTTGACAACCAATACTGATAACTTTGTCTCGCCATCCATTTTCTGCTTCTCATGCACTGATTTGCAGAAAAATAATGTACCCCCATGATTTACAACACATTGATATTTACAGTTTGAAAACCGTTTTTCAATCTTGTGAAAATAATCATGTTTGTTCAGCCGTGAGGGTTTCGGCGTATTCAATCAACACATATTTTTGTAATTTTCTATTTTTGACAAAAAAATAAAAACAAACATATTTTTGGTTTTTCAACTTTTAACAAACTAAAAACATATTTTTGGTTTTTAATTTTTCAATTTTTAGGATTTTTGAAATATTGTTTATTTATGTACAAAAAACAAATAAACTCCCTGTTCAACCAAAACAGGGTCCAGCAGCAGCCTCTTCTTCCTCTCCATGTGCCAGGCTGCTCCAACTTCCAATCTCACAAACTTTGGTATTCTTGAGCACCTGCACATTTGTAACACCTCAAAATTTCGTGTTTAATAAGATGACGACACGTGTCATGTATGACAAAAACACGTTGTGAACCCGGATTAAATAAAGATGTTTTGGCAGGATTTAAAAGTGGCGTCATGTTAATCTTTACCTCTGAACACCTCATTAATAAATCCCAAGACCCAAGTTATTATATATTAAACATCCATTGAGTCTTAAACCCATAAATGGGTTGACAAGAATGGAATTGATAATGCGTGACTTGATCCCACGAAGAAAAGCAACGATAAACCTTTGTTTTCGGGTCTTGTTTATGGATTCAAGCAAACAATTCATCATGGTAGGGTTATTGATTGTACAAGACCCTTATTAGAGGCCCCTAACTGATAATGGAGGTCCCAAAATACGTGCAAGTGGATTGGCCTTTCAAAACTTCAACAAACAACAACAAATTTGCCTCTGAAGAGTGCTAGCGCACCGCTACAAAGACAGCGTAACGGTGCGCTACCAGTCAACAAGTGGCCAGAAGTTGTGGGCTAGCGCACCGCTACAATTGTAGCGTAACGGTGCGCTAGCAGGTGCCCAGCATCAGAAAACCTCCTGCAGCCGGTTGTTCGCATTTCTGACCGATCTAACTGGTTGTTTTCACTATTAGAAGACCCCTAAACTATCCTAGAGCACTAGGACACTTGTTGGATGATTGTGGTCAGCTCTAGAGTTAGTTGTCAACCAATCATGGTGAGTAATTTCACTATATAAGGCACTACAAGTTCATAACTTTTGCTCACACTTCTCCTGCACATTTGGAGCATTTCTGGAGCTAAGGACCTTCCTCTAAGCTTTCCATTTCGTGCATAGGACTTCAGTAAGTATTCTTTTCCTTCTCTAATTGAGTTTAGCTAGGTTAATTAGCTAAAAGTCAAACCGTCGTAATTATGGTTTGACTTCGAGATTAGTCACTAATGGATCAGTCATATCTTGAATTAAAAGTAGTTATAGGATGGTATTTATGTGGGTAATAAAACCCCAAAAGAGTTTCCCCTGATCACCACCCTAACCAGGTCAAATGTCGGGTCAAACATATGATTAAAAAGTCAACAGGATGCTTAAAATGTCATTTATGCATAATTAGCTATCTAGAACATATATAACTTGTTTGATCATTGTTATAACTTAGTAATAAGTGTAAGAACATGTCCAAACATGTTCAACCCGACTAATTCCTGTTTAGACCCGGTTCGGAACCGAAAGTCACATAGTTTGACTTTCACTTTGACTTTCAGTTCTGACCCGTTTAAGTATGTTTTAGAAATACCTTAGAGCTTCATTTGGACCAGGTTACATGCTAGTATAACCCTCTGTGATTATACACCTCGGTTCATTAGTTATCCGATTAATACGCATGATTCCGTTAATTGCTCATATGTTGACCATTATGCCCTTTACACCTTAAAACTAGAATTATGAAAATGTAAAAGTGTAGAAACCTTAGTTACTGATATATAAACTTGTATGCGAAGTTTGACATCAGTTTGACTTATAGATTAAGAGTTATGCTCAATATCGCAAATTTAAAGCTTTATGTTAATAAAATGGCGTAATTAGCGTATAGCCTAGTTAAGCCTACTTTTTGATATCAAACTTAATACCCCCTGATGTAATATATTATTTAGGGATTTTTAAAGATTTTTAATTAATTTTAGGATGAGCATAACTAGTAGTCGTAGGCTTAATCCGGTAATTGTCGGTTTTGCCCTTACGGGCCATAAAATGAGTTTTACTTATCTAAACGACTCCAAACCTTTTGCTACTGATCTCATATGTTAAATAAATTATTTTAAGCCCTCTGGAAATATAAAAATATCAGATTTAAGTATCGAACCCGGAAATGGCCTTTAATCGCCATAATTAGCGTTTTTAACGCATAGTATGTCTTAAAATCATATTGGACATACCCGGGTTGATACCTACTGATATATGAGGCAAATTATGATATTTTAACAGTAAGCAAAGGTTGATAAACTCAGACTTCGTTTTTGAGCTTTTCGGCTTATGTGAAATTACCAAAATACCCCTACGGGGCATAGTTTGGTTAAAAATGATATATTTCACATATATACTTTACCCTACTGTTATAACTCATAAAATTGAGTATTTTTACTGATTACATCAGACCCGTAACTCAGATGAATACTTAAACTCTTTTATAACCTTTTAAATGACCAAACTACCCCTACGGGGCCTAGTTTGTGTTTAAATACGTTTAGGGCATAATGAAAGACATCTTACTGATGTCACAACATATTTGAGGCACAATTAACTTAGGAAACCTGTAGATGGCTCTAATGAATACCCGTAACGCTTATTACGCGTTCGGTTCGGTTTATGTAACAAGTTTACATAAATTAGCCGAAACGGGTCAAACCTTATCGGTTTTATCTCAAAATCCAGAATGTGGATAATAAACCCATATTAAGCAAGTCTCTGAACTTTTCGGGTCTAAATCACATTCTATCCGGTCTTCGCTTAATCGTGCGTACGAACCGTATCTTTGAAACTAGCCGGTCTAAGCTTAAGCTTAATTAAAGACCCGTTAGGATTCTAATAGGTTATTATAAACCTTCGTTCCAGATTAGGAGCCCAGTAAAAGTACTTGCAATTACTGTATTGGATTTATACTTTGCTCAGGTAAATACTCTTAACTTATTTTCCCTATACGGGCTTGGGATACGGTACTATAAAAATACCGCTTGGTCGGGTATGTAGACATGTAAATCGGATTGTGATTAATGTATTACATAACTCGCTTTATTCTGTATTATTTGATGTATGGCCCTTGGGGGTTAAATGACCATGTCCCGGACATCCTTGGCATCATTTTACGAAATGGCCATGACCTAAGCACGGGGTGTAGGCGTACACCTGACAGATGCATTATGTAAAAACTGGTAATCCACTTAGGGGTATCATCCTTGTGGGCATTATACCGGAACTGGTAATCCACTTAGAGGATGATAGCCTGTGGGCATTATACCTATGGCGTGTCAGTTAATCTGTCCCGACGGACGGCAAATGAGTAAAACTGTAAACAAGATTATTTATAAATAATTGTCCCAAGTTATAAAGATATGTTTTGCCGAAGTGCATTCAAATCAATTTTATTAAACTCTTTTCTAAATGAGTCAGTTGAGTTGTATTTACCAGTGTAAACTGACGTATTTTCCAAAAAGGCTAAGTGCAGGTGCTAGACGAAATAGGCTGGCTACTCCAGGCATCATTACTCAAGTTTCGCAAGCTCTAAATGTCAAAGTCTGTTGAACAGTTTTTATTTTATTTCGATCCGCCTGTGGATCCTTTACTTCCGTTGTAATACTGAATATTACTTCATATTCGGAATGTAATAATAATTATCTTTTGCTTCCGCTGTGCATTCATATATTGTGTTGTTTGACTATTATGTTGCCAACCACGTCACAATACTCCCCACCGGGCCCACCGGTGACACGTGGAAAGTCGGGGTGTGACAGGTTGGTATCAGAGCCAACACTGAGTGAATTAAACACTAGCCTTTTGTGTTTAATCTCAGTTACACAATTGCACATTCTTGAGTCTAGACAAGAACATAGGACAAATTCTAAATTCGTTTTATTTTGTCCTTATTTGATTCTTTTGTTATTTTTCTGACTTGCCCATGCATAGAACATTTAACGTATTCTGCAAGTCAATGGCTATAGAAGTCCCGTTTAGGGCAACCATGTACTTGTTAAATTTTAAAGGAACGATTATATTTAAAGTATCATTCCTATATTATAAGATCTACCATTTTAATAAAATGGCAAAAATTTAAAAAAAAGGGACAAAACCTAGCCATGTGTCACATTAAGACAGGGCCAAGATGGTAGTTCCATAATTAGATTCAGATCCTTGTTAACAGTTCAATTTAGGATTGCTCTGCGTTAAATATTAAAAAGAATCTTACAGGTAAAACCTAGCCTAAATGTCACGGCATACAAGGCCAAGATGGTAGAACCTATTCAAGAGATTCAAATCCTTATTAAACATATGAAAGCATATTAACATGCTCGACAAAATGTGATATGATAAAATCACATAAGTCATTTTGGGATATACTGAATTCCCTTATTTATATAATAATCACTTATGGATGAAGTGCCCACGGGCTATAACTAACGTCCTCTGGGACTAAAGACAGTGGTAGCCTACAACTCCCTGTCAAGAAAAGGTAATGAACTTTGATTCAAACCTTGAAGCCTCGATTCTATAAAATCAAGGCCTATAAATTAAACTTGTCTACGTGACTAGGCCTTTTGTGCTATTATTAACTTATAATTTAGGAGTATAATAAAGATCCTGAATAATTATATATTTATCAAATTAACCAATATGTGTATTAAAAACATGGTTAATAAATCGTTCAAAACGATAAAACTGTTTAAACTTTCGTATAAACCTTGTCCTTGTTTAAATTTTTATGTAGAAATTAAAACTACATGGCTGGGTCGGAGGAAGGGAACAGTCATCCTTTGGATAACCTCGATGATAATGATAGGATTAATATAACCAAAGGAGAACTCCGTTCAATGATTAATACAGCTGTATCTGAAGCTGTGAAGGAACAGTTCAGGGAGTATAGTGGGACTAATAGTAAAACCTCATCTGTACCCCACTCTAAGTCTGTCCCTAAGACTCATTCGGAGGCTCACAGCAAGCCACCGCCCTCAAAGAATGATGAGTTAAAGAAAGATGATGATCGACAATCATCTATTCCACACAGTGTTCCATCCAAGAAGATAGAGTTCGATAATGAACCACATACCAAATCCTGTAACTATAAGTACTTTGTTTCCTGCAAGCCCCGAGATTTTACTGGGGAAAAAGGGGCAGTTGATTGTATGATTTGGTTGGATGAAATGGACACAGTTGTCGATATCAGCGGTTGCGCTGAAAGGGATGCCGTGAAGTACGTATCCCAATCGTTCAAAGGAGAGGCACTGGCATGGTGGAAGTCTCTCATTCAAGCTGCTGGGAAGATTCCGCTCTACAGCATGTCATGGGAACAGTTTGTTATTCTCATTAAGGAAAATTACTGCCCTCAACACGAGGTTGAGGGGATCGAGTCAGATTTCTTATCTTTGGTGATGACAAACTTAGATTGTCAAGCTTACCTCACCAGTTTTAATACCCTGTCCAGACTGGTCCCTTACCTTGTAACACCAGAGCCCAAGCGAATTGCACGCTTCATTGGGGGTTTAGCCCCAGAAATCAAAGCCAGTGTTAAGGCTTCAAGACCTGCTACATTTAGGTCAGCAGCTGATCTCTCTCTGTCCCTTACTTTAGATGCGGTCAGGCTAAGGTCGCTAAAGAAATCTGAAGAAAGTAAGAAGAAGCGTGAGGATGATAACTCACGAGGATCAGAGAAGAAACACAAGGGAAACACTGACTCTGAGAGGTCTGGGTCTGGAAAGAATGGTCAGCGGACAGAGGAAAAGCCAAGGTGCTCGACTTGCCAAAAACGCCACTTTGGAAAATGCAGAATGGAGTCCAATTCTAAATTAGGACCACCTGCATGTGGGATATGCAAGTCTAGGGAGCACAAGACTGTTGATTGCGGGAAGATTAAAGATGCTACATGCTACAACTGCAACGAGAAGGGGCACATAAAGACCAACTGCCCTAAGTACGCGAGGAAGCCCGAGTAGGCCAAGAGAACAAACGCACGAGTTATCAGGAGGAACGCCCAAGAGATGATGCAGAATAATAATAGTATAATATGTACCTTTCCTTATCAAACAGTTTATGCAGAAACTTATTTGATATTGGCACATATAAATATATTATGAATAATAAATGTTGAAAACTGTTGTCTCCGTCTGATTAAGACTCCGGTCATTTAATACGATGTAGAAATCGGCCGATGATACTTTAGAAAATGCTCCAACAAATCCTATATTGATATCTAATATCTATTAGAAATCACTCTTTCTCATACCTTATAGCAAACTTTTGGTTGCATACATAAGGACTCAATATAGTGATAAAAATCGATTGGTTGCCTTAAAAATTTAAGCCCATATTGTGGGTGATAAGAAGCAATTAACTATCAAGACTCCTTATGAGACAACTCTTATAATTACACGTATCCGTACGAGTAATTAATATTAAACATAAAAAAATGGTGGAACTGGCCGTCCCCGGAATCGAACCTGGGTCTAGGCCGGCCGCACCCTTTCGCGCACCTAGCCAACTGAGCTAGGTGCCTAGTTTGTGAAACTTCCATTATTTATTAAATATAAGCACTTGTACAATAAACTTCCTTATCATTTATCAATGATAATTTCTACTAAGTGTCCTGTTTTTAATACAGGCAATAATAAATCTTCATGAACCATAAACTTAGCAAATTTTTATCATCCACAAGGTATAACTTACCAAGGAAACCCTAGTAACCAATTCTTATAGTATCGGCAAGGAATCCTTCCAAAAATCTTAGACCACTCTTTCTTCGCATAGAGTACGACAACATATGTTATTTTAATTATTTTTCTCAGTATTTTTATATCGCCTGCGAATGCCAAACTATGTTGGATAAAAGTGTCATATGAGGATTGGCGTATCCTAGTGCGTCCCATAGATTATTTCCATGTCTGATCAGCATGGAGGTTTAATACATGGAACCCCTGAGATATCCCAATGGTCATATTGTGCTAAAGTCGACTAGTAGTATTCAAAGAAGATATCCAAAAATGGAAAAAAATTTTCAAGTGAATGTTCCCGATTAAGGAATTCGTGGACTTATAACATAAATGTGTCGCTTATTTGACACAAGCAATGATGAATGAACTGGAGCCTGAGACATGGAAAATCTCTGTAGCCTCCTTGTATCTTGATTATCTTCTCATAAGTTTTCCTTGCTTACCTCCTAGAAGGCAGGTAGAATTAAGATTAGCATCCCGCTGTGGGCTGGAGTATTTCGAAAACTCCATATTGATAATGGAATAACCGAAACCCTGATTTAAGTAAATTCTAAGATATAGATTCATATATCCTAACTCGATATTCTAAGAGTTTGATATGGTTGGGTAAGAAAGACGGTTCATTTTTGCTTATGCATTGTGACCGCAACCCTACTTAGGCAACGATTAAGAATTTACCATCAGCTGCCCAGAATAGTCGAATTGTTCGACTAACGGCAAGGATTAGCTATTCCCTAAGATTTGTTAAGCAGCGGTTGAAATAACCATCTCACCTTAAGATAAGCTTTTCTATAAAAGTTGATAAATAAGTATCAAGGCTGCCCCTTTGGAGACCTTGTATAAATGGAATATTAAACAATCTATTGATTAGGACAATAGATTGGTAGGTCCAATTATCCGGATCTGAAAGTTGCATTGGAAACAACGAACAAGATCAATACAAATTCCTAATCATCTGTAAGTTGCCATTATTAGGCAGAGGATACTTCTTTTGTTTCAGTAAATCTCGGGTCGAGATTTATTTTAAGGGGGTGAGGATGTAACACCTCAAAATTTCGTGTTTAATAAGATGACGACACGTGTCATGTATGACAAAAACACGTTGTGAACCCGGATTAAATAAAGATGTTTTGGCAGGATTTAAAAGTGGCGTCATGTTAATCTTTACCTCTGAACACCTCATTAATAAATCCCAAGACCCAAGTTATTATATATTAAACATCCATTGAGTCTTAAACCCATAAATGGGTTGACAAGAATGGAATTGATAATGCGTGACTTGATCCCACGAAGAAAAGCAACGATAAACCTTTGTTTTCGGGTCTTGTTTATGGATTCAAGCAAACAATTCATCATGGTAGGGTTATTGATTGTACAAGACCCTTATTAGAGGCCCCTAACTGATAATGGAGGTCCCAAAATACGTGCAAGTGGATTGGCCTTTCAAAACTTCAACAAACAACAACAAATTTGCCTCTGAAGAGTGCTAGCGCACCGCTACAAAGACAGCGTAACGGTGCGCTACCAGTCAACAAGTGGCCAGAAGTTGTGGGCTAGCGCACCGCTACAATTGTAGCGTAACTGTGCGCTAGCAGGTGCCCAGCATCAGAAAACCTCCTGCAGCCGGTTGTTCGCATTTCTGACCGATCTAACTGGTTGTTTTCACTATTAGAAGACCCCTAAACTATCCTAGAGCACTAGGACACTTGTTGGATGATTGTGGTCAGCTCTAGAGTTAGTTGTCAACCAATCATGGTGAGTAATTTCACTATATAAGGCACTACAAGTTCATAACTTTTGCTCACACTTCTCCTGCACATTTGGAGCATTTCTGGAGCTAAGGACCTTCCTCTAAGCTTTCCATTTCGTGCATAGGACTTCAGTAAGTATTCTTTTCCTTCTCTAATTGAGTTTAGCTAGGTTAATTAGCTAAAAGTCAAACCGTCGTAATTACGGTTTGACTTCGAGATTAGTCACTAATGGCTCAGTCATATCTTGAATTAAAAGTAGTTATAGGATGGTATTTATGTGGGTAATAAAACCCCAAAAGGGTTTCCCCTGATCACCACCCTAACCAGGTCAAATGTCGGGTCAAACATATGATTAAAAAGTCAACAGGATGCTTAAAATGTCATTTATGCATAATTAGCTATCTAGAACATATATAACTTGTTTGATCATTGTTATCACTTAGTAATGAGTGTAAGAACATGTCCAAACATGTTCAACCCGACTAATTCCTGTTTAGACCCGGTTCGGAACCGAAAGTCACATAGTTTGACTTTCACTTTGACTTTCAGTTCTGACCCGTTTAAGTATGTTTTAGAAATACCTTAGAGCTTCATTTGGACCAGGTTACATGCTAGTATAACCCTCTGTGATTATACACCTCGGTTCATTAGTTATCCGATTAATACGCATGATTCCGTTAATTGCTCATATGTTGACCATTATGCCCTTTACACCTTAAAACGAGAATTATGAAAATGTAAAAGTGTAGAAACCTTAGTTACTGATATATAAACTTGTATGCGAAGTTTGACATCAGTTTGACTTATAGATTAAGAGTTATGCTCAATATCGCAAATTTAAAGCTTTGTGTTAATAAAATGGCGTAATTAGCGTATAGCCTAGTTAAGCCTACTTTTTGATATCAAACTTAATACCCCCTGATGTAATATATTATTTAGGGATTTTTAAAGATTTTTAATTAATTTTAGGATGAGCATAACTAGTAGTCGTAGGCTTAATCCGGTAATTGTCGGTTTTGCCCTTACGGGCCATAAAATGAGTTTTACTTATCTAAACGACTCCAAACCTTTTGCTACTGATCTCATATGTTAAATAAATTATTTTAAGCCCTCTGGAAATATAAAAATATCAGATTTAAGTATCGAACCCGGAAATGGCCTTTAATCGCCATAATTAGCGTTTTTAACGCATAGTATGTCTTAAAATCATATTGGACATACCCGGGTTGATACCTACTGATATATGAGGCAAATTATTATATTTTAACAATAAGCAAAGGTTGATAAACTCAGACTTCGTTTTTGAGCTTTTCGGCTTATGTGAAATTACCAAAATACCCCTACGGGGCATAGTTTGGTTAAAAATGATATATTTCACATATATACTTTACCCTACTGTTATAACTCATAAAATTGAGTATTTTTACTGATTACATCAGACCCGTAACTCAGATGAATACTTAAACTCTTTTATAACCTTTTAAATGACCAAACTACCCCTACGGGGCCTAGTTTGTGTTTAAATACGTTTAGGGCATAATGAAAGACATCTTACTGATGTCACAACATATTTGAGGCACAATTAACTTAGGAAACCTGTAGATGGCTCTAATGAATACCCGTAACGCTTATTACGCGTTCGGTTCGGTTTATGTAACAAGTTTACATAAATTAGCCAAAACGGGTCAAACCTTATCGGTTTTATCTCAAAATCCAGAATGTGGATAATAAACCCATATTAAGCAAGTATCTGAACTTTTCGGGTCTAAATCACATTCTATCCGGTCTTCGCTTAATCGTGCGTACGAACCGTATCTTTGAAACTAGCCGGTCTAAGCTTAAGCTTAATTAAAGACCCGTTAGGATTCTAATAGGTTATTATAAACCTTCGTTCCAGATTAGGAGCCCAGTAAAAGTACTTGCAATTACTGTATTGGATTTATACTTTGCTCAGGTAAATACTCTTAACTTATTTTCCCTATACGGGCTTGGGATACGGTACTATAAAAATACCGCTTGGTCGGGTATGTAGACATGTAAATCGGATTGTGATTAATGTATTACATAACTCGCTTTATTCTGTATTATTTGATGTATGGCCCTTGGGGGTTAAATGACCATGTCCCGGACATCCTTGGCATCATTTTACGAAATGGCCATGACCTAAGCACGGGGTGTAGGCGTACACCTGACAGATGCATTATGTAAAAACTGGTAATCCACTTAGGGGTATCATCCTTGTGGGCATTATACCGGAACTGGTAATCCACTTAGAGGATGATAGCCTGTGGGCATTATACCTATGGCGTGTCAGTTAATCTGTCCCGACGGACGGCAAATGAGTAAAACTGTAAACAAGATTATTTATAAATAATTGTCCCAAGTTATAAAGATATGTTTTGCCGAAGTGCATTCAAATCAATTTTATTAAACTCTTTTCTAAATGAGTCAGTTGAGTTGTATTTACCAGTGTAAACTGACGTATTTTCCAAAAAGGCTAAGTGCAGGTGCTAGACGAAATAGGCTGGCTACTCCAGGCATCATTACTCAAGTTTCGCAAGCTCTAAATGTCAAAGTTTGTTGAACAGTTTTTATTTTATTTCGATCCGCCTGTGGATCCTTTACTTCCGTTGTAATACTGAATATTACTTCATATTCGGAATGTAATAATAATTATCTTTTGCTTCCGCTGTGCATTCATATATTGTGTTGTTTGACTATTATGTTGCCAACCACGTCACAATACTCCCCACCGGGCCCACCGGTGACACGTGGAAAGTCGGGGTGTGACAACATTCAACTAACTGAATGACTTGAACAATTTAGCCCAGGTCTGTTGAACCTTAGGCATTTCAACACAATAATTTTCATTCAATGCTGGAAATTATGTGTCATTTTTCTCAAAAACTTTCGCAAATTTAACTTCAACTTTCTCATCTTTTGCCAATTCGACATGTTTCTTAACACTCCATGTTTGACCTTTTGGTGTTCCTCGTTTGTAAAAATGTGAATCTTTTTGAACACTTTGATTTTGAACAACATTTTTTTGTTTCCAAAACTCTTGGGGTTTTGTCATATCAATAGATGTTTTCAAACTTTGTGTTGTTCTGAATCTGTGTGTGTGAGAATTCCAGGTCTGTTTTGAATCAAACCTGTTCTGGTTTAATTTCCAATTTTGATTCGAAGAAAACTTGTTTGTGTTGTGTCTCCAAGTTTGTTTTGAATCAAATCTGGTTGACTTTTGTCTCACATTCTCATATTTTTGTTTCTCAGCATCAATCTTCTTGTTGTCAACATCCACAGATTTTAGATTTGGACACTTTCGTGCAAGATGTCCTTTTTGATCACATTTAAAACATGTTCTCATGGACACATCTTTGACCTGTGGTTGTTTCTTTTTCTTTTGAACTAGGAACTCTTCAATAGACTGTTGTCCAATTTTAAGTTCTTTTTCTTCAGCTAAACTCTTTCCTTGAACAAAACTCATTTTTGTCTGAAAATTCGGAGTTTCATTTTTGTTTCGATTCTGTTTCTTCTTATAACCCAACCCAGCCTTCATGTTTTTCTTCTTGTAACCAGGTTTGTTATACGAACCTCTATGACTCTTACCAGCAAACTTTGAAATCTCAGACTTTTCAATCTCAACCATTTTGAAAACTTTGTCAACCTTTTCTGAAATCACATTCTGAATCGGGAATACAACATCTAAGAACAATTTGTCTGATCCAATCATGGTATAAACCAATCTCAGATTTTATGTTTTTCAGATATCCATCATGAAGATTTCCTTCATCTTCATCCTGTGATTCAGATTTACATGTATCAACTGACTCTTCTTTCAACACACTTTCAACGACTTTACCTACCACCTCTGAATCATGAGACTCATCAGATTTGGAATAGGTTATGTCAATGTTGTCTGGCAATTGGTCTACCATGTTGAAAGCTTTTTCGACCTTTTCCTCATCATAAAATGCAAATTTTCCCGGTGGTGGAACTTGATGAAACTCTGAGCCAATGCCTTTCTTGTTTTGCTCAGACTCACCATCTCCCGGTTTTATATTGAAAATTCGTTCAAGCACATATGACGACACGTGGTAACTTTTTAACTTGTTGTTATCCTGTTCTAAATCAGCAATCTGTTGCTTTAACTTAGCAACATCCTCAATATAGGAATTAACAACATCTTGTTTTATAGCATACATTCGTTTAAGTTCTTTAGTTGTTTCAGAAAGGTTATTCATTCTCGATTGAGCATATTTCATTTCATCTTTCACTTTCTCATATGACTCTTTTGTAACATGATATGCTAATTTCATTGAGTCATATTCCTTTTTCATTTCTTGACAAGCAATTTCTTTTTGTTCACATTCATTTGTCATTTTCAAAACATTTTCTTTCAAAACTTCATTGTCCTTTTCTAATTTGTTACATTTTTCTGAAAGTTTTTCATCATTTTCTTTAAAAACTTTTTCTTTTTCTAGCATTTCTTTGCAATTTTTCTTTGAAAATGTTTTCAATTTTAATGAATTCTAGATCTCTTGTTCTGAATTGCTCATCTTTTTCAGTATAAGCTCTGCACGGTTCCATGCATTTCTTGCACTGATCAATCAGTTTTAAGTTTTCAGAATCAGAATTTACCTCAGTGATTGGCACTTCGATGTTTTTAGCAGCTTTTGTCTGCTTCTGATCAGCATCATTCAACTTTTCCTTAACACTGACTTCATCACCAACATCATCAGCTACCAAATTTTCATTCTTTTCTTCATCTTCTTCTTTCTTCACATCTTCTTCAATCTGCTGTTCTTCAGTAACAGCTTTCTTAACCTCTTCATTTACCTCAACTTCTTCACTTTTGATTTCTTTCACAACTTCAACTTCAACAATTTCTGTTTCAACCTCTTCAGCAACCTTCTTCAAATTGATCACCATCTCCTCAACATTCTTCTTTATTCTCTCTTCATCCCTTTTTCTCAGTCATGATAACATGGCATATCTGATCTCCTTTTCATGCCTTTTAGCATATGTGTCATCTTCCATCACCTTACTATAGTACTCAGCTCTCAAAGGAATTATGAGAAGAACATCATCAAAGATTATGCCTTTCTTTGGAACAACCGGTTCTCCTTCTCTGTTGTAGTAACACTCTCTCTTCTTATCCCATCTTCTGTTGCTGACAACACTTTCATACTCTTCCTGCATCTCATCCATTCTGTTGTAGACCACGTTTCTTTCTCTGTACGTCTTCTCACTCAAGATCTCTTCTCGAGTTTTCTCTTTGATTTCAACTTTTTCTTCATGGATTTCAGCAGTGTCTTTGTCTTTGTTTTCATCTTGAATCTCAGCAACAAAAACAAACTTTCTTTCTTCTGTCATAGCTCTCCCATGAGCTGTTTTTCGAACATTCTCTAAACGATCTTCTTCTGGAGAAATCGAGCTCCAATCATAACCTTCATCCTCGTAAATTACAGCATAAGCTCTTGATTTTTCTTTCGGCTTATCTTCAATCAACTTTGGTTCTTCTCTGCTTCGATGGTAAATCGCCTTTCGATAATAGTCATCGTTGAAAGGACGTCCATTTCCTTCAGCAACTTCAGAGTTTCTGCATTCTCTTTTGAAATGACCCTTTTGCTTGCATCTGAAGCAGGTCACTTTGGTTTTGTCGAATCCAAGTTTTGTTGAAGCACCTCCAAGCGATTGTTTCCCGGTAATCTCCATATACCTCTGAGCTCTGCGAATACAACTAGCTAAACACCAACGGATGTCAATGAGCTCCATCTCTTCCGGATCAATCTGGTCATAGTCTTCTTTGGTCAATTCAGAGTTTCCAATTTTGCCAGCTACTAGACCTTCATATGACCCCAGAACAGATGCAAGAAAACTCATTTGCTGCTTAGCAGCATTGATGCTCATTGCAGGAGAATTCTTCAGTTTAAGAGCAATGTTGCATAGAATTTCTTCAGCTTCATCAGAATTTGACTTTGAAGATGAATGATATCCAGAATGATGACTTGGCGACGTTGTTTGTGGTTCTATCATCTTCTCACCACTAAATGATGTTTTTGGTGAACCAACACCTTTATCAGAAGGTACACTGCCTTTGTAGTATAAGCCAACATTTTGTTGATGTGAAGAACCAGTCATCTTGTTCTGTTTCTGCAGCTCCAAATCATGACTTTCAATCTTTTCAAACAAAGATTCAAGAGAAATTTCATCATATGAAGCATCATTTTTTAAGATAAAAACAAACGTTTGCCACTGATCAGCTCGTGGTAACGCTTCAATGACTTTATCAATAAGTCCCTCTCTTGTTTTATCAATTTTAAAACGTTCAAGTTAGATTTTAAGGTGACAGAATCTCTCTATCATTTGTCTCACTGTCTCTCCTTTTATATTATCAAACGGATCAAATTCTTTTTTAAGTAAGGCAATTTTATTCTTTCTAATCTGTTTTCCCCCTCAGCTTTAACTCGTAAAGCTCCCAAACTGATTTTGACGATCCATCATGAGTAAGCAGAGCAAATATATCATTTCTGATTGCTGTCTGAATCAAAGCAATCATTCTCTGTTCAGCTGCGTATTCTGCTTTGTCTTCTCTCAGTAACCTCTTGAATGGAAGTTCTTCGCCTTTATCATCTTTTGGCCTTTCGTATCCAAACTCTAAACAGAACCAGCTTTCATGTGCATATGCTTTTGCCCAGTTGATGAACCTTTCTTTCCACCATGTATAATCCTCAATGCTTTCCAGAGTTGGTGGTTTTGATTGCGTTCCGTAAAAATTATCATGCTTGATGTTTTCGTTGATCGCCTTCGTGATGGTTTTTGGTGTAACATTTGTAACCTCAGACGATTTGGTTGTGAACGCGTTGAAAAACGTGTTGTAAAATTCCTCAGCCATGATGTAAACCTGGACAGATTACCAAGCAAACACAATTAGTACAATCAAATATCAAATAAACTGAATCTGACTGACACTTTGATCGATGCGAAATGATCTTGACACGAAAAAGTTCACTTTCGAGTGAAATATGACACTCATGCGAAATCAGACTGAACTTCTGAGCGAAATCAGTTTGACGTTGGAGCGAAATCACATGTATCTTGGAGCGAAATTATGTTTCTTTGTGTCTCAAAAGCGAAATCAGGTGTCTTTGGAGCGAAACCTCAAGGTATTGTGCCACAAAAGCGAAATTAAATTGACATATGGGAGAAATTAGGTGTCTTTGGAGCGAAACCTCAAGGAATGATGTTCACTGGAGTGAAATCTGATGAGAATTATGAACGAAATCACTAAGTGTCCATATGAGCGAAATCAATTCGAAGTCAATTTTAGTCCATTTTTAGTCCGAATTTAGGTATGAAACTTTCAATGGTTTATCTATGACCAATTATCTATTATCTGTGAAATTTTGATCCGGTTTTGTCCGATAAAACTTCCTGAAATGATGAAAGAAGGTGTAGAAGTCAGAATGTGAGCGAAATCAAGCTAAACTCTTCTTCCTGAGCTCTGATACCACTTGTTGGATCGTTGTTTGACCCGATTGAGTCGATCAGAAGAGCTTTATGTCCGGTTCAAAGGCGGAATCAGAGAACTGGACGCGAAAACAGCTTGATACTATAATATCTGTCACTTATATTGCATTTAACAACGATTACAACCTGGACAGATTTCGGCAGCACTTCGATACAATTCCGGAAGTCGCGATACCAACAAATGAACAGTGCACCTATATATAAGGAGGATGATTTCGCTTATGTGTCCATGTACATATGAGCAAAATCAGATGTTTCTGATTTCGCTTATATGGCATGTACATATGAGCGAAATCACATGCTAACTCTCTAACAATTGTTTCTCGAACCTCGTGCACTGGATATCCTAACTTATTCTATTACATGATACAAGACGAAGTCAATAGACGTAATGCACTAACACTAACAATAAAAGATTACAAAATGAAAAAAAAGAAAACAAAAAGGTTTACACATAATTGAGCCAATCAAAAGCTTTACTTCAACTTCACATGGATCACCATCCTATGGTCCATTGTTCACCTAATAATCAATCTAACGGTTAAAAATACTCTAGAATCAAAAGCATTAGTTTAAACCCTAAATTCCTTTTTACTTTGAACAGCAACACACCACAAACCCCCTGCCCCCTTCTCTCTCGATCAGCCTATCTCCGGCGACATGCCAGCCGGTGCCGGCCGCTCTCCGACAACCACGCCCCACACTGGTATCATCTATAAACATCTTTCTGTGATTGTGACATGTATATATATTGTCAACTATTTTTTTTTGAACGATAAACTTCATTAAAAACGGCTAAGCCCACAAAAAAACGAGGACCGCCACCACAAAACAAAAAAATTACAACATATACAAAGGGAACCTATTCCAATCCCTCCAACTAATATCCCGAAATCTAGACCAACTACGTAACCAGAGGAATGACCATGACTTAATACAACCAATCATATCACAAACCCGTGGCTGAACATCTTCAAAATATTGTCAACTATTTGACCTTGGTGCATAGAATGATAGAAACAAACATATATTATAAATCTATTTGCAATTAATATATGAATATGATTATAACAGGGGAAGTGAAGAAGATGGGGGCGAAGATAAGTTAATTGGTCATGAATTTAATACTAAAATGAAGCATTGACATCTCGGGTGTTCCGGCAACACGAACCCACCGAACACCCTTCTTGTTCAAGCACCCCCTGACACCCGCTTCATCTTACACACCGCTCACCCCTTCCCCTCCCTCGTTTCGGTTTCCGACGACTGTGTCGTCCATGACGATGACGTTACCGTGAGATGATGAAAGATGATCTGTAGTTAGTGGGGATGATGCTGATAATAATCGACGGCGACGGGTTTTGGCGGTAAACAGACGGCGACTTTTATTGAGATTTCTCCGGTGGTTTCAGCGTCTACAGCCGGCAACTTTTAGGTTTGTTCACATCATAAGTTTGTAAAAAATGAGGCAAACGAGGGGACGATGTTTATGGCAAACAAAGGGGCGATCATTGGGGGTTGAGCAACCGACACCGATATCCAATCAAATGAGGAGGATGGTTTTGGAAATACTCAGGATTGACTCTCAGGACTCGGTAGAAAACAATTGAACCAAGGATTTTAATTTTGACGATTCAATGTTTCAAGAGTTCGTGATTTATAATATTGGTCAATTGTGAATTGTATGAAGATTTTGATTCGAAATATAGATATCCACAGCAACATGTATTATAGTTTCACTTGTTTATTGGTAATCTTCTTTCTTTTTTCCTCCTTTTTATTTTGTTCTTTATGTGAACTTTGAGACTTTTTTTTCTTATTTCTACTGTTATTTGTTGCAAATGTGATATGTGGTCTGTTTTCTCACAGATTATTGGGTTAAAGAGTGAAACCTTATATTATATCAGATTGAAAGTATGGATAAAAGGCCCTGAATTTATAGTTTGCTTTGGGCCTCCAAATTGGTTAAGCCGGCTCTGGGTAGTGGCTTGGTTCAGACTCAGTGGAGGCAACAACCCAAACCTACCTGGCAATTGCTACCGGATTCGAAAGGTTCACATTCGCTGAGACAGTGAAGGCATCACATAAATTTAGAGAAAAGATGATGACAAAACAAGCTTCCGATGAATATGTAATTTTATTTTCTTTATGTTTGTAGATTTTATACATTTTTTGTTTGTAAATATGTATAAATTTATGATTAATGTTATTGAATTTGTATAGTTTTATTTGCTTTTGTATAGAATAAAACTAGAAAAAAAAAACATTTTCTTTAAACAAAGCATTTTTTTACTTACGGGTTTGTGACACAAATTCCATTGCTGAAAACCTTTTATTTTTTCATTTTATTTATTACAAATTCGTCAGAAATGCGTAGTAAACAGGTAGTAGGAAAATGCGTAGAAAATGTGTAGCAATGGATTTTCGTGACAATTGTGTAGCAAAAATTAAAAATTAAATTTCATGACAATTGTGTAGCAAAAATTAAAAATTAACTTCCGTTACATATGTGACAACTCGTATTTCCGAACCTATCTTTGTACTTTGAAGTAACGTATGTGTACGATATGTGATTTTATGAAAGTGAATGATTATGTGAATGTTATGTTGATACGTGCTTCGTGTAATGTATGTATGTATATAAACGGCCCAAACGCACAACACTCACCCGATCGCACAAGCCCATTCGGGCCACACCTTTGCATCCGAGACCAAAGGGTAGCCCAAGCTTGGGTTCGGCCCACTACCCCATGTCGCATAACACTAAGGGGATAGGGTACACTTCTCATTGTTGCAAAATACTTTACACACACACAAACCCTAGCTTCTCTCATCCTCTCTCTCTCAAACTCGACGGCAAACATTCTCCCATCATCGAAGATCTTTCTTGTTTGGATCAATCATCTATTCCACCCTCCTCTCAATCGGTTAGTGTTCTTTGATGTGTGTTCTATGATGTTATTGTTACATGATATAGTGTGTATGAATGATAATGTTCTTGTGAATCGGATATGTATGATAATGTTAATCGGATATCATGTCTTGTTTCGGATTGATTCATGATGAGCTAAGGATATCTTGTGATTGATTGTGATTTAAATCATCGATTGTTGTTGTGCAAGTAATCGGTTTACATATGTGTATTGGTGAATGTTCATGCTAATCGGATTCCATAATTATTGTTTTAAGAACCGAATGATTGATAATAGGCTGCATGATTGCTGAAATCGGATTAGTTGTAGGGTCGATCATAAGGTGTTATATAATGGTTTGAAATCCCTAAATGATTATGTTTAAGTGTCTTGATTATTGTTCATGATTATGATTATGTTAGAGTTATGAGAATTTATTTGAATATGCTCTGTTTGATCGATTGTATGTGATATGGATAGTTGGAAATTTGTTAATTGATAAAATGTAAATAAGGAAACAATTGAATGGTTGTAACTGATTAACATAATTTTCGGATGTTTAAACTGGTCGCACAAGACTCCTGGTCGCACAAGGAGTCCATTCGCACAAGACTCCTAGTCACACAAGGAGTCCAGTCGCACAAGACACTCACAATCGCACAAGGCTGTTGGATCGCACAAGCTGTATGTTTGTTTAACTGTCTGGGCCGGATGATCATGTTGGGTTGGGCTAATTCTAATCGCACAACCCAACCGGATCGTACAAGATGTCCGGATCGCACAAGATTGGATTTAATTGATTTGGGCCATGATCATGTTATCGTTTTGTTGGGTATTTTGATTTTTGGGACAGGTAGTTTTGGGCTCCAACGGATGACTCGCACAAGGCCCCTAAGCTTGTGCGAGCCCAATCCGGAATTCGAGATAACTGTTGAACATGATGTTGCGTGTTTGCCATGATCCGTATGTGTTTCTTATATGCTATCTTATGTGATACTTGTGTGCACTACTTGAAATCAAAACCTGACTTGTATGGTAACCATGTTAGGACGTGGTTGACCACTAGCTGCTAGACTTGACCTTTCTGTGTATCTGCCGAGCAAACCAAGGTGAGTTCACACTAGCCAAGGCATGGGATTCCCAGGGGTTGGGAATGGGATTGGATAACTACTCGTACAACCATTACTTTTAAAACTACTTATTACTGTCCTCGGATTGAAGGGCACGTACGTAAAACCTACGTACAGTTATACTTACTACTGTCCTCGGATTGAAGGGCACGTACGTAAAGCCTACGTACACGATCTTAAGACCATCAACTCTATCAAAGGAAGTCCCTCAATTATCGACTTAATCGCCGAGGCCTAGGGCGAGCGGGTCATTAGTTAATAGCGCTATTAGGTTTAACAAACCTCACACCATGCCAGTCGGACGGGCATGTACTAATGGACTATGGGCAAAGGGCCAATGCTGATAGACATTGACTTAGGGCACCTCTTACATTTTCGTAGCAGTCGATACGCGTGGTCTTGTAACACATGGGAACCCCCCACTAATCATCGCACACATGCCTGGATAGGCCGCGATAAGGATTAATACGATACATGGTTTACAAAACGAACATACGATTTATGAAATGAATACTATAACCAAACAACCAACTGTGAACTCGCTCAACTTTGTTGTTGATTCGTTGCTACATGCCTTGCAGGTCATTAGGTACTCATGGAGCTTGCACAGGGAGGAATGGTTGTTGTTGTGACAACCGTCACTTTTCCGTACATTCCGTACACGAAATGAACAGTAATTTGTGCTTAAATGACTGTGCATGATCTGGTTTACCAGACAAATAAATTTCTGAATTCCATGCAAGTGAATTCATGCACATTTTGTGCTACAAAATATAGCTTTATGCATAAACGAGAGCGTTGCGTCAGAAATATTAGTAAACTCACCGGTAAGACACATCGTGTCAACAGAACTGCAGAAAGCAGTCAGACATTAGAATTGAGGCCTAGGTGTAGGCCCGACGACAAAAGTACATTAAAACCCAAGAGTACATATAAGGGTTTAATTTATAGACATTGCGAAAGCAAAAATAAGCACTAAAAAGCACCCGAAACGCACTTTAAGTGCAGAATTTATATAATTCAGCAATAATTCAGCATTTAAACATATGAATATTTTGCAGAAATGTCGTTTTATTATCCAGAATACTTCCCTAAGTGTTGGAAATTGAAAGGGTACAAGAAAGGTACTTAAAAGACACTAAAAGGTGCAATTTGGCGCTTTAACGAATCAATACCTAAACGAACAACCGGATTTTACCCGGAACACCAAAATAATGCTAGAAGCATTGTTTCTATTTTTTTTCTAAGCCAGTTAGGGTCCCCGAGTACCCTAACACCCGTTGTAAATTACAACACACATGACACTAGTCTTGATCACCTAATTAACATAACTAGATTACCTAACTAAATAGTTAGAAACCAACCCATGACACCCCCCATCCTAACCGATCGGCCCCTTGTGGGGGACATCACCTTACACTTTTAATTATATTATTAGTGTGTGTCTTATATCTAGGTGACACAAAACCTAGTGGATAATGAACATGGTTGGATTATATAAGAAACCATAAGACTCTCACTTTCATTTACAAACCACAACAACATTTCACAACCTCTCTCTCTCTCCCTCTTGAATTCTTGGCCGAAGATATAGGCCACACCACCACCACTTTTCGATTTCGATCTTACCATTTCAAGCTCATACAAGTGTGAAGGATCACGCACAAGGAAGCCCGGTGCTTTCGGATTGCCAAGGACCTCACTACGTTGCTATTAACCACTCGTTTTTCGCCTAGTTTCTTCCCTAGCCTCGAGCTAGTAGTAAGTGGCTCTAAACACCTTCTTGATCTTGTCTAGAGTGGTTAATAATAGTTTTGTCGGATGAAAATCATGAACACTAAAGATCACCAACTAAAAGTCTTGTAAAATGATGAACTTGATGGATAAAAGGAAAGTGATGGTGTAAAACTTGTTAAACTTGTTTTGTTATGATTATTTAGTGTTGTTTTATGCTAGTAGTAGTTCGGATCGTTATCTAACCCGGCTAGGTCATGTTCATAGAACATGAATTAGTGTATGTTAAAATATGAAAAGGACTAGATGATGAACACTACTACATAATAACATGAACTTGTGTAAAAGTAAATTTTCTTGTAAAATGAAGTTCTAAACTAGTAGATCTAAAGATCTACAAGTGGTATTTTCGAAGAACCAACTGTAAGACGAAACCATGTCTTAAAACCGGATCTTTCATGAACTAGAGGTGTTTTTGTGAACAAACAAGTGTGTGGACACTTGTGTAACAAAAGTTTTAACAAAGAAATAATTTTCGTAAAAACCGACTAGAAGTTGTGAAACTTCATATTCTTTAAAAATAAAGTTTTTAAGAAATTAAACTTATTTTTAAAGATAACAAGACTTACTAAATGTGCTAGTAAGTTACTACACATTTTTGTAAATATTCAAGTTCATGAAATGGAGAAATCAGTGATTATTGTTGATGAGTATTGTTGATAATTGTTGTTGATGATTGTTGACGATTTAAAAGAAAATAAACACATGTTTTGAAAACATGGGAAACCTCCATTTTTAGGGGAAACTCTGTCAAAATTTTTATAAATTTTGACACTTAGAAAAATATAAGTTTTTGAGAAACTTATTCCCTAAGAATGTATTTAAGAGTATTACCAAGGTTTCCCAAATTTTTGGTGATAAGAAATGATGATTTCTTCAAGAATAAAAATGGATATAAGTATGTATATTTTTGAGAGAAAAATATATATTATTTGGTCACCAACTTTTGTGCTAAGTGTATATAGTATGTGTTGTACGTGCTAGCGTATTAAGACTTAAAAATACACTAAATACTCATGAGAAGTATAAACACAAAATACACATACAACATACAAGATACATAATTCGGGTGCAAAGTGCAAAACATGAGATACTTATATTAATTTTTGAGAAAATAATATAAGTAAAACACTTAGTTAAAAATATAGAATATTTTTAACACAAGAATATATACAAAAGAGAGTGACTGTACTTGTGCGACGCAAGTCTAGTGACTAACGTTAAGAAAACGCGTATAGGTTACGACGTTAATTAAGCAAATCCGGTGAAGTTTACGACGCACAGGAACGCAAAGTTGTGAGTTCATGCTCCCCCTTTTCTCTAACTGTTTTTGGTTTTATAACTCTCGGGGGTGAAATACATGTTACAAATATTATAATTTTTACAAAGGGTAAAAATACAAGAAGCACTCTTGGTGAGAACGAGAACCGAGTGCAATATGATTTGAGAATACGAGAAGCACTCGTGGTGAGTGCAATATGATGAGCTTTAAGAAAAGCCTAGAAAATACTAGATCATGTGAGCTTAAACTAGATATTGAGATGCCATTATTACTTAATTAGGGACGAGGGTTAGATCTAACGGGTACGGCCGAGCCCCACTCATGGTCCTTATGTGACCTCTTGAGTGCTTCGGTGTCCCAGTCGAGGGAAATCGACACAGTCGAGGTTAATCGACACAGTCGAGGGAAATCGACACAGTCAAGGGAAATTGACGCAGTCGAGGTTAATCGACATAGTCGAGGGTAATCGACACAGTTAAAGGAGAAAATACTAATGCTCCCTATGTCCTCACATGCCTTGAAGGAGAATATACTAATGCTCCATATGTCCTCACGTGCCTTAATGTCCTTGTATAAACAACCATTTAAAACGTGGGGTACACAAGAAAACTTGAATGATACTTGAGTACGTGGGGTACTCAAGAAAGCGGGAATTATACTTGAGTACGTGGGGTACTCAAGAAAGACTTGAATTATACATGACACATACTATGTTTTCATACAAAGTATAAAAACGTGAAATACAAAAACGCATGAACTCGCTCAACTTTATGTTGATGTTTTCCAAAATTACATGTATTTCAGGTGACAGGATGGATCTTGGGCGCAAGTGTCGTAACTAGAAGTAGACTACAAGTTTAGATGTGATCCACTTTTGTTGAATTGTAACCTTGTCAAAGGTCGTGTTTTGAAAACTTAAATAACAAGTGTTTGTAATACTTAAATTTTCATAAATGGATGAACATCGTTTTGATCATGTAGTTGTTTATTACGATTGAATGCAATGATAACAAGCTAGTCACACATCATACGCTTCCGCAAAAGACAGGGTGTGACAGTTTGGTATCAGAGCTTCGATTGTAGTGAACTAGGATTCTTTCTCGAGTCTAGACTACAATCACTAGAGTTCTTACACGAAAACATTTTTACGAAAAGGTTTTCATTGCATTCACGTAAGCGCCAAGATCCACAAGTCAGACACTTTTCAAAAAGTGACAAGGCAAGGACATTAGTGAGGAATACCTTTAAAATAAGGTGCCAACCAAAGCATAGTCTACACGAGTTAGACTTGCCAAAAACAAAATGATCCCCCAAAAACGAGAGTTATACGTGATATAATGCATTAAATTGCTTGATTATGCTAAGTAGCATATATGTTATTGATATACATACAAATAAGTGTACGGAATGATTATTGACGTGAATAAGATACTTTCGACTCCGACTCCTATTACTGTACGTGACTCGCACGATGAAGCTACCGACCTCGCGTCCTTTGCAAAGCTCATGGCTGGGAGTGATTACCAAACAAGATGCTGAGCTTACTTCCGTAGGAGATGGCTGCTCTTCCCTCTCGAACGTAAAGATGCCAGCCTACGGCGATGATGACGAGGCAGAGGCGGCAACCTTGAACAAATTCTTGATCAACGGGACGAGATCCCTGCGGCTTATGAGAAGCAAGATTGAGACGTACTTGACCAGAAAAGGAAGATGAAATATTCATCTTGAAGGTGCCCCTCCAACTACTAGGAATTCTCTCTATTCCTACTTCATCTAGTCATCGTGCCTATTCGCGCGTAACAACAACGAGTGTTAGCGCGTGGACCACTGCAATGGTCCTTTCCATGACAAGAGGTATAAGGACAATAGTGTCCCTTCCTTGAATGATCATCTGCTTGGACGAGAGAAAATTGGGGTAACTGTGCAAGACAATTTATTATTACGGGGGCCCACGTAATAATAACTTGTAGTCACTGTTGCAGAAATCGGCCTAGGCGGCCGATTAATCGCCGCCTAGGCGCTAGGCGGTAGTTTACTGACTAATTTTAACCTAGTCGGTCCAATTAATCGGTTTTAGTCAAAGTCGGTCAAAGTCGGAATTAATCGGTGAAAATCGGTCTTAGTCGGACACGGGGGCGTGTTGGGTGAACACGGCCCGTGTCCAGTTACCTGAACTGGGCGTTTTTCTGCAGGTGGTTCAGCACGGGGCCGTGTTGGTTGGGCACGGCCCGTGTTGAACCTTCTGAAATGGAGAGAATTGTCGGGTTGCCTTGTTCTTGTGCATGAGTTCATTTTTCTCGTTCCCCTTTTCATCCTTTACCACCATGAGTGTGTTTTATTCCTGAAAATTAAAACTAACTAGAAAACATAAAAATTAATCTAAATTAAACTAAGGATAGTTCCGCGGAATGCCTCCGTGGTGCGCCACGTTTATAAGGGTCCTTGGCTAGACCCAAAGCCGGTCATATGTCACCCAAGTGGGATGTATTGCATCCCATGTTGCACCGTCGGAGAGCATCATCCAAGCTTGAGTCTATGACCTGCATGTAGTTGACCGGGTCTTCGTCCTCAATTCTTTTTCCACATTCAAACTTCACCTCCTCATCCCCAAACTTCATTGTTAACGTTCCGTCATTCATGTCTACCACCGCTTGGGCGGTGGCTAGAAATGGCCTCCCGAGGATGAGAGGGACATCGGTGTCTTCTTCCATGTCTAGGATGACAAAGTCGGTTGGGAAAACGAAATTGTCAACTTTTACCAACAAATTCTCAGCGACACCTTGTGGAAATTTGACGGATCTGTCGGCGAGTTGTATGCTCATCTTTGTAGGGCTTGTTGTTCCTAGGCCGAGTCGTTTGAACATTGATGTGGGCATGAGGTTAATGCTAGCCCCAAGATCGGCTAATGCATTACGAACGGGAGATTCCCCAATCGAGCAAGGAATTGTGAAGCTTCCGGGATCGATTTTCTTTTGTGGAAGTTTGTTGAGCACTAAGGCGGAGCATTCTTCGCCTAAGTTAACTAATTGCAATGATTCAATTTTCCTTTTGTTTGTGAGGAAATCCCTCATAAATTTTGTGTATTTAGGCATTTGGGTTAGGACCTCGATAAAAGGAATATTAACATGCAATTGTTTTAGTAAATTTTCAAATTTAGCGAATTGCTCATCGGTCTTTTGACGATTTAACCTACCGGGGGTACGGAATTGGAGGAGTCTTGGTGGGCTCTTGAGTTGGTAGAGAAGCCTTTTCTGGCACAGGAGGAGTCACAGGCTGGCTAGAATGGCTTCTTTCATTTGGCGGCGATGGAGCATCCTCGGGACCCACGGTTCGATTTCTTAACGTGATGAGATGTACTTGTGCCTTAGGGTTGGTTTCGGTATTACTAGGTAACGCGCCTTGTGGTCTCTCGGAGAAATTTTGAGCTAGTTGATTTAATTGTTTTTCAACGTTTTGAATGCTAGCTTGTTGATTTCTAAAATTCGATTCCAATTGTTGAAATCGATCCGAGTTTTTCTTTTCAGTGTCAGAGATGAGGCGAGATACAGTATCTTCAAGCCTTTCTCTTCCACTTTGTTGTTGAGGGAAATTTTGTGGTTGTTGAAAATTAGTTCGTTGGTTTTGTTGGTTACTACTATTGCCGGGATCTCTCCAACCAAGATTTGGGTGGTTACGCCATCCTTGGTTGTAGGTACCCGTTGGAGGACCCGACGGCCTAGGTCTATTATCCATGTAGTTTACCGTTTCTGTTTGTTCATCTAATTCTTTCATACAACTCCAATTTTCATGTGACCCACCACACCCTTCACAAGCCATAACCGAGGCCGTCTTTGTCATTTCTAGCTTTTTGATTTTTGAAGAGAGGGCCTCGATTTGGGCTTGTAAAGAGGTGCTTTCATCAACCTTATGGGCGCCCGGGGCAATAGATTTATTACCTCGGGGAGTGTGCCATTGAAAATTGGTTTGAGCAATTTCCTCAATTTGGTTATATATTTCATTTGGGCGACGATTACCTAAAAGTCCCCCGGAGCTTGAATCAAGTGTTTGTCTTGTGTGTGGCAACAACCCATTGTAGAAAGTGGATACTTGTTGCCATACCGCTAGACCGTGGTGAGGACACTTTCTTAGAAGCTCCTTGAACCTTTCCCAAGTTTCATATAAGGATTCCCCATCCTCTTGTGAGTATGTATTAATTTCAGTCATTAATTTAGCCGTTTTAGCAGGAGGGAAATACTTATATAAAAACTTTTGGGCAAGTTCATCCCAGGTGTTTACCGATCCAACTGGGAGGGTGTTAAGCCAAGCCTTAGCTCGGTCTTTTAGTGAAAATGGAAACATTCGAAGGCGGATGGCGTCATTTGATGCTCCATTGATCCGAAAGGTATCACATATTTCTAAGAAGTTAGTAATATGTAGATGGGGATCCTCGTCCGCAAGCCCGTGGAAGGTTGCGGAGTTTTGGAGCATTTGTATCAAATGCGGCCGAAGTTCGAAGTTGTTGGCCTCGACATTTGGTGCATTGATAGCGGCGCCGAGATTGCCTACGGTAGGCCGTAGCCCGTAGGTAATCCATGAGGGTACGTTGGTCCGCCATTGGAAGTGGGTCCCCCAAAGCTTTCTATTGATTTTTAGCTTTAAGTCTTTTTCTGAGAAAGCGTTCGGGTTCTTCTAGGGGTTCTTTTATGTCTCTACTAGAACTGGAGCTCATGCACTACGTAGGAGGGTCAAATGTGGCACCTGGGTTCCAAGTCCTGCAATAAAAACAGAAAAGAACGTTGGTCAAAAAGTTCACCACGGCCCCGTGCTCAGTGAACTCGGCCCGTGGTCAGAGATACAGTAATTGTTTTCTGGATTCCCAGTTACTAGGAGTTGGACACGACCCCTTGTTGCACCGACACGGCCCCGTGTTCAGCTCTCTGTAACTCAGAAAATAAAAACTGCCAGTGATGATGCTGGGCACGGCCCGTGTCTGACCGGGCACGGCCCGTGCTGAGCTCTGCAGAAGCTGAAAAACTAAGAAAATCCTAAAAAATTAAAAAGAAAAAATAAAAGATGATTAGGCCGTTGATTCCTAACTTTCTTAAAATCCTAGTGTCCCCGGCAACGGCGCCAAAAACTTGATGTGCGGTAAAGTGTTATATATATTAGGTGTATATTTTAAGCCCTTTTTAACACTTATTTTAGCCAAGTTTTAAATTTATAAAACACGATATTTTACTAACACTAAACACACATATGGGCAAGTGCACCCATCGTTGAGCGTAGTATAGCGTTGGTAAGATACCGAGGTCGTCCAAGGACACAAGAGCTTTTAATACCGGTTTATCCTCAACGTCTAACCAAAATAAAAAGTTTAGAAAAATGTTTTAAGCTAAGAAAAAATAAAAAACTAACTAAAATGCTGAAAAATAAAAATAAAATAAAAACAGATAGACAAGATGAATCACTTGGTTCCGACTCGTATCTAGTATAACCTTTGATTATTTCCACACTTTTGCACATAATTAAGAGATTATCTTAGTTATTGTAGTAGGCCCCTCTTTTGAAGGTGACGTTACCCTCACCCTAGTAGTTTGAGTCAGCAGGGATACAATCCTAAAAGGGTGGATTATTGGAAGATAATGAATTAAGTTATTAATGCAGTATTGTGGTAGGCCCCGCTTTTGGCGGTGACGTTACCCTCGGCTAAGTAGTCTGAGTCAGCAGGGATACAGTCCTAAATAGCCGGGTTATAGTATTAATAGTAGTTAACTTATGAGGGGGTCAAAGAGTTTGGACCCCCGCCATCCAATACCGTGAAGTATTGAAGGAGGTCCTACTAAATTTGACCCAGGTCCATTGCAGGACCTCTAAACGCTGAACAATGGCAAGACCTTTACCAAACCGTTCCCTTAACCCCCGACCAGGTAGCCAACATACCTCCATATAGACCGTGGAGATATGAATGGTGAAAATCCTTTATTTTATATAGACAGTAAAATAATGCCAAGACACCACGGACAAACGATAAGGAAAGATCACCTTCAACATAAGTAACTAGTTATTAAAGTCATTAATACAAAACCAAATAAAAAGTGCAAAAGATTAGAAATAAAAAGTATTATACTAGACACTTTGTCTTCACCAAGTGATGTAAGAGACTTAGGCAAACATGGCCTTGATTGTCAAGAACTCTTACGATCAATCTTGGATCTCGAGACGACTCACACACTCTACGATGGACAATGGATGATGGTGTTGTGATGGTGGTGGGTGGTGGATGAAGTGTGAGAGAGGTGGTGTGCCAAGGGATGAGTTGAAATGAATCCAAGCACTCTTATTTATAGGCTGAACAGAGAGCTGGGCACGGCCCCGTGTCCGCTGGACACGGCCCGTGCCCGTCTGACACTCTCTCTCCTCATTAATTGTAATTCGCAATTACAATTAATGCGCCTGCTGTACTTTCGACACGCCCCCGTGTCCGCTGGGCATGGCCCCGTGGTGGGCAATAGAAGCTTCTATAGGTTTGTCTTTTCTGCTGCTTCTTGGGCACGGCCCCGTGCTGGCTGAGCACGGCCCGTGTTCAGCCTTCTGCCTTCTCTATTTTGCTTGGGAAGATGCCGTTGAGGGGTCGGGCAGTCCACTAATGTTCCTTTCCTTGTATTTATGTTGGAATTAACTATCTTTTTGCTTCTTTTGTGTTTTTGAGCTCATTTAATCCTGAAAATACAAAAGGAAGACAAAAACACTCTTTTTCCAATATTAGTACTTAAAAAGGGTTAGTTTTATGCCTCATTTGATGTAATTTATATGTTGCATTTTACACACATCAGGACACCTTTCATATTGTTGGTTGAATTATGTTTACTTATATGCTTGTTCAATATGATTGGTGGCTTGATCCTGGTCAGTCACGCCTCCAAGCGGTGATACTCCGCGTGTGGATTTTGGGGGTGTGACAACATAGGTAGGAAAATGCGTAGAAAATGTGTAGCAGTTTGTGACAGCCCTTTTTCTGTCATAAATGGATAGGAAAATGCGTAAGAAACCAGTTTCCTACGAGTGGTTTTCCTACATATGCATTTTGTCACAAATTCGTAGAAAATCGCGAGTTGTGACGCATTTCCTACGGAAAATGGTGTCAGAAATTTTAATTTTTCTAGTAGTGTTAGGTTTATTTTGAGTTTTGATCTTTCTCCCACTTTATTCAATTGGATATTATAAACTTTGCTATCTGAGCTTTATTTGGACTCAGTGACTTGAGATTTTTGGTTTTTAGGTCCGCTAGGTTACCTGGGGGATTACATTTGAGATTTTGGTGAAATATGGTTTAAATCAAGATAATAGAACCTACCATAAAGATAAAAAAAAGTTATAAATACCTCCTCGCATATGTGATGCGTGCGTGTTCACCCCTGGTCTCCGTCTCTCGCCTCGGTTCCAAGGACCCTATTTCAGTATGCAGTGTCCATGTAAGCAGTCTCCATCTTAGCTCATTAACTCCATCTTATCTGAAATTTTAGGATTTTGGTGATGTTTAACGATTCAATGTGTAAATTTTTCTTTGCTCTTTATTTGCCAAGTTTGATTCATGTTTTGAGGATTTGTGTTTTGATAGCTGCTGACAGCATACATTGATCTATTTCAGGTATGGGAATGGATCATAACATGTTGAGAGTTCGTCTTCGTGAAGTAGGATTTGATGAAGAATCGATTAAACGAAGGGATAATGGTTGATTAATCGCTCATATTGCTAAACTTGAAGCTCAGGTTGTTATTCTTTTCCACGTTGTTGATAACTGTATGGTTTTGTTAATTGGATTCAATTGTTAGGACTGATGATCAATTTTTTTACTTGCTAAAGATTTTATTTTTAAGCAACATACTGACTAATTAGCTCCTAAAAATGTTGACCGGAAGTGGAGATGGTTAAATGAATGATTTAGTTTGCTGCTATTATCATTGGAACCGCGATTGGTTTAAACGTGGTAAATGGAGTTAGTTGAGCCAGTCCTCAGAGTGTTGCCATAACCGAAAGGTAACCTCAAACAGGTACGTTTTATAATTTTTTATGATATTTTTTAGTTGTGAATGTTTCAAATTTTGAAGAAATTGATCGGTAGAGTTGATTGATTTACTTCAAATGCTACTTAATTAAGAGCATTAAAAGTCTGACCCAAATTAAGCATACAACTATTTTTTTTGTTTTTTGCAGATTACTTCTTTGGTTGTGAAGATCGTGTGATTTTGGAATAAGAAGTCTGGGCTGAGATTCGTTCCGTTTGAGTCTCTCGACTGCGGCTTCTTCTGAGGTTCGTTTCGATTGTAATGGGTACATGCTAATGACGAATTTATGATAAAATTGTTAGGGTTCTATGATGTTTGGATTTGGGCGCACAAATATTTTTATCAAGAAGATTTTACCGTTTTATACCTTCATGGTGTCCCTTTGTTTAGGATATTTTATGTAGTATGATATTTTAGAATAAAAAAGAAATTACAAACAACAAATAGTGGTTGGATGCAACTTGGTCGATTTCATTTGGGTTTGATTAAGTTTTTGTCTTGACCTACTTCAGTGGTATTCATTCTTGATTTATGTCTGAGTTTCTTTATTTGTTTATAAAATCTTAATCTTCTTCATGAAACAAATTGATAAGGTTCTACTAAATCCAAACATGTATTTTTTGGTTGATGTTTTTTGTTGTAGCTTATGTGGGTGGGGCAAGGTTCTGTGGCTTGGTTGTAACTCCGTCGTTCCACCGCGTCAAGAGGTAGTCGTTTTCACGCGGTCACGGATTTGCAAATGAGTGGGATTTGCCATCTCCGGCGTTAGTTGCAGATTCGTCACACACGTACATACACTGCGTTTCTCTCTGTTATTCTGATCTTAATCGCCGCCTCCCTGTTATTTTGCTCTTAATCGCAAAGGTATGTTTATTAGTAAAAAAACCTTTTCTGTTACTTTGGATATTTAGATTTTTCATGTGGGCGTGAATGTGTACATTATGTAGGTAGCTCCAATCGATGAGTAGCAGGCCAAAATAATCTTTGCAAGTCTCCTTTCCTCAACAGATTTAGCATATTATAGATTTGATTATGTTCTATCAATGGTTAGGCTAAAAAAATAAGAGTTGCTGTCCATTTAGCGGGTCAATTTATGTTTTATTTTGATATGGTTGTATGCGTGTGGCGGATATTTCGGATTTCAACATTTTGTGACTTATATGCCTATTATAAATAACTTATTTGTAATCTTTGATTTATTTTCTTTTTCACTGGTATCACGGAATTCGGATTCTTTAAGTCATGCATTATTTGTGGAATTTAAGCTATTTAGTTGATTTATGTTTGCGTTTTTTTGTGAGAGAAGTCAAATGATTTTGTTACTTTTCTTCATCTGATAGTGCGGTTTTGTGATAGGACTACAAGTTGCCCCTTTCATTAATCTTAGTGTTAGTGTATAAGTAAATGATTCCAAACTGCTTGAAATTTCCACAGGTCCCAAATTGTCACTAATAAGAAAATTATTCATGTAAATGATTCCAAACTGCTTGAATAATCCGTTATACTAAAAAAATATACATGATTAATATACATTCTTGCTTTTGTATGTTTTTATGGCACTTTACAACAACAAAAAGTTTAAGAAACCGAATTAAAAATTTATGGTGGAGAAAATGGAAAGATGATACTTTAGATGTTAAAAGTGTTATTTTTATACTTTTATTTGTTGTAAATTAAAATTTTCTACCCGGAAAGTTTCCGGGTTATAACCTAGTATTATATAAGATAAAAGACTTGAGAACGTTCTATTAACAGGGCCGGCCCTGAGAATTTATGTACCATGTTCGAGCTCGAAAAAAATGTGCCCTTATATCTTAACGAAAAGTTAACGTCTAAATAATCCACAAAAAATCTAACAATTAACGCCTAAATAACAACGGATGACCCATAATTTTTTTTCATGGTGCGGGAATTTTTAGGAGTCGTTTGTCCATCGTCATATAATAACTTTTTTAGTCTGGTTCAGGTCTAATCGGGTCGGGTCATATAAAAAAAAGATAATCAAACTATTTTATATTATCAACAAATGTATGCCAAACATCATGACAAACGCATGATGAAAATTTAAGATTTAATATACCTAACGTTGTTCCCATTCAAGTTAATAACCAAAAATCAAAACTTATTAGTATAAATCATTCAATATTCTAATCCACATTAACTACTCGACTATTCATACAAATTCAATATTCTAATCCACATTAACTACTCGTCTATTCATACAAAGAATGTTTTAAATCTAAAGTTCCTAACATATATTTGTAAAGTTGTAATGTTTAACACCTTAGTCTATATTCCCTAATCAGATAAATTAATACATAGTTTGTTTATTTTCCTATTTTTCTCTTTCACAAACAAAACTCAAATGAAACTATGAAAGAGTCAGTGTTCCCTGCTCACGATTTTTCTATTTGTTTCTTTCAAAGGGGCATTTAATTAGACATTGGGCTATTAAAAAAACTCATGAAAGTGGCCCATAACAAATAACATTAATATTAGGTTAGCACTTAGCAGTTAGCAGTCGTTTCACGTTTTTGTTTCTTCTTCCACAACAGAGCAACGCTGCAGCACAACAGAGCAACCACTGCCGTCAGCTGAAGTCGGCTTTGACCAAAAAATACTAGTCATTCAAACTTCACCCTTCTTTTCTTCTATAAATGGGCCTATCTTGGTGTTTGTATAAGTATACTAATTAAAAAAAATATAATACATATATATATTGAACGTGCCCCTCGGAATCACGGGCCCTGGCCGGTAGTCCTCCCCGCCCACCCCAGGGCCGCCCCTGTCTATCTGTCTATTAAGAAAAAAAAAAAAATAGTAACGATAAATACAAAGAAGTGACAAAGTTAGATTAAAACAATGAGCACAAATAAATAAAAAAACTACCCCAAACTATTTTAAATTTCGAAAAATTGAAGGATTAAGAAAAAATAAAAAAAATTAGATAAAATCAAGTCATTGCCGACTATACCGAACCTAACCAAGAAACAAAAATATCAGATTATTATAATAATAATAACATGATCATTCTCCTCCCATTTCCCCTTTTCTCCCACCGCACCTCCGCCGTGCGTCCACCGTTGAACCAATTCAAACATTCGCAGATCTCGTAACGATTTCGTATATTCACGCCTTTTTCCGATTAAGGCGATCTGTTGACGGTACTCTTGTTATATTTTGTTTAAGGATTCATCCAGATCTGATTCCGAATAGGTATAATTTTAACCTTTCTATGATCAGTGTGATTTTTAGCGATATCGCTGGATTCTGTATGTAGATTTATGATCATTTACGGTTTATATGTGATCGTGCGGTTGAATTAGTATTTCGTACATTTAGGGTTTTATTTTGTTGCTGTTTGATTTATTCTGATTTCGAATAGGTATATTTCTAAATTTCATATGATCGGTGTGATTTTTAGTGATATCGTTGCCTCGGTGATTGAATTAGTATGTCGTTGCCTCGTAGATTTATGATGGTTTACGGTTTATATGTGACTGAATTGGTATTTCGTTATGTGTTTTGTACATTTAGGGTTTTTTTTTTGTTGCTGTTTGATTTTTTATGATTCTGAATATGTATATTTATAACTTTTATATGATTGGTTTGGTATTCGGTGATATCGGTGGATTCTGTATGTGGATTTATGATGGTTTACGGACTACGGTTTATATGTGACTGTGTGATTGAAATTGAATTAGTATTCGTTATTATTTCATTATGTGTTTCGCACGTTTTGTTTTTTTTTTTTGTTGCTGTTTGATTTATTCTGATTCCTAATAGGTATATTTTTAACTCTTCCGTGATCGTGATCGTGATCGGTTTGGTATTTAGCAATATCCTGTATGTAATTTTAGATAGTTAGTAATTTATATGTGATCGTGTTATTGAAGTAGTATTTCGACTTATCATGTATATCATACCTTTAGGGTTTTTTTTATTGTGGCTGTTTGATTTTTGAGCAGTACGTGTGGTATATGATTCATTACGTCACAATAAGAGAGTTTTTCATGTGACTTGCTGGCTGTTTTCATTTTTTTTGGCATTTTGACGGCGATATTATGATCATTTAAAGCGTGAATTTGCGATTTTATTTGCTTTTGGTGATCAGAGGTATTTGGATATTTCTAGGCGTTGCTGCTAGTGGATATTTCGATTTTGGTGCCTGATTTGGGAATTTGGATATTTGTTATTGTATAGTTTGATATTTAGTTGCATCTACTGCTTGATTGCAATTCATTAATCTTAAAAACATGGGAACAGACTTTTAGAAATTGGTGGTAGCATGTACTGAATGGTGCATTTAAAGAGGCTGAGAAGTTTTAATATGCAATATTTAGATAGGAATCTGAAAAACTATATGTTCATATGGAGCAGTCTACTAACATAAGGGTTGTTACTGCTAGATTAGCAGGCAGAGCTATACAACATGTTACAGTTGAAAACCTTACGTTTTTTTATGCAGAACAATGTCTATTACAAACAAACGAACGCACCCACTAAATTCCAACTTAAAAAGTAGATGATTAAAAAAAATGCCGTTTTCTAGTTTAATTATATATCTCCTTCCATGTTAGGGCTATTGTTTGTAACTGTTTACAATCATTGAGGCAAAAAGAAGTTGTTATCTTGGAACTGCATCTAGGCAAACAAGAAACATTACAATATTGATTTGGAAGACATTTAATCAATTTATAGTTATAATGCGTTGGAGATATTATCTCTACAACAGACTGACAGAGAACGGAATTCGAATTAGATGCAAGGAACAGTAAAGCTTATAAAACTAAATTGCATTAATTCTTATGTTTCTATTCTATGTGTGAAATAAACAAAATTGTAGTGTAGTATGTAGTAATTTCATGTTTTTGTTTTGTTTTGTTTGATGCAGTTGATTGCTTAGTAAGTGGTAGTGCTGTTTGGATCAGATCTTTTGGAGCCAAGTTTTGTCACACTTATTTGATGGACAATGACTATTCCAATGAAAAACACTTCGAGTAATGCATCAAGGGAGCGTGCTCATCTTCTTTACAACAAGGTAACTACGATGAATATTATATTCTCGAGGGATGCGTACCAAATATAGTTTTTATGGTGTGCTGTATGTGTGACTGTGTGTTCAATGAAAGTGGATGAATAAGTATGTGTAATATTGGGTCAACGGATTTTTCTACAACCAGTATTCAACTAAAAACATATTTGATGTGTGGTCTTTATGATTTATCTGTGTTACAATGGCAAATTTTCTTAACCACATAAACTATTATCAATATTACATTTATTCTTATAATTATGTATGGTGAATGTTGAATAACGTTATGACATCACAATTAATTAGCCTCTTCGTGTCAATATTTTTCTTTGTGAGCGAAAGGTTTCAGTAAAAGATATGCAATTACTGCAAACTTTAGCTAGTAGAATCAAGAATGTCAATAATACCATTGTGCTTAAACTTTTGATTTGAAAAACTTGCTTTTATGATAAGGGTAAAATGGGGAAAATAGTAAACTATACCTATTCTTCTAAAAATATGGACAATTTTATTTTGAGAAACTAAAAGAGTAATATAGACAATTATAATCGGACGGATGAAGCAACAGTTATATAGTATGAAGCCTACAAACAATTATTTATGATATGAAAAATCTATAAGGTTTGGTTTATTTTCATTTTTCAAGTAATTGTGAATGTGAATTTTATTAAACTTGAAAGATGATTTTAATATTTTACATGCTCGGTTTGATCATGAATCTTGGCTTGTCATCTCATGCATCTTTTTTTTTTCTAGAATGCTGAGCTGGAAATTAATCGTAGAAAAGCAGCACAAGCAAAAGTCACATCAGATCCAAACGCATGGCAACAGATGCGAGAGAATTACGAGTCAATACTTCTAGAAGACCATGCTTTCTCTGAACAACACGACATCGAATACGCTTTATGGCAGTTACATTACAAACGTATTGAAGACTTACGCGCACGCTATAACTCTGCTCAAGCTTTTGCATCACAAAATGCTAAAGGCGTGGCCCGATCTGGGCCCGACCGAATCACCAAAATTCGTTCTCAGTTTAAGACCTTCTTGTCAGAAGCTACTGGATTTTATCATGATTTGATGGTGAAAATTAGGGCAAAATATGGGTTATCTCTAGGTTATATGTCAGATGACTCACAAAACGATAAAGATGGAAATGAATCTACTGATGTGAAAAAAGGTCTAATATCATGCCATCGATGTCTTATATACTTGGGGGATCTTGCGCGTTATAAAGGGTTGTATGTTGAGGGTGACTCGAAAACTCGAGATTTTGCTGCAGCGTCAAGTTACTATAAGCAAGCTGCTACTCTTGTGCCTTCCAGTGGTAATCCACATCATCAGGTCTGTTTTCATTGTATTTTCCATTGCATTTTCTATTCTTCTATGTATTTTTCTTGGAGTTTGCTTTCGAATCTACTAATAGTTTGTTTTTTCAGCTTGCCATTCTCGCTTCTTATTCTGGAGATGAGCTGTTGTCTGTTTACCGTTATTTTCGAAGTTTAGCTGTTGACACCCCTTTTACTACTGCAAGAGACAATTTGATCATTGCATTTGAGAAGGTATCTACTTACTACTGTTAGTTTTTCAAATATTAAGGATTCTATAGAATAGGTAGTTTCACATATTAAGGAATTCAGATTTAGTTTTGTTCTTTTTAAAATGTTTTGAAAAGATAATTTATCTTTTAAAATTTGGCAGAATCGTCAAAGTTACTGTCAGCTGCTTGGGGATTCGAAACCTGCTCCTATCAAAAAGTTACCTGCACGGATGAATGGAAGAGGAAGAAACAGAGGTGAAACACGGGTTTCTCTCAAGGATAGAAAAACAGAACCGCAAATTGCTCTCGAAAAAGACATCACTGTCCCTGAAACTCTTAAAGCTTTCAGCATTCGATTTGTCAGATTAATTGGCATTCTTTTTACTCGCACAAGGTACCATAAATACCTTCCTTTTTTGTTTCTTAAAATATTATAAGAAATTGTTATACTAAACATGGTTATGAAAACTTTTTATGTTAAAATATTATGATTACATTGAATAAGGCGATTCGAGCAAGTTTGGGTCACTTTTTGACCGATCTAACTTTTTCAACTTAAAAAAAACTTTTTAGAGATTAACCCATTTCACCCGTTAGGTAAAGTATAATCTGATTTAAACGCGTTTCAAAGTAGATAGGCCGAATTTCTATCTTTCTTTCACGAGTCGCAATATGTCAGGTTGGGTTGACCTGCAGATATTTTTTTTCTCTTTTTTATATAAATAGCCGATGTATTAAACATGATTAGAAACTATATTCAACAAAAATTTAAAACGAACCTAATTTTACTGAGTAAAGCGTAAAGCAATCTAAGAGGTCGTAAGCAATTAAATACTTTTTGGACCATTTTCTGCCCATTTAAGAAGTTTCGTTTTAAACATGTTTTAGGGAGTTTATCTTTGACTTGTTACTACTTACAAGGCAAAAATATAGCCCAGATTTGTACTATTAATAAAATTACAAGTACTTGTACATTTTAATACTTCATTAGTAATTATTGTTTATATCCAAATAATATATTATATATTATTAAGCTGGTATGCTCGGGTCAAATTGTCGATGTTTATTTGCTCCGTAATTTTTACCATCTTAATAACGTGTATATAGAAAAAAATCACTATTTAGTATTATTTTGTAGTGGCATACACATTAATGTAATAATCTAAATTAGACTTACTTAAATTATTGTTTAATATTATTATTTAGTAGTTTTTACTTATTAAATTTAAGTGTAGCTCCCTTACATGTTTACCATCTACAGCTTAGAAACTTTTGGGGACGTTTTCTCATTGGCACGTACTGAATTTCTTCACCTACTATCTTCCGGATCAGATGAGGTGCTCAACTTCGGGTCAGATTTTAACGAGTGTAAACTTTTCGTAACCCGGTTCATATCAATCATGATATTCACAGTCTACAATGCAAATAAGGAAACCGAAAATCAATCATACACCGAGATTTTACAACGTTCTGTTGTGCTTCAAAATGCTTTCACCGCCATATTTGATTTCATGGCGCTCATAGTTGACAGATGCTTCCAACTTAAAGACCCTTCTGGAAGCTTCTTACTTCCCGGCATCATGATTTTCACTGACTGGCTAGCCTATTGTGCGGACAATGCTGTCGTGACCAATCGCAACAATGAAATTGATGAAAAACAAGCAACGGCTAGATCCCTCTTTTGGAACAATTTCGTTTCTTTCCTTAACAAGATATTATCATCATTCACTGGGTCCCACCATGACGCAGTAAACCGTCTTGCATTGCCTGAAGACATTGAGTTACGAGGGTTTCTTCCTCTTGTTCCGGGCCAACTCGCTCTCAATTTTTCTAGAACAAATTATTTTGAAAATGATGGAAATAAGGAAAAGAACTCACGGGTGCAGCGGATCGTAGCCACTGGAAAGGCTATTGCTACAAACATTCGACTTGGTCAACAAGGAATCTATTTTGACTCGAGATTAAATAAGTTTTTCTACGGAGTTGAGCCGCCATATGTTGAAGTTTCTGATATAAACCAAGAAATCAGTGAAGACGTTGAAGACGAAGATGAGATTATTGTCTTCAAGCCCACTGTACCCGAGAAGCATATCGAAGAATCATCCAAGGGTATTATTGCCAGTTCCACTGATTCCTTAATCTCACCTGCTGGGTTTCCTTTACAACAGTTTGCACAACCGAACACATCAAAACCAATGATGGGAAAGGAAGATATCGAGAATAGCTTTTCAAATCTCAACTTATTTAACGGACAGGATCATGCTACTGTCATACCATCCAAGTTTGATTCGGTGATGACGTCAGCATCTGGGTATGACAGTATCCCTTCAAATACAAAATTTCGTAAGAGTCCAGTGGGTCGACCCGTGAGGCACTCTGGCCCGCCACCTGGCTTCCACAACCCTAAAAACAGGAATGAAAATCCAAATCCAGCTTTAGATGATTATAGTTGGTTGGATGGGTATCAATTGCCCTACGCAGGATCATACAGTAACGATGGATTCGGTAATTCCTTTAATTGTCTGCCACTACCAAACAAGCTTTTGAACACACGCAAGACTTCGTTGGGTATGGAATGTTTTCCATTCCCTGGCAAACAGGTTTCCACCACTGTGCCTGCCAACACCGGAATCGGAAACGGAAATGGATGGCTTGATTATCAGATTCCGGAGCGTTCTAGTCTTCAAGAACCAGTTAAAACGGGTAATGAACAGTTTCTTGCTGTGCCTCAACAATATCAAGGTCAATCGTTGTGGGAAGGTCGTTTCTTTGTGTGAGATGATTTTGGTGCATAGATGGTAAGATGATGCTTCCTTTTTTAAAGTTTTTTTTTAATGATTATAACTTGATGACAGTTTCATATATCCCCTACGAAACATTTCATATTTACCAATTTTCTAGTAATGAAAACAAAGTCGGTTACTTACCGTTTCTCATATGAAACATGGTGTTATAGCTGATTTTATTTTATTTACTATGGAATGTGTAAATATGAGAAAATTTAGTGTTATGGAAGGGTGTAAAATGTAAAAGACAAAATATAGTAAAGGGGAAAAAAGGCTAACATGTGGCAACTTGTGGTTGGGTTGGGTAGTATGATTAGTGAGACGACAACTTGTGATTGGGTAATATATAAAGTTGTTTTGTTTGTTAAAACTACATTGTGGTAGGTTTTGAACAGCGCTACTAAGGTGGATGATGTGGAGTGTGACCTGGTACAACCGGTTCAGCCATCAAATCAGGCATACTGGCTGATGTTTAAAGCTTTTAATATGGAGCATGCATGGTTATGGATATGGGTTTTGGATTGTTGCAGGCATCTGATTGGTCTAAAGGTCTCTCTCTTTCCCTTTCTTCTGCATCCATGGGTTTTCTTTTTTACTTTTGTATATATAAAAGACGAAAATATCCTTTGGCCTTGGATTTAGCGGTACTTGTGTCCCATAATCATTGTCGACAAACATGAACACAATTTATGGTGGTTTATTTTGTTGTTATTTATGCAGGTGCCGAGTTTTCCATATTGGATGATTGAAATTGTTGGTGAGCAATCTGGGAAGTTGTTGGCTGGCTGGCTGGCTTTTGTGGGATAGCAACATGAAAGTATGTGAGATGTGTTCAAGAATTGAAATATTAAGTAATACTTAGTAAAGCATAATCCTGGTCTGTTTACGGTATATTTCTTATCGAAGGTAACGCCTTTAGAAATCCAGCAAACCAACCAACCGTCTATCTTTTATGTTGCGTACTAGTTATCTTCTTTTTTATTTTTATTTTTTTGTGATGGTGCTGTCTTTAATTTGAAGTTGATGGGAATAAGTGACCTACATAAACGCTTTTGTGTTTCTGATTATTGAAGTTGATGCTTGTATTTTTATCATTTCTGCTTTGCAACATCCCTCAGTCAAAATCTTTTGGCATTTCTTGAAATTATTAATTTTGCTAGTGTTAATAGAGTGTAGTTGCGACTTACATAAGCAAAAGTTAATTTAATAACCTTTTACATCCTTTAGTATGGGTATAGATGAGAGGAGATTTTCAAGCCAAAGTTTGGTTCGAGACCTGGTACACATGCATGTGGGATTTGCATACAAAACGGCTGAGGCATGCGCCTCGCCTTGAGGCGCCGGGTATTTTGTACGGGCGCCTCAGAGTGGTTTTATGTTTGTTATTTATTTTTTGTACCAATTTCAAACTTTGAAACCTTGGGCAGATATACATGAATTTGAGTCGCGTATCACTAAATACTCTTCCAACTATTTCCACTTTTATGCATTGTATTATATGCTTTGAAAATGACTATTCGGAACTGGTAAATTAATTGAATAGCACCACTATGTTATTATCATTTATCAGTCAGGGCGTCCCCGAGAATGACAAAAATTTGGGCTTCGTCCGAGAAAAAAAAATGGAGCCTCCTCCCTATGTATCCATAAAACTACAATACGACGATAAAAAAAACCACTGAAATGTCAATGTTTGCTGTGGTGTTTTTTTTGAGCGTCCCACACTTCCACAACCCAGCGAATAATGAACTTTTACGTTGGTTCAAATTTTGCCTTTTTAGCCTTCACTAGATCTGGCCCGTTGCATAATTTGGAAGGGAAATAAGTTTTTATGTTGGCTTTTTAATATATATATATATATATACTAGTAGTAAACCCGCGTGATGCGGCGGTGACGCTTATGTACAATGCGACACTTGTTTTCTGTTAGATTATGAATCCGCTCGTAATATACTATTTATAGCATTATGATGTGGTCTATTTATGCCGTAAGCATTACAACTCTAACTCAATTAAGCAAAAAGTCATAAACATTGATGCAATGTAATAAACCAAAACACATGAATAAGAAAACATAAGTCATAAACATAACCATTAAAAAAAATAAACATCCACATGTTAACTACTTGCATTGTGATAAATATAAATTTTAGTCATTGCCTCACACATCTCAATTATTTCATCTACATCATTTGGCCACCATTCGTCATCCCAATGGATGTCAGGAGCTTCTTGTTTGACTACTCTAGCGACCGGATGATAAGCTTCTTCTATTTTTCATCTACTGCCACATCTTTCACAAGGACCCAATCCACACTACTAAAACATCCAACCTAAATATAACATAATTATAATGATATCATAAATATAACTATCCAATTGCCATTAATTAAATTCAAAGGCCAATTTTGTTGGATAACCGGTTCATATTCAGCGGAAGTTTTGATTGATTTCCCAGACTTGATTTCCATTATGTAAATGTGCAGAAAGTAAAACGGAACAAAGTGTGCAGTAAAACGAATAATATGTGGACAATTTCGGTTATGATGAAACTGTCTTGATACCGGAAAAGATTGCCGGATATCATCTATATATATTTGCCAATTTGGCGGTTCAGATTTGGTGGGAGAAACTGCTATGGCAGTTTGAACTTCAGACCCGCTTATCACCACCTTATCAGTCACTTTACATATCATGATTATAAGTTATAAATATAAGTACATAAACTATAACATAATTAAAGTTTAACTGTTAATCTAACACAACCCCCTTAAATTTAATTATGTTTCCGAGCTTGCTCCATGACGCTCCTGTTTGCTTCCTCGACAGCCCCTCTTGCATGGTTGAAGTTAAAACGCTTTCGTTTCTTTTGCAGATTCCAATCACTCTCCCATCCGTTTCCGGTGAAGAGAGCATAGTGCTCCGAAACAGCCTCGTCTTGAGCGTCTCCTGCACTTTTTCTCCTTTCATGGCTGCCCTGAGAGGGACCAGTTTCTTCATTCACCATTTCCTTATCCTGCACCTTTGCTTGCACCGATTTAAATTTATAATAATATTCCAAAATGTCAAGATACATGGCATATATTATCCTCATGTAATCTCCATCTTGGTATTCAAAGCCTAAGTCTTGTTGGGGATTTTCAGTTTACCGGACGATCAGAGAGGCGTGTAATCACTCTCAGATCAAATTATTTCGGTGGTTCACCCGAATAATTCAATCGGATACAACTCTGATTTCGAGAAATTGAACCTGAGTATGTGTTTTGCGTGAATTGATTGAACCAGAGAATTGTGATCAAAACTGTGTTTTCGAGTTTGGGGGGGTTTGCAGATAACTGCCTCTGGCAGTTATCTTCTAATTTTTAATTAAAATTGCATTAAAACATGCCTTAATTTTTGTCTAAAAAATTAGGACGATTTTTCACAAAATAATTTTTCTAAGGCATTTTCCATAAAGCAATTTAATTAAAATAAAATTTTACATGTATCACTGGATTTTCTGACCCCAGCCAGGGGCTCTGCCCCTTGGACCCCGCCAGGGGCTGCCGCCCCTTGGACCCTGCTCCCAGGGGCGCTGCCCCCGGACCCCCGCCAAGGGGGCGCTGCCCCCTTGGAACCCCCGTAGGGTACGGGCTCCGCCCGTACACTCCGAATAATAATAACTCAAACAAGCGTGCACTCCCGCACCTCCTAACTTGCTTGATGTGTATTATTATTCGCTTTGATCACCAAGTCAATCCCCCCGATTACACTAAAATATCTAACAAGTCTTTTGCTATAATCGGCCACGTATTATCAGTAGTAACCTCACGGTACCCGCCGTTTCTTGCCACCGTTATGTATAAACTTAACAGATCAATCCTCTTTTGATCCGGAGAGTAAGGAGGGTCTGGTCTCGTAGTTATTCCCATGTATTCATTCAGAAACCATCGCACCATTTCTTCAAATTTCTTTTGAAGATCAACCTTGTACTTGAATACATACTCACGGTCATCAAGCATGTTTATCAAGGCTTTGCAATCAGCAAATTCATGGAATTCTAATGCATTTAAGATCATTCGATTCCAATCATTCTCATCTTCATTCGAAACATTTAGTGTTTCGAAATAAGAATTCAAATAATCATCTTTGAATTCATCATCTATACCGCACATATCTTGCAGCCTTCTTTTCTCACTTAAGCCCAATTCTTCCTCTTTTGTTAACCCACTCACTTCATTTATTGAATTCACCACCGGAGTTGAAAACATGGGAAATATTTTACATGTATCACTGGATTTTCTGACCGTGAAACCTTGAAGTGTTAATTGATCAAGGCTAAGTACATTCCGGTCGATTTCCGGTGAAAAGAAAACACTGTGAATACGCAGTGTATCATTCCTTGTTTTCATCTCTACCGTTCCCACCCCTCGAATAAACAAGAAGTTATTCATTCCAGATCTTGTTTCAACACCCATTATATGTTTTACCCTTTTGAAAACATCGAGATTACCAGCAAAATGATGTTTAAACGTTGGATTAACATACCAGATTTCTCCCCATTGTCCACCATCGGTCCCGGTGACAATCATTTCATTCTGGCAGTGCACATCATCCTCTTGCTTTCTGATTCCCTTTCTGATTCCGGCATTGATTACTTGTCTGATCAGTTGCATCGCTTCATCGTTTTCCTTGGCCTTACATATATAAATTTGGTGTCCTGGCAAGTGGCAGTAGTAGCATAATCTTTCACGAGGGATTCGTCGATTTTTTTTCGTTTTTCTCATCAACGCAGTGTTGACAAGGCATGGTAGTTGCACTCGGTTTAATTTCTGCATTGATTCTTGAAGTGGCTCTGATACCACTATGTTGGATAACTGGTTCATATTCAGCGGAAGTTTTGATTAATTTCCCATACTTGATTTCCATTATGTAAATGTGCAGAAAGTAAAACGGAACAAAGTGTGCAGTAAAACGAATAATATGTGGACAATTTCGGTTATGATGAAACTGTCTTGATACCGGAAAAGATTGCCGGATATCATCTATATATATTTGCCAATTTGGTGGTTCAGATTTGGCGGGAGAAACTGCTATGGCAGTTTGAACTTCACACCCGCATATCACCACCTTATCGGTCACTTTACATATCATGATTATAAGTTATAAATATAAGTACATAAACTATAACATAATTAAAGTTTAACTGTTAATCTAACAAATTTACCACCAATGAAAAAATGTTAATAAATTATAGAGTTGACCATATTAGCACCACTGAGTCCAAGTTAAGGCCTTCCACTGTGCAGCATGATGTTTTTCTGAGAGTGACTTGAACCTGAGTTTGGCATTAAACAAATTTGAAGAATGAATATGCATGTACAAAAAACTAAAATAGTGCATCAAAATATGATTTTCCCTTAATTTTTCATTTGCAAAAGGGTGTAGAATATATACCCTTGACAAGCAGAACCAACAAACAATAGAAGCAAAATCCTTGATAGTAACACAAAACCAAAATCAAAACAAATCACTGGATTTTATTGTACTGTCAAGCATCGATGGATACATTATTCGTGCCTGATTATCGATTTACTTCATATTCTACATACTATAAAATACGCGAACAATCTAACCGCCACATTGGATCTTGGCCTCATCGATATCAACTCTGTTACTTATTGCGAGCCACTCACTATCCTCAAACGAGCATTTTTCCTCGTCTATTGACCACTCGACGTTCTCTGGCTTCATAAACTTGGGACCCCAGCTCAGGGTTCCATCTTCAAAAGAGTTATGGGTCAATCAGGTTAACTCCGAACCATCCAGCTTCATGGTAAATATCTCTCCGTATGGCTGATAGTGATGTGGATTCGATATTGGCTCAGCAGAAACAACTGCATAGTCTGAGGTGAAAACAATGCGCTTCCTATCCGGGCTGAACCATGGGTGGTTCGTACGTCCGACTGAGCCACTATGGATCAAGTGTCGCAACCCAGTTCCATTTGGGTGGATTATATACAACCCAAAACTTCCTGAACCTGGGTTGTGACGGTCGGATGCAAAATTTCCCATAAGGTGAAACCGCTGGAAAAACGTTGTTTAGTCCATCAATGGTGAGTTTTGTAAACCGCGGTTCATCCACATCAACTTCAACCGAGTATATATCTACACTGGTGTCCTCGCTCGCAAAGGTTGGCCCGAGGCTCGTGTAGATCACACCTTTACGCTTGGGGTCCCACACCGTTGGAAACACACTAACATCCGGATCTATCTCTCGGTTACCTGACCCGTCACTGTTAATCACATAAAGACCCAGCAAACCAACATAAGCAATTCGACTCCCATCAGGCGAAAAAGAAGGGAACGACCCGTCAATCCGAAACAACGAAATGTCTCATGTCTGGTACCTCTATTCTAATACTCCCAACAAAATGTCCATCTCACCACCTTCACTCACTTCCACCTCCTTATCCTTCTTACTCTTCTGCTGCTTCTCCTTCACAATCTCATCCACAAAATCTAAAACCACAGCTGTAGTACGCTTGTTGTCGTTGTCATCGTGCCTACGACGCTTACGTGGGTGGTCTGGGGATGGGGTACAATGGTGGCTTTTTCTATGGTGTCTGTCGGTGGAGCGAGAAAGTGACCGGCGGTGGTCAGGGGAACGGGTTCGTGATCTGGATTGAATGTTTGATTGTATAGCATGTCACGTTGTCCTTTATACCTGAAAACAATTATTTAACGTTATTGTTTGATTTCAAAATGCATGCATCCACATATGACATTTCAGATTCTTAACATTTGCAATTACAAACAATATATATTATGCAAGTGTGGATCTACAATATACGCAGATTCACAAAGTCTGTCGTATTAAAGAGTAATTGACATTCTTTTTTTTTGTTTTAAGAACTCTAATTGCTCGAGCCTTCATAACTTCTTGAGCAGGACCCGGTTTAAACTGTTTTTTTATCGAGCAAGTTCCCCATCAATTCGTTTGATCTTTTCATCCACAAACTCACCTCGTTTTTTTTTATCTAAAACAAATTATAAAAATTAATCAGCCATCCGTTTGTATAACAACCAAGCAAAAAAATAAATAATAACTATCAATACAAGACTAAGATATTAAAGATCTTACTAAATCAGCAACAAGAAACTTATAATAATAATAATAATCTAAATAAGATATCCACCTAGAAACTTATTTACCGTTAGATATTGATAAAAGGGTACAAAGGGTCATCAACCATAGACATTGTTAAAACTTTATACCTAATAGTAACATGAGAAGATTGAACAAACTAATTTCTTATTTCTCAACCTTTTAACAGAACTAAAATCCAGGACACTAATCACAGCAAAAGCAGTTACGATCAGTAAAATATTTTACATTACTTCAAGGAATTAACCTAAACGAATGCGAGATCCAAAAATAACTTAGAATTACAAATCTAGAGTCGATTAACATACAGTTTGAGATGAATTGATAATACTCACTGTCTAGGGTTTTGCTACGGCAGCCTTGGCGGAAGAGCAGAGCAAGTACGGTTAAAAACCCAAATCAATAAAACTTCAAATCCAAACAAAACAATATAGTTTAAAATGAAACAGATAGGGTTCGTTGATTGTTACCTTAGTCGCCGGTACTTAACTCAGATCGGTTCTGCAGCAAAACCCTAGTGGTAGTCGCCACCACTTGAGCTCAAACCACGGGAACCCTTGATCCTATCTTACCGCAGTCGTCAGAATCATCATCTGTTAACTTTGATTGAACCAGGGGATGAATCGATTGGAGAGAACATAGGGAATACATGCTATTAATAAAGATTGATAATTGTAGATATTGAATCAGCATGAGGAGGGTTGTGATTGCTTTCAATTTTATTCAATTGAGGTATCAAATGGTTTGGAATAATATAAGTATTTGATGGCTGTTGATTGCACCTATTACACTCATAAGACGGTTTCAAATTAGAATCTTCAATTTACCATGACTGTTGGGCTGTTGTGGAAGAATCATCTAGGCGACAGGGGCAATTTTGGGAGAAAGAGATGAAAAATTAGGAAAATAAGCGTGATTGTTGGTCTGCCATCTTAAAATTTCAATAGAAATTACACTTGTGTACATAGGAAATGCTTTATAATGTATTATATATATATATATATATATATATATATATAGGAGTCCAATAAAATGAAAACCATCTCCAGTTGTAAGAACCATAGGAACTACACCGTACGGGGCGAGTTGGACCAATTTTTTTTTTCATAAACGTAGATGCGTGTATTATAAACACATTTGCAAAAAAAAATTCAAAAAAAAAATGTCGTGTGTGTAGTTTTGTTTGTGTTTACGGGTATCGTAAATTTTAAACCAAATTTACGGTACCCGTAAACGCAAACTTGTGGTGCTCAAAACTACACACACGACATTTTTTTTTTTGAATTTTTTTTTACAAATGTGTTTATAATACACGCATCTACGTTTATGAAAAAATTTTTTGGTCCACCTCGCCCCGTACGGTGTAGTTCTCACGGTTCTTACAACTAGAGGTGGTTTTCATTTTAGCGGTCTCATATATATATGAGGGTTTAAATGAGAACACCTATTTTTTGTGAGAACTATGAGAACAATTCTCAGCCACCCATTTATATTCCCTATGTTTTAATGAAAATGTTAAATTGGTAATTTAACCTTTCCCTGTCTTCTCTACCCCAGTTCTTCTATTATTCATGTTAGATTCAATTGTGAAAAATCAATCGAAGCATTATACAGACCTAAATCAAAGCTTTATTCGACTTGCTCATAACCAATCTCGTAATCATACGCATTTGATTGTGGATTAAGGTTAAGGTTGTTCTATGATGTTAAACTCATTATCATCAATTCGGTTGTAGTAGTTTGGCGCATTTGATTTGAGTTCTTGCTAATCAGACCATTTGATTCGATCCTAACCCGCAGGTAGTGTTTGTACACTTGATTTTAATTCCAATTCCATGTTGTACTGAGTTCGTAATCGATTGATGATTTTGGTGTGAAGTATTTTCATTAAACTGATACCGAACCAACAAAATTGATATGGTATTCGATTTATACTTTCACTTATTTTCGATTTTGGTGTTTTAAACTAACTAGAATATGTAAACATTCATATCTCCAGATTTTTGTAGATGACGCCAACAAGGTGTTTGTGAAAATGCCACATCCAACTGTGATCAGTCTACAATATCTGAAACTTGATTATAACTAGATTGATAATTATTTCTTATGTTGTTGATGAAGGAAATATATGTACAGCTCTAGCCCATATAATAACAGTAGTTGTAAGATCAGTGGTTCTATCATTATCTTGGAGTGTTGCACAACTCGGATGGATTGTCGGTCTAGTTTCTCTATTCTTATTCGTACTCGTGACCTATCTCAACGCGTCCCTGCTCACCAAGTTTCATCATTACTCCCACCATCGCAATGGCGTGGACGTAACCGACTTTTCCTACTTGGAAGCTGTGCGGAACATTCTAGGTAACCGAGTTGGTATTGTTTGAATTTTTGACTGTTTTAACTTGTTTACTAGTTTTAACGATGTTTCGTGATGTTACAGGGGATTTGAATGCACGAGTTTGTTCATTGTTGGTGTTATTTAATTTGTTTAAATTGGGAGTTGTTTATACAATCACATCTGCTAGCAGCATTAGGTACGCTTCATTTTTGTTATAATGAACGACGGTTTTCTAGTTCGTACGTGTTTGCTGTTTTGTTGGTGGTAGAGCGATACTGCAGTCAAATTGTTACCACTAACATGGGCACGAAGCAGCTTGTGAATATGGGATAAAGTTTTATATGCTTCTCTTTGGAAGTATTCATGTTATAGCTTCTTAAATGCCCAATTTATGAAGTACAAAATGGCTCTCGGTTATTGCTGCAGTTATGTCCATCGCGAACTATTTCATTGGATCTGGACTCGGGTTAGCACAATCAATAGGTAAGGACACCCATCTTTACAGAACAAAAATTTAACGGATTAGTTGTTATTACAGAACTATATCGTTATTAGTTCTTCGAAATAGTATGGTTTTGTAAACACACAAAAGAGTACATGTTTGGCTACTTTTGACCCGTTTCATTTTCTACTATAATATATGTTATATGTGACTTCAGGAAATGGGAAGATGAAAGGTATTATAGGAGGAGTTCCAACTGATAAACCGATTCAGAAAGTATGGTTGGTTGCTCAAGCTATTGGAGACATTGCGTTTGCATACCCTTTACACATGTGTAAATTGCTTAATTACACAAATGCATTAGTAACTAAGTCGATTTACACATGTGTGGAGATCTTTAAGCTTAAAGTATGATGATGTACACATGTATAAACTGCATAGTCACACCTGTTTAATCATACTTATTTTCTCTAATACTGTTGTTTTAATGTGCACATCTTATATACACATATGTACATTGCTTAAATACACAAATGCAATAGTAACTAAGCTTATTTACACATGTGTAGAGATATTTTAAGCTTAAGTATGATGATGTACATATGTCTAAACCGCATGATTACACCTATTTAATCATAGTTATTTGTTCTACTACTGTTGTTTTAATGTGCACATCTTATTTACACATGTGTAAATTCTTAATTACACGAATGTAATAGTAACTAAGCTGATGCTGATCTACACATGTGTAATTGATTACTTGTTTCTTTATAAATACAAACAATTAGGGCTCATGTGGTTGTTTAAGATCTTGAAACCAGATATGTGTAATAGTACTTGTTTAGAGTTACACATGTGTAACTGTTAATGGCTTGCATTCCATCTTGTTCAGATTTACACATATGTACGTGGTTCTTGGAACATTTTCTTGAGGCACACGGTAAGTGTTTGTGTATTACACGTGTAAGTTTCTGTTTTACACGTGTAAGTGTTTGTTTTGCACATGTGTAAGTGTTTCTGTTTTATACATGTGTAAGTGTTTCCGTTTTACCCATGTGTAAATGCTCAGTTATATATGTGCAAAATTGTTTTACATATGTGTAAGCTTCTATGTAAGTTTCTGTTTGAAACACTTACACGTGTGTAAGTTTCTATTTTACACGTTAAGTGTTTGGTTTACACATGTGTATGTCTTTCTGTTTTACACATGTGTAAGTGTTTCTATTTTACACATGTGTAAATTTATGTATGTTGCATACTGTGTATAAATTCTCAGGTAAACAACCAAAGCTAGTGTTAACTGAACATGACGCAACAATGAAACAAGTCGTAGCTAACATGTTCAATGAACCTATCCATTGTTTATGTATGTGGAGTATTATGTATAAACTGATGAAGATGATAATTGTGATAAACAAAGTCATAGTGATGAAGATAGCGATGAAGATAATGATGGTGACGAAAGGTTTTTTTTATATATTTATTTCTCTAGTTTTTGTTTGAATCAGGTATTCATACACTATGTATATTAAAGATGTAGCATTTTGTTGAATTTGAACTTTTGTTTTGACGTGGAATTTTACAGTTTTTATATTTACAAGATAGCATCTTATGTAAAAGGGGACAACACATCGGTATTTAATGATAACAAAAAATATTTACAACCTACAGGCTTTGGGCTTCCCGAGATATACCCCAAGGAGGACGCCAACCCCAAACCATTAGCTATTGTCTAATAACAAGGCCTTGACCATGATCTTAACTATAAATATAAAAACAACCTATTCTAGACACCACAAAAACACCAACGGCTACTCCATCTGGATGCACCTTGTGGGACTAATAGTCATCTAATTGAAGTTCATCATAATACGAAATATCAGCAGGTGAAAGATGCCTTGAATAAGCGAAGTCATCCTCCGACTCATCACCTCTGATGTCATTAAAACACAAATAAATCATGAATTTAACAAAAACATCATACTCATATTGAAAATTCAATACTAACTAAGATGTGCAAACATCTTATATACACATGTGTAAATTGCTTAATCACTCAAATTCAATATTAACTAAGATGATTTACACATGTGTAAACATATTACTTACACATGCGTAAACATCTTATTTACACGTGTAAATTGCTAAATCACTCGAATTCAATATTAACTAAGATGATTTACACGTGTAAACCATAATATATAAAATTTTAGCTATATATTTTTTTTATATAACATACCTTCACATGTGGTAACTAATTGGAGTTTCTGTGGCTGTTTTTCCATAACCCTGTTCAACATCTGTTTCTTTTTTATTTTTTCTTTTTTTTTGTTCACCATTCTTTGATGCTTCTGTTAAAACAATAGAAGGTTGTTAAACAATATGTATAAACAACTTACTTATACATGTGTGATTTCCTTGATTACACAAATGTAATAGGAACGAAGATGATTTACACATGTGTAAATAGGGGTGAGCATAAGTAGGTCTGACCCGACTAGAACCCGATAACCGAACCGAATAGTACCCTAAACTGACCCTAATAGAGTAATTCGGGTATTTTTTCGGTTCCTATAATTCTAGTATATCGGGTATCGGGTTGTTCCACGACTCACGAGGTACATGGTTTCCGACACACATAAAAGAACATGCATGCAGAATCCATATATAAAAACTAAATAATATAATGGGTACGGGTACGCAACTTATTTGCAGGTCGATATGCAGCCTATTCGTAGCCGGTGTGCAGCTTATTCGCAGCCTGTTCATAGCTAGTACACATGCCTGTTCACAGCCGGTACGCAACTTATTCGCAGCCTGTTCGCAGCTTATTTGCCGCCTGTTCGCAACTGGTACGCAGGCTTGTTAGTAGCCAGTAAACCTACATATGTTTGTTTAAATTTATTTAATAATAAATACCTTCACATTATATGTTTGTTTAAATTTATTTAATAATAAATACCTTCACATTATATTTATACAAAGATGTTAGATATAGTGCTTTTAGAATTTCAATAACTAATTCAATATATAACAACATAATACAACAATCAGACATACTGGATTTCAGAAAACTACCTCCTAGCAAAAACATCATATTTATAACTAGAGAGGAAACTTAGTTGCCTGTACTTATTCCTACTAAAATAGCTAGCTAAATATTATATAACCATCCCAGCCAAAACGCATTTAGCGGTGTATATCAATAGTGTATTGTACAAGTATGCTATCTCAATTCAACACATTTCTAGCCAACGAGATGACTAAGAGAGTAAGTGACAAGTTGCCAGGTAAACTTCTGAATCCTATGCCCGGGTCAATTAAATGAATAATAAAAACACACACCTGCTCTGTTAAGATCCATCCCACAAAAACACAACCAACACCAGAAGACATAAATATGCAAATGCCTATATATAGCAAAAGAATAGTGAAACTATAAACCCTAAATCTTTAAAGCTATATGTCATCCGAATCACAGATAATCATAACAAATAATATAAATTTTGAATCTAAAACAAAAACAATCAGACATTTATACGAATGATGAAGTTTCTATTACAAACATTTGGTTAAATTAACAATAGGGGAAGTAGATATCAGATATCGAAGAACAGAGATAATAATTTTCACCTTGAACGGCTGAATTGATCGAATAATTAATCAAATCATAGCCAATACAGTTAAATCACACAACAAAATTGAAGAACTCACCAGTTAAACGGTTCAATCGAGACTCATCGGAGGTTTTTCCTCATGATTTTTGAAATTGAAGGGCTTTTTACACACATATCGATTGATGGCAGGGGTTATTTGGTACTAGTCATGTGTATTAGGTGATGGAGTTTTTAGGGGGGTTTTTTGTTTTTGAGTTTTGACAATAATACCCTTTAGTCTTTTAATTTAGGTTTCCTTCTCATTTAAACCCATCTAATCTTAGCCCTTAATTAAGAATGATCTATGGATGAAAATTGTTCCTAGTGTTTTCATAAAAATCTTTGTTCTCAAGATAACCCTATATATATATAGGGTTGAGTTCATTTCAGAACTCTAAATAACTACAGAACTTTCAGAATTCCTAATAAACAATCATTTTATATATAAGTTTTTGTATTTAGGATCTTTTTATCATCTATTATATGTATTTCTTTGATTACATACATGTTAAAAGTAGTTTACACATGTTTAATTGTCAAAATTATATATATGTTTCATAACTAATTACATATATGTGAAAAAACTAGTTTACATATGTGTAATTATAAAATTACATATAAAAAATGGTAAAATTACTCTTAACATGTATGGAATCGTAACAATACACATAATAAATGATAAAATTATCCTAAACATAAAAATATATAAATAAAAAGATTGTTTATTAGGAGTTCTTTAAATATTTATGGTTCTGAAATGATCCTGACCCTATATATATATATATATATATATATATATATATATATATATATATATATATATATATATATAGGGTAAGGTTGTTGGGATTGAACCCTATCAGAGGAACAGATAATTAAAGCCAAAACTGGATCAGAGCAGTGGATCCAGAATAAGCAGACGATTACAGTTAGTTCATGCAAATCTCTCCCCTTGAAAGTGGTTTTATATCTGCTGACCTCCTATCTGCTAATCTTACTAAGTGCTGTCCTACAACTGCTGCTTTGCATCTACTGACAAATGTCAAAGACTGATGGAATACCAAAGCTCTGCTGACTCAATCTACTGCCTTGAGTCAAGTACTGCTGATCCGGACAGGCACTGCTGGGTTCACAGCAGTGGAAGGATGCAGCAGCTGTTTTAGTGTCTTTTATGTAAAGAAATGTAATAGCAGTAGTTAGTATATCAGAGTTTGTATAGATCAGAGGTTAGAGTTTGTTAGGAGGTTAGATGTCACTTTCATGGTGATGTCAGCTAAGATGCTCAGTGGTTTGCAAGTGCTTATAAATAGTTCAGTACTTTGTACTGTTCTATTAGCTCTTTTAGAACATTGTCTTTTTTGCACGAACAAACTACTGAGCTCTGGCTGAGGGGGAGTTTGCATTCATTCATCAATCATTGTAATCTTTGTTGAAACAAATTCAATCTTTCGATTCATTGTGTAAAGATGTTTGATTAAAGTATTACTCTCGTTTGATTGTATGCAAAGTTTGTTTTCATCTTAATTCCGCTGCACAACTCTTTCATTTTCATCTTAATTTCAAACGAAAATACAATAAAAAAGAAACTCAGATCCAACAATTGGTATCAGAGCCTGGACAGTCAAATTTGATTTAACAATCATTTTGACGTAAATAGTTCAGCTCATAACAGTTGATACTGATCGTTTGTTCGTCCGTTGAAAAACAGAGCAAGGATTAATCACCATTAAAGTTGATTTCTCAGTGTCTGTAAAACAACAAGAATGACGTCACAATCTCAGGATGATAAAAACAACATCGACTCGCTTTTTAAACCACCTATGCTAAAAAGAAATGGGTACAACATCTGGTAGAGGAGGATGGGTCACATCCTCGCTCAACAAAGCACAGGTTGTTGGAAGTCTGTCATTTATGGTCCCCATGTTCCTTCAGTGCCAAGTGCTGAAGATGCTAAAAAGTTCGTTCCAAAACCAGTTGAAAATTATACCGAAACCGATTTTCAAAAGATCGAACTAGATGCTAAAGCGTTTAGCATCGTTGCATCAGCGCTGCCCAATGAGATATATGCTGGACTGTTACATTGTAATAGTGCCAAAGAGTTATGGGACGCACTTAAGGAACAGTTTGGGGGAACTGAAGAAGTCATAGAAAACAATAGGGAAATCCTGAACCAACAGTATGAAACATTTTGCTACGTTAAAGGCGAATCACTAACGCAACAATTTGAGCGTTTCAGTTGTCTCATCAGTGAACTGAGGCTTGTTAACACCACTTTTACAAACTCAACTCAAAATAGCAGGTTCCTCAGGTCACTGCCAGAAAAATGGGACACCATAGCTTTTGTCACCCGAAACTCACCTGAATTCAAGGATCTGACCTTGACCCAACTCCACGGTCGACTCCTGACCTATGAAAGGGAGTTGAACCAGAAAAGTAGGTTACAAGAGTCAGGAAAAGTTACCGATGATTACGCTTTCGGTAATACTGCTCTTCTGGGTCAAGAAGAATCTGGGAGCAGTGGTAAGGATCAGGGTTATGATCACTTCATTGACATAACTGCTGGTGCAAATTTTAACAACCCTGATCCTCACTCTGCTAGTTATGCATTCACTGCAAATGAAAACCAGATGTCAGACAATTTAAGTTTTGAACTAAATGATTTGCAACATTTTGATCCCACTGATTTAGAGGAAATGGACATCCTGCACCAACTGGCTTTGCTAAGTGTTAGAACTAGCAAGTTCTACAAAAGAACAGGGCGAAAATTCCCAGGTTTGCATGGGAATCTAAGGGTTGGGTTGGATAAATCGAAAATCAAGTGCTACAAGTGTAATAGGTTGGGACATTTCGCTAGGGAATGTAGGAGTCAAACTACTGGTCCCATAATTACTCATCCTAGCTCAAATCCTAAACCTCAAAACCAAAACACTGTGCACTATGCCCAATATGCCCCAGCAGCTCAAGTGAACACTGCTCATTATGCTGCTGCCCCTGTGCCAGTACATTATGTCCAAACTACTGTTCCATAAATCCAATATGTTCAAACCCCTGCTCCACATGTACAAGTGCAACCTGTTGCACCTCAAACCACTGCTCCAGCAGCAGCACAACCAGATCAACAAAGTTTTTTCACTCAAGGGTTTGTTGACTGGAGCAGTATGCCTGAAGACCTTAATGATGAAAATTTTGCACTCTATGCTTCTAATGATTCTTCTCATGATGAGTTTTGTTTGATGGCATTAGAGTCAATACAGGAGGGGGTTGAAACTGAGGAGGAACAGCAGAGCTTTGAAACAGTGGAAGAGGTGACTAAAGCAGTGGTTACTGCTGTGGCGGGTGAACTACTGTTGGAAGAAAGTTCAGCTTCCCTGATTGAACCACTGACAGATCTATGGTCCGAAGAGGACAAACAAGAAGAGAAGGAAGAAAAGGCTGGTGAAAAGAAGGTGAAAGCTGATGATGAGGAAGATCATCAATGTGATTGTGCAATGATGGCAGCTGCCAAGGTATCTCCTCAAGTTCTTGAAAAACTGTGTTCTGACAATTGCATAATTGCTTTTGCTAACATTAAAGAGGTGAATGAAAACCTTCGGGATAAAATCTTGTCTGATGAGGTCAAATTTGAAAGGTCTTTAAAAGAACTTAAAAACAAATTGACTGAAAAAGAAAAAGAGAACAACTGTCTAAAAGAAGAGCAAAGTATAACCAAAACCCAACTTTAAACTATGGTAGAAAAATACCAAGTTTGCAAAAAGGAGTTGGAGTCCGCCCAGATTACTTGTGAAAGATGGGTGGAATCTTGCAAAGGATATGAGGTTATGCTTGAAAAACAGAGAAAAAGCAATGTGAAATTTTGGGTTGGCTATAGAAAACATGATGATGAAAACACTGCTTTTGAAAAATCTGTAAAAACCACTGATGTAACCACTGAGCTCATCCCCACAAACAAGAATGGCCAAGAAGTGAAAATCACTGACAAACTTGGTAACAAAATCACACTTGACAGACCAATGGAATCCTCTACTTTTGAGGAGCTTAAAGAATACCAGTTTAAACCAAAATGGTCTGATGAGTGTGACATTCTTGAAAATTTCAAGCCAATGGACTTTACATCAACTGATGGTGTCAAGGCTCCAAAAGCTAAAGTCATACCTCTCAAGGACATCCCAGCAGTAGTTAAAACCTCTGCTGCAAAGGAGTCTGAAAAGAGAAAGAAGAAAGAAAAAATTGATAACTTGTTTTGTGAATTCTGTGAGAAAAGGAATCATCTTACAAAAGATTGTTTCCACTTAAAAGCGTATGATTTAAACAGAACAAGTGTCATTGTTGCAGCTGAAGGTTGCATTGTCTGTGGTAAAACAAACCACAAAACTCAAGCATGTGTGTATCTCAAAAACTTTGATGTGAAAAAGAATGAGTACATTGCTAAAACATCCTAGAGTCCATCATCATCATCAACATCTGTCAAATTCACCAAGAAACAACCACTGTTTGTGCCAGTTCAAACAGCTGTTACAAAACAGCTGAACCAAACATCTGTCAAAAGAGATGTTCAGGTTACTGATGCACCCTCTACCAATCAGTTCAGAAAAGGCAGAGAAAAACAGTCTTACCAAAGGATTCCTCACGTTTATACGGCCTACAAAAGGCCCTCTAAAACCAAAGTGAACAAACATCCTTTTGGTTACCAGCAGATGATTGGTCAGGACCCACAACAGTGGTTAGAGAAACACTGTCCTAAAACAGTTCAAACTCCTGACCTAACCACTGTCCATCATTCTGCATCCATCCCAGACACTGTTGAGACCCCATCCAAAGCCTTGTTGGCTTTGGAGACCTTAATGAACTAATCATTTTACTTCATGTGCAGGGAGCTTCTACATGCTTTGATAGTCTTTGGTATGTAGATAGTGGAGGCTCCAGGCACATGACAGGATGTAAAGCCCTCCTCAAAGTCTTTAAAATCCATGGAGGGGGTGATATATCCTTTGGGAATAATAGTAAAGGAAAAGTTCTGGGGTCGGGTACAGTGGAGTCTGGAAAAGTAAAATTTGAAAATGTCAATCTAATAGACAATCTAAAATTCAACCTTCTGAGTGTGTCCCAAATGAGTGACAAGGGTTTGGGTCATTCTTCACAAAAGATTGTTGTAGGATTGTTGGACCAGAAATGGTCAAAAAGATTGAAGCAATAATCAAAACTGGTCAAACTAAACTTGTTGCTCAAAGAAGTGGCAATGTTTATGTTGTTGACATGTCAAAAGAGTGTCCCAGAGCTGATGCCTGTCTGTTCTTAGCTGCCTCTAACAAAGAGACAGAACTTTGGCACAGAAGGCTGGGACACACAAATCTTAAGACAATCACAGAAATTTCAAAAAATGGTTTGGTGAGAGGCCTATCACAAAAATTGTTTTCATGTCCTGAACATTGCATTTCCTGTTTAAAAGGAAAACACCATAAGAGTTCTTACAAGTCCATTGAAGAGTCCAAAACAACCCAGTGTTTGCAAATGCTACACATGGATTTGTTTGGCCCAGTTCAAGTCATGAGCCTCAAAAAGAAAAGATATTGTTTGGTTATTGTTGATGACTTTTCTAGGTTCACATGGACTTTCTTTTTGCACTCAAAAGATGAAACTGCAGGCATTTTGCAAGACTTTGTAATACAGGTTGAAAAGCAATTTGACCTTCCAGTGAAAAGCTTCAAGAGTGACAATGGCACAGAATTCAAAAATAGGGAGTTGGATGCCTTCTGTGTGACGAAAGGGATTGTAAGGCAGTACAACATCCCAAGAACACCAGAGCAGAATGGGGTAGTGGAAAGGAAGAACAGAACTCTGATTGAGGCTGCCAGAACCATGCTTGCAGATTCAGGTTTGCCATTAACTTTCTGGGCAGAGGCAGTAAACACTGCTTGCTATGTTCAGAACAGAGTTTTAATAAACCCCAGGCACAAAAAGACTGCCTATGAAATTCTGTATAAAATTAAACCACTGATCTCATATTTCAAAGTGTTTGGCTGCCCATGCTTTATTTTGAACTTAAAAGATTCCATTTCAAAATTTGCAGCCAAAATTGATTGTGGTTATCATCTGGGATACTCAACCACTGCCAAGGCCTACAAAGTGTTCAATACACGGACCAAGGCAGTGGAGGAGACTTTGAATGTTAAGTTCAATGAACTCTCATCAATGAAAATCCCAGCAAACCCTGCAGATCTGTTTGATCTTGAAAAATTCACTTTTGAAAATACTGATGTCAAGACTAACAGTGCAGGTCCATCAGAGGATACAACACCAGACTATGGGTATGAAATCATCATCCCTCAAAGGTCTGCCACAAAGGGAAAAGCACCAGCTGTTCAAAACAGTTGTCAAAGCTCAACCACTGCTACCTCAACAGTTGTTAACCAAAGTAGCCCATCAACCACTGCTTCCACATCCTCAAACACTGCTGACAAAAGTCCTCAAACAGTGGATAACAGTCAGCAGTTGTCCACTTCATTACCTCCTATACCACCACCTTTTGAAGCCACTGCTGGATCATCAAAGTCCCCAACAGTGGTTAGCTCAGATGATACACATTTGCAGCCTTCACCAACCAATGCCATCATACCATACCAAGGAGATTTAATCTTTTTGAGATATCATCCACCTGATCAAATCATTGGCAACATAAATGAAGGGATGCTCACAAGAAGTCAAACCCAAAACATTTGTCTTTTTGCTGGTTTTCTTTCACTCCATCAGCCAGTCAAGTACCAAGAGGCACTGAAAGACAACAACTGGGTAGAAGCCATGCAAGAGGAGCTCCAACAGTTTAAAAGACAACAAGTATGGGAGCTTGTACCACTGCCAGAAGAGGTTAGTCCCATTGGCACAAAGTGGGTCTTCAAGAACAAAACTGATGAAAGGGGTATTGTTGTCAAGAATAAAGCCAGGCTTGTGGTTCAAGGTTACAGACAGGAAGAGGGGATTGATTATGACGAAACATTTGCCCCTGTTGCAAGATTAGAAGCCATTAGACTGTTCATGGCCTTTGCTGTCAACCACAATATGAAGGTGTTTCAAATGGATATCAAAAGTGCTTTCCTCTATGGTACAATTCAAGAAGAGGTGTATGTTTGTCAACCTCCAGGTTTTGAGGATCCATTTTATCCAGATCATGTCTACAGGCTAAACAAAGCCTTGTATGGCCTGAAACAAGCACCAAGGGCCTGGTTTCTCAGACAGTGACTTTGCTGGATGTCACACCACAAGGAAGTCCACATCAGGAGGGTGCCAGTTTCTAGGTGATTGCTTAGTTTCATGGCAAAGCAAAAAGCAAGCAGCTGTTTCAACATCCACTGCTGAAGCTGAATACATTGCTGCTGCAAGCTGTACAGCCCAACTCCTGTGGCTTCAAAATCAGTTGCTGGATTTTGGTATCACTGCCTTAAAGACACCACTCATGTTGGACAGTCAGGCAGCAGAAAATATCATCAAAAATCCAGTTTCCCACTCAACCACCAAACACATCGACATCAGACATCACTTTGTGAGGGATTGCTATGAAAAAGGTTTGATTTCTCTGCATCATGTCCCAACTAAAGACCAGCTAGCTGATGTGCTCACAAAAGCACTTGATACAGCCACTTTTGAAAGTTTGGTCTCTAGGATTGGGATGCTGAACATGGAATAACAAGCAACATCTTGTTTTTCTATGAATAAAAGCAACAAAATGTTTTCAGAAAATCAAAACTCCATCCTTAAAAATAGCTAAAAATGATATTTTTCATTAAAATCCTTAAAAGTCTGCCATTACCCACTGATTGTTCAAAAGTCTGCTCTACTTCAAAAGTATGTCCACTACTGAAAGTCAACCCCTGCTCTCTCATTACTTTGATAAACTCTGTTGTTCAAAAGCAGTGTCTTATCCACTGATATGCTATCCACTGATAGTAAAAATCATCCACTGCTTTCATCTGTCTCTATCACACAAGTACTGTCCTTCACTTTCAACAGGGGTTGTCACGTGGGCAGTACATATTGGTCAGACTTTTTGTAACGGCTGCCACCTCAGCATTCACTTTCTTCCCTATAAAATCCCCCACTCACCACCAAAACAGGGTTTTACTGTCGAATTGAATTCTTAAAAATTCTCTTCTCAAAGCAGTTTTTCTTCTCATCTTTCACAACTTTCTTCGATCATTCATCTTCAAAATGACAAAATCGAAGTCATCCTCAAAACCCTCATCCAAATCATCATTGAAAACAGCCTCTCAAAAGGCAATCTCCACTGAAATTCCACATAAACCATCTCACAATCTCCTGGGTCTTCTCACAAAACCTGGAACCACCAAAGTTTTCGATTCCATCATTGATCTCATGGCAAAATCAAAGTACAAAACTTTGTTCACTGCCGGTGCATAAATCTATTTGGCGACCCAAAGGGAGTTCTGGAAAAATGCAACCCTTGAAAAACAAGGAGACACTGCAACCACCATAAACTCTTCGATAAAGGGTAAAGTTGTCCAAATCACGCCACAATCCATTTCAGAGGTCTTTCAACTCGGTGATCAGGAAGGTAAAATTTCTTTCACTAAAAACGAGTTACAAACTGACTTCATTGAGAGAGGGTATGAAGCCACAATGATGAAGAAAATTACCTTAGAAAAAGGTTATTTTCCGTCTACAACTAGATTTTTATTTCATACCCTCCTACTATGTGTTTCAAACAAAACCACTTCTTTCAATGAAATCTCTTTAAAGATTCAAAATCTGGGATATGCAATTCTTCAAGGAGAAAATTTTAACTATTCTCGGGAAATTTTTAAAGATTTGGTTCATAATGTTGAAACAAAATCATTCTTACTGTTTCCAAGGTTTTTAAGTTACTATTTTTCAAAGAAATTCAGTAAGGATGATTTAGCTGTAATAAACCAAGGTGATTCTACTCAAATAAACAGTTTAACAACTGAAACTTTTTCAAGAATGTTAGCACCTTGCAAAACACAAGTAGAGGTGCCTGAGCAGATTTTAGCAGTTACAACTGCTCCTCAGGTATCTGCTGCTGAGCCCACTGCTCAAGGTGATCAAAGCAGCAGCACAATTGTTTTGAAACCCACACCTAAAATCACCAAAAAGCCAACAAAAAGAAAAACACAAAAACCCCCCAAAACCATCAAAAAGGCATCTCTGGAGGATGAGATACCAGAGCACCTGCCAGTGACAACACAAAAGTCACAAGAAACCACTGCTGCTACTTCCTCACAACAGTTGGTACAAATATCTCAACCCATAACCGAAACTCCTCCTGTTTCTTCAAAAAGGGAACAGGTTGTACAAATAGGGTCTCCACATCATGATGCTCTGGAAACACTCGTTTCTATCATCCACAGTCCAATGCCCGGGACACATCCTATTTCTACACCAATCATCACATCCACAATTCCCTCACCAATAAAACCAATGTTGGATGCAATTGATTTGAACCAGGCATTAACCAGTCCTTCTCAATCACCTACTAATGAGAATATACCTCAACAACTGACTGGGTCTGATGTATCAATCTTTGCTAACCCACCAACACAACCTGAGGAGGTTACACCCCATGAGTTACAAGTAACTCTTGGTGGTAATCCAAGTGAAGCAGCCACTACAACTGTTGAACCTACAGGTTTACAGTTGGACAGTGGTTACATTAATAAGACTTCCTTGGAGGCAATTCCTTTTATAGCACCTCTGCCAACCACCAGTGGATTTATTTATCCTACTGGCAACATCAAAAGGTTGTCAAGTGTTGAAGGAAGAAGACCCCAGTACCAAGAAAAAAAGGGGCATCAGTGGTTAATGTTTGGAGTATACTCCCTACATCTACCACTGATAAAACCACTACTAGTGGGAAATCAGATGATCCCATTAACTTGGGTGATGGTTTAAAGTACCAGAAATTGACGGATCGTATTGCAAAGCTTGATAACTCTGTTGCAGAACTCAAAGATATGCTACAACAGGTGTTACAAGTTCAGAAGGTACAATCAACTGCTGTTCCACCTCAAGCACCTGCTCCACAAAGGGCACCTGCTACAAATGAGCTCTGGAATCTATTTCAATCTTTTCTCCAACAACAAGCACAATTAGCAGATCAGCAACATGAAAAACATGTACAACAACTGCGAAATGCAATGGAGTCAAGGTTCAAGAACACTCAGGCTGATTTAAAGGCTCTCAAAACTCAGATCTTGCACACCACTGGCAATGCTCCTCCAAAAGTTCGCTACATTTATCAAATCCCCGAAGATAATGCCAAAAAGGGGGAGAAAATTAAGGAGTGGAAAAAGAAGGGTATAGAGGATGGTCTCTATCTTGAACCAGAAAATTCAAACATGACCAAAAAGATCCCTTTGCCAGATGGCAGCAAGAAAATTGACGTGACAACAAATGCACTAGCAGAAGCAGTTGCAAGTGTAAAAAGGGATAGAGAGGCCAAAAGGAAAGCCAGGGTGGACAGAATGGATCATCCAGATCAGGGTACTTCTGGGTCAAAGGATAATGAAAATCCTGTTGAGGAAAAGAAGAAGCCTACTAGAAAATTGAGGCAACCCAAATCCATTCCAACCAGACATTCAAAGTCTGCTAAAAAACCACCATACAAAACAGCTGATGCAACAGGAGTTACAAAAACTACTGCTTGCCAAACAGTTGTTCCATCAACACACACCACTTAAACACACACAACATCCACTGCTTTACCATCATCACCACCAAAAACAACACCTGCTGACATACAGCAGAAGACAGCAGATGTTATAACATCTGTTGTAATGACTACAGTGGTTGAAACACCAGTTGTTTCAACAGCTGTTAGTCAATCACAATCCACTGCCACTACATCTACCACCACTGTTCCATCCAAAACATCATCAGTCCCTCCTACAAAAAGGAGAAGACTAATTCTCAAAGATGATGACAATTCACCACCACAAACATCTTCAAAATCTTTAGCACTTGTCACAATTCCAAAACCTGTTCCTCTCTCTTCCGTTAAAATGTACAAGCCCTTACCTCCTGCAGGTGTTCAATTTCCTCTTGAATTAGCAGCTGTTAGAGAAGAAATAAAATCTTTTTACTTTGAGGATGACCCTGCCAAAAGGAGTTTGCCATCAATAAAAGGATATCCCTGGCCTAAAAATGTTGATGAATATTTGGAAATCAAGGCCAAGCAAGCAGAGGATATCTCAAAGAAAAACACACAAGGGAAATCTGATAAAGAAATTGCACAGAGAAGTCAATATTTGCTCACACAAGTCAGATCCCTAGAGCAATTTGCAAAAAATGTTAGTCAACAAATTTCTGAAAGAGCAGCTGAAACTCTGAAGAAAGATTACATTGAAAGCATCATGGCTCACAAGAAGTACAAAGGAGAGAGATACATGTACAAAGAGTGGACTATTCCTGAACTTGAAAACGAAACAGCACGAGTTCAAGACATGATAAAAAGGAAAGTCACTCACACTCCTCCTAACTGGGCAAAATTTAGAAAGAATGTACCTGACAAACAGGAAGAGCTGAGGAGAATGAAAGAGGAACTGGTAGCAGCTGATTATGGAAACAAAAGACAAGTTGCTAGATGGAAAGAAGATGTGGTCAGGGCTACTTACAAAAATTTGGAACAATTAAGAAAGAAAGATCCCACAGTTCCTCAAAAGCCTGACTATCCTGAAGCAGCGGTTTCAAAAAGACCATCAAAGCTGCAAATCAGGAGATCCACAGCTCCAGTTGGTGCTGCCATCTACAAAAGAAGGCCACAGAAACAGCTGATTGCTGAAACCATCAAAGAGTTAATGGAAGGTGAAGACCTTGGAAAAGAGGGTATAAAGAAAATGATCATGGAAACTCTTGGTTTGGATCAAACTGCAAGTACTGCTCAGCCAGTCATGAATAGGCCAGCCTCTCCAAATACTTCTGCAAATAAACATCTCCCAAGAAACCCACCAGCCTCAAAAATACAAAAGTGGGAAACTGACAAACAGACCTGCGTATTGACTTTGCTCAGGTCTGGTGGAGAAGTGGAGAAAATATCAAGGGAATAAGCTCTTGGCCTGAGTCTTGAAGATTTGCAGGATCTCCTTGATCTTCCACTTAGCAGGGATGATGAAGATACAGATGCCCTAGACTTTGAATTACAATTTAAAGGTCAGATAAGGGAGCTGTTGATGAGGCAATAAAGCATTCCACAAATAATGAAGAGTTTTGGCATTATCTGTTCCAGGGGGAGATTGTTGGGATTGAACCCTATCAGAGGAACAGATAATTAAAGCCAAAACTGGATCAGAGCAGTGGATCCAGAATAAGCAGACGATTACAGTTAGTTCATGCAAATCTCTCCCCTTGAAAGTGGTTTTATATCTGCTGACTTCCTATCTGCTGATCTTACTAAGTGCTGTCCTACAACTGCTGCTTTGCATCTACTGACAAATGTCAAAGACTGATGGAAGACCAAAGCTCTGCTGACTCAATCTACTGCCTTGAGTCAAGTACTGCTGATCCAGACATGCACTGCTGGGTTCACAGCAGTGGAAGGATGCAACAGCTGTTTTAGTGTCTTTTATGTAAAGAAATGTAATAGCAGTAGTTAGTATATCAGAGTTTGTATAGATCAGAGGTTAGAGTTTGTTAGGAGGTTAGATGTCACTTTCATGGTGATGTCAGCTAAGATGCTCAGTGGTTTGCAAGTGCCTATAAATAGTTCAGTACTTTGTACTGTTCTATTAGCTCTTTTAGAACATTGTCTTCTTTGCACGAACAAACTACTGAGCTCTGGCTGAGGGGGAGTTTGCATTCATTCATCAATCATTGTAATCGTTGTTGAAACAAATTCAATCTTTCGATTCATTGTGTAAAGATGTTTGATTAAAGTATTACTCTCGTTTGATTGTATGCAAAGTTTGTTTTCATCTTAATTCCGCTGCACAACTCTTTCATTTTCATCTTAATTTCAAACGAAAATACAATAAAAAAGAAACTCAGATCCAACAAAGGTTATTGTAAAAAAGGTTAAAAGTGTGAGAAATGTGAGAAATATTGTGGAGATGACATGTGTCCTAATCTAAATTAATTCAAAAGGGTAAACAAGTAATTTTATCATTAATTCAATTAATTAAAAACTTCCCATAACCACCACCTTAATTATAGGAACTGGATTTTTTTTAAAAGATCTCTATAAACACCATTCAACAAGTATAAAACACCATTCAGCAAGTATATAACAACATTCAGTACCTATATAACACCATTCAGCAAGTATATAACACCATTCAGCAAGTATATAACACCATTCAGTACGTATATAACACCATTCAGCAAGTATATAACACCATTCAGTAAGTATATAACACCATTCCTGGACGTATATAACACCATTCAGCAAATATATAACACCATTCATCAAGTATATAACACCATTTAGTAAGTATATAACACTATTCATGGACTAAACATCTGATCGAAACATATTTTTTTCTCTATATAAGTATAGCAATATGGTACTCATATTAAAGATAAAAAAAACGCTCGTTATTATGGTGTAATTTTTTTAAGAAAAAGTTACGTATAAAAAGTTATGGACGTTTAAAAAAGACGGGGAGAACTTACATGTGCATTAATGTTAGTTTCTTAATTTAAAAATGTTAAATTTACCAATATACCCTTAATCTAGATAATTAATATGTTTAATAGTAAACATTATTTACAATTTTGCCATTATGATCTCAACCATTAGATCAAAGATCTAATGGTGTATATTCTTTCTTACCTTTCTCACAAAAAACCCCTTTTTTACAGGAACCTCTACCTATATATATATATATATATATCCATCTATACACACCGCATACATACTTAAAGAACCTGAAGAATTGTTGCAATCAGTTAACTTTCTCTGTTTCATTATATAATAATAATCGATGGCCATGACTGCTATGAAAAAGTCTATTACTGACGTCGTTACTGCCAACGCAGAGGTAACCAGAGATTTACGCAATCGGAAAACGATGACGTCATTGAAGGTTTTGAAGGAGATCGAAACAGATCTGGAAAGTAACTCCTCATCGTCAGATGTAGAGTATTACTCTCCGAAATCGGTCGTCGTGAAGAAGTTTCCGGTGAAAACGAAGGAGGATAACGTTAACGTTAACGGTTCGCGTGTTAGGATTCATAATCCGATTGCAAGGATCAGATCTGAAGATCAGGTTGGTGAAGGTTATGTAACGAAGTTTGTTTATGCAGGTGGTGATCGAACGGATGGTATGATGATGTTTACGAGGCCGGTTTTGTCTCTTGGTGATTTTTGGATTGCCCATTACTCTTCCGATTGCTATAGTTTCCGGTTGGTTTTTGGATTGCTGGTGGTGTGTTGTCATATACTTTAGGTGTGTTAGGGTTCGGTAGTTAGGTTTAGAGAGAGAACAGAGAGATAGATAGATGAGTTTAGAGAGAGATATTAAAGGTTTTTATTTTTTATATTTTACATAAATAGTCCCTTGTTATAATTTATTTACACAATAGTCCCTGAGAGTATAAAACGACAAGAATACCCTTTCACATGACATATTTAGAGAGAGATTTCATCCATGTTATTTTATAACATGCGATTTCACATCGCGTACGTAGCGTACGTTAAGCCATTTTGTACAATACACTTTTTCTATATATATATATATATATATGGGTGGAGGATCCTGTAAAAAAGGCCTAAAGTGTGAGAAGGGTAAGAAAGAATCTCAGCCATTATATCTTTTGATCTAATGGTTGAGATCAGTAGGGACCAAATTGTAAAATATTTTCATTAATTTGGACTGATTTGAAATATCTAGGGGCAATATAGTCTTTTAAACCCACTAGAAATTAGGTAATGCACATGTAACTTCCCCCCGTCTATTTTAAACGTCAATAACTTTTTATACGTAACTTTTTTTTTTAAAAATTACACCATAATAACGAGCGTTTTTTTATCTTTAATATGAGTACCATATTGCTATATTTATATAGAGAAAAAAATATGTTTCGATCAGATGTTTAGTCAATGAATGGTGTTATATACTTGCTGAATGGTTTATATACTTACTGAATGGTGTTATATACTTGCTGAATGGTGTTATATACTTGCTGAATGGTGTTATATACTTACTGAATGGTGTTATATACTTGCTGAATGCTGTTATATACTTGCTGAATGGTGTTATATACTTACTGAATGGTGTTATATACTTGCTGAATGCTGAATAGTGTTATATACTTGCTGAATGGTGTTATATACTTCCTATAATTAAGGTGGCGGTTATGGGAAGTTTTTAATTAATTGAATTAATGATAAAATTACTTGTTTACCCTTTTCAATTAATTTAGATCTAATAGCTGAGATTCTTTCTTACCTTTCTCACACTTTTGGTCTTTTTTACAATAACCTTACCCTATATATATATATATATATATATAGGAGAGGACAGATGGAATGTGGGTAGGGTGGATATATGGTTATGAGGGAGGTGAGCTTGAGAAGATGATAGGTGTCTGTAGGGATGTGTGGATTAGGTGACGCTTTGATTGGGTAAAAGTGACGGTTTGATTGGGTAAAAGTGACATGTGGGTGATATTTACACAATAGTCCCTGAAGAGATGAAACGACAACAATGCCCTTATGTGCAAGGCACATGATCAGATTTAAGCAAAAATTCTAACTGGGTTTGGCCTAAAGGACATAACGTGCAAGATTTTGAAAGATTAAGGACACCGTCTGTAAACATTTGGCCAAAAGGACAACGCCTGCAATTTGGTGTAAACATAAAGGACAAAACTTGTAATTTACTCTTATATAAAAATACGTGTTAACATGGTTTTTTTTTTATTTTTTATTTTCTGGTGTTTAAGTATGTTCCATGGTTTTTCGAACATGGTAATAACGCAATAAAAATGTCATAAACACCATAAGTTTATGGCGTTTCTAAACTGGATATTTTTATTGTGTTTTTCAAAAACACCATAGATTTTACTTTGTATGGATCATGTGACAGTGTACCATATTTGACTACGAGGGAATATTATGGGGAATAAATTACTCATTCGTGGCCAAAGGTTTTTTTGGTAACAATTTCAATCCCAAAACCATCGTCTTTTTTATACCTCTGTGAAAGCCTAGCTTTTTCCTCCAATCAATTGGCATCCAAGGTGTTCTTAGATTGAATGAAGAACAAATCACAGGCTAGACGCCCTAAAATCAGTAGGTTTTGAAACCCTAAGGTAGTGTTCGTTTTATGGATTGTAATGGAATTGGAAAAGGAATTCGCGCAGAAATTGAAAATTGATTTGTAATTTAGGTTTGTTTGTTTTGCAAAATGGAATCAAATTGGAATGTAGTGTAACAACCCGCTTTTTGGAAAGTCAAAGTCAAGGTCAAAGGAAGAAAAGATCGCTAAATGCGATTTGTCACTCCTTGCTTAGTCATTGATTGTACTCCTTGACTTGTAATCAATACTCTAATTTTGTTTACTTTAGTTGTATTATGTGGAGTAAATATTAATAAATCGCATTTTAATCAACTTATCGCTAATCGCATCGCTATCGCATCACAATACAAATTATGTGTTCTGGATATTGCTTTATGTGTGTGTGCTATTATGTGTTACTTGTGCGTGTTTATATTTGTTTTGGGAAGTTACTAGCAAACGCAATCGCAAGTCTATCACAACGCAATCGCAACACAAAATGCGGAATGGGTATGTTTAGGTTTATGACTATTAGTTAGGTAATTAATGTGAAATACTATCGCATCGCCTACTCGCATCGCATTGCAACACTCAACGCACGAAACAAAACGTCGAAACGCAACTCACCGGAGACGTCCGAACGAATGACCATTCGATCGAATGGTCATCCGTACGGATGACCATCCGATCCTTTACACTATGCCACTTTCCCTTTTTAGAATCCTATAAATAGCACCTGTCACATCACAAACAGTGATGTGACAGCTCTGGTGCGACTCTTCAACTTCTCAGGCCTTTCTCCTTCGATTTCTCGCGATTCTTATACGTTTCCAACTCAAATCTTGTACATCTATCATCCACACACACTTCCTCATCATTTTCACCTTTGAATCTTCACTTTTAACCATGAAATCTGCCCGATTTGAGGTGTTCTAGGATGATGCCATCATGGGGTTCTTAGGAACTTCAAAGTGTGACGTCATTCCACTAAGAATAACTCAGATCTAAAAGATTTCCACATGTTTTAACACTGATTTCATTCTAAATCTAAGAGTAAAAGGATTGAAAGATGTTTTCATAACATTCTTTCTACTCTTTTACACTCTCTAGCTCAAAAACCGATAGAATCAGAACTCGTTCGGGCCTTCTACTCGCTCTATAGTGAAGAGTTGGACTGAGAATGGATTTCATCGGAAGAGAAGACCGATTCACGGGTTGAACATGAACAAACGTCAAGAGCAGTTAACTGGTCAGAATGGGGTGGTTCCCGTCCGATCGGATAACTTGGACTTCAGGGAATCCCCGTTGTTTAACACGCTGTTAAACCATCTCGATCAAACTGCAAAACTTTTCATACTTAGCAAATTTCAAAACGAGCCAGTCACTGAACGGACTGCCGTCCGATCGGATTGCCGTCCGATCGGATTGCCATCCGATCGAACGATAATCCGATCGGATGACATATGGTCATCAATACTTAACACTTTTACAATTTTCAAGGATCATCACTTTCTAACGGATTGCCATCCGATCGAATGACAATCCTGTTGTGAACTTGTTCTCTGAGAAATGTCTCGCTGGATGGATTGCCATCCGACCGAACGACCGTTCGACCTGAAAGGTAGAGATACTTCTCTGTTTTCAAAATGCTACAACGAAAACTTCAAAGTCATCATACACAAACACATCCATCCCAAGCGAAGGGCAAACCGACCGAATGGCCATCCGACCGGATGACCATCCGTCCGGATTGCCATTCGTTCGAATGTCACTTCGTCACTAAGTCACTTACATCGTTTTACGTACCGCTAACCATGTATGCTATCGTTCTGTAGTCAGGCTAACTCTCCAGCGCTCCCTTCAATCCAAGAGAGTGTTTATTTACTAAACACGATCTGTGAGTATACTCTATCCCCTTTTGCTTTAAGCACTTTTGGGTGTTGCATACGTTACTTATACTAAATCACATCTATCACACAACTCCAAACCTTTTATACGCTGACCTCTAATGCATGTTGTACGTGTTACTCGATGAATGCTTGTATGTTATGTTTACACAATGATTGTTGCCTGACACCTTAGCAACGATAATACTATAGTTTGGACCCAGCACCTGTCGTGGACGGGGGTTGCTAATGGTATTTCTTCACGTGTCACAATGGTGATATGTGTTGCGCTCTCTACAACTTGCAGTCACGTCTGTGCTTATTTCAATGTCGATAACCTACTTGCTTCACATTATACATGTTACATGCTGGTTATGCGTAAACTCGCTTTCGCTACTATTACACTACTAAACTTGTATGCTCACCTTTACACTATGTGTATGGACCTCTATTTTAACGTATGTGACAGGTGTTTAAGATGCTAGGATGCTTGCCTGTTTTTGTGGAATCAAGTTAGGAAGAGTCTAGAAACAAATAAACAGTTTAAATTCTGAATTCTCAAAAAAGTATCTTATATGTCTTGGAGAACTATTTGTCTGTAATAACTGTGTTACTTATTTTGTCATGGTATGGGACGTGATGCTTAAATAATTGGTAATCGTAGTTGTTATGGAATCTCTTGGACAATCTGTTTCGCCCAGTGCCGCGCCCCGATGTTTCCGCCATTGTTTGGGGTGTGACATGTAGATTCCCTTCCTTATATTGTTGTTTAATTCCAATTTATTTTCTAGTTGAAACCAACAAAATAAGGAGCAGTGTTGTAAAAACGTGACTAATCGGCGATTAATCGCTAGTCGGCCTAGTCGGGCCTAATCGGACCTAGTCAGCCGACCAAAAACCGGTGATTCCGGCCAGATTTCGGCAAAAAAACTGTATATTCCGGCCAAAACCTTTAAATTCCTGCTAGTTTCCAAACAATCCATGTGAATTTCAACAATTAATCTTGTATACTTAAAAAATGAGTTGAGTAAGAGTTAAAACCTAGCTACTTAAAATATTTACATATAAAAATGTGTATATGTATACATAAAACTGAAAGTTACATATAAAAAACCCGATCCGATTAATCCCGAGTAGTCGCTAGTCCCCACCTCACCTCACCAACCGACTAGCGACTAGTGAGTTCTCCAACCTTGATAAGGAGTGAAATCAACATTCCAATTCCATCAAGATTCCATTTCATTCTGTGAAGCGAATACTACCGAAGTTCTTTTTTTGTTATGATAGAACTGTGCACTCTTGTTTCTAGTCGGTGAGACCGAGAAGTAATATGGGGAAACAGGTTGGATAATTAATATAATTTAGCATGGTACCTAATTTTGAGACAGGAAGGAGATAGATTAGTTGGATTCCCCCTGTGCTATTGATTGTCAGGTTTAAATAGTGAGAGATCGCGCTCGACCCTTTTTATTGTGGTTTAGTATTTCCAGTCTATTAGTTGGTTTAGGTTAAGTTGACTCCAGTGTTATTGGGATTGTGGATCACAGTCTTTCACAACACTGTAGTTGGTAGATTCCAGAGATGAGCCCTCAGAGTCTCTTAGTAATTGTGGTGAGACTGGGAGGAGATCTACTTTACATTCTGATGAGCTTTATTAGCTGTTAGGGTCCTTTTGAGAATTTAGTGAGATTGGGAGGAGATCTAGATTTTCCTTAGTCTTGAGGGTGTTATCATTACAGACTGGTGTCATACGTTAGTTATGCCCATTAGTAGTTAAGTCGGTCATTAGGATTCCTTACCCTGGTAGTGTTTACTCATCCTTGATTTCCCCTAAGTGTTATAGTTGGGTTCTGGTAGTTAAATCTCTTAGTTAATTCCTTAGTTTAATTAATTAAAATCTCCAAACCAATCAAATCAAATAAACCAGGTAAGTAATTAGTCGAGTTAGAGTCTAGCGAGCATCGCTAGTTTCTCGTGGGTTCGATATCCAGACTTCATTAGGCTTTACTACTTTTGATAGGTACACTTGCCTGTCTTGTGGTCTAGCAGTTGGAGAGTCTAGAGTAAAACTAAGTGTTTAAGTTAGGTTAATTTTAGTAGACCATATTTTGCACAACACCCTCACCATAACACTGGTAGCATGATTTTACGACCCCTGCCCCGCAACGCGAGGGTCTTAGACTAGTTTATATAACTTGACCGATCCTCGTTTAACTTAATCCCCGTTGTATGTTTTAAACTTTACAATTCTATTTATTTTGATTAGAAACAATTTGATGAAGTACCAAGATGCGAATAAGGTTATGGTTTGAATATTGCACATCGTGAAACCCGTTGCGACGTGTGGAGTTATTTACTAGTTTACTTTATTTGTTAAATTGTTAATTAGTTAAATCGATTAAACCGATCTAATTGAATTCTAAAATTGCATGTCCGATATCCGATCCAAAAATCGAATTCTGAATTCAGTTTCTAAATATATACGAATCGAAAACCGAATTCGTAATTCAGATTGTTTATTTTTTTTGTTTACGGATACAATTTAGTTTTCGGATTTTGCTGGTTTTCGCCTTTTTCTGCACACCCCTAAGTGCGGCCTCACCTGTAAGGATCTGCAAAAATGCCCCAAAATAACGCGTAAGTAGTATCCCGGACCCCTAAAACCCTAATCCATAACAAAAATCAAGAAAAATCAGATTTCTGGTTTCACGCGGGCCGCGTAAGCCTTAAGATAAGGTTACGTGGGCCGCGACAACTTATAAATGACCGGATAAGCGAACAGGCCACGTGTCAGACACGTGGCGCACCTAGGTGTGACACGCTAGCCATAGTTGTAGACTAGTTGGCCCTTGCGGGCAGCGTAAGATTCAAGTGTGGGTTTACGCGGGCCGCGTAAAACCCAAAAGTTTGCTATAAATTGCTGGTGCATGAGCAGTTCATCTGTGTTCGAAATTTCAATCAAAAAACGAAAGAAACTGCTCATATTCGAATTTCTAAGTAGGGAAACGCTGCTACGATTACAGGGTATTAACTCGATCACTACTACGATATAATGTCCGATTGATTGAAACTGATCCGATGGATGTTTAAGTGCTGCCCAAATCAGGGCTATACTTTGTTATTCGTCCTGAGGGTTTTGATTTCATGAGCTTATCGTAAATGTTGCATTAAGTTACTGGCCTAGTTTCGTATGCATTGTTGTTTAAATTAGGTTATCAGGCTTATCAGTAGGCTAAACTCTGCCCAACTAAACTTGCAATGTGAGTCATTCTCTTTTTATCAAAAGTGTTTTACAATACCCAAATGTTTTCCAGTTATAATTACAGGGATTAAGTCTTGGTTATCTTGAATCACTGGCAAGTGGGGTATTGTGCACATTACTAATTTCTCACGGTTAGGTTCATCAACCTAACAGTGATAATCATCACTACTTGGGTGAAAGGACCCAATAGTGGTATGACCATCGTCACCCGGGTGTGACACGGCGCCAGATAAAAATAAGATAGTAGCCATTGTAATCGCTCTTATGCTGTAATTTATAACTAACGTGTCGTTTTGGTTAACCTGAATGACTCGCCAGTATTTCCCCGCTCATAAAATATTTTTAAACATGTTTCAGGTGACCTCCTGTGAATCAAGGAAAAGTGCTATGGAGCACTAATAAAGCTTGAAGTGGTGGCTCAGTTAAATAAATAAACATGTTTTGTCAAACAAAGAATTTCCTCATGAAATTTCTCTATTGTAAATTACGGGGTTTGTCCCGAATTATGAAATAAAATAATTGCGCATTTTCAAAGTTTTAAAAGATCCTGTTAAACTTCCGCTGTCAACTCAATTAATAAATACCACGGGTTTCTGTCCCGCGGCTCCTGGACCGGGTAACACCGGGACGGGGGCCGTGACAGAAAAAGGTGGTATCAGAGCCACTGATTTAAGCCAATTAAGCATTTAGACATACTTAATTTTCTGATTGCCATTTTGTGAATTTAAGTTGATAAATGAAATTTTAACTTAGAATTTTTGTGTGTTTCTTCATGTATGCTAACAGCATGAATGAACTATCAGAAGCACTTCAAAACTTTACTATCCATACCACAGATAGGGATACCACCGATACCTTCACTGGCTACCAGGCTGATACTGAAGAGCCAATGGTATTCCAAGCCCAACCTCAGGAGAAACCAAAACCAAAAAAGAGAAGAAGACTTGTAGGCTGGAGGCGTATACGTAGGAAGAAACCAGCGACATAGAAAGTTATAAAGACTGAGGATCCGAAGGATAAAGGAAAAGGAAAAGAAATCGGGGAAAGTTCCAGGCAGGCCCAGGAAAATGCGATCATGGGAGGAGCTGGATCGTAAACTGGCACTTAGTGACCTCATCGGACCTGCCGATGAAAACCTCTTCAATTACCCAGTTGAATCACAACTTCCAGTTAACCTAGAGCCTGCTATCCCAGATCCCATTATCCACCCTCCAGTTAACCTAGAGCCTGCTATCCCAGATCCCATTATCCACCCCCGACCTCTACCAGGAGAGCTAGAAGAATGGTGGACAACTGACTGGCAATTTCAGAATCTCTTGAATAACCCTAATACCTTTTTCCCCTAGTTTGACCCTGAGCCTGCACCAAACCCACCTATGAGCACTGAAAACTTGGCTGAACTCCGCCACTATGGCGAGGAACTGGTGGACGCAGGAAACTGAATCTGGGAAGTGAGGGAGAGGATATCATGGAAATACGACGAGAGGGAACGTCGTTTCTGAAGTGCCAGCTGACGGGGATCGTATGTGGTTGTGTGGTTACATGTTTAATAACAATAAAATAATAATAAATATTAATAAAAATATAATTATGTAAAATGACTTAAAATAAAACTTTTGTAATATAATGGGTGTGTAGTGATGCATACTAATATAAAAAGATGAAAGTCGCAAAGTCGACAATTTTGGCTATACGTGTAGACGTGATTATGTGCGATTGTTTTATTATGTTTGATTGTTATTTATTTTATGCCAATAATTTATCTATTGTTAATTATCAGATGGAACATTCTGTCAATGAACCAGTTAATGAGGTTAACCAATCTGAGCAAAACAATGGAGATCAATTTCTTAATAGGCAAGATATAGAAAACATCGTTGCTCAAGGAATAGCAAATGCTATTCCAGCAATCCTTGCTGCTGCCCGAAATCCAGTTGAACCTCAACCAATTATTCCCAGCAAACGTACTCACGGCGACAATTTCAGTAATAGTGTAAATGGAGGCGGCAACATCAATAATAATGATAATGATGTGAAGCAAGCCCCATTTCTTAAAAGAATGAAAGCTGCAACGCCTGGTTGCACTTATATGGAATTTCTTGCCTGTAAACCAATCGAATTTGCAGGCAACGAAGGGGAAACTGCTGCACTGCGTTGGTTAGAGGAAACCGAAGCAGTAATTAAAATAAGCAAATGTGCCGAGGAAGACAAGGTCATGTACGCGTCGCATCTTTTTAAAGAAGGGGCACTAGAATGGTGGAATACGGTACTACAAGCCAAGGGAAGCGATGTGGCTTATGCCATGAATTGGGAAGAATTTAAAAGTCTGGTTGAAAGAAAATTATGTCCCGAATATGAAAAAGAACAAATGACAAATAAGTTCCTCAATCACCGGATGGTAGACGTTGATTGTCGAGGGTATATGACGTGTGCGTATATATACATAATATTACAATGAATTAACACACGATTGGGTTTTAAATTTATAAAAGTGATAATTACTTTTACATCAAAACACACACGAAAGAGGCAAGTGTACCCCGTCACATATGTAATAAAGTATCGGTAAGAACCAAGTATCGATCCAAGGAAATGGGCGGAGAATTTGTACTAGACCTTTGTCACTAAACTACCGGTAAAAACATAGGTTTTGTGATTTTAAACTAAACTAAAGTAAACATAACCAAATACATAATAAAAACATAATAGAAAGTAGATAAAAAGCCTTGCTAAATACACAACCACAGCATGTCAACTAAGTCAGTTTTGGCACTAGAAGCATTCGGTCAATTTTCCAATTTAAAACAATTAGTATCCCTTTCGGGAATCCTAACATGACAATCATTCGGAAAGCTAAAACGATAAACACACTTTAACCACCTAAAATTGTTCTTTAACGTGCAATTGATAAATGTCTATGAAAATCTCTTAAAAATAAGTTAGGCAGCCGTTAGGATTATTCTAACCTCACTTAAACAAGGAAAGCGACACCGATAAACACAATGCAACCACCGAGATAAGCATAAACTAGATTAAATCACAACCGAGTTCATTTTACAAATCTTACACAATAATTCACCAAGATAGCAATTTTGGCCTAAACTACTAACTAAGCTAACAAATCATGGCAAGAATTCATAACGACACCATCTAACCCGTTTAGGTCCTTCCGTGACGGCAAGCTCTCTTGATTAACAATAATTACA